>OU342941.1:43350348-45750348 GCA_910592295.1 Andrena haemorrhoa
TCGCCTCTATCTATTCCGCTTGCATACTTGTTGCGCGAAGAAATTATCGAATAAATGATCGCGGAGCGGGCGTCCATGATTTCAGGCGCGGCTTCCCCCGTTTAATGATTCGACTGGGAAGCGGAGGCCTTGGCAATAAACGTATCAATCGATTGCGCCTCGGGGAAACAGCTGTTCGACGTCTGGATTATATTTCACGAGTAAAAATACACGCGGGCTTCCATGAATGCTCGAGTAAATTGATTCGCGGGTTCGACGGGTGTCGCGTTAATAAGTGGGCATGTAATCGGCGAGCGGCAATTAAGCTCCGTGTTAAATATTTGTCTGCGTGACAAGCCTCGCGCCAAGTGCGTGCAAGCACGAAACACCGTTTCCTGCAATGTTATTGCAAGTCGAATAAACGCAGCTCGATTATCAATTCAAGTTGAGAGAGCAGCCTGCGTCGAAATTCGTTCGCAGCTCGATATATTAAAAAAACACAAACGTTCACTCAATTTCCTTCTATAACACCGATATCACTGTAATATTCCCCTCTATTTTCAATTTTTTTATGCTGAAAATCCGAGTAGTTTTAAAAGTGGAATACCAGCTCTGTATCTGTCACGTTCCAATCCCTCGAAGACCCAATCGAATTAAAGAAACAGATAATTTTCCTCGGCACGACGAGCCGAGGGAAAGGAATTTCCTCGATCCACCAGCAGGAAGTTTCCTACCCTCCGCCCGTCGCGTAACAAGCATCGCGAGCTTATTGATCTCGCGGAAGTTGGAGATTGATGGAGGACTCGCCGGGGCGAGAGTGCCGGGCCAGCGTGGTTTCATTGAGAAAAATGAAGGGAATCGGACGTGGTTGCTCGGAGAATTAATATCGACGGAGGCGCGGCTGCAGGGAAAAATCGACGAGATAGCAGCTCGCCCGGCGGCGGATATTGATTCTCTGACGCAGTCACGATGTCATCGAAACGGCGTCGTAACAGCGATAATCTCCACGCGATATCGATCCCGGCCGATGCGTAGTACGTAAGATGGGATTTAAACTCGCGTGAGGACGCGCAGTTTGCGCCCCGCGGTGCAACGGACTGTGAGAGTTATGCAGCTGCAGTTAGTTAGGAGTGCACGACCCCGCTGGCCCAACCTGCCGATTCGCATCTTCAAATTCGTCTCTCGAGCAGTCCGGACTCTTTAGACCACTCATTTCCTTCGCAGACTTGCACTTCGCGGCTGGGAAATATTTTGCCGTACAATTCTGTGGATTTCTAATTTCCTCCGATCTTGGAAACGTGAAGCAGTCGTGATTCGAACTTGGAAAGAGATTAGTATAATTCCGCAAATTCAAGTACGCTTCTCCGATCTCCAATTCAGTAATTCCCAACCTGTGGATCGTGAAGTGTTTCCCGAGGGCTCGCCACGTTTTTTTCTAAATATTATTAAGTTAGAATTATATTCTGAAATACCTAGTTTCAATGTTTTCTTTATCTTAGCTTATAAAAGGGGATCGCGATTAAAAAAAGGTTGGGAAATGCTGTTCTAATTTCTTCTGATTTTGGAAACGCGAAGAAGTGGCGACTCGAGTTGAAGAAGAGATGAAATATATGACAAGTTGAAGCTGTGGGTGGTTGAAAGGGAATTATGCATAGGTGACATTGGAGCACAGCGTTTAACAAGTGACCACGGGATATTTCGGTATCTGAGATTGTTAATTGCGGGTGAGCCCTGCAATCGCAAATTGGATTGGGCAGATTGAGCCCGACGCTGGAGGTACAGCCGGAAGGTGAATCCCATGAAACAGCAATTCTCTCGATTCGCGTTTGAGAGACGGCTAACCGCGGGCAACGGAGGTTCCCTGGGGCAGAGTTCGTTACGATTACTGTTAAAAATACCGGTAAAAACGCCGAACAAGTGCCAGCCGACGTAACGACCGTGCCCTGCTCGCGATTATCCAATTAGCGGTGTTGTCGAAAGATTCCCGTGAAACGGTGCGGTGGCCTGGCTTAATTCCCCCATGCATGGCCATGGGAAATAATTAGACAAGCCATGGTAACTTCTAATTAAGCGGTTACGCGCTTAAACGTCCTATTTTCCAGGCGTTTCGAATCCATCGCCGTCTTTTCGTCATTAATTCATTCGCAGTTCACCCATCAATGATGACCCGAAGTGACTGGAAAAGGACACCGAAGTGTTCGAGGCTGAAAACTAGAGAAAATGTCTAAAGGTAGATTCCCCTATACACGACTGGTCAAGAATTTCAAAGTCGATTTTCTCGGAAATGAAGCGCGATATCAAAAAAAGTTACTCTTCCTTTTCGACTTATAACAAGTAAATAAGTCGAGGAAAAGGAATAAAATTTTTTGATATTGCGCTTCATTCTCGTGAAAATCGATATTTCAACTTTGAAATTCTCCACGCTGCGTCCACTCACGTACAGGAAAGCCTGCCTTAAGCAAACTTCTCCTCTGAGAGAAGAGAAGCTTCTCTACCACGACTCAGCACTTGGGCACGAAAAGGAGATGTACTTGGCAATTTTTTGAACGAAAATGTAGCAAGACAGGTGGCACCTTCCTGTCAGCAACCATCCGCGGGGTACCGAAATTCTGCCCCAAGACGTCCACTTGTAGAATCCCTTTGTTTTTCAACCACGTCTCCGATAATCGCGAGCTCTGCCGACTGCGCGTGTATTTTTAGTCGGGGACCATTACTGTCCGCCGCAGCCCGTACAAAAAAGTCCGAGGCGTTAGGAGCGGACGAAGGCACCGCGAGATTCGGCACCGGCGTATAACGTGTCTAGAAAGTCGTAACGAAGTGTTCATTGATCCGCCGACGATTCCCCACCAGCAGCCAAGGTGAATGGAATTTTTTTAAGCTTCGCTAATAGAGTTTCGTTAGACAGGACGCATATGGGAAGTCGATTATACGAACTGAGAGGGAATGAGACGGCGGAGTGTACGGAGACACCATCCACGGAGGAAGCAGTGGTTGCCGAGGGAGCAGGGGCGGGCTGAATGTGTGGCAGACTCGGACGAAAGCCGAACTCAATTATTGCAAGGTGATGGGGACCTATAAGTAGTGGGATCGAGCGCGACACGCGGTGTGTCGAGCGTATTATCGAGTCACGAAAGTTTAACGAGAGAACAAAAGGGTGGAGGCACGACCTGGCGAGCAGTTCCGCGGGCCCAGGGCGTTTCTGTCCTGCAAATGAAACAGAGGGAATGTAGGTCGGTGGACCCCGAAAACTGCACCTCGGGCGGATCAAATGCATCGAGAAGGACGCTCTATATTTTTAACGGTGAACCCCTCGGCCACCCCTCCGCTCTGACGGATTGGGCGCTCCCGTTTCTTCGGGATCCCAAGAAATTCTCGGTGGCAGATATAGGAGGGGAAAAAGTGCTCTTTAACGAAGGAAATTCGGTTGCTCGAACATTTCGATTTTTTTTAAACGGCGCAGATTTGTGGGGGACACACCCTAGATATAAAAGAATTATTGGACTGAAAACTTAAGGGGTCATGCTCAGTCAGGAGACCGAAAAAAGGGTGATCTTTGGGAATTTTTTACTCGAAAGCTATAACACATTTCTCAAAAATTCTTTTTTCCTTTTAAAGATTGCATCTAGTACTGTGTATCATAATTTTTTTATTTAAAAATATTTATTAATAACAAATTTATTGACTGAGCATGACCCCTTATCAGCTTTTTATGTCTTACAAAACTTGCGCAATGAAATTGATAAAAATTTGCAGGGCATAAGAAGCCGTTAAGTTTTAATGGGGAGAAGGGTGAAAATGAAGAAGAGAAACTATTTTTCATATCCTTGTTTTCTATCGCAAGTTGTATACTTTGAAAAAAAAAATCCTACAGATCACCTATTTTTTCAGCAATTTGATGAGAATGTCCCCTTAACTGATTCGAAGGACTCCGCGGAAATATTAACCGGGGGCGCACGATTAACGTCAAAGGAATGCTCGCAAGGCTAGACGCCCCCGAAACGATAATAAAAGCCGAGGAATTTAATATCGGGACAAGGACTGGTATCGAAGAGAAATTCCAATTTACATTGACTAATTTCCATCCTCGGATATCCCCGGGGCCCAAGGGGGCCGGCAGCTCCGTCGGCGATGGCCAATGGTCCCCCCTTCGATCGAGTGGAGTCTAGACTCCAGAGAGAGTCGTTACGACGGGGATAATAAAGAACGACGGCGGATACTGATTCCATCGAGAGGCAGAGGTATTTAGCGCAACGAAGGAATCTCTCTCGCCTGGTATCGTCTCATTACTATTTTAATGGTATGAGCTGGAAGCATGTAACGCGCGATGCCTGCATAATAATGACCGACCGTCACTTTATTACGTGACTTAACAGCAATCCGCGAGATAAAGAAGCCTTGTTTAGTATATGTATGTACCTCGACTCGCTGCTTAGCTCTGCCGTTTCGCTTGCGAGTTCGCTAGAGTCTTGGCTGCCAGAGGACTCTCTACAGAAAGTGGCCTTTATTTGCGTTTCATATCCCAGATATTAATCCACAAACGTCCCATGTTTATATCACGAGCCTTTAATTTATAATAAAGTTTTTACGAAGTGTACCTAAATTCGAAATTTAGAAAGCAGCCAGCAGGTAAACACACAGGCGCCACGATAGCGTCTAGCCGCGTTATCAATTCGCCGTGATACGTTTGCTTAAAAACCAGTTGCAGGAAACGGTGACACGGCAGAACCGTGTCTGAGCGCATCGTTGTTATCTCATTGTTTGGTACAATGCTACGGTTGAAACGGTATCGAGTGGCTGCTCGAGGATATTTCCTCCACTGGAAAGTGGAATAGTGGCTCCACTTTTTATTGTCAGAGATCGGTTATCTCTGCGACTTATAGAGGACAGTGGACCGTTTACTTCTCGAATTAACGGCACCCGACCATTATCTTGCGGAGAACGCTCATGGGCGTTAAGCGACTGTGTTTAAGAGATACGATTAGCAGAGTCCCGCACGCGACGCGCGCTCGACGGTCAAGTTCCCAGCAACCGAGGAATAAACTGTTCATATTGCAAGCCTCCGTCACTCCGTCGCGTCACAGTTGTATCGAGAAGAAAGGTGTTGGAATGAAATGCCCTACCGATCCCCGTTCCATAAATATGCACGCGTACCAAGGCCCACGCAGGCCTCGCGCACATGCACGCCACTCGATAACGCGCCACGCAGGTTGGGAACGGTGCAGCAGTTGCTGCAATATCCCCTGCCACGCTCGGCTGTGAGAATCGAGACGCGTTATCCCTTGTATTCGCCGGCAGTGATAAGATAGAGGACGCATTGTCCGATGGGAGCCAGTAAACGGGAGGTGAAATTGAAATCCGCGGGACGAGTGGACGCGGATAAAGACGGGGTTACGTAAGTATGTAAATAGGGACGCTGGGCCTACATGCTTGTAATTTGCATCCTTAACACTTGCACGTGCCAATTACACCTAGCGCGGTACCAACGCCGCGGCGCATTAAGAGGTCGAGCAACTCTTTTCTTTGCTGTGCCTTGGTGCACCGAGGTGCGAGCCTTTATTCTGCTCCTCACGCGGATGCAATTTTCCATCCCGGCACAGCTTCCAGACCCATCCGGCTGACACAGTAGTGGCGAGAAGAAAAATTGAACGGTGGAGTGTAACGATAATAAGATAGCTCCGTCGGAAAGAATTGAAGAAAGACACTTATACCTGACGGGGAGTTGTAAATCTGATCAGTGGTATCAACGTGATACCCACTGGCGGATTTAACGGGCCCCTGTCCAGAAGGACCCCCAGGGCACCAACTTCCACAAAAGAATTATGATTTTATCCAAATACGGACCATGTTTACCTCGATAAAGTTTTAGGAGTTTTAAATCTTCTCTTCGCCACTGTATTACCCACGGTCCGTCGCTCGAACTTCGCGGTGCACGCCATAGGAAACTAATAATACAAATCCCCTTCTCCTCAAGCCTAATAACAATCCGAGACTCGCCACTTTCGCCTCGAGCAGAAGCCCACGTTTTAATCAGATTTTCGAGTGACGGAGGAACGTAGGGGCCCACCGCCGGTTGGGGTAACATCTGCGCCGAGCAAGAGACTCGACGAAGACGGCCACGTAGACGGGCAAAAACAAATGGTCGGGTGAAAGCCGACGGAGGAAGAAGAAATACGAAGAGGGTGTGGACGCGAAGGGGTGGAACACACTTATACCGGCTGTGGCCCCGTCTGAATCATCGCTGCACGCGAATGGCTTCATTCATACGCGAATTTAAAGTTCGTTCACGCGAGGGAACGTCGTGATCTTTGCCAATCGATCATTACCCCTAGAGACTAATTATACAACGAAAGATTGCGTCAAGGATATTCCCAGAGCAGACAGATCGCGGAGGATAAGATAAAATCAGATCTGTGAAGTCGGCAGCCCCGAGTGCAAATTAATTAAAAAATTTGTCATCAACACACCCGTGCACATCTCTCGCTTTCTTTTAAACGGGGTGCAAGGAACAAATGTAATTTTCTCCATCTCCTTCCCACTTGCCCTTGTAAACATGCTTCCCAAGTAGGACACCCTCTATCATCTTTTTCGAGGGACAGCACAACGCACAATATTCAACGAGTCAAAGGATCTCGACGGTTCGCAAGTTTGCACAGTGGCCAAGTCGAAGCAGGCAAACACATCTGGCGCATATTAGACTGCTGGAAGCAGTTTCGTCGCGAGTAAGCGTGTAAACGGAAGAGCAGCCTCCGCAGAGAGCAGCTTTGTGAATCTACCGAGAGGAGTCGGGCGGTTGCAGCAGTAGTTGGCCCGATAACGCATTCATCCCGGAGATGCAATCGTAACGGACGAATTGAAGGAGACGATCGCGAAGGCTCTGCCGAATGGGATCAGGGCTATTGTGCACGATAAAGTTGCGCGCGATCGGGGAGCTTCTCTTTACGAGGTGTATCGGTGGGAGATCTAAAGGCGGTGGACAGTTACGAGTTACGAGACACCTCCTCTCGCCGTGCTCGTGGCGGATTTCGCAAGGTTGTCTGGCGTTATCCGACAGCGTTTTATGTTTTACATCCGCCCGAGTTTAATTAGCGAGCGACACGGGACACGAGCCGTCGCCTTGTAAACTGCCATCGAAATGCCCCCGGTCGGGCGGGATGCGTGGGCGAGCACTTTCCTTCTCGTAGGTGACCATTGAACAACCTGCGCGCCGGATAGGTGGCGGTTACACCGGGCGAAGCACGCGGCAGCTGGGTCGAACACCATTTTCCGCCACACCTCGCGCGCATACCTGTGCCTGGCTAATGAGCGGCCAGGCACCGCGCCATTTTCTGCCGTCCTATTAATTCCTTTCGATACCGACGCGGTGCGGCCGCGTCAGCGCGTGCACCGTGCATTCCCGCGGACGTCATCCGCGTAGGATTCGGCGATTCCACTCGATTCTTCTAGATTCGATCGATTTTTTTCTGAATCGATTATTTTATCGATTATTCCAAGTAATCGATTCTCGGTAACTCGATTGTTCCAAGAATCGATTCTCGATAACTCGATTATTTTCTAAACAAGAACCGGGAAAAAAAATCGACGTTTTGTATTTCTAAGAATTTTCTCATTATAATCTTACATGTTTTAATCTCTGCAAATGAAAATGGAATTCAGATGTCCTAAATTAAATAAAGCTACAACTGTGTATACAAAATTTTATAATATATACTTGGAGAAAAGAATATATTATATTTTGCAAAATAATGATTCTATAAAAATTCTTTTCATCTCACGTTTAGTTGATTCTGTTTTTCATCATTATTTTCATCGACTCGTCGATTCTTTTTGAAGATAATGGATTCTCACGTATCGACGTTTCATTGGAATCGATCGTAAGTATGGTTTCTTTTTAACGGAATCTCCCGTCGCTATCACCGCGTCACTGGGATGCCCGAATTGAATTCTGGGTTAGCTTTCAGCTAGCCGGATTTCCGTGGAAATTTCGACCGGTGAGGTATTCGTGTTAAATTCGTCAGGGTTCGTTAAGCCTGCTATGGTATTCAGTTGAACCTCTACTCTTCCCGGAGTTGGCAGGGTTCTTAAAGAGACGACACGCCGGTGGGTTGGAATAGGCCCGAGGGACGTAGCAGGGTTAAAGTGATCCGACGCAAGGGTTCGGGAGGAAGTTGATTCGGTGATAGATCGCTTGAATCTCCGAAAACGAATGGCGTGCTTCGAAGAGGAGACCCTTGTACGCGACACTTCCGCTCGTGTGCTAGCGATCGATCTTTTTTTAAGAACAAGGAACGATAGCCTCCCTCGCGAAGACATAAGAGGGGAACTCGAGCAACAGACACCTCACGGATTATCAATACCAATACGTGGAAAGACGCGAGGAATGTGAAGGGAAATCAATACAGCGCAAACTTCTATCTCGGTGACACGGAATATACGTTCTATCAGTTTACACGGAAAATGGGTAACGGGCACAAGCAAAAACGAGAGATAAGACGCTCGCGCAGGGGCGAACCAGAGATAGAAACGTCTCGTATAATACTGCTCCAGACCTTAATGCACAGCGCCGGTAAACGGAAGGTTAGGGGCCATTGTTTGCCACGAATCTGAATTTATTCCCTCGATAGCGTAATTAGTAGTATAGTAAGGGGGATTCAAACCCTAATTCGAGCTTGGAAATCCAGACTTGGATTTCCTCCTCCCTCAAAACTCAAATCTACATTTCCAAACTCAAATTTGGGTTCGAATCCCCCTCACTATACTACAGTAATTGTCTTCTGAAAATTGCCATTAACATTTTCACCACTCCCCCTTAATCGAAGGGAGCACGCTTAACTCCTAAACAATTTTAGTAATAATAAAGTTTCCGAACTACACAATATTCTATAAACAAGATCTCCTAGTTGCAGGGATATTTTATCTCTAATGATTGTTTGAAATATCGAGTAGGGAAGTGCATACTTGTACTCGATAGCACGGTGTCAGCTATAAATGAAACAGAGTGAGCAGGCCTGCACATATTAATTCTATCTTGCAAGAGGAAGACGACGTTCGCGACAATCGCGCGATGAATTCAGCCGGCATTAATCGTATAACCAGAGTCGTCGGTAATAATGCAGTAGGTGGATAGGAGGCCAACGTTCGAACTATATACGGCACTGCGTGTCTTGCGAGTGCACTCCAAACAGGTGGTTCTCAAACCGAGCGAGTCTGTCGCTAATTATCCGTGCTTTTAACAAACGTTCGGGAAGCAAATTTCATGGAAACGTGGCGCGTAAAACGGGAACGAGGGAAAGAAGTCTCCTATCGATCACGTCACGCGGGGAATGGGGAAGAAATATGTAGGCCAACCCCGTCCCACCCCAATTTATCGGTGATTCGAAAAAATTGGGCCACGGTTTTGTTCGGCAGCGCGCAAAAAGACCATGAATGAAGTTTAACTGTTTCTCGTTTCAATGTTCCGCCTTTTATTCCAGCGCATCCCCTAATTGCACCGCGATTGGTGGCTACTTATTGGTTAGTTTTATAGGGGCACTTAGAAAGGGGATATTTTCCTTCGTCTACTTACTTCCCAGAGATGAATGTTAAAATGGGACACTCTTTTACATACACCCGAGCCCTGGACTTCTGCTATTCTGCTTGCCAGCTCCTAAAACTGTAGAAATTATGGAACCTTGAGTGGAGCCCTGATGGAGCCTTCGAGACATCTAATCCCCTTCAACATTTGACAAATCTCCACATTTGATCGCATCCACGAAAGGGTCCGTCGCTCTAAGAACCCCAAATTTTCCTCTAAGACTCCTCAGCCTTAGAGGACCCAAATTTTCCCCCAAAAGTCCTCCGTCCTAAGGACCGATAGTTGCTTCCAAGAGTCCTTCTTCCTCATGAAAACCCCACGTTCGCCCCCAAAAAAAATTTTGCTCCCCAAGTACGCCCCCGAAATAATTTTGCTCCCCAAGTGCCCTCAGGCCTAAGAAACCCAAATTTTCCCGCAAGACTCCTCAGCCTTGGAGGATCCAAATTTTCCTCCAAGAGTCCCCCGCCCCCAAAGGCCCAAAATTCGCCCCCAAGCCAACGATCCACCGACCGAGCCTTCGCGGCTGTCGCGAAAAGACGGAGAGCCGCTGCGCTCTGCCGAAGGCGGTTACAACGAGCTTGCCAGAGCGCGGCGGCGGCGGCGCGCGCGCTAGTAGAGAGAGCTACTACCGCCAGAGTAGTGTGTAAAAGGCGAGGTTCATTCATGCGCCGCCGGCCGAGTGGGTGGGGTGGGTATTGATCGTGGCGTCGTATATCGCGTACACCGCGGTGCATTGCACCCGCGCTCGCCAACGTCCTAGAAATTTTTACCCCCCTCCCGAAACCTCCCCACCGTCGTGCCTACACCCGCGCCGCGATCTCGTCCTTTCACGAATTTTCACCGGGGATCGTCGCCCCGATTCCAGGCTTATTCGGCCTTTTCTCCTGCCCGAATAAACAGCCCCGCTATCCAGGGGGATCGATAATGTTCCCGGGCTCTTCGCAGCCTTCGAGCACCCATATCAACGCCACTCTCTCTCTCTACCTCCGCGGGGGCGGATCTCTAACGGGGATCGAAGAATTCCATCGGAATGAGAAAGAGAAGAGACAGGGGGTGCAAGATTATGAAGAACCGAGGCTTTCTTCCTGCACATGCACTTTTCGGGGGCAGTTCGATGCACGCTGACGTGAGTGGCGAAGGGCACACTTGGGAAAGAGGAGTGGAAAGTTTTCTATGTCGCGGATACAAATAATAATAATACGTCTTTGTTACACTATCAGATTGCATTAGATTAAAGGTAGCTGTTATTTTTTGTTCCTTTTTTTTGTGGTATAATGAGATTCGGCAAAATGCGGTTTGAAAATCTTTCGCCCTAATGATCGTTCATTTCGGGGGGATTATCACGAGCGCCCAGAAGTCCCCAAAAGTGTTGCAGCCCGATTGGAATTTCTGCTGGACGGATGGCGAGGGTCGAGGCGGCTTAATCGTCTTTTTCGCCTCGCCTCCCTCGTCCACGCTCCTTCTACCCTTTCCTGGTCTCGCCCCCTCGACTTCCGTTGCACGCGCTTGCAGCTTTCTCCCCCACGGCCCTCCGGCCAGCATTACGCGCCGAAACTGCGAGCGGGTCAGTTTTTCATCGGTCGATCGCGGTGGCGGAGCAAGGGGCCGCCAGCGGGAACAAGGGAGTGGTGGTAGAAAGAAGAGTTTCCACCCTGGTTACCATCCCACGTTTCACGCTAGATAGGACGAAAGTTCCCGCAGTATTACAAACGGAACGGTCTTTGTATCGCGTCGCAGCCGTGCCGCAGATCTCCGCGATCGCTCCGAGCGTTCTTGGCAAGGAAGCCCCTTTTCCCGAGCCACGGCCTGCCAGGATCGCTCCGAGTAACGCTGCAACCATGCAGCTGGGCGAGACTTTATCGGGAAACACCCTGTTAATAACCGAAACGGTCATCGGGGATGGACTCATTCTGGGGAACATTGTCTTTGAATATCTCTCGGGGAGCGGGCGCCTTTCTAATCATCAGGCATCTACGAGTCTGTTTACTTAATAATAATCAAGCGAAGGTAAGAATAATAGGGTAGGGTGGGGCTAAATGTCCGGCGGGTTTCGTTACCGGGCGATCTCCCAGTGTCGGGAAAAAAATGTGACAGAAAAAAGCGGAAGGCCGAAAGCAGAAATCGCGTAATACAAGCCGCTCGAGCGGCTCTGCCCTTCGCACTCCAATTGCTTCGAGGCAGGCTATAATCCAGCGTATATTACATCACGATATCCACACCCAATCTCCATACGCGTGGAACGCGACGGATCAGCTGCGAATAAACACAGTGTGCCCGGCAATACGCGATGGGAACGAGAGGAAGCCGATTCTGCGTGGAAAAACGCGTGAGAAATGTGGGCTACCATTCTCGAGGAAATCGATCTTCAAAATACCCTATACCCTCTATTCGATCGTATCTTCAATATTTATCAAAAATACCGACAGAAAAAGAATTGAATATTTCTGCAAGCTTCTCTGAAAAAAAGACGGAGAAACAGTGATTTATATTTTGGCACAGGTTTCCGTATAATCGCGGCAGAATCTCGCAGAGGGGCCTCTGAAGTCGATTCGAGCGGGCGTGGGGCCATGCCAAGTACTTTCGAGCCTGTATAAACAAATTTTATTCCGCGATTTGTTCCCGTACTGTAGAGTAATTGAAGGAGAAAGGAAAAACAGGGATTGTCCATTTTTCGTGATTTTGCAATTTATTCCATGCTTTGTTGGTGGCAACTGGGACTACAGTACCGAAAGCTGTATCTCGAGATCGAGCGGAGGAGTCACGTGTAATATACAGGATCGATTATTCATAGGTCTAACACAATCCGGTCTCGATAAAAGTGCTGGGATGAAATGGAATTCCTTGGGTCTCGGGACGCCAGGCATCGGGAGTGTTTGCAGTGCTTATTGGATTTCTGGGAGGCCTCGAATACGAAATCCAGGAACACTCTGGCATGATAAGAGTTTCGACTTCACGTCGATCGGGATTCAAGTAGCGTGGGAATCGACAACGCCCACGATTAGAAGCTCCGGAAAGAGAAATTATTTCCAAGTTCTTTCTGCAGCTCGTGAATAAAAATTCTCAGTGGCTCCTGAATCTCTGCACTTGGCAGCAGATTATTATTATTATTATTATTATCAATTTCATGCCAATCATTTCGGAGCATCAGATTCCAAACTGATCAATTTCATGGAGTCGATCAGTTTGGTTTGTGCAAGGCTCGGTCTATCTCTTCAAAGGACAATGCAAGTACCTGCGATGTTTAAATTCTTCCACGGCAATAGACTTGCCGCCCCAGGTCAGTCAAGGAAGGTTTGAAATGCACACGAGTCAATTAGCAAAAAGGTCCGAACCGTTGCAGATGGAGGCGTTCGATTTTCTCCCGCTAATCAGCTCGAGGCGACGAGGCTGAAGAATCGAAGTTGTTAGCGACCACTTAACGACCTGACACTCAACGCTTTTCGATCCACCGATAGGAAAAAGGTAGAAAGGAAACCCGACGCGGCGGTACATAGCTTGAATCGTTATCCTTCGCCGCGGTATCGCTCCAATTTAACTCGAAAGCGGGAATTATCATTAACATCGATTAGAAAGTCCAGCACGTGGAGAAGAAAAGGCGACCGCCACGTGGAGATGAAAATCTCTGCGTTTACAGCGCGAGAGATACTCGGACATCCGTGTAGTTTACTCTGAAGCAGTTATTAAGTGTTTGTTGGAAAATTTAGTGAACTCTAAAGTCTTCCTCGTGACGTCGCGCAGCCAGAGAAAAAGAGAAACATAAAGATATTACTTTCTGCGACGCTGCGGCCACTCGCTCTCTCATTAAAACTTCAATCTAATTCAATCGCTCTGATTCATATTAAGGGCCTGAATTAACTCGAATTGGTATTAAAATTGCCCGTCTGGGGCGATCCGGACTTAACCGACGCGCCACGTACGGCCCCTCGCATTTACGAGTGCCACAGATTCGATTAATAATTCCGAAAAAGGAAAGATCGACAGCTCGCGCGCCTCTTTACTCTTCCTCCGACGAATTCAATTACGAGGCTGACGCAATCTCGTTAATTCATTTCGGCGGACCTCTTTCGACCGGGGATCGATCGAACGGATTGATGTTCAGAGAAATATTTCCACGAATATCCTACGCGAGCCTCCTCTTTCACGGGATTTTGATTTATTGCAGGAGCCGCGAGTGTTTGGAAATCTCTTTTTAAAGTTTAAAGTACACTGCTATAGAGATTAGGGTGGTCCCGGCGTTCCAATTATTCGAATCGAATTCCCTTCTCGCGTTTGTTCAAACAGCCGAGTGCCCGATGAAACGAGTTTCCCTCGATTCAAGCTCCAAGCACTCCAACAACCCTGGGCTCGACCCAACTCCGGCCAACCCCTACGCTTCTGCTTATGTATGTTTCGATGCCATTTGCGGCTCAGACCTGGGGGATCGATACCCCGTTCGAACGTGGACTCGATAAAGCCACGTCGAGGCAGTAACGCGAAATTAACGAGGCCCGGCGACAAATAGATGAAGCAACTGGACTTCCGCTGAAATTAAGGGGTTACATACATTTAGACAAAAGATAAAATCATTTTGGGGGAGGATATTTTCATTAATTTTTTATGCACAATTACAGAGGAAAATTTTACATCAAAAAGATCATTTAACTTTAAAGTGCCATAAATTGTTTATTTATTTTTTCAATTGAAAAGTTTGGCCCGTCAATCCATAATGGCAACATTACCTTACAAGAATATCATTCTATTTTCCAAATCTATCCATGTTTAAAGGAGATATCTTACTGGCCATTTTTCCTGCAGTGCTCTAAAGAATCTTAAAAATCAGAAATAATTTAATTCCCAGAATCGTAAACATTCGCTGCTTCCCTCGAAATTTCTGCTCCGTTTCAACTCAGGGCCACTCACGGGACAACTACGTTGCTCATCGTACAGTAGACTGTAGGCGATCTGAAATCGAGTCCTCGGCGTTACACGGCTTTGCAATTACTTCGGCGATCGTGTCCGATCTTATCGTCCCACCAAGCGTATCGTGCAATTACAATAAATCGTGTTAATCGAAATTAATCGAACGGTGCGTTTTGTGCCCGGCCGTATCGTTAATTCATCCTCGACGGTTCGCTGCGCTATCGCTAATCGAGATTAATTACGACTACTGCTAAGTCTCGATGGCTTATGACACTGTGCTCGCGAGATTTCATTGGTATTAAACTATCCTATCTTCCCTGAATTTCTCCGTCTAGGAAACGCTTCTTTTTTCTATGAAAATTTTCGATAATCAGCTTTCTGCTCCCTATCAGCTCTACTGATAACTTCCACCAATCATTTCCAGGAATCTAAGCTCCTACCGAGTCTTATTTACTTATCTACGCTAAAATCACTTCGCTGAGGATATGAAGGATTCTTGGAGAATGAGTAATGTAGGACTCTGTTTGCGATTCACGCTGAAGTGGAGATCGTTATCGAAATGTATTTGCCAGGATATAATTGTCCCAGAGCCCGCTGTCCAGATTCCAAATACTCAAGTCCCCTTCAGGAATTCACTGGCAGGCGAGACTATTTAGCGAAACCGTAACGAGGCACCGTGGCTCGTTTGCAATCCGCCCGTTTATTTTCTCGACGAGTACGTGCCACTGGGTCGCGCAGGAAACGAAATCCTGCCATGAGGGGGAAGAGGCGAAGGGTGGTTCCGAGGGACGATAATCGTGGAACGCTGGATGCAGATACAAAGCGTTTTACTCTTCGCCCCCTGCTTCGTTGCATAGAGAAATCTCCAGTCCTTTTTATTTCTTACAAAACGATTCTTCGCGTCGATAGTAGGCTTTGTTGAAATTGGAGCGGGGCAGCTTGGCTCGGATGGTTCATAATTGTTCAACTATTCCTTGGGTAATTCTAGTTTGGGGGCATGGGCATTCGGGGAATTCAAAAATGGGAAATTTAATAGAGAAGAAACTGTTTAATTTTAGTTTAATTTAATTTATTTATATATACGGGACAACCCTTTGGTACACAGAGAATAGAGAAAGCCAGTAGAGCTAATACGTAAAAGTAGAAACACAAAAATGGACAAAATAAAGGAATAGAGGAGAAAATATGCAAAAAGGAGAGAAAGATATCTATGATTATGTATCGTAGATTGCGCACGGTGTTGCTGGGTAGATAGTGCGAGACAGTAGGGAACGATGACTTTACACGGAAAAGGGAATCGAAAATGTAGAGTGAAATTTCCTCGTGGGAGCGTTTCGTTTACGAGAAAATCGATCTTCGACATGTGAGGTGCTCGCATACTAGACTAAAGCTCGGTTCAACGGACACCGCTGGATATACATAGGTGTCTGCCACGTACGGTGTAACAGAAATAGCAATTGGTGACTAAAAATACTGTTCCCTTACAAAAATACTGGTACGCTTAACAATTGAAAGAGAATATTCCTCGGCACATCTAAACGGTGTTCAATCTCCGATTACATTAAGGACTGACGCCACGACGATAGGACAGAAATGTTCAAGAATTTTTGAAAGAATGGCAATTCTTTGTTGTGCTAGAAAATTTATTATAGTACTGTTAATTACAAAAAGAGCTTGGAATTATGAATTCCACCACGAAGTGACTTAAATGGAAAATACTGTGCAGCTACTTTGCCGCTATTTTTTACTAAACAAATCTGGAAAAATTGAATATTTCAAAAAATTCATAAATTTCTTTAAGATCACCTCCAAACTTATCCTACTATTTTTGGGCGATTTACCGACAAAGCAACTTGAAATAAAGCTTAATATTTCAGCTATATTGATCGAAAATCTTCGAAACGCAGTTTGAGTAGTGGTGGTTAATTTTAGTAGCCGATTGACTAATTTCGGTGGAAGCACCTCTTCAAGCCCTTTTTATTCGAAAACGAAGCCCCGCATGGAGAAGCTTTACTGCACATTTTTCGATTGGTTATTCCACGCAGAATCATCTCTGGCAGGGTTGCACGTTCCGCTAGGAGCACCCTGTACGATACAGCCGGGCGTACATAAAAGCCAATCGGGCGGCGGATGGATCGATATGGCCGTCGGTTTCTCTCCCTTATTCCACGGATATATCAATGTTCCACATTGTGCTGGTTCCCTCTATGGGTGCTCCCTTTGACCCTTCGCGCCTCGCGATCGCTTCTCGAGCCGCGGAAACGAAACGACCAACAGGATTAGAAGCGCGCTCTCCTCGCGACCAAACACTCGTCCTCTTTCTTTCCCCCGGCATCGTGGCCTACCGAGGGCCTCGCCAATTATATGTATACCACTTGGAAGTCCTAGAAACAGGCATCATGGCGACAGACTCGAGACTACAGAGAAATAAAGAAATTTATGGAGCGTCGTGATTACACTAAAATAGAGATATCTCACGGCGATAGAAATATCTCTGGATCTTGTAAATACAGTAACTTTTTAGAAGCTCTGTTCCGGGGGCTCTATTTCTTTTGTATTTATCATAATTTAACCGTCACAAAAATTCTTTTTACTTGTTATACTGTTAAATAAAGCAGCCTTAAAGTTCCGAAAGGATTGGCGCACTGGTATCTTTGCAAAAAATTCTTAAAACTTGATAAAGTTTCTCCCGTTAAGAAGTGGAAGACGAGAAAGACGAGAAATGGAAGTATCTTTCTTACCAAGTGTCTCGAGAAGAAAGCTCAATTATCAAGTCAACTGCGAATCGAATTGAACGTGAATCGAGAATTTCCAGCGTCGAACGTGTGGCTTGCAACGCTTATCGCCTCGACAAGCGTCGGACACGAGATACAGCGCAGAGAAGTTACCGGTGATAAGCGATTTTTGCGTGCGCGTTATCGTCGTTTCACACAGCGAACGTGGGATAGTATTCTGCCTCTGTATATACTCGGTCCTTTGAGTCTCACGAATTTCTCATTCATAAACGACTAATCGGCGATACTCTGCGCGTCTGCTAATTCGATTAATTTAATTCCTCTTTGAGAATCGAGGATGGAGCAACGGCGAGTGCTGAGCCCAGGCGAGAGTCAGGCAGCGCATCGTGGAATGGAAATGGCATGCGAGAAACAAAGGCGGTGCTGGCTAAATCCGGCGATAAGAAGCGACGCATTTTCGGCGCTGCCATTGGCAAGATAAGGCGACGTCCAAGCCAATACGGCTTATAGATTCTCTCTGCGCCTTGCCAAAGCGCGGTAAATAATCCCCTGGAAATCCGTCGGGCAGCTTCGTTCAACTCGCAACGATGCAATTTACTTATAAATTTCGATACATTCACGCCGCTCGAGGAAATTATTGATAATTCATTAATTGTCGCTGCTTCATGAGGATCTGTTGTTTATAAGGGTACGAACAACTTCCGAGCCAGAATTCGCGACGGCGTTAAAGCGGAAAATATTACGTTGAAAATTTCCTGGAAATGAATCGATCGAAGGGCTGCACTGATAAGTGCTGAATCAAGGGGAAGAATATAGCAGCATATTCATCCTGAGTCTTCCGGCCTCGTTCCTTGGATACACGAGAGGCTCCACCGAGAAATAGGCGCCTGAGATGCTGCAACTATGTGCACGCCCATGTGTGCACGAGCTTGCAACGAGCTCTATGTGCATTTCCGGCGGTTAGCCGTTCTGCGCATGTATTCGCTAGGAATTGGACCACAACGTAGGTAATACTGGTCTTCGGGATGATATGTGCTATGCCTCGATTTAGGAAAATCCAAAAAGTAGAAATTAGAAGCGTAATTGTAATGTAGAATAGTGGGGCAAGTTTGTGAGAATTTCTGCAAAGTAATGATAGACGAATATCGATGGATCAGAATTGGAGCCTTCGTGTTTTCTGAGGAGTCGACACGGTTTTTGGGATTTTTTTTTTAATATTATTAAGCTAGAAGTATATTCTGATATGCCCATTTTAATGTGTTTTCTTTACCTTATTCAATTTGTATTATTTGGTTATTTGAATATTGTAAAAGGGGATCGCGATTCAAAAAAGGTTGGGAAACACTGCTGCACGCAAAATATTACTCAGTACAGATATTGTACAGAGTCACTTCAATTCAAGGAATCGTCCGGCTAGACTCTTCGTGCATTGTATGACCAGTTCTTTTTCCCACAGGAGCGTGCCTCTTAATTATCGCGCTCAATTGCACGTAACACTCGTCAACCGTCGAGCGACGAGTCGTGCCGTTGCAGAAGAGGATAAACTAAAGCGACACTGTCCGACTAAACCGTTCGGTTTTGTAGTTCCGTAGCTTTCAAAGCAGAATGGAAGCAAATAATCGGAGAATAAATGAAACGATCATGTTTCAAGGGAAAACGCAAGTTCCGCCTTCTAGAATTTGAATTATTGCTCGGGAAGCGTTTAGAAGAGGAAAGTTATTGTTACCCAACGAGGAAGATCGAAAGGAAAAGCGAGAAAAGGCTGCGGAGGAACGACTCCGCCGTCGAACATCTGTGGTTATGCAAAGGAAAAGGAAAAATGTGCTGCTCGGGTGAGTAAAAGGCCAGCAGCGCGAGGATTTCAACGTTTCTCGGAAAACGATTAAGGACGCAACACCTATGTTACGTACGTGCGAACTGCAGCACGCATTTTCTACGCCTGCGACGCGCGCAGAATTTTCTTATTCCTCTGTCCACCGCCCAGGAAGGAAGGTCGAAAATGATAATTGCAGAGCGCCGCTTCTGGCGCGATGAGTGCCACTTTACCAGCCGATGAAGAAGCTTGGGATTACAGACTCTCCCGCGGAGAAGCAATGAAAAGGAAAAGGACACCTGGCTAATAACTATCGTATTTTAAAATTCATCTCTACTCGTTAAAGTATTAAAAGAATTTTTTCATTCATGAATTTTTTACCAATAAGTAATTTTGTTAATCAAAAATCGTAATATACACTTGAAGGCTTATTATTTAAAAGATATTTTCAAAAAAGAAAATTACGATAATTCGTCTTGTTCGTCGTGTAGCTGTTGTTGAACAAAACAGAGTCGTCACGCAAGGAGTTCGCGGTGCCAAAAAGATCTCTGTGTCATCCAAAAGAAAAATGTCCCGTAAAGTATGTAGAAGAAACTAGCCCTAATAAAAAAAAATATGAGTGTTAAAAAAAGTTCATATGATAAAGACTAGATTTTGATATGAGAAATAATTTTTGAAATATCATTGGCACCGATTTGAAAAACATAGTTTCGAAAGAACTGCGTTTAAAGTTTAAGGTACAGGTTAAAGTGAGATAATTTTTTTTTTGAATTTATAGAAAATCGTCGACTCCAGGGCCATAGAATTGACCTTCCTTTGATGTTGTAGCTTCTGCGAATTCTTTATTGGAAAAATTGATTTTTTAACCCCTTAAGCTAAACCCCTAAACCCCTTAAACCACTGTGCAGCACATGCCTCGTTAATATAACCCCATACCTCCGAGCGCAGTATTCTAAGTTCTATTAAATACCCCACGAGGTACCCTCGATATTCTCGAGTTATTCGGCCAGGTTCGCAGCCTCCTCTCTAACGAGACCATCGGGACAACAACAAAGCAATGGAACGAACCGCCGCGCCGTTTGCAGAAGAGTACCGTGCACGATTCGGTGTACAAGTTACATATCTCTGTGTCCCCGTAGCGAAAAGTGGGACGCCTGCGAGATAACGCGCCGACTGAATCATGCTCTCCACCGTAATCATTACGTAAACGGTTTCAGCAACTAGGGATCCATAGTCGGCCACGCAATTACAAATAAAACGCGTCCCCTCGCGGGAAGGGCGCGATACAATTAACGCGGAGTCACGACTGGTGTCTCCTTTAATTACGGAACGATCATCACCGCGATACCGCGGCCACTACGGTGGACGATTCTACAAACTAGCCAACGGACGATAGCTAGCAACTATTCGTCGTACGTTCGTCATCGCGAGCCGAATATTGATCTATCCGCTCCCCCTTGATCGGTCAACCTGGCACGTGGTGATCCAACCTGAACACACGTTGCTGTGGTCGAACGTGTTTAACGGTCACTGCTTTTTGGGCATTCTACTGGGTGATCGAAAAGAAGGGTCGCGGAATTTTCAGGCTTATGGCACTATTGGGGGTAGTAGGGAAATGTAACGTAAAAGAAATCTTCATTTTTTAAGTCTTTGGATTTATATTGAAATAGTGTAGAGACTGAAATAGTCTATCTTTGTTAGTAGTTTGTGGAGCTACTTTAACCGAACAGTTTTCGCGTAATCGGGAGTAATGTGGAACTTTTTTAAGTTGTTAAACTCTTCTATGTTCAGTTATCCGCTGTGCATGGAATAGGACGGACAAATAGCTGAAATCGGTCTTTATATGCGACTGCCGCTTTATCTGCTTTTATGGCGTCGGTAAATCCTTTATCTAGGTTGTGCAATAAGAGACGCGAATACGAGCAATAAAATCACGATCAAATGAATGATGCGTCGTAAAAAGGAGAGAAATATAGGGGCTTCGTAAGAGGCCTTGTCTACTAGTTATCGGAAACGGTTTCTCGATGTTCGGGACACTAATATTCCGCGAAAAATCGTAATATACTATTATCCATAGAGTGTCCCGAAACTAAACGATCAAACCATACCAACGTGACCAAAGAGAGCATATAATCAACATACTCGAACATCATTCAAAGTCTAATTCAAACCGACATGGAACTCTCTGAATTTACATTTGAGGTTATGTGAAGTAATAATTCTCTGCAATTATCAGAAATCAAATTACTATCCCTAACCCTACAAATCTTTTACTTTCTAATTCAATGCTGATTGCACCATACGCATTAACTAAAACCCGCATCAATGAATTGAACGTTTTCAAAGTTGTCGGGTCTGCGCCGGCAGCGGCGGGAAGTTCAAACCGCGTCAATGGACGAAATTAACGTTCCCTCCCTTTCCATCCAACTTTCCGCAGAGACAAACCTATCCAGTCGCATTTAAACCGTCCCGCTCGCTAATACCATTCACGAAACACGAAGCACACTCTGGACGTTTAATTTCTGAATACACAGCTAACGGAGGAGAATGAGGCGTGATTGGTACGCTGGGATTCCCAGCGACGAGAATGCAGGTCACAGCGATACCAATGACGCGACTGTCCGCCGGACAGTTTTCAGCGACCGTTAGGAGGTTGCGAAGCGACAATAATGACGGATGAACACACCTGAGGTATGTTGGCGTTTAGCTGGCGATTCAGGGAGTCCCGTTCCTTCTCGACCTCTTGCAGCCGTGCCTCGGACTCCTGGAGCCGCTCCTGGCTCTCCCTCAGGGACTCCATCAGCTTGTCCCTCTCGTCCAGCATCGAGACCATCAGCTGCTCGAAGTTCGCGTCCTCGCCGGAGAACTGCGAACTCCGCTGGCTGATGCTGTCCTCCGCGATGGTCGGCATCACGTCGCACATCATATTCCACATTTTGCGTTATATCGCTCCCCGGCGACCAGCACTACAACTCCACTCGAGGATCGCGAGGATCCTGAGATCCAGAGGGGCACACACACGCGCGCGCGGGAGATACGTGCGCTCGCGCGCGCAAATCCAACAGGGAGAGCGAGAGTCCCCCTGCGCTTCCGATACGTTCTAGTCCGTCCACCGATATACGTTCAGTCAGTCATCTTCGTCGGGTTTCCCGTCCTTGTCTATTGCCCGGCCGTTTGGCACGCTCCTCGTCCCCGTGTCCTCTCGGTCTCGGTCTCGGTCTCTGTCACGGGCCGATCCCAACGACATCCACACGCGCGCGGTTCCACTATCGTTCCGCACGCTCGACTAAATCTACTCCAGCGGGGGCCGATATCCCAGTGGCCAACGTGCCCAGCGGACGAGCTATCTGTGCACGCGACGGTAATCGTACCTCCGTTAACTGGCACCCACCGGCGGAATCATCGCTCGGGCGAGCTGCTCGACGGTAACAAGTTCAACGTGGCTCGGCCGGCCGCGAGCCGACTCACCGCGATCGAAGCTCATGTCTCATTTTCGCCAGCACGGCGAGGGCATTCCTTGCCTGCGTCCTGCTGTGCTTGTTTACGGAAGGGGACGATCGACGGTGTTCGGTGTGTGGCTCACGAGGGCAGTCGCGGTCGTCTAGGGTTAAGTCTCACCGCCCCCGCCCCCCCCCCCCAAAAAAAAAAGATCGATCGAGTGGCGTTTCAAAATGTTGCAGCACCGGCGATCGGGCGCGGATAGATCGATGCGTGGTCGTATCCCCTTCGTTTCGACGTTTGACAGGTATCAGGCGACCCGCCGGAATCGGCGCACGTAACCACACGTTTCGATCCCTTGTGCCTTATGCCTCACGCACCGACACGGCACACTCTTCCCTTTCCATCTCGTCCCTTTCCGCGTACAGAGCGACTTTGAATCGGGAACCGCTCGATTCGGAGAGCCACGGGGCCGCGCTCGCGATCAGCTCCGCTGGTGCCGGGCGGTCGGGCGCTCTGACAATCGTGGGCTGCTGTCGAACGACACGGGGCGATCACTCGACGGGCCTCCGTTTACTTTCCACTTCGGTCTCATTCAGACGCGGCCGCGCAACGTATCGGTCGGCCGCTGGTGTACCACTGGCGAGTCTCTGCCCAAGTGCCCGCTGAACGGGGCACACGAGACACGGCTGCCACGGCGGGGTATTCCGGGTACGAGGCACGGGGTTCGCTCGATTTCGCCCTCCTCTCCGTGAATCTCGCGATCTCGGCGTATCCTTACCATCCGAGACTCGGCCGACGGAGCGATACCGATCGTACGTACGTGCGGTGCGCGAGACGCGGCTCAGCGGATGACGATCGGCATTTCCATAGCATTATCGCGGCGGGGCCGAGCACTGACACACCTACGGTTCCTTCCTACCGCCCAGCCTCTCTACGCTACACCATTTCCGATACCGGCGGCCATCTTGCCGTGACGTCAGCCCCCGTCCCCGAAGGCGCGACCGACTCCACCCGAGCGCCGCGACGACTCTGGCCGACCGGCCATGTTTACAATCGAGCCGCGGGATCGATGGTCGCTCTGGCCGCGTCCCCATCGACGGCTTCGCGCGGACCAACCGCGGGACATTCGAACATTCTCGTTTTACCTATTTCCTATAAACGCACTGCAATCTGCAATACGAAATGGAAAGACAGTTTCTTTCGAATAAAATGGCGAGCTAATTCGTTATAATAACCACTGGTTTCAGTATTTATGCATTTGACGGGCTTGATACTTTCATAATTTTGTTTAAAGTAGATTGTATTGCAGTTTGTTGCTTCTAGGAATGAATTATCCGAAGTGATTGTTTATGTAATGAAATGATATTGAAACTACTCTGCTTACTCTCTTTTAAATACCAGACCTACTATCCCCGCAACGGAGATAAATTTCTGTTTTTATTAGCGTTCAAAAGCTGCGCGTGAACATTATTTTAATTAAGAATTTCCGTAGAGATAGACGTTATCTTGAATTCTTTCAATTGGGGTCTTTCGGAGAGAGTTTTTCAAACTCATCGGTATTTAACCCGACGATTTTGATCGACGCGAAAGGGAGGGGAAAAAATCGGGCAGGCACAGCTTCCCGGAAGACGGAGACTGCGCTGCATCGTGAGATGCTGGATGATCAATACCGACCGGTGTGTCAGACTCTGGACCGACAAGTAGAATCGAGAGAGACAGACAGAAGCGAGCATCATGGAAACAGCGACGCATACTTGCACGCCAGAAGCTGCCGGTAAGTGCTTCACCTTCAACTCGGAATATTTTCAAATAAAAAGGTGAAACCCTGCATCATCTCCATATCATCCTATCTGACGATTTAAGCCTCGTACCCTGCCCTGTTTCATTAACTATGAAGAATCTTAAATTATCCTCCAGGATTCCTCTACCTACCTTCCTAAAGAACGAACTCTTTTACTCGCAACTGTGATACATAGCCGACATCCCTCGACCCTCCCATTTCCTGGATTACTCTGTACTCGTCCAAGTTTTAGATATACCCGGTGGCGATTCGATCGAGGATATCGCAGAATCGGTGGACGAGCTGCGCGAGAAATTGGCGAACATGAAGAAGCTGATGGAGGAACGAAAGGGCACCACCCTGGGCGAGATAAGCGCCAGTAAGAGAAAGGAGACCTCGGACATCATCGACGGTAACTTCCTATCCTGGATATTCGGCTCGGCGCTCATCGTCATCCTCAGCGTCAGCTTCTACGCTTTTTACAATCTCTACCACGCGGTCCTGAAGAAATTCCCCTCGCACCACACGGAGCTTTAAAAGGAAAAGGTGATCTCTATAAACGATAAACGCGTATCTTCGCGACGAAATCGGCTCCACTATCTTCACGATTTTTCAGGCAAGGCTGGCGAGTAAACCCTGACGAGTGATTCCCACGAAATTTCTGACAGAGAGGCAACGAAACGTGCAAATGAATCTCCCAGTGTTCTCGCATCCCAACAAAATGCGGGGTCTTGGAATGATCGTTGGCTGACGGCTACACGTTCGATACTAAATATATTCGTCGCATCCTGAATCTCAACTAGGAAGATCGAGCTCGGAAAATGGATTAGAAGGACGCTCCTTTCTCGCGTACGTTTGAGGACTTTAAACGGGTCCATCGGTAATTCCGTAGCTTTCCTTTCGATCGAAAAATACTTCCTTTTGGTTCGTTAAGGTGCAAATCCACGATGAGGCAAAAGTATCGTGAGTTTAATCTCGTGAGGCAATTATTGCCTTGTTTTATTATCTGTAAATTATTTTGTCATTAGTTGCATGCGATTAGATTCTCGCGAGGCAAGCTCTATGGCAGGGCTGCACAGGGAGCCTTTTTCAGCGCCTAGCGGCGAGCAACCGGCCGTACGCCGTTACTAAGGGTAGAATCAGTGAGGAAAACCGCAGTAGTGTAGGTGCCGGCTCGTTAGTAACGGCGTACGGCCGGTTGCTCGCCGCTAGGCGCTGAAAAAGGCTCCCTGTGCAGCCCTGCTCTATGGTATATTTTCAAAAACCTCAACTCTCGCGACTAGGTTCAGTATTTTACCATTTAATTGTTGCTGAGATTTTTGTGCCGTGACGGAAAATTCTCGTGTAACATCTCACCGTGGATTCGCACCTTTACGAAGCTCTTAATCAATCTTCTACCATGTTTGTTTCTTAAGAAACGCGGCTACTGTGTACTACTATCATACAAGTCGCCGTTGAACGCGGGAAACTTTCGTATCGATCATTTATTCGAATGTACATATTGTGAATACTGAATAAAATTACGATTCGAGAGTCATCGAAGGTTCCCTCGATCTTTAGATCTTATCTGAACTCTCCAGCAGAGCTAGTGACCGATCGTGCTCGCTCAATTACTCGCTCTGATTTTGTTTTCTTTTTAATACGAGAAACAGCACTGCGAACGATTAATAGGAAATCACAATGACACAAACGGGGTTGCGATTAAAATTTCTCATAGCAAAGCAAAACAACTCACGCGGGGATGCCTTGGCTTTTCGGTGCCGGAAGCTGTAAGTAATTAAAACGATCGATTAATATCGCGAGAGCAGAAAGCATCGCGAAACGCGTCAACCTACAGAACAATGTCTTTTTGTTTTCCAGCTCCTTGGTGAACTTGTTCAGCATCTTCTGGTAATTTTCTTGTTGCTGTAATCAAAATGTTCGTTCAATTCCCGTTGCTCCATTACGCTTCTACTCCGATGAAAGGCCTTACCTTGAGTACTTCGTGTCTGAGAGCCTCGCGTCGAACCGACAAGCTCGATATTTGTTCCTGCAACGTTTTCACCTATTAAACACGTAAAACCCGTTTCGCGCCGAGTTAGCGCGCTTCCCGCGGGCAGGATTTAAATCGACGAACCTCATCCTCGGTCTTCCGAACGTCCTTCTTCAGCTCGTCCATCAACGATCGATACCGATCCCGGCAGGTCGACGTCTTCTTCTCCAAATCGTTCAACACCTTCTCCGCGTTCTGGATCTCGCAGTGGGATTGCTGCAACTGCATTATCGCGGGGAGGGAACAATTACACTTTACGCTCCGATTTCACAGAGGCATCGACTCTGAAAAACTGACTCTAACCGCGTGCTCCTTCTCAGTGAGCTTCTCTGTTAACACCTCCAGTTTGTCCTCCACGCTCTCGTGGTTCTGAAATCAGCATCAAGTTTCGCTATAAAAAAATGGCCCAATAAATTTAACGCACTCGTGACATGGACGTAGCTTTAACCCTTTGGGTGCATGCCGTCTGTGCGGAGAACGCCCATGGGCGTTCAGCGACTATGGTTGAGAGATACGCCACGAGGAGTCCCGCACGCGGCGCACGCTGAACGTTCGATAGAGGCACTCAAAGAGTTATGGGAAGAGTAACGTTCGTAACTAACTTCAGCTTCTGCTGGAGCATTCAGGCTTCTGTTATGGAACACGATCTGCAATGGAGGATTCGACTTAGTCGAACGGAATGCATAATTGTTCGTCGGGGTATTAAACTTACGCATTTTCTCAGTTCCTCCGTCTCAGTATTGTACTTTGCCCATAGTAAGATTATGAATTAGTGTGATGTACAGCGGATACTATGTAGTGAAGGGATGTTTCTCACCATAACCATCAGGAAGGTGACGGTGCAGTACACGACGAACATAAAGATGCATAATATCTCGAAAGCGTAGGCCAATAGTAAGAACCACATTACGAGAAATTTTCGCAACAACTTTCAATCGGACGAGTTAACGACAGTAGACGCAACGATGGCACTGGGTAAAATTTAATACAAATATCATTTTACTAAGAAAAAGCGAAGATCGGGACGAGTAAATGGGAAAATGTTGCGAGACGCTAGAGCGCGGTTTCCATTTTGAACGATCGCTTCGAGAATCGAAATATCTCAACGCGGCTCGAACGATTCGAGGGATCGATCGGTATCGCGTTGGCGGGACGCGCGTTGAACATTTAAAAATGTTTTAATTTGCTTCGAAGTCAATAGTGCGATCAGGCAGAGAGCGTGTTAAATTTATGAATAAGAAGATATTCCCGTTAAAAGAAATGTTTTCATAATTTTACGATTGTAATGAAGGAGATCTTATTGTTTGTAAAAAAGTAATGAACCTTGTTCGTAGGCTTGCAGATCGAACGATATCAGAGATATCTGATTTGTAAATATTTTAAATTAATCTAAATAAAGAGCTCCTTTGGCCGATAAATAGCCGCATCTTTCGATTAGAATTAGGAAAATATTCTCGTGAATCGCTTGATTCGAATTTCAAATCCGCGAGTAACATGCCCTGCTTAATTTCGAAACGTTTATTTATACTTCGTAAAATGTGAATCACTGCCGCTGCCGACCGATATATCTACGCTTTATTGCGAACTCCAATAATCCAGACGCTCCGGAATCGCGGCCTTGGATGTTCAAGTAACGCGACGTAATTATCATTTTATGCATAATTTCATGCCGAGGCACGTGTGTTCGCGATGCCTTCATACGGCAATCTTGAGAAAGAGACATTTGAAAATCAACAGAAATTATTCGAACACTATAACCTGCAAGAATGGAGGGCTCGCATCTGGAGATGCTGCAGGCGACAGGGACTGTAGCAGATTCAACGATGCCTGTAAATTTTCAACTCAAAGAACAGTGCTACCCACTCAATCGCAAATTGTTATCGCCGGCGCTGGAACGGTTGCCAATTCAGTGGCCTATCATCTTGTTATTAACGGGTGGAATGATGTGCTGGTCCTGGAACAAAATAGGTATATTAATTTAACGACTGGGATGAACTATGAGTGAGAGAAGAAGGAATGATGCGTCGGTAGTTGTCGTAATACCGTGGATCTTTGTATTCGCTGCATCGTATACCTCGCGTCGTAGAGATATTTTATTTCGAATAAAAGTAACACACCAATGGCTATGTTTACAGATTAACGATTAGAGGATAGAATGATCAAAGAGATTTTTGCTACAGGATCGCAAGTGGAACGTCCCATTTCGGCTCGGGAACCCTTGGTCTCTTTAAACCAATCTCGCGCAGAAACTTGATCTCTTACAGTATTAAATTGTACCAGCAGCTACAAGAAATGGGGTACGATATCGGACTGAGGCAATGCGGTAGCATAAACTTAGCTCAAACCAAAGATAGAATGATAGCTTTAAAACGAAGGATGGCTTACAATGTGCCCACGGGTTTACACTGCGAGGTGAGATTTACTAATCGCATGGCGAAAGCAGGATGCTTTTAATAAGTTATAAATCAGGTCTTAGGTAAGGAGGAATTGAAACGATTACACCCGTATTTGAACGTCGAGGATATCGAAGGTGCGGTTTGGGTGCCGGAAGACGCTGTTGCCAATCCTAGTGCAATTTGCGAGACTCTAGCTAAACTAGCGAAGATCGGGGGTGCAAAGTACGTGGAAAACTGCAGGGTAGAAGAAGTGTCCACCGAGAATGGAGCTGTGAGGAGTATCAAAACTGAGCATGGCGTTATTTCCTGCGAATATTTCGTTAATTGCGCAGGAATGGTAAAGTCCGTCTTTATAGTACAAACCTGTTTAATTTAATACTCATAACTGTATAATATTATACACGAACATCTTTCCAACGTCTTCTGCACAGTGGGCACGTGAATTAGGACTGAAATGCAAGCCGCCAGTCAGAATCCCAGCGTACCCTGCGGAACATTTTTATGCAATTGCGTCGCCTTTCCCACCTGCTGTCGACGCAAGCATACCGTGCATACGAGACTTTGATTCGCACTCGTACATGAGAGAGTGGCTAGGTATTCAACAGAATTCAATCAGAATTCAATCTTTACTCCATGTCTGACAATGACTGCATCGACACCCAAACTTGCAGGAAGCTTATTAGTCGGTTGGTTCGAACTAGAATCGAAACCAGCGTTCGAGAATATTGCCGTGCCTACAAAGAATTGGAGAAAGTATCTGAAAAACGATCGTTCGCACTGGAAACCGTTGTGGAATAAAGTGGTACACCGATTACCGATCCTGAGGGATGTGAAACCTACTGTACATAACTGTCCTGATAACTTTACGCCCGATGGTAGGTGGATACTAGGGGAAAGCCCAGAAGTGAAGAACTACTTCGTCGCTGTCGGCATGAATGGAAATTCATTGCAAGGTAAGAAGTTGAAAGTCTTTAGGCGGACATGGATACTAAAACTGGAATGTATTTTCATCAGGGGCGGGAGGAATAGGTAAAGAAGTCGCAGAGTGCCTAATAAACGGTGAACCCACGCAAGAATTACTTCCCTTTAGCGTGCAAAGATTCCTCGATTTACATAGCAGTAAACAATATTTACAGCAAAGGACGAAGGAAATAGTTGGTAGAAATTACGCGATCCTGTACCCTCACCAATGCGAGTATAAATACGCTCGGAAGCTGCGTTGCTCGCCTTTGTACTCTGTCCTCGAGGAACGGGGGGCGATATTTGGAGTGAAAATGGCTTACGAGCGACCACTTTACTTCGATTCGACTTATAGAAGTAAGCAAGCGGATTACTCGGCGTTTCCTTTCCTCTCGTGTTACATTCAATAGACTAAAACGCCAATTAACGTAATTATAAGGGGGGCAGAAGAAGCCGGTCATGCCGCGAGGCAGTTTCTACAAACCAAAGTTCTTCGATTTCATGAAGGAGGAGTTTGTAGCGTGCAAAGAAGGTGTAGGGATAATAGATATGAGTTCCTTTTCGAAGATCGAAATTAAAGTGAGTATGTGAAACATCATTTTTTGTAAAGACCTTTCTGTAATAATCTACACGCTTGCAGTCTAGTCGCTGGGAAGTTGTAAAGTATCTACAACAATTGTGTTCCAACGATGCGAACATACCAGTCGGCTGTATGGTGCATACGGGAATGCAAAATGACAGAGGCGGATACGAAAATGACTGCATTCTGGTAAGGCAGACGGAGAACAGTTATTTTATGGTTTCGCCTACGTCCCAACAAACGCGTATTTACCAATGGATGTCTAGGTAAAACACTACTAAAAATGCAGACAATTGTTTACGACCCTACAAATGAGTTTTACAGGAAGTATTAATCTGTTCGATAGACATTTGCCAGCAGACCGCTCGGTGGGTCTTAACGACGTAACTTCAAAGTACACTGTCATCAACTTGGTAGGGCCCAAAGCACCGGGACTACTTTCAGAACTTGCAAACTCCAACACTAATCTCTCCCCTTTCACGTACAAGGTACATCGATATTATTCCGCATTATTACAACCACATAAACGATAAATACGAACGATTTCAATGCTCGACAGACCGTAAATGTGGCATATGCCTCGGACGTGATGGTAATGTCGTTTACGAACACCGGCGAGTCTGGTTATTGCTTATATATACCTTCAGAATATGCGCTTCACGTATACTCCAGATTAATGGAAGTCGGCAAAGACTATGGGGCGCGAGACGTGGGTGTCCTCACGCAACGTTTCATGCGGATAGAAAAGTTTATCCCATTCTGGGCCGAGGAACTGACGCCATTCGTTACCCCGTACGAAGCTGGCTGTGGATACAGCGTAAACTTAGATGTAAGTAGATCGCTGATGTACGTTCGAAGTACTCCAGGCGCAACAGCCTTTACTAATGCGATCGTTTGTCCTGATAGAAAGAGTACTTTATTGGCAAGTTTGCTTTACAACGTCAAAAGGAGCGGGGCGTGACAAAGCGATTAGTGTTATTCGTTGTCAACACACTGGACGTCGACAAGGACGTCTGGCCATGGGGCGGCGAGCCGATTTATCGGAACAATGAATTCGTAGGAACAGTGACATCAGCTGGGTAGATACTTACAAAGGGATTACTGACAAAATGTACTTTTGGCGTCGAATTACTAATGGACCGTCACTTTTTATAGATATGGTTTTGCAATAGAGAAACATATCTGTATTGGTTTCATCAGTTCTCCTGGATCAAGGCATGCGCAACCTGGTGCAAGCATCGTCACAACAGATTTTATAATGGACCCAGCAGCTCGTTACGCAATCGATATCGCCGGGACCAGATTCCCTGCTAAACCCCACATTCATCCCTTGCCTATACCGACGTTGAATAGTAAATTAAACAAGAAATATATCCCCACACCCGTTATTGCGTACGAGAGCGACGTGTCTCGTTAATAAATCTCTCGTCCTCTTTGATTACACTTAGAGAAGAGAAACAGTTCTTGCTCTGTGAAAGACTGTCCCAAATATAACACTTATATTGTATGTACTTTACTTGTGTATTCACGAGTGCCTGAACATACACGTAAAAATATAAATGTTCTACAAGAGTCATACATGCATTAATATGAACAGTATCGCGTTGGGATGCGACTTTTGTGACCTCGTTTCTTATATATAAAATACTTTATTTAATATATACTGTGCTATTTAAATTGTAAAATTTGTTACGACTTCTGCTCTACTCGCAGCTATATTAAATTAATATATATTTAAACGGATTTATTTATAGCAGATACATTTATACAGAGTTTAGAAGGCCATTTTACAATTTAAACACTATGCTACCTCCCAATATATATCACGCATATATACACTAATGTGACATCCATGTTCAAAAAGCGAGAATGTAATTTCTGGATTTATCATATTTTACACTGCAAATATAAATTGCATACACGTTATAATTTACCAGCAATTACTGTTTTATATGTAAATTATACACCTGCCTCTCGTAATCCGTATTTCCACTGCGATTATGGAGTATATTCGGTAGCCTATATACAAGTAAAACACTTGTGTATTGCTATTCGCGAAGCTTCTTTGTATATCGATTAAAACGCCTTTACTTTACACTCTGTCATTAATTTGATCAACGTTTCGAACTGTGCACAAGAAAATACAGCAACATCAACTTCGATATTAAACGATAGAAAGTCTGGGAAGTGAAGACTTGTTAGCATTCGTGAAGTTTCTCAGCAATGGGTACTTAATTTTAGCTGGTAATTCCTTACAAAATGTTGTTTTTTACAAGCACTCTGGTACCACCTTACGATGCCCACGCTTCTAGCTCCTTTAAGTCTTCGTCCTCTTCTGGTTTGGCTTCTGAGCGACAAATAAAATTGCAAATTTATAAGCAACCCGTAACATAATTAAACCTCGCGCGAAAGATCAATGGTATTACTTGTGCGAGTCCTGGCCGGCGCAGCTGGAATAGCAGTGGCTGGTACATTTGGAAGTTCGTCGGTAGATTCGATACCAAGCAACTCCTTATCCAGTGCCTCTTGCTCGAGCTCCTCTAGTTCTTTCTCCAGTTCTTCCTCGTCTATATCCTGACCAAATGCCACAGGATTGGATATTGCATCAGAAATTTCTCTAGCTACATCCTGTTGCTCGGCTATATCATCCATCATGTCGTGCACTTGATCAACATCCCTGAGGAAAAATATAACACCTCATACAAACCTGAACCACAAAGAAGCAGCAACGCTACGCGCGCAGATAAGCAATTATCTTACATATTTTGATGAACAGATTTCATCGCGTCCGATGCATTCTTCATCGTGGTAAGCACAGCGGTATTCGTGTTCGCGCTTTCCAGTGCTTCCCTCTGCATTTCAATCGTCGACAACGTGCCATCGATCTGTTGCAACTGTTTTTCATATCGTTTCTTCCTTTTGAGAGCTTGAATCGCGGCTGTAAGACACAGGGTCCGTTTACTAACACTTTCATTCCATTTCATTCCCTAATAATTAACCACTACGTACAACTAGAATACAATCTTTCTATATCACGACGCACAAGGTTCACGAAGGAAGATATTGCGTATCCGAATGAGGCCCCGACTTCCCACTGTGCGTACGATATGGAGTACATTCAAGGAGCTTGGTTAGAAGAGAACTGTTCTCATTCGGACGTAATATCTTCCAGTTCTGGTTTCTCGGACTAAGGGTCACTGAGAAATAGCTACGCTCCTCGGCGCCACCCTTATAATACAGAAACGTCATAATGACAAGTGACCGTACTCGTGGAGAAACGTCGCATCAGCAACGATAACGAAAAATGATAGCATTGCTCATAGATACCTCTCTTGTTTTTCGTTCCTTTCGCCTTAGCGGTCTGAATCTCTAACTCTATCTTACTCTCAAGAAAGACCTGCTTCTTTATCAACATATCCTCGGTCTCCCGTAACTTCTGTATCGCCTCGGCCGTTGTTAAAGTGGCCGCCTCCTTCTTACCGCCGAACACCTTGCTAAAGAAGCTCATTGTCCTGGCGGTTCGTACTCGGGGCTTATATTACAGTACCACACGGCAAACACACTCCACCTTGAAGAGAATCAACAAAAGATCGCACAGCGACCACGCACCATCGCCATATTCCCTTTGCCATTGATATAGGTACATCATGATATCGTGACTCATCGTCATGTTACGTCAAGTTATTTAAAAAATCTCGGTTCCTTCGTTACGTTCTATCGGAATTTAGGAATTCCTCGAACCCTCCGGCATTAAACACTCGGAAGCATTACGATGTCAAGCTGCTCGTGTTACTAAAAATATATCGAATATACGAAAGTTCAAAACTGCCTTATCCCTGACTCCATTACGAAAAGTTTACGAGATGCGTTTCGGAATGAAGCCTTCGTAATTTCGTAGTTTCTTACGAGCGCGAAGCCTCTGCTACCTCGTCAATAAAGATTCTTACACCAGGGTTTTCTGCTTGTATAAAATATGTCTTATATATTTATGAAGACTTACGAAGAAAAGGGAGTGTAATTTGAAAAGGTATTTGGCGCCAGAATCACCAATTGTATATGTCGCATCGAATGATACATATGTAGAGTAGTATCTTTACGCGATGCTATACGGATGTGTGTGACAGCTTGATTCGCACATATCCAATGATGTAGGATTCGCAGATAGTTGTAATCACTTATGATCTAATGGGTGCGTCATAATCTGGACTCAAACGACAGATACATAAATATTTTGTACAATCCCGTCGCTTCTCAGTTGCATCTAATATCTTTTCGCTAGTATCTGCTTCCTCGGTAACATTTGCAGATGGACAGTCACCTAAGAAATGTAAGTCCGCACTTTAAACGCCGTTGCCACTAATCCCGCATATTCCGCGGCCTCCTACTTCGCCACCGGTTTCCTCGTCTCTGGCGATACGAGACACTACATTTAGCTTGTCCAACATTTCGTAAGAACATTTAAAAATAAGTATGCACAGTCAGCGATACACCTCTTTCTTTCCCGGGTGCTTTCCAATCGCTATACACGATGCGAAGCACATGGAGGGACAGGGACCGGGTAATATTTCCCACGTAATACTCTGTTAGTGTTAAAGATCGTGATGCTTAAATAATAAAGCATAAAATTAACTCTCCGAGGCGTCCAGATAAGTCAATATTTCTACTTTAATAATGGTAATTCTTGTCGGCAGGACTTCCAAAAGCATCTACCCGATGGCGAAACTACCCAACATCACTTAATAGAGACCCTGCGTACAACACAGACCGATAATAATCCTACGCCAGGGTACGATCCTGATCATAACGATGTTTATATGCTCAACCTCGACTGCGACGAAGTCTACCCTGGAATATTCATTGGTGATGCGTGAGTGGCTTGGAATCTTTCTTAATGGATGGCTAGTCGCGTCTTATATTGTCGTTTCTGTTCTACGTTACAGGGCTACAGCGAAGAACAAGAAATACCTTAAAATATTAGGTATAACGCACTTGCTCAATGCCGCCGAAGGAAAGAGATACGGATTTGTAAATACGGATAGGAATTACTATGCAGATACAACAATAAAGTATCTCGGTCTGCCGCTTGCGGACTTGTTCACAACGGATATTAGCAAGTACTTTTACACCGCTGCGGACTTTATCGATGATGCTGTTTCCACAGAAGGTAATTCCGCGATGATTTAGTAACGATTAAGTAAGATTGGACACTAGGAGTTTAAAAAGTATGTCATTTAACGCCGAGCGATTTTGTTCACCAGGTAAAGTGTTTGTGAATTGTATGGTGGGAATGTCTCGCAGCGCGACGTGCGTATTAGCGTACTTAATGATAAAGAAAGAGATGCTGGCTGTTGACGCTGTTCGTTTAGTCCGAAAGAACCGTTATATTCAGCCGAACAATGGCTTCCTTCATCAGCTGGCGCAACTAGATAATCAGCTACGGAGACTACGTTTGTAATCGGATATATCATCAATGAAATGACTCGGTGAGGCATGCCGAGAACGTTCTACAAACACGAGCATACGTGCAATTTTATAAGCTTGTATTGCGTATAAATAATTCCATGTACAGGTGGAATAAGTACAAAAAGTATAAGCTTAAATTAACACACTATCGTTTAGATGTACATTCTACAGTTCGATGTTTTAATGTTATAAAAAACTTCATCCTTAATTATATAAAAGCACAGCTACTTGTTTCTATACGCAAGTGCCGTGTTCTAGATGTATTATTTACAAATTCATGAAAAAAGATCTACGATTGTAAAGAGATAAGATTATATAAATTAGATATATATATATATATAAAATATCGTAAATACGTGCATTTCGTAAAATCGTACTCACGTACATAGATTAGTTTCGCGGTTTGAAGTATCGCGCAAGAAGTATATCATCTCTTACATGCCGCGTTTCTGTTCAATTAATTATATGTAATAAATTATTAAATCAATAGTGCAAACAGAACTCTCGACTTCGTTTCATTAGAAATTCTTACGACGTTACGGTCATTTAATTTACCACGCGCGGCCTTTTAGAATGAGTCTCCACGAGCGTGGACGAATGATTTGGAGTGCCTATTTCATTTATATTGTCTATATCTCCTGGACCGCTGCGTTTTCTTGCTTTAGGGGATAACTGCTTTAAACATTCCATATCGTTGAACACCACCTGTGCTCCGCCTCCACTAGTTGGCAATATGTCTCCCTAATGCGATAAAAAATTCCTTTTATAACATAACTGCACGTACACGCGTCCGATTTGTTCGCAATCGAATTACCTTAAACAATTTCGTCTCGAGTTCCCCATCCGTGTCGTGCTCCTGCGCGACAAGGCAGTATCTAGAAGCACCATCAGTTATCTCCTTCGGATCTGTAAGTCGTGACACGCTCCTCCTTCTACGCATTAATGGCTGAAGCACGGTCCCCAAGGGAACCAGTGCTCCTGGTCTGTGATCAATCCATCTATCAGCACTCTGCGAACGCCTATGCCTAAGATTCGAAACAGCCATTTTGTCCTGCAAGCAATATTTATTTAAACTTGATATTTTTAAACGAAACAGACGTAGAATACAGGGAACTGACCCTTCGGGACCGAGGGTCTGTCGCCTTTTTAGCTGATTCTGCACTAGGTGTAGTCATAACACGATCCTTCGAGGCAGACGCGAGATTGATACCATTATCATCGACCAGGATTTGTTTTACTAATCTCAATTTATCGTCCTTCTCCCTCATTTGATTCTAAAAAGAAAGACAGAGTGTCAGTCGAAATGCAGATACCTGCTAGGGTCCATATAGAATTACTTCGTTTTATTACCTGCAAATGATGGCGTTGCTGACGTAACTTTATTTCCAATTCCCTGTTCATCTTGTCAGTCTCTACTTGTATTTTACTGTTATACTTCTGCTTCACCCTTTGCTTATCTATTAAGCGTTGATTCAGTGCCATGTCTCTGTCTTTTAACTAAGGGACAATCAGGTTTAACTTCGTAATTAGATACTAGCAGAATAGTACATCTATCACATACCTCCTGCTGCAAGCTGCGTATCGTATCATTCGCATGATTCAGTTTACGAAGTAAACTATCAATTTGTTCTTCAGTTTTACACAAATGACCCTCCAACGCCGAGACCTAAATATTCATGTACGTTAGCCAGTTTACAGATACAGTGGCGGGTGAAAGAAAGTTTAGATATCATAGAGAACACTTCATACCTTCCTTTTCTGTTGCGAATTAGATGCTTTCAGAGAGGCGTTTTCAACTTTCAAATTCATATGTTCCTGCTCCACTGACATCAACATTTTCCTAAGATCGTTTTCTGTAAATACAATCAATGAAAGATCGAACGGTACTTGAATCGTGTTGAAAAATAAATTCTACTCACGCTTGTGCTGTAAGTCAGCGCGCAGTACATTTCGTTTACTGATACGCTGTTCCAAGAAATGCATCAAGTTAGTGATTATTTGATCATTGCAGGGGGAATTAACGTCCAACTCGGGGAATGGACCGCCCAAACTAAATTGAAATAAAATTGTCGTAAATAAAGTCGGGAAAACTAAGGACACTTAAAGTACAAATACTTGCCTGTACACCAGCCCTATATCGACTTCTAGATCAGCAGCCTCGGGTCGACCCTCCTTTTCCAATTTACAGCGTGCCTCTTTAAACAGCTATTAACAAATATTTGCTTGTGAATACATGTTCAAACAACGGCCGAGTCACACTCTTTTATCGCCTATCTCACCTTATTAGCCTGCCTTCTTCCAGGCGTAAAACCAAGATCTAATTTCGTAACCGTTGGTCTGGCTACTTGAACTTCCTGGGTCATTTCCGCAAACTTCATAACTTGCTGTAAATATTTTAAAATGAGAGGCCACCAAACTGTCTTATCTCGTAAAGTTTCTTACATACAATTGTCTCGTCAAAATCTTGTGCCCTTGGATTAACACATACGATCATCCTAACTTGTCCTTCCCCATCAAAGTAATTTTTAAACAAGTGAGTAAGCTTCGAATCCCTATAGGGTACCATTTTACTTGTACCCTGAATTTGATTCTCTCTTAAAATTTCCAGACATGATCGAAGCGTCATCAAAGAATTATTGATGTTACCTAAATGGTACAGTCGATTACTTTTTAAGAATACACAAAACGATTATGATATTTACGCTTGAAAGATCGTTACCCGCTTCTCTCAGACGTTGACCCGTGTTCTTGGTCCGATTAGTTCTTTCACTGCCAGCTAGATCTACTAAAGACAACTGAGTGACGCATACTACACGCTTGTCTTGTATAACTTGTTCGCCGTCGCAATCTAAAGGTGCCTGTGCAGAAGTATAGTTTACTATCATCGTGTAAATATCAATTCTATAACGAAGAAAAGAATTAAGAACCTCACTTGCACTAGGCGAATAGTGAAAACACTGTGCGACCTGCTAGATTCTGTATTAAGAGCAGTGTGGGCGACTCTTCGTCTTCGCTGACCACGCTGAAATACTTCAAACGCTTCTTCTGAGCTTTTCACTTCGATTTCTGTTACAGCATGCACGTACATGTTTTTACTGCCATCTTCTCTAACTATCTTACTCTGCAATGTCCTGTAGATCGTTTGAAAGTATTATCACATGACTCGAGAAGGAGTGAGTTTAAAAGGATAAGTAGCAAAGGAGACATACTTGGCTCTAATATCATCATCCTCCAATAAATCATACACGCTGTTATTATATATTTCAACGTAAGTAACAAACACCGCATAGGCATTGTCTTGATCCATTGACACTACCTGCGATTCATCGACTTCACGAACCAGCATTGGATTGCTATCACCATCGCTATCCGCTTTGCGTCTGATGAAATAATCACATAGAAAAAGGGATATTTAATCATGCTTTGTATTTTACAACAATTCGTCTCGATGCATACTTTATTCTTTTACTTACACCTTACTCGACTTGGGATTCCTTTGCGACGTAAGCCCTGCGTGAAGTTCGCTTTGCCTATCGAGCATCGCGTCAGCGTCACTCTGAATATCAAAGCCGTTTAGTTTATCCGGTTTAAATACAAACTTCTTCGTCTGATAATTAGCAATACTGTTAAAAATAACGTCGAGGCAACGTGGCATTATGCCAGTATCCTGCGGTTCTCCGGTCATCGTATATGTTTTCCCGCTTCCCGTTACTCCATAAGTAAACAGAAGGCTGTTCCTACCGCGAATGACATTCTCCACCAGCGGCAGAGCGACTACCTTAAAAATCTCCTTCTGCGTCGCGTCGGGCGTAAACACGCGACTGAAAGTCGTTTGAATTTCCTTATTGCTGGAATTACGAAAATTTATTGCTGACTCTGGCGGCGTGATAGCCACAGTCGTATCAGATATAACTTTCATACATAATATATCTGTGGGATGTTGCATTGGCCGTAAGCGACAATAAACTTGCACCGGATCTTTAGTTAACATGTTGTTGCCCTTTGGACGGCTTGCGGGCTTACGAGCTGAAACCGGTGGCTTTATTCGTCTGGAATGTGAAAAGGAAATACTTATTCCCGACATTTACGAGGGCTGCGCACTACGAGCATTCGCTGCAAGTGCGTTGCGAACCATTAAATCGTATGACATTACAAATGTGTGAAACGTGAAATATTGGAGAAGGAAGGGTGTGACTAATATTAACAGAATTTAGAAGAATAGTTTTCGCAAATCGTGTACGAAGAAGTAGAACTTACACAGACTTCATTTTCTTGCAACTGCACTTATTTCTTCAGATTAACTATCGCGAAAATAAGTTTGTTCTTCGTTTGTCGTAACGGACGCCACAAGTTGTAAACCGTTGTCAATACTCGACATTCGAAATTTGAATCTAGGTAGGAAGCATGCAGCACTGCTGTCAACTTTCGCGTAGGAAAGGTTCCTACATGTAAAGTTCTAATTTTCTTGCAATCTGATTGGTTAAGGTTGGTACGCCGTATAAAGGCCGCCGCGCATTTTCGGGAAGCGCGGCGATACGAAGAGAAAAGTTTATAAACAAATGATTCTTATGGGGCCGCGCACACTAGACCGAAGCGTAGCGATAATTAATTATTTATTATTAAAAAATTTTTAAATATCGTTTTTTTTATATTTTCTTTAACTACATCTTGAAAATATTTCCTGAAATATCCGTAAGATGTACTTTCTCAAATAGACTGATGTTTAATAATAAAAGTTTATCGGTTTTTCTAGAAAAAATTCTCAAAGCATGTTGTTTTGACTATTCTAGGTAGACCTTGATCTCCCCTTGACCTAGGTCTCCCCTTGATTCTTATCTAAAGAGATTCTAATATCTCAACCATCTCAATTATACACCGATATGGAGGATGATATAGATTATAGAACATACAACGGGGAAATTTGTTACTCGTAAGAGAATTTATTTTGTATATTTGTACAAAGACACAAAGTTCGAAGTTACTTCTTGGGTTTCTTGTCCTTAGCAACCTTGGTGACATCGTCAGGGTTCTCTGCCGCGTCCTTCACGCGCTTCGCGCGGATCCCAACTAATCTGGCGTCAGCCCTAGCTTCGCGAAGCGTAACATATGCTGAGAATTTCTTCTCTTCCTCGGAGACGACACGAGCCATTGCTCTGGCTGGTGCTTGGTGTCTTATTGGCATAACTGCTCCCTTCAGTTGAGTCGCAACTTTCATCTCCTCCTCGGTTGCGTCACCCTTCTTAGGCTGCAATTATAAACACACCGCATTAATATCCGTCATCGATAAGCTCGATACTTCCATATACATTTTACTTACTTTCTTCTCGTTCAGTGGGAAGAGAATCAATTTCGACTTATACTCCTTCAATCTCTGAGCATTCGTCTGCAGAGATTCCACGGACTTGTTTCGCCTTCTAGGATCTACTGCAATCCCAATAGTCCTCGCAAATCTTTTGTTCAGACCGCTGGCTTTCAGCTCGGCCAAGGTGAATCCTTTGCCAGCCCTGACTTTTGTGTGATAGCGGAATGTGGGGCAATGGACCACAGGTCGTAATAGTTTAACTGGCCTGAAAGCATAGACGAGCGATAGATTCTTTGCATCTGCAGTATAAAAAATCCGGAAACTACAGGAACACGTTCAATATACGTTACTCACTTTGGCGCTACTGCTCGTGCTTTCTTTATGCGGTTTTGCTTCCTACGGTATTTCCTGGCCGGTTGGTTGAACCAGGTTTTCACGAACCGTTGCCAGTCTTTATGGAAGTGCCCATTAGGGATCATATTATTTCTCTTACCCATGGTTGGACTGAAACAGAAGCAGTATTCACTTTCCGAACGTTTTCTAACATAGTCGCAACGAAGTTACGCTTATAGATTATCAAGAAATAACGGTGTATCTTCATTAATAGAGAAAACACTGCAAACATCGATGTTGATGTATCGAATTGTATAACAGATTAGGAACATATTATTTCTACAAGTTGTAAATAATTTAATTCTCTCGAGCGTGTAACAGTCCACAACTTTACTGTTATTAAAAACTTTACTTTTACGAAAAAATGTATCTTCTTAATTTTTAGCTGAAAAACATACGAGAACTTAACCTCTCGAGTAACGTCAAAAAAGTTGTTCCACTTATTTAATTATATAATAACAAATCTATTGTTCAATCACAGCGAAAAACACAAACGACAATATTTCCCCGCTTTTACACGAAGCATTAATTCGAGATGTTAAGTTCTCAATCGGATTTTCATCTTCGAAATATTACTCACGAACTTGTTTATACGGTGCACGCCGGAAAAGGAATCAGTTCGATAAACCGGAAGTCACGTTTGTAATAAATTCCAGCTCGCCCTTTGAAACGAATCGATTCTTCAACCGCTTATCATTATATTACAATTCTTTTTTAAAACAACATTTATCGATAAATAATATTTCTCTTTAGAAATGTAGTCCCCGAAATATTTCGTGCGCAGAATGCATTTCCACTAAAGTAGTCATCGAACATGGCAGCCTACAGGATACAAGTCGAATATTCTTTGCGTTACCTTTAAAATAGTATTTACAGAGATATTTAAATAATAAAACTGAACAATGAAGTTTACAGGATCGTTGTGCAGAAAACTGGCTCCGTACTATAAGAATCATGTGCTCTTTAAGTGTGTCATTAGCCGATGCGCTTCGACCGGCGTAAACTTATTCTCGGTACAAGCATACACGCATTAAACATTCACTTTTTTATATGACAAAATTTTCACTTAAAAATGAAATCCCATTTCAGCACGAAGAAGTCACGTATTCAATGAAGAAAGACATAGAAGATTACTGGAGGGATAAAGTTAATTTGCAAACGTACGACGAAGCAGACGATACGAAGGAAAAGTATTACGCTTTGTCAATGTTCCCGTATCCCTCCGGAACGCTTCATATGGGCCACGTGAGAGTCTATACGATAAGCGACGCTGTAGCTCATTTTTATAGAATGAATGGTGAGTCTTCTATGTTACAAATCAATTAACTGCATTATCTGTTGTTTAATGCTCGTCTTCTAATTCAGGATATAACGTCCTTCATCCAATGGGGTGGGATGCGTTCGGACTACCCGCTGAAAATGCTGCGATTGAGAAACACGTTGACCCTGCCCGATGGACAAAGGATAACATTGAAACGATGCGGAGCCAATTGAGTTTGTTAAATTACTCGTTCGATTGGAGCAGAGAATTTGCGACGTGTGGTCCGGAGTATTATAGGTGGACACAGGAGTTGTTTTTGAAACTTTTCGATAGAGGTCTTGTATATCAGAAGGAAGCCTTTGTTAATTGGGATCCCATCGATGAAACTGTGTTGGCAGAGGAACAGGTCGATGCAAATGATTGCTCTTGGAGATCGGGTGCCAAAGTGGAGAAAAGATTGCTACAGCAATGGTTTATTAGAACCACGCCGTTCGCTAAGTAAGTGCGCCGGTGTTAAAGCACTCTACGCTATTACGCAGTGTCTAATTATATTTTATTGATCTGCTACGATTAGGGCACTGCTTGATGGTTTAAACGACCCGACGTTGAGAGAATGGCACGATATTATAAAGATGCAAAAGCACTGGATAGGTGAATGCAGCGGCACTAGTTTTGAACTGCAATTAATATCGAGCATCCCAAATTATCCGAAGACGATTAATGTCTGGACAGACACTCCGGAGTTTATTGAATACGCAAAGTTTGTTGCGATATCTCCAAAGAGTTTATTAAGTCTGTCAGAGTATTGTCGAGACGTAAGCGAAGGAATTAAAGTAATGGATGCTAAAGTACTAAATCCATTCAGTGGGAAAGAACTACCGCTATTCATAACGGATAAAGTTACATTTCAACCTTTCAGAGATACATACATTGGTATACCCTCTGCTTCGATGGATGATTATCATTTTTCCGAAGCAGTTGGAATTGAATTTCTGCGGCACTCGATAAGAAGTTACGAAGAGCAACAAGAGAAACTGTCGGATGTATTAGCTAAAGCGAGAAAGTGGAAAATCGGTGGATATCCGGTTAGTTCGAGGTTGCAAGATTGGTTGATATCTAGGCAAAGGTATTGGGGCACGCCGATCCCAATTATTCACTGTCCGAAGTGTGGTGTTCAGCCAGTGCCGCGTGATCAGCTGCCTGTAGTCTTACCAAAAATAACATCGTCATTTTCAAATAAAAAATCCACGCTACTCGACGCTGAAGATTGGTTAAATACTTCTTGCCCTAAATGCGGAGGGCAGGCAACTAGAGAATCAGACACAATGGATACATTTGTGGATAGTTCCTGGTATTTCTTGAGATATATCGATCCCAAAAATACAGAAGAAATGTTCCCCGTTGATAAAGCAAAGAAAATGTATCCCGTTGATCTTTATATTGGTGGAAAAGAGCATGGTACATGACTCAGTACATTTTATACTTTCAAAAGTTTTTAAAATCCTCACGTGATAATTTTATACTTTCAGGTGTACTGCATTTATATTACGCTAGGTTCATAAGTCACTTCTTACATTCAGAAGGACTTTTACCCAGTCCTGAGCCATTCAAGCAATTACTTGTGCAGGGTATGATAATGGGAAGGACTTACCAAGTAGAAAGCACAGGAAAGTATTTGAGGGCAGATGAGGTAGAAGAAAGAGAAGGAAAGTACTTGGAGCGGAGTACAAATGAACCTGTAGTCCTCTCCTGGGAAAAGATGTCCAAGTCGAGGCATAATGGCATCGATCCTCTTGAATTATTAGACAAATACGGGATTGATACAACTAGATTATTAATATTAGCCGACGTAGCACCAACGTCAAATAGAAATTGGAGCGATAACAGTAAGTTGATGGAAAAATATTTTCACAATGAGAAATTATATCGAATAATATGAGTGTCAATAAAACTTAGCAATTTCGGGAATTATTAATTGGCAAAATCGTATGTGGAAGACGGTAAGAACTTTCTTACAATTTCGCAACAGTCTGAGTTTAGAAGAACTTCGGGCAGAACCTACTGATCCGGAATTTGCCAAAGACGATGACTATATGTTCGACAGCAGAAATTATTTCTTGAAAACTGTAACTTTCAACGTAACTAAATCTCAGCAGTTGAGTGTCGCGATATCGAGAATGCAAGGGCTCTCGAATAGGTATATACACGGCTTTAAATATGTATCTGTATTGCAGCGACTTCGACACTTTTAACGCGTTTACTTTCCACGTTAAGCTTGCGTAAAGTATCTCTGGAATGCTTGAAGAAAAGTCAGCAATTCGAACGTGCGTTAGCGGTTCAAATTATAATGCTCGCCCCATTCGCACCGCATTTCGCTTCGGAGCTGTGGGCAGCGTTTTGTTCAGCTAAGCATCACCTTATAAGTGAAAGCGAAGTACAGTTGGACAAGGATGTTATGGATCAAGACTGGCCAGAAATAGATATGGATTACAAGATGGTATTGAATTTCATTGTAAGTTCGATTACACATATATCTTATACTAACTGTTTGATGGAATATTCACATCAGCTCGTTATTCGCTACATCATTCTTAATATAATCAGGTAAATGGTAAAGTTTGTAAAAAGTTCAAAATACCTAAACGTGAATTGGATAAACTGGAGGTCGAGGCAGCCTTCGAGTTGGCAAAGAATCAGCCAGAAGTCCAACGATGTTTAAAGAACAGCAAGGTCCTCGAGACTAAACTACTTTCAAAGGCAGGCTACGATTCAACAGTGTACATTGTTACGGAAAAGATTAAAAAAGCTGCGACGACATAAAGATTTTATGATGCAGATACATGCGAATAAATGCATAGTGTAGCAGAAAGTATAGATTGTATATATAAGAAGGCCATGTACATAATGAAATTAATTATGTAAATAGATAATCTTTTTTACTACCGGAGTGAGTTGAAGCGAGAGTGCTATAAACATTTCAGAGAAATTAAAAGATAAATTGATATGAAATAATTGTTCTTACCCGATATCGTATTCTCCATTATATTTGTTATGTGGTATTGTTTCTAAGAATTTAATATAATCAGCCGGTAATTGACTTTCTTGCGCACCTTTCAGTATTGTTTCTCTACGTGGGAATTAAATTTAAAGTAATGCTTCGATCAAAATATTCAACCAAATTGAAATATTAACATCGATGCGACGTACAAGTATAACGGCGAAGGTCTCCTATGATTCGGTAGTAAATGCAGCTTCACGTGCTCGTCTGGATTATTGTGTTGCTGGTACACCCTACACTTTAAAATTTCCCCGCTAGACGTTTGTACATCGACCATTAAAGGAAAGTACAATTTATCCGCAACGCCTTCTTGACTGTCTAACGTGGATATGTTGCTCTCGTGTAATTCCCAAACCACTCCCCAGACGTTGTAACTCTCCGTTGGAACGATAGTCGCAGAGCATCCACCCCATCTCTTCGAATGTGTCGCGAAGTCAAGTCTGAAATTCTGATATAATTCAGTATTTCTACGAAACAAACTGTAATTTCAAGGGATAGGAGAGAAAAGATTGAAAAATGCTAATAAGTGAAGCATGTAGTTTTGTAAAATTACGAACTCAATAATCCGGATATTAAATCGGAAAAGACGCGGAAAGATCTCGTAAACTGACAGCTTGAGGTATTAATCTGAGTATTTATGTATATGTACCTTTAAAAGGCCAATATCTTTTTGTTCCGCAGTTGGATTATTAATGTGTATTCTTTTCATTAACATGTTGCTTCCATACGCAAAGTATAAAAATTTGTTAACCATTTTGAGGATTACTTCGGCGACCGTTTAAAATTTATCGTGAGCAACTTATGGACCGAATAAATCAATAAGGAGGTTAGGATATTGTTCCTTATCACTATTATCAGTTTGGATGTTTATCATGCTAAACATCGCAGATAATTACGGGTTACAATTAAAGAACTATCGTTTGTACTTTTAAAATGATTTTAATTCATCAAGTTACGTGGAAAAATAAATCAGAAATGTACATTAGGTATTGTAGGGTTATGAAAATACTTTTCTCGAATATAGAAAAAGTACTTATGTACAGTGAGTAACGAAAATAGTGGGTAACTCTTTTAAAATTAATCCAAACGACTTGAATTTTTTTAAGAAGCTAGACGGATTAGTCTGCTAAGTGGCATGATTCGTCGTTTTGAAAAAAATTGCAATTGGTCGGAGTAGCGAAAAAAATATAGTAAAGGTCGTTTTTCAACTCTTCTATCTGAGCCTGTAATGAAAATTTAAAAATCCCGTTTGTAGATTTAAGTAAATCGCTAGTTTCGGGAATTTTGCAATTTTCGACCTTATCGTTCTCAATTTTGATGAAATTTTAGGCATGTATATAACTTACTTTAAACTACAAGCGGGTTTTTTAAATTTTCATTACAGGCTCACAAAAAAGTTTAAAAACGACCTTTATTATTTCTTTTGCTACTCCAACCAATTGCATTTTTTTTTCAAAACGAAGAAACACCACCTCAGCAAACTGATCCTTCTAGCTACTCAAAGAAACTCATGTCGTTTGGACCAATTCTAAAAAAAGTTATGCGATTTTAAAGTGTCCGAATATTTTCATTACTCACTGTATACATACATCGATATACATATTTAGTTATGGCATAATTATTTATTTACAATTTAAGTTAGATTAGTCGAATTTGTAATTCGCATACACTTCATGGAACATGTCACGGCAATTTATTTTAGCTTGAAGCTTAGCGCACAATAAGAAAACTCCCGATAATTTTCGGTGCAAGCTGTATATCTCCTCCGGTGGAGGACAAAGTCTGTGGTCCAATATCGTTGGGACTAGTGACTGAATTCTGAAATGGATATACATATTTCACTTTAAATACTTTCATTCGAAATCAAAACGAGCTTTGTTTTACCGTTTAGTCACATCCTGCCCTCCAAAATCATAGTACTTGTTATTTTTATCAAATACTTGTCCTAGAACCATTACTGCGTCGACATGAGCTTCTTCCATAATCTGAAATCCATACGACGCCAATTGATTGAACGGTTTCTACTAAAAGTGAAAACATTAGGAAATTCATACTTTGGATTCATATCCCGTGAGGAATCCCATTTCCCTGGATAAGTTTAGAATTTTGTCACGGTCATTCTCGCTCGCAGCATATATCACTTCGATGTATTTGTCCATAAATGCTTTGTCGTATTCTCGACACGCACCAAAATCTAATAATACTAACTAGAAATTAGATGAAATCATATAACAGCAATTATAACTATTAGCGTCATTACGTTAAAGCATTCTAATACAAACTTGTTTTGTATTAGTGTTGTAGAAAAAGTTTGACCAATTCGGATCTGTCTGCATGTATCGGAAGACAAATAACTCTTTAAGGCACAAACTCATTATCAATTTGCAAATGTGTTCCCTTGTATCTACATCCATACTCGTACATTTGTCTACCGGAACACCCTCCACCAATTCACTTGTAAAAACTTGACTCGTCGAAAGTTCATCTGAATATATAGTTCGGCGATTATTACTATATTTCGATTAGTAATTTGTTTCAGTTCGTACCTATCACTGTGGGAACATAATAATCTGTGTAAGGTTCCATGAACTTTTTATATCTTCGTGTGCACTCTGCTTCTCGTACGTAATCAACTTCCCATGCAAGCTCTCGTTTTGCGACTTCCACTAAATTGTCTATGAACATACCTTTTGGAAAGATGTTCCAAACCTATCGAAATTAACATTATTACAGTTATTTTGAAGAGAACCGAAATGAAAGAGTAAAACATTTACAAGATATCGATACCTTCATTACGCCTACTAAGTTCTCAACATCACTTTGAATTCCTACAGCTACACCAGGGTATTGAATTTTAATTGCCACATCTTGACCATTTAATAAAGTAGCATGGTGTACTTGACCTGGAATTTTTTTCACGACACTAATGAATGGTATTAAGTTGATTTCTACGTTATTTTACTCCCTTATTACGAAGTATAAATACCAATAGAAGCGGCAGCGAATGGTCTATTTTCGAAGGTAGCAACTTTGCTTCTCCAGTCATGTCCAAGTTCACCGATTAATACTTTCTGGAAATAGTTTCAGAACATACACATGAATTTTTATGCTATTAAAACCAATTAAGTACCTCGATTTGCCATGTTGGCATGAAATCAGCACTCTGCCTAACTCGTTCAAAGATTTTCTGCAGTTCAGGACTAATGATGGTTTCATCTTGGATACTTAAAATCTGTCCAATCTTCAACGCTGCGCCTATAAAACGTGTAATTATCAGTTACCAGTAAAAATGCAATAAAGAAGTCACCGATATTTACCTCTTACTTTACACAAAGTTGAAACTATTCTTTCCGCATTTGCCTTTGTCAGGAACATGTTATCAAACGTATCACCAAGGCTTTGCGTCTTTAATCCGAGTGTTCTACGTGTATACTCTGCTACTGTGCCGACGCCAAGGCCGATTCCTAACGTTCCAAAGCTTACCATTCTCTGCAATCTGGTAGCTGGAACTTTTTGTGCTTTTGCATTGGGCGACAGCTTCGGAATATAAATTATTCTATTAATACGCATGGTACAGACATTATTTGAACCATATAACAAAACTTACAGTTTGCTTAGGTCTAACAGATGGTCTAACTTGAGGTTTCTCTGGAACTGCTTTCACATCTTCTATTACTTCGCTTGTCGATCCCCGAGGATCAGGTTTCGGTGCATTATCTTGCTTCATACTTTTGCTTTTTATATTTTTCTCATGTTCTAACTCTAATTTCCTCAAAATCTCTTTATCTTTGTCGGAGAGTTCAATTTTGGGTATCTCACCGTCCAGACTGGATATTGTTTCAATTTTCTCTTTCACAGTCGTGTACTTCTTTATTACTGGTTTATCTTCTTTTTCCCGTATGTCAGTCGTGCCCTTAGAGCTAACATCCCGTCCTACATCCTTGTCTCCCATTTTAAACGGTACTTCTTTAGGATCCTTAGCAGGATTATGAACGTACAGTTGAATTTCACTGGATTTCGGAGGATCGTATTGGTCAAGCGGCACGCCCATTACTTTATTAGCTTTGATTTTAAGAAACTCCTTTATACCTCTTTCGACAACATTCATTCGTTCCGTTACTTCTTTAAGGCCGGTTGCTACTTGATCCTATACATACATGTATAACACAACAACAGTTTGTTAATCCAACTTAGTAAATGCAGCGTAATACGCAGGATTATATAAAAGCCTATGAATTATGTTAAAAACAAACGTGGGTGGTTTTAGTCGCTCAATCAAAGTTCTACATATTTTTGAAACTTACAGGAACCTTACTTGGTTCTATATCATTAAAGTGCTTTGCGGTATCCTTTATACGATTCTCCACACAAAGTTTCAAGCTTGTCGTCCGTATCGTGTGCCTGACCGCATCTTCTTGGTGCTTTATAATGGCATTAGTCACCGCCTTAGCTCCTCTGAGCACACCGATGAGATCAGATATCCAAGGCTGGGACATTTTTACAAGGCAATGTTACTGCGAACCGCTGGTTTAAGGACTACGACAGTCTTCAAGGTCTAAATTGGGCAATGAACATTACTTTTATTTGAATTATGTCTCAGTTCCTTTACCCCTTGAATAATAACATGGTAAATAATACTCGGCGATCTACTTATAAGGCTATTATGAATTCAGACACCTACGTACCCGCGTATTAATGGTAGTGACTATATATCGTGTGGGTTTAAAATAAATACAGACCTTGAGAGGCACATGCAAGGTTATGTTATTGTTCAGAGGTTTTTCACTCGAGTTTCATGCTATTTTTTTCATAATAAAACGAGGAACCGTGACGACGTGTACTTTATCAATTGATATTGTCTTTAAAAAATATTAGTACACGTGGACACGTGTTTCGTAAGATGACCTTTAAACTAAATAATTACTACAGGCGCATATGCAATTTTTTTTTCTCAGAATTCAGCAAGCACGTGTTCTACTTTATACGTATCATCGTGTTATCTAAGCGAGCCGATCGATTAGATTCGCGTTCGTAGTATCGGGATAATAAAGACCCACGTCTTACTTCTTGTATTTAATTACTGGCAATCATTCAGGTCTCAATCTCTCAATGGCTTTTTTTTCAAAATTGTTTATTTCTTTTCCTCATTGTACATACGACTTATTAATGACGGTTTCAACCGCTATTTAAGAAATTACAGAAATTCTATAATTTATTAAGAACACCTGTACTTAATATATTATGTCATCCACGAAATAGATATTCGAGCGAGGCTCGAATGTTTATATAGTATGTGTAAGGTGTGTCTGAACATTCACCCGCATTACGAATCACAGAAATAATCATTACATGACGCAGTTACTGCTGTAACAATCTTTATAAACAGAAACTGGCAAGCTTTTAAATCTTACTACCATCTCTTCAGTTTTTTTTTTATATTTCATATCGATATCTTACAAGCTCTACAATAACATGATTTATATACACAGTATATATCCATCTCGTTGTATCTGTATATAACTACGAAAACAGAAAGTTTATTATGCAACAAATCTCCTAAACACTCTGAGATGATTAAATATAATTTCTTGTAAAGTCGAAGTTAAAACCACCTCCTATGGAATAGTCATTAATCGCGAGTGTGTCTCATCAATGAACCACGAGGTAGTCTCAGCGAGTTAAAGCAACACACGAAAGTTTACAAGTACCAATAGAAATATTTATAAAAACGCCGTTTACTGCAAGCGCATATTTAATTATTTATACCTACATTATATATAGTATTGCGTATAAGATCAGTGCCCTCGAGAGTCCCGCGAAACTTACTTGAAAACTATACATCCCGAAAGCCACTTTTAGAGTCCCTAACAAATAATAAATCTTGTTCTTAGTATCCGTGAAATTTCTATACTGAAGGAGACCACCTCATCGGGTTTAGCGTCACGTTCCGTGAACGTTCTCAACAAGGAAATTAACTTTACAACGAAACCGACTCCGAAAACTGACGCGCAATAAAATTATATAACATTTGGCTGGTCTGGAATAAGCGAAGCAAAGAATGTACTGAAAAATGTCCAAGTGAAAGCCAGTGCACCGGGTCTCTCTTCTTCGTGCTCCTCGTTCGCGTTAGTCCTCGCTTCCGCTTGTACCGTTGGCATCTGGCCGTTCTGTTGCTGCTGTACAGGTTGAGGGCCCACGGCCTCGTTTTGTAATATTTGATTGTTATTGTCCAACCGGCCATTATTATTCTCGGGTAAGAGAATAGGTTGTATTCGGAAGAAGCCGCCTTGATACCTGCAAACCATCCAGTCGGTTAGATTCTTTTCTGCGCCGCGCAGTGCGACCGTTAAGTACGCGAAGCCTACTTACAGGTACATCGCAAATCCAAGAAACGTAACGGTAAGGAATCTTAGTGGGGACGAATAGAAAAATACTATACTGAAGAGAACAATAATTCTAGATAGCATATAAAAGAAATCTAGCCAATCTCTATTAAATGCACCCTCTTCTCCAACGCCGTTATTTCCACCATTAATATCAGCATCCTGTGCAGCAGGCTGCTGCTGTTCGTCGCCTACGTTATTATTATTGTTGTTAATGTTGTTGTTGTTGTTGTTATTATTAGCGGCAGTAGTAGTTGAAGTAGTGGTGGTGGTGGTGGTAGTAGTAACGTTATTCGTGGTATTCATAAACGGATTCTGAACGCTGTCGTTTGTGTTAACATTCATTTGCTGAACGTATGGAATACTAGTTTGTAGTTGAATTCCTTGCGCCGCCATGCTATAAAGAAACATTAAACTTCAGAAATATCTATGTATTTAAAGCTCGCCTCCTTAAAGAAAGCTAAACAAGGCGAGTCTCGCTTACAGTTGCATATACTGCGTGAAATAATGCGTATACGCCTGCTGCATCCAAGCCATCTGCTGACTATTCCTTGGATCAAAGTATTGCTGCGTAGAATACAATCTCGTAGGAGCGTGCTGGGTGGCAACGTTATTAACATTCTGCCCCTGATTTTGCGCACTGTTCGCGCCGCTTAATCTCGCCTGCTCTACCGCGCTTCTCGCCGTAGACAATGTACTTATGCTCTCCGCATCTTGCTCGGGCGCCTTACTCGTAGATGTTTTCTGGCACGCGCAGACCAGGTGAACTGTGTAAACTTGATCTGTCTGTCCGTCGCATTGCCTCAAAATATCTTTCAAACACACAGAATCATTCAGTAATTGCCCTGAGTATATAAGCTTCTGACTAGCTTTTTCCTAAGGATACAAATTAATCGTAAGTACGACAGCTTGCTCTCGACCACCACGACGACAAGGTAAACACATTTATCGAAGCACGCTTATGCGAAAGTTACTGCGGCCTGTTAAATAATGACACGGCAGAAAGATCTGATTTTGGAAATAGCGAAAACGAGAGACACGCGTTGTTTTACATTTATTTGGACGAATGGTGCAATGGAATTCTACTTTCACCGGAGAATCAATAGATTACAGCTTTCACAAGATTTCACATGATCGGGAAGGCGGATAGAAGCAACGAGACTCACTGGTTTACTAGGATAGATCTCCGACAGATATTCTTTTAATCGTCCGATGGTCCAACCGATGTCACATTGAACGACCTGATCCTTGATCTGCTGATTCGGCGCTTTTATCGTTAGTTTAACGACAGGTCCTTCCATCGTGCGCGAAACTGTACTTCTCCGTTCTTTTCAATCAGCTGTCTTCCGCTTTCAATTACTCCGACAGCTTTAATTAACGATGCCTGCCGAGGCGAGCTGATGCCTCTACGCCTCTGAAACTGATACGACGGTCCCGTGTTATTTATTCGATCAGCCTGTAGATTTACAATAAGTACCGATACAACGCCACTATGAAACGAACAGGCATTTAATCGGCGATGTATATTTTTGTATATAAAAGCATCGCTAAATGGAATCACGTATTTGGCGACTCGTCATTGGTTGTAGATTACGATTTATTTATGACTCGGTAAAAGCCGATCTTCAAGTAGATCCTACGCCGTATCTTCCGATTTTATGCCGGTATCGTAATTCATGGCAGCGCCCCGCGACGTTCATGAAAATCCCGTCGTAAGTTCGGCTAGAGCACGAAAGAGCTGACTCTGGAGGTTAGGTTAGGTTAGTTTATTCTTTCTTTTCGAGTATTGTCAAATTCGCCTTATAAACCAAATATAAACTTAAATGTAATAAAATACACTAATAATGTACCGCGCTACTATGCATGAATATCAACAACGCATATTTTGTTTGCAAAGTAAACCCGACAATACCCAAAAAGGCGGGTACTCAATAATCTTCTCTGTCTAGAGGACCCAATATGGCGGATGCGCATACTCACCTCTTTCGTGCTCTAGGCTCTAGTTCGGCGTGGCGCCAAACCAGTGGCTGGCGTTGGCTGGCGTTGGCGGTCATTGCTCGCAAGACGACGCCTTCGAAATTCCGTTTGAATTTGAATCGAATTTTAAGTTCGGATGTAATGAAATGTAAGGCTTATTTCATTTATTTCAGTCGTTTTCATCTGGCTAAAGAGACTTATCTGCGTTGCCCTCGCGTAGACATTGTTACACCACGACTGTCGAGTGTCGCGAAACTGGTCAATTAGAATATGAGTTATTAAATGGTTAGCTTTGACAGATATTGGTATCGTTCAATTATTTTCCTATCAGTCGCTACTCTTCGGGGTGGTAACGTAATTATTAACAAATTTGCCATATCTCCGATACTGTGTGAAACTTTCGTTAAATCGTGTTCTCTTTTTTTGAGGTTGAAGTATTTTGGTTTATGTTTTGTAGGGAACCCACCAGATCTACTAGAAGTAGCTCAAGGAGGTCTTCTGTAAGTACAGTAATATTTAAAAGATATGTGTGTAACATCAATTAATCCCAATCTTGCGTTTGTAATATATATGTGTATATATATACATATATACATATATATCTCCTCTACGTTCATGCTATCGCTTTGTGTATATTGCATTATGATTGTGTGGGTACAACTGAAGCTTAATATAAAGCCTTATCCTCTGGCTTTAAAACTTCAGCTAACATTACTATTATTCTTAATTTGCATAGATTCTTAAGCCTGCCAAACCGCGACAACCACTACAGAATTTAAATTTTAATAGTTCGTCCAATGAAAGTAGCCCCACTACGAAGCTTAAAAGACGGGTCAGCTTCGCTGAGAAAAAGCATGTCAAGTGAGTCGCATGCTCCTTACGCGTGGATTATTTCTTCTAAATTTTTGGAATAGATTCGGCGATTAATTCACGGTCTGAATTTATTGCGCAGAGAATTTTGTAATTCCTTGGAGCAGGGGACTGTGTGGGATAATACATACGAGGAACACGATCTAAGTAATCTTAAACCATTGTGCGCTCCTGATGGGAAAGAACACGAGGTCCAAAATGTGCGTGAAGGGAACGAGTTTAACAAATCCTGCAATGAACTCGTCTATCCAAGTTCTGAAATTATCAACGAATGTAGTATGCAAGGAAGCAATGTTCAATTTGCATCTGATCGAAGCATCCAGAGAGATCTAGATGGAGAAGATTGTGACTTGGACTTTACGAATGTGGTTGAGAACATACAATCTGTATTGGTAACTCAGAAAGAACAGTTACCGAACGGATCGTCCGTTCTGACTTATAATACAGCGGAGCAGATATGTGACTCTGTTTCCCCAACTGATTTACAATCAAGCAGCGGTATACGTGCAACTATTTCTGTTTACCAGGACCCATGCCCAGATGTACTTAATGAAACTTCAGAAGCTTCGCATCCGAATGTACATGATGCCACATCTTATCAGGACATAAACATGGACTTCACTGAAGTTGTTTGCAATGTTGATATACAAGGTAATGAATCAGAAGAGACACGTAAGAACACTTCGATAGAATTCACGCAACCTGTTCCAGCGTCGATGGACATCATATTTAATTCCCAATATAGCGCAAACAAATTGAATACAATCGGGACAGAAGAAATGGGTCAAGATATGTCGATGGAACTAACTGTAGCGATACCACCTGTCCTTGAATCTGCTATTAATAATGATAATGCAGAAGTAGCGGCATATTCTGTGGATGATAGAACTGTAAAGTTTAATAACGTCTCAATGGAAGTAACTTCAGCAGTACCAACTGTACTATGTAATGTGCAACAGAGGAATATTAATCAGGTAGAAAATTGGGAATTAAATTTGGGGTCGTCCGATGGTGATTGTAGATCTATCATCTTTCACGATACATCGATGGAAATGACCAAACCTGTGAAAATAAGTAGTCGGAAAGAGGCGTCATGTCCAGATAACGCTCATAGATTATCGACGATACAGAAAGCTCCAAAAAGGAAATACGACGTTACATGCGTGGATGAAGAGACTATGGAGATGACTAAAGCAGTTGCCGTTAACATACATTCTGTACCTAAAAATCAAGGAATAAACGCGATGCACTGCGAAGTTACAGCAGTTGACAGCGATTCCGGAGAATTAAGGGGCGGTGCAGATTCTTATAAAACAATGGTAAATTTACATGAGACCACGGTATGCAATGATGAGGCAATGGAATTTACTACAGCTATAGGTACATTTCTTAAAGAACGTACAGATAATTTCCAGAATGACGAACCTGCGAATATTATGTTTTACCCGCAGTGGAGTTCCAATAATTCAATACCAGATAATTTGAGAGATGACGCAAATTCAGATAGAACCAGGGTTTTTCTAAACAATTCAATGACAACTACAGCTGTGGTATCGTCGCTGAACGTGAGGGGTACTTGTGAGGAAGAAGAGATAGATCGTGAATCAGAAATAAATAATCAAGAGTTTGGCAGAACCGTGTTACTTCCAAACATTTCTATGGAAATCACTGAGGCTGTAACGGCATTACGAAATCGCGTAGAAATGGAAAATTTTGTGGATCTCGCGAAAGAGGAATCACCATTATTTGAGAATTCTAGGAGCAGGAGTCTTTCTAGAGAGTCTTTGGATCATTCTGCAGTGCCTGATAATGTCTTGAGAGATATTACAGATGTAGTAGTTCCTTCAGTTAATTCAGGCATGCCTTCGAATGAAACGAATTGTAACATAGATAATCCAAGAAGGTTTAAAGATAGTTGTAGTAAAGAACCTACCCTAAATGAAGTTGAGAATTCTGTAAATACTAGAGCCAGCATGGCCTTGCATGGCTTGATTGAGCAAGATACTTGTGCTTCAGCTTTGGAAGAAAATAACACGCCAGCAGCTTGTGCTCTTTTTAATTCTGCATCGAACGGTGATACTCGTGCCGCAAATTCAGAGGTAATTCAAACTGAAAGCTTGCGATGTGAGTCCTCTCAAGTTATCGCTACACATTCAAGAAGAACGTACACCTTAAAACCATTAAGTACTGGTCGTTCTTTCACGAGCAGTAATAAGGAGAACGAAATTTCAGAAATGAACGTTGATACTTCTTGTTATAAAACAAATGATAAAGAAAATCGCGTGCATATTTTGAACGAAGTAGACAATTTACAAGATAATGAGTGTTACCGTGAGCAATCTTCAATGGAAAAAAGTATCACATTCTTCGATAACAATTTAGAGGAGCTGGAGTCAATTAAACCACCATCATTTATGTGCTTAGATGATTCGTTACGCGAAGACACGCCTGTAAACGTCTCTTACCATCAGGAAGTCAACAGAGAAACAGATTGCATTGCAAATACTGTTAAAAGATCTGAAAACATTGAATGCGAAGGCTCGCCGAAATTTACATTTGATTATCAGAAGTGTAACTTAGTACAAAGTAAGCAACTAAACATCCTGGAAGAAGATGGATGTAGCTCGCAAACATTTCTGATTAAACACACACTTTTGGAGGGTGTGCCAGATAGTTCAAAGCTTAGACTTGAAGATCAAGAGCCTCGGAATTCTACCAATGCAGAGGTTCAAGTTTTGGAATGTTCTTCGTCAACGGTAAACGATATCGAGCGATTTCCTATACCCGGGATCGCAAAAGATTTGGAAGACATAGAAATGAAAGACATAGGCGCAGATAACTCTAACGTAGAAGCTCAAAGGATGGACTGTCCATCAGAAATAAAGAATACTGGTGAAGGAGCACGTGATGATAAAAACTTATCAAGTGCAATGGCCACAGAATCGAGGGAAAGTTTGGAACCCCACGTTCTTTCTGTAGAAAATAACATTTCAATCGAACTAGATCCCTTTTCAAAGCTAACAAAGGAATTAAAGATTCGCGCGCAAAGGTACACGAAAATAAAATACTCCAGTTATACCGCATTCACGTTTCTCCTGCATCAAATAATTTTTCTCCGTGCTCCTTTCAGCGACGAAATTATTTGGGACGTGTATCACGAAAATATTGAGAAAAGAGTTTTCGTAATTGGTTTCATAGCTTGCTCGCTCTTAGTAGCAATATACTTAAGGGATGATTGTGACATCGCAAGTGTCCAATTTATTAAAGACATTAGGATAATTTCCCGCCTCGCAGGTGCGTGCAAACAAAGAGCAATGCAAAAGTGTTATTTGAGATCAAATAATATACTTCTCCAGGGGATAGATAATAAGACTTGATTACAAATGTTCTTTCCATCAGATGATGCAGATGTGTTGATAAGCATAGTTCACTGGCTAATTTTAGAAAAGTTAGACGCTGCGAGATTGATGGATTTGTATAAAACTTCCGAAGACGTTCTCCCGATATTAGATTGCATTTCGAAAGAAGTTAAGCTAGCTATGGACTTTATGTTCGACTTGAAACGTTTGGAGGACTTAAATTTGATGGAAATAACTCGGGATAGGTACTCGATTACTCAAAACTATCCATCGAATTTTTACATCGGGTATGGCATACGCTTCTTATTTCTAGCATATCGTTTGTATCACGGACGAAAAGGATGGACATTATATTGAGGGTCACGATAAATATCAGACCATTCGACAAGATTGAATCTCAAGACATCTCTGTCCATTGTTTATTAGGTTCAGTGAGGTCAGTCGATAGATTCGCCTGGCAAACTTAAATAATCCTTTTACTGCAACCCCGTTGTTTTTACAGAGAGGACGACATTAAAAAGTTGATAACCAACGTAAAGAGGGATCATAAGTTCTTGCGGAGATTCATGAACGACGTGAGAGAGTACATATACTTGATGGAAGAGTCGAGTAATATGATTAAAAAATCATATTAATTTGTCTTCTGTGAAGATAAACGTAATAAATACAGGATGAGAGTTGGTGCTAGATAAACCTGTTAATTTTAACATACCGTAGTAGTAATTTTATAGTTGAATAATTTTATATGTTGCCGCATTGAGAACGCATAATAAAATCTTGTATATTTTCCTTAACATGTTATGTACACCTGCTAGGACGAATTGTGAGTGTCGCGGATGTAGAAAAGGATCATTTGCAGAATAATAATAATCACACCGAATTGTAACAGTGTGCTTTCTTGCAGAGTAGCGCAAGGGTCGTGGGTGGTACGATAGCTTTTAAATGTCTGCTCGTAGAGGCGCACGCAAACTTGAAGTTACGAGTAGAGGTCGATCAACTAGCTCTTCGATAGCCGGTTCAGTCGATGCAGCTTTTTGCCCAAGCATTTGCAGTCCTTCCGATACTATCGTGTGAACAGCCGCCTTTCGCAGAATCGCCCGACTTTCTGCTCGGCTCTTCAAAAACGGCCGTCGCTGGTAATTACAGCAACAGCATTCCCAGTCGTTTACCATTAAAATACACAATATTGCGGATATTGGAATATTACCCAATACCATCAAGATATCACTATATAATTTAAACGAGTTTCGAGGAAGGTTCAAACAATAGTATCATACAGAGTAAGTTACTTTTGCATAATTGTGAGTCTGCGAACATTATCGGTTTCATCAATAGTGCGTCAATTTTGAAGAAGTCCTGCTTCGGTTTAAATCAATTATTACAGAAGAGTTGCATATTTTTTTACAAATTGATTAATAAATACGATTTGTACATTGTTGGAGCTTGGTTTCGTTTAAATCTGAATTTCTTCGCCCTTAAAAGGAAGGAGACCAGCTATGGCTTGGAGCAACCACCGGAGCCAGGCTCGATTGATGCAGACATCATCTTCGACTGCTCTTTAAGCCGTTACATAAACCGCGAATTTACGAACTAAATTCCAGAGAAATTTGTATACAATGAACCTCTCGATCAAGCTGTCACCGGGGACCACGGGGAGCCGCTTCTCCTTGGCCTTCTCCGTCGAACAAAAATTACTTTTGTCCCGGTCGAGGCGAGCCTCCGCCTTTGGTTCGATGGATCTGAATTATTCTTACGTAGTAATAGTCCTCTCGCGCTCTTTTCACCAAAGAATCGTCAGTTTATCTTTCAGAGAAGCTAGTAGTTCCAGGACCGCATTAAGAGGCGAAGCATTGAGCAACGATAAGCGCGGAGGACTGGAATCCAGGAAACTTCCTGCAGTTACAGGGAGAGGAAGAAATTGCTGGAGCATGCAGGAAAAAATGCGTCGGCCGAGCGTGCGATACGTATTCCAATGGCGAAACATTATCAGAGCCGCTTTGTTATGCCAGGCTTTAGAGCCGTTGCGCGCGACGGATATTTATCGAGAAATTAGTGATAAGTTACACGATTCGGACACAACTGCAACGGTAATATTATTAGTGTGGACTAGCGAGTCCTACTTTCCATTCGACACGTTATAAACACGCGGCTCGTTAAAGAAGTAAAACTTTCTTTTGCCGTGGCTACACGCCAGTCCTACTCGCGTGGGCGTGAAGGCCCGGTTTTACGTGATTTCGTAACGGCGACAGACCGATTTCCAGTATCAAAAAGCATTTCACGAGGATCCAGAAGACCTTCGGAGTCTCTCTCCCTCCTCATCCTCTCTCCTCGTCTTCCAGAACGCCCTTGTGTACGCGAGAACGAAGCCCGGTCACAATCGAGGATCACTTGTGAAACAGCCAGCGGTTATGCTAAGTAACGAATAGTGGGAAAGAGACTCCACCTTGGCAATGGACGATAAATACGATACTGAACGCGGGATGATCGTCGGGTCTCGTAAGCTAGAACCACGTAATCGTAGCTAATCTTCTCGCGACAAGGGATCACCGTGAATGAAATAAAACACATTTCCAGGCAACCATCGTCGAGCATGGAGTTGAATGGAGCAGATCCAATGACTATAAGTTCTTCAAGACACCAATTCCAGACTCCTGCGACTTGCTATCAACTTCTCTCTAGTCTCTGTCAAACCGCTGCTACTACTCGAGGTTCCCGGCTTTCCAATTTCCGCCAACATCGCGGATAGCTTGATAAGGAATCTAAAGGCCCTCTAACGTTTTGCGCGCTACGCGAGGGATCCTCGAGCAGTAGCTTCCGCCGTTGAAAAAATCTTGCCCCGCGCCACACCGAGCACGCGCTAGATTCGAAAACGCCGCCGCTGCGTTGGTGTACGCCTGAAAGCTGGCTGCTGCGGCGTTCGGTTGCGGAGTGTGTCGATTGGTCGGCGGCAAGGGGAGCCGGCAGGGTTGACGAGGACGAAGTCAGGCGGCGGGAACCATGCGGGAACCTGTAACGGTGACGTCGCCCCGACGGATACCTGGCTGGGTAGCTATGAGAACGAGGCGGCCGGTGGCGAGAGCAAGATCGACAGAGCGGTGCAAGTGGGCGTAAGGGCCGGGAGAGAGAACGTCGTCCCGTGTTCCATACATGGCTATGCTATGTGGAAACCGAGAGACACAGAGAGACGGACGCGCACCGTGGCGGGGTCCCCACCGTGTGGACATAGCGGAGGCGACGTTTTCTCGGCGCGAGTGCCCACCGTGTGCCTGGTGCACACAGTATCGGCCAGCACCACGTCGTCGTACGGTCGTACCTTGCCGCGTTTGCGACGGATATCGCCGCCTGACCGTCCGCGAGATCGAGGCACGCGCGTCCGCCGCGTTCTGCACGCGATTGTAGCACCGAACAGAAAATGCGCCCGGTGAACGCGTCACTGGCGTGGGTGTTACTCGATCCACCGACGACAATCTCGACAGTTTCGAGGAAGCAGACGACGCGCGCCTAAAAGCCCGCGGATTTCGTGGTTCAAGCGTCCGCGCCTATGGACGCGTGACCCCTCTCTCGGTACCGGCGAGCGTGCGCGATCGGCGTTCTCCTGTGTGTGCCCCCGCGCGCGCGCGAGCGAGCGAGCGCAACCAGGCAACCAGGGGCAACGTGGGCTGGATGCGTGAGTGCCTGTCCCGCGCCTGCGTGAGTGCTACGACGTAACAGCCCGCGTGTGCGTGCACGTCGCGCGTGAAGAGGAGCCGCAGGGGCCACCCGGACCAACAGGGACACACACCGGTGTAGGTGAGTCTGTGCGCGTCCGTGGGCCCTCTTCGTGGGCAGAAGCTGGATCAGATCTTTCGCTGCCTTCTGCCTGTAAGGGCACTTGTATCGCAACGTATTAGCAAATGCGGAAACATTTGCGAATGCTCTACTGTGGCTTACTTTCTCTCAAACGACACAAGTGCCCTTAACAGGCTTGTTCCCAGCTTCCAGGATGAACGAGTAGTTTTAATTTTAATTCTAAGGAACCGGGATTTAATTTTAAGGGATGGATTCGCTACTCTCTGCGTAATTTAGTTGCTCGCGAGAAATTGCGCGTTAAACACAGACAACACGCATCTCTGTCTACAGTTTTCAAAGTAATGTACCGCGTCGAGTAGTTTTGCTTCCCGAAGAGTGTTTGTAATAGTAAATAGTAAGTGGAACATGCGTAAGGTCGTCGTCGCCCTGGTGGGTCGCATCACCTCGATTCAAGCACCCACAACTGTGGGATCAGCAGAGATCTCCCCGTGCTGGCGCGTTTCTTAATGAACTCGCTGAAGCGTTAACCGTCCGTGCGGCGCGTTTCGTTTGGAGCTTTATTTCAGTATTTCGTTACAACTTAGTTTGGTCTTGTTAGAGTATCCCGCCGACGTTCGCTCGCCCCAGATGATGCACTGTCTTCAAAGAAACTCGATTTCTCTTTTCTCCCCAAAGATTCGACAGCGAATCGGAGGCTGCGATACATCTGAGGCTTCAGCTTTTTCCACGATGTTCCTCGCTACGTCTGCCTTCCCCCCTCCGTTTTTCGACGATCGTTTTTAGCGCGCTACGAAGACGAAAACCAGTTTCGCGTCCGGACGCGGACGTTGGCGAATCGCGATACGAAAGAAAGAAGGAATCGCTCAATCGAAGATCGTCCCTCTCGCAAAGGTCACTGTCTTCCAACGACCATGCCTACGCGCAGACCCTTCGCTTTCCATCCAGCTTCTCCTCTGAGCCGTCATTTTCCCCGATCGCTCGACAAGTGACGCAATCAGACACGCCACGATATTTTCATCGCGAAAATGCCTCGCTAAAAGTGTTGCAGCCTTGCCTCTTAACGCGCCTACGTCCCACGTTTTGCCCGGCGAGTTTCTGTTTCCATTTCCATTCTCTTCCTTTCAGTGAAGGGTTCTCGCGACACAGAAAATCTTTCCAGCGACCCAACGCTGGTAACCAGAAAACGGGTTTCTTATCGTTTCATAATTTTCAATTACTTAAAGCCCACTCACGTCCCGTCGACGCTCCGCTTCATTTAGGTACCCGTCTTCAGTCGCTCGCGTTCCTTTTTCGCCGCGAGAATCATCCTCGCCCTCTTCCTGCCCAGCGGCGTTCGATTCGCGAATGTGACGAATTTCTTCAATGTTTTCTGCGGGGTGTGCTGGTATTTCAGCACCTCCTCCATGATCTCCTCCAGAGTGAGCGGCTGGAACCTCAGCCGGATCCTTCGACGAACATTCAGAACCGTCTCCACGGCGGTCCTGACGAATTCCAACGGTATGCCCACGGACATCTTGGCCAGGCTGGAGACGTCTATGGCGCGATCCACTCCGTGGTACTGCATCAGCAGATCTTTGTAAATCATGTACATCGTGTTGTAGTCCGTGAGAGGAATCATTATGAACTTGTTGTGGATCCTCATGAAGGGCCCTCTTGCTTTATATGGCTCGGAGGAGGTCGTGAGAAATAGGATCTGAAATGTATCACGTCCCGGTGTATCGAGCGCCTTGTTGCGTCGGTCCATGAATTTACCAAGATATCTACTTCAGAAACATTATTAGCGACGCTTTAAAGAATAGCTAATCGCTTACCAACGGCGGATTTGGGTGTAGGCTGTAGTCCAGGGCGGCAAATTTTGGGGAGCGATAAATTTTGAGGAGTGGCAAATTTTGGGAAACGATAAATTTTGGGGAGCGGCAAATTTGGGGGAGCGATCAATTTTGGAACCGGTACATTTTGGGGAGTATCAAATTTTGGACAGCAGTCAATTTTGGGGAGTATCAAATTTTGGACAGCGATCAATTTTGGAAGCGGTAAATTTTGGGGCGCATTCAATTTTGGAAGCGGCAAATTTTGGGGAGCCGAAAATTTTGGGGGAGCGATATTGTGAGTTACCATACTGAATTAATTTTAAAATTATCTCGACGGCAGCAGACGCTTGTTAGCCTATGGGCGCCAAATCTCCAAATCCGCCTCTCTCCCTTACGAGCGAAACAATAATGGCGCATAATTACAAATCATAAATAAGTAATCTCTGTCCCGAATGAGAGATCTACGCCAATGGGTGTTACCGTCACCCATATCTGTCCCGAATCATCGGCGCTCTAAATCCTACGTTAAACTCGGTATACCACCTACGTCCTGGCCGTTCGGTAGGAGGTGTTTCATTGATGGCCAGCCTCGAACGATCCAGACGGTTCGGGAAGGAGAAATGGGGGGACCTGTGGCTGGCTTATTGAGGTGTTTCATTCATATATCGGAGAAAGAGTCGAAACAGGAATATCAAGAATTTCATAAAGTGGGCGCTACCAGATCACCAACTTAAACATTCCTCGCCGCTTTAGGAAAGGCACTGCAAGACCCCCCGTTTCGCTTGCAACACTTGAAGCTACTTTCCTCCGCAGGAACGTAGCGAACTAAAAATATACGAGCTACGCGTAATCTCGGGGATCACCTGGTCGCCTCTCTTGATGCTCTTCACCAGCTTCGGGAAATAGCGCGCGAACCGTTTCGGTTTGTTCGGCCTCTCCCCGGCAGGGACCTTCTTCAGCCAGGGCCTTTCGCCGTTGTCGACGAAGACCACGGTGGGAGCGAATTTTCTAGCCACTTTCGCGATCATGTTGGTTAACTTTTTCTGGCCCTTTCGACCGTCATACTTGCCCACCAGGACTTCCGGCGACATATCGATCATCAGTGCCCCAAGCTGCAGGTGGTTCGAGCAGAGTTTCTCAGCTCCAACCCTTAGCCAGTGACGTGGCACTTTGGAGACATAAACGGTAACGTGGAGTCTCATAGACTCCGCCACGTTATTAACACAATAGCTATTGCTCGAACACACCCACTCATAACACGTAAATTAACTTCGCCTAATTTTAGGAAGGTACTCGAATCCACGCAACCGATAGTCCACACGTGTAAGTGTTACGCAAAGGAATAATTCTGCAGGAGTCTACTAGACTCCACGCGACCGGTTAAGGATTAAAGAGAAGTGGCTCGCGACAAATACCTCCGAGCAAATGGCGTTCACCAGGAAGCTCTTCCCGCATCGCGCAAGGCCGCAGATGCAGACGGACCGTATCAGGGGTGCGACCTGATGAATCTCCTTGGAGCTGAGAGGCAGCACACAGTAGTCCATGACCACCTCCTTGATCTCGCCTATACGGTGCTTATAGTCCCGCAACTCTCTCTGTGCTTCGTAATTCTGATAGGAGAGGTCCCCCAGCCAGTCGTTGATCGAAGTCAAAGGGTAGTCCCTGATAATATCCGCCCTCGCCAGCTCCTTGAACATATCTTCCACGGGGACGGCGCCCAGCCGATCTCTCTTCTTCTTCCTCTTCTCCTTTTTCCTTTTCTTCCCAGCTGTCGCCGAGGCCGATTAAATGCACTTAATTAGCGCTGGACAATCCATACCGTAATCACTTTATGTATCATACTGCGCGAGGCCTTTAGCCGATGGATGCTCGTTAAAACGATCGATTGTAGGCTGTCGCAAGCAGCTGCACGCCTACCGTCGCGACCACAAAAGGACCAGTTTGATGTATGGTAACGGTCTCGTCGGTTAATGAGCGATTACTTCATGATTAGTGCCTCGCAGAACGCAAGTATTTCTCCGGCGAAATTACTTTCTCGCCCTGGACGTATCTTTTACCGATCTCCAGGGGAGTCTCCCCCACTGTAACTTCGCTGGGTGCTTGGTACTTGCGCTCACAACCCATTCATTCATCAATCGGACGTTAAGGGGGTACAGGACTATTGAACGACTAAAAAATTTAAAAAAAGTTCAAACCGACTTCAAAAAAAGAAAAATTCACTAAAAAGTAAATAATTCTTTCCCTTATTTAATCTACGGCTCTCCTATCTTTAAGTCGGCGCCAAAAATTTACTGGCGAATTTAAACAGCAATTGTGAAAGTTATTTGAATAGTCCTGTACCCCCTTAAGTAACTTACATTTCTGCTTAGGTATATCAAGTTCCCGTTTGTCAGCCGCGTAGTCCCTCTTCAGCGCCACGTTCAGCCTCCTCAGCTCCAGCCTCATCAGTTCGTCCACCACTTGCCTCATCTCCAGCTGAAGCTCGTAGCCGAGCTTGTCCATGATCAGGTCACGGTAAATCTTCTGCGGCGGGTCGTCCAGGTCGTCTCGGAAGCTCCAGTCATTGATGAAGTCCTGATTGGTGGCACCGAGAAGGGTGAACGCTTTGGTCTCGGGCATCCAAGGGGGGGTCTTCTTCTTGGCCCTAGTCGTCTTCGCTGCTTTCTTTGCGTCGGGCTTCTTCGCCGCCTTCTGGATCAGATACTCCTTAGGGGTGAGAGTCTGGCCAGTGGCGATCAGAACGCTGCCACCCACGCTCGCGGCTGGGTAGACGTCGAAGTGTCCCGCCTCGTTGTACCAGACTATGAACCATTCTCGAATCTCGTCGGTGATGTCTTCTATCAGGCCTGGTCCTCTGAGCTTCCATAGCTTTTGGAACGACGAATAGTTAGTCGACCCCAGGGAGCTTCTAACAGGCGTAGCCGTAGAATCAAGATTACTCTAGCTCGGTCTTCCTCAGCTGCTTTCTCAACCCCGGCAGCGAGAGTTGGGATCACTTCCAGCCTCTTCCAGAAGTTCTCTCTGTCTTTCGCGAACACTTTGTCACACCTCCGCCTAGGTACCGTGATCTCCAGCAACTCTTCTAAGCGCTCCACTCGCTTCTTCATCCTCTTATTCGCCATGTACGTCTTCCAGGCCCGTTGTATCGTCCTGGCAGCCTTCTGCTTCGCAGCTTTGGGCGTCTTCGTCGGAACTATTTCTCCAGTCGTTACCTTCCTCTGGTAATTATATATTCGTTCCACTGCGGCGTTAATGCAGGTAGTAATACAGACGGAAAGCGGTTCGTCGTAATGGAAAGTCTCACCTTCGAAACCGACTCGCCGGCCGACTCTTCCTCTTTCGTGGCTTTGTATAAGCGATATCGCCTTCGTCATAGCTTCTTCCGCGGCCTCGCGAGCTTCTCGGGTGGCCCTCTGTTCCGGCGTTTCTCGGAGAATAGCTGGCACCTCGTCTTCTTTCGCAGCGTCTGATCTCGCTCTTCTCCCTCGCATTCTTGTCGTGGTTTCTTGGGATTCAATGGCACTTTCGACTTCGATTAGTGTCTCCCCGCTTGAAATTTCTACGGCTGTTAACGCGCGGAACAAAGGCAGACATTTATATCAGTCACGCTGTATCGTTAAGAAACTATTGTTTTATCAGTCGATTCAGCAACTTGCGTTTATGAGCCTCTTCCATCAACTCTTGGATGCGTTTCCTGCGCTGATCCACGAGGTCTTTGGCAGTCGAGCATACAGAGATCTCCACGTCTCCTGGCGTGTACTTTAATTGGTTCATATGGTCATCGGGCCACCTGGAGAGTGTTGCATTCGAAGGTTGCATAATGGGGAATTTTGCGAAGCTTAACGCGTGACGCGAAGACCGTGTTTTACCGCATATTTATTTAAAAAAATTGAATTGGAACTCATGATTTTTCTCTTGGAAATGGGACCCTAGAGAGGCCTTCTGGGGCTCAGGCGGCAACTGCTCATCGGCACTGATTGTGCGAAATTAAATTGATTAATTGCATTTGGATAAACCGCATTACACCAGTACAAAAAGGAGTATTATTCTATTCCTCGAGCTTTGGAAGCTCCCCTTTGAGAGAAGCCTAGACATTTAATGGAGGAAGGTCCCACATTCGCCACTTTACTCTCACAGCGCCCGCGCGACCCGCGTTAACACCTTAAAGTATCGTTTCGTGAAGCTTCTCAGCCTCGGCATTACTCATAATCCGAATTCTCCAAATTAACGATCGCCTGTTTGTACTCGAGCATCCTCCCGGTGGCGCAGTCCAAGACGCGTTTTATCAGGGCCCTCTTCTGCGTCTGCACCATCTGATCGTGGCAAACTATCAGCCTCTGCACCAGGTTACGATACCTGGAAAGTTCGTCGATTCGCGTGGCTAATCAGAATCGGTAACGCGACGTGCACCAACAATAGTGTACCTGAGATACGTTGGGAGGATTAAATTTAAACCCCGGGCTATCGCCTTCGTTCGTGGCTCTTTTTGCGCCCTTTGATCGAGCTCCAGCAACTTCTCCAGGTCGTCCCTCGCGATGAGCCATAGCTCGTTGTAGTAGGTATGTGACATTGACTCGAAACGGTTTGTTCGATGGTCCTTTATTGAATTATGGTAGGTTCATCATTGTGGGAAGCTGAGTGGTGAATTTGGTAGGGTTGTGGAGCCGAAAGTCGGGTTATTTGGGGTGGATGATGTGGAAATGGGACGAAGTTCAGTCGACAACCTGTCGATTACTCGCCTTCATTTCATTCTCAGCATCTACATAGATGTGTACCTATAATTTTAGCATGTAGTAGTACTTAGTATGTAGACATTAATCGTCACGATCAGCGAGAAGATTCTTCTCCGATGTCTCATAAGTGATCGCGTTTCCAGGATGCTGTGGAAGCCTCAATGCTGGCTGATCCTGCTGCTAACGCTGGCGTCGTGCATGGGCGCAACGAAGGACGACCTCTTGGAGGATGGGACCACGCCGAGCGTGATCCCCCCGGCGTCGTTCACGGCGGTGCCGCTCGTGAACGAGACCGAGGAGGTGCCGGTGAATTCGTCAAAGCCTGTAAAAAGCCCGGACGAGGGGAATGTTAAAGAGCCGTCCCACGCGCCCTCGCCTTCGCCTGACACCGTTTGGGAGTGTCCAAATATTACAAAAGCGGGCGTCGAGTGTTCCTGCGACTTTCCACACACGCTGAGATGCACCGGCGATAGAACGGCGCTGCAGGTAATTCTCGCCCATTCAAGTCACTCGTCCCGAACACATGTACGCACAGTGACTCATGGATTCGTTCACGAGAGAGATTAACGTGTACGGCTGCTCCGGCTCGTGCGGGGTGTGCATTGGAGTCTGTGTGTAGCTTCAGGGAGAGAGGGTACATATTCTTTAATAGATACTAAAGATGTTCTGTCGTGTCTGGGCCCAAATATAGAAAACCAGCGAATTTTTTTGCAGAAATCGATGTCTGTTTTAGACGCTGCCATTTTTTTTTTAATTTTCAGTATTTCTCATTTAATCTAGCTCGAGCGATAGCCACACTCATATAGATAACACAATTGTTTAGATTTTCTATTTCAGGCAACTACAACGGCTGATTTTATGCTAACAATGCGCATATGATTTTTGTAAGGCGCTCTATTTGAAGCACTATAACTCCGGATATCCTCTAAAGATTCTCTAAAGATTGACAAATGAAGCCACAAAGCTGGAAGTAAATATATTTAATGGTTTTGTTTTAAAAAATTCCCAAAGTGCGCATTATTTTTGGTCCGTCAAGGTAGGGAGTGCCCTCATCATCAGGTTTAAACAGTAGTTACCATTTTCCATGACGCGTTAAAGATATTTTACCTCAAAATCAAATTGCAACGCTCGAGCCTGCCTTCGCAGACTCTTATTATTTTGCTGTACTATCGAGGTCAGTGATTTTTTAGCCACCCGCCAGGTAGGCGTGGGCGTATAGACCGCCAATGAAATACAAGTCGTATTATCCAAGGGACCATTGTGCGGAGCGCCTCTCTTTCTCTCGTCTCGCGCACGCTTGCTGCATCGCGTCGAATGTCCCGTTACCAATTACTTCAACGAATATACCCTGCTTTACGATACCACCGCGAGTCGCGCAATCCTTGGAGTAATTCGATGCTCCGTGGTTAATCGGAGTAGTAAATGATTGTCCTCTGATTAGGTTTTGTCCTTGGATACTTCTTATCTCGATACCAAGTGATTCAAGCTTCCACTAAAATTGGCATCTTTTTTTTCCAGGCTATCAGCAGGTGTCTGAGATCCAGTCGTCCAGGAACAATTTCCCTTCTGGACGTAACCGTGACGGGTGTCTCCCTGTTGCCATCGCGCTTCTTAGACGTGGTCGCCCTGCATGGGCTGGTGATCTCCACTGGAGAACTGAGACGCGTTCACGAGAATGCTTTCACTGGCCTCAGCAGGCCCCTGCAGGCCCTTGGACTTCCCAATAATCTCTTAGACGCCGTCCCTACGGTCGCCCTGTCCCGTCTGGTCGGTCTGGAGCGATTGGATCTGTCCCAGAACAAGCTGAAGACTCTGGAGGCAGACTCCTTCAAGGTACCTACAGCAATCAATTTGCATGCAATAAACCAACAGCGACAGCGAACGAATGGCAAGCCCACTGGCCTGTAAGATAATTGATAACTCAACACCCACGGTGGCCATAATTTTCCTTACTGTAACAACACACGTCGCTGTAACTGTTTGTCTTTCCCGTGGAAAAATCTGGCTGACTCGAGCTGGTCCTGAGCAAAGTCGGCTCTGTTGTGATCGTAATTCGCTTGTAGCACGCTGCAACATTTTAGGGCCTGTCGAACCTGACGTACTTGGACCTGTGCGACAACCTGTTGTCGCAACTATCACCGCAAGCTTTCGCCGCTTTGCCGGCGTTACGCTCGCTGCGGATGCGCGGCAACCGGCTGAGCGTCTCGGCCCTGTCGGCGCTCAGAGGCTTGAGGATCCTGGAGGAGCTCGACCTCTCCAACAACCTGCTGCTGGGTCCCATGGGCCCGAACCTCCTCCCCCAGATGCCCAAGTTGCGCTTCCTCACCGTGTCCGAGAACGAGCTGGTAAACGTGCAGCAAGGGGCCCTCGAGGGGCTGAAGAACCTATCTTACCTGAGCTTGAGCCACAATCAGGTAAGGCGTTTTTACTTTGTCAAGTATGGGGCAGCCCTTAATACGGGTTCGTTCGCAGATCGACGTGCTGGAGGATCACTCGTTCAAGTACTTGTCGACCCTCACCAGGCTCGACATGGCCAACAATCGCATCGTCGCCGTGTCCAGCTCCTCTCTGGCGCACTTGGAGAAGCTTACGACGCTGGATCTCACGCACAACTTCTTGCGATCACTGACGGCCGACTTGGTGGTGCCGCTCAAGAGCCTCCAAGACCTTCGGCTGGACGACAACGACATCACGATGGTGGCCAACGACGTGCCGACGTCCAAGCTGCGGCTCAAGAGGCTCTCCTTGGCAGACAACCCCTTGAACTGCGACTGCACGCTCCTGGAATTCGCTAATTGGTTGAACAACTCTACTTTGAACGAGGAAGACAAGTCGTCGGCGGTATGCGCGACGCCTCCTGCCTTGGAGAACGGTATACTGACGCAGGTGTCTCCTGGCAGCCTCCTCTGCGGCGAGCCGACCCCACCAATCATGACCAGAGTGCCTCTGGCTGCTGCTCAGCTGTCGTTGAAAGAGTTCCACTACGACAAGTCAACCGGGGTGAACCTGCTGTGGCACGTAGAACCGTGCACGGAGCGATACACGTGCGATACCTTGATAGTATATGAGACTGTAGGCGACAGCGAGGTGGAGACCGACTCCAGCTCCCTTCATTGCGACTCGCGCATGATGAGAGACCCTTGCTCGCTGCCTGTGGCCATACCTACCTCGTTACATCTGCAACCGGGCCACAAGTATCGTTACTGCGTGGTGCTTCTGGTACCGACCAGCTACGACGACGTTTCCTTGGGTGTGGGTTGCAGCGACGTGATCACCCTCGACGAGGCGAATCGGGAGTTGCAGCGGGTCGGCGAGGAAGCCACGATGCCAGAACCTTCGGTGTCGGATACGATGATCACCGGGGTCCACGTTAACGTGTCCGCTCAGGGCTTCCTGCGCGTCGATGTTAGTCTGTCGACCTCGAAGAAATCCAGGCGACCAGAGTGCGAATTGTCCGTCGTCGTTTTCGACGCCGAGTCCGCGGTGCATAAGCAGAAGCTTAACTGTAGCTTGACGTTTGTAATGCTGGAAGTACTCTTGCCGGGTCGGTACAAGGTCTGCGCAAGCCTGGATGAAGTAAAGGAGGAGGATGTTATCGCGAATTACGTGGACGATAGGGGCAGGCTTCGTTGCGTCGAGGTGCAGAGATTCAAGCAGAACACCGAGATTATCGTGCTAGCCATAGTGGGTGCTAGCTGCGCGTTGTTAATTGCGCTCGTGGTACTCGGTCGATCGGTTGTCAAGAGGACGAGACATCCCAGAATACAGACGCAATGCTTCCTGCCCGCTCAGGAGTTCGAGATAACCCATAAAGCGCATTATATCAAATTGCTGGCCACGACGAAAGTTTGATCCGTTGAACCTAGCATCTCGGATCTCGTTTAGGCTGTAGGAACATTTTAAGTAATGACAGATCTTCCCACTCGGGACTGAGAGGTCCCGTTTCGTTGAAACATCTTCCAGCAGCTTTGTAAATAATACAGCTCGCCTTTGTTGATTATTTAAAGTCTTCGAAATTGAGTAATACGCGTTCGGTAGGAGTAAAGGGTGTCAGATCTGGGTTTATTGTATAAGATCGTCCCCCATGAGCTACTAGTCACAAAGCCGATAATTCCAAATAGAATGATATGTATCAGTAAGTGGTAAGAATCCATAGATGATTCAGGGAACAATGGAAGGACGTAATGGAATCGATCTGAGATAATCTCAGCAATAGTCGTCTTCTATGTGGGATTATTTGCAAGAAATTGGATAGAAATGGTCGAGACAGATTCCTATAATGATCTGTTAACGTCTGGAGTACTCAGTTTCCGCACTGCCATCGTAATTTTTTTAAGTGAATAATATATGATGAATAGAAAGCTGTACTAATATTTTACTGATACGCGCAAATTACACGTAAACCGTATTCCATAGTAAACGGACCTTCACCGTGGATGTAGAAGATTGAAATTTGAAACATCTAGCGTAGAGTATCGTGCGAATTAACATAGACAATGTGCACGAGGCATGATACTGTGCAAGTTAGATGCAAAGTGCATTGTTTTGTATATCGTTAGTATTTAATGTCATAAAACTGTTGTATTTATAATAATTATTTAAACTTTAGTTGATGTATAAAGTTAAAAATTGACATTAGAGAAATATGGTACTAACAATATATTTCTATACATTTTCCAAGTCTTCTACCTAGATTCTATTATACTTTATGCAAGTATCAGCCCGATGCTTGCGTACATGATGTAAATAATAAGTCATAAGGAACAGAATATTCTTGTAACTCTATTTGTTATATCTACTTAAATGAATATTTTTTATTGTAATATATTATTAATTCTACTATGTTCCTTTATGCAAATACTCCTTTAAAATTACAAGCATAGAAACCCGGACGAGGTATAGAATGGACCTGACATTGAATGCATTTTTCTGTGCTGGGATTCAGGGGCCCCAGGACTGCCCCGAAGTAATTAATTAATAAACTAAGGAAGCGTATTCAATCTGCCGTGCCAGGGAACTGAAGACTCCCGCTCATCTTGAGTATCTCGTCTCTTTCTAAACAACAGTACCTCTCGCTCTAATTCTCACCTCCTCGATCCGTGCGCTAATGTGCGCTCCTACTAACTGGAGCGTAGAGGTAGCAGGATCGTATAACCAGAGTTAGTGGCACGTCACCTCCCTCGCACATGTTCCCTTTCTCTCTCGCTCCCCGGCCACGTCCCTCGATTTACCTCCACTATTATCATGTGTTCCTATCAACTCGGCTGATTTTCTGTTCCTATTCGAGACGGTTCAGTCGCGTTATTTGAACGCAGAGAAAGAAGAAGAGGGAAAGCGCAACTCCGAAAAGCTTTCAGTAACTACTTATCTTAACACAAAATACGCACAAAACACATTGCTGGAGATTGTTGAAGGTGTATATTTTCGACTGCAAGTCTGAAAGTGCATAAACGAGTAACAGGAACCTTACAATTTACCGAATAACATAAGTTAGGAGCTTAAATTTTACCGAGTGCTACTGCTCGCATGATAATACGATTCGAACAATTCGATCGTCAACAAGTGTCGAGTAATTACTTTAGTTTATTGTGTAATATGTACGCGCGAAGCTGTAATACACAATAAAGACGAATATAATCGAGACAAATGTTTTAAGCATCTTCTTCGGCATGAGACGATAGAGAGGACTTGGAGGTCAAATCTGACGATAACTGTTCTTCCAAGGCAAATAGGGAGGGACATTTCGGTTGATATTGTTCGACTGCTTCGAGTAGACTGTTCGGATATCCAGGAGAATAATATCTAATATCGGAAATTAGATTAATTAGATTCCCGAGGTGGGTCGAAACTCTGGCAAACTTTAACAGTTAACGGAAAGTAGGAGCTGTCCCGACGAAAGTATAAGTACCGATCAACGATTACATTTTAGCCTTATTGGGCAACTAAAATGAGTCATTGATACAATTCAGTGCACTAATTATCTACTTGGTGCATGCACGTATTAGATCGGACAGCATACATATACATATGTGCAATGAAGCACAAGTAAAAGCAGAGTGAATGATTTTTATACCGAAGCGCGTACAGTAACGGGACGACGAAGCCTAGGTAATGAAAATGTAAAAAGTCATGTCCAGCAGCTACAGAAATCATCGAGTCACATCGAGTGCGTGTAAAATTATTGATCCATTAAAGTCCGAGTTTATATTTTTCCAATGCAATCAGCTGTGACAACATGGCGGTCACGCCATATATTACCTCCCCGATTTAAATTAAGACACGCGAGATCCAGAAACGGAGCTGCAGTTATTTGCATTCACTGCTGGTGTAAACGACTCTGAGAAAGCTGGACTCTACCATCGGCAAAATCTCAAGTTGCAGAATTCCATGGGTGAGTGAACCTTCACTAGGGTTATGTCAAAAGCAACTAGTGTTTCTGATGATTATCTACTGGTGCCATTATCTTTGCATACACACACTCCCCTGCGTACACTGGCATTTTACTCACTTCTCACAAATCCCGCGAATATCATCAACTTACCCTGGACCGTACAAAGATAACAACTCGAATAGTACAGCGATATTTAAAATCACCGCATACTCTGGTAAAATGGCACCGCAATTTCTAAACTACGGAATCCAGCCTTCTTCGGATTCATTCCAGCTTATAATCGTTACAAGTCGCAAGGGTAATTAAAGTTATTCGAATTACGCTTCGAGAGTAATCAGAAATCAGGATTCGACGATTGCGAGTGTCTGCGATCGCAAGTGTGTTTAGAAATAGAGAATATAATATTGAAAATAACCTGATGATCTCTTCTGGAAAGCAACAATTGATAACCTGTATATATTCTGAAAGCGCTGAACCAGGGTGAGCCTGGATTTCCTGCACTTTCTTTAAACCGCCGGACGTTACAAATAGCCTTCTTGCTCTGGCGTCGTGGGGCAGTATCTGTATAAAAATGAAATTCCATTGTTTTAATTCAAATAAATTCTTTAGATTGTCTGATATTTTAATGTTCTCAATTTTATGCGTTGTGTGTTTGTGTGTGTGTGTGAGTAGGTGGTAAGGGGACCATTATTAGCAATCAGTTTGCATGTTGCAATGCACCTAAGAATAAGGCTTCTGAAACCTGACCTGCACACTGTTTGAGTGCATTCGCCCAAAGTGAACCTACATTCTCGAATCCTTCAGTCCAAAACAATGAATGACAATTATTAAAAAGCTTGTGTATGCATGCTTGAGAAATTTGATCATTACCTTCTTCTAACATATATAAAATTAATTATTCGATTACGGAGATTCGTACATAAAGAAGGAACTAAACGGCGCGAAAATTTATTGCGAAATTTTCTAGGCCTCGTAAATATTTGTTGCAACATTGCAACGCATTACGAGTATTTTATATCGCTTCTGACGCACAAACTAACGGATATCTACGCAATAATATTATGACTTAATATTTCGCGTCCCACGTGGAATTTACTTGAACGAGTGACCTTTTTAAACATTTTACTACAAAATCGTTTCCTTCACGCTGTATTACAAATACCATTTGTCTTTTATGTAAACACGTATGCGGACGTGACGAAAGCGGAGCCAAATCGGCATACTTTTTTACGTCTTTCTTCGCCGCTAAAAATATCTCAATTCCGAAAACAAAATTCCAGAGCAACGTCGTAGAATAACGTATTTCTGGCAAACCTGTTGATATGCTTACAAGCTTCTTTATTTTTCGAGCGCGAGTTTGGATACGTTATATATATATATAGTAGTATATATTTCTAATAAAATATACATTATTATTATTACGTTTTTTCAGTCGGATCTACATACGCGGTACTAAAGATCGGCCGCTAAAGAAACGGAAGGGAATTCAACACCAATTTTGTAATACATTAATCGTAGCGTTATCTCGAGGCTGTAGTTGTCTGTCGCTTTTATTACAAATTATAATTTTTTACCGAAACTCAACTGGAAACAGTTTGCACACGCTGTGAACAAAGAGTCTCTAAATTTTTGAAGCATTTTTTGCAGCAGATAAATAATATGTTAAAGAAACGATCGAGACGTGAGAAAAGCTGAAGCTGAGCAGAGCTGTAAATACAACGATTTTAATAAAGTGCTTAAAGTAATCGTCTGAGGACATTGTAAAAGATAAGAGCGAATTGAAGGACTCAGAGTACTGCGACTAAAGCTCCAAGAAATTCTTCGGAAATATGTACGGCTTTGATAAAGTGACAAGACTCCTGCCTTAATGTTCAAACAAATAACACTATAAGCGATAAAAAGGGTACGATATCACTATACACAAGAGACAAATTGCACTGTATTAGACAATACCGTCTACAAGATTCGTAGCAAATATGTCTGATAGCAGTGGCATACAAATCTGTAACTTATAAGCGGTAGGCTGGTTACCGGATAGCTCAGTGTAATCGAGTAACTTTGGCAGACTACATGCCAAGTAAAGTTCTTATTGTATCTAACCGAGCATTGCGGAGTCCATGCTGATCGTTGTAAAACGGGGATATAAAGAATATTGACCTAATACACTAAACGAGAGGAGCGAAGAGCTAGACATGATAAACAATCAACACTGCGTTATTCTGAATTCTGGAGAGACCAACAGTTATCATCAGCCGGTCTCTGCCAAGCCTTCCGTAGTCTCTGTATCGAGCATCGATTCTGATGTCAGCGACAGAAGGGATGTTCGCGAAGAGCTTTACGCTGGAATCTTCAGAAGGCATAGGAAGACTATACTTGTACTAGGCAGCTTTCTCAAGATGCTGAGGGTGAATAGAAACATGAACAATTATGCTAGCATTAAACCGAACGATGACAATGATGAGTAAAATAATGATTTTGTTACACGAGTGGACTAGTAAACTAAATTTATCTTTTTATTTTGACGACGATGACGACGACGACGACGATGATGATAATAATAATAATGAATAATGCTGTTGCTTTGTAAAAAGAAATTTTGGATATAACTTAGTTGTCGATATAAATGAACACGTCTTCGCGATTAACATTAATAAGCTGCCTTCATTTACGAGCAGAATAACGCTTTAGATTCGGTATTCATGAATTGTATTGCTTAAGTAGAATCTTATCTTGTGCAAGGTAATATCTTGGTAAATGTTTATCTTTTAATTACGTGCAAACGTTATATATTATGTTCGTTTGTTTGCCATGATGACTATGTAGAACGTAGATCATGAATTCGTGCTTCTTGGCGGCGTGATTTTATGGACTCGAGAATCAGAGTCAGAAGGGTATTACATGAATGTATCATATGTACTTTCCGTAGCGCTGTATATTGATAACAAGTACATAGATTTATTTTGTAGTAGCACAATAGAAGAGTCATGTATTATTCGTAGATATTAGGAAATTAAAGCCAGCACAAATTATTGTACATTCTACTTTTTACAAAGCAAGATTTTCTAAGTGATATGAAATTGTAGAAAACATTGAAGGAAACGCATTAATGTTTTATCTTAGTATTACGAGATAGATAATTTAAGTATATTGCTATAAAACTAATTGGTCATTTCTATTCATTTTTTGTTTATATTTGTATTCTAAATATAGCGGTATATAACTTTTTTTTTCTCATTTTTCAGAGATACTTGGACAGATTGCATGCTCTGAACCGAATGTATGCTCTAATTGCTTTACGTTTCGAAATAGTCATGCAACAAAAGTTTTGGTGAAACTTTCGAGCTCTGATTACTTTCATCTATTCTTTTCCTCACGCTGATTTGTATCGTAGAAGAAACATTTCTCGAGTATAAAATTCACCGCAACAGGTGTTTCCCGACAATCCCGACTGTAATTATTTTTGGTTGATCTCGTCAATGCATCCCTTACTATTTTTTTTCCATTCTAATCGAGGTGGCTTTCGTTAAAATTTCTCGATGAAGAAAATAATACTTGATACAAATGAAAGACTAACAAAATATTGTTAATCGGTTGGCATTATCTATTGCTTGTACTTACGCTTGTATAAAAAGTAACTATACAATTTGAACGAGAATTTTGTGAAAAAATTAGTCCTCTTTCAGAATGCGGCTGCATTTACTGTTAGTGCTATGATCCACGAGCTTAACGTTTATCAAAAATATGATTCAAAGCGCATAATATTAAGATTTGTACATTACATTAATGTATGATTGCAAATATCAAATCAATGCCTTATTGATCAACAGTTTCATAAACTGAGATTTTTCACTGATCGATGATTAAAATTTACTTCTAACTTAACGATTCTTTGTTATCTATATCTACAATTTTTGTACAACTGGTATCTTTATATCGAATACTGCCATTAGAAAATATACCGTGGTACAATAGATGCAACTAAGGTAGCTTGGTCGAAAGTATATTTACATATTGCATACTTGAATTAAAATTTGTACGCAAAAAAGGCACTTAACGATTCAAACGTCCTTGTACTTTAGCCCAACTATTTACTGTCGTAAGACTGAGAAATGTGCTTTTTTGGGACTTCAAACGTGCCATACTATTTATTAGAGAAGCATCGAAGGGATGATTCAGACCTTTTTATGCTACTAACGATTTCCTTTACTGTCTATTAATCTGATTGCCAAACGAATACAATGACGTACAGCATATCCAAGCATATTATTACTTTTTAATAGAAGTATGTCGTATTTAATGCCTATGTTGATCAGAGTGAAATTAAAAGCTGCGCTTTCTTTAACACGTATAAAGTGGACAAAACGAATTGTGGAAATCCTAAGGAGAAATCATTTCGGGTAATGAATATGCCATTGTATTGTCTGTGTATCAGAGTAATATCACGAAATTAGGATTCTAATAGAACGTTGTTCGTGGTGTAATAGGTTTTATATGATAAGAAAGAACCACTTATACAACTGCTTGACCAATTTTTTAGTAGAGCAACATTGAATAGCTTAACGATGTTTGATATAATACTTTGTATTTGGTACAGAAAGATTCGTTACTACTATTGGTTTGTATAACTTATTTCGCTAATGTGATAAACAATAAAACACAAACATTTGTATTTTTACTTAGAAATTGTAATAGAGAAACTATGTCATTTATTGCATCGTTATGTTCTAGCTTGTAAGTTCTGAGTACAACTTGTAAAGAATATGTATAAAGTAAAGAATTATATACAAGTTAAAATACCGGCTGTGTTCCTTACCTTACTAAACTGTCCAAGCACATACTTTAAAATGTTAGGTGGTGAATCGTGTACCAAAGGTTCCAGAGATTCGATACACATGCATCGTTGCAGTACTTGCTTCAGCGTTGAATTACATTTCACTTTAAGATCCTCCGAGCTGTTTGGATCGACGTACAGCTGAAAGTTACACGTAAACCAAAGATACCGCGCGAGTCGGAATAATGTAAAGAAAATTCTCACTTACCGATAATAGCTTTGGAAGAATATTTGCAACCGCAACTGCTTTCGCGTGCTCTGGCGTATGTTTCCCAATTTGACCAATTGCCCACACAGTGATAGCGAGCAAATGACCGTCCTTTTCTTCGTGCAACACGGTAGATAAGAGAACGATTCCCTGCAATGAATATATTCCTTACAATACGATGGCAACGATAACATTACAGTGACATACCGAAGATCCTATAACTGCTATAGCTAACTGATCCGAGTGTCCAGCGATGTAACCAAGTGCCATTATTGCAGGTAATCTGACCGTTAACTTTGATGTATTAATTAATTCCACAAGCGCACCGATACCGCCGATATTTACAATAAGCTGGGCCATCTAGAAGAAGGTACGATTACTTCCAGATAAATTAGCCGAAGCCTAGTTGTCTTACTTCCAACGAATGCTTGCAAATTTCTCTGGTCAACGTTGCCGCAGCTTTGTTAACACCTTCGTCGGGGTGTGCCATATGCATGAGAACATCGGGAATGATCTCAGCTTCGATAATAGACTCCGCCAGGTTCACCGAATGCTTCGCGATGCTGCTCAGTGCCGAAAGGGCTTGGCGCTATATATATTTCGTTAAGAACTAGAATGCTACAAATTCATGTAATACCAGAGTCTGTTTCACCTTTAATTTGGGATCAGGATTAGACAACGCCTTTGTGAGAAAGGGGATCGCTCCTGCATCGGCAACAGTTTCAGCGAGATCTGTATCGTGCTTGCTTATGTCGCACAGAGCGGATGCGCTGATTTGCTTTAAGTATAATTCAGGTTCTTGTAAACACAGGACCACGAGAGGTACAGTGCCTACGGAGGGTATGATTTACACAGAAGTTTGTGAAGCGAAAGCATAATATACGACGGTAAGCGTACCTGCGTCAACTACAGCTTGAGCTAAGCTTTTGTTATGCCTCGCGATATACCCTAGCGCCCAAGCTGCGGCTTCCTTGACACCGGAATCGAAGTCTTCCAAGCAAAGCGTAACGATATCTAATCCATTGTGTTGGATCACCGTGGATGCCAACTCGGGGGAATGTTTAGCGATCGAGCGTATGACAAAGAGGGCTGCTTTCTTATAAAATTTCTGCAACAAATTAGCTTCAATGTTTCAACGACCGGTTCTCATATCTTCAGCGGCGTAAACTGTATGTGATTTCAATGAAAAAGAGAAAGAATTTTGCTAAAGCTAGAATGCTTACATTCATACATTTTGTTTATCGATATTCTTCAATAGCTGAGGTAAAATATCCTTTTTTATGAGAGCTTGCGCTAGCCTATAGTCGTTATTTGCAATTTTCCCTAAAGCGATAGCTGCCATGTGTTGAATCGACGGCACAGCGTCTCTCAGTAAAGGCCGCAAAAGGTCCAGGGCTCCAGCAGCTTCTAAACATGCTATGTTGCAGGGTTTCGATGCAAAATCCGAGACGGATTGGACGAAGGATAAACGGGCCTTTTGATACTGATCGAAGACTACAAACAGAAGAATAATTGATAAACATGGATTTTCGCGAAGCGTGTATAATAGAAATGTGTTTCGCAATCGGCGAACGACGGTTGCAAGAGTTATCACGAGGGTGAAGTTACGAAAGAAAATGCAGTGTTCATCGGGAAGTCATGCATGGGCTGTCACTGCGAAGACCGCCAAATTTCTTAGACAATTATCTCCACTGACGCCACTGACACGAATAAATAATACCTTGTAAAATTGAACGCGCCGTCATTTCTGTTCGTCAAGGAATTCTCAGCGTTCCACGCGATATTGGGACTTTTAACGCTTCCTTGTAACGATCAGCTTCATAAAACGATCGTGCGTTTGAAAACGAAAAACTGCCGCTCTTTGTGCCGACGATGTACTACCAGCGACTTCATAAACAAATAATAAACAGGTGGTCGAACGGAATACAGACATTACGAATTATTGAAAAGAGAACGGAGAAGTAATACCAATAAATCGAATTACCGAATAGAACGGTACCTTCCCCTTCATAATTAATCGCCCTGAAAGATGACAGAGGATTTCTTAGTTAAAGAGAAAGGGTTCCGTCAACTGAATAAAGAGCTCGAGCAGAAGGCGTGTGATTTAGTGAAGAAAGTCGAACATATTATAAACACGTATGATAATGGATGTTCGATTCGCGATTCGAAAACGCAGTATAGAAATTTTATAAATGGAAGATCAGATTTCACGGAGAACGCAATAACGCGAAAGGAGGATAATTTACAGGTTTCGGTTAAGCGAAATGCATCCTTGCCGTATATATTTAATCAAGATTTATCATCGCAATTGTAAGTAGGAAACGCGACGCGGTCGTTTAGCGATATCAATTCCATTTTTAATATTATTTACGGCCCGCAGACGAATAGAAGCACAAAGGAATCACGAAGATCAGATTTCCCTAAAAGGAAACTTGGCAAATAAAACCATTGTTAATTTGCTTAAAGCTAAAATAGATGTACTGCAAAGTGAATTACATAAAGTACACATTGAATACAAAAAGAAGGTAGGTAAAACTTAGTGCACACTTGTTTAGCTTTTAAATAATTTGTTATATCGCAGTGCAACAGTTACAAGGATTTGGAGTCCGAGCATAAAAGACTCGAAGTTAAGTCCCAAAATGAAATTGAATCGCTGAGGGACACGATTAAGAAGTTAGAGAATAGCAATAAAGAATTGCAGTGCCAGTACCAAACACAGAATACTGAGAATTCAATTATAACAAAAGTATAAGCTACTAAATGATAATAATCTAATGTATCGTCGAATGCATTCATAAGATAGATTTTTTACAGGATTTAGATAAACTTCAGAAGCAGGTAAAATTGTTGACTCAGCAGTCGAGCAATTACAGTACAAGATTAAATAGATCTTTGGAGAGTAACGACAAGCTGAAAAATGCCCTTAAGTGCTCTCAAATGGAGGAAAAGGTACAGTGGTGTATTTAACGAGAAAGTTATTGTATGCTCATAGATTTTTATACTGTTTCGTTTTACATTTAGGAATTAAGAAATCAAATTAGGAAACTGCAGGAAGGTGAAAAGTCGACGGTTAACAATCTAGGAAAACAACTTTCAGAGTTAATACAAGTGTTTAAAAAACAAATGTTATTCATAGATAGCTTAAAGAAGCAAAACGTACGTACCTGCTTGATTCGTTTTTTTTTTTATAAAGTATTGAAAGAAATTACTTATGTATCTTTCCAGGCATGCTTAATGGTGATTAAACAATTAAACTTCACAAAAGAAGACTTTTCAAGACTGTTGGAGCCAAAAACCTGAGTGCCTCTGATAAATTGTATATGAAACATTTATTGAATGACTGCTACAATTTATACACTGCGAGAGATGGAATAATTCCACTTCGTAGCCATTCATTTTATACAATTTTATAATACAACACGTGTTTCTTAATAGTACTTTTCACAGAAAAAGGGTTTACACGATTTTATTCCATAAATTACCTGTCTGAGTCTCTTTATGAAATTTAAAAGTTTCATCTTTGATTCAAGATACTTTGTTACTCGAAATAAATGTACTTTTAAATCACGAAATAATCGTTTCAATTACTTGATCGCCCTACATAGTTAATAGGACCTGTAATAAAAAGTTTTAAAGCGAAACATAAAAGATATAATCATGGTCACCATGGAAATCATGCGTTTGAATGAAATTCTTATTATTACATTCGTTTTACATTTTTAAAAAAGCACCGTGGTAGAAAATTACAACAAGTATCACGTATTTCCATCGTAACTATACGGAATTGAAAGTTTTGTTCTACTTATTTACTCGTAAGTCCTATTTTGTGCACGAGGAATAGAAATTAACAACACCGAATAATCTTGACTGTATGTACAAAAATTCAAGATATTAACGTGTTCCACAATTAATGTTTATAAGACGATCGTTTCTATTTTATTCGTATATAACATGTTATCGGGACACACTGAAATTTAAAGCATTCAAACATTTCTGAAAACATCGATGTTATTTTTCCATCAAATGGTACATGCATTTTACAAATTTTCATCCTCGCAGTAGAGAATTCTGTATGCTTTAGCTTAAATAATGTACCGTTGAATGTTTCCTAAACTTACGAGAGTAATCGAATGTATTCTAGAAATTTTCATATGGAATTAATTAAACGATGTCAAGTATCACAAGAAAATGAATAAAAGCGATATACATATCCGCATCTTCAACTTAACGCGTCCCGCACAACCTACTCTGGATAATTTTGCTTTAACGTCTCACTGTTCGAATCCGTAGTACAATTTTATTTAATAAAATACAATGCTTAAGTTAATGTTTTTCTCTCTCTCTCTCTCTCTCTCTCTCTCTCTCTCTTGTAATTAAATATCAAGATGTTGTTACTCACCCTCAAGTAAGCTTTAATACACTTTTTTTTCTCACTTTTCTCTTTTAATTATAACTTTCAGTTCAAGACTGTTGCTTCTCAGGCTTTTTACAAGTTGGATTTCCCATAACTCAACCGCAAAGTGGTGATAATATTTGCAAGCATTACAATTATATATGCATATGTGTGTATATACAGTGATTTGTTGTATTACTTTTTAATATTAATAGCATTAAATTTAGTAACGACCGTCATTTTCTTTCTAACGTCAAATTTAAGTCACTGCTTAGTTTAATACCTGCGCTCGATCGAACCGTACAACAAATTTCCATATCGCTTTATATTGCACTTCGAACATCTAACGTGTTCTAATTATTAAAAGATATAAATTTGACGAACACATCTGAGTAATGTCCGGAAAGTTTGATACAGCTATCGTTAACAAGGAGAAATTTTTATTAGTCTCATACTTTAAACGTTGCTTTTGCTTAACAGCAGAAACGTGCATCTTAAGCTTTAGGTATGGTAATGTACACAATACATATTCCTTAGTCAATGTTTTAGGATCTTTACATAATGAGTCATAAATCGTTCAATTGTTATTCTTACTAGAAATTATTTATAAAAAAAAACAATAATCATATGCTTCTCTGTTTTTTCAAGCACTGCCAGCTGTTAGAAAAATCCATTTCGAATTTGGACTCGCTCTGTAAGAAAGAACAACTCAATCTTTACATCGCTAGGGCAGTTGATTTTATTCACTGGTATAAAATTTTGTTCCTTATACGCGTGATAACTAGTAGAACTTTATAATTGCTAAAATGCATTACTATCTATGTGCTTACACGAATTTACGACGTGTTCCGTGTTTTGTAATATAAATAGCTAGTGAAATTACATCTTCTTCTTATGGTACACACTCAGAAAAGACATACCCGAATAATGTTCTTTACACTATCCCCCCCCCCCCCCGGAAAAGCAAGGAAATACATGCATTTCCCCAGCCTTTCACTGTTATTGGTTAATATGACGTATGATGTACCCTGAACTTTTCTCTTTAACAGTATTTTATTCACAGAATGTTTCTTTCTCATTTTACTTCCGTCACGATTAGTCTCCTATTTCTTTTCTCGATTCACGAACGAGCGCGCGAGCTTAAAAATGCTTCCTTTCGCCGTTAAAAAATCAAACTAGTGCGTGTTTCGCCTGGTAACGCAACACTGCGTCGAACACAGTAGCGTTTCAGCTTACGTCGGAGGCGGCACAGACAGTAACACACCTAGCAGCTTGACTATGAAATGATTTTATTAACATATTATAAAAACCAGACTCTAAATGCGACCAGAGGGATAACGTGGTACAAGGGCATCCATGTACAAGGGTAATATACGAGATTCAAAATACGAGACTTAAATAAATATTGTGACTGTACGTAGCAATGAGAGCGGAGAGTCATCTTTCTTTCGCGTATATGGTTGCTGCTGTATCGTTGTCCTAGATCAACTTGATCATGCCAGGTAGCTATAAGTATCCTTTTGACCCTCTGTACGCTCCAGATATTCTTTCTCAATTAAAATATCTATACATTTCTGAAAGGGCAGAACCATCTTGTGTTAAAGCGACACTCTCCCTATTTATAAGGACTTTCGCACATTTCAAGCCAGCACACCGACATCGTGCCGCGATAAATTGGCACGATAAAGAGCGCGTGTGCTTACTTCATAGATTTTTGTCGTCCCAAAACGATTTTCCAATTCAGAGTCATAAAAAATGCAGAAGATCGTTCATACTTACCTTAATAACATGTACTCTCGGTTTGAACCTAGAGCTTAATTGATTCAACACTTCAGCTACTAGCTGCTGATGCTTCAACACTTTTCTCATTTTCATAATTCTAACGATTGCTGCCTGGATCAAGAGCTTTCTATCTTCTTCTATATGTTTATGCGTCGTTTCTTGCTCGACTTTCAATTCCGTCTTCATCGGTATATTAATGTTTACCCTCAGCTTCTTACTGTTACGAAAACAACCAGCCGGTAGAATTTAAAACGAAATAATTATCACGCGTCACGAGCTAAACGTACTTTTTATATCCAGTGAAAAGTTCCACTGTCGATAGTGGCGTCAGTTCAGCTTCGTCGTCTGTAGCTGCTGTTAATAGCTTAGCTTTCAGAAGTATTTGAATGACCTGTAACATCGAAAATAATTACGGTTCACGGACAAAGTTTAGAAACTTTTCTTCCCGATGGTTTTTAACATTACTGCATTACCTGAAGCAAAAAATCCATTTTTATTTGCGTAGCATCATGCAACTGCTGTATTGTCCATACTGTGGATCCATTGTATTGTAATAGAACAGCCATTTGGAAGGTAGATGCTTGTAGTGTGTATCTATGGCCGAATCATGAAAATCCGCGCGTGAGTATGGAAAAATTCCTTCAAATTTGTAGCTTGTGTGTTTTTACCTGTTCTTAAAACAATTTGTATGTAACTCTCCTTTGGACATATTGTATAGCCAATTCAGCTTTCTTCCACTGTGCTGTGAACTGTAGAATGTAGTGAACCTATGTACAGATCGTTCTAACTGCAATACACAAACGTTGCATCAAGTATGGAGCTTATTTCTGAATTCAAATTTAAACTGTTTTACGACCGAATTTACCTCTGTCGGCAATGAGAACGTAAAAGATTGTTGGAACGGCCATGAGCCAGAAGACAGTACTTGTATACTGAAATCTATATCCAGTGGTTCGGCAGAGTTTGTCAAATGTCTTCTGAATTGCTCATTTAGGTCTTTGGACACTCCAATATCCTGTGGACAGACTGCTACAATTATAATGTTATATAATTTTGACATATATTAATGAACAACGTGAGAACAGCTGTCTACGGGAGAAGTCATTGTGCAATGTAATTAATATAGATTTATGAGAAACGAATGTACAGCATAATACAGTACCTGGAACATTCGTTGTAATTTCGAAGTGTACTCAAAACCACAAGCCTGTTTCAATTTCGAGATCATAGAAGCCTCTGCGTCGTCACTGGCCGACATGTGTTGCACCAATCGTTTGGCCAGCATTTTACTGTAGAACTTTTGAAACACATCTTTGTCTTCGATGTATTTAAATACTACCATCTAGGACGAGAAAGTAACAATATTATTCCTATTCCGTTGGAATTCTCTATTTCAAATAATTTATACTCACAACTTGATTAAGTGTATCTTCAAGTTCTGCTTCCTCTGGGTTTTTACTACTCTTCTTCAGCAGAAGATCGCAATATTTCGCTAATAGTTCGGGCGATTTACTGCTGCTATTCGCTGCTCTAGTTACCGAATTACTGTTAATAAATCTTCCACAGGCCTTATCAAGAGCTGCCACGAAACCGCTGTCGTTGTGAAATGCGACAAGCACTAAAGCATTGTATTTTTTATGAACTTCCAAGATTGTGTTTACATAAACCTTTGGATCCTACAAAGAGGATACAAGTGTGAAGTTACATTGGCAGGGTTACGGTAATCAGAATTTTCTATATAAAACCTACGTTAGCGGCGGAATCGCCGCATTTATCAATAGCCGCTAGCCCTTGATTGGCTATGTGACCTTCTAAAAGATTTCGCAATTCTCCAAGGCCGTTTGTTATCCTCGCTACTAGTTGATACATTCTACCTAAATCTGCATTTTTGTCAGCATCCAAGAGATTTTGAAATTCCGAATGAAATATGTCTAAATGTTTCTCGATTAACACTCTTTCGCACGTTTTTGCCAATCGGTCGTAAGTCGTTTGATGTAGATATACCTGAACCCGCTTTCGTTCTTCCAATAATCTTTGCTCTGCCTGTGAGAAAATAGAAACTGTAAACTAATTCGTCTGGAAAGGAATGAGAGAATAGTAGGATTTTTCTTCCATACCTTTTTCATGTACTCTGTTACTGGATTTTGCCGAAGGAATTCTGAACTTTCGCGAGTGTAAAACCTCTCTGTATCCTCGAGGAAGACATTTTCAAACGAATCTTTATAAATGCCGAGATTTTGTCCTTTAGCAACAGGATCTTCCTCGTTCAAACCTAATTCTACGTAACAATTAATTACACCACTGACTAATCGTGTATTTATTGTTTCGCCATTGCGCTCTCGCTCGATCAGTTTAAGCACTGCATTTGTAACCTAAAGCATAGGAGAACGCTGGCTTCAGTCCCCTCTTCGTCTAGTTTACACAATTCATACGTTCGATCGAATAACTTACTTGTCTATTTAAATGCTTGAATAAGTTATCTCTCCATGTAACCAAAGCTAACTGATAAATTTCATAAATTCCTTTTCTACCCTCTTCGCATTCTCTGCGCACCCAGTGACGATTTAGATACGCGCATACGCCGTTCAACACTTTGCTGCTAAATTGATACTCTTCCCACTGCCTCGTATAGAATTGCAGGACATCCTCATCCATCAAATCGATACCGTGCTGCGTGAAAAGTTATTACAGCAATTAGTTCACCTTTCTTCAATCGACGGAAAGCCATAATTAACAAATGTCTGCTTACCTTCAATAAGCTAATAAGGTAATTTCTAAGAAAGTCACGCAAACGTTTATATAATTCCAACCCGACTAACTGTGCACCTCCTTGAGAAATTTGTCCCTTTTTGCTCTTGGTTGATGTTCTATTTATTTGCTGATGAACGCTTGTACAGTAATTATATACATGTCTGGTATATTAAAAGGCATTAAGGAACTTATCGCGTCTCTGGGATGTTACTTAACTCTATCGATGATCGCAAAGGATACGTGTATAATTCTATGTATCTTGGTTTAGACATGCATTGTCTGTTATAAACTTGCTCAATGCCCTCGCGAAGGTCGCCCCAGATTTGATCCAGATCTATTTGTTTGAGGCCCGTCGGGCCTCCTTGGTGACTCCCAGCCCCTCCACCGCCTCTATGCCCTGACATCCTACTTCTATACGCTTGTCGAGTGAGCGTCACTGTTACTACTTCCTACTATAATTTCTGCGGGAAAGATGCGGGGGTGAATATTACTGTGAATCTCGACGCGGGCTTAACGTTAAATATGTAAGGGCTAAGAAATTAAAACAAACATCGAAAAATGATGGGTGTAGGTTTACTTCCATTTCCATAGACGTACAAGGTTACTTTATTAGAGGTATTTTATTGGACGTGTACCGAGCGACAATGAAAAAAGAGAATCGAGACTGGTGGCTGCAAGTAATCGTAGGATGCATTACAGCGGACGGTTCTAAAGAGCCATCGATAGTTTCACAATACCGATGTCACAACTACTTGCTTATGCACATACTTGAGGCTGTTGAAAACTGCTTTGTAAAACTATAAATAAAACAGCATGAAACTTTCGTGCGTGCGTGTGTACAAAGAGCGTTAGAAGGGAGAGATCGTGGATCGAACGAAATACAAAGTATATCCGTGAAAGAATCATTTGTACGGGGAAGGTTAGTCGGTAATCGAAAGGTCCATACCGATGTAGTTACATCAGGATGCGCATCGTTAGTAGTAGCTCGAATCTTTCGTCAGGAAACCTCGGAACATCACAAATCTTCGTGCTACAACACTACCACCCGTCACTAGTGAAGATCCACAAAACAGCAATTGGCAGAAATAACAGCAGTGTAGTCCGTCGCCATGAGAGGATACTTTTTTTTTCGTCGGCAGAACGAGGGAAGTGTATCGTGGGACAGAAAACGCGCACTCACCTGTCGACGTTCACCACCGCATAACAGGCAGGGTTGGACAAGGGAGTTCTCGTGAAAATGTGCTGGCCACCTTTAACGATCACCGCTAACTCCGTTCTACATGCGATTCAACGAGAAATTTTCACCGCCTCTGTTCTTTAGGGCTGTGCTCTCCGCGGCGACGAACACAGCAGATCCGCGAACCTAAAATCTTGTACCTACGTGCCCAAAACTGACCACAGTTGCGATCTGCTGCTTTAATTCTGACAGGTTAGGTGCCACTGTTACCAACCAAACGACGCGTCAACGGTTTCGCAAGCTGTCCTGAGCTGTCCCTTCGTCTGCCAGTCTGCCTGCGCCTCGCCATCCGTATTCCAAATTCCCAACGCGATCCTACATTCCCACGGAATTCATACTTCCCGACAATTTTATTCTATATCATATTGCGGACGAGAGCTCCCTTGGGGAATGGTTACAGTAAAGGGGGAAATGTAATTCTGCAATTTTATAAGCGACAACAAAATACCGTAAGAAATGGGAACGCTTTTTGTTTGAAGGTGTGGATGCACTGATCGCGAGATCGGTCAGATCGGTGTGCAAAAATTAAAATACTTTTAACGTTTAACAACACTCTGTCCGTGCTAACCACGATTTTATAAGTATTTGTTCATTCTCGGCGAACGTTTACTTAAATTTTTCATACCTTCGCTAACCTAAAATTTCCTACGGAAGGTAAAAGTAACGGATATTTCAGGATATAAATAGTTGGGAAATATTTATTTCGTTCAACAATATAACATTTTCTTGCTAACGACTTTAACTTTTGTAACTGCTTAACTTAAGGTACATTGTAAACTTAACAAACACGAGGAAGTGTGTCATGATCGAGCAATAGGAATATTGTAGAGAATGAAATGAAACAGTATTGAAACGGATGCATTTATTGCCAGAGTAAGCTGAAATATAAAATCGCATTTGTTGTAGAATAAACAATGTATATATAATAATTCTATGATCTAAGAAGAAATGCATCATTTTACGCGGAAGCATGTTCTTAACAAAACTTACTTCATAATTGATAATTTCGGCATGCCGGGATCAGCACCTTTCCGAAATCCTAGAAAACGAACGATTCGATTATTCATCCTTGTAGAAACAATTACTGTATATCGTAGCTGGTAATTCTTAAAGATATGGCTGAAGAAACACGAGCCTAACCTAAAAATAACACGGCAGGAATGAAGCCCCAGTGGAACACGACTTTGGTTACATTTAAAACAATCGCAATTTTGTGCTTCGTGCTCGGATTCAAAGCCATTTTTGTAATATCGTTTTACACTCCAGCGATCCCACGTGCAAAGCGTCCAGTTCAACGCAGTTCAATACCGACTTATTATATTTGGTACGGTCATAAATCGTGAAAAATGAACGGGCATGAACTTGCCATTGACTGCGCTCCTTTGTCGCGCTCTGTGTTCAGCCATTTTCTACCAATCAGATGTTGGCTGAAGATTAGCTTCGCTCCTTGAAAACGAAGCTGAATACTCCTCCAACTGTTCCGTGCCGTGTCCAATATTCCTGTAGTTTATGGTCGTGTTTTGACAGGATCAGCTGTCATGTGAAAATAGTTGTTTAATCTACATTTCCTCAATGGTAAATGAACCTTTTATGTTTCTTGTCGTGTGTTTCATTCAGAGAAGTACAGTTTTCATAAATATTTTTTACATAGAAACGCACCGCCCGATAAGCATAAACCCGTTAATCATGTTTCAGAGTTCGTTGCATTATTGCATTTGGGGCTTGTGCGAATCATGGGAGTATTGTTGCGCCGACAACCTTTGCTGCAAGGAGACCGATTTCAGTTCATTAATTTTGACGTAGGTTCGATATTTCTCTCGCTCGGCTGGCGTACGAATTGCGTTATCCACGGAGGACTTTATTTGCAGGATAACCATTCTCGGCACGCTGATTGTCATGGCGCTATGCTGCGTCGGTTTCTATTGTAGCTCTCGACGTATATATGTCCCATTTCTAAAGAAGTATTTCAAAATTAGCTACACTTTGATGTCCACGCAACGAGATAGTAAATCAGGGTCTATAGTGAATTCAGAAGCTACGACAGAGGATTGCGTGGTTGAAGTGGACAGAGCGAAGGTCTCTTTGTGACAAGCATTCTTTGCATGTATTTTATTCTATACTTTGTATCGCAATTGATACCGATTCAGTTAAGGGAACCGCCCTGTTGCCAGAATTATTTATGTATAGCAAACGAATAAAACATGTCAACATATAACCCCTGTACTTTAAAAAAAGAAATATATTTTACAATGATATAAATCATCTTCTCCTTTATTGCTCGCGATTCAAGTACACACGCCCGCGGAAAGAGTTGGAGTTCCGAGAAAGTACGTGCGCCTGTAAAATTTAACCGTGCAGGAGAATTGAGGAGAATCGGAACGGCGCATCACGTCACACGTGCGCCAATCTAACCGTCTCCCTCACGTTGGCAGCTCTGCGCTTCTCCGATGACGTCATTGTGAAGTTCCGAAATTGAAATCAATAAGTGGTGTGCAATGTTGTGTGTACATGACAGTCGGAGCGAAATGGTGATTATGTCAAAACATCCTGTCAGAGAGTCTCATTTTTCCTCGTTAGGAGTGAGAGTGTGAATGATTATCTATCGAGAAGATGGCACGGAACGCGAAGAGAAAGCTGGCGATATTCGCCGGAACGTCGAAGTGCTTGATATACGTGAGTGATCTGTCCCCCTTCACCTGCGTTCCCCGCTTGCTCCGAAATGTTGAACGAAAGTCGATCTTCCTCTTTTCCCCGTCGAAATTCGAAGCTCGCGTCTCAAATCCCCGAACGTTCGAGTGTTTTATTTTCGGCAATGTGCGAACGATCGATGTGCCGCGATTCGATCGATTGGAGCTTTACGAAAGCCCTGGTGTTTCGTAATAATCCTTATTCCTCGTTACTCTCTTTAAGCATTAATGCGTTACTAGTTGACTGAAAACAATCGTTTCTTTTAGGCAGAAGCAAAATATTGTGCCTCTGAGATGCCTGGCGAAATAAAATACTACGAGTGAGTTGCCCCTACACGTTAATACGTTTATACTGTAATGCTAGGGTGGTTGCCGTAATACAGGGATTACAGGGTTGCGTCACGATCACGGACGTCCTGAAAAGCAGGCTACTTTTCTGTATTTTAAGTTCTAGCCTTGGGGGGTCACGCCTTGTGTACTCTTTCAAAGCACACTCCCGATGATTATTTAAATAATGAAAGTAATTGCAATGGTTGCAGGTGTTCTAGAACGGAATATTGTTGCGGTATTGGTTGTTGCGTATCGCCTGGGCTACACTTTCATCATTTATGGTATTACTGGTAGGTGGGACGTTCGATCGTTCTGTTCGTATTTCGAGTTGGAGCGGGGAATTTATGCGATTCGTTTTCGCAGGATACTGGTCATAATCATGTTCCTGGTGTGTTCCGGCGGCGGTTGGTGGTATCGATATTGGTTACAAGGGAGGTACAGGGCGGCTGCATCGGCCATCCCGACCAGGGCTTCCAATACGCGGACGCAGAATCCTCTCCGAGGGACGACTTGCCAGGGTCAGAGGGCTCGCATCACTTACAACTCGGCGAGAAATACCGTGTTGTTGCATCGTATGTGGAAAGGCTAGTACGCCTTCGTTGTAGCAGGCCCGTTCACCGTCAGCCTGCTAGATCGTTACCTGTAATACCGCATTGCATTTGTAGGTCCCCAAAGAAACGGGGCGGTGCCGGCTTACAACGGTAACGCGACCACGTCCGCGCACTACCAGAACATGAGCGTGGTGCTGAACGACACCAACTGCCCTTACTACCAATTGTACGGGCCACCCCCGAGCTACGAGACTGTGATAGCCCAGACACGCGGTAAGATATCGAATCCGGCGTCGCCGGAGTCCTCGAGCGCGCGGGTGAGCGCCCAATCGCCGAGCGTTCTGCCGAACACCAGCCTGCCCCAATGCTTCTCGTACGCGTGCAACCCTGCCGCGAGACTGAACGGTGGCTTGGACCAAAGCGTGCAATACCAGAACGGGAACGCGAGCCCCCGGCAGCTGGACAATCCGGAAGCGATCCCTTTCACGCGTTTCCCGCAGTACTGCGTCACGGACCCGGCAGCGATCCGGCAGAACGTGTGCGTCCCCTTCAACTACCAGGAGCAACCTTTCCTCCCCGCGGATAGCTTCAATCGTATTTATCAAGGCACTTCCGCCAACTACGTCCCGTATCCAATGGACAAATCGTCGGACACCTCGGAGCCGGAGAATCAGAATTACGAGATGCCGAGCATGGAGAGGTACATGATGGTGGGCGTCGGCTGTACGGCGGACGGTAGCAGAGATGGAAGCTTTTGGGGGTCGAACGGCCGATCGATGTCCAGAGTGCGCGGCAAAGTGGAGAAGGGCACGAGCGAGAGGGCTGAGAAGAGCGTCGGGCAAGAAGAGGCAGGGCTCCCCTCGGCGTCGGAGATCGAGGGGGATCGCAGGAACGATTCCAAGTCGACCGTGAACTCGTCGGAGGATCTCTCGCAGCCGGAGTTCTCCAGGAGCCGTCGGGTCTACGGCGGGTCTCTAAAGGCGACTGGCAGATACGCTGGCAAGGAGAAAGACGAGGAGTACTCCGTTCAAAGGGCTTTCTCGAAGACGTTGCCCCATTCGTGCGACGGGCTTATAAATACAGAGCCAGCGAGCACCGCCGCTCCCCGTAACGTAAGCCCTGTAGGAGGAACGGTTAACGCTAGCGCCAGTTCTTTTCAATCAAATCCATCCAATAATGTGATATTAGAGTCTTTCGTTTCCGACGACGCGGCGTCCTCGGCGGAGAACGTCGAGAGCGAGGAGGCGTGTCGTTCTCGTCTCATAAGCGCCAGTACAAATTCTGATCTTGAAAGTAAACATAGATTAGAGAAATCGAAATCGTTGGACTGAGCACTGCAAACACTTTATTGCCGCTCGGTGCTTATTCTTGTATACACGTTACCGTACGGATCCGCGCACGGCCCCGTTCGCGAGGCCGGTCGTTAGTTGACAAAGTCACGTCCAAGACGCTCTATATCCCGCCAAGGTTTTTCCTTCCTTGCAATTCGATGTAACGGAACGAGTGCAATATTATTTTTTTAAGGGCTCTCCGATGTCGGTGTGTTTATCGAATCTAAGAGAGGAAACGTTTAACGTCGCACCTACATGCTTGTCGATCCTGCCTATTTTCCGATTTATCAGCTATCCTCGATACGAGTCTATCTCGCCGCGTTACATTCAGAAGGTTTTTCTATTCGAACCACGTACCTACGCTCGTTATCCTGGATAGGCGGCCACGAATACGGAGCGGAGCGTCGAGCGCTTTTGATATTTAATGCAATAAAATTTCTCGCGTTTTCGATCGGGAAAGTCCATGGGAACACTTGCTTGTCCGGTCACGGGGAGGATTGAATCTCTTATCTGCCAGCGCGGCGGTCAGCGTGGCGCAGTTTTGTTCGTTGACGCGCGTCCCTCAGTTGTATCTTGTTCTGTCGTACGTGCACGATACTGCCAGAAACCTTTAGTCGAAAGTGAACTTCCTCGCTGCTACCACGGTTTCGAGTGAACGTCATTCGTTTAACGCGCACTCAATTACGTTAACGGCGCCCCTGTTTTTTAACGAACGGGCTCAACTAACTCCAGTTACGCACAAAACCGTCGATTTGACTTGGTCGTCCTACATTAATACATCGGTATGCCAATAACTCGTTAGCGAGCACCTTTTTCTAATCTTCGCACATTTGTCGCACGTTTACGAGCCACCGAACTTTTTCATATAAAGTATTCTAATTAATAGGAGGAAATTTGTCGGATCTTCTGTAGGGAGCAGAAAACACGCGGCTTGGTGTCCGACGGTGCTGATGGTCCCCGTGCTCCCGTTTCAGACTCGACCCGAGCACGGCGTCGTACGTTCTCACGCCTGTCCTTTTACGCGCACCTTAATGCAATCTTCGATATCTAAGGGTTGAACGGATCTCCTTTGAAACGCATCAAGCTATCACTGGCGTACTTAACTTTAAGACACGTAATTTACGAAAGAGTCTCTAGTTTGTTTACGATTATAGCGGCGGTGAATGAAGCGAGGAACGCGAATGCGGAGGGAAGCAGAGTCCGGGGAACGTTGCGTTTTAATGGATTTACGGGTGACGATAAGCTTGCAAACGCGTCTTCTTCTTCCCTCTTTGTTTCACAACTCTCTGTTGCTTTGAAGTCAAGAAGGATCACGCGAGCTGATTTCGTCGGTGCTGTTGGGAGAGAGAGAGAGGGAGAGAGAGAGAGAGAGAGAGAGAGAGAGAGAGATAGGAAGAGAGAGAGAGAGAGGAAGAGATGTTCCTCGCAGCACCGAGCGCAGCCAGGACCGACGTGCCGCGTCGCGTCTTGCAAGTTTCCGACTGAGTTCTCGATTCTAACAGCGGTCCAAAGAAACAGCGTACGTGCCAATAAGAAGTTCGTTAGGTAAATCTACTGTCGGGTGGAGCGAGCCAGTCGATCTCATGGAAGCAAGCTACTCGATCTCGCAGCCAAGGTGTCTAGCTTAAAAGAGGAAGAAAAAAAGAATTATATATATATTATATACACATACGTGCATACACTTGTATAACAATTATTTTTTGTAACCGATCCTAAGGGGCGGGCCGGTTTTGACTGTCCGTCTGAATGAATATTAACGCGTAAGGTAAATAACGAGTATCGCTCCGGATCCATGGGGTCTTCAATAGATTCAGGAATCACTATATTTTGTGTGCGTGCGTAGCCTGCGTGTTACATAGCTTTAACGATAACTAGTCCGAATGATCCTCTCACCGTAACGTGCAATCATATTCGTATTACTCATACTGTAAGGTATATTGTACCTAAACCAGCGGAGGGATGTCTTTCTGAAATAAAGGCGAAATATTTATTCACATAACATCACTCCTAATTTCATTCCTCTCTAATTTCTGCCCGGCCGTGGTCGCTCAAAGCGTCCCTTTATTTTATCAGTCCTCCGGTTCCTAAGTAGTCCTCAGACAGAGCGTTGGAGCATGGAAAATTTTCACTGCTCCACTGCTCCAAATCTCCGTTATTATTTGAATTTTCTATCGTTCTATAAGAGCAGACGAATGAAATGTTCTTAATAAATACCGATTCTCAATTTTTCATTCCTTGCCCGAAAATTAAGCGTTCCTTATGAATTCTTTTCTATATGAAATTGAAAAGCTGGAAAGATGGGGTTTGTTGCAAACGAAGGATCACCGAAAGTATTAAAAGAATTTGTGTTTAAAAAAAGAAGCCCGGAGCGGAGCGAATAAAAAATTGGTCCGCTTCAATACCCCGGTCCTCGAAGCCTCCCCCGAGTTATTGCAGCACGGTAACGCGTTACCGATCGCACAAGTCCCCCGTGGCCGCGATCGAAAGTAAGCGAACATCCGCGCGTGGCTGGCGCGAATCTCCGGCTACGTGGTTAATCGCGAGTATGGATTAATCGCTGCCAGTTAAGCGGTGACAAGCGAACCGGGAGACGTGGTCTGCGATGGTGAACGTTGGTCGGTAAGCACGGAGCGACGGTAAGAGATGGCAGATGCACTCGCCAGGCCCGTAGGAAATCAATATGAAGAGGACGGAGGGTAGGGGGGGTTGAGGTGCGTCGAAGCATCCCCATGAGAGGCAGCCACGCGAAGCCAGGCACACCGATATAGCGGTCGAGCTGTGACAAAAATCCCTGGAAAATGTCATAGTCCCGGGGGCGAGCGTAGTTCTCTCCTCGAACCTTCTGTCCACCCTTCTCTATTTCTGCCGTCCCGGAGCCCCTTCGGAGCCAGTTCGCGCCCGATATAGCCCGAATCAATATTTAAAGTGACAGTGCGGTGATTACGCGATCCTGCCGGGCAAGATGTCGGTGAAGGTGAGTGCTGCGAGTGAGAATAGAGGCGAGGGGGTTGCCGGATCGGCTGGAACTATTTCAATAAGAACGATACGCTGCAACCCCGAGCTGGCTTATCATTTCATCTAGGCCCGAGTGCAGTGTCATCGCGCGTGCTTTCTCGCGAGCTCCGCGCTCGTTATGTAATCCAATAATGTTACAGATGATCGGTCTCGTTAGCGTACTATTTAGAATAAGCGGTCCCGCGGCAAGTACCTACGCGGTGAACACTGATATCGGGCCGTAGATGAGGAACGTATCCCGCGTCCGAGCCGCGTCGGGAATCGCACCGGAGCACGGGGTAATCCAATTAGAGGAAGGTTCGTTGCACACGTCCAGGCCTCCAGAGAGCAAGTTTTCCTTGTTCAACGTTCGCCGCGGACCGCGCGCTGAAATATGACACGCTAATGATAAACGAGCTAGGAATCCGTGTCGCGTTGACGCTGGCCAGGCAGCCGCAATTTATCAGCCACTTCGGGCGCTTATCAATTCCAACCGAGGGGGCGAAACGAATCATTCGGAGCTGCGATTATTCCGGAACGGTGCGGTGGCTCGAGCTGCTCCGTTTCCTTCGTAGGACTTCCTGCGAACCACCACATAGGTATCGCGGAACGAAAGATTATCGGGCAGAGAGCATTTTAATTGTATCAACGGCGCCGTAAGTGTCCGTTTCCTGCCGGAACGGCCGCAGCCGAAGCGGGCGGCTTGATTGCACGCGCGTGCGCTTGCCCGAGCGGATCCTCGTGCGTGCACGCGTGCGGGCCGGGCGCCTCGCAGTGTCCCGCACGAGCTTCGCCGCGCTTCTCGTAATTCTTGAGCGTTCCAGAGGACCCCTCGGCTGCACCCAGGATAGTCGGTTAGTCAACAACCTGTTAAGCTCGTTAACACTGAAACGCTCCGCGCTTTCAATAGAATTCTACGAATTTTCATTTCGAGCTGAGGGACAGAGAAACGGAGAGCTGAAGCTTGAGCAGTGCGAGCAACGGGGGAAAGAAACCGGCGGCGTTATCGGAGAGCTGCGAAAAGCTTCCTCCACCCCCGCCGTTGGAGTACCTATCGGGACATTGGTGCAGCGTAATCTCGCGCGATACGCGAACTCCGCTCGTCAGTCCCTCGCGCCGCTCCGCTGCCTGTCGTCGAGTCGCACGAGCATCTCGTCCCCCGCGTTTTGAATATCGGTCGGAGCCGAAACGATTGTCCCCGTGCGCGCGGCAATGTTATTTGCGCGGTCCAAGAGGTCCGAGCGACCCTGGTATTCGCTTTGCCATGACGGCGGCTCGAGGGTACGTATTTTTAGTGTGGTCTAAAAACGTGTCACCGGCCGCGGCAATTTCGCCGTCAGTATTTGCACATTGCGGCGAACGCGAGGCACGTCCGGGGCGCGTGAAACTTGGATCGCTCTTCGCTCCAATCGGCCGAGAATTCCATCCAATCTGTGCTCTTTCGAGGAAACGGTCAGGCAAAAACGCTCGTTCGCGCCGAGCGTTGACGTCCGCTCGGTTCTGCGTCATCGCGGACAGTCGGCGACGAACTAGCCGTCCTCTGAATTGATATGATTTTACGCGTAAAGCGGGAGATTCCGTGGCGCGCGGCGGCCGCGAAGGAGGGCAGAGGCTTGGGATTCTGAGCTGCGTTGGGGACGAGAGGCATCGTCGCGCGGTTCCCAGCTGTTAAAGATATATTATCTCTCGTAGACGTCAGTGACGCTATCGTCGGAGATAATTTCCGTATAGGATCCGCGATTCTGGTACCGCGCTGCGCGACAGTTTTACGAGCTACGAATTTCATTATCTTCCGTGGCGGCCACTTGTGTAATTGCCGGAGCGTCGACGGTGCTTGTTGAAGCCGTGGAAAAAAAGGCTCCGGTTGTTCTAACGCGTCTGTGCGATAATGCTCGGTCGTTTCTCCCGCAGATGATGATGTACAAGCAGGCAGAGTTCGAAGACGAGGACAGCAGCAGCATCGGCTCCGTAGCTCTGAACAGCGAGGGCATCAGCACATCTGCGACGCACATACGGTATCGTTCGGTACGTTTCATCTGGCCCTGGTTCCCGTAAAGATTAGGCGGCTTTAGGAGCTGCAGGCTCTCGCAGTTGTATCTTGTTAGCCGCGCGTGTAATCCCGGCAGACGCAATTGGCACGGTTAGATCCGACTGCGAGCAATAGGGTGATTCTAGCAATAAGACATAAAGTGCACAGTCGTAAAATTTCTAACACGCTTAAACGACCCTAGCCGCGATACAGTCTTTGCTTCGTGCAGGGGACGTCGCTGTGGAGAGCGAGAAGCGCGCTAGAGAGATGTCTCTTTATCATTTGCGCCGGCCTGTTGTTGATGGTCGTGATGCTGTCGATAGTGATTAGCAGCAAGAACGGCTGGAACGAGGCGCAGATACTCCACATGTCCTCTCATGGGGAAGGTACGTGGGTGGCTCGCAGAATGTTCACGCAGCAGGGTAAAGTAGCCGAATATGGTGATCTCTTCTAATATGAAACCCCAGCTCGAGTGTCGCTACAGCTCCAAGCTCAATTAACAATTTATGTCGAGAAATAACCGAGATGTTTCTCATGGAACACCCGAGAACACAAGCTTTTTGCTGCTGCAACCTTTGGCTACTTTACTCTATTACGCGTAGACAAAGGGTAGAATTTGAGAGTTGGCGTCCCTTTCTCTGAAACATCATCAAATATTTTAATTTAAAACAGCTGAGGCAAGTTTAAAACGAATTCTATACGACAACTCGCGCGTGAGATATTTGCTTTTAAACCTTCCTCAATTTCATTCGCCCAAAATTTGCCACCCTATATAGAAAATCCACCCCTGCGTAGTCACCGCCAGAAGAATCCTCGAATCGACTCCACCAACGAACATGCATACATATTTCTCCCCAGATGGTTCGCACTGTTTAACGGAGCACTGCGTGACGGTGGCAGCGTCCATAATAAATAGCATAGATCGTTCCGTCGATCCGTGCGACAATTTCTACGAGTACGCTTGCGGCGGATGGATCAAGAAGAATCCTATTCCGGACGGGAACAGCATGTGGGGGACGTTCGGCAAACTCGAGCAGGATAATCAGCTGGTGGTGAAAAACGTTCTCGGTAATTCGCTGGTAGAATCGAGAAGCAGGCGAGCGGCAACAGCCGCAGAGATTAACCGAACGACTGATTTCTGTCCGAACAGAGAAACCATTCAGCGAGATGAAGTCGAAGGCCGAGAGGAAGACAAAGTATTACTTCCTGTCCTGCATGGACGGGAACGACACCGTGGAGACGCTCGGCTCGAGACCTATGCTGGACCTGCTGGACACCGTCGGCGGCTGGAACATTTCCGGGAGATTCAATTTAACCGCGTGGTCGTTGCAGAACAGCATGCATATTCTGCAGAACGTTTACAACATGGACGGTTTGTTTACATGGGCGGTGAACGAGGACGATCGAAATAGTACCAGGCATATTATACAAGTAAGCACCGGGGCGAATAGATGCTAGGAGAATCCGTCCGTGGCCTTGATGGATCGCCTAACGAAACGCGTTTATTTTGAAGATCGATCAGGGAGGCTTGACGCTGCCAACCGCCGACAACTACCTGAACGTCACCGAGCACGGCAAGGTGCTGGTGGCCTATCTGGAATACATGACGAAGGTAGAACAGCGACGAGAGTCGCGCGCCGTGTCTAACTCGCGATCCCCGTGCACGGTGAATCGGGTACAGGTACTCGTACACGTTTGCAGATCGGCGTGCTGCTAGGCGGCGAGGAGAATTCTACCAAGAAGCAGATGCAGGCCGTGATAGAGTTCGAGACGAAGCTGGCGGAGATCATGACGCCCCCGGAGGAGCGCAGGGACGAGGAGAAGCTTTACAACCTGATGTCGCTGAGCGAACTTCAGCGCAAAGCACCATTCGTAAGCCTGAGCAGCACTCTCCATATGCAGGATGTCTGTCGCTGACGCGTAGCATTCTATAACTGCCCATGGGTAATTTTAGATGTCCTGGGTGGACTACTTTCAAAACGCGACGCGCCTGGTCAACAAGAAGGTCAACAGCAAGACGATGATCGTGAATTTCGCGCCGGAATACTTCGTCAAGCTGTCGAAGCTTGTGTTGGAGTACAACAAGACGGACGATGGGAAAGTGTAAGTTGAATCGGCTGGTGCATGCTTCTCCGCATTCTCTCACTCTTTCCTCGCATCTGCAGGGTATTGAATAACTATCTGGTTTGGCAAACCGTGAGGTCCCTGACAGCATTCCTGTCCAAGCCTTTCCGCGACGCTTATAAGGGTCTGAGGAAGGCGCTGATGGGCTCCGAAGGGCGCGAGGAGCAGTGGCGTTATTGCGTCAGCGACACCAGCAACGCGTTGGGCTTCGCGATCGGCGCGATGTTCGTCAGAGAAGTTTTCCACGGGAAGAGCAAACCCATGGTTAGTTCTGATGACCGTTCAACATCCGGACTTCGGCTTCTAAACATGTGCATCGGTTCTAGGCGGAGGAGATGATCGATCAAGTGCGCAGAGCTTTCACGAAGAACCTGAAGAACCTCGACTGGATGGACGCGGAGACCAGGGGGGCCGCCGAGGAGAAGGCCAACGCTATCACCGACATGATTGGCTTTCCCGATTTCATATTGAACCCCAGCGAGCTCGACGAGCGCTACAGAGACTTGCTGATCAAGCAGAACGAGTACTTCCAGAATAACATACGCGTGAACAAGTACAACCTGCGGAAGAATCTGGAGAAGCTCGACAAGCCCGTGAACAAGACCACGTGGATCATGACGCCGCCAACGGTGAACGCTTACTACAGGCCTACCAAGAATCAGATGGTTTTCCCGGCTGGTATTCTGCAGAGCCCGTTCTACGACATGCAGAATCCTATTAGCTTGAATTTCGGCGGCATAGGGGTCGTGATGGGGCACGAATTGACTCACGCGTTCGACGATCAAGGTACGTCGACGGTTTACTAGGACCAGGCTTGTATTCGGACGATGAGGTGTATCCGTGATTTTCAGGCAGGGAATACGATCTGCACGGGAACTTGAATCAGTGGTGGAACAACGCCACGATAGACAGGTTCAAGAATAGAACGGAGTGCTTCGTAGAGCAGTACAACAGCTTCGAGATACACGGTCGGCGCGTGAACGGGCGGCAGACTTTGGGTAACGGCATCGATTGGTTTATACCGTGGTGTACGCGAGTATCTCGAGGCTAATCGAATTCATTTCGCAGGAGAGAACATCGCGGACAACGGGGGCCTGAAAGCGGCTTACCACGCGTACGTGACGACGCCGAAAACCTACAAGGATCAGCTGCCGTTGCCCGGTTTAAATCTGACGCATCGTCAGCTCTTCTTCCTGAACTTCGCTCAGGTAATTGCCAGGATCCCCGCAGGGCATAGAACACCTTTACCTGCTCGCGACACTTTAACGAAGAGACCCCCGTTTAAATTTCCACCCACAGGTATGGTGCTCGGCCGTAACGTCCGAGGCAATAGCTCTGCAAATCGAGAAGGACTCCCACTGTCCACCGAAGTACAGGGTGATAGGGCCCCTCTCGAATCTGCTGGAATTCTCCGCGGAGTTCAACTGCCCGAAAGGCTCTCGGATGAATCCGATCCACAAGTGCGAGGTGTGGTAACGTGCCATTTCTCTAGGATGCGCGACGATGCAGCGATTCGTTCGATCGGATGTTCGTGATGTCGCGAGCAAGTCGTCGTAGCTTCCGCCTGCCCGGCCAGAGGATCTCTCACCTTTCGTTCATCATTCGCGCGGTCGTCGAGTTGTCCGGTAGCGGATGGAACGCCGACGATCGGCCGGGAGAGTGAATCTCCACTCGCGGTCAGCGAAAGCTGACACTTCCGCGGGACGTCGCGCGGCAAAAGCGATCGCGCTTGTTGGAGAGGCGTCGCGACGAGTCTTATTTCTACGCCGCGATTTTATCCGGAACGGTTCAGTACTTCCACTTGTTAGATCCCCGATGTACGATATAGCCGAGGTACCGACGAGGTCACTCGGAGCCCGATGCGAGACGTGCAATCCCGAATGTTTGCAACGAACTACAGAGGTGCAATTTTATACCGATCCAGGTTCTGAGATTTCGAATAATTCACGGTGCAGGCTTCTGTGCGCCCGATATCTCGATTCTTCGAACAGTTGGAACAGTCGACAGAATGCCCGCTGCGCGTGTGAAGGCACGGAGGCACTAGGACCATTATAAATTATACATACATATATATATATATATATATTAATTACTCTTCTTATACAGCTACTTTAATGCGCTCCAGAGCGACAGTTTCCCCCGACTATAAGTTCACCGTGGTTCATCGCGATCGAGGCAATTACTCAGCGAACCGACCGACATTGCGCCGTAAGCGAGGGCACGGTTTTCACAAGCGACATGTGATTTTTCACTTTTATACTTGAGAAGCAGTATTATTGGATTGTCAGTCGATTCGTTCCTACGGAGGGCGAAACAAAATTCCCCGCTAACGCTTGCGTTTTTCGGACCGCACGCGCAACGATGATTATTTTCAAAGCCCGCGCGACCGGGCACTTCCGAGGGGGTGCTTGAATCTTTTCCACGCCACAGTGTACTACTTTGTTATAGGCCAGCGGGAAGAAGTGGAAGTCGAGGAGGTAAGAAGGTGGAGTTTAGTGAGGGGATGTATGTACTTATTCGGATGGGTGGTTTTTACTTTGTTCTGCTCGAGAGGATTCTCAGCGATCCCGATGAGCCGCGGCGATCGTGAACGTGGTGCCGTAATTTCTGCAGGCAGGATCTAGCGTTAAGCTTAAGAAATTTAATTTTATATGTAAGCTACGGGCTAGTTAGAGCGGAATTAGTACGTTAACATAGGGGACGCGATTTCACGCACTACAGATGTTGAGAACAAGATATTTTTCAATGTGCTTAAGTGTGTACTTTGTGTCTTGTGAAACTCGATACGCGAGCGAATCAAAAAAGCTTTCGTTTCAAATTCGCTAGGAGACACGCGAGACGATTCTAGATACCTAGGCTAAATTATTATCTAATTTAAGGAATTATTTGTACAAAATGATGCCGATGGTAGTTCCCCCAAGCGTGCACGCCCGAGGATCTTTTAATCAAACGATTTGTAAAAATAAAGAATCAAGTCGCGGGGTCAGTGTGCATTGTACTCCGGCGTGAAAAGTCGGCGCGCCGCGATCCAACACGTCTTTCGAAATAAGTACACCGTAAACTGATACGTCTGTTAACAATGCGCCGTGAATCTTTATTTATCATTGTTTCGAGGTACCGTTAAGTGTATAGCTGTAATAGATGGAAAGCGATTGCCGCTGGTGTTGTATAGTTTAAGCGCGCAAAAACGTCCGAGTGGTTCTTTTTGGAATTCTTTTACGAGGAATGAGGAGGAGAATTTACAGCGAGTCCCTTCTTTATGCGTGTTATATTTGTGAACAAGCAACGCTGGAATGCTAGAGACCGATAAAGCTGTTTCGTGCGTCGAGCGAGTAGTCTTTAGAATTGCGACAATTATTTCGATTGCGAACAGTAATATTATACATTATTCGAGATATTTATGAATGACGCACGTGTAAATTAAATAAAGAACGAATTCAATAACGACAGGGTGACTTTATCAATTGCAGGGCAGTAGACCGCGGAAAGGATCAATTTTTTCTTCTCTCTCCTTTGCCGGAACACGTCGCGAAGAAGACGAGCAGAACACTTTTATCGATAAAAATTTTTCAAAGAAGATAGACTCAAAAAAATTGTCGGTCGGATGATAGAGGATACATTCAAAAACAGCTGTGCAAAATTGTATAAAAATCCATAGAGTTTTACTCGAATTACAGCATACACCGTTTCGGAAAACCTGGTTTCGAGAAAAAGGCATTTAAAGTTTCCGGAATGTTTTGATGTTTGAAACAAAAATTCTATATATTATTCAAAGATGTGTCTATATTCATTGAAAATTTTTTATCGATAAAAGTGTTTTTATCACTTAGAAATAAATTCCCAAAGACGCGATATTTCTTGACCTGGCCAAGGTAGTCCAACCCCTTAAAAGTATGGTTCCTTTACCTTGGATCGATGTCAGATCATACCCGCAGAGTACTAATTTCGGCAGGCTGCTTCTGTACTTGTAGCTTGTACCAAATGTTTTCGAAAGCGCAGATAAAGCTGCTGAATACGACCATGTAGATCAATCCCAGTAGTAGTAAATGAACATGAGCGTACTCGACTGGTTGAAACGTTGAGCCATTCACTTCCGAGCTCTGGATTCCCTTCGGCATCCACTTCTTCTCCAGGTACTTCAATATCCCAGCCGAATGCAGTCGCATCAGGCTGAAGATATCAGAATTCAGCTTAGCGAATTATCTTACAATGATCCTGCAGGAGTCAATAGAAATCGCTCACTAGACGTCTATCAGGTGTCGATGCTCGGCGAACCTGGCATGCAGGAACGAGATCCTGAGACTCCAGTAGTGGTCCGGCGTTTGAACGATGCGACAGGCGTGCTGGACTCGTTGATAGATCGGTAGAAACACATCTGGAACTTCTACGTAAGCGAGGCCAGGTTTGCAGAGTTGGGAACCCAACGTGCTGATATTCCTCATGTCTGGGCAGTTTCTATTGATCAGATTCCTCCATTCCCTCTTCACCTCGCCCTTCGGCGATCCGTTCTAGAAAACGCGAAGGAATGCACATACGCGAACGTTTCCCTATCAGCTTTCAACTTAGCAATAATTTAGGTACCACCGTGAAGTGAATATAGGCACTGCTATCGTTCCGCACACAAAGGGAGTGAGTTCGCTTTTGCAGCGTGTCCTCCAGGCTCGTCAAAGGAACAGAGTTCCCACGTATCGCTAGGTAAGAGGTGAGCGTGCTGCTGAATCCCCCGGACAGCAACAGTCCCGTTATTAAATGCGATAAAACGATCAGCCGAAGTGGCCAGGATACGGGGATCTTCTGGCATCCTGATCGAGCACGGTTCAACGTTAAAGGAGCCCTCGAGCGCCGTCGCGAGTACTTACCTTGGCCGCTCAAGGTGCCGAGAACCAGGAGCAGGCTGAAGGACGCCGAGGAGAACTCTTGGTCGTTCACCGCGTAATTCGCCCGTGTGATTCTATTCAGGTAATGCACGGCTACGATCGTGGCGGCGGTGCCCAATACGAAGATCAGGATGGTCAGCCAGAGTCCTCGGCTGAAGACGCTCGTGTACCACTGGTGCAACACCCTGGTGCCGTCGGACTGGACGAACAGAGCGTATCTAGGATGATGTACGATAACATGCGGGGAGAATTTCAGTGAGTGCCTCTGGAAATTGTGGCCGGCTTAAAATACTGCTGTTCAACAAGGTTGATGAAATATCGCGAATGCATGTTCTATAAATTAGGGATGGCTTACGAGATGGTCGTAATCGGGGTGCTATAAGTGTAATAACCGGAGGTGTCGGAATAAATCACCGTGGGCACCAGTAGTGCGTGAGCCTGTCCATTCATCAGCGTCTGGCTGGCCGACGGTCCCGCTTTTCGGTAAATCGTCCTGCATTTTCCACGAAGAAACGCCTTTATTACGGTGCACGCACCAATCCGCCACTATTCTCTCTCTCTCTTCCCTTCCGCCAACGCCCGCTTTCCCCGCTGGTACTATACTTATACCTGTCTAGACGAATGAATCATGCGAGTATTTTGACCCACCGGCGGGTGGGTGGTACACGGAAAATTGGTCAAATTCCTCGTACGGTCTTCTAACGCGTACGCACGCAAATCATCGCGACGCGACGCCCGCCGTGAAATTCGACTGAATGGAGCGACGTAACAGGTGTAAAAAGCGGCGGGCTTGGTGCGCAGGAAATGTCGTTTACCCAGAGTCGGGGGTCTCGCGATGCTGAGGAGTCTTGGACGCCTTTCATTTAACGGGTCAGTACGCTGTGGAGTCGTGAAAAATTGTCATTTTTTAGGATTTATTTTTTTTTTTATAATATAAGAGTAGCTTAATGAATACCAAAAAGATTTATTGCATTGTACGTTGTATCTACGGAGAAAACAAATCTTTGAAAATATAGCTTAATTTTTCAAAGCGTCACAGTGGTCTGACCCATTAAACGGAACAGAGAGGAATAGAAATGACATTTCCTGTGCACTAATTCGATGGAGAAAGGGAGGAGATAAGAGGGGTGGTTCTAATGTCCGCCTTCGTCTAAAATCGATGCGTACTTGAACCCTAATACTTCTTCCAGAATTGTCCATATGTCTCCTATGAACCCAGTCACTCCGGTATTATTCGCGTTCCTCAGAATGTACGGATGCATCTAGAAAACAGTAATACTGTAGTCCCACAGAGATTGCGATCAGTGATTCCCAACCCATGGGTCGTGAAGTGTTTTCTGAGGGGTCGGCACGGTTTTTGGGGGTTTTATTTGTAATATTAAGTTAGAATTATATCCCGAAGTACCTACCTATTTTTAATGTCTTTAGGGGTCGTTCTTAAATTACGTATGATTTTTTTTCAGGGAGGAGGTCACGAATTTCTTACGTTTTCTTACAGGGGAGGGGTCAGGTAGCATCTTGCGCAATATTTTTTAACCTAATTTTCAATAGATACAAATTCTATCATTAATGTTCCAGGGAAATAATTTTAGTTTAAATTTCCCGAAACCGAGTTAAACGAATTATATAAACCTTTAAAAGAATTTTAATAACTGAAAGAATGCAATGTTAAAAATATTACGCAAGGACGTAGGGGGCAATAAAGTGCCAAATTACCCTTAAAGCCCCTTACCTTATATGGGGGTGGGTTGTCTTTGGTATTTGAATATTATAAAAGGGGGTCGCGGCTGAAAAATGGTTGGGAAACCATGTAATGATTACATTGAAATTTTGGGTTGCTCACGGTATCTGCAGCGACGATAATGGTCCTCCCCCGCAAGTCGTTTGCCATTTTCACGCTGCACACAGCGGTCCCGTTCAATTTCACAGCTTGGATTTCCTCGAATTCGTGCGTGTGGCGGCTCCATCGCCAAACCTGCCCCGGTATCGTGCGAAGAATGCCCCTTTCTTCGCCATTCTTCAGAAATCGGATACACGTTTCCGCCGCGGTGAACGCTAACAGTGTCTACGAAATTCGTATTTATTTTAAAACGCCACTTTCGCCGAAATTCTCTCTCCGATAAAACTACTGGTTACCGTCAGGAAAACGATGTTCATGTTGCCAGGAGTGTTTCCGTACTACTTACACGCACGCTCCGAGGTTCCGAAGAATGGAACTTTTCGAATAATGGGGTGACTAAGCACGGGTCTTTCAGATGCCGCGGCTGACAGCTCTGGTTGGGGATAGACGAGCTATTAATTATGTATTTGACTGTTAATAGGAAAGCGCGACGAAATGTTCGTGGGAGGAGTGCAAAAAGGACCGATTTAAATGAAAACTTTCCATAGTTGCTTGAGAAAGGACAGTTTCTCGCGTTTCTTGCGATGCTTTAATAAGTTTTCGCTGTTTGAGTAATGATATAAATGAACGAACGACTGGTGAAAGTCGGGATCTTGATTACAGTCGGTAAAGTAAATTTTCTGCTAGGATCTCCAAAAACTATTGACCCAAAAAGCTTAGTCTCATAACAAGAATATAAAATTCTAGGTGATCTTGGCAAGTTTATACACTTGCTGAATATTTCCGTTTAAATTTCGAGCCATATTTGCGATTTCGAAACCAACGGAAGTGTTCGAGTTGATATCGTGCGAAGGTGTCTAATGAAACATAACCGAGGAAGTAAGAACTCCTCTGTGGAAAAGATATAAAAGGAGAGCATGTTTACATTCAATTTTTTATCAGACGTTTAATAGATTTTGCAACTGCATATGGTAAGACAGTTTGGAGAAAGCGAGCGTGACCGGACATTAATCTCCGCGGAAGGACCAATCGCGTCGCGGTATGCGCGTCGGTAATGCGCGGTAGAAAAAGCAGAGCGTACGACGCATTGTTCGCGCGCGTTTTTCGATCGAGCAGCCAGTGGATCGGATTCATAGAAATCCAGCTACGAAGACCGAGAAAGTGCTCCAGAGTGGCGAACGAACGATGCTACGGCGTGCTGGAGTTTTCATCGTGAGTAGATTTTTAGCATCGATTGCCTTCATAACCTACAAATGTTCGCCGTTTCGTGCCGCCCAATCGATTCTGCCTCGAGATCCTGTTCCCCGATAGAAATATACACCCGTGTTCGCATCCTTCGACGCTTATTTCACAAAGGAAAGACAATCTGTGCATGCGCACGGTACGAAATGAGAAGTTCTGAAGATTCGGTTGAAGTGCGAGTGGTTGCCATGGTTACCCCATTCGAAAATTCTGCAACGCTGGCGGGAAATTTGCGCGCCACTGGCTCGTATAGATGGCAGGACGAGCTGTAAATGCGAGTTTTTGGAAGAGCTCGTGGGAAAAGTGATTCGTGTGTCAGTTGCAACGATAACGGCGACAGTTAAATCGCGCAAAATGAGCGTTAGAACGAGCGTTCAAGGAAGAGTGAAGCGGCGTTGAAAATACGACTGATAATCTCTTCCGCGGTGCTGGGTAATTTCTAGCCACGGAGTCGGTGCGCGAATGTCACGGTCAACGTCTCGCTTCCATTAGCGTAATATTTATACAGTTTCTCGCGCGTTCACAGAAATGTTTAGCTATTGATTTCGAATGTGTGTACTTATTGCAGAAGAGGCGATCAGTTTGGATTTGGGGCAAGAAGGTATTCGCGTTAAAAGGGTGATTGGAGGTCCCGTTGAGCGGGCAAAGGACCTCGAGAAAGTGGGAAAGAAGGAATTTCAGAGGTTGGTGAAACGCGGGCGATGCCGGCTCGTTAGCGCGATACAGCGGGAGAAAAAGAAGCGAGGAGATCGGGATCGAGGATCCTTTTCTGGAGCCACCTGCTGCAGTGGCGATGGCAGAGCCAGCAGCTCTCGATTGGTCCTGATGACAGACAGCAACGACGTGTGGGGCAACAGGAAACATGTGGACAACGGCGACGGTTTCACGCACTCGGATGGCTCGATTCACCGATTTCTACCCTCCCCGTGTCGCCACGAGAGCTCGCCGGCGCGGCCGACCGCACAGATGACTCTGTAGGCGAGATGTATATATATATATATGTATATTATATGTAGTATAATAGGAGCTCTATTTAGCCCGCGTTGCGCCTCGGCGCGCAATCGTATCGGTTACGAGGCGAAATCGCGAGTTGCGTTTTACCGCGAGTAACGGTACGATAACTTGTGGCGCACAGTAGAAGATGTTGCTCGCTGACGGTCATTATTAATATTTATGAAAGAGAAAAGGGGCGACTATCGGGCAGGCAGAGGTCGCGATAATCATCGCTGAAAGGGGATTTACGCGGCGATTATACGCGGGATCGATCGATCGTTCTATCCCGGGGATCATTTCGGGCAAGATCGAGATCAAAGGGGAAATGATCGATGGAGCAAACGGTATTCTTTCTCGTACGACCATAACCAATCCCACTGTCCCGAAGCATGCTAATTAATGCAGTTCGGGCCGGGGCCGCGAAAAAAACGAGCAGAGGGAGGGCGAAATTGATGTTGCTGGATTGGTTATTAAGTTTTATTCAACGACGTAATGTATTCCGCGCGTATCTCGCCGGCGAAGCTTCGAAGAAATAAAAGCTGGCCGGTGTCGGATGATTGGCCGAGAAAAATTATTGTTCTGAGAAAACTCCGGGCGCCGAAGACATCGATCCTACCCCGATTGATCCTGAACCTTTCGTTTCGTCCCCGAGGCCGATAATTATCAACAGTTATAACGTTACCTTTATCGCATATTATTTCTCCCTCGGCACGCCGCGCCGGAATATTCGCCGATACGCTTGCGAGGCTTCGCGACAATTTGCAGCGATTATTTGGAAGACGCGGTTTAGTTTCTAGGAGTGAAGCTATCTTTCTCCGAATAAATAGTCGGCTTTACTGTCTCTCGCAATGCGTCACGTGGTGCATCGTGTGCGAGCGGGAGCGCGCCAGCCGATGCGCGGGATTTGAATCGTTTTGAAAGTCGATTTGGATTTCAAATGTCGCGAAAAAAAAGCAAGTCGATGGCCTATCTCAGCGATCACTGTCCACCTCTCCCGCGCCCTCTTCCCCCTTTCTTTCTTTTTTTTTTCGTTAGGTACGTTATCACGTCCGCTTCATCTGCGGGACAGTGTGGCCCGAGCGTGCCCTCGATTCGACGGCATAAGAAATTCGATCGGTTTTTCGGCGTGACCGTGCACGTATTGCAGACGTTGCATGCGTGAAGTCTTCATCGAATTTTAAATTTCCTTGTATGCTAAGCACCACCAGATCCTGCGGCTGCCTTTCCGAATATATCCTTTCGAGAACCTTGAAACCTCTCGCGTCCGTATTCATTCTCGGATTACGTCAGCCAGATAGCAGCGGGGTAGGAAAGAGCGTGGATCCCGATCGATTTCCTCTCGGCTCGGAGATACGCGAGCGGAGATCGATCCGGGGCGATCTCGAGTCACGCCGGTGAATGAAATAAAACTCTGCCGGAAAAGTCAATGGCGAGAACCAGGCGACAGACGGCGTTCTTAATCCGCCGAGCGAATGTATGTAAACGGAACCGGAGCGCGTCGGTTCGAATCGATCGACGATCTACGAATCGCATTGCTTCGCGGCCAGAAAATCTGTGGGATCTGTAGGAGAGGACGGAGCCGAGGTGGCGGAGGGTCGCGTCCAAGCGAGCCAAGTCCATCGGCCGCAGGGAGGACGCGGCGGGCTTTGACGTTGCCGATGATTTGCAAAGCGTGCGTAAAGAAATTAGGAGATGCAGAGACGCGAGAAGAGGAGCAGCGACGAGGAGCATAGAAGGGAAAAGAGGAGACGAAGAGGATAGAAGGGAAGAGAAAGAAGGTGAGCTAGGAGGGTTGGCGGGAGGGAGATTGCTGGAGAAAGAGCAGAGTATGGCGGCGGAGGGTACGGTCGGAGGGTGGAGGAGAGAGGGAGAGGCTCTCGCCTCTCTCTCTCCCGGGAGGGTGGGTGGGAGGAAGGACCGTGTGTCGGTAGGGGGGCGTACGGCTCGGGGAAGCGGGGCATCAAGGGGTGGCGGAGGAGGCGAAGCAGAGGGCGAAGAGGGCGAGTAGCTGCAGGAGGAGATGGAGGTGGTGGAGGAGGAGGAGGAGGGGGCCAGTCATTGGCGGCGGGTGCAGGCGGGTGTAGGTATATGTTCGGCCCCTACACGCGAATACGTAAGATACTACAGGAGAGAAGAGACGGAGAAAGAGACGAGGCGAGGTGGAGAGAGACGGAGGAGAAAGAGCGAAGGATAGAGGGAGAGAAGAAGAAAGAAGAAGAAGAAGAGGAGGAGGAGGCCTCCGCCTCGACATATATGCGGTGAGAACGCGCGCCTCCTGACTCAGTGCTTGACAAGCCAGCAAGCTCTTAGGATCCACCGGGTTTCCACCGGCAAGGCACGCTTAGCCAGCTGCCAGCCACTGCCACGCGAGTACACGCTCCTTTTTTTTTCTCTCTCTCTCTCTCTCTCTCTCTCTTTTAAGCTTTTACGCCTTCTCCTTCCTCGCGGACATCTCGCTCGCCTGGCTCGTCACGTCACTCTTCCTTCCGGGTCCGTTCGCCCTCCGAGTCCCGCTTCGCCGAGGACCGACTCCTTCGACCCCCGGAGACCGACCTTCTATCTACCTACGCGGAAGTAACTTAATAGTTGCTCCGAGAAAGTAGGAGAGAAGAGAGAATTAGAGAGCGTATACCCTGTATCTAGGGGTGTGCAAGGCACCCCTGAAACCTATCCCGGAGGAGGCGAGGGAAAAGGAAACGGACAACGTCGCCGGCTTGGATAGCAAGCGGTGCCATGGCTCCCAGGATACGTTTAGGAGGACCCACGGTGCACCGGTAAACACAGTGTATCGCCGAGGCGCGCGCGTGTCGAGATTAAAGTTCGCGCTGGAATCGGAGGTCACGAGGGTTCACCGGACCATTCCGTTTCGAGAGGAGGTAACGCCGAGAAGAAAAGGCCAGATAGTCCAGAGGCGGCGAATCGAGCGCATCGCCCCGAAAAAGTGCAATGTGATTGTCAGAATGTCCCTGGTGCTTCTAGTGAGTGACTATGGTAAATGATATTTGATGGTGGGCAGCACCGCACGGCGAACGGAAGCAGCGGACCCCGAAGCGCAACCCGTGCACCGGTGGACAACGATCCCGGCTGGACCGCCCAATCTCCGGGCAGCGCCGCACGTCGAGTCGGCCCTGCAGCCCGCGGCCACGAGGTGAGAAGTTTCGCGGGCGGTGAACGCGGGAGGAGGCCGGGAAGGAAGCGAAACTGGATCGCGTAGATCGCGATCACGATCGAGGCTGGCCGCCTGCACCGGGTGATGTACCGGCTTCTGTACACGGTGACGACGAGCCGCTTGTTCTCTACGGAAGGGGGCTTCTCCAAGAGGGTACCTTAGGGTTTCGCAGGATCAAGAAGGTAGTGTCGCGGGACAAACGGCGGAAAAAGAAGGGAACAGCGGAGGAGGAGCCGCCGGCGGGGAAGGTGGAGGAGGAGGAGGACGTGGCGGCGGTGGAGGAGGGAGCCAAGGAGTCCCTGATCTACGGGAGATAAAAGGAGGAAGCAACGAAGGAGGCAGGTGGAGCGGGGTGGAAGGTAAAGGGCAAAGAATCGGCAAGGTGTAACTATGAGGTGGAGCATCTGATCGTTCCCTTGGCGAGGAAGGCCGATCGTAACTGATCTGACTAAGGGTGACCTTGAGCAAGATGGTCAGGAGGGCGCTGCTACTACTCTCGCTGGTCCTCCTCGGTGCCTTCGACGCGCCAGGCATCGAGAGAGCCCATGTCAGATACATGGCGATGGCCGGTAACACCTGTAACGCGTGCAGGATGCACGAGGAGATCAGAGCCCTGAGCCTCGAAGCCATCAAGGAGCAGATACTGAACAAGCTTGGCTTGAAACAAGCACCGAACATGACGGGCAGAGCTCTGCCGAGGATCCCGCCGATCTCCAAGCTGATGGACATGTACGGGATGCAGGCCGATCAGCCTCAGCCGCTCGAGCCTGGTATCACCCACCACGAGGAGATCGACGAGTACGCTGCCAAGACAGAGACCGTCTTCGCCCTGGCGCAGCCACGTAAGTCTCCAATCGTTATTCCCTTAACTTCGCCAGCGGGTATCCGGCATTACCCGCTCGCTCCGTTCGCCAAACGGTCACTGCTCGAAAATGCGCGGCACAGCTCGGCACGCAGCCCGATTCCCGTGGCAGAAATCAATATTCTTGGTCACCGGTAGAGCGGGCTGATCAGTGTCCAATAGCGGCGGCAGAGAAGAGAAGAGATATCGTTTCTACATTCTCGGTGTATTTAAGGACGCCAGTAGCAAACGCGACAAACCGTCGTGCGCGGCAGCTGACGTGTTTTTCCTTGGCAACATCAACTAAATTAACCTTTGTAAACCCCACGAGCTACCCGGCGTGTGCAATCGCAATTTGCAACATTGTCGTTTAAATTGAAACGCACTCTACGACATTACGCTTCCTCGATCAAGTTGAAAGAAAAATTATATAACTCGCTGCCGACTGGTCGCCTATTAACGGCAGTTAGCCGTGAAACGGCGAAACCTCGTAACAAGATTAGATTCTTTTCTGCCGGATCAAAAGATGACGCGTGCGCCAGCGGGCTCGCGGGCTCGTATAGGATAAGATAGAACAGGATAGGATAGGGTGGCCGGAGCGGCGTTACCGCTTGTGCATTCTAAATTCGCCGGATCGAACCCTTTCCCGCTGGGCAGAAAGATATTCCGGGCTTCCTCCGGTCTCCTTCGTGCGGGTTCTGAGCACCGGCATCGATTTGAAATTCGATCTTGCCTCCAGGCTTCGAGGGCTACTCGCGAGGCGATAATGGGCCTTATTCGACCTCTACCGTTTTACTCGCCAGGCGGAGTTGCTTTATTTAATAACATTTCGCGCAGCCTTAGCTTCGCCGATCAATCCCCATCGATCCGCTCTTTCGTCACGCCGCCGAGCAGCGAACGCTTTCCATTTCGATCGACTCGCGATCGAAATTACCCACGGTCCCTGGTAAAACGAACAGAGGCCAGGCTCGAGGACAGGGGGAGAGCGAGGCACGAATGCGTGTGGCCAGCTAGAGCCCTTAAGGCTTAAGGCGGAACATCGTCTTCGAATACTTGGACGCGCGAGCATCGCGTAATAGTCGCCTCGGAGCGGCAGGCCTGTGTTTAGCCTATCTTGTCATCTGAAACGAAATCAAGGGCTTCGCGTCGAAAAACCAGTGATCCGGCCAATCGGGCATGTCGAGGGGGGCCGCCGATGATGTCCGGGCGATCTGACGTTTAACAGGTTGACAGGAGCAGTCTCGCCGAGCATGATGAAGTACTCCCCGGTACATTGTTAGCTGTCCCGCATCTTGTGATTACAGGTACTTGGGGGGACAGTTTTAACCGAGTCGCGGTTATTAGGTACGTATTATCGCGCGATTACGGGGCCATTGGCATTCGGCGACCGAGAGAAATCACCGGGCCGGGGTGATCTGCGCGTCGGAGATAATTACGGCAGAAAGTGTCGGAGTTTCGAAGGTTACGTGCCTGTAGTCTCGTTATCGGCCAGATTAGCGGGTTGGAACGATTTTAATAAAAATAAACGACTGATAACAGACCGTCCGGCCACGAGTATCGCGCGTAGCGGTTCGTGGCTCCTCCTCGAAGGTATACCACCACTTTAGGTGAATCGAAATAGCCGGAGAACAGAGGAGAGGAGATTAGGATCGAGGGGAATAGGTGGACGGCAGAGGAGTATGAAATTCGTGAAGGATTATCGCCTCGGGCGACCTATATCGCTTTCCGAACGCCTGGAACACGGCGCACGGCAATCTCTGGCATTCAACCGTGCTAATCTCTTTTACCTCCCTTTTCTTTCCCATCTCTTGCCCGTTCTCCATACTCGTATGTTACCCGACGATTCCCCTATTCTCGGTCTCTCTCCCATTCGATGTCTCCCCTATCTTTCGGCGCGCTTTTTCTTTCATTCTTTCGCCGCCACTCGCGGACATCGACATTCCTCCTCCGTTCACCCACTTTTCTTTTTTTTCCGCTATCGTCCGCTCGCGATCTTTTCCATCCTTTCGTCCTCTTTCCGCCGGCCAGTTGCCATCCAGCGTTCTCGCCCCGTCCGCTCCGCCCTCCCCTCGCCCTTCCTTCTGCCCCTCTTCCTTTTTCCCGCGCGGTTTTCTCTCAATCGGCCGTCTCTTCCCTCGCATTTTTCCTCTCCTCTTCCTTCCTTCCTGCCGTGGCTCCTCCGCCGATCGAACGGACCATTCGGTTTTTGTCCGTCGTTCTCGAAAGATCGTTCGATCTTCGTCGTTCGATTCGCGGCCGAGATCGCCCCGATCTCGGCGCCGCTCGCTCCCCTCCGCGCGGCACTCTGCTTCTGCTCGTAGATCGCTCGCAGCGATTCCCGATTCCCAGCAACCGATCCGTCCCCGCGTTCCGATCACGGGCGGCGCGAGCCAGGCGCCTCGCGTGACAATCGCCGCGAACGAATATTCCTCTTGAAATGTGTTTTTCAACCGTGTATCGGCGGAGGAATAATTCAGAATTTCTGGGGGAAGAAAAACAGCAGCGATAACGCGGTAATTGCATCGGTGCTCGCGCGTCAAATAACAACGTACGTAAACGCCACAGATAAATGGCAACCGGAAATCCCAGCCGTTCGTTCTCACCAAGAATTTGTTAACGTTCGCTGTCGTGCGGTGCACGCGTTTGCTGACGGCGGCATTAAACTGGCGATTAGCGCATTTCGTATTCCCATGCGATATTATTTCCCGATCGCCCTTTTGCAAGCTTTCGTCCCCGTTCTACGCGTGCACGGCGTCCCCGCGGCATTCTAGGCTCGCCCAGCCAGGACGCTCAGCTTCGATCCGCGCTGTATTTACGGTTAAAATGGCCGGGAGATGTTTGTAATTGAATCACCGAAGGCTCCCGTGTCCGTGGCCGCACACGAAATTTCTATGTACGTACGAACGACGAGAACCGGCCTCGATCCGCCGCGAAGGTCACGGCCGGTGTGCAACCTAGGTCAGGCCCATCGCTGATTATCGCGTTAAAGCTGCCTCCGGAGATGGCAGGCCGCTGTTAGAACTCCCGTATTTTTGGACGGGCTCGAGAGCGGCGTCTCGCCCGTTGTTTCCTCACGGCCATAGTGCCCGCTATAATTCGGCCTGCGGGCGACGCGTATCATCGTAGGCGGGCCTCGGACTTGTTGTTTCGAGAGACCCTCGGCAAATAGGGTATCACGCCTCAGCTGTTGTCTGCGGCGTTCAATCGTCTAATTTCCAGAACGCCGAGGAAACCGCTCCTTGCATCGGCTGGCCGCTCTCCTCGTGTTTTACGCGTTAATTTTATCTGCCAGCGCTCTTTCCCTGCCTCCTCGCCGGCAATCTGGCGCGCACCTGCCCTGGCGAAATTAATAAATCTGAAATTGATATATAAGCCGTTGAATAATGACTGTGCAGATAGTGGCACTGCGGTCAGCATACTCGCAGACAGGCGCCGTGCCATCAGTGATTCTCATTTTCAGCGACTTGTCGCTGCCCTCCATGAATCTCTCTTATCGCGGGCATCTCTCTATTTCCATGCTACGCCTGCGATGCTTCTCCCAAATATACATCAGGGGCCCCTCGGACACCTGTCAGCGATATCCGTCGCCTCCATCTACCTCCGTCGCCCATTCACCAGCGACGCCGAATCCGAGGGGGGGGACGGACGGACGGGCGCGAGATGTGTCGTGTATAATTCGCGGCGAGGCCTGTAAAACGATCCGCGCGATACGTATGCACATATTTTGGGAGGAGAACAGGCCGTGGACGACGGGGAGTGCGCGCTCGCGACGGTGGAACAGCCGACCGATCGTGGCTGTCGAAGTTATCGCCGCGGCTGATCTAGTTCGATCGTCCTGCCGATAGATCCGTGGGTAGTGTCCGATTGATCTCGGTACCGCCGGGCCGATCCAGAAAACCAGTTTGCCGTGTCGCCGGCTCTCTCGCAGGCATTAGCAGCGTGGATATCGCTGCTGCCTGGCAACGCCAGCGCGTTTAAGGACTACTAGAGTTACATAACAATTCGATGGGTATTATCGCCGGTTGGACGTGTACCTACAATATTAGATCGGCGCCGGATCGTATCGCGTTACCCGCTACCTTATGGTAGATACTCGTTTCATCTCGGGGAGGGTATATAATTTTTCCTCCGTTCAGTGACATCATCGAATGCTTCACTCGGGAGGGAAGGAGAATAGGGTAACGGCGCGCGGTTCGGTCGACACGGCGAGGGTGATTTTCGTGGTGACCCGTGCGCGATAAGGGCTCCTTTGATCTCGGCCAGCCCGGAAAGGAAACTCGCTCGCGGCCGTGGCTCGCGTTATCGCTGATAATTGTCCGAGGCTCGTTTATTCCGAGCTGCATACACACATTACACGCGGCCCGACCGATGCGACGGGGCGCAAGAAGAGGCGTTTCTACGTGTTTCTTCTATCCCCCTTTTTCCACCCCGCTTCGAAAAAGGGGCGCCGTGCTCTCGCAACGCAGCGCACGCGATGCCGTGGCCGAGTAGCGCGCCGCGCACGGTACGCTACACCCTTTCGGGACGAGAAAAAGAGAAAGGCGGCGAAGGGTGGGAAGGCAGGGAAGGAGGGAGAAAAAGAGAAAGAGAGACGCGTGACCCAAATGCGAATTTTATCGAGTTACGCTGTTATACTGTCGAAGTGCAGTCGCAATTGCAGGGCGGCTCTCGTCACGCGATGCAAATTGCTCGAGGGCGGCAGTTTTTACGTCCGGTTCTGCCGCGAGCGCGGCCCTCAGGGCCTTGCTGACCCCCAACCCCTCTCGGCCGGACTTTACGCGGAAAGCACGCTTTCGCTGAAACGAGCACCGGAAATACGATAAGTGCTTGTAGATACATGCGCCGCGCCAGCCCAGCCAACCGGATTCTCTCGCGCGGCCCGCGAATTAAACTTTATCATCGATACCACGCCCGATTACTCTCTTCGCGATCTTTAACGTCCGCTTGTAAATCGCACGAGAAGCAATTTCGCTAACCGCCTTTACTGGCCGGTGGCCACGTAACGAATCGGCCGGCGAACGTTCTAGCGCGCACGCATCCGCGCCTCGATCTCTCGTCCCCGTTCCCGATACGTTTGGGATCGCGGGGATCGCGTGAAACCGCGGGCCGCGATCCGAACAGTTCCACGAATTTCGCCGCCGCCCGGAGGAGTCGCGAGGCGGCAGAAGAAAGATAAGAGAACGGTGTCCTTCGCGTGAGAGGCTCGCGATCGGTCGTTCACCTCGGCAGGTATCCTCCAGCCGCGGATTGTTGGTGCAATTAAGTATTCCCAAGTCGAAGTCAGAGGGCACGTTATCGAGCGACAGGGTGGTTTCGACGGGACAGGGTGGGATGAGCCGGGACGTACATGGATACCGGGAGTGCATTACAACATTAATTTCGGGGTTCAACGCTCTTGGTAGGTAGGCGGAGGTATACAGCTAGGCTCACGCAAACTTCTACCCTCCTCCTTGTCCCTTCGAGCCCGCCCGATGGATAGACAACTTCTACCTTCTACAATCTCGCTCTCACGAGTTTTCCTACTTTCCGAGACAGCTGCGAAACACGAGACAGGATAGGAACGATGGGATTTCGATTGTATTACTGTGTATAGTAGCGTGGCCCTTATCTTCAGTTCCATTTCACAAAAAAATAGTCCCTGAAAAAGATTATTGCAATCGAACAACAGGAAAGAGTGCCGACCAGGCCTTAAAATATAGAATTCATCAATGGTTTGAATTTGAAGAATTTCTCAAAAAATGGTAAGCCCCATCGAAATTTTGTTTCAACAATATTAAAGGAGCATTCAATTTTCTACAATTGCCGTATATATAATTTTTTCGTGCTTCCGACCATTTTTTAGATAATAGCGTTTGAATATACAGAGCTCCGCACTTCGCGTGTCCCACCTGTACGGCGTGACGTATTGTCTGTACGCGCGTAGTGCGGAATTCTCTATATTCAAACGCTATTATCTAAAAAATGGTTGGAAGCTCGAAAAAATTATATATACAGTAATTGTAGAAAACCGAACGCTCTTTTGATATTATTTGAACAAAATTTCGATAGGGCTCACCATTTTCGAGAGATTCTTTAAATCCAAACTATTGATGAATTCTAAATTTCAAGGCCTGGTTGGCATCCTTTCCTGTTATCCGATTGCAATAAACTTTTTCAGGGACTATTTTTTCATCAAATGGCACCGTTCTTGGGGGTGAGATCAAAGAAATACAAAAAAAAATTCGACACGTATAAATAAGGGCCAACCTAGGGTATACTGTACCTACACCATGGTCCCCGTTGAGTTTGGCATTATATTTCGCCGAGTTGGACACGACACGCGTTTAGCCGTGCCGACTCATGTAGCGTTGGTAGACGATTTGTCGCGCGATATTTTTAAACGTCGTCGCCCTTAGAGCGATGCTGGCGAAGCGTGAAAGAACCGGATGATAGCTGCGAAAAGTGCACGGGGGATACGGTGCACGGGCCAGGGGGAGCGGGAGCTCGTCCCATATCAATTATTTCTTCATTTATTTATAGGCAGGGCCACGACACCGCGGTATCACCGTTGTTTTCCATCATTTCCACTCGCACAGGCCGGCTCTTGCCTCCGCCACCATTTCCCTCCTATCCCTCGCTCGCGTCAAGCCGGTTGCTCGAGGTACCGCGCCGCGGGAATCATCAATTTGCCCCTCCAATTTACCAAATTCCTCCACCGGGAGCAGAAGAATAGAGCGAGCGTCCTCGAGTTCCCCGCCTTTCTCGCGGCGGGAAGGTTAAGCCCGATATTCTGCATTTTCCACGAAGCAGCTTCGCGGAATCCAGCGGGCGATCGGTTCCCTCAGCCGGGATCGAAAAGTCATATGGCGAGAAACTAGAAAACGTGGCCACGCAGCATGGTCGAGCAATGCGAGTGACCTCCGTTCGCTAAAACTATATTTATCTCTTCGCGCCGAAGCACGATGTACTTAGCACTTTGGCTTTATTGTCTCTCTCCCTCTCTCTCCCTCTCTCTCTCTCTTGCTATCCCTCTCTCTCTCTCTCTCTCTCTCTCTCGCCCTCCCCGGCAAGAGAGTGTTTTTTTTCTTCTCTCTTTCCCGTCCGCGGGCAGCCCCTTTCTTCCTCTGTCGCGCTCACTCTGCGCGCATTTATTTGTGTCTGCTCCTCGTCACCGGATTTAAAATCCGCGCGTTGCGTCGCCCCACGTGTTTTAAGCCGGCTAAGCTCTCCTCCGAGACGCATCTCCGAGGACGGAATTCTGGGAACAAAGATGCGACGGGGGCCGGCAGGATCCGTGGATCGCATTCGTCTGTCTGCAATTTCCAGCGCCGCTTCTTATAGGACACTTGCCGCTAAGTATTTCGATAGCTTTGCATGGCACCAGGTGCCGGGGATCGCGGAGCGCCGCGCCCCTTCGTCGTAAATCCTCGCTCGTCTTGCTTTCTCTCTTTCCGAAAACCGAGCCCGCTGGTGGTTTCCCCGGCGCGGGGTTAAATGTAGTTGCAGAGATCCCCGCTCCAGACGGTCGGTAGCCGCGTCTGGACGAAAATAAAATTGCCATCTTTCTGTCTCGCCGCTCTTCCCAGCCACGTTCTTTCGACGCGCCCGTGACTCACGCCGGCGTTTCACCCGAAAATACAAAGAGGAGATGCAGCTGCACGCTCCTAGGGAGGCGAAACTCGAGCGTTAGAGCAGCCTGGCCACCGTGCAACCTGGAGAACGAATTATGCAAAGCTGTGCGTGGTTGCGCGCGGTTTCTGCCGACACCGCGGCTATCTTTTCGACCCGATTAACTTTGTCCCCCGTAAATTGATTATCGGCCGACAGCCGTGCGATGCCCGAAACGTTCCGTAACCCGATTAAGAGCGCGAATCTTCGGAAAAGGAAGACGCCCTCGGGGTGGAAATTGACGCGATCAGTGGAGATAAATTGATTTGAGGGAGGATCCGCGGCGGATCCCCCGTAGAGGTAATTGCTCGTTTCCATGGCGAATACTGAGGTGGGAATCGAGGTGGAACATGCAAGGATTCGAACGGCGCGGCGTCGAGAGGAAGGGGTGCGCTTCTCTGATAAGTAATTATCTCGGGACGTGGCCGGAAATAAGACGTAGGTACGTGACAGTGACAGTGATAACGATACCGACTCTCGAATTCGAACGGGCGCGGTAGCGTAATAATTAAACGAACCTTCCCTCCGAGGATCGCGGCAATTAGTTGGCGGGACGTCAATAAAGCTGGGATGCTTACCTTCCCTCGGTCGGAGAAGGATCGCGAAAAGCCCGAGACGAAGAAAGAGCCGTGCGACTGACGTTCGGTATCTGGAAAAGGCGCGCGGCGGGCCCCGCGGAGTTCGAAGAAGCCGTTGGATCCAGTCGAATACCGGGGCGAGCGACTGTTTAGAAGAGAGGACGGAGTTGCGATCGGTGGCCGATGGACGCGATGCGCATTGCGCTCGGTAGCCGCGGCGATCAATCGATCGAGCCAAGTAAAAACGTAGTAGTCCGTGTAACGGTACGATTTGAGGTGGCTTTACCCTTCATGGAAGCGGTCTCAGCGAGCGATGGCCTGAATAGAGCCGGGGCTAACATGCTTCGCTACGCGTATATAAATCTGCTTCGCTTTTTCCTCATCTCTTTCCTGCTGTTCCCTTGCCGATCGCGGCTGGTGGAGCGCGGCTCGTAACAGCGGCGACGACGGCGGAGGTCGGCTTGGATCCGTCGGGGTAAATGTCGGGCGCACGTGCGTGAGCAGAAGCAGCGAGCGATGTCTTCGTGGTTCACTCGGCCGGCAAAGAAAAACTCGACGGCTGCTTCTCCGGTTGTTCTTGATTTATTGCCAATCGCGGAGCACGGGGACGTCGCGTGGTATCGATCGCAGAGATTCTCGTCCGGCATCGATCCCTGATCCCGCGAGATTTTTTATATCCACGTCGCCGTCACGGTCTCTCTCCTCCTCTCCTCTTCTGTCCGCGCGTTCTCGCCTCGTCGTCCCCCCGCCTTTTCCAACCTCTGACGATTTAACGAATCTCGCGTGCTTCTGTTTGCAGATCAGAGGCTAAGGCACTCGAAGGGCAGCCTCGACGTTCTCTACTTCAAATTCTCCGACAAGGTGGTCCAGCATCGCGTGACGAGAGCGGAGCTATCCCTGTGGATATGGGGAGCCGGCCAAGAGGCCGCAGAACTGGACGAGTCGGGGGACACGGAGGGCGCGGAGGCCCACGAAGACGGCCCCGTGACCATCACCTTGCAGAGGATTCTTCGCGGCGCCACCGAAACCGGTGCCCCGCTGCTCGGCCCGCCGCTCACCACCAAACACCCTCGGCCGAACGGCCGAAGGGGTGGCTGGGTGACGATCGAGCTTAGAAGAATGGTGGCCGAATGGTTCAAGCATCCGAGGGACAATCTGGGAGTAGCTCTCAAGATCTCCGGCCCCGGTGGTAATCACCGTAGGAATTCAAAGTTAGTCGAGACCAATCCGGGGGCGGAGTACGCGCCGTACCTCGAGGTACAGACGCAGGAGCTTGACTCCAGAAGGGGGGCGAGGATCAAGAGAAACGTAGGACTTAATTGCGACGAAGCCAGCCAGGAGACCAGGTGCTGTCGATACAAGCTCACCGTCGACTTCGAGAAGTTTGGCTGGGATTGGATAATCGCGCCCAAGAAGTAAGTACCTACCTTCGTTACTCTAGCTACTGCCCCTACGAATAGGTACTCGCTCGCGTCTTTGGCTTTCCCAATTCACCTAAACTGTACATCATCGCGAAAGTAGAGATATTCGCTCGCGTCGGGCACCAGTCGAGTATCCGGACTCTCATTGCCGACCGACGCGTAACGGACGCATTACGATTTTGTGCCGCAGGTACGACGCCAATTACTGTTCGGGCGACTGTCCAATGGCTTTTCTGCCGGCCTATCCGAACACCCACATCGTCAGCCTGGCGGAGCCGCCAAACAACACTGGCCCGTGTTGCGCCCCGAGGAAGCTCTCCGAGATCACGATGCTGTACTTCGACAACGAGTACCAGATCGTGTTCTCGCGGTTACCAGGCATGGTCGTCGAGAGATGTGGATGCTCATAGTCCAGCTCGCGGCTCGACAAGGGGCAACGACGACGAGGGGGATGCCGAGGATACGTCCGACCACTCTCGCGACACGCGATAATCGTGGACACGGTTCTTCTCTTCTTTCATTTACATCTCTCATTGTTCTGTCTCTCTCCGAAACTTCTCCACAAACATTCGATCGCAATGATCGTCGACCGTGCTCGTTGTCGTCGTCATCGTCGTCGTTCCGTCCTCGACGATTCCTCAATCGATAGACTGAAAGTGCCTTGTTTTTGGGGTGTTCTGGTGCCGCGGCTCCCTCCAGGGAGAACACGGGGGACAGAAAATCTCCCTCGCCTGGACGTGCGAGCGCAGCAGGGGGCAGATCGGATGATCGGCGAAGATGCTCTCCGACGAGTGACACAATAGGCACCTCGATAGTGGTCCATGGTCCATGGCAAGGCGGATAGTTCCTAGAGTCACGGTATTATTTTTAAGGTGTCGATGCGTTTGCACCTGATCTAAGAGAACGACCAGGAAAGAATTATTTTTTATACGGGAGCTTATTGCAATTTGAATCTCTCGGGTACCGTTTTTTCAGAATTCGATCTTTGTCGAGACTAGAATCTCTACGGCTCGTGGAAAACGAAAGCATTTCATTACAGTCTGCTCACCCTCCCCCCGTCCTCCGCTTCCCGCCCCTTCTCGCACATCGATGCCTTTCCGATACTAGGAAAAAAACATGGATACAAAGAAAAATAATAAAATGAAGCGATTCGTTTCTATAGTCGTCGTGTTGATCGGTGAAAACGTGTTGGCCAAAAGATCTCGGTGTACAGTGAAATCGTTGTTTTCTCAATGTTTTTCTCTTTCGTTTCTGTTACAGTCTCCTCTCCCCCATCTCTCTCTCTCTCCCTCTCCCTCCCTCTCTCTCTCTCTCTCTCTCCTCTCTCTCTCTCTCTCTCTCTCTCTCTCTCTCTCTCTCTCTCTCTCTCTCTCTCTCTCTCTCTCTCTCTCTCTCTCTCTCTCTCTCTCTCTCTCTCTCTCTCTCTCTCTCTCTCTCTCTCTCTCTCTCTATCACGTTCTATTTCCCTCTTCGCCCCCATCTGTCCATGCATATACATATACGCAAAGCTGTTCTTCTCCTAATTTCTGTTAGCGGAGCGTGCGAGTGCGTGTACGAGAGTGCGCGTGAGGTTGTGTGTAAATATGTCGTACCTAGGACGTTCTGTGTCGCTTTCCTGCGTAATCCTTGACGAAAGCGTAAATATTTTCTCGAACGAACCACGAGGACGTTACTTATATAATAGGCGTACGTGTCTCATTTTTCTAACGCGATTATGTGTATCTTTAGGTATGTTTGCGGACACGGGCTGCAGCAGCCGGCCAATCGCTAACGCTCCGACGGTCGAGCGAGTTGGCGCGGTCCTGCCTGACGCGCGCCGCGCCGACTCGACGAGCGGGAGAAACGAATTTCCACGTATCGTAGGGCGGTTCGCCGTACGGAGTGCATTCAGTGGCAATTTTATAATTTATATGAACCGTATTGTATAGCGTGGCCAACTTTCGTCCTTCGACGCTACGATCGCGGGACAACCTCCGGGGAAGGACGGGGTTCAACGACGTTTTCGCAGCCGCGTCGTTTGTGATTCGGTAAATTTATGGTAGTATCGTTGTGATATCTAGTTGCTTGGCTCTGAAATCGCCGTAAGGGGGAGCCTGCCGGCGCGGCCCTCTAACACGGCCCTCGGCCTCGAGCCGCCCGGCAAGCTCGGGGACTTCCCGCAATCCTTCTACGGATGAAAGCGTTTTCCTGTGATTCTTTTTATTTTCCTTTTGGTAAAATTCCTAGGGTAAACGTAGAGATCTTATGACGTTAGGGTTAATCGATCCACGAACCTGCTGCCATGTTTCTTCGCGAGCTTCGAATCCTCCGAGCATCCGGAAAGAGAGTAGAAAAATCATGTTTGCAGCCTCCTTTCCTCCCGAAATAAATTCCGGCCGTCTCGTCCCTCTCTCCAACCCTAACTTTCATTGCGTCTTCTTCTATCACCAACCACCCTTGTTTATTTGCTCGGTCTCTACGACTGCTACGTCCTCCTCTCACTTGATTCTCATTCTTCGTTTGTTTGTCAGTGTACCTATAATTAAAAGAGTAATGGAATTGTGTACTCCCAGTATCGAGACGAGGGCGGCGAATACTGCATACTTATAATATAATAATGTGTACTTCCTAGGTAGAGAGTATTCATAGAATATTTATTCGCTGAAATAAATGGTTTTTCGATGAAAGCTGTCTCGATTTATTCCTTTTTCAAGCCGCGGGAGCGGCTCGAGAGAAAAAGGAAACGGATCACGTCCGAGTGTTTACGTCGACGTGGACCGGCGCTGGTAACATTTTCGAACATTTCCTCATCTCTCTAATCACGGTGGCGACTCACCGCGATAAACTTTCGGGCCACACGACGATTATTGTTTCGCGGTTTGTTTTCCACCGGTCGTAACTTTCCAGAGTTCCCTCGCAGGCATTAAGTAAACATACGTTCGGTTGAGATGCTCGAAAGGTAAATATGTATATGTGCTACGTTCGCGGGAGGACCTAAAAAGAAATACAAGTACGCGAGAGGATAACTGGTTCTCGCTTGCATATCCGCTATTTTCTCGAGCCGAACTAATGCACTTCGATAATAGTATTTTTAATTTTTATCGCAGGTCAAAGTTAAACGAGCCAGAGTATCTTTCGCACGCACGGTTCTCGTTCGATTTAAAAGTCTCATTCAAAAGGAATTTCGGTAATAAATATGTACGCCGGGTGGATTCGCCGACCGGTTCCGAGTGCAGCCGCGATTGGCGAAATCGACGCGATTAACGTTGTTAAATGTCAATCGATCGCCACGATTTAACGTCGATCTGTCGCTCGCGCTGATAGTTCTATGGGAATATCACGGTTATCTTAATATACGAGGCTCGTTACACGCACCGCGGGATACACGGTCGCTTGTTTGTCCGTTACGTTTGACCAAGAACTATTGCCCCTCGCATGCGTCTCGCGCATTTGTCAATTTATCTACAATGTACGGCTTCATTTTAACGAGTCATTAATCGGAGTGCAGGGCCCGATTAGAGCCACGCTGCCGCTGCACGTATACTTATATACGTGGCCACGTATATCTCTCTTGTTCGCCCGTCTATGCTCAATCTCCTTTTCCCTCTCACTACGCGCATTTCTGCACGCGCGATTACTTTGTCTCGTCATTTCCGCGTATCTGCCTCTGCGATCACTGCCGCTACACGGGATTAATTAAACCTTTTGTCCCTTGTTAATAATTCGATGCTCGCCGCAACCCCCGCGTATTGGGATAAGGCGCACAGTGGTCGTTCTTATTGATGGGCTAGCGGGACAAAAGTCCAAAATCATGATCATCCAAAGTGAATGAATCTTAGTCATACCACAAGCTACTGAATCAGAGATATCAGCTATGTGTCAAAACTGCTCAATTGTATCGCGATTCACACTGTTAGTATTTTAAATAATGGATTGCAGAGGTACAAGCAGTAAATCAAACTTCAACCACGAGTATGTAATTTTTCAACAGCTTTCGTTGGAAATCTTTAGATATCCAGGAACCTCAGAATTCCTCTCTACAAAACACAGTTCATATTAGCTTTCTACATTTTAAGAAACCACCAGAATAGGAATTTTCTTTTTATAAATACCCTTGGAGGTTGAGGTGAGAGTTTGTGGGGTGGTAAAACAATGTGGTGTTTTTCAAACAAATAATAAACACTTCCACCTAACTGATGATTTATGTACGACCTGCGACTTTTGTCCCGCTGGGTTGTTATTGAAAACAGATCACTGTGCGGCGCTCGATTTATGGCCGATGAGACCCCACAAGGTCCAATCCCCGAAAAGTAAACACGTTCGGTGGTGTCCGTGACCCGTTGGGGTAGGACCGCACAGACCTACAATGTGTTTCGTGTCGCTCCCGAACTGTCAGACGAAAACTTGCCCCGATAATCGGAGTATCGCACTGAGAAGTGGCGTTCATAGAGCCCGCGTTGCGTGTATACATATGTACTCCTTCTCACCGGGGCCTAATTTCGCTTCTAATCCTAGCGTATCGTTTATGTTAGAGGCGAGTAGTGGTGTGCCTGTGCTGGATGCGATTGTGTTCGAGCTTAGTTTTTAACGACGGTAGAGCAACGGCAGGAACGAGGGGAGGACGCAGCCGGGGTGCCAGAAGCTTCCCTCCGCGGCATTGTAGAAGACAACGTGCGTAAGTAAGTCACACATACAGAGTTATAGGGGCGAGCATAGAGAATTGAAATGCAATGCGCGGGTGACGAGTGTCCCTCCGTACTATCCGGCGATTGAATGAGCGTTGGTTACGTAAAGTCATTGCGCATCGCTAGCTACTGGCGAACAAAAACCATTGTGCTTTCCATTTTAATCCGACAAGCTTGCTGCACGGGCGCACAGTTACGTTTGCCCCTCGGCTTGTCAAACCTGATACGCGGTGATCGTGGCGTTGCATTCCGCGGAATCGACAAGGTTATCTTGTATGCAAGCGCACCGCGCGTCGAAAGGGTGCCAAGGAAGAGTTTATTTATTCGATCGGCGCCACCGTATCGATCGGGAACGATCCGGCGGAACAATAAATCCGCCATAAATCTTTCACGAACAATTGCTTCCGCGATGAAAGTATGCCGCGGCCCGGCTCTCTTCTATCTCGTTTTTATTATTAACGCGCTGGTTGACCTAGTATAGAGGAGCAGCTTCCTTCTTTCGTTAACGGATCGCTAGCGAAACCGAAGCCGCGTCGATGCCATCGCTCGGAAAGATCGCGGCAAATCTCTTGCGACATTCTCGGCGCAGACGTTGCTACATCGGAACCAGCGCCAAGGCGTCCCTCTCAATTGGGAAACGCGGTTACTCAGCGTCCGCTTAATTAAAAGATTCCGCAGCCTTTTTGCAGCTCGGTTTACATGATTCAGGCATTATATCTGCTTGGAGTTTATCGAGCTCCCGCCGCGCTTCGCCAAATGCTGCGCGCCAATATTATACGCTCTGGAGCCGCTTCTTTACGTCACCGGTTTATTGGGCGTGCTTACCAATTCGCGAAAACGCTCGGCGTTAATCTCGCCGTGTTTACCATTTTTATTACTTATCGTCAATTAAGATGTCCTAATGAATACGTCGTACATACGCGGGGTGCAAGGCCACAGTGGCAACCTGGCCAAAAGTGAAGAAATGTTTTTCCTGATTTTTGCAGATCTATCTATTGCAAATTCATTAATAACTTATCAAAGCATGATTTTTTTACTAGTAACAATTTCTATTGTGTAATCCTCTTAAAGATATGCGTTCTCGAAATTGCTAGTGTTATGACCCTAGTAGCATTTTGGGTTGGCATACAGTTGGGCCACGCACATAATATTAGTTGGCCAACAGTTAGATTTGGCACTTTTTTTTCAGGCTGGGCCAACAACAGATGGCCAAGATAGGCTTCCCTACTGTTGCCCATCTATTTATAGGGACTGCCTGGTCTGGTTTAGGTAAAAATTGCGAATTCCAATTGCGAAGCAGCCGCTGTTCGCAACTACCCAACACACTTCCTTATAAACACTTTTAATTTCTAGGTACATAAATAGTATTAATTGTTTATAAAAACTGCACACTGACGCGAAATAAGAAAAGAAAAATCACAACTTGGAATATAATAACAAGTTTTTGGATGTAGCAAATTTTCTGACGTTTGTAAGACAACATTTAATTATCGTTCTAAAGTTTTGGTTAATTAACCAACCATAATAATTGTAGGCCCAACATTGAATATTCGTTGGCAAACTGTCGTAACTTTTTTGCCGTGCCCCTATGTTGGGAATTTGTAGGCAAAAACACTAACTATATCCCAACTGATTCCCAACTGTTGGCAACCGTTGGCCAACAAAAATGCTACTAGGGGATCTGGAACTTTTAGACTGGAATTATTGAAAGTAACTTCTCCATTTAATGATGAAGTATAATTACTTTGTTCTGTACTGGTAGCTATCTGACATGTTCTAAGTTAATATGTATTCTGGGATTATTGGTTTATTTCACTTTTAACAGCTATGATACAGGAGGATACATGACCTATATATTTTTGTTCTTCCCTCAAGGAAATAGTTTTGTATTAAGCGAGATGAAGCGGAAATGTTTATTGTAAAATAAAGTTTGAGGGTTCTTGAAGAAAGGCCCGCTGCATTTCGCTGCGATAAATTGCGATCTTATTAAGAAGAAGAAAAAATAGTAGAGGAACATTATAATTAATTAATTACAATATTCTTTTTGAAAATTATGTTAATTACCTTCATATTTATTATACATTATTAATTAATTATAATTATCATACACTTAATTATAATATTCTTCTCCTTATGATATCTTCGTGTATATTCAATTTTTATACTTATAGTTAGTTATCGTTATATTTATATTCAATATTTAACATTAAAAAAGTACATTATTATCATTTTACAATCATAGCATTGCAATTTATTCCAACAATTTATCTTAGATTTAAAAATATTACTTTTGGCCAGCCTCCCCTATGACACGCGCCACTGTGCGCGGGTAGACTTTCCTCCAGAGGGGGGCAATGATAAAGAAAAATATGTATATTAATAATATAATAACAACCCTGGCGGTGGCATCGACGAATCGGATCATGAAACGCGGGGTGCGAGTGAAGTAGCTCCCTTCCTTTTTTGAACCGATTTTGTAGTGGCAATTTAATTAAAAATTTACAAATATTCCCTTTTTTAGAATAAACTCAATAAAGATCGGATTTTAAAAATAAGTGATTTTTTTCTAAAAAAAAACAGGGACGGGGGCAACTGCCCCTTCTGCCCCGTTTCCGGACGGCCGCGATAGGGTGTGCATTTTCTCGTGCCGATGATCCAACCGCATTCGCAGCGGCTGGCGAGGATACGGCCAGAAATGCACGGCAAAATCTCGCTCATAACGCGATCTTAGATGAAGGAGAGTGGTCAAGTCAGCCAGTTGACTTTACGGCAGTCAACTGTTTCGCCAGACGTGCCAATTCTCGTTTTATTGTTTTTCTTCGACGGCGTCTCAAGCACTCGTCCTTGCCGACGGTCGGGTTAGTGCTCCCCTTTCGTCGGAACAGAAACACGAAAATTCCCTCCGTCGAAACTTTGGTTAATTCCGTCCCGAATGAATCGCCCTCCCGTCGCGCATCACTTGGTTAGTATTTAAAAAATTTCGACTCCCTCTGTCTCTCTCGGTGACCATTTGGCAAGGACACGAGCTACCAAGGGCACGTTAGGGTTTCGCAGAAAGAGTCAGCATTCGCGGCCCATTACACACGGCACGCATACATATTTGGGCGCGCGGCACAAAGTAGGCTGCTCGTGGACGGATAAAAAAAGAAATCGCCCGGCTATCTTAATCGAATGTTAATGGTTTGGCGATTCCGTGGCGTGTAAGAATTTGAATGGATAATGGAGTCGGCTGCTTGAACCGAAAGAGGTTGAGTAATAGCGGATGGGGCTTTGCATTCGGCCGATGGCAATGAGCTCCCGATGCCACTGGCCCGAGATTCGTTCTCGATTGAACGGCATGTACTGGCCGACCAGACTGTGCCTTAATAACCTTGTACTCCGAACACAGTGCGATTGCCCCTGTCATCGGATCGGCATTTAAATTGCTAGTTTTAAGAATTCGCGCCAAACCTGCCTCCTTCCACTTTTAGAACCGACGTCACGGTATCCTTTCTCGCTTCTTCGACCGATAACGCCACCGTCCTCGCCGATTCCATTTTCCCGGCTTAAGGGGGTAGACTACTGTGACCGCCCGAAAAAGTTGGCAATCTTCTGATGCAAATTGTAGAGAAACTAATCAGCCAATTAAATTGCAGTTTGGCACTCGATTTTGGCACATTGTGAAGCATTAGAAAGCATTACAAAAATTAAGCGTACTTCATAACTCAAAATTTGGATTGTCTAAAACAAAAGTTGTCTGTTAAGTATAATGTTATTCCCAAGCATCAACGGACCCGTTTTATAATATTTTGAAAATTCCCCGAATAATAGCGTGTTGAAGAAAAGGATGTCGATTTTCATGACGATTCCTCTGTAACTCCCGTAAAAAGGAATATTCAATAAATGGTTCGTTAATGCTTAGAGAATGTAGCAACAAAGATGTCTGCAAAATTTGGTTATAATTGCATTTTGCATTTTGAACAGTATCGTTCGGCGCGCAGACATTCGAATGTGCGTTTGGCTCTGTATCTCCAAAATTAAGCTACATTTACATTTCAAACCTCTTGCATGTCATTCTAAAGTTTTGAAACTAATATTTAAGCGACAAACAGTTAGGATTTTTCGACCGTTTTACAGTAGTCTAACCCCTTAACGGCGGAGAGTTGTCGCGTTTGGCTAACCTGGAGCCAAAGCAGCACGTACCTTCTCCCCGTCTTCGTGCTCTTCTTTAGAAAATTATAGCAATATTTCCCGTCGAAGCGCGAGCTTCCACTCGATTATTATTACGATGCCGGTGTGGTAATCTCCTAGCTGCGTTTTACGATCCATTCAACCGGGCGATTTAAGACAGCCGAGCATAGTCATTAGCTGGATTTGCATTTTACGAGTGAGTAGCCAGAGGCGAACGATAGCGCGGAGAAAAAGAGGCGGTGAATCGAATAAAGCTATCATAATATCTCGCGCGATTCCACGAGTAAACTGGATTTTCTCCATTGTTAATAGCTTGAGTTTGGAGTGGGCGAAGGGTGCCCGAGTGTACTTATTGAAAACATCCCTCGGTGTTATCGCGCCAGCCTGCGACTGGCGTAAAATTTTGCGTAGGTTATGGACAGGGCGAGCTCGTGCCTTTAAACGGTTAGCGCAAGGTTCTCAAGGAAAGTGATGACAATCGGTATAATACTCGAGGTCTCCGTGAGAGGGCTGGGGCTCCTCCCTTATTCGAGAGTCCCGGATGAAGTGGTGCCTTCTCTAGCTAGGGTACATCAACCTGGAGACTTTCCGCGAAGGGTTGAAAGGTCGAAGGAACGGTGAGCGGAGGCACGAGGGGTGGGTTCCGGATCGCGCCAAGGGGGATGCTACTCTTTTTTTTTGCAGCCTCGTCCGGATATAGCGCGAGTACCAAGGAGACTTTTGGTTAAACGCTTCTCCGCCGTCCGTTCTCTGCTCGCTGGTGGGTAAATAAAATAGACGGGGAGGAGATATTAGCCGGGCGGGTAGCGTTTTTAAGAAACAGAGGCCGTCTGGGTGGTTTCGCGATAGAACAGGCCCGCGCCTGGTCGGATAAGAATCGTCGGGATTCCTCGCATTCGGAAGGCAGATCGCTCGCAGGGAGGAGAGCGGCGTACGATACCTACGTAGCGACAGCGAAGGCGATGCACTTGAATTAACTTGGGGTGTATTTCTAGCGCTCTCCGTTTAGCTCCGGAACGCTCGCGGTATGTTATATGCTGGCGAAGTCCACGAAATTTCGAGTCCCCTTCTGACGACGCGTCGCGTCGTCGCCTCGTTACCGTGGACACCGTTGCCCGCCGCGCCGATATTATCGTTAATTAATCGACATTCACGACACGTCCACTCAACTTTGCGCGCGCGTGCCCGGGGAAAATCGACGGTCGACCCGCACGTACCGCGGTCGATCGCCACGGGGGAATGTTCGCCCGGCTTCCCGGATGAGAAACTAAGCGCGGGTCGCGTTAAAACGGCGACGAGGCCTGTCCTTACGGTGCTCCTTGGAGAGAGCGGAGCGGTGACACTCGACTCCGCCGAGGCGGTGTCAGAATTCCAACGTCATTTCGTGGAGACAATGGGGGGGTATCGTCCTCCCGGCAGTGCTCGATAAATCGTCAGATATCCACGAGATATATACTGGCATCCCTTTCGACGCAGTCCCTCAGCAGCCCTTTAATCTCGGTATACACCGGCTGAGAGAGAGAGGAGGCGCGGTGGCTGGCTACTTTATACTCGGAGGCTACCTGGCTGCCTGAAAGGGGAGGTATTACGGGGTTACTAAAGTGTTGTATGGCCTCCCCAAGCCCCATAAGGATAGCCCTCAGGCACGCACCCCCGTTATCGTATGCGTATGCAGTTTTTTCGCTGGTGCGTGCGCGGGGCTCGCAGCCCTTATATGTGCAGTGAAGGTGAAGGGGGCATCGGGTAACACGGGCAGGCAGCCACCCAAACGACCGAAACCTGAATGCTCACCCAGGATCATCCCGCTAGTCCTCTATGCTTTCTCTCTAAACCGTGCCTCGTCTCTCTCTCTCTCTCTCTCTCTCTTTCTCCTTTCCCCGCTTCGAATCCCGCGCGGGACGATCAGCCTCTTATCTCGAGCCGGAATTTCCCGATTCACCTCCTTCGTTTTTATCTGTTAGAATTAAATAGGCACCGCTGATTTCCGAGCGATGCACGATATGTGGCCGCGAAGTTGGTCTGAACCAGCGGTGGTCGGAGATGCGGTCGCGACTCGAACGGGGCGCACGAGGAAGGACCCCCGTTCGGAAAGCCGGTGGATTAGATCGGGAACGGAGAGAGATACCGATCGGACCGCGGGCGCAATTAAAATGGTAGGCAAAGGGTTTCGTGCCGGGCAGGAATCCCGTTGTTTGGTCGCGAGGGGTGCATAAATCGCGCGAGTGCCGAATGTCGGGCGTTATTTCGCGTTCTGCCACCGGCGGAGCGAGCCGCGACTAGCCCCGTCCGTCTCGACAGACCACGGGCTTCCTATTTATACTGCGAAATTCCCGGAAGGAGATGGCAGATAGCATCGAACCGGCTACGTATGAAAGAGGAGTACCTATAATTTTCCCCCGATTCGTGGTTGTCGACCGCCGCAGCCGACTGCACGCACATCCGCATTCAATCAACCCGTCCCAAACTTCGCTCCTTCTCACTCTAACCCTACCCTCCTCTGCCCTCCCTTTTTGCACCCCCTGTCTTTACTCTACGACGGAAGCGGATACAATCGATGTTGCACTCGTCGCCTCGCCCATCACTTTCCATCCCCCTGCCATCCGCTGGAAGCGTCGCTTCGTGTACGTTCCGCAGAATTCGTCGGGGCCAGCCTCTCGGCCCTAACTAACTCTCGTGTAAACCAACTCGAGCAGAAACGGCGATCCGAATCGGGATTCGGGAAGAAGGCCGGCAGAAAGGAGAGGCGGATGATCGATGGGAGTGCAAATAAATAAAATCACCGGGCACCGTGGCGGTTCTAGGAAGATAATATTTGCCTCGGTTGCGATCGCCGGTCGAGACGACGGCCAGACAAGACAATGATAGATCAATCTAATTCGCATGCCACCCAGACGCGCGTCACGTACGAGCTCGCGCCACGAATCCTCTTCATATCTCTGCCCCCTCTCGCTCTCTCTCTCTCTCTCTCTCTCTCTCTCTCTCTCTCTCTCTCTCTCTCTCTCTCTCTCTCTCTCTCTCTCCACCCTGCCGACTCCGTCGTCATCGTCATTCCGTCGGGAAGGTGTCACCGTTGCCCACCAACGCGAACGTGAACGTGAACGTGAACGTGAACGCGACCGTGACCAACGACAAATAACAGCGTTGTTATTCGCCACCACCCAGACTCATCCGATTCTATCTTCGGAGACAGCCGTCACTATCGGCGAGCGAAACTCCCCCCCGACGATCAGAGCGCGAGCGTTGTTCGCGACCACGGGAAGTGCAAACCACGATTTCACCGTGATCGGGTTCACGCCGGGTGCGGCGGCGTCGCGACGCGAGCGTCGCGGTAACACGGCACGGTGGACCGGTTTATCGCCCCGGCTTTTGATAAAGCAGGCTGCTTCTCTGCCGTGGATAAAGAAGGCCGTCTAAGACGAGCTTCGGTAAGCTCGCTGTACCTTGCGCTGGATATTTCACTGGCTAGGTGTCCGAATCGAATCCTAGTTACCTTAGGTAACTTTGCTTCGGCGTAGACCTCGAATTGCCGATCGCGAACATTTCAGGCAGAAGCACACAGTGGCGAGGCTTTTCAGTTTCCACACCGCTCCCTATTCTTACATCGCTTGTGCACATATCGTTGACACAGTATTCTTACGGGAATCCTGCACGAGTATCTTCTCGTTCCTACGCCACTTACATACCATTTCCATATCATTTCAAAACGCTCGTCACCTTCCGCCGCACGCAGAAGTTCGAATTTCCCTCTGACTTTGCCGCGTTTCCGTGTGTAGGTAAAAATTCAGTTTCACCGCGCATAGTTTCAATTTTGCCCGTTAGTAGGATTGCGTTCGAATTCCGCTCTGAATCGATAACGTTGCAGGCGACAGGAAAATGGTAACGGGGACTCGGGCCCCGGATCCGTGTGTAAAAGTCACATTGCCTGTAGAGTGTATCGACTGCCTCTGCGCCGTGGCAAAAAATGGCACCGGGCGACGGTCCACCCTACACCTCGCCAGTGGTATTATCAAGGCAGTGGTGGGTAAAGGCGATTGCTCGCGATATTTTTATCGACTCGGTGTCTGGCGGGCAAAAGGATCACGGGGGAAGCGAAGAAAAGGGATGGTCGGGCAGGGTGTTGGGAGGCGGCATGAGCTTAACTGTGGAACCGGTAGCCACCCAAGAAGGCGGCTCCCTTTCTCTCTGCTCCCGGCCGTTTAACCTGCGCCTCTTCGTCGCGGTTTCTTTTCTTCAAGGTTGCCGGGCGTCAGGTGGCACAAAGTGGCAGAGAGAAAGAGATAGGGGACGCAGGGCGTAGAGATGCGCTGGGGTTTGAACGATGGAGGGGAAGGACGATGTAGGTGGCTAGAAGGAGAAATATAGGGGGGCAGTTTGCACCTCGGCGACGCGGGCTGAGCTCGTTAAGTTGGCGTTTCAATTTAACGTTTAAACGGCGGTGGGCACGCAGGATCGGCTTGCTTCTCTGGTTCGCCGAATCGATGCGAGCCAGAAGAAATGGACCACGGGGAATCGGGAGGGACGAGGAGGAAATAAACGGTTTGCTTTAAGGCGACGTGGTGTACGTCGTCGGGAGCGTGGAAATTTCACTTACACGATTACAGTCCGCCGGGTATCCTCCTCGGTGCGTACGAAGAGAAAAGAGGGAATGACGTCGAAGGAGCGGGGTGGGGTGGATTGGCGAAGCGGGAGAGGAAGGAGGGGAGGAAGAGAGGGCGGTAAGATAAGGGAGACGTTGCGAGGACTTTGGGAAAGATTACGACGGAAGAGGAAGATTCTAGAGAGAAAGTGAGAGAGGAGAGGATAGAGGAGCCTTGGCTCATAATAGGAGAAGAGACCGGCGCCTCTCGCAGCATCACCACGTGGCATGCGGCCAACTACCGTCTTCTGATCAATATGCTTAAAGCTAGCTCGCTTCTCTTTCTATCTATCCTTCCGTCTTCCTTTCCGCTTTTCTACACTCGACTGTCGCGAGAACCGCAGAGATTACGGTCGCCGTCGAAACGCGGCGGCTATCACCGGCGTGGACAAAAAAAAAATAGTTCGTCGGCCCCTCCGAGCGATCCGGAGCCGAGGGAGATCGAGGGTAGAATCGTGAGAGGGAACGATCGAATTGCTCTGCGGCAAGCTGGTCCGCATCGTGTTCGAAAAACCGCCCTGTGAAAATTCATCGACGACCGCGTTCGCCGAGCCGTGGGCAGGAACGAAACGGAAGCGACGCGATACCACGCGTGAGCCACGTGGTGGCTGCTGGGAGTCCCTCTCGCGTGCTTGCCCTGTTCCTCGTTCCCCGTTCCTCCTTTCTCGGGATGCTGGAAAAGAGGAATGGCAGCGCCGGCTGCGCCGAACGAAGGAGAGATCATTCTCTCCGTCTATCGTTCGTCCGACCCCTGGAACGCTTGCGCGCCCGCGCGTGCTAGCACGCCGCACGCTTCTGACAGTCTTCGGCGGATAGGTGTGCACGCGTGTCCGGACGATACCGATGTACCGATTGAAAGAAGCAGACGAAGAGGAGCTGAGCGCGCGACATGAATTAACGAGAAAGCCGCGGGACGATTCCTTCGAAGCTTAATGCACGCTATAGTTAGCGACTTCTAAACCGAGGCCTATCTTTTGTACAGAACACTTGCTAAAGTGCCCCGAGTATCAGGAATCGAGCGAGAAGGTGAATTGTAAATTTACAGCCGACGCGCATCCAGGCAGGTCTGTCTCTCGGAGTCTATTCGGGAATCAAATGCGAAACGGCGAACGTGCAAGCTCGAGGATCTGTAACTCTTTAGGGAGGTAGAGGCCAGGCTCTTGCCTCGCGCGAGCTTCTCTAATCAATTAGCAGAATAAGCGGGTAAAGTTTGAGCAAACGGTGGAGGAATAGCCTGTGTAGGGGACCAGCTATATAAAGTTATCAGGGAGTTTAGCCAGTCGTTGCAGTACCTAATATCGTGGGTGGGTGGATAGTGTTTCGTTGGTCGGTGGTGGTGGTGGTAGCGAGTGGTGGTGCTACTGCTGCTGCTGCTGCTGCTGCTGGCGGTGATGGTACGGCGGTGGTGGTATCGGTATTGGTAGTGGTGGTGGATGCCCCTCAGTGTCCGGCGCGCCTCCGACAAGCGTGCTTCGGTCGTTACAGGGATCCGTTGGCTTTTCTCGTCGTTATCGTGGATGATATCGGTGCGCCGACCAAGAGAAAGAAGGAAGGGAACAGGGAACCAGCCACCGAGGATACGGAGGAACACAGAGGAGCAGAGAAATAGGAAAAGTGAAAGAGACACGCCTCCGCCCCCCCCACCCGCCCCCCGTGACTCGCCAAAGTAGCCCGGCGAATTTTAACGTGTGTATTTTTTCGCCTCTGGATCGGACAGATCGAAGAGGATGAATGCGGGATCGACAGCCCCGAGGAGGCTCGTGCACGCCAGGAACACATGTTTCCCGGGATCGCGGTTACGTTTCTACAGACAGTAGGAGGGATTAGAGCGAGGAACCGACGGGATAACGCTCTCGCTGAGGATCGAGGGGGATCCACGTAAGGAACTCTGCGCGGCTCGTCGTGTCGGATGCCTGTCGTTACGTTTCGGCTCGCGGCAGACATTTAAATGGTGCATCATTCCGAAGACCTTAGTCGTAGTGAGACATTAGGCACGCGTAGAAAGTGCCCGAGGAAGTCGAGGAGACCTTAGTCGTCGATCGTCGAAATTGATCGTCCGCAAGTAGTGTGAAGGAGCGCACGGATTCCACAGGCGGAATTAGGGTCAACAACCTGCTTCTCCCCCGTGACAGTCGCCCCAAGGACGATCCAAGGTGGTCGAGCGTGATCTCCTGGATCTTGTGCGTAATATGCATAGAAGAATGAGCGCAGGGGTGTGAACGGGGGTAGAAAAAAAAAAGGGGGAGGAAAGTCAGAGGTGGAGCAGCGTGCAGGAAGATAGAAGAATCTTACATCGGGGATACAAGGAGGAAGGGAAGATCGACAGAGGGGGGGGTGGAGGTGAAAGGGAAGTGAAAGGGGAAACGGGAAGGAAGGAAGAGATCGCAGGTCGGAGGAGGTCGCGTACCGTGGACGTGCGAGCAGTGGGGAAAACGAGCGCGAATGGCCGAAAACACGAGCAGGGTGTACCCGGTCACGGTGGTCCATCTTGCGGGCGAGATCGATCCTGAAACAGCGGCATCGGGTAATTGGTAATGGGGGGTTTAGGCGAGAATGCCTTTTCCCTATCGCCCTGGTCGTCATCGCCGTTGTCACCGATCTATGCAATTCTCGCTCTTTGGCGAACCGGCCCTTCTCGCCGCCGTCGTAGACGTCGTAGCCATTCGTTGCCGTGTCGTCGGCCAGAGGCAAGGACTTGTTCCGCCGACATCGACACCCGCCACGTTCACTCCCATCGGGACAGTACCGCGCTCGCAACGATCGGCCCCCTCTATCGCCCGAGCGCTGCCCGTAGAATTAGAGACGATCGTGATCGTGTCGGTGGCTGCTGTCGATCAACGAACACGGAGGATAGGCTCGCCGAGGCGGAACATCGGCAAGGAGCCGGCAGATATAGCAGTAGTGGTACTAGCGGTAGTAATAGCAGTAGTAGCGGTAGCGGTAGCACTAGCACTAGCACTAGCGGTAGCAGTAGAGGAAGGAGGAGGTGGTGGTGGTGGAGGAGGAGGAGGTGACTCGCCGCCGAGATGCACCAGGTGCCGTACAGAGCGGCACTCACGTCAAACGCAGGTCGAAACGAGAGAAGGCCCTGGGAGAAGGCTTTTCTCGCAACACCGATCGACTCCAGTCGATCAACGTCCCGACCAGATCAACGATCTCACCTGCCCCCCTCTCGCGCCCTATCTAGATACAGAGCGGGATCCCTGCTACCGTCCAATCTACTCCTGATAGGGCTAGCGATCTGCTGCCTGACGCTGTCGCCGGTGCAGTCGCGACAGAATCATCACCAGACCTGCCCGGGTTGCCCGCACCAGCAGCAACAGCATCAGCACATGCATGAGTCGCATCGGGGCGGTGGTTCGAAGGAGACCGCCGCGCCCACCCCGGATGACCTCAGGCTGGAGGCCATCAAGCATCAAATACTCACTAAACTTGGCCTTAGAGTGCGCCCGGACGTTAACAGAACGCTGGCCACGGTGCCCAGGCACCTGGCCCTCGAGACCCTCTACAGGGCCGAGGCGCAGTCCTCTCGTTACCCGGAGAGATCGAGGAACGAACACGAGAACGAGTACTCGGGCGAGTTTCTTTACGGCGGCGACGAGTACTCGTACCGGAACCTCGACCAGCAACAGGACACCTCCACCGACGAGAACGCGAGGATCGGCTACAGAGAGCACGAGGACCAGTACACGCAAGAGGAGATGGACGACTTCTACGCGAGGACGTCGGAGATCATCACCTTCGCCGAGCCCGGTGAGTCTCGCCCTCTTCTTCTCAATATCCTACACACCACCTTTCCACCATTCCCCAAATACCGGCAGCTGCAACCAACGCGTGTTGACGCGCGTCCATCGGTGTCACGTTTTCCGCACACCTCACGCCGCGGCCGGCGCGGCGTGGCGCCGTTGATACAGTTACTCCGCGCGATAAAATCCTACGTAATTGCTCGCTAATACCGCCCGCTGTTCCAGGTAATTAATTTCCATTAATCTCATTACTCGCTACTCCGTTTGAACCTCGATAGAATTCCTGTCTACGCGTGGAGAACTGATTCCTCTGGGCAGAGCTATCCGCCGCGCGGCTTCGATTCGAATATCGACGCGCGAACGCAGAAATCTCATCTCGCGATTGGCAAAAGTTCCTGTCTGCCCACGGGATTCGATCGATGGGCAGGGATTTCGAGAGCAAGGCGTGGTTGGCGCGTGGCAAAATTCAAAAATTGCGTAGGGAGACAGGTTCGTAGGCGCGTCTGTCTCCTCTGACCTATATGATGACTCTCCTTCGACAAGGGATGCTGAAACGCGCGAGGATGTTACGGTGAACAGAGTTGTTGGAAAACAGGCAGGCCTGTCGAAGCGAAGAAGAGAGTGCACCTAGCGTCTCGTAGCACAGCAGTGCGGCTTGTCGATCGCGTAATAGTTAGCTGTGTAATAGAATAAGAGCCGGCCGGGTCGTGCTCGATCCAATTTTCATTGAAGCTCTGTGCGGGCGACGCGGTGCGTGGCTCTCGGCGTTTGCCTTTTCTTTTTAAGAGGAACAATCTCCCTCGGCTCCCCCGTGGCTGGCCAGGTCCCCGCGAAAGCGTTCCCGTGCGTCGCCACGGAAAAGAAATGTCTCGCGGCCGGGTGGCTAACGAATGTGATGCCGGGGATGACACCTCGTCGGCTCGCGTGGCCACACGCCTGTGGCCACGTGGCTCGCAGTCATGGGTGTCGCGCCACGGCGCGGCGGTCTATAGTTCGTTCCGTAGTTCAGTAACTCTAAGTTTAACAATAAGGGTAATAGAGCCGGCCGGCCGGCCAGCCGGAGCTACAGGCGGTTATGTTGGCGAACGTTTACCACCGTACATTGTGCCGCTCATATGTACGTAATGTTCACCGCGGTTAAATTAACGAGCCGCAGCTCGCGTTTTGTCGTTGCCTCCCCCCGCGCCTCCGCGTTTCCTTCGCCCTTGTCCCGATACCGCGCCGTCCGCCTCTTGCTTTCACGATCACGGAGACCTCCTTCCGAGCAAAGAAAGCGCGCACGTTCACCAGTGTTTCCTCTTACCTGCCGGCAGCGCGGCGAAGGGAACCGCCGAGTGATTCATTCCGCTGGCGATTTAGCCTTCTCTCGGGGCGAACCGATCGCGGGCACCTCGCGGCTCCGGCCTTCTTTCCCCTCGCCGTTGTCCCGCCCGATGGCCGGCTAGATCGTTCCAGAAGGGGACTCGGAAATTCTATCAGAGGCCGCATCATAATGCGGCGTGCGTGATACTTTAACGTTAATGTCGCCGTCACTATAGATAGCCGATGAACACGTCATTCTTTTTGAAGAAACTAAAGAAACTATGAACCGACATTGCCTCCCCGATATCGACCGCCACTGCCCGTCAGGGGGGAGAAACTTTTTGTTCCATATTTTTTTTTTTGTGTTGTCCACGTATGATACAAAAATTCCTCGCTGCCTGGCCGCCCCTAGTTCTCGCAGTCCTACGGACACCGCACCGCCAGGCTAATTGCGGCCGATCTTTATGCGCGCGTTGCGTGCGTGACGCCCCCGGAGATCAATCTGGAAACCGCGGGGAATGCAATCAGTCGCAGACGAAAGCTCGTTAACGTCCCCGCGGCTGTTCCGCGACGGTGCGAGCGACACGAGACACCATCGCGCCGTAACTTTCCAACGATCGAGAGAAACTGCTGGGATCCCGTGACGCGGCGTGTAATTACGTCCTCGCTGGAGCGCGGGAGACGAATTCACGATTACACGGGCTCATCCGCAGCGCGGCTGAAAAAAAATTCTGGCATTCGCTGCGACAGCGGCAACTAGGGTCTCGTTAACAAGCTTTCCGATGACGTCTACGTGCCAGCTACTGTCGTCGGAAACGATTTCGCGGCCTGTCGCCGATGTCAAACGACGACGTAGCCCTGAGTAACAATTAAGCCTGTCGGGCGATTTGGCGGAGCGAAGCGAATCGAAGAAATTAAGGATAATGAATTAAGTCTCGCTGCTCCGGGAGAATCGATTGTTTATATACTTTTCGGTTCGCGTCGCCGGCGCTTGAAAGAAAGAAAGATTAAGGGACGAGAGGTTTCTTTGTTCCCGGTGACTGGTATTCCCGCTGGGGAAACAATTCGTAGGAATAATCAAATTAAGTCGCCTCCACTGGCTCTCCGATTTCTCCCTGCGGGTAGAAGGAAAAAGTAGCCACAGTTTTTCCAGCTCCGCGAATGGCGAGCCATTACCTTATTGAATTCGCAGCGGCACTTTAGCGTTCGCGGGCAACGCGACTCGATCAATGACCAATCTGCACGCGCTTTGCGAGTGAATTTTTTCGGCCGGGGGCTGAGTAGAACCTCGGGATTGCGCGCGTGTGTAATTGATCGATCGATTCCTTTGTCGAAATTTTCGTTGCCAGCGGATAACGCGAGGGTTGCCCAGCGAAGGGGCGTCCGCGTGGGAAGACGAGTTTCGAACGACCAAACGGCAGATATTTAAGTAGCGTTCGAGGCTGGATGCTCACTTAGAATCGATACAAAGCTCTGTCGTTTGGGTAAGCTTCGGGGGAAAACAGAGCGCCGGCGAATTTCCGGTGATGCGGAATGCGCGGCGCAAGGGTACGCGAGAATTTTACAGTGCGTAAGTAATGACGGCGTGTAAAAACAACGTTTATATTCTCGCCACCCTTGGCCGGGCGGATGGGCCATTCCGGCACACTTGGACTATAAGACACCATAAGAATTTATGCGTCTCAACAGCCGTCGACACCGCGCCGCCAGTCGCGTTACCATTTCGCCAGCCGTCAAGGACGAATGCGAAATCTTCGCAGACGACGACGGCGTCGACGGCGACGTCGACGAGGGCGATAACGACGACGACGACACGGCGTCGACGTTCGCGTCGGTGGAAAGAAAACTGGGAAGAGGGACGTAACAAGTAAGGGCGGACGGAGCGAGACGCGCTCGTCTCGGGATGGAAAGAGAGGCGGACGACCACCGTCAGCTTTACCGTTGGACGTTATCGAAGGAGAGAAGGAAAATTAGCCGCTCGAAGGGGGGAAAAAGATTGAAAAAGATGAGGGGTGGATCGAGGATTTGTTTAAGGTGGAATATCGCAAAACAGTAATTGCCAGAGCGTTCGCGAGCAATTCGTCGTCGGTTAAGGGCCAGCCGGAGACGCGAATAGCTTGGTCGTCGTCGTCGCCCGTTTTCTCCGCCTTCCGGCTTCTCTTTTCTCCCTGCTTGTCCCCTTTCATCCCGTCTAGTCCCGTTTCAACCCCGTCGCGCGGAGGCCATCTCTTGGGGCCATTCTACCGGCATTGCCGAACGATGCCGATGCCGTAAGCCTGCAGTCATAATTTCGGGGGTTTATTGTGCCTCGAGTTTTTCATGTTCAAGAGGAAACCATTACTCTTGACAGGGAATTGCACAATGTATTACCAGTCGCGCCTGGAAACAGACGACCAGCTCGCTGGTCCGCATGGCTGGCGGCCCCACGCAACGCTCTGCCAAGAATCATTTGCCCTGGTTAATTAGTTACATCCGCGCGCGCGTATCCGAGCACCGCTCGCGTGCCTCTTTCTCACCCTCTACCCCCGTCTGTCCGTCTCTCTGCACTCTCTGCGCTCTCTGCAACCCTCTGCGCCCGCAAACCTCCCCCCCCCACACTGTCTCTCTCCACCTGTTTTCTTCTTCGAGCTCCTCTCAGACACGCTCGCCCGTCACAAACTTTTCCACGAAAGTTCCGATCGGGTATTAATGTCGAGCGACCTTCTGAATATTTTATCCTCCCGGTTGTTGAAACCGAGCGCATCGATTTCCTCCCTTAACCCTGCTCGTCCCAGCGGGCACGCTCTGCGAATCTCTGCCGATTTCTCGGCCTGTCCCTGGAACGTCTCTGCTAATTGTTTTACCATGTGCAAGCGGGGGCATCGAAAGGAGGTGGGCTCCGCTCGATCGAAGAGCAGCAACTGGAATCGCTCGTTTCATGGCTTTGGGAGGATTTTAACCGAGCGAGGCGCGTCAAGGTCCTTGAGAAGGGACTGCGCCTTGTTGGGCCAAAAGATAGGTAATTCCTTGTAAATTTTTGGGACAAAAACGGTTCGACAAATTAATTTCAGATTTGGCAGGCTGTTTTATTGTACCTTGAACTGTTGTTCTGAATTTTTGTGTGACAGTGAATAAAAAACATGACAGATAAAAGAAGAGCGTTGGAAAATAATTGGGTGACCCTGGCGTTATTTAAAAAAGTTTTTCCGTATTTCAGGCTAAACCTTTCTCAGACGCAAATCAGGGCGCTTTATCTTCTTCAAAAGGCTGAGAGTTTACTGTTCATTTTTCTTAATGCATCTATTACCACCCATAGCCACATTCATATAGTTTAAGAATCTCTTTTCCTTTTTGTGTTTCGGATAACCCTTGCAATAGCTTTCGCCAACGCCAGGGCCACCCGATTATTTTCCAACGCTCTTTTTTTATCTGCTATGTTCTTTTTCACTGCCAAACAAAAATTCGGAACAATAGTGTAAGTTACAATAAAACATCCTACCGAACCTCAAATTAATTTGTCGAACCGTTTTTGTGCAAAAAATTCATGAAGAATTAATTAAGCGACCTTCCCTCGACAGTCGGAGCGATTCGCCTGGCAATATTCGCGCCTCTCCGAACAACAGTTTCTTTCTTAATTTTCGACTGTTACTTTCCCTTCGCTGGACTTATCGTTACAACTACGATAGACTACCACGTTGCATCGAAGCGGAATGTGCACGGAAATATGCATGTCGACGATATCGTTTCTCGGAGCCCAGTGCAGTGCGATTGGAGAAACGTTGCGGGTGTCTTGAGAAGCATTTGAGACAAGTCACCCCTTCGTACCGGGCGTCGTCGATTCGCACGATCCTGCACAGCTGAAATTGATCGACGTCGGATAATTTTCTATCCCGATAGACGTTTCATTCACGCTTCTTATGCTTCTTTCGCTTTTCGTTTGCGAGCCACGTTAGCGCGCGCCCCGTCTACGGAGCAACAATCGCGGAAGACGGGGAGCCAGGGAAGAAAGTGGGAAGTGAGACGGTAAGGGCTGCGAAGGGTGCGTAACGCGTAATAAACAGGGGAATCGTCGCGACGGGCGATTTCTTAGAATGTTTGTCATTGCCGGATGAGATGTTCCCGTAGACGGGAGATCCCTGTCACAGTGTCTGGCCATTATACGCGCTCAACGGTTGTTCTCTTTTAAAAGGACTTGGCTGCGGCTCTCCTGAGCGCAATTCTTTATGAATGCTCTGGAGAGCGGTCGTAGCTCGTAATTCGTCGCACGCAGGCAGTCTCGAGGCGAGGCGAACAGAGCAGGAGACTCCCATCCTCGCCTCCCCCGAGTCAACGCGGTTGAAAATGTACGAGTTATTTTTTTTGATCGTCCCTCCGTCTCGTCGCTCCCCCAAGCAGCCGAGCACTTCTCGCGCTTTTTAATTCCTGCCGCTTCACTTGTAGATATACAAGCGCGACGGTCGCGGCTCCTCCTCAACTATTCCACCGCCAAGGACAATTTCTCTTCTTCGACTGGAAAACTATGCCAAGGCTCGCAAATAGCCCGGGCATCCGATTGATCTATTTTCCTTTGACAAGCTTTCCCCTCGCTTTGTTTCCGCGCCCGTGCAGTTGGAGCGCGACCGTCCCGATTACGCAACAACCTAATAACGGACACGTAACCGGGTGCAATCGGGAGGGAGGGACGCATTAAGCGACGCTGGGTAATCCGTTAAAATCCATCTGTATCGGCTGCTCTCAGCCGTAATAGAGTAGCCAAGGTCGCCTCTTCCGAGGCATCGCGGAACCAAGTGCTCTTCTCGAGGCCTCATTCACACTGGCTACTCGGCAGCATCTAACGGAGTGAAGTGGGAACCGTTACTCGGACTTTTAATAGATTTCCATCGATTCTGTATCGAGTCGCCGGCTCCGAGGAGCTCTAAGGATTCTTGTGCCGAGAGGGATCGTATTTTAAATGCATCGCCCGAAGGGTTTACACTGGTGGAATCGAGGGGATTTAGGCGTGCAGACGGATCGGTAGACCGGAGGGTGCTCGAAAGTCTCGGAAGGTCACAACGTCGGGGGCTGACGGACCAGAATCAGAACCAGATGAACTAGTTGAGGGATAGTTTGGAGCGGGACAGGGTCGAATTCCGTGGACGCTCGGGGGATCGTTGCCGGGTCGATCAAGCGCGTTTCGGCGAATAATTTTTAGACGGGCCGAGGGTGCTCGACACCCCTTCGCGGCTGCGATGAAAATTCCACCGCACGATCAAGTCAAAATTAATTGCAGACATCTACCTTCCTTTTCTAAAATTCATAAAAACTCCCGCGAGACATTCCCGGTATTTCGAAATTTCTTAAAATTCAAATAGAGTCTCTAGAATTTGATCCTTTTCTCTCCGGCCATTTAAAACGACCATCAGATTTTAAGACCACTGGAGTCTGCCTGCGGCGACCGCGGAATACCTACGTACTTACTTTGGAACTGTAACAACAGTAGGTATTCCTTGTAACGTCAATCTGCTTGATGATCCCCGCGGAATCATTAGACGGCGGGTAGTAAACTCGCCGCGATTCGTAAAAAAGTTTCACGATTCAGGGGTGGGGGGGTGGATGCTCACCAAAAATCTCCGAAGACCATACGGAATATGTATCTTGAAACCGTACCCGTGCTCGGTGGGTGGCAACGATTCGCGGAATATTCTCGAACCGATCCTTCCGATCAAAAATCGCGTTTCTTTGAGGGGAACGAGATTCGGCGCGGCGTGGGTGGCGCTCGGTGGGAGAAGAGGGCGGGGAAAATCGCGTTTCAGAAAGTCGTGGACGAGAGCCACCGAGTTCGTTCAACCTGAGGGAATCCAAGAGACAAACTCATCGGGGCAGGACGCGCAGGGGTTAAGGCACGACCTTCCAGGCGGTGACGCGAAGGGAGAGAGAGAGAGAGAGAGAGAGAGAGAGAGAGAGAAAGAGAGGAAAAAAAGGGAGATCCCTCGGCTGTCCTCTCTTTCTCGCTATCGTGGAATATCGGGGAATATCGGGGAATATCGGGGCATGGAGGCTGACAGGATGTTGAGGATGGGATGGAACGGTTGGAGATGCGTTGGAGTGGGACAGGGTCGAACTCATGGACGAACGAGCCGACGGATAGGACGGCTGGCGCCTGTAGTCAGATCGATGCACGTGGCTCCAGCTGGGCGCCGCTCTTCGTACATCTCCTACACCCCCTTTATTCCCTCTTGACTCTCCTCGTCCTGCCGCTGCTACGCTCTCCGCTCCAGGATAGAAATCGAGGGTGTGTTTCTCCCTCTTCTCCCGGTCTCTCTGTCTCTGCTGCTCCCTTTTCGCCTAGATGTAGATACCGCCTCTCCTCCGCACCCCTCGTTCTTTTCATTTTTATCCCGCGCCTCTCCTCCGTCTCCTGTCCCCCGGCTTTTTTTTACCCACCGTCCTTCTCCCAGCCTCCGTTGTATTTTTTTTGCTTCCTCTCCTCCGCGCCGTCGGCTCGAGCCCCGCTATCGCCTAGCCGCTTTTATCTGCACACGCGGCGCGGCGTGCCCCTGGTCCTCCGCCGCGACTTGGCGCGAGAGAAAAAAATCCGACTGCGAGTCGCCGCGATCCAGCGACGCGAAAATGCGTGGATTTTCCGGTTCACCAACCCCGTGTACCCAATTCATTTAATCGCCGTGATCCGAGATTGGCGCGCTTCCGCGACGGATTTTTCGCCCCCGGAAAAAATTAGGATTTCCCCACACCCCCCACGCCCCTTTTCTTCGCCACCCCAGCGGCCACTTCCACCCGCGGACGTCGGGATCATTTTTCACCACGCGCATAGTTTTCCGCGGTCGTTGGTATCCAGGCGATACAAGAAGCGGCTGGGATGCTCGGACGAGGGCTAAGGGGTTGCACCGCGCGATCCCGTTATCCGGTCAAATTAATGATCCCGCGATACCGGGGAATGGAAGCGGGCTTTCCTTCGACGTGAAGCCAAAGGTACAATGAGAGCAGCCTCTGAATCATCCCTCAACAAAAGAGTATGATTCCGCGTAATTGTTCGCGGCGGGGGATGCTTTGGCTCGGGAAACGCCCTGCTCTCGATGCCCGCCTCAGACGCGTTTCGCATTTTCCGCAGAGTCAATCGATCAAACTCCACGGCTCTAAAGCGACAGCGTTTTCAGTTTCCCGCATGAAACGCGACGTCAGGGAAGCGACCGCGCTGTGAACCAGCCGCGGCGAGGGTGCCGATTGTAGCTGCGACGGGTCCGTTGCAAATTCTGATCGAATCGCTCGTTACGGGGACTCTGCTCTCGGCTTAACCATCTTTTTCGCTGGAACCGGGGGAGGTCGGGGATAGCCATCGAAAGGGTCGGATCGGTAATTGCGGTAACGCGGCGAGTGGCGCGAGTCCACCCCAGCCATCGCAATGCCGCCACGAGGATAGTTACGACGCGGATGACAGCGAGGCACGCGACAGCCGGCCGCCGTAAACCACCGCAGACCACCGCTTCCAGGAACGCAAGCTTCCGCTCCGTTATCGCGCGGACGTACCTACCCGCTCGCTCTCTTATTTCGCCGTGAATCGAGCCCTCGTGATAAACGAATCGATCGCCGAGCGAAGCGCGCCTCTCGCAGCTACGAGAACGGTGCGCCAGCGGTGGCTAGCAGGATGATATCGCGTCGATCGAGCGCATCCCTGAATCAATGGGCACCGGAGAGAGAGGCTCGCTGCTGCACGTGATTGAAATGGCCAGGCGCGATACGCGGTACGCAGCGACGCGACCACGTGGCGATAGATCTGGATCAGGGTTACCAACCAGCTATATCTGACCCTCTTATTTGACTGACGGTATTACGGTCAGTCGCCCCGGCCCTATAAGATGCGATATATCGCGAGGCTGCGGACGTGGTGCGACCGCGTCGATCGCTACCGTGCCGCGGTGTAATTAGTTTCCGTGCCCGGGTCGACGGGCAAGCGACAACGTGGTCGCGGTTTCACCGGGTGTCGAAGCTAACTACTCGGTCTCTCGCCCACTCGCTTCAACCCTATTTCCCCCGGTGTAACGACTTTAAACAGGTTTATCGACGAGCTGTCCCGCGCGATGCCGCACGCTCGGTTTCTCCGCGACGACCCTTCAGCCTCCTCCGGACGGAGCGTATCGGTTAGTATGCCGCCCCGTAGATCGAATCTCGTCGGAAGATTGCTCACCGTTCGTTCTCGCTAACTCGCGTCTATTGATTGTTGAGGGAGGATTGACTGCCGCCACCGACGTCGAATGAAAGTACTCGAGGAAATGGGGGAAGGAGAAAGTGACCCTCCGAAGAAGTGGGATCGTTTAAATAAAAGTAGAGGAAGCCATTATGTTAAATAGCACTTAGCGAGAAGGACGCTAAGAGGATAGTTTACGGTGGCGAAGGGAATCCAGGAGACGGAACCAAGGACGTTTACAAGAGCAGGCACTTTATTCCTCTCTATCGCTCTTCAGAGAGAACTTTGATACTTTAACAGGTGGATCTTGCGTTTGATCGTGAGACCCGAATTCTATTATACCTTGAGAGATCTCGCAACACTTGGCGAGGGAATTGCTCGGTTGCAGCCGGGAGGATTACACCTCCGCGAGTCAACTCGAGGCCTTCTTCGTGGCTCGACGAGCCTAGGAGAGTCTCCGGGAATTTCATGCCACGCTTAGCGACCTTTCTGCTTCGGACGCTGGCGTTCCAAGCATTCCGAGGCAGAGGCTTCCTACAAGGGATGAGAGAGATGTCTCGGCCGCTCCGTAGGGAAAGTTTTACGCCGATTCTGGTCAGAGTTGGTCGACGGCATCCTCATTCCTGATTTCGCCGTTAACGACGATTGGAGCGTCTACTCGAGAGACCCCCGTCGTCCTCCCTTCGTTTGTCTAGGGCGGAGAATTGGCCGGCGGTTGTTTCGCCGGGGCAATCTCGTATAGAGAAGTCTGCGGGACCTGACAATTTCTGTGTTCGATTCCTCTCCGTCCCGTGGAGCGATAAAAATTCGCGAGAAAGTCCGCCGTTATCTCGGGTCCTCGGCCGACGTTGCCTCAGCAGTTCCCGCCGGATCGACTCATTCGGCAGACGGTGAAATAGGATTTTTTTTCCTTCGTTTATTCATCGACGAGCCGGGGCGATAACAGTTTGCGAGGAGGTAAAAGCTTTCGTGGCTCGCTCCTCCTCGTCCCGGCGTCCTCCCGGAATTGCCTCCGAAATACTTGCCCTCTTCTTACATTTTTTCTTCCGCCACGAGATAGACACGATCCGCGTCCCTCTGATTCAGTCTACATCCAGTCAGCGATTGCATAACTACCTAGGTATATACAGAAGCCCCGTCTCGGAGAACTTTCGCAAGGATTTCCCCTCAAGGACGCGAGCGCCGGGTGGATCTACGTTTATCGTTCTACGTATCTCGGTGACAGCGATATCGTTGTCTCTACGAAATCGGGGGGGTCTGCGTTTCCCTTAATCCTCCCCTAGTGGAATCACTTCTACTTCCACCGGGGCCCTGTTCGCGTGGGGGAATCACTTGGCCGGGAGAAATTTTCCTCGAAATAGGCATTCTCGAGGGGAGAACGGAAGGTGGGCGCGCGGAGGGAAGGAGATGGCAGGAAGAGCAGGTTCAAAAATCGGATAAAATTTATCGGCAAAGAGTCTGCCATTCGGTCCTTCCGCGTTGCTTGCGCGATCACCTTAATGGATTTCCGGCTGGCTCGGTTCTGCTATAGTCTCACCCTTCATCCCCCTGCAATTGTTTCGCTTGGCCGGTAGGGTCGATCGGTATACGGTCAGTCGGCAGAGTCGGTAACATTGGTGTTCTTTTCGCAGACAACTTCTTGGCCAGCACGCGAGGATTCCTATCTCCTACGAACGGAACGCGTATCCTCGTCCCTCTTCCCTTTTCTCGCCGCGCCGGTTGGCTCCTTATTCCGCCTCTTTCCTACTCGCTCATCCCTTTTTCCGCCCAACCCACCACTTCTCTTTCTCACTGTCTCGCTCGGCTCCCCACACACCCCCCCGGCCCCCGTTCCAACCCCTTCTCCACCGCGTTGATCGGTAGCGGTTTTCCTCCGCGTTACTATACTGCGCGACGTCTTAAATGGACAACTTGGCGACGAGGAGACCCCTCTTTTCTTCGGTGACGTGCTCCCGCACCGAATTTACGGGCGCGTTCTCTCGCGATCGCGCTAACCTCGATTACGAGCAGCCGACAGAAGCGACAGAGAGCGGGAGAAAACGAGCACCACACCCGAACGGGATTCGGGGTAAGAAGGGACGCTGCGAGCACATTGGCGAACCGATATTCGGTAATCTTCCGGCAGGGATATTCGCAACCTTCCAAAGGATTCGTCATCCGAATCTTTTCACCGGGGAAATACTAAATTGAACGGTACCTCTGTTTCAGGATTAAACGAAGGGCAAAGGGAAAAAAACACCCCGCTTTTAACCAGTATACCAAATGTTTCGCGTTATCTTAAGGGGACATTTGAACTTTATAACCCTTTGTGATTCGACGGTTCTGTAGTCCCAGTTGCCACCAACAAAATACGCTATAAATCGCGAAATCACGAAAAATAGTAAATTCCTCGTTTTTCCCATTGTCAGACGCTTTAAAGGATAGGCGAGATTTTAATTGAAACATTGGGGTAGTCGCGAAAAGACAGCTGCGGAAAAAAGGGAAGTTTTTATTCCGCCGAAATATCTCCCGGGAAAATATGAATCAGAAATAGAATAAAGCGCGTCGTAATGCCGAGCGGACCGTGACAAAGGAGATCGCGTTGTATCTCTCTCTCTCCGATTCTTCCTTCCGACCAACGGAGCTTAATACAGAATTAACGATGGCATCTACTTTTTTCCGTTCCCCTGGCTACTCGAAAAACCCAAGTCCATCTCGATGTCGCTGAAAGGCAGCCATGTTTCCTTAAACCCGCAATAATCATTACCGTCAATTTGTGTATCGTGGGCACGATCGATAGCGGCGCACCGGCCGCGCGATCCTTGGGAATCGCTGCTCGATTCGCGGGGCTTATAACGCTTCCACCTTGGCCGTGCTAATAGGTTGATTCGCTCGATAGCGTTGAACGTGTTATGTGCGCGCGCTATAGAACGATGCCGTGTGTCGTCGAGCTGGCAAATAGTCAATTCTCCACTAGATTACACCGGGGGAACGTGACGTGCCGCGAAAAGGCGATTCTTCTCCTGTCCATCGAGAGTCGATTAGCGTGTCGAGTTAATTGGGACGATCGCGGGACTCCGGCGAGCCTCGTGTCCAAACAGGGGCGGCGAAAGGGTCGAGGGTGTTGCCAGAAATATTTCTCTGCCCACCTCGAGGGAGTGAGCGTCCCTGATAAATTCGCAGGGCAGAATACAAGCGGCGAGCGGTGTGCAGAACTCCGGCGACACTCGACAGTCCCGGAGGGTGAAGCAACCCCACGGAAGGCAGGCGTATCGGTTCGCAGGCAAATAGACAGGTGTCTGTGAAACCCGTTGACGCTAACAACCCTCTCCCGCGATGTTATCCCGTGGCGAGAGTACGGGGATGTAGATCCCGGTGGTGTCGCATTGCGGCGCAGGGGGGAGGGCAAAAGTACCCGATGTACCGACCTCGAAAAGTGCGACACACGATGCACTCGAAACTCGAGCGAGGCCGGACGAAAGTCGAACGACGCCCCTCTGGATAGTATTCGTCGGGCCGAGTGGGGCTCTCGCGACCATTAAGTCGCCGAGTGGATCCCAAGCTCGATCGCCGACGGAAAGTTCGCGACCGAATGGAAATTTTTCATTGGCAAGATGCAGCTCGCGGAGTCAGTTTCTAAGGGGGGGGTGGGGGAGGGTGGTTGGATGGGCGGGGGTGGTTAGGCGGGACGTGCGACCATTTCATTTCGGGCTCGAGGGGAGAGCAACAGATTAATTGGGAGCTCGCTGTCCACCGAGGACGCTCGGCTCCTTCGTAATTGTTTTCTCGATTTGTTTACAGGGCCGAGACGCTTCCTCCGATTCCGCGAGATATATTCACGGATACAGTAAATTCTGGTTTAATCGCCAGTCGACACTACTAAACGCGGCAATCGCTCCGAATAAAGGAGAATCGCGAGTCTCCCTCCTGTCCTTAGCGGCAGAGGAAAAGGGGACAGAGACACTGTATTCGGGGGTGGATAAATGCGCTCGCTGAACCTTCGCTCCGGCAATAATTTCATCGTCCGCTGGTCGCGATTTTTGCCGCCGATATTTCACCGCTAAAAATCCGAATTACTTCTTGTCGATCACGTGCCAAGGACGAGAAGCTTTCCGGAGCCATGCCTCGCGCCGTCCTGCTTCGCGAATCGCCACATACGTTCCACATACGCGACGTCGAGGAAGACAAAGATTCCTCGCTCCACCCCCGTTCGCCTCGCCGCCTCTGGTACATTACCGGGAACGCCGCGAGACCGCGGGCGCGATGACGGTGGGTTGGACGAATTACGATAAGGGTTTACGAGAGACCTGGATCGTAACGGCTCGATTCCAATATCGTTGGAATAAAGAAATAATTTAATGGCCGGCGCGGGCGAAGATGTCGTGAATCTTTGGCGCGAGAATAGTGATTCGTGGGGGCGCGATACGAGCGGCGCGCACCGCGCGCAGTTACTCGAGAGTCCGCCATGCGGAACGACATAACTGTGCGGCATTAATGCCCCATCGATCGCGTTTTTTACGGTGTGTTCTCGAAAATACGAATCGAGGATGGGTGCTGTCCCCGATGCCGTTTTATATCGGCTGTCTAAATCTGCAGCGACAGACGGTGCTTGCACCGTCTCCGCGGCCCGATTTAATATATACGGCCGCTCAAGCTTTACGCTCGCACTACTTGCCTGGTTATACTACTTACGCGGTGTAGGTACAGATTCATTAAGTCGCTCTCCGCTGTCTCTCCTCTATCTCGTTCTCCTCTCTCTCCCGGCGAGAGGGCAAGAAAACGTCTCACCCTCTATTTCGCCCCGCTCCGCTGAACCTTACGTCCTGATTGGCCAACGGGACGGGGAGCTCTCTTCCGCGTTCGAGCCTGCAGCGAAAGAATTACAGCCTTCCCCGTAACAATAGTCATCGACGGGACGTAAACGCGCGGTCCAGCGGAATCCGCACAGGCAAGCATCCAGCGTGTGTCAGCAAAAAAGGGAATCGCGGAAACGCTGCGTGCACGCTCGTGTCTGGAATCGCATGGTTCTGGGTAGCTTTCTTTTTTTTCTGTCTTTCTCTTCTTGCTGCTTCCGTTCCGTTATCCCGGCGTCCCTCCATTCAGCGGGATCTGTACGAGCGCGACGGTGCCGTTCTTGTCGTCGTTTCTGAACCGAAAGATCCGTCGAACGTGCTCCCGCGATCGCAATCCCCGACTATCGAACGGATCGGCCAGACAGGAAGGAAAGACGCCGCGTCGTTTCTCCAACGAGCCGAACGCACGGGCGAGCAGCTCCTCCATTGTAATTCGGTAACTTATAATCCCCGGCTGGGGCGCGTACGGTTTATTGAAACAAGGGACCGGGATTAGTCTGGTGGCAGCTCTGGCCGCGCCGCCAGCCAAAATCTCGCCGCGTGATGGACGATCGCGTATCGACCACGCGACAAGGACGAAACGCTGTATCGCGAGATAACGAGGGGAACTCGAGACGAGGAGTAGGTGCGAATGCAAAACGAGAGAGTGGGTGGCGATGAGGGCTGCAAACACTACCGCAAACACGAGCGCGCTTATATCCCGGGGTGTCTAAGCTCCGAGTACTTGTAACGAGTATGTTATAACGATGGTTATTTAACGAGTCGTAACCTCTCCCGATCTATCTCTCTGCGCTCGTCTGCACTCTACGGAGGAAGGACACTCGATCCCGCGGCGAAGTAAGGGTGGAGGTTGATTCGCACGCGGTCCGCGTAGCCTGTGAAAAAAGAAGGTTAGGCGAACCGAGACTTTGGAACGACAGTGTATGTCGGTCGGTCCCGCACTTAAAAGGTTAAGCGCGTAGCCGGGAGGCCGGTAGGTTGAATATCTCCGCGGCTGGCGTCGCGGCGTGGCGCGGCGATCCGCGCGCGCGGGGGTGGCATGGGCGTCGTTGGCTCTCGCAGGCAGGGGTGCCTTCGGCGGTGTCGGTGTCGGTGTCGGTGTCGGTGGTGCTTGCAGGCTGGCTGCACAAGGGCTGGGAAGGAAAGGGTGGAAAGGCGGGAGGGAAAGGAGGAGTTGGGGGTGGAGAGGGCGAGCGGGGATGGAAGGCGGAAGGCAGACGGGCGGCAGACACCCCATGCTTATCCCCGCCCCTCCAACGACTCCCGGTCCGTGACTCACCAAACCGTTAAGGGATGAAGCCGCCCTGCTTTCACTGTACGCGCGCACACCACCGCAGAGAGACATTCGCGGATAGATCCGTGCGCGCGCGTCCCTGGTCACGTACACTAGCCGCCGCGTTGCTCGATAGCCGCGATGTATCTCCCGTTACGCTTGTGCATACACGCGCGCGCACGTACACGTAGACACTGCCGCCGTGTTGTATTTCATCGCGGCTCTCCGTGTGCAAGCTGGGGGTGCACCAGCGCGCGGGCCACACACGCACACATGGCCGCACACAGAAACACAACACGCTTCGAACCGCTCGGTGCATTACACCGCTGTCTCTCTTTCCCACTCTTTCTCCCCGGGCTCTCTTTCTACTCTCTGTCGCGCGGTTTGTACTACACTCCGCGACAGCAGGGGTCGCGAGGGCGAGGGGTGGCCAGAGGGACATCGGGAGCAAAAAGAACGAGTCGCCTACTGAAAAATCCACCCTCTGACCGCTACAGTCGTTGCCCCGCTCCGCGCTTCTTGCTTCCTTTTTCCCTACAGCCGTTCCTGGATCGATGATTAAAAGTTACGAGAACTCGAATGAATTGAACGGAATCGAGCGCGCTCCACATGCGTTGGCCCCGAGCGTTCGGGAGGGCGAGCGCCTCGCGGGGCTCTAGGACGGAGAGCTTTTCTCGATCGTCCGTCGTAACTCTCCGCGCTCGACGCGGATAAGGGATTGTACAGCCGGCGGAGGAGCAGCTCGTTCGAAAGGCTGCCGGAAATTTACGAAAGCCGGCGAGTAATGCGAAGGGACCGCGGTTGCGGCGCGTTTATTCGCAAGCTAGAACTTGGAGAGGCTGAAGTTACGATCGCCGACAGGTTTACTTACTGGGGGGGGGGGGTGGAGTAGTTGGTTCACGGGGCGCATCCAAAAAATCGATAAGGAGAAATCTCACGCGTTCCTTTCTGATCGAGCGGACGCTCTTCTTCTGTTGCTCGCAGGGCGAACGCTGAACGGGCAGCCGTTGTTGGAGTTCCCGATGTCCAGCGGGGAGCCGGCCCTGGAACCTCTGAGGATCAAGAGGGCCACGCTTTGGGCGCGTGTCGAGTTCAGGCATGCCCATCACTATCAGCACCATCGGCAGGGCCAAACCAACCAAAGAAACATCACTCTGTGGGTGTTCAGGGTGCACTGCGGCAACACCACGCACTTGCGTGGAAAGGTAATCCCGCTCCGCGTACTACTTGCCAGTTTCTTTCGCTTACCATCTAGTATCCTCCAGTAACGCACTCAGGATTTAATCCTGGGGGTAACCGAATTTTTAATGCAAATTCAATAGAATTCATTGGGTGATTATGGAAATTGATTTAAAGAATGAAGTCAAGTTTTCTTTTCTTTTTGAAAATTTATTTAAAGAATAACATCAAGGTTTCTTTTCTTTTTACAAATTTATTTAAAGAATAAAATTGAATTTTCTTTTCTTTTTAAAAATTTATTTAAAGAATAAAATCTGTTTTCTTTTCTTTTTAAAAATTTATGTAAAGAATAGAATTGAGTTTTCTTTTCCATTTGAAAATTTATTTAAAGAATAAAATCTGTTTTCTTTTCTTTTTAAAAATTTATGTAAAGAATAGAATTGAGTTTTCTTTTCTTTTTCAAAATTTATTTAAAGAATAATATCCAATTTTTTTTTTCTTTTTCAAAATTTATTTAAAGAATAAAATCCAGTTTTTTTTTCTTTTTCAAAATTTATTTAAAGAATAAAATTGAGTTTTCTTTTCTTTGCACAAAGCTCTTAATTACTTCAGTCGTGGTTACATTAATTTCCTGTTTCAATTTTTTTTGTGGGGTACCAGAGCCCCTTGCCCCCCTCTGAGTGCGCCACTGCTGGACCCTTTCGTGGCCCCGCGAGCACAGGCGGCAGAAAGGGCGGAAGGGCTGTCGCGCCTTGATCCGATTTCTACGAATTTAATCACGTTAAAACGTTCCGCAATCTTAAGCCGCCTTACCAATAATTTGTCCAATATTACTGGCTACCGTTGGCGGGTTTCAGCCGATCGGGAAGCTTCAAATAGCACCGTCTAGAAATCTGTGCTTAGCCTGTGCCGTCCGTGGCACGCCGCGTGCGTTCGTTCCGTGGCGAGCGTAAATGGTAATACCGCACGGTTTCCGCAGGAGCTCGGGCAGCACCTGGAAATGGTGACATCCCTCGGGGTGAACGTCGGGCAACTGGGCTGGCTGAAGTTCGACGTGACCAGGGTAGTGAGCAATTGGTACACGTCGAACAGGGACACGGCGAGGGACAAGTTGACGTTGCTGGTCGACTGTACCGGATGTGGCTCGCACGTCTACGTGTCGACCTTCGACGGCCACTCGCCGCACGTCATCGAGTCGTCCCTAAACGCAAAAGGTACCAGCAACCCTCGCTGCTGCGGCTACTCGCGCACCGTCCCTCCCCCCCTGGCCAGCGATCTCACCTGCCGCTTTCGATTCACGGCGTTTCAGATGCTCAGGACCCGGACAGACCTTTCCTGGTGGTTCGCACGGACCCAGCGGCTGTGAAAAGGGTTAGAAGACGGGCGGTGGAGTGCAGCGGCGCTATAAAGGGCCAGTGCTGCAAGCAAAGGTTCTACGTGAACTTCTCTCAATTAGGCTGGGACGACTGGATAATCGCGCCTCAGGGGTAAGAATAACAATTAAACGGCGAGAGCGAGCGGCACGGCTCGTTCCCGCCTGACACGGCCAATTAATCAGGATTGCTAAAGCGGTTAATTCTCGCGATTGAATAGCTCTCGAAAATCCCTGCCCCGCGGGGGGGCAGTATACCCAGGTATTTGTCTGACAATGCATCGGCGGTATCGGTCGATAATCGCGACAGTAATATTATCCGGGAGGGCGGGGGTGTGTAGACGAGGAAAAAGAGGAACGTTAGACGGTAGCACGCGACAATACTTTATTTACGCGGAGACCCCTCGCCCTGGCATCTCGTCCCCCGGCATTCCTACGGCATCCCCGTGAAATCAGAGTGTCGCTTACAAGTGCAACGGCCCTAAACCCTTAACTTACAAGCAATTATTGCAAACAGAATCATCCCGAGGGCTTAACGACGCCCGTGCCACTGCGCCGCGTAATTAACGTTACACCGGTTTCCCCGAGAAAATAGCGCTTTCAGACTCCGCGTCACCGGCTCAGGGTTAACCAGTAGATTCGCCAGTTTAATTGGTCCTAACGTTACCTCGTGATTCCCGCTGGCTATTTTATCACTCGCCGCTTGTAACCGCGGCGACGTTGCGATTCAAGGGCTAACCTGTTGTTAATCGGCGCAGATACTACGCGAATTACTGCAGGGGTGACTGCGCGGCTGGGCACAGGACACCGGACACCTTCCTCAACTATTACACCCACGTGATCGAGGAGTACCGGAAGATGGATCGCTTGTCCGGCATGCAGCCGTGCTGCGCGCCCCTCAAGTTCTCGCCGATGTCCTTGATCTACTACGGCCCCGACTCCAACATCATCAAGAGGGACCTGCCGAAGATGGTGGTGGACGAGTGCGGGTGCCCGTAAACGCGTCCACCTGCTCCGAACGGAAGCCGCCTGCGACACGGCTCCAGCTGACCGAAGCGCACGGACCGAAGCGGTCCGCCACGGTATCAAATGGAACTTACGCATCGCCCCTACCGATCGGCTCGGGTCCGCGCGCGACTTTGGGCACGGTCCAGGCGAGCCTCGACGCGCTCCGACTTTGTTAGATTCGTTTGTAGCTTCACGGACGCGTTAGGAGTTCGCTCGAGGGCCAATCGGAGGGAGAGGACGAGCGAAGGGACCGATCCGCGTCCGATCGTCCTCGAGCCAGGGTCCCGAAGGGCTCCCCGTCGCCCGATCGCGATGCACGGCGAAACGGACGCGAGCGGACGGTCGGTGTTTAGGCGACTCTAGATAGCCCGACGAAAAGGGTTCGCGTTCGAAGGCGACCCGGAAACGTGGAGCGAGAGGGACGATCGCACTATCAGAAAAGAAAGCGTTTTCCAGCGAGGTTTCTAGCTAGTATAATAAAATTGAATTACACTTGAGCGTTCTCGAAGCGGGACGCGAGGGAGCGGCGTAAGGGGCGGTGCAGGGAGGGCGAGCGTAGGGGCGAGAACGTAGGGGAGGAGGGCCGGAGGGTTGTGGAGAGCGAATGAGAAAATTGTAGGGAAACCTCGGTCACTCTCGGGACACTCACTTTTTACGAGATATAATACGTTATAAATATATCTATACTATTCGTTTCCACCGCGACTGTAAAAGGTTAACGCTGGCTAGACAAGGGGGGGAGAGGGTTGAACGGGGAAGTTTCAAGGGACAAGCAACCGAGATTCTTACCGAGAGCTTACTCTTTTTCTTATTAGTTGCGCGACGATGGAATAAACAAACTGATGAAAGTAAAAACTAATGAAAGTAAGAGAAGGCGGTGAGGACACGTTATATGTATATGTAATTTATAATATCTATATATAATATATATTATATTATACGCTATATATACATATATATATATATACATATATTATATACACGAGAAAAAAAAACACACACGAGGTGATTCAGTCGAGTATAAATACTTCGAGTGTGGGTGGTAAAGTTTATATGTAAGTGTAAACGATAAAAACTCAATCTGATTGCCTTGTTTTTTATGCGAAACGTATGAAAGTATTGAGTAACGATTTAGTAAAATGAAAAAAAAAGTACTATTAAAAATCTTTATATGTATATACATATATATATTATAAATACCATATATATATATATATATAAATATGAATATAAATATAAATGAAATATAAATATACACGCGAGGGATGAAATGTTGGACGCGCCGGGGTAGGAGGGGTTGGAGGGTGGGGGATGGGAACGTAGGAAGGGGTTGGACGGTTGAAAGGTATTTAAGAGTTCAGAAGCAAAATAAAAAGCGGTCACGAGACAAAAATTCTTCTTATTATTATTGATTAGTTATATTTAACTGCAAGGGGGCCGATACAGGTGGGTTTAGGACGGAAACGTCGCACGCGTGGCAAAAGTTTCCAAGGCTTGGCAGAGAATATCGAACAGACGGGCAGAAATGCATGCAAGCGCGCGGGCGAAAGAAATTGGGAAGTGGCGAAGCGTGCGGCATAGTCCAGGGCCTCTCGATTCACCGCGCTGCCTCTCCGAACAAGTTTTCCTTTCTCGCATCTTATACGCGTATGTACATCGTATCTTCCTGCCGTACTAATTACTCCGAATTATTTCGATTTGCCCGAAGGAACGAAATCCTAGTCTGTATTGTAGCGTTAGGGCCATTACATAGGTTACTTAATTTAGACGCGAATTAGAAGCACAGCTACAGGATTATGCGCGGACACAGCGCGCAGATACAGATCACGGGCTTTTAGCCCCGTGGCTTTTTAGTCAGAGGCGTACGATACGGCACGCCATGCATTCACGGCACGTAGGACGGGTTACGGTGGTAGAGGGTGGTTTCCATCCCCGGTGGCAAGACGCTCGGCTCGGCGTGTAAATTGCATATAACGAACAATACAACGTGACAATAATTAATCGAGGGCCTCGGCGGAGGCCTCGAGCAGCGGAGTGAAAATTCTTCTAGTTCACGGCACACATCTGCGTTTTTCCCCTTAAATGTTTCGTTGACCAAACATCTCAGGACTGGCGTATATGTATTCGAAACGGGACACCGCACTGGACAGCCGCGTTTCGTTTTAAAGGACGATATCTCGGGGCGAGACGAGACGGGACGAAACCGGGACCGGACGAGACTGTAGACAGTATAGACGTGGAATTAGAAGGAACGCGGTGATTTTTAACGCGAGAGACGCGTATTGAATTTCTGTGGGATGGTTCGTTAACCCACGCAGCCTTACTAGGCCTTATTAAAGTATTATCACATTACTAATAAATCTAACTATTAATATTAAAGGTAACGATAAAGCTTAAGGGTATTTAAAGTATTTAAACTTTAAACGAACGGATAAAAGGGAAGCGAATAAATAAGGAACAACGGCAAGGGATGAGGGGGAGAGTGAGGGGGTGGGAGAAAGAGGGGAAGAGGGAAAATGGTTCGCGGTATTGTGACAAAGAGCCCGGCAGAATTATTAGGGAGAATGGAAGGGAAACGTAGGTAGGAAATTTCGAAGGGAAGAAAGTAGAGCGTGCGAGTTGATCGTGTGAGAAATATAAAAGTGGGGTAAGCTCGACGAGCGGCCAGTCAATTCGCCGAAGATCGCGCGAATCGACAGAAGCGAGAATGGTAATTGGGGAAGTGCGAAAGGAGGAGAGAATGTGATCGGTATGAAAGAGCGAGTGGACACCGCGTGTGTATGCAGCGGAGAGATTGAGATGAAGAGGGAGAAGCCAGATAGATCCGACATTCCGCTGTTCACTTAGCCAAAAAGAAAAAAAAAACAAAAAAGGAGAAACTTAATTGCGTCCAAAGTAAAGTTAAAAAGAGGTTTAAAAAAGACAACGTATTTCTAATAATAATCGTTAAGGGACTTCGTTAAGGTTCTTCTTCTACTTCTTTTTTTTCTTCATATTCCTCGACTTCCTCTGTCTTCTTCTTCATCTACTATAACTATTACTATTACTATTACTAAGTAGTATTACTACCTACCACTACTACTGTTACTATTACTACTTCTACTACTATTTTTACTATTACCGCTATTATCACCACTACTACTACACTACTACTACTATTACTACTACTACCACTACTACTATTACTACTACCACTACTACTATTACTACTAATACTACTACTATTACTACTACTACTATTACACCACTACTACTACTACTATTACTACTCTTACTATTACTACTACCACTACTACTATTACTACTACTTATACTACTACTATTACACCACTACTAATACACTACTACTATTACTACTACTACGACTACTACTACTCCCACTACTACAACTACTGCTACTTCTTCTACTACCACTATTACTACCACTACTACTACTACCACTACTACTACTACCACTACTACTACTACTACTAGTATTACTACTACTACTACCGTTACTACTACTACTACTTCTATTACTACTACTGCTACTACTACTAGTATCACTACTACTACTGCTGCTGCTACTTCTACTATTAATATTACTATTACTACTTTCTCTTCTACTACCACTATTACTATTACCATTACTATTACCACTATTACTGCTACTACTACTATTACTACCACTACTACTCCTACTATTACTACTACTACTCACACTACTACCACTACTATTACTACTACTCACACTACTATTCATACTACCACTACTATTACACTACTACTGCTACTGCTGCTACTATTATCACTACTACTACTATTACTATTACTACTACTATTACAACTACTACCACTACTACTATTATTACTACTACCACTACTACTACTACTACTGCTACTACTACTATTACTACTGCTACTACTACTATTACTACTACTACTACTACTTTTACTATTACTATTACTACTACTACTACTACTACTACTACTACTACTACTATTATTATACTGCTACTACTACTACTACTACTACTACTACTACTACTACTATTACTACTACTACGACTACTACCACTACTACTACTGCTGCTACTACTACTACTACTACTACTGCTGCTGCTGCTGCTGCTGCTGCTGCAGCAGCTACCATTACTACTACTGTTACTACTGCTATTTCTACTACTACCATTACTAATACCGATAATAATAATTACAACAATAATATTAATTCTAATAATAATGATAATCACGATGAGATAATAATACTTATAGTAAGAATAATAAAATAATGCGTATGCGACACGAAGACGATTGGACAGATGCGTTCGGCTCCGAAGATCAGGCCTTGAAACAATTAAGTCTATCCTTCCTAACGTATGGTCTTCGGAAATCTGAGAGGGTACAGGAACGTCAGAAGCTTGGGGGTGGGGGTGTAAGGGAAGCGCGAAGGAATAAAGGAGCACGGAGAATGGGAAATAGAACCGAATGTTGATCGCTTAGATCCATCGATGAAAGTACATACTCGGGTGCCGATCCTTTTCTCATTTGGCCTGTCGTCGTCTCAGTCAGCGAGCCTGTGTCTTCGCTGATACTCTAAAACCGAAATAGAAGAAAACGAAAAAAAGATAAAATACATAATGGTAAGAATAATTAATATTTATATAAGTCGCTTGTACATTAATAAGTGAACGAATGTAACATGAAACCACACTATAAGATTCATACATTATATATCTCTACTCCGATGAAACTTATTTAAAAGACGAATTTTTTATCTCTTTGAAGTAATATCTATACTGGCACACAAACGGCGGTGCGGGGTTTGCTGATTCATGTAACGATCGCAGGGGAGCAGAGATCTAGGGAGCGGGAGCGGATATCGCGAAATCAGGATAGAGATCCGTAGACAGGCGAGGATTGAATTATAAGTGAAAGCAATGAGCGAAGTCGACGACTTTGAGTATCCTGTGAAATGTAAAGGTATCTTTTGCCATGTACCTTTACCTACCGTTTGTTGCAAGCGGAGCAACCTTTCGCGCTCACATTCACGCCAGCAAGTACATAGTCTGGGAAACACGATTTAATCCTTTCGGGCCAGTGGCGGGCAAACTACTCGCGATCTGGGTTTCGTAGATTAAACACCGAAAGGGTTAAATTCGCAGGCATTCGTCGAGCTTGTAGTCGTTGATTTGACAGCGCAGAGTTCTGTTCACCGAGATTCCGTCTTACCAATTCATTCGGTCGTCCGGCTTTCGAGACCTCCAGTTGGCACACACCGATCCCATCGAACACATCGTTTTCCTTTCTTGCGAGCGACTGCTCGCGATCGAACCTGCCCATTCATTCTCTTATTATACATGTATATTTGCGATGCAGATTCAAAGTGCCTTATAACAGTTCACTCGTGCCGCGAAGCAGTACGCCGGGTATCCATGGACGACGGTCAAACCGAATTGTAAACGGAAAGTAGCGACAGACAGCGGGGCGAAGGCGTTTGCCCCCTTGCAATAAAACTTATCACCAGCTGTCCCAATGGATCTCAAAGTCGATCGACGGTCCAACGATTTCGAGCGTCGCCGGCAGGTGCGTGACAGAGAGGGAGAGAGACGAGAAAGCATTCGAGGTGTGTGACACCGCGTGTCTCGATTAAACGTGGCGTAGATAAATTAGTCGGTAAATGCGGAGAAACGATGTTCCTTGAGAACCCCGAGTCCTCAGCCGTTCGGCTTTCGCTTCACCCCCTCCGGGTTTTCTTCACATCCGGCCCGGCTGTTCCTTCCGTCGCATTTTCCATTCATCGCCTATTCGTTATATTCGAAGGGTGAGTAGAAATCGCAAATAAAAGTACTCTTGAAAGAACGTGGGCGATCTCTCGCGAACGGCTTCTGCCATTCTTCACTCTCCTAGCGAAGGTATCGCGACGGGGGACAGGATCAAGTTCATCTAAATCAGTGATGAGCAACCCGCGGCCCGCAATTATTTCAATTGTAAATCTGTGTCAGGAGTTACAAATTCATCGCCTAAAGTAAAATTCTTTGTTTATGATATTCAGGTATTTAATATTGCGGCCTAATACTCTAGTATTAGGTTTCCACTCTTGGCCCACTAATGGCCAAAGTTGCTTCTCGACGATCTCACGTCCGCGGGATCGTCGATGCTCTTGACCCCCTCCCCGCGAGGCTCCTTAAGGGCGCGAAAGTAAAAGGAACGAGGGCCTAGCGAACGAGCGGCTGTCTACTTGATAAAAATCGAGCTTTCTTCGGCAGGGTTATTAACCCCCTGCGTGCGCGTAAGTGGTTTGTCAATGACGCTATAGAGCTCATAGAATAATTGTGCGTCTATTTCTTGCTCTGGGATGGGGGATGTTAGCGTCACTGCAACTATTAATGGAATGCCACGACTACATCTCTCTCGAATAACTCGAGCAACTCGAGTAACCAGCTTTGCTCTACAAACTGCTGTGCAAACAATCCATTTTCTCTTCGCCTCGCGTTCCTACCGCGCGACGCGTCTAAAGCGGCGGTAAAAATATACGGTATATATATATTATGAATGTGACATTCTCGTTTGAAAAAGCTACGCGTAATGAAACTCTTTCTCCCTTTAATGACTGCTTGTGCAAAGTATGATCGTGCAGGTGGCTAGAGGCAACGACTTGGGGAGGGGAAGAAATGATTTCGAGGAAGCCGAAAGAGAGGGGTAGTTTTCTTGGCCGGGTACTAGCGACCGGAAAGTTTGCTCGTCCGTCGTCGCGTTCCATAAATGGATCAGGTCAGGAAGCTCGTACGTTTGCGAGCCAGTGCGTCTCGGCTCGTTAAAGTTCCCTCGTTGGCCGTAGCTTCCCCTCGCGACTCGAGAATTAACCCGGAAGCGTATTAATCCGCCAAACATTCACCCGACGGCAATTCAGCCTGGCACGGTGCACCGAATCGCCCACGGAGTTTCTGCGTTATCGACGCGTCGCGCCCCTGCATGCCGCTACACCACACACCGCGCTGCAAATCTCTTGAGACGAGGCTCTCCCGCGAGCACGGGCTCTCCGATACCCGCAAATCTTAACGCGATTTCTTTCAAGAAATCTTTTAAGGAGTCAGCATTAATTGCATTGGTTTTCAACGTGCAATGTGGGGAATATATTACACGTTAATGCGTTTGTTTGTTAAATTTTAGGACATGGATGAACGACGAAAGGGTCCCCTGGGAATTTATATAACAGCAACGTTTTCCTGATATTTTTAGTCGTATTAAATAGTTCACAGAGTGGAAGGCAAGTTAAACGGACTGAGGTGCATGGTTCAAGGAACTCGTCGGAGAAAAGAAATCTCCTCCTCTCTGAAAGAGTAGAAGCTCACGGTCGCGAGATCGTTCCGCGAAAAGCGAATCCCTTAGCCCGAGTCATATTTGTACATATATGTATGCCCCGAGACTACGTTCGCGAGATCGGCTTCGTTTGTAATTAACACGACTTAAAGGCGTAAGTGAACGTATATCTGTAAAATCATTCCTACGGTGAACGTGAATGCTTTAGCTAATGTTTGGAGCGTGTGTTAACCGATTTACGCGCATTATTATTGTTAACGATATAATTGTATTTACTTTTATAAAATAATGACGGGATATTGTAATTAAAATTCTATACCGAAATTACTCTGTATCCATGAGAGATGAATAAATAAAATGATCAAAATATGTAATTCACTTGTCTGCTTTATTCATCCTCACTCGAGGGGTGGACATTATTACAATGTTTATCAAAAACATGTCCTTTTTTTTATAATTTAAGATCTGCTCTGCCCAATGAATTATTTTAATTGGAGGCTTGTATGAATGAGTTGATGAAATATTTACTGTCTCTAGTTTAAGTTATTAATTTAAATATTAAGTAAAAATGCTTAAATTTTTATATGGGATGAGAAGACGCTATAGAATTTTATAATTTATTTTAAATTAATTATAAATTATATAAAGTAAATTATTTTGTTGGGAATTATAATTTTTTGATTATATTAAGCCTAATAAATTACTTCCTTGGCAGAATAGTGCGTTAAATTGAGAATTTAAAATCATTAAGGTTTGACACCTGAAATAGTAATACAAATCGAATCATTCTAATTTATTACCATTCCATTAACACAAATTTCTCTGGACCCGAAAGAATATCAAATATCGTTTCGTGTTGTACAATTGCAAACTGTGCAAAATTTGCGAGTTTCGCAGTTGCAGCTACGGGCGGTGTGCTTTCTATACACCTTTCAGTCGTGAGTAGACGTGTTCGGAATAGACGTAAGTGTTTCCGAAAAAACTCTTCTAAATAATGAATGTACTTATTGCCGTGGAATCCAGTTAAGCGGCCTCCAATTTGGTCAACTAGTTGACAAATTCGATGCAGGTATCGGGAAATGGGAAGTCATTAATCTTCAACTCGTGCACGTTTACGGTATAGATTTGTAGAAAACTTACTGAATAATTTTTACAAACATTTCACACACAGACCATTTGACATCAACAATTTTCACAACGAGGAGATTACACGCATCATTTAACACGGAAATATATTCTTTTAAATCGCCCACGTATTCGACGTACGAATATAAATCCAATTTCAATTGACCTACATGTCTTATTCTATACTTACATACGCATATTTTCTTAAAGCCAGTTCATCTTTACACTCGACAATTTTCTGATTCCGAAAGCAGGGCAAATATAATGACGCGAGTTCGCGAAATTATGAGATCAATAAGAGGAACTTTCCTTGCTGATCGATCTTCGCTTTAGGGATGAAAGTCACTATCAACACTTAACTAATACAAATTCTACTTCGAACACACGCAACGAGAACATTAAACCACTAAAGAATACTTTAACAAACTACCGTAAAATTAAACTCCTAAACGGGGAAATGTATTTCCTAAACACTTGCGGTCACAAGCGTGCATGTAACAATTCTGCGGAACTGTGATTCTGAAAAGGGAAAGGGATGGGTGTAGGTATAACTTCATTTCGAACGTATTAAAAACCTACGCAAAGAGCTCGTTGTTCTCCTCTATCGATCCACGTTCGGGAGATCAATCCTCTTCCTCTTCCCGTTAGTCTTTACGCAGCTGCGGTCTTTTGAAGTGAGAGTGGGCAGCGTGCAGCCCTTTAAGTCCGTCACGAGCAACCCTTTGTGCTCCAGCCTTCGAATGTACGTAATGTTCGGTATGACGGAGACGGATCCGAAGTAGCAAACCTCCCTGGGCCGACTAATCTGTACCGGTGACGGCCTCGGCTCTTCGACTTCGACCCCCTCCGATTCCGCTAGGCTGATGGCCGATCTGTCTTTCAAGGAGGTCATGTGCCATCTGAAATCGGTGTGTACAGTTAAAATCGGGCGAATGCTCGAGAGCAAAGTAGATTATAGAAGCTTAGAGACTATAATACCCGCTGGTGTTGTGGCGGCAATCTTTCGGTGGCGCTCCAGCGGAAAGGAAGGTCAGCCTTCTCTCTTCCGACTTCTTAGCCATCAAGGGGTTCATCGCGGTCTCCTTGGCAACGGACTTTTGCAGCTCGGCCTGCAGCTTGTCCGCGTAGCCGTTTTGCGTGAAGAACAAGTGTTGCAGGAGGGTGGAGCATTTGGGCCGAAGGTCAGGGTCCATGCGAAGACACTGTGCCAGGAAGTCTATCGTCAAGCCATCCCAATTGGGGAACAATTTCCAAATCGACGTGACGCCGGTCTGGGGATAGCTCACGAGCTCGTCCGCGCTGGCCAGACGCAGCATCCTACCTGGCACATTGCGACCCATCAGCAATTGATGCTTCGTACACAGTCCTCCTGAAAGTAGCGAAATGGTCCGTTGGACGGTGGGCGAGTCGTCTTCCATTGAATAATTAATAACGACCACCTTGGCCAGGTCTAGAAATACCGCATCTTTGGGAATTTATTTCTAAGTGACAAAAACACTCTTCTCGATTAAAATTGTTCAAAAAATTATTCAATTCATTTAGAGGCTTAAAGCCCAGGTTCGTGTGTAAGAAAATTAGTAATCAAAAGTCAGGTAAAAATTAAAATATAGAAAAAATGGAATAAATTCAATAGAAATAAATTTTCAAAGATGCGGTATTTCTTGACCCGGCCAAGGTGGTGTTAGCCCTTTAAGGATCGAAGGGTCGGTTAACTTGCTTACCGAGGACTTTGGTGATCCTGTGAAGCTGATCGACGTCGCTGTCGCCGCAAAACAGGGGGGTGCCGTTCACCATCTCCGCGTAAAGGCAGCCTGTTGCCCACACGTCCACCGACTTCCCGTACCGCGGATCTCCAATCAGCAGTTCCGGCGCCCGATACCACCTAGTTGCCACGTAATCCGTGCAGGACTCGTTAGCCCCGCTGATGAGACGAGCGAAGCCAAAATCGCAGAGCTTGATCACCCCGTTCGGTGACACGAGGATGTTCTCCGGCTTTATGTCCCGGTGCATGATCTGCGGACGATCGTTTGCAACTGATAGAAAATTCACCCGGGTATTTCAACCAAACCGCGAAGGGCATTGCTGCGACGCCGGCTCCCAGTAAATGTGACAAATGTATCAGCTATTATTCTCGTTCTCCGAGGGTGGATCAATAATTTGTATCGGCCGTCGCAATAATTATCTCTGCAGATTGGTCACGCGAGCACATCGAGAATGTCTCTCCTACTCTATACTTTACGCCCACCAGAGATTGCTGGTTCTTCGAGGCAGGGGCCCTAAAGGATTCCGCGGTAATCATTTATGCGCAGGACAGACGTTCATGAAAGATAAACTAGCCGAGAACCAGCACGTGTGCCGGTTCAACCGTGACACAAGTGCTCTCCCAGACTTTCCACGAAGCTGTTGCACAGAGTTACGCTCACATTATTGTTGTGGCAGAAGTTCAAGCCTCGAATGACCTGGTAAATGTGACGTTTGGCCACTTCCCAGCCCAGGCCAGCCCCGAGACGCTCCAGCTCGTCCAAGAGAGTGTGATCCAGGTACTCGAAGACGAGATAGAAGCGTTTCCTCCGACGAAACACTTCGATCATGTTCACCAGATTGTCGTGGTGTAGCTTCTGTAAAGAGGAACAATCCGTGACGGAGCTTTGCTCGACAATCGCGGAAGCAACGCGCTCGCAGCTGCAATTCGACCAAATTTTAAGAAACAAATATTGACACTGGTTTCTTGGTCGAATTGCAGTTGCATTAAGGTGGACGAACGGCCTGACGTACCTTCAACATCCTGATCTCGCGGAACGCCATTTTCCGCACCTGAAGGTCCTCCTCGGTCTCCAGGAACCTCTTGATGGCCACCAGCTGTCCCGTCTGACGGTGTCTGCACTTCATCACCACCCCGTAGCTTCCTTCCCCGACCACCTCTATCATCTCGTACTTGTCCATCCTATCTGCAACTTCCTCCTCTCACTCCGGACGATGGAGCAGCAAGCGAGCAACCCCTTCGCGCTCCAATCAGGATCGTCGGCTTCGTTCTACGGGCAGTCTTTCTCCTAAGTATACAGACCGAACGTGAGGAGCAAAGACAGTGTCCTGGGAGAACGGTTCGATCGGAGCAGAAGTCTTCGTCATCATCGGAGCAACCGAAGACGATTCGTCGTCGGTTTAGAATAATGCCCCTAATGGCATTCCACGGTCCTCACTGCCGGATTCAATATTCAAAGGCTCGCGTCTCGAGTGCAGAAGCGCGAATGCTCGGCGAAGAGCCACGTCGCAATGGCCAACGAGGCCCGCGAGCGATCGAAAAGAAAGTTGGCGTTCGCTGAAATCGACGCGGCCAGCACCGGGCTGAAACTGCTTGGACGGGTAGCTAGCGAGTGGCCGTCTCATCCTCGATTATCGATCAACCGGTAATTACGCCTAGGGATCCCCGGTGGTCGGCCACGCACGGCTGCACCGAAGGACTGAATATTAAACGAGGGTCTCGGAGGGTGGGTTTCCGCGGGCAGATCGAGTTCGAGGGTGACACGAGGAGTCACGACCTACCACCACGTCTTCAACCCCGTCCGCTCTATATAGCGGCTGGTATTTTTAACAGGCGCTTTCTCCGCGCTTTTAATAACGTCACGCTCGCCGACGGGGGCGACTTATCATCGCGTGGCTGGCCGCTCTGTAGAACTGATTATTGTAGCAGCGATCGCGAGATGAGGCTCTGCGAATGGATTAAGAATTACGTGTTTCGGGCCGAGGAGATGAGAGGGCGAGAGCGTTCCTTGGCTATGTCCCCATGAACGGCGCGTTTATTTCTAGAACGCGGACGCGTCGTGTCAAGGTTCCTCTCGCGCGACTCTCAGCAACTTCAATGAGACTTGGTCAGGGAGGAACCGCCGAAATATGTAATGTCTGCGTGACACCTCCGTGAGAAAGGCGAGACGGACTATTGTTTCTGCCGGGAGTTCTCGGGATCGTTCCTCAAAAAACGCGCGAACCCCCCCTTCCCATACAGCACAATCTCGTTGCAGCAACGTTGCAACGTTGCAGCAATAATTCTATGTCCGCCTCCTGCAACGTTTCGGGTAGTACGGCCAAAAATATAAATAAAGAAAATTTTTTTCCCCACAAGGGGATTCGAACCGGCGACCTGTAAGCGTCGTAGGCGAACACTTTACCGCCGCAGCTACAACCACTGATTGATAATAGTGCTAACGTATTCGAACTTATAGTCCTACCATGTAAAACTTTAAACTCAAATTATTCAAAAACGAAGACTCATTTTAACACGCTGCATTAGGGTTTTGTAACACTATGTAACACCCTGTGACATTCTACACATTAAAATATACAGGGTGAACATAATATAACTAACATTTAACCTTAAAATATCTCCTTTGTTTTTAATGATACGAGAAAATGTCTCAGGAAAAAAATGATTGCTAGACAAAAAGGGCAACATATTAGACATGGTTGAATTTGTATTTTTATTGGCTATAACGTTACAGTAATGAAAATACGTCATCCCATTAAAAAGACTATCGATGATCTTGAAATTTCGGGAAATATAACCTTGAGAAAAAAATCGTCTTCGTCAGAATAATTGTCTCTCTGAAGCAAACACTTTTTTCCTTAGACATTTTCTCGTATCATTAAAAACAACGGAAATATTTTAAGTTTAAATGGTAGTTGCAGCAATGATCCTGCAATGTTGCCGCAACTTTGCCGTAATGTTGCCGCAACGTTGCCGCAACGTTGCCGCAACGTTGCTGCAATATTGCTGCAACTTTGCCGTGCAATATTGCACCGCAACGTTGCAGCAACAATTCTATGTCCGCTCCGTGCAATGTTGCGCGGCAATGTTGCAGCAACGTTACAGCAACGAAGTGTGCTGTATGGGTTAGTGTACTATCAAAATGTTCGAGGTCTCAGAACTAAGCTTGATGTCCTTATGACATCGATAATTAGCTCTGCCGTCCAGTACGCCGTAATTAGTTGAAACTTGGCTGAATCCTGGGATCTCTACGTCCGAATTTGGGTTAGTGGGATATAATGTCTTCCGCGAGGACAGGTCTCAACTCACGAGTAGCTTCTCTACGGGGTGGTGGTGTTCCTGTGGCAGTTAGGAATACGTTACCCTGTACACGAATAAACCCAATACAAGGTGACCTAGAGCAGCTCTTTGCCCGTGTCCGGCTTGGTTATAAACACTTAATTGTGGGAGCCTTATATCTACCGCCAGCATCCCAACCGGTTTTGTATGAAAAGCATGCGGGATGGGTCACCGAGATTTTCCATTGTTTTAGCGAGTATACTTTCTGTATTCTCGGTGATCTTTAACCTCCCTCGTGCTGTCTGGTTTAATGAAACGGGCGTATCCTGTTTCAAAAAGCCCGGTATATCATCTTCGGAGTCACTGGCCATAGATACACTTCTGGAATCGTATAACTGCTGCAATCTTATTCAGGCGATCACTGTATTCAACGCTCACGATGGTATGTTAGACCTAACCTATATAAATGATATTGACGCGACAATAGACAGAGCAATAGATTTCCTTATCGCGCCGGATGCGTACCATCCACCCCTACTCGCATGCTTGAATGGATTATCTTCGACTGTCGATCGTCTGCCTGCAAAATGTCACGTGTCTAGATTTCAAGCGCGGTGACTACCCTAACTCCGTTGATTGAGATCTCGAGACTGCGGAGGTTGATCTTAGTGCTGCCTTAGATCGCCTCTACTCTCATCTTAACATTATTGCCATTAGCGCTTATATCCCGATTAGATCAGTTGTACGTTCCTCCTTTCCGAAATGGTCCCCCCCGCGCTTGAGGTATCTGATACGGGCGAAGAAGAGAGCGCATAAGGCGTATAAACTCTCCCACGCTGCTTGTGATTATTGGAATTTTTCTGGGATCCGTTCTCAGTGTAAGCTATTGTCGAAATTAGATTATCGAGCGCATGTTGCGTGTATGGAGAACTCCGAAATAATGTTAAGACCTTCTGGAACTTTGTAAATGCCAAGCGTGGTATTCGTGGTCTTCCGGAAAATATGCGCTTTGGCGACCGCACCGTTAATGCGATGAGGCTTCACACAGCAAAGTGTGTGGTACTCAGGTCCTCTCGAGCTAGGGTCCGCTTGGATTACCCATGCAGGCTGCTGGATGAGCCGCTGAGGGAGGTTTCTGAAGTGATAGATCTTGGAGTCCCCATAACGCTGTGCTTTGACTTTCGGAACCATTATATGCGATGTACTAATAAGGCGTTGCGAACTCTTGGTTTTATCCGCAGATTTGCGAAGCATTTTAGAGACGGGGAAGCGTTGAACACTTAGCAACTACTCGTTTGGTTAATTTATAGTCACTAAGATCTAGTCGGTTTAGACTCTATTTTAAGTTTAGTTTATACTTGTATTCCAAAGGGTTTCCCCGTTAATTATAATAATAATAAATGTAAAAGCCGGGAAGGCGGGACGGAACTTGTTGGAGCGAGATTATCGAGGGTGAACTTTGCGTGCCGCGAAAGCGGGAAGTTGCGGAGGCGAAAGGTCACCGCGCGCAGCCAAACTTACCGAATGCCAGAAAGTTTTCGAAGGCCTTCCGGTAAAGGGTGCTTAAATGCCACCCTTGTTCTCCGGGCCGCGGAAATCCGCGTGAATTACCGCCACCGATTTAGCTGGAGGAGCTCGAACAGCGAGAGGACACCCGAAGAGCCGAGTTGAATCTCTGAAATCGCGGTGACACCGAGTCTCCGCCTTCTCGCGGGAAGCCACCCCGTCTCGCGAGTCACGGAGGCACGCTAAATGCGTTAAATGTCCCCGAAGCTTTTCAGGAAGTACTTACACGTCCCCGTGCAAAGGTTACAATCGATGAGCTGCAACGCGTTGAATAATGAATCCATTTTCGTTGCATAGGATGCAAAAGGAGGTCAAATATAGCGCGCACCTTACGTCGAATTTACCCCACGGAGATTCTGAAACGCTTCGCGACCTCTTGACGTTCGAGCCTCGCGTTCTCAGGTCGGATTGAAGTCGTCGCTCGTCCGATCTTTAATGGGGCGATCGAGCGAACGTTGGCTGGATATCGTGGCAAATCGATACGCGATGCTTATTTATAGGGGAGGAATGAATGGCTCCCCTAATACCGCCGCGATCCACCGAAAACGGCACGATGTCGTTCACCTGCTGTAGTTTCGATCACGTACATCGCAGGACACGAACTTTCGTCGGAGTCGATGCATTCGGTTCACCGAACGACAGCGAAATGATCTCGGAGGGTTGTTCGCCCGGCGGAATCTCTGGCTGTCGATCTATCGTCGAGGCGGTCGCGGTCGGATGATCGGAGAACGGCAAGTTCTCTCGGGAAGATCAGTTAAGGAGGAAGGTTGGAGTCGGGGCCCGAGCGAAGCGCGCTAGAGGCAGGTCCGCGGCAGGCTGCTCGATGGATGGTAAGCACTGAAATAGCTGCACCACATGGCGGGGGTCTTTAACGCTGGCTAGATTCAGCTGTATGCGTTTTTACGTATTCGTGTGTCGGGGAACACTGTGGACGTTCAGTGCCGAAGGCAGACCCTCCGAAGGAGCGCGCCCGCCGAGTCCGCAGCGACGTTTCCTCTCCGGACAGAACAGCCGTTCACGGAATTCCACCTCCAGATCAAGATCCGACGTTTCCCTGAATCGCCGCGGGAAGATGAACGAAATACGAGGGAGACAGGGAGGTGCCTGATCAGCGGTCTCTCGGAGAGGAACGAGTTATTCGCTCGCCTTGGACGTGGATACTAAATCGCGACACAGTTTCGTGCCACGTCCCTGAGGAAAACAAGCCAGTGCGACTATGGTGAAAGTTTCAATGAAGATGTAAGGACGAGCGGATGCTTCCTTGCGAGTGCCCCTCAGACTTCGGGAGAAGGATCTCTGAGGGGATGAATCACCGGTGCCAGCGGTGAAGGTTGCTCTAAATCGCTTGGGCCAGTCGGAGATCCTCAGGTATGGCCGCCTGTCATCCAAGACCCGCGGTCCAGCACCTTCAGCTGCAGGAGCCGCCCCAGCTGGGCCTTGGGTCCATTAACGGCATCGCTGGCCAAGGCCAGAAGCCTCTCCAGCAGGCACACTACTCGCCTCACCTGCTCAACTGGGTCTACCTGACGATCGCCGATCAGAATCATGCTCAGCAACCGGACCAGGTACTCTCCGCCTCTAAACCCCCGTGATCCGTTGCTTCGTCTTCGTAGAAACCGTCCGGCTTACGAAACGCTTGACTGTGACTTCAGAGCAAGCTCCTGCCGACGATCTGGAGCGGGTTCCCTTCGGCGGCGTCGCAGGCTTACTTGCACAGAGGCGGGCTGAGCCCTTCCGGCGCGATAGGGGGCAACTTGGCGGACAGCATCGGCGACCTAGCAGACCATTTTACGGAGCTGGGTCTGCTGGAGCGGAAGCCAACAAAGAGGCCGCCGCCCAGCTACCTCTGCCACCTGTGCTTCAAGAAGGGCCACTACATCAAGGACTGCCCGCAGGTGTCTATGCCGGGTTTAGGGATCCGGGAGCTCTGGTGGCCCTTAAACGAGCCGCGTGTCGCTCGCCGCGACGAGGTGCTCAATTGGACGCTAATTGAGACAACAAACAGCGTCTCTCGCGAGGATGACGTCACGCGGCACGCTCGATGAGTTTGGCCCCATTAGCGCGACGCGCACACGTGCCTTGTTTTTGGAGCCAGCGCGAGCGGCAGCTAATACGCGCGATTGGGTGTTATCGCGATAGCCCCCCCGACGCTTCTGGAACCCCCGCCTCGCCCCTACCCGTTCCGCCTCGCCCCTTCCCGTTCCGAATCGCGATCATCGCGCGTTCCTCTTGGCGATATTTGCGCGCGAATCGTCCGGCTCGCGCGCGCGGCGTTTCTTAAAATACGCCGATGACTAACGCGTTAATTGGAACATTCCCGTGACACTTACGCCGTTGCGATTGCAGGCACGACCGAAGGGCGAGGGCCTGACGCCGTACCAGGGGAAAAAGCGATGCTTCGGGGAGTACAAGTGTCCCAAGTGCAAGCGCAAGTGGATGTCGGGGAACAGCTGGGCGAATATGGGCCAAGAATGTATCAAGTGCCACATAAACGTCTACCCGCACAAGCAGGTGAACGCTTCTTACGTAATTTAACGATTAACACCTGTTGCAGGCCTCTCGTCGCGAGCCTCGACGGCAATCGCGCGAAGGACGAGGGGCCAGAAGAGGCTTCCGCGCGGGACGCGTCGAAATATCGCGCGAAACCGCCGCGATGGCTAATTATAGTCGCGTAATCGTGCTGGCGGTGATCGCGCTCGGTGGCCAGAACCTACCCAGCCGCCTCGCGATCGTTCCGAGGCAAAAACTCGCGGCTTCCGACTCTCTTTCTTCCCGCGAGCTCCAGCCCCGCGGATCGTCACCGACGCGGCCGAGTATTTTTAGGCCGGGACGGCAAAAGTTTGAGAATGTAAAACGCCGCTGGCGAGGAGTCGCGGCACGCCGTTTCTGACAATTAGCTTTCCTACACGATTGCGCAACCGTAACATTCCGCGTGCTTTCAGAGGCCGTTGGAGAAGCCGGACGGGCTGGACGTGTCCGACCAGAGCAAGGTTCATCCGCAGCATCTGTGCGAGAAATGCAAGACGCTGGGCTATTATTGCCGAAGAGACCAGTAAGCGGCCAGCGCCACGGTCCTTTCTGTCTATATCCAACTGCTCCGGGGACACCTTGAAAAATCGATTCCGCCTGGACGTGTTCGTGTCTGTGATAATGCGTAGTAGTCCAAGAAGAATAACCAGACTTTTGCCGTCGAGTGATGCGCGGGGCTCTCGTAGAACGATCTACGACGGACGCATGGCAGATAGTGTCGATGCCGAGTAGCTGGCCGCACGTACAATCTGTTGTTTACTTGTCAAACGGGAGACCGGAATACACGGTAGTCAGGGACGCGCGGAGACTATCACAGATGAAGCGGCTAATTTTAGTCGCTCTCGGCTTAAAGGAGCGCGGCAACTTACACGTGTACGCGTGACCGAGGTACAATTCAGAGTGAAAGGTGCTGTATACAAACGCGCGCTCGCGCTCGCGCCGGCCAGTGGAAATATTGAAGCGGGGAGCGACGAAGACTGGCCACAGGCTGCCACCTCCCCGCTTCTCGCGGAATACACGCCGTCGTACCTGCTCGCGTATTCGTCTCCGATCGATCTATTTGGATCCATGGTAGCCCCGTGTTCGTCGGTAAAAGCTGCGGTAACGAAATCTCCACGAGTCCATAATAATCCGATATATTTCTTGCGTATGTACAAAGTGACGTTGACAAGACACGGAAATAAGTTGGATTACCCGAGCCTAGGCGCTCAGCGGGGCCATTACATATTTATATGTGTGGGAGAGACCGAGGGAGATGGAGGAATATCGACCCTCTACTCGCAAATTGTGTCGCACATGCATGACAATTTAACGGGCAATCCGCACGCCTAGGAACGATTCTCAATAATTTACTCGGCGACTTCGTAATCCGCGCCGCTCCGGCATTGTTTATACAGAAAGGAAAATCATCCGGCGGGTGGGTGAGACGGGCGACGGCCTGTTTCCCCGAGGCGGCACCGCGTGTACAAATTGCTCTAGCACCCCTCGAGCGTCCAGAGTTTCTTTAAAAATAACGGGCCCGCGAGGTGCCGCGGAATACGATGCCCGCGCCGCAAACGTGTGCAACTGTATATTATGTGGATGTATATATTAATAATAATATCAAAACGCATCGTGATATATTATTATTAATATATCGCAATGCGAAAATATACAAGCCAAAAGGTCTATCTACGGTTGTGCCTACTGAATTATTTTCATTCCCCGTTGGAACTGCGTCCGGATGAGGAAGCTCTCTCTCTCTTCCGCAGAACATGATCGTGCTTCGTAGAAACGGTTATATCATACAATATACATAACGAATGTACAGTGGTCAAGGATTAGTCACGGCGAACAGTCGATCCGCCGCGGGATCCTCGATAAAATACGCAGCGGAATTAAACATCGTCGCCGCCGTAGACTCTACAGTCGTCGTCTGTAAAGAAAACATTCGATTATTCTCGGTTGCCAGAGCTGGCGCTCGACGTATGTACAGTATAATGAAAGGAAGCTATGCGTATGGGTTTTGATGCGTCGTAGCAATGGAGAGCGTCTCATAGGGCCACGGGACTGGCGCAACGAAGCAAAATAAAAAGCGATGCTTCTAGCCATGGGCGTCGCTCTGATCGTACAGACGGTGGCAGAGATACCATCCAACTTGTACAATCCTACCTCCCGCGACTGTGACTATTCAGTTTAGAAATTTATCGCTCTCCCACCGTTTGTACAGTCAATAACGAAAGAAAAAAAAAAGAGAAGAACGATCAGAGCTGCCAAGATCGACCGGCGACCCATGCGATTGGATCCATCTAGAATGCAAGACATTGATTCACCTCGGACGAGCTCGCTCGGTGCGGAACGATTACTGTTCCAACGTGTTGCGGCTCCTGCTTATACGGTAAATGCTGGACAGAGTGGTGCTGCTGTTGTTGTGGCCTCCACTCTTCATACCTGTTCAGAGGAACGTGCTCTTGCTCGTGGCTAATCTTTGGTGGTCGTTCGAGCTCCTCTTCGTTCGTTGGTCTCTGTATTTGCTCGCCGGGCTCGATGATCATGTGACCGATAGGTTGGCAAATGTCGAAGACTTGTTGCGCGGCTGGCTGCACCGCGACTGGGCTCGACACGCTAGGAGGCTGTTGGTTAACCAGCGTGATCACCTGTTGCGGTTCCTTGCCGTCGAACAACGGCGTCGATGGTATGGGAATTGTTACTAAGCTGTTCATTGGGCTAGTGTTCAAGATTTCTGCCGCAAGTGCGGGCTCCGGTTCCGGCTCTTGATGTGGCGGGGACTCTGTTTGACTAGCCGACACTTGTTCTGGCTGCGGCGCTATGGACCCAGTGAACGACGGCTGCTGTTGCTCCACCAGACTGATAACTTGCGGGGTTTGCTGCACCTGAGGCGGCGGCGGTGGCGGAGGTGGCTCGGGGAATAGGTCGGCCTTCAAGTCAGGCAAGAAGCCGTCGATGGTTCTCCAGGTGGGTGCCCAGAGGTTCGAGTCTGAAGCTAACACGTTGGCTGACGACATCACCAGCAGCATGTTCTTCAGCGACTCGGGAATCGCCTCGAATAGGAGCTCGCTGTTGTCGGCGTGCATGTAGGCGCGAAGCAAGTCGAGAACAGTGAGCCACAGAGGCAGAAATCCAGGGAGGCTTAGCAGAGGATTCAAGTGATGAAGAAACACTTTGGACAGCAACATCGCTGCTCTGACTCTAGTCTCCTCCACGCCGATGGGATCGTTCGATGCTATCGGCCCTAGTAACTGAGCTAGCAGAGGGAACAGCACCTGCTCCAAACACTGGGACCATTCTACCGCTGATAATTGAGCTAAATCATGGGCGAGCAGGGTGCTTTGGAGATACGTTATGGCCGCGGTGCGAACTTGCCTGCGAGAATCGCAGCAGAGTCTCGCGATCCCTTGCAGCAGAGGCCTCCATGCTTGCGGCCACAGGGAAACGCCCTCGGTTGCATTGCTCTCCTCCGCCCACCATCGAAACACTTGAGCGGTTCTGGTGTGCAACGTGTGCATCAGGTCTAACAGCTGAATGGGACTCTGCTGGTAACCGGCAGGCTCTTCCGCTGCACCGTGCACCCTACTTCGCTTCCCTATGCACTGGAGGACTGCCTCGGCGAACGTTCTCACGCAACGGATGCACAGCTCGAAATTGAAGGGAGTGACGTGCGCTACGTCTCTGACTAGAAACGTTAGGCTTTCGCAACATTTCACGAGAGCGGCTGGATCGTGCGGTTGCAAGTCGCGGTCCAAGACGATCGTGTCCGCGGCGACTGGCAGTGGCGCTTCCGTTCCTGTCGCTGACGCCAACACCCATTCCGGCACGGGGCTGATGGGTCTAGGATCCAGCACGGACGTTCTAGAATTCGTTGCTTCGTCTAACACGGTATTGGACTGTTTCGGTGACAACGCTCCGGCCCCAGCGCATTCTAACAAACTAAACACCACTCTCCAGTCCTCTGTACTGTGAATGTTGGCGGCGCCGGTCTTCAGCAATTCGAATAGCCCATAGGCGATCTGTCGTGCCAAAGGCGCGCTTGTAACCGACGGCAGGTGCGTCAGAGGTAAGAGAGGCGGAAGGACAGTCCAAGCGCATTCCTCCCCGCGCAGCAATCTGATCGCCAGCCTTAGCATTCCAACCGCCACTCTCTCCAACAGATAGGGGTGATTCTCTCGCGCGGCTGTTGTCAATAGTCCGTCAAGATGCGCCTGAACTACTGGCCAGATGCACGAGACTCGATCCCGGTTTTGAATGCTGACTTCTAGCAGCAGTTCCAGTAAGAACACCGACACATCCTCGTCGTGAGGGTTCGTGAATACCAGAGCACCGACGAGGGAGCGAAGGGACTCGACCTGCAAGAACTTGCTTTCCTCGAGGATCTGCTTCAGATAGCAATTGGCCACAAACTCGGTTGCCCTCTTTCTCGCGGTAGCTTCCGCGGAATGAGACATGCGAGATGTGTCCTGAGCTATGTAGGAATATAAGCTGGATAATATTCCTTGGTCGGCTGGTTGCGGCTTGGGTGTAGCTGGTTCTCGAAGCAAAGATATCTTTCCGGATGGATCTATGAAATCCTCCCCCTCTGTCAGGCTTTTCGGCAACAACCTTGCTTTATACAGCGACTGTAAGCAGTCGACGATATTCTTCCAGGAAGCCCGTATCGCATCCCCGTGCATGTGGGTGATCTTGAAGAGAGTGCGCGCGGCTAACTGACACTTGCTGCTGCCGCCAAGATGCAGCACCACTTGATCGGGTTCGCCACCAGTCGCGAGGCCCGTGAACTTGCACAGGCTGACCACGAGCGTATCTAAATCGCTGCTCATACCGTAATGAGCGCTGATCGAGGCACAACTGAAATGCAAGAAGGACGACACTGTTGTAATTCATTGCGATGGCTTAGTTTTACGCTTAATAAGGTATCGCATACCGGAGAAACGTTTCGGCAACACGCCGTTGCAAAGATCTATCGGGTGCTTTGTCGTACGCTCTGCAAAGAGCACTTATGATTGGAGCCCATGCCTGCTCGGCCAATTCCTTGTCCACGAATTCACCGGAGTTTCCGACTCTTAGATAAAGGCTTTCAAGTCCGGCACCTCTGCGCAGCAATACCTTCCATAAATAATTATCCTTCACCAAGCCAGTTTGCTCAGCTGGCATTACGATTTCCTCGCCCCTAATAATAATCACAGTAGGTTACTCGTGAGATCGAACTTTGAGATTGTTGGCCGGTGTCGCGCGAAAGAGATCATACTTAATAGAGGTATATATTTCATCGAGCATATCCTGGTCAAAATCGGCGCCACCGTTGACCTTCTTCAAATTCCTTTTAAACTGGTCCGCCGTCATTGGATTACTCTGTCGTTTCACGTTATAATTATGCTGGTCAACATTCAACAGGATCACAGCATAGGCCAAAGTAAACGCAGCGTCTGCTGAAGTAAACGGCTTGCCGTTACTATCCTGGGAAGACAAACAGTAAATTCTTTACATACAAATCTTGTTGCGTCATCGCGGTACATAAATATCGCCGAAACGAAATGCTGCACTCACGTGCCAATGTTCCGCGAATTTTTCGAGCAATAAGGAGATAAGTGGCGCTTCGCCAGGAAGCCTGAATGATTCTAGATAAAGTCGCAGGGCTTGATCAATTCGAGTATTTCTCAGATCGAAACTATGAACGAAACAATTCAAAACGTTCTTATTCTCCTTTTTGCTGATGTATTCTCCGATAGCCTTCTTGTCGAGGCCAGGATTCTCTTTCAGAAGCTTTGCCACTTTCTCCGGATCTGGATTGCCTGGGTTACCACCCAAAAGACCATGCTCCAGAAGTTTAGCGATCCCCTCTCGTGGAGTTTCGTTGAATTTTTCTGTCCCGAGCGCCAACCACTGAATTCCACAGAAAGGGCACGATCGATTTGAGCTTTCTAGTTTAAAGAAATGCCAGAAGTTCAGAAAACGCCAGGAAACGTACCCGTTTATTCGCTTTTATAGAGAGCAATTCCTCTCGCGTTGGAAGATTCAGCGAGGCGCTGTGTCGAGAAGGTTTGCACAACTCCTTGTATCCTTTGCATCTGATTTCCATTCCAGAAATAAGCATAAATATCGCGTCCAAGGAAATGAACTGCATGTTGTACATGTTACCCATCAATGCGGAAGCGTTCTAGGAACAACACGTATCAAGTGCAACTTTAACGTTCAATGAAATTATTGCATTATGTTGTGGGAGAAATATACCTTTGACAAAAGTTTCATTAATTGTTCGTACAAATTCGTAGAGTATAAACCACAATCATAGTTTAGGTACAGTTCTGCTGGTAATCCAGGTATTCTCCATAATCTTACAATGGCTTCTAAAACGAACAGAAGTGAAACTTAATATTGGAACTTCAGTTTGACGATACTTTATATCGTAGAAGGTTCATACCAAGCGCTAATTCTCGTTGATCGTACGATATCCTATTCGAGTCTGAGTTCACTATCTCCATCAATTTTGTCACATAACGCTCCATTTGAAATTTCAAGTGCTCCCTCTGAGATTCGAATAATAAAAACGATACTTGCAAGTCTACAGCAAGGATCGACAATCGATCTGTGCCAAGAAGCTGGGAAACATAATTGCCACTGTTATATGTCTCTTCGCACAATCAATAACGTATGAGTACCATTTCCTTACCAAGATAAGATTTCTACACAGATCGTCTTTCACAAGTGCGAGTAACGATGGGAAGTTTGAAAGTGCATCGGCAGCGATTTCTAGCGCGACTTGTAATAAACTAAGGCCGAGATGCGTCATAACTTCATTATTCTGCTTATCGAGGGGACTGCACAGAGACACGAGGAATCTGAACAATTCGCGAACGCACAGAGCGCCGTAGGGTGCTAATTGCTGGAGTGACATAAACCGAACTCCTTGAGCATTAATATATTCTTCGACTTGCTCGAATTCTTTAGCTTTAGACGATTTGTAAGCGTTACTTGTACTTTCGTCTATCGATAAGTCTTCTACGCTTCCTGCAGGGGACGTTACTAAATCAATTCTTTTCTCGTCATCGACCGATTGAGTCTCTGAAAAAATAATGAAACCGATATGAAGCCATTGGATTTATTCGAAACGCAGTCACTGTGATTACCTTGATTTTCTTGAGTAGGTGAAGGTATTTCCTTGCTCTGATTCTGCTCGTCAGCTTCTTCTTTTTCCACGCTCTTACTCTCTTCCTGTGGCATTTGTTCTTTTTCCGTCGAGGTATTTGTACCTTTCTCCGACTCGTCGTTGTTCTCTTTACCCTCCGGCGTATCCGTTGCATCTGCCGTTTTGCTACTCGCGATCGAATCGTGTTCCTCTTTCTGAATTTCATTCTTCTCGTCTGAACTCTTTTTATTATTATCTTTATTATCATTCTTTTCCTCCTCTGCCTTCTCGACAGTTCCTTGATCCAAGGAGCCCTGCATATCAACAATATTCCCTGCAGGGGCAACAGGGGTCGTCGCTAAATGAGTGGTTTTAACTTTATCGACCGGACTTACAAGCGGAGTTTCGGTATCATCGACGTCATCCGAGTTCGCTTTTGCCTTCGGCTTGAAATGATTCTTATTCCTTCTATTTTTACTACGAGTGCTTTCCATACTGTTCGTCCTCATTTTCTGCAAGGATACACGGTACATTAAGACGCGACGTATTTAATTACCATTTCTACTAACGTACTTTCATATTTAATAGAGCCCTCGTGTCGTCTACAAACTGTGGCAGTCGAGTGAAGAGATGCTGCACCATGTCTCTCAAGCAATGCTCAGCTGTTCTCCTCAACAATTCTGCGAATAACCGCATACATTAATTAATCAACTTATAAACAGATTTACGTGCATTCGATAGCCTTACCGCTGAGACGCGTCTCAAAACATATCCTGAAGCAACTAAGCATAATCTCGCAAATGCTTTCGTTGGAAAGGTAATCTCCAGCTGGTGATAACATAAGAGCCCTTAGAACTTGAAGTATTCTCATTAAAACCACTCCATCTCCAGACGCATCAGTTCCAACAAACCTTGCATGCGTAACAGCATCGGCAACAGCCTCGACACATTGCGCTATTAAAGGATGATCAGGATCTGCGAATATTTGTAACGCTCTTACACTCGCTCCTCAAATAAACTGTCAACGACATCGCGATACATACCAATGAGATTGTAAGATATCATTTTATTAACAGCTGACAGAGCAAGACTCGTAACCGGTCCCGTTGTTTCTTCCGACCTTATGATCTCTAGGAAAGGAGCCAGGAACACTCCCGGATCCAAATGAGATAAGTCTTTCGCTTCGTTCAGTGCCTCCTTCAAGGTGTTTAAACCCTTCACGAGATTGTCCTGATCGTCGTCCTTTAAATAGAATTACAAAACAATGCGATTGCCTTTGAGTCACACGCTCGCACGATAATATAAACGGGAACAATCGCGTCAGGTAACACTGTCAACCACCTGAAATGTTACCATACTGTTTCCTGCAACCTGTTTGATCTGACAAGTACCAAACCAGATCCATGCGAGAACACTATGAACATAATTAGCAGTTAACAGGACCGTGATTGCTCCTTTCCTTCGTAACGAAGGGAAGAACTTGACCGCGAGAGAAGGGAGTGACAACGCGTTCTAACCTGATGGGAATGCGAGGACCATCGGGCACCTCGCCTCATAGCCGTAACCAGGAGGCAGACTTCGCCCTCGACGACGTACAGACCGCCTCCCGGACAGGCCATCTTTGCGATCCTGCTCATCTTCCTCGTGCCGCTCGTTCTTACACCATTTTCACTATAAAAGAAACCTTACAAACAGCTCGATAATCCGTAACGTCAAGTGTCAAGAGAACACTTCCAACACGATAGCCATCGACTGCTGAGTGTCAACAGATGGGTGCTCGACAACACGACAAACCCACCGCGCTCTATTTCCGACTCTACCGCGACCTAGCGAGCGTATAACGAATCACGAATAGCTGTTCCTAAATACGCTACCGTTCACACCAGTGACGAGCAACCTTTGGCCAGTAGTGGGCCAAAAGTGGAAAGGTAATACTCCACGCGGGCCGCAATACTTGAATATACTGATCAAAGAAATTTCATTTATGGGGTGAATTTGTTATTTCTGATATAGATTTACAATTGAAACAATTGCGGGCCGTAGGTCAGTGGCTGGAGGGCCAAATGCGGCCCGGGGGTTGATCATCACTGGCTTCCACCATCTACACGGTGTCCGAATAATTCGGTTGCGCAAATTTTTGCATGAAATATAATTACGTTATTGCGCTCTCCTACGATTCCCGAAAGAATGCGATCCTTTTTAACTTATGGTCGAAGATATTGCGTTGAAAATTTTATTAAATAATTGGTAATAAATTGCGTTGGCAAACGTTAACATTAAAATGCATAGTGTATGGCAAATTGAAATAAGTATTGCAAAAACCTTGAAATTCTGATAACATTTACGAATGATACAGAGTAGGGGTAATAAAACGTTAAGCCACCGTTATAAATATAAGATACTTTCTATCCAGCTGAATCTCCTTTTGGAAATGTTATTGCATTCCACTTGAACTTTTTACTCTCTTTATCATCTTTATCGGTTACCGCGCCTGGAATCAGTACAGATACCAGTGGAGGCGATACGTTAGTGCCGCTGCCTACTCTCGCGACTACATAAAGCTGTGTCGAAGTTATCTTGTATTCCATATTGTAAGTATTCAAGTCTTATTGTTATTTCTACATACTTGCGCGCTCGATTTTCACGCGATTGGACCTGCAATTAAAATAGAACAGATACGAGTTCGAAATTTAAATTCGAACGTCTGGCATTTAACAATCGATCCCTCCACTCAGCTTACGACTGTCTTTTGTTCAGCCACCGAACCTAAAACGAGAAATCTGCCTCGCGCAAATTGTCAATCATGTATTCCTTTCTGAAAAGAACTTTTCGAATCAATATGGGTAAAATCTCGTCGATCTTTGTCAGCAGCATGACAAAAGTAATTCTCGAAAATAGCCCGGACTATGGAGATTGGGAGAAAGATTACGAGAAAGGTGACAATGTTCTACAGCGGTTAATTTTACGGTGAAGTAACAAATTTCTCCATAATTTCGCGTATGAAATGAGTCCGTGGGATGGAAATCGAAACGCAGGTATATGCGCCGTTATGCTAATAATCTCTTTAGCTGAGTGCATTGGGTTTAGTATCCAGTGGGACGGAAGAAAGTATGCCTGTATCGAAAGAGCAAGTTAACCAGCTGATCGCATCGGATCTTGTGGTGATATTCTCTAAGACAAGATGCCCCTACTGCAAAATGGCCAAGGAGGTATTAGCTCGTTTATGCGTCGTAGCTGTACATTACGCGGCCACTGTGCTCAATCCTGTATGTTTCCAGATATTCGACGACTTGAAAAGAAAGTATACCACCATTGAATTAGACGAGAGGGACGACGGTGACGAGATCCAAAGTATATTGGGTGAAATGACCGGCGCGAGAACCGTACCCAGAGTGTTCGTGAAAGGAATATGCCTAGGAGGTGGCACAGATGTGAAGAAATTATACGAAACTGGAGAACTGCAGAAGAAATTTTAATTCATAAAATATATTCGTTTCTGTACTATTTGAATTATTTGTATATCGATCCTTTTTCTTTAATCCAATAAAGATGACTATTTAAGTAAACTGCAAAAGTTGCTAGAATTACTTGCACCACCCCTGAGACTAAGAAAATTACCATTAAATAGATATAAATCTGCTGGATGCTTTCATGAGTGACTGAAAGATTTACATTTAATCTGTGTGCCCTGCCTTAGTGCACTTTCAATCCCATTATTTGAAAATCCAAGATGAATGCCTCGTGAACTAATCAGTAAACACGTTGAGATTTTTTTCGCGATAAAGTTACGTGCGAAACGGCATTAATTATGACTTATGAAATGGTATGTATATACGGCGTGACGAAAGAGAATCGCGAGAAACTATTCCGTCGCTCGCCACCACGTGTCTACGACGGTGTGTACCTATGTGAGTCGATTCACCTAAAAATATCCACAGACCGGTGGAGCAGTGTGTCAGTAGTGCGTCGGAAACGTGGGGAAATGGATTTTTCCCAATATCGGAAAGTCCTGATCTACGCTCTAACTTTCCTAACTTATGCATGGTCTGGCTATGGAGCTGGTTTACTGTCGAATTTGAGGGACGCCGTATTGGCGGCGGAATCGGTCTTCCAAGATCTATTTCAGAATGCAGCCACTGTGGCAAGGAAGATCAAAGACATACACGAAGTGTTCGATGCGGCTGTGGAGGAAAACTGCATCTTCCAGTGCCCAGGAGGTACGTTTAACCTATCATCGTCATCGCAATATTTAACTCCCGTTATCTCCAGTATTAAAGTTGCTTCACACGTTCGCTCGCGATCGCGCTGCTATTGGCTGGAATCTTTGACATATCGATTACGTCGCGACTCACCGGAAGCGTGTTAATTTTTAAGCGACCTATTAACCCGTTACATAATTTACACGATTAACAATGCCAGAAACTTCGGACTATAAGAAAAGTCGTATTTGATAGAAACTGGGCGTATTTATAGAGAGATGACAGACTACGCCGACACGTGTTTCACTGACGCGGTTCATCTTAATTGGTAGTTATTTTCTATCTAGTATGGCGGGAAAACCTTGATTTCAGGTGTCACGCCGAAAGCCGACTGGAATCATAGACCCCAGAGCAATGGATGCGGATCTTTGGGAATCGAGGTGTGCACATCGTTTTAACTCGATGAAATTTAATGGTTGAAGAAATATTCGTTCGAACTGTTTCAGATAAACCAAGAATATCTGCCGCTGGCAGAAATGACAAAGTGTTGCGACCCGCACGACATCTGCTATGACACATGCAATTCGGATAAGGAGAAGTGTGACTTAGAATTTAAGAGATGTCTCTACAGATTCTGCGACGGGTATCAGTCATCCACGATCATAAACACCTGCAAAGCCGCTGCTAAGGTGCTTTTTACCGGCACGACTACTCTGGGGTGTAAGAGTTACATGGACGCGCAGAAGGAGGCTTGTTACTGCGGAGACAAGTGGAGCAACAAGAGCAACAAGAAACCCAAGAAAGCTGCCCATGCTGGCGGGGAATTATAGAACTATAAGAATCTCTAATTTAAAGAAGAGTTTAGGCGGAATGTATTCCGTACTTCGTTTAAGAATCTCTAGCGACTAAACGCGCGATGTTACAATTGTTTTAAAGATATTAATCGTACGATCAATTTGAAGCTGTGTTGTTACCACTAAGGATGTTTTATACTAGACCAATAAAGGTATAATTTTGCCATCCAAGCTTCCCCAAGATTTCATATTTTTGGCCACTTTTTTGTTTCTCTCCGGGAAACAAGGGAAGGCACGCCTTGTTGACAATGTCATTTCAACCACGATTTCACGAAACTTTTAAGTTAAAAATTGACTAGTAATGCGGTGCACGGCAGGGGTTTGCTAAGGGATTTCGGTAGGATGGGAAACACAAGATCCGCGCAACCATCCAAGCCGCGGAAAGAGCAGAAAAGAGAAGGCGGTGACAGGTAAGACAATTTCTGGGTTATAAGGTGGACCACGTACGTGACTCGTCCACCTTGATCCGAGTGTTTTTACTGGGACAATCTGGCCCGATAGAGAAGAACGATTCGGAGCGATCCGCTAACGGCAAAGCTAATTACGGTGGACAAGTTACGAGCGCGCACCCTGTGCAATGACCGAGAGAAGTCGCCTCGACTCGGTGAACCACCAAAGATAGTATATAAAAGCGTACTTTGTACTTTTTCATTTTGGGTAGCGTAGGTGACCGTACCAGAAGGAATAAAAGGGCTGCGAACGCTAATAAATCGCGCGCGAGAGGAAAGAGCTGGATAAAATATCGATCTGCCAATCCCTTTATCATCTTCTTCCTACGGTTGCGTAGTAAGAAACCGAAAGAGCACGTAACAGTGATCGCGCGAGCGGCGGGAAAATTGTGGACACAAATGAGTTTGGAGCAAAGGAAGAAATACGTAGATCTAGCGAACGCCGAGAAAAAGAGGCGGGAGATCAGCAATAGGAAACGAAAGTCGAGGTAACTATCGCGTTAAAGATGTCCCTCGTTCCTTGACTCGCTTACAATTCAAGTCTTTTACACACGTAGAAGGAGGTAGTAAACGTTGCCTACGAATCATGGATGGAACGGAGCGAAATTGAACAAGTGCGAAGGTTCGTCGAGAATAATCCGTGGGGCGGATCAACCCCGCAAAGTATCCTCCAAGACGCCCATATTTTTGATTTCTTTTTATTTGTTAATAGCTTTTTTTTAGATCTATGTACAATAAATATTGATGTATTTTTACACTATTAATGACCTTTCCTTATCGTTTAAGAGTTACGCTAAAAATCAGGCAGATCTCTGCCGTCACGCACTTTTTTTTCTTGTCTCGTCTGAAAAAGTCGAATTCGTTAACGTACCATAAATATATTATTTCGTTCGCGACCGTTCCGCGAAGCGTCGCCGACGCGGGGGGGGCGGGGAGGGGGGGTTTTGGGGAAATTACAATTGAAAGTACACGAACGAGCACCATTTAAAATTTCCCCGCAAATTGCTGGTCCACGGGACAAGAGTTCCTCCCGATTTCTTTTCACAATTCGATACAAAAAATAATTTCACCGTTAATTTTGCGACGCTCCGTGGAAGAGCTTTCTGTTACGCAGTCAATAACCCTTCTCGAAACTAGTGTGTGTACATGTTCGTGTGTGTACGTGTGCACGCGCCGCACGCGCGCGTACGTGTTTTGTGTGTGCCCTCTCGCTCAGAGTACTAGAGAATAAAAACGTTACATACAATAAGGGAGCAACCAACGGATACGTGTGTCTGTTCGTATCTCGGAATCTGTACGTGTGTGTTATGTAGTAGGCATTTGGATCGGACAAACTATAAGTGTGTATCAGTATGGTATGATGATAATAATAGCAATAGTAATAAAATAGTCAGAGAAGTAATAATAATGGTAATAGCAGTAATAGAAGTAATAATAATGAATGATGATCACGACAGGGGTGAATATCCCGTGAGGGGGTGGGTGTGGTGGGGGGTTGGTAGGGAGTGTGATAACGAGAAACGCGGTGTCGATGTTGATGATAAAAAACGATGATAACGGTCAATGGACAACAAACGCGCTTGACGATGATCCCGATTGACGATCGTACTAATTAATTCGTAATAATACAATTAGAATTATCGTAGCAGTAAGTATTTTTTTTTTATGATACAGTAAAGTACAGCGTGCCTCGAAGAAAACGTAAACAACAACGTTCAACAATCGATAATATCAAACAGAATATTCTTTGTAAGTATTTTTTATATATATATATAATATATATATATATATATACTATTATACACAAAACGTAACACTGTTGCGATTTCAGGAGGGAATGCCCTACTAAAAAATAGGTATTCGCTTTATCGTGGTTTCACAGGGAGGGGAAGTGTGTGTATATATATATATATAATATAATCTTTTTTACCTCGACCAGTCGACAGATCGGCGCCCGAGGTAATAATAGTTAATCATTCTTTATAAATGCACAAGTTACGAACCCATGCTTCCGCAATTTACCTATTCGTTACGCCGCGCGATTGTATCCGATACGCGTACAAACATCGGACAAGTTAACAGTCCGTCCAATACGAGCTCTTCGGATCTTTCTTGGAATGCAATCGCTTCCATCGATCAAGCGGGCGGGTGGAGAGAGTATGTGTTCGGATCTCAGGGCTACCAGTAAAAACGAGAGGACGCACTTTAAAATCCAACGGAGATAACTGCAAAGAAAACGATGTACGAATCGTTCCTGAAGATAGATAAAAGCGAGAGGTTTATACCGCGACGGTTCGGAAGGATGAACGGGTGGAAACGAATGCAAGGGAATAGTGAAAAGGTCCAGAGCAACGGCGGACTGCCGCTACCATGACCGGAGATCGTATCGAAGAGAGCATTAACTTGCTCGATAAAGTGTGATCGTTGCTAGATCGGCGAGTCGCGACGAGTCCCCGTGCTCGGACGCGGCGTCGCCGTTACGGGTGTGTGGCTGTGTGCGTTTAAGTCAATGGGGCTAGCGTGGCCTCATCGAACTATTCAGGGGCTGCATAAGGCCTCCGTTAATGTAACCGTGATACGTCGTGTACACCGCCGCTGGATTCTGTTGATGAGGATCCTGAGGATACGGCGCAGGTACGTTAACCACTCCGACCGGGAGCTGGCTGGCTTGGTTCATGAAGCCACCGAGTTGAGCCGCCTGGTTCATGTAGCCGGTGGCAGGTTGTGCCACCCGATAGCCATACTGGGCCATGAGATTCGTATTCAACGCCACGTTCGGGCTGACCCTACTGGCGGCGCTTTGCATCTGGGGACAGGTACTTCCAGGGTCTAGGGTTTGCCTGTAGAGGCTCTCGCTCGGGTACGGCTGTGTCAGAGACGCCATGTTCGCGTTCGCCGAGGACCTCGAGGTCGATCTACTGGGCGGTCCAGGCGTACTAGGGGAGACCGTGTTGTAATAATTCTTGGCGTAGCCGAGGGGTACTTGAGGCGGTGTGGGCAACTGTCTCGAAGTTTGCGGCGGTGTCATGGTATGCGGGATCGGGGGCGGCGGCGTCAGATTCATCGCCGGTGAGGGCGTGGGTGGTATCATCTCCAAGCCGTTCGTCAATTGTTGCAATTTCGCTAGGCTGCAGGAGTTGGTGGTCTGGTGGTTGCCGGAGGCCGACAGCGAGGGCGCAGGCGTATGCGAGTGCGGGGGCATCGCGCTCGTCTGAATGTAGAAGTTGGTTGCTGTGGTGCAGGGCGTGGGTGCGCCGGATCTACTGCTTCGATGTTGGATCACGTACGTGTTCTGCGTGGGGAAGGTTTGCGAGGCGACGGCCATATAGTTCCCTTGCGAGATAACGGCCATGTTGTGCGAGTGAGCGGCGTGCGTGTGAGAATGCGGATGTGGCACGGGCGGCACGCTCATCGACGAGGACTGCTGATACTGCGGCGGCACGTGCGACGTGTGCGCCACGGTGGTATGGCTGGTGTGGCTGCTGTGAGAGGTTGTGTGTTGAGAAGAGGCCTGGGTGTGCGGAGTAGGCGGCGTGGTCCTGTGGGATCTGCTACTCTGTTGCGCCGATCTCGACCTATGAGTCGTCTGCGAACCGCTGGCTCTCTTGTTACTATGGGACTGCGTTTGAGGCTGCTGCTGCGGGTGTTGCTGTTGTTGCTGTTGCGGATGCGCCGATTGCTGCTGGGGTTGCGGCTGCTGCGGCTGGGACTGACTATGCGTCATATTTGGACCCTGCGTTTGCTGGGCCAGGGACAGCTGCATCGGTTGCGGCGTGTGAGACTGGGGCAACGGTTGCGGCGTGTGACTCTGCGGCATCGGCTGCGGACTCTGGGTCGGTATACTTTGCGGTGTGTGAGACTGAGGAAGAGGCTGAGGCGTGTGAGACTGTGGCAACGGTTGTGGCGTGTGACTCTGCGGAAGAGGCTGCGGGCTCTGCGTCGGTATGCTCTGTGGAGTATGCGACTGCGGTGTCCGAGGCTGCTGAAGCGGCTGCGGCGTATGGGGCTGATGCATCGGGTGGATGCTCACGTGCGCCGGCGGAGTATGTTGAGGCATGGAACAGTCGGCGTACTGCACCTGTGGCGATATATTTACAGTGACGGAGGAGGCCGGCGTGGGTATTTGCATGGGAACGGAGATGGGAGCGGTAACCGTCGGTGGCATCGAGGGCAGGGCACTGGGCGGCCTCTCGACGCTGTTCTGCGATGCAAGATCACTGGCTATCGACGTGGGGGACTCCAGTCCCAATTGACTAACGTCCAGATCGCATTGACCGTAATGCAACGAATGCACGGAATTAGTGGTCGAGTCGGGCGTATAAACTCCCATAGATGGCAGATCCGGTTGCGAAGGGGGTGTCCGTTTCACCGAGCCGGGATTGTCCAAATGTGGCGTGGTCTTGCCACTCTCGGGAGAGTTCTGCTTCAGCTCTTCCGGCTGGGTTTGTAGATGCATAGTCTCCGGCTGCTCGATCATGGGCAGAGCTTTCTCTTGCGGCGTGAGTGGTTCGGGTTCGGGCGACGCGATATTCGAAACGACGGACAACGATTCCTTCTTTTCTATGGGAGCCGCGGGAGAAGCTTCTATCTTTGGCCGTGTCAACTCCTCCTTCGAATCCTTCGGCGTTATCCTCTCGGAAATCGTCTCTTCCTTAGGGCTATCTTTATCCTGAGTAATAGCTATCAACTTCTCGCTTTCCTCCTCCTTAGGCGAGGGAACTTCAGGTACCAATTTCGGCGTTTCCGGGCTACAAACCGCTTTTTCGGTCACCACCTCTTTATCACATTCCTTCGACACCTCGGTTTGCTCTTCCACCACCTGCGATTCCGACTCTACTTTCTGCGGCAGGGGTTTCTCTACTTCTTCTTCGGGTTCCTTTTCTGGCGCTTCGTCCTCCGTCTTCTCGGGTTGCTCGGTCGTGTCTTTCTCCGCGCTACTCGAATGCTGCGTCACAGATTTCGGCCTCGGTGCAGGTACTTCTTCCTCCCCTTCGTCCTCGTCTCCTCCTTCGTACTCGCCTGGACTCGCGGACGCTGTCTCCGTTTCCGGTGGGATGGTTGGTCCGGGGTCCTCCACCACCACGCTGTCGTGTTTACTCGTTTCCACGACATCCTCTTTGGTGGTGGCTAATTCCGGAACGGGGGGCTCTTTGCTCACCGGGGATCCAGTCTTTTCAGAGTTGGGCGACGGAGACAAGGGAGGAGGTGGTATCACAGGGCTTTCGGCTCTATCTTTCGTAGGAGTTTCCGGTTTCAACTGAGGCATCTTCAGAGCTTCCTTCTCCGCTTTCGCTCTTCCCCGTCTGGACATCGGCGAGGTCTTCGCATCCTTCGTATCCTTCGTTTCCTCTTTACCGTTACACTGGGCCTCTTCCGTCGCCTTCTTCTCCTTCGCCTGTTTAGCCTGCAAGTACTTAGTCTGCCGACTGGTCACCTTCAGCAGGATGTCGTCCACTTTACACTGTTTCTTCGCAGGTTTCTGGGACGCAGCCGATGGAGTAGCCGCCGCTGCTTTGAGGGACGTCTTCTCCGTCTCCTCAGTGCCGTTCTTGTCTTTAGAAGAGTCCTTCTCTTTCGTTTTCTCTTTCTCCTTCGGCTTCTCCCTCTCCTTCTCCTTCTCCTTTTCCTTCTCCCGTTCCTTCTCCTTCTCTTTCTCTCTCAACGACTCACGAGTCCTCTTCCTAGAACTAACCTCCGTCTTCTCCTCCTTCTCCTCGGGTTCAGTCTTTTCGGAATGTTTTCGTTTTCGCAACGGCGTCGTTACCGATTCGGCCAGAATCTTCGGCGTCCTGATCCTTCGCCTCGACATGGTCATCGTCACCGTCGGCACGGGCGTTACTTTCGTCGAACTCATAGAGTTCGCGTTCTTCGCGGTAGCCAACGACCGAGAATTCCTCGGAGTCACCGTCACGCTCTTCGCCTCCACCTCCATCGGTTCCTTGGCGGTTTCAGCAACAGCGGCACCGCGAGCCTCCTTGTCAGGCACCTTGCTCTCCTTCGATTCCTTCGTTTCTTTCGGCGATTTCAGTTCTTTCGTCTCCTTCGCGTCTTTCGCCTCCTTAGAAACGTCCTTCTGCACGGCGGCTTTCTGCGGGCTCTTCTGCTTCGACGGCGACGACCTCCTCTGCCCCACTCTCCTCCCTCTGGGCTTTTTCTTGATCTTCACCTTCTGGATCTTCTCAACTATCGCGGGTACCTGCTTAGGGTCCACCACGGGCGAGGACTCGGAGCTGTTATCGCCGCTTTCCTCGGTGCTCTGATAAGGATTGGGGATCTGCGTGAGCAGAGGGATCCATCTGAGGCAGTCAGGGTCCAGCTTGATGCGGGAACTCTTTCGCACTTTCGCCATGTGAGCGTCTACCTTGCTCCAATCGACTACCACAGCCACTTTAGAGTTGCCTTCGCCGGGCAAATGGACCGACCTGATGAATCCCAACAGCTGCATAGCAGTCGCGACGTCGTGCGCCGACACACCGGTCTCTTTCGTGATGTCCCCCAGTTTGATCTCGGTGGAGTCCCTGTGAGCGTCGAGATGCTCGAGCACAACGCTCTTCCAGAACGAGTGGTACGACACTCGACCAAGATCGGACAGAGGCTTCTCCGGTGTGCCGGGTATGCCCTCGACTTTCGACAGCAGGTAACTGAACTCGATGAGAAACCTCCCGAACCCTTGTCTTTGATATTGGGGTAGAGTCATGATACAAGACACGTTGTACCTCTGTGCGGGACAGTGCTTCTCCTTGCTGAAGTAGCCGACCAAATGGCAACCGTACCTGTCGTTCTTCGTCACCGCGTAAAACAGAAACGGCTCCACGTCGTAGTACAGGGTCTTGTGGTCCAAGAACAGTTTCGCCAGCAGGCACAAGTTCTGGCAGTAAATCTTGTTCACGTTGCCGTCAATCTGAAACGCAAAGCGGATCGAAATCCCGAGATTCTCGCTTAGACTTGTGGGGCGAGCGGGGAACGGAAAATGGAATTAACTACAACAAAACGTACCTCGAAAACGGACAGTCCGTTACACCTGTATATCTCGGTGGCCGGTGGATGCCTCCACTGGCACTTGTCCATGTGCCTGTCTAGTACAGCTCGACTCTTAGTGTACTTGAGGCAGAACTCGCAGAAGAACAGTTTTGGTAATCTTGCGTACTCCTGGGGGAACGGGCTGGAATACCACGTCTCGACCTCGTAACGGCCGAATACTATCGCCGCGGGGTTCCGCACCCCACTGCCTGCGTAAGTGTTGCCGGGACTCACGGCCACGGCCTCTTCCGCGTCGCCGTTCGCGACGGTCAGCCGAGCCGCTTTGTCCCGGGCCTCCTTAAACAGATCGACATCCCTTTGCGTGACACCCGGTGGCAAGGTCTGAGGAAGAATCGGTTCTTCTGTAAGCAGAATGAAAACGTTGGTTCTTGACGTGCCCCCGCAACCCTTAAGATTAGAACAATGGAAGTTAAAAAAGTTCAGTGATCTCTACGTCAACAGAGCGTCCAAAGTTCATCGAATCGAACGTCAAGTACGAAGTGAACGCATGAAACTTTAACTGTTACTGGACTCTAAGGACAATAATTGGACGAATCGCTGCACTGCGGGCGTGTATCATCGACACGAGCAAAGCTACGGAACGCGAGGCAGCGCGACTTAAGATGAAAGAATCTCGCGCGACGTAGTGTCAATGCTTCAGGTATCGGACATTGATATTAGTACACACCGATTGGTACGGAAAAGAAAAAAAGACTATCGACCACAGAAGCAAAAAAAAAAGTTACTTTAGTCGCCCAAGCGTGCGTAAAATCGACTTAGTGCACCGGTGACTTTGAGTGGTAGTGAGTGCGGTAACGATCGAATAGCTGTTAATATTGTGAGTAGTCTCCAAAGCAAAGCTGTGGGGGGTTGGGTAATTTTTTGTGGGATGTGTTGGCAGAGTATCAAAGTTGGCTCTTCGATGGCAAGGGCATTGTTCTGTTTTACGGTGGAGGGCGGTGAGTTACAACAACAGTGCCTGCTAAACGTCAGCAGCAGCAGGTAGACTTCAGAGCTGTGACTAATATACGGCGGCTGAGGGTGATATGCCACCCCGTGCCATGTTTCTCCATCCTGGAAACTAACCACTCGTACGGTTACGTCGTTTCTTACGTGGGAGCAGGATCAAGGGATCGGTGGCTTTCGACAAATGTTCGGCGAAGCTTCGTATACTTGGACAGTGCATATACTGAACAAACAATCAGAGCCTCTCGATGAAAACTCTCGGCTATTCTACTGTGTCAAACGGCACGGTGATTTGAAAGTCTCGTGCCGCAGAAATACGATAACCACGAGACGTCTCTAAGAGCTCTGTAGGAAATTCCATTTTGTAACCAGGAATGATCATCTAGCGAGATAGGGATGAAAATGAGTATGCAAAAGAATACGTGTACAGCCGGGTGCATTTGTATGGGCGTGCATGAATTATGTACCCTATGAATATGCGCTATGGATTAGAGGAGAGTAAGTGTGCCAGAGCCAAGTAACAACATCATTAGTAACATGCAATAGCCACGTAAGTTTTCGCGTGGTAAAACGAATGGAAATTCCGGCCCGGCGATAGATCACCGGTCCACGGTTGGCTCGTAGTTAGCTAAGCTCACCATTTCCATGCATTCCCATCCGCTTTACACCGCGCAACTGATGCACATCTTATCAAGGAACCTGATTGTTCTTCGCCGGGAGAAAGGCTCGACCGAGAGATTAGATAAAAATCGAGCGGGGACAGCGCATCGCGACGCCAGACGGCGGCGCATTAGCCGGAGAACAATCACGTTATCTTGGAAGAAGTTATACGTCAGTTAGACGCACATGTACACACACATCATACCACACCACACCGCCAACACATCCACGTGGTGGTGAGCGAGGATTAGATTAGAGGGAATTCTTCGTTGCGACTTGGGTGCATCATCGAGGTTAGGGACTCGTGAACGGGTCGGGGGTAGACTCTTACCCTTCCTGGTGGAGCAGGGTGTCGCGCGGGGTGTCGTGGTGGTGTTGGTGGTGGTGGCGCTAGTACAGGCTCGTGGAGTGGACTTTAGGCTAGGATTTGATTTCACGGAATCGGAGCACAGGCCGGACTTCGAAATAGCGGGCACAGGGTGGCGTGTCTGAATCGGTTCCGCGGTTGTGTTTCTCTTTCGCGGGTACTGATCGTGCCTGGTGGACAACGGCGAGGACGACGCCGACAACGCGTCCGTGGCCGCGCACTTCACCAGCGACGTGTCGTCTTTCATCAGTTTCCTTCTCTCGTGCTCGTGCCTTTTGCTGTTCACCGCGGTTTTCACCAGGTTCGACGGTGTCATTTTTGGTAGCTTCTCGCTGAGAGTGCCGGCTACGAACAGGCTCTCGTCGGAGGGCGTGAAAATCCCCGGCCTGGGTATTCTCGGCGGCTCCTCGCGCGGCTCTGTTCTCTTTTTATCCTTGGATTTACCGGTGGCGGGGGATTCGTCCCGTTTGTTACTCTGCGCCCCTCTCGGGAGCTTGCTAGGCTTGCCCGTGTCCTCGGTATTAGGCCGTTTTCTTCTGTCGGGCGCGTAATTGGGCGCCGGCGCCCCGGACCTCGCTCTACTGTTCGTCGGCACTGAAAAGAAGTGACTCAGACCGTCGAACAGGCCTTTCAGCTGGCCGGCGCCCGGTTTGGTCTTGTTGTCCATGCTGGCGAAAACGCCGGCGGTGGTAGGCGTGTTGTTTCGCTCGCTCTTTTGCTTCTTCTTGCTGTCCAGGGTGGCGTTGGCGGCCGGTTGTATGTGAAGGCCGAAGGTCGGCGTGCCGCCTACGTCGAGCTTGGGTAACGGAGCACCAAAGGTGTTGTTAATATTACTAAAAAAGGGCGACTCCACGTTGAGCTTGGCGGCGGCGGCGGCGGCCGCGGCGAAGCCCCAAGGCTTGTCCTCGCTGAGATCGCAAGAGAACGGGCCCCTCGGCTTCGGGGACTCGACCTCGCGCCCCTCCTGACCGTCCTCCGACGAGGACGAGTCGCTAGACTCGCTAGAACTGTTACCCTCCTCGTCCTCCTCGTCCTCGTCGTCGTCATCGTCGTCGTCGTTGTCGTTGTCGTCGTCGTCGTCGCTAGTGTCGCTGCTATCCGAGGAATCGCTATCGGACCCGTCGCTACTACTACTGCTGCTGCTACTAGACACTGGCGGCACCTTTTTACCCGGCGCCGGCTTCTTCTGGCTCGCGTTACCCCGAGTCAACCTAGGACTAACGCTCTGCGAGGACTTAGACTTATCACCGCCCCCCACCCGCTTCAGCTTATTGTGCTCGGCGTTAAACGCGCTCAGCCTAAAGAACTTTTGCTTTTCTTTCGAGATCCGGTCGTTCTTTTCTTCGAGTAGCCTACCCTGGCCTGCGAGTGGGGCGGGGGGTTGTGGTAAAGGAGAGGGAATTAAAGGTGGTTGACGAGGGGAGACAACACCCGCATTACCGTCCGAGCTGCTGTCCACCTGTGCCACTCCTGCGCCGCCTTTTTTCCCCGGAGTTGCAATCGTCAAGCTCTTCCTGGATACAGTCGATCTGGAACATCCGAGACGGGCATCGCTCGTTAACAATCATCCACCGACCGACCAACCCCTTTCTCCCCACCCTCGGCCTCACGCAACAGATACCTGCACAGTACTACCGAGCGACCACGATCGCAACCAATCGGATCAAAACCCCTAATATGCTTCTACCGTGGAAGACAGAGTTGCGTGAGACAGACCGATCGCTAAGGATCGACAAGATAAAAAAAAAAAGACCGCATCTCCGAATGCCTGCTTACTTTCTATTCTCGCGTAACTTGCTGAGTCTCTTCCTCGCGCTGGTCGGCGTGTCGTCGGGGGAGCCAGCGTCCTGCGTCTTGCTCTTTTTACTGTCGTCCTTGGACACTGGCGTGTGCGCTGTCTGGCAGTGCCGACACCTCCAGGGTGCTTTGTTCTTTTTGTCGAGCGCGGGATCGAGGCAGGTGGGATGGTAACACTTGACGCAGCCGGCGCACTTCACCAGATAGTTCTGCGATTCGCGCTCCAACTGACAGCCGGCACAGGTCGGCGAGCAATCGTCGCAGGACCACGTGATGCCTCTGTCGACGAGGACAGAGAGCTCCGGGGGCGCGCACGAGTTGTGGAGCGCCGCGCCGCACACGCTACACCTGCTCAGCTTCTCCGTGGCGTTCCGCTTGGTGTTGGTGTTGTTGTTGTTCCCGGCTATCGTAGCGCCGAGGCACTCTTTGCATATCGGCAGCGGAGCCGGCAGCTGCGACAGATCAAACGTGCCAAACGTGTTAACGCTTTCGCCAACAATAATCAACCGAGTATCGTACAATTTCCAAGCTTCGGGGGATCAAAGGAGCACGTGTAATAGCGCTGTATGGGTAGCTTCTCCTAGCAGACCGTCAGCGCGTCCTACGAAACGGGAGAGATTCGAATGCTCGATACCGGGGGTAGGCGAAACTGTGGCCATACGGTTACCACGTCGTTCGCGGGAAAGCTGTTATTACGGGTGGCGATCGACCGTTCTTTATCGCCAGATACGAGAGGGGGCCCTTCACGGTTGGTGCGCAAATTCGTATGTGTTCGCAGGGCACTTGCATCGCGCCCGGTGCATATGAAAGACGACTGTGCGTATCGTAAAACGTAATTATTCATTCCGGTAATAATACAGGCTAGGTTTAGTATATCTCTGTATCAACGAGGGTGCATCTTATTAAGAACCGTGGCCCCGGCCGCCCAGTCACGGAGACACGGTTCCTCGATATCGGGCGAAATAACGAAAGCCTCCTTCCCTGCCTGCGCGCAGAAACAACTTTCGAAATTGTGAAACGAATAAAAAAACAACTCGCGATTACAGGTACGCGGGTCTAATCGCTTTCATCGGCAACGATATCGGAGGCAGGCGGCAACTCTCCTGAACTTTCAGAGACCGCCGGGGGTCATTGAACAAGCGCGTTACGTTGCAGTGGAAATCTTATCGCCGTTATGCAATCTAGCGTGTAATCTGCGAGCCAGCACACCGCGCGAGATTAATTATTCGACTCGCGGTACGGAACTCTGCCGCATGCGGTCTGGGGATGAGCGCAAGCCCCGCGGCAATTAACTTCGATTCCGTGATTCGGGGAGACTTTCGTGGGGAAAGTACACGGGCGGCTTGGAATACACGGAATGGCATTTGTGTCTGACACAGTTGTCACGATCTGACATTTTCGTGGGCTCGGTGCTGGGGAGCAGGGAGAGCAATTTCCTCGAACGGAACACACGTGAGCAAGCTCCGTTTCTCGGACCAACGACCTGTTGCTCGACGACCAAGTACGCTCGATCGCCGAGCAACTATTACGCGATCCGTGCCTTTGCGCGTGACGTTTGTCTGGATTGCATCGGGCTACGTTCTCCTTCGATTCTCTATATATACTGCTTTAATGCCATAGCCCGCGCCTACCGATACTTCTCTAGCGAGGATCCGCGCGACGAATTAGATTCATTTATCCGAGACCGGTAATAGTGGACGAACCTGATCCTATTCTACCAATGAGTCATCCTTTCTCAGACTGCGCAATAATGGAGGCGACACGCGATGGCTCAAATTACATCGACGAGGCCTAAAAGCAAGTAATTCCTTTCGAAGAATCGAGCGAGAAATGCCGCCATACAATCTAAGGGTCGATCGATCAGAACGAAGAAACCGAACGACGCAGAAAAAGGGTTAAGGAAAAAGCGCGGGAAATGAAGTGGCGGGCAGCGGGCAGCGACGTGCTGCGGTGAAATCGAGAACCACGTCGGAGCGGGGGAAGGAGGGAGCGAGAGAGAGAATTAGCAGAATCGCGTCGGCGCGCGAGCGTTCTATAACTTTCCGCGCTCTCTGCGGCCTGACACGCATAAAACGCGGTCGTCAAGAACGCGGAGGATGTGGAGAGGGCGGAGGAGCGAGAGAGGAGAAAGAGGGAGAGGGGGAGAGAGAGAGAAAGCCGGTGACAGAGAAGGAGAGAGAGAGAGAGAGAAGTCGGAGTGATTCCGTGCGCGCGGAGGATCAATAAGAAGCGATATACAAACGAGTCGCCGGAAGTTGGCCGAGATAGCACATCGTCCTGAGCCTCTCCCCTCCTGTCGCCTAACCTTCTGGAGGCGTGGGCACACGGCGTGACACGCCAGCCCGCGCACGAAGAAAAGACCGTAACGAGCGCGTAATATTTCCCCCGTGATTCGCGCGCTATGCGCGCCGATACCTCGCCGACCATATTTCCTAGCTTTCCTCTATCATCTCGCGCGAGCACATTCATGAATTCCGATGGGGCATGCATGCCAGAGTGCCTTCTTGGTTTCCCCTTTCCATTGCCCAATCGCGTCTGTTGCCTACTTGCTGGAAGCGCGCGCTTGCACCGCGACGATTATCCTCGTACTTTCTACCTCTTTCGCTATGCCGTTACGAATTCAAATGACTCATGGCCTGGAAATGCCCGCGCGTCGATTCTTTCCCTCGACGGTCGCCCTCTCTTTCGATCCCGATTCATGCTCCACGGATTGACGAGCGCGGCAGACATTTCTGTGCGCTTCCGCGTAACAGTAACGTCGATACAGAGATCTGAGAAGATCTCTTCCTTATCGGAAGATTAAAATTCCTAGTTCCTGCCGTAAACTTGTGCGCTCGCCCTTGGAAGCGTAAACGATAGCAGAGCAAAGAGTACGGTGGGAATAGCCTCCAGCGGCCTTGAACGCCCGGCTGATTATGCTTCGACTATAGACACCCCGTATCTCGTGCAACACCAGCACTGGAAATACTTGGCCCTAAGCTACTTTCAATTCCCTATCGCCTCGAATTAATCAGACAAGCGTGGCGGAAGGGGGATCGGGAGCGACGGGGGGAAAGGTGAACGATCATCGGCGACTACCGTCGACCACGGGAGAGCGATCGGGAAGAATTTCTCTCGAGCGAACGGGACTCGAGAGGTACCCCCTCGCGAGGAGAAAGACACGGCGTACCGAAGAAGGTTCGGCCCGATCGCTCCGCGGTGATTAATGGATCGTTACGGACACCGGCAACTAGCGAATTGCTTCTCGCTCCGGCAAGCTTGACCCGCGGTGAACCCAGGGCGACCGACTCGGTGGAAAGCGAGAATCTCGACTCGGTGAACAAGTTCCGCGACGGAGCGAGGTCGGAGGCACGTGAAAACGTAGGACGCGGAGGAACGGATACGCGGCGCGGGAGAGTGAGATGTTAACGAATTCAAGTGCGAGCGGTAGATACGGATCGGTACCTCGCGCGCACAGGCACAACCGCTGTGTACAGTTCGAACCGAGCAACAAACTCACAAACCCGCAAACGTGCCTCTGCCGAGTTCAAGGCCGTGAAAATTCTCGCTATATTCGCGCAACAGTTGCCGCTCCCCGCTCCGCACAGGTGGTTCCGAAACGAAGGAGAACGTTCGTCTTCCTCCGTTCCCGTCGCAGATACCATCGACATTTTTACGCTCATCGAGCAGGTGCGATTCTCTCCGGGATCGTTGCGCCAGGAGAAACGAAGGAAACGGTCGCGGTCTTTCGATTTTTGCATTCTTGGTAGAGGTGTAAACTCGTGGCGCGGGCTGCTGACATTAACCGATTAAAAGAACGAGGGGAAAGGCGGAGCGCGAAATGACGCGTGAAAGACGCCAGAAGCCACTGATCTCTCGGTGGTAGAACATGGACCATGTAGCCACGAGTTAACCACGATCGACTCCACCGTTGGATGCGATTACGAAGCTTATTGCTAGAATACCGAATTGAATTCTGAAGTGGCTAAGCTCACCTTGGGTACGGGTGGCTCCGGCGGGGAGGCGTGAACATTATCCCCAAGTTTCTTGAGATAGGGCGGTCTGTCCGGTTGCCGGAAGAGCCTGCCATCCTGGATCACGAGACCTCGATCGACCGCCCTTTTCGCGGATAGCCTGAGCGCGGTCCTCAGATCGCCCTCGGCTTCCTCTTCCACCGTGTGGCTCTGCCTGATGTACTTCTCGATGGTCTTGAGGGTCGAGCCCTCCCTCTCGCCCAGCTCCCTGACGGCCTTGCCCAGTACCTTGCTGAGATCGGAGCCTTTGCCGACCTTGAGCGGCTTCGACTGCAGGCCGCCCGGATCCTTGTACGAGGACTGTCCCTTGTTGAAGATCTTGAGCACGTCGCCGCGCTTCACGGCCACCTCCAGGTGCTCGGCGATCTCCTCCTCGTGGAAGTTGTGGTGCTGGCGGATCGCGTGGCATATCCGCTCGACGCTTGGCCTCTGCTTCTGGCTGCGGATCTTGCGGATCGCGTCCAGGAACCAGGTCGACCACGTCTCCGCGGACTCCGGCTCGTCCATCTCGTCTCCGTCGGCTGTGCGCCGACGAGGGCGACCGCGACCACCGTGTACCTGGCCAGGGTATACACACCCGGTGGACAACGCTCGAGCGCCTCCGGGTCGGACGTGTCACGGCCGCGACATTCACATCCTGTGCCTTCGCTACGGCCTGGGACCTTCGCTGAGGCTCCTTCACCACCTCCCTCGTGCACCCACGGCCGCTCTACGCGCGCTTCTTACGCTGACCCTGAAATCACAACCACCAGCCTCTCGTTAGTTCCTCGCCAATCTCTCCCTGGAGAACTAGCCTCTCCATCCGTAGCCCTCGGGCGACCACGGCTACGAAACGTTCGCAAGGGAAGTTAGGCAACCCGGCAATTCAGAAAACTATCCAACTCTCTGGGCGAGCGTGTGATATTTTTTGCTGATGCACCCCTTGAAGAGAATGCAGAATTCTCTTTTTCGTGAAATATCTCGAGAAAAGTTGCATCTTTTTTTCTACATCTACAAAACAGCGTAAAAATAATTATCGAAAAATCCATACTTCGTTACGCAGTTTTATAGAAATAAGAAAAAGATTCAACTTTTGTTTAAACATGCTTCCAATATCTCCCACCGTTCTCGAGATATCCCACGAAAAACAAAATTCAGCATTTCTTTTAAGGGATGATTTCACCCCCTAAAACTTCACCATGGCACCAATAAAAAATAAATTTGTCTTCCGCATGAGCCACTCTACTTGCACACAAAGTTTCCAAAATTCTCGGGCTGCCTAAGTTCCCTTGTCAGCGAGGTCGTTTTCGTTTGCATTTTCACGGTAAAGCATGACGGATCGCTGGAATTAAACAGTGCCAGGCTTGCCGCAGGCCTGCTGCTGGGTCAGAGCGCGCGGATAAGGGTAGTAGCTAGCCAGTGCACCCTTTCGACGAACAAAGATTGGCCCCCGTCCTCCGGGGGTTAATTGGATGTCCGAGAACGCCCGTTTCGGATTCGGAGACGCGTTTTATCGCGGTGCGACGTGCACGGCTGTGATTAGCATAGGAGAGGGACGCGAGCGACGTTTATCGATCGGTTTCCTGGCCGGCCAAGTATTGTTTTCAGTTACAACGTGCGCAGGGAATTGGTTGGAAACGTATTCCAGCGTTCCATGGCGGACAACGCCGGAACGTGGCGAATTATTAAGAGAGCGGCTGGGCTGCCGCGAACGGGACAGAGAGGAGGGTGAATTGTTCGTACGGTTCCGGAAATACGCGCGGAGCATCATCCCGCGGTCGGGACCGGCCAATTTTCAGCGTGGTGGCGAACGATTGGCTGATTTTCCCCTGGACGGCGAACTTTCTCCTGGACGGCAGCGAGCGCGGTAGTCGCGCGGAAGGGAGAGAGAGAGATGTTTAAAATCCCTGTACTATGTGGCCGGTGGTATTACGCAACGCGAATCGACCCACAGACATCGCGACGTACCCATTCGATCCCGTGCGCGTGCAACCGCGACGACACGATCAAAATTTCCTCCATCCGCGCCGGCGAGCGAGACGTAAATAAGATTCTAAGGAAGCACAGATCGTCCGAGGTGCATATACTAGCTTTTCTTAGAAACATTCGCGCGAAACAATGCGCCGAGTCTCTCTAAATAGTCCGCGGAATACCGATACCGATGGCCGTTTACGTTCCACAGAGACACGGATCGCGGGCACAGAGGCTCCGCTGACCGCAGCGCGAAGGAACGCGACCGGCAAAAAACTGTTGCTCCGAGTATCTTGAACCACAAACGAAACTAACAACTTCTCAAGGCCCGATGCATATTAACGAGCCCCCAGCAATTAATGCGCCATTTTTCTTTTAGATAACCATGCAAATAGCGCCTCATCTTGGCACCTACGCGGTCGCTGGTAAATGAATTACTATGATTATCAAACGGCAAGAATGATAAAAGAGTGAGCGGGGCTCGTGATAGCGATAGGTTCGCGTCAGGGAAATTCCAGTGCCACGCACTAATAACAGTCGTCACCCATTAAGCGAGTTTCACGCACGAATGCTCGCAGGTTGCCTTCCTGGTGGGGCCATTTCGATTTCCCAACCCCGAGGCCGTGCACCGGGAAAGGTAACGCGTTAAGTGAGATTGAACCGGCTTGATAAGGATCTCTAAAGATATCCTGTATGAAACGCACGGCAGGATATTAATCATCGAGATAACGCTGGGCGATATTGCCCCGAAATGTATTTGGATAGACCATGGGAACCGACGCTACTTAAATCATCCTTGTTGCAGATTTTAATTGGTCAGCTGATCAATTAGATTCCACGTAATTGCTGGTCAATGTGAGCCGCGACGCAGATATCTTGGGATCTAAGGCCACTGCCGCTAAGAAACGAAAACATTGGCCCGTTTTTCTAAAAGCATGCGGGCGATATTAATTGCAAATTAATTACTCTGGGAGAAATCCGCTTCCGAACGGTGCCAGTACTAGGGGAGTCGGAAAGATGGAACGCAGCTGTGATACCAGGTTGACCTAGGCCAGTGCCGGTGGCTGCGAGTCGCGAGTGCACGATAATAAATATCCCCGGAGTTTAGCTGGAGAAAAAAACCGTAAAACGTCGACTTAAACCGGCTCCGGTTGATCCACCGGAAGAGAAGCCCCTTACGACCTCGTTTTCTCACCACGTGCACGTTCTATTCTCGACAGCGACGTTCACGGCTCTCATAGAGATGCGGGCACCGTGCTTTCCCGCCAAAACTTTCCGGCCACTTAGGGCCACCATTCTACCAAGCCGCTCCTCGAATTTCACAGACGGGGCGAACGCGTACGAAGAAGGGGGGCAGGCATCGATAACGGTCATTAAAAATAGTTGCTTTCATTCACTATTGGAAGTCGAAGCACCTGAGGTTGATTAGATGGCAAAGGCAGATTGTTCGAACCGGCTATTCTCGATCCAGGGGCTGTGACTCACGATCAAACATCGATATCTGAACTCTTCTCGCGTAACACGTGTCCACGTCTCCGCCGTGCACAAGGTCACATCGCCAGCGAGCAAGAAACAACGATCGAAAGTGGACGCGAGGTTACCATCTACGGTCCTTTTCAGCCGAGAGGAAAGTATCGAAGCGTGGTCGACCACATCCTAACGTCACGCACTCCGTTCCGAGACACTGTTAACTAAATCACAAGCATCGGTTCTAAATACCACCACGATGTCGCGATAACGTTAATACCGTAAGCCACGCACAAACCCAGCCTCTGCAGTGTCGCTGTCCCGCGGGAAGATATTTTGACCTGCGCGATTTCATCCGCGTTTTTCCACCACGCTGTACACCGATGCCAGCCGCCGTTCTCCCCCTTAATTAGCCAGCGAATGATCGATCGGGAGAAGCGTTAATTGAATCGACCGACGAACCAGGCGAGTTTAGTCGGCGGAACAGACGCACAAGGTGTTTCGTGAAAAAGTGCTGCAAGGATAGGGCCATCAAGCGAGCGATTGCGGTACTAATTGCATTTAAATGGGGTCAAGATCAGCGATAAATATGAAATGAGATTGATTTCCTAGACTTGCTCGCGAGAAATTGTATTTTTTCTGATTGGTTCGCGTGTTTTACAAGTGTCGCACGCGTGATCGGAATTACGTCAACATATTCGGTAGGTAGCGTTTGTATACATCGGTGACTCGTATTTTCTCTATTCACTACGCGCTCTCGTTCATTCCCACGGTATTGTCTCAACGGCACAGGGGACAATGGACGTACGCGCCGAAAAAAAAACTGTCTCCGCGGTCGAGAACTGCTACGGGTACGTGACAAAAACGAGACGATGGCGATGCGTGTCGCGGCTCGTCGAAGGCGATTGGATTTCCGGCGACGGCTCAAACTTTAAACGTCAGCCTTGGCTCGAATTCATTAGTCGGCCAATTACCGGCACGCTTCCAACGCTCGCGAAGAGAACAGGAGCATACGCGAGCGACAGATCGACCTAGCCACCTGACAACTTTCCGTTTAGTGTCAACTCGTGTTTTATAAATCGAAAGAGGCCGAACGAACTGGGGTCTGCCTATGCGATAGCGTTGACGTCTTCATTACGCAACGAAAGTCTGGGAAAGGTACACGGAGAGTCGCGAATAAACGCGGTTAGGCCGACGCGGGGATTTAAAAGATTATCGACGCATCGGATCGCGGGGATAAAACAGTGGAGCCCGTTGACGAGGAGTCTTGTAAATTGGACGGCAAATGCTCCCAACCGGACTCGGTGGAAAAAAAAGGGGGAGAACATGCGATCGCGCGGTACGAAAAAACGAAGACAGGAATTTCGAGCACGTTGAGGACACGTTTAAACGATTAACGCGTTGACCTGCCTTGGGACACCGCGGGCAACCGGTCCCCTCCGACTTACAGCACATGCGAGAATAAATTAATCCTAATACTTGCGGTAATCGAACCGTGTACGATAAGCAGCGACGAAAAAGCTGCATAGGTAGAGAAGCCGCGGCGGCAGCGGACGCGTTGAACAGGGAAATCACGAGATGGATCGAGAAAGAAGGAGTATTTGTCCGTCGCAAGACGACGGGGACGAGGACGAAGAGAGGCCAGTGAGGCCAGGCCGGCTGGCTGTGTGTTTGCCGGGGCCCCTCTCACCCGACGGCGGAGAGTAAAAGAGAGAGAGGAGCAGCTGCCACCGAGAAAACGAACCAACGGTTGCTGCTCAACCAACGGCCCTAACCGCCGCCGCCCGTCGCTCGTTTACTCCTTACCGCTGCCTCTCTGTACTCGCCTCCAATAACTACGCGACCAACACGCACGGATCATAACCGAAACGACGGATTTCGCTCGGCGCCGATCGATGGGAGAAGGTCGCTGAACGATGCCGCCGAAACGCGATTACGAAAGGCGAAAGAACTCGTAACGCGGGCACGGGCCGCGAATGACCAGTAACTGGCTGCCGTCGGTAGCCATTTTAATCGACGTATTCGGCAGGAAACACGTACTCGTTTGCCGGGGGAATTGAACGACGTTTATCCCGGGCTGGAATGGCTGTCGCGATTCGAACGAGTCACCGTGGCTGGGCGAGAAACAGCCGCTTATACCTCTGTAGGGAAGGTTCGCGATTGCGACGGCCGTCGCCCACGGACCTGTCCGTCGCCACACTTAATACTCGATCACCGGCTGGCCGATCGTAACGATACACGCGACGCGACGATATCTCCGGCTTCGTCGAGGCTGCACGGCGCGTGCCGCGCGGGCAAAATACACGCGAAACGATGCAATTACGTCGAAGGAAAAGCGGCGAGGACACAAGTCTCTCGAAGCCCGACGGGCAGCCATCTTGACTAGGCACGGCCAGCTCTCGACAGTTTCGCATAATTTTTCGCGCGCTACGACCGATCGTTCGGCTAAACCGTGGGAACTGTTTGGTCGGATGAGGTAGGTGCTGGTGACTCGTGGCGTTCCGAGGTCCATTCGTTGGCTTATAATGGGAATTGATGGTGAAAGAAACGCAACGACAGGACCACTGCGTATAGAGAGGAGGAGGCTGTCTCTTTTTCTCGCTCTCACACTTCCTATCTGTCTTTCTCTCTCGCTCTTTGAGCCGAGCAGGCGGCCAGACCCGCTGGCCCGTATGCGTCGCGCGACGATTCGCGTGCTTCTCTCTCTCTGGCAAGAATTTAACGAGAAGCAAATAGTGCTTACCTGGTCACGGTAGTTCCATGTATAGATCCACGGCGGGGCACGAAAGCACGAATCACTCAGGTACCGACACACAGGACGCGTGTAATCACGATCACCAATTATCTCGCGACAACGGCGTCACATTTCACACAAATCAACAAAGGTTACCCACTTGACAAAGATGGCGGTCGCGGGGGTTACACACTGCGCGCACGCGGTGGGGAGCGCACTGCGCACACCGCGCTCTCGGCCACGGCGGAATCACCCAGAAACAGTCGTAGCGGCACGCGTTCTCCTCGACCAATCAAACCGTCCACGTTGACTCGACACTCTCGTTACCGGTCACACGTGCGTGCGTCGTGTTTCGTTACTCCTCTCGCGCGCGCACACATACACGCATGCACACACGCAGAAGGGTATAAGCGCGACGTGGTACTGTCAACTGTGTACGTGCGCGCGTATACACATCGGTCGCCCGTGAAGCAACTAGGAGTAAGAGGTTCGGAGCGCAGGCAAACAGAAGCCGCGACGAAAGCGGAACACTGAAACCAGCCCGATATCACTCGCCCTCGGTCGCTCAAGACTGCCGACATGCACGCAGCTTAATGTCGTGTCTCTCTGCCCTTGTGCCACTATGCTTCCACCACTATGGCCGCCCACTTCACGCTCGCTTTAACCATTCCCAATCGGCTTCTCGACGCGGCAGCGCGCGCGACTGCTACGTGAACGCTGCCGGGAGCTTTGTCAACGAGCCTACAGGGCTGTAGCTTCCCCCCACTCGGGCCACGCGACTGTAAATAAAACGAAACCCCGCGGACTGTTGTTGTTATCCTTCTCGTCTACTGCACCGATCAGATGCGCACAACATTAATTTACCCTTTACCGTGCTACTTTTCCTCTTCGCTCCAAGCATACGAATGCTTAAGGTCAGCACAGTTTTTCCGGGAAAGAAAAGTGGGAATGTTAGACTCGGCGCGTCTAATTATTTATACGATAAATGTTATTTTATTTCCCTCGTAGCAGCAGAAATGTTTCTTAACTTTGGACGGTCCAGTGCGAAGCGTCCAAGTATACGCGATTTTGAATTGCTTAAAATAAAAACATATTACTAAATTATCATTAGGATTTCTTTCGTTTTTATGCTCGTTTATTTCATTATTGTAAAACTTAATGATAGTGAAATGAAATACCTGTCCCTGATTTTTTCTTTCAAATAATTGGCAAAGTATCGACGGTAGTTTTCTACGATCCTGACCGCGAGTGGCATACCATCGCTTCTGTCACGGTACATACACGCAAAACACACACCATGCTCCGTACAATTTCGTAATGAGATTATTGATTTTTTTAAGGACCGCCCTTACCCCGTCCGGACTCGTGCACGTATATCTTTATCGCTACATCTTTATCCTACTCTGTACCGTGCATTTACGTACTGCGCACGACGCAGGCGTGCCGCGCGATCGCGATAACTGTTTTTCGACTAACATTATTTCAACCAGTGCCCCCGCGTTTTGTAATACCTGTAAGTGTCCGATGCAATGGCCACGGCGCAAGGTGATTGTATTGATTTTTTTAACTCCTGCATAAATTAAACGGCTACTTTTAAACGACACAATTCGATATCTCGCAAGATTTACGATAGAACGGACAATCAAACACTGTGTACAATTGAAAACATTTAATCAAATAAAATCAATCTCGTCGATACAATACGGTATCACTTGACCCCCATTCCCCCGAAAAACTCAAACCATTCCATGGTTGAAGAAGTCTGGCTAGAAATTATTAAAGCATTTATTAAGTACAGGATTTACAATTATTACCTAAGAATTATCATAGAACAAAGTTAGGTTTCCCTTCGTAAGTACATCCGGATCTTTGTACAATTTCAGTCGCAGCCCAAATGCCACACTTTACGCAAACTTCTATGCTTTTACGTTGTATAAGTTGAGCCAGGAAACCTGAAAAAACGTACTCAGTGTCAATACTTCTCGAGCTGCCCACTTTTATGCAAATTAGCAATTTACAACAGCGTACCTCCTACAAAAGCGTCTCCGGCTCCATTAGTATCGACGACTTTCTCCTCCGGAAGTTTTATAGCAGGAAATTCTGTTACCGTGCTTTCCGCGGCTACTAATATGTTCTTAACGCCCTGCGTTATTACCACGACTCTTTGCCGTTTCTTGTTTACCTTTTCCATCTGATGTATTTTCAGCGCAATTTCTTTTCTATCTGTGGTTTGGAAATTATTAACTTTGGCGAATGTATCCGCCTCCGTCTCGTTGCCAAAGAGAATATCAACGTACGGTAAAGCCGCTAACATAGGTGTTCTATAAAAATCACAGAGGAACGGCGCGCTAAGGTTCATCGTAAACATTTTATTTCTTTCGAAAGCGTGCCTGGCTACCGTTTGAATAGTCTCTGGGCTGACGGTTAAAAAGAATCCCTACAATTGAAAGTGCAAAAATGGAGCGTGAAACACAAGTCTGATTCTCGTGGGTTCTGCGTAGATTTCACTCGATACGTACAGAGACATAAATATATTCCGCCATTTCTATAAGCCTTTTATTTTCTGGCTCTTGTATGTGGGAAGGCGAGAAGCAATTAGCAGCGGCCAAGTTAGCGCACAGAGATCTCTCTTTTCCGGTAATAAGAACAGCGCAGGTACCGGTAGGTTCTTTATTAGTATATTGATAGCGAACGTTTAAGCCGTCTGCTTGTGCTTTATCTTCTAGGATTTTCGAATACTTGTCTATCCCGACGCAGCCCATGTATGTTGCAACTCTCGGTTTATCCAGAAACCACTACGCAAGATAAGGTCTCTGTTATTTCGAATTCGCTGTAATAGTCAACATATACCGCTAAATTATAATGAATTTACTTGTGCTACTCTCATGGTGTTCTGCACAGAACCACCGGCAATAAAGTCTGCCTTGTACAGATCGATTAATTCGTCGTACATGGGCTTGTGTTTCTCTTGAGCAAGAATCGCATCGTTCGAATTCAAGTCGTACTTTTTTAAAAAATTGCTATCCACAGCTGCTGAAATGTCAAGAAGGGGATTGCCCATGCCCAGCAGTGCACCCTCTCTGAAATATGTTAGGGTCTCTGTAGTAATCGAACTTATGACATTCGCTGTCTAAATTTAACGCGCGAAATAAATCTGTAATTCACGGTAAAAAAGGAGAAAATAACGAAACTTATACATGGGGGTCTCTACCCTCGTCCTCCGATCCTGATAATTACATAACCTTAATCTTTTCTTTCATCGTATAGTCGCGAATACGAAGGATATAAACTACAAAGCATTAATTATAGCGCGCGTTGCGAGACGCAAGAAAAAATGCTACGAGAATTATTTCGGAATGAATCTATACGCAAATAAAAAATAATGGAAAACTTGTAATCTACGTAACGTATGGCGTAATCGAGCTTTCGACGAGCTTGCAAGCACATGACCGAACACGCGTGTACAACATAACCTGCTCGACTATCTCGACATAACCTCTAACTGGTTCGAAAACATCGTTAACGCAACTGGGGAAACAATTGAACGCGAAATATCTGTACTGTAAAATTGTTACCGTAAGTCCTGCGCCATTTGTTTAAGATTCTCGCCGTGCTATAAAATCCCAGAGATACTGTGCACGAATGGCGACGATGCACTAACTGATGCTGCCGTAGACCGATTCTTCCTTGCCTCACCACGCAGGGTCGAATGACATCACGTGGATTTTCAACCGTATTTTACATCACAACGTTATCGTTACTCTTATCTCTACGTTACAAAACAATCTTATGCTAAGTGACGCTAAAAAAGCGTGCGCTTACGAATCTATTTCGTCAACTTGCTCGCGAAAGACTTATCTCGTCTACGCCGATCGTATTTGAATAAGCGACGCACAAGAGATTCGCATAAATATTTCGGTTTATGCGAGCTATCTTCCCAGTTATAAATGTACGTGCATCAGATTTGGCTTTCAGTTGATTTGACGGATAAGCGCGTCGGGTTCGAGATGCACACCCGAAGTCTTTAGAATCCAAATATAACTCGCGGAACACTTATGATACCACGGGCTATTATTCAGCATCTCTACGCGCGCAATGTGCTACGTTGTCTACCTTACGCAATTAGCCGATCAGTGGGGAAAAACTCGAGCCAGAATAACATATTTGTGTGATGCATTGGCCTTGGAATACCTTATATTTACCATTTAATATGCATTTTACAAGCAACCGTCGAACAATGAGCGCGCCTCGTCCGTGCTTCCGGCATGAGACAGGAGCAGGTCCTTCTTACGTTTAGCGTGATATATTTGTGGTAAAGAATACGGCACAACTTGCGCTCGGTTAGTCCGTCCGTATTAAACCAGAAGCTTCCTCCGCCTTACAGTATGTTCTGAATTAATGAAAAACAGGTTTCTCTATGAGGTTCAGCAAGATCTTTTCTAGTCTCCGATGACGATGCGCAATGCCACGTTTCCGCAGTGCCTTGCAAGTCTTACCTGAATTTAACGTTACTTACTACTACGTACATTAGCGGATCAAATGCGCATTTCTTCGGTAATAGTACTTAAATAACACTGTACAAAAAAAGGAGCAATAGGAAATATACTACGCATCGTGGAAATTATTGCATCCATAGTAGCCGCTTTCTCGCGCAGTGCGCGCTTTTGTGTGTTGACAAGTTTCCGGATAAAAAATAAAGTTAAATGAAACCACCGAGAATGTTGTAACAGCGAACGACCGTACAATCGTATGAACGACACCGCGCGAAATGCTCGATTCGCGCGATTAGAGATCCAACCGATCGAGAGAGTGAGAGAGAGAGAGAGAGAGAGACAGAGTGAGAGAGTAAAGAAGAAATAACAAGGGGAGGATACGTGGATTTCTGCATGGACAGAGAAGTATTCGTTTTCTTTACGATACCTTCGTGTTCCCACACAGTAGAGAATAGACGTTAGAAAATCATCCAATCTTTAGCGAGATAGAGAAGATGTCGAGAGTGTGAAATTTGCAGCGTCTCGCCATTGCCAATGTTAGTTTAGTCTGGACCCTATATTCACAGATACGAAGTTCTTCGTATCGCAGGTTTCGCAATGCGTGTGCGCTCTACCGCATCTCCTGAGAAAGAAAACATGGCTCTCAAAGCGTTCGCCAGGCAGAGAAAAATTTAGTGAAATTTAATGCTGTCAGAGACATAGAACACTTTTTTTTGTTTTCTTTTGCTTTACTTGCTTTCTTACGCGCAGATCAGAATGAAGGTGATGGTGATGATGATGATGAAGATGAAGATGGCGATGATGATGATGATAGTGAACAGGCTGGTGGACTTGCCTTGCGTAGGACGTGGTTTTCCACCCACACTTTTGCCCCACTGGCTGGATCATCTCTACGGGACACCTCTGTCGGCTGCGGTGCCTTGTCAATGGAGCACACAGTGGCCTGGTCGACAATTACCTCGCCACATGGGACAAGATGAGCCTCTCTGTTTCTCTTTCTCCGTACTCGCAATCATCATCAAGCCCAGAGCTCCTTCCAAGTATGTCCAGAAGCGCTTGGGGGTACGGGATTATCGTGTCCTATATCATACATCACATTACAATACGTACAGTGTCTTTTATATTCCCCTGTGGCGCGTTTATCACTCTTTGGTAATTGGCAACCGACGACCCGGCACGAGACACGTTTTATATCGCCGCGCGTGTGAACAGGATTTACACGTCCCGGTCCTGCAGAGCCTATTTTATACTCCGGTGATCACACACGCATATTAAGAGATACGTTTTGTCGTCCCGATTTTTACCGGTCGCTCTCTTTTTCTGCGCTTATCCGTTTTTCCGTTTTCGTACATTTACTTTTTTTTATATACACATATATATATATCCCGCCGACGTCTTCCGGTTTTCCTATGACCCGCCGTTCATTTCTGGGAAGCCGCGCATCTCATCGTCTATCACAGCGACTGATACGCTCCACGTTTTCTATTCGTGACGACGACTCTGCCGAGGGATTTCGTTTTGTTCGTTCGTTCGTTCGTTCGTATACGGTGCTTGCGAGGGTCCTAGGCGTGCGTCTCGATTCACCGGGCGATAACATTTTCATTTCTCGTCGACCTTTCCTTTCGGCACGTGTGCATCCCGACGACAACTGACCCCGGCGTGTTTGGACTTGACCGGTTGCGACGGCTTGAGAGAACGTGCGGGGGCAACGTTTATTTTCTGCTATCGAGACTACCCAAAGTTTGCCGTACAATCTTTTATCACGTCCGTAAGGTTACGAGGCTGTGTGTGCATGGGTCACCGCAGTTTTTTTTTCCTATCGACGACGTGTTACACTCCGGGGGCATAACCGTAATCTTCCACGACTTGCGTATTTAGCGGATCTCGTCATCGAACGTGCGGCGGCGAAGCTGTGGGCCTCCATTATGGAAATATCACACGACGATAATGTATCTATGCGTATCGATCGGAAAGTTCCGTTTTCTTTACTGTTTTTTATATTTTTTTCCTAAACTGCATTCCGTCGGTTACACGCGCAGCCCGGGGCGTCATCGACTACCGTCTCTCTGCGTACACGTGCTCCTAAATTACGTAACGGCTAGACGTATATAGACGCCGCACACACGCATCTACTTTATGCGATCGAAAATATATTCGTACATCGCCGCCGTCCACAGAGAAGAAAAAAGTGACCGGAAAGAAAGCTCTTTCGGTGCAAGTTTCATTGTCGACCTAGATTCCTTTCGTACCTAGACGCGAGTATCCGATGTCACACTGCAACTATGATAATCGTAGGAGAAAGTATCGCTTCGTCTCTGTACTCTTATAAAAAAAAAAGAGAGAATATACACGAAGAAAGATATAAATCACCGCCGAGAGCTCTCCTTTTCCTTCCCAATCAGACCTCTCGCGCTTTAGCTAGTCTCAGAAAATTGATAGACTGATCATGAAGGGTGCGTGAACTCTCCTTTTCGATCGGGAAGTGTTTATTAACGTTATAGTCTAACGACATACAAGATCTCGCGACTTATTTCCAGGGAAAGAGATTACGTGAGTTTCAGCTACCCTCGGCTAGACATAAAAACTTGTTAGGCTAGACTGCGATGGGCCTACGATTCTTTGCACAGAGCGAACAGACAGAAGAACATTCAATTAACGAGGAGGTACCTTAGCTTTCAAATAGAGTGTATCGTATCGAAGAATTCAATGTACGAAGCTTTACTCCTGAACGTGTATAAAATGTATGTTACCCTCCCACCCTGCCTAAAGAACCTACGTTAATCGACACAGAATGAGACGCGAGCGTCGGCGAATAAAGGGGATGCAAACGGGAGTCCTGAACGAGCCTGTAAGCTCTCTCTTCGGCGGTCACGACAGAGAGGCGGACGTATGTTGGATGGTGAGATGGTTGGTGGAGGGTGTTTTCAACTATTTTATAGGAGAGGGAGAAAGGGGTGAGAGAGCGAGATCGAAACGCGCTGATAGATCGGAAATCGTGGCCGTTCGCGCGAGATCATAATGCGCGACGCGCAGGAAGCCAGCGACGAAGCACGCGAGTTTCCGATATCACGCGGGAACCGAACAGACACACGACGTTTTTCCCTATTTTTTTCTTTATATTTTTCTACTCGACCTGAAAAATCTCGCGCGGATGGGGTTGCGGACTTGGGGGCGGGTGAGATGTTGTACTTGGTTGAGGGGTTGGTGGACTTTGAGCGGCGATTAAACGGTGAAAGTGATGATACAATTAAAGAACACGCAGAACGCCGTTTTCTTTTTGTTTTGTGAATTCCACAAGTACATATTTTGTTATTACATTCGTTTCTTTAATCCATTATCATTACGATTATCATTATTAATATAATTATTATCGAAAACACGGGCCTTACCAAAGAAAACGAAAAGTGGGGAAAAGAAATCAGGGGGTTCGGGCGGGGGGGTGGAGGGGCGGAGAAAAGAAAAACGAGAAGAGAGAAAGTACTACACACCCAAAGTGTATATATACGCTACTCGAAAACGAGAAAAGGTGTGTGATTCATCGGGTATTAATTATATTGTAAGCTTAAACGAAGCGCAGTTGCGGTAACCGCATTTTCTTTTACTTTTTTTTCTTTCTTTTAATTCTTCGGTAATCCTTTACGTCAATTAATCCTAATATGTTAATAAAACGATATTATTACGTTACTATAGGCTAACGATATAATGTTCGCACGACCCGCTTAGGTTCCCATACACAATCGACGCATCCTATGAATTATCTACAGTACTCTTAGATTTTTGTTCCTTTCTCGTAATCGGGGGGGGGGGGGGAGACGATTTGAACAGTCGAACCCGCACGCTTTTTTTCCTCGTTCCTCGAAAGAAATATTGCGAAGGCTCTGCACGATCTTTTTCATTATTTTTTTTTCTATATATAACACATCTGTCTCTTGATTGGGGCGACGCTAACAACGAGAGGATATATATAAAGAGAGAAAGGGGGTGAGGGTGAGTGAGAGAGAGAGAGAGAAAGAGAGATAGTTTCGGTTCGAGAGTTCAGAGTTACACGATTCCGTGTGCCGGGGGAGAATCGGGATTACAGGGAGAGAAAATTGCGATCGACCAATCACACGCACATTATTATTCTTGTCTTGCGACACGCTGAGCGGCGAACGTTTTTCTGTCTCGCACAAAATAATCATAATAACGGTCCTTTATACAATACTTTTACACGCTGATTCACGTATGCTCGAAGCCACGAAACAATCCGATTACGCGGCGGGAGGACCGCGCGTAGCTTGAGCGCGACCGTTCCCCGCTGCGGGAGGCGTTCAGAGACCAACAGATTCCGGGTGAGTACGTACGTCGACACGATGCTCCGATTTTGTGATAGCGACGCGTTCGCGAGGCGCAGCCGATCGTACAAGTGGGATGATGCTTCGTTGCATGGTGAAATTTTTTAAACCGATTGCCGGTGCTTCGACATTGGAGGATCTGTTCACGACCGATCGAGCCCTGTCCCAAGGGTGCCAAACGTTGGAATTTCCCACGGATCGAGGCGGAGGCGCGCGCGCGTCATCGTCACAGAAACGGTCATCAGAAAGCACGTTTGCAAGCATCGTCCTACCAAAACGTTCTTCGAGCTCACCCCTTGTTCGTTTCTTTTCTTCATCGTTTTACACCGAGTGAATTCGTCGGAGCAGAGACGGGATTGCTGAAGGCCCCGGCTCGCGCGAACTCGCGGATTCGAAGGGTACGGATCGAAAGATTCTCTCGGTAGGAGGATGCCACCGTTCTTATACATCAAACGCCTATACGGTGTCCTTCGGACGTTGCACGACGAATGAACGGGTAAGGGAGGATGAAGGAACGAATGTAACAAAGCGCAGATACTTTATCGAAGGAGCGAGGAGACCGGACCGGAGATAGAAGAGAGAGGGGGCGTGTGCACAAGAGAAGCCTGAAAAATACGATGGATGTTCTTTTTCCGTGTTCCGTTCGCTGGGTTAATTCTCGTCCGGCGTTTCGGTTCGTCTGAATGAGCGCAGAACAGCGGGAGGACAGAGTACATTGTGTCTTATTTTTTTTTTCCGAGAGAGCGGGCGAATGGTAGATCTTCGCGCGTGCAGATCGACAGACGGCCAAGAGTATCTCGGTCCCGAGGCTTCCTGCTAGCGACAGACAGACCCGACAGACGACAGACAGACCCGACACAGACCGATCCGAGCGAGCCCGACGCGACGATTTAGTATGGTGCGAACCGGCGCGACGGCGATGGCCCTCGTAATCCCGGTCTGGTAACCAAAATGAAGCCACGTCAGTTACACGAGATCGAGACAAGACGATTTTTAAGACACGCGCTGAGAGAGAGAGAGAGAGAGAAAGAGAGAGAGAGAAATTTGTGAGATACAAAGAGGGTAGACAGGTGAGTAGACAAGGGAGGTAAAGTACTGTGTGAAAAAAAAGAGAGAAAAAAATTATACTGTATTGACAGAGAGGAAGAGAATTTAGACTGTGTGCGTTTAGGTGTGTGTGTGTGTGTGTGTAGCGAGTAAGTGTTCATGTACCAAGGTACAGGGAGATATTGATACAGGAGATAAAAAGGCGAATCAACTTTCTTTCAGAGCATGGAGAGAGTACGTTCTTCCTCGTTTTTCTCGCTAACGTTACAATTTCTCGACGATAGTGCGATTTTCATGAAATGTACGTGTCCCGGATATCACGGGCACTCTCTTCTTTACGAGGCGCGGCGCTCTTTCGCCTTGTATGAACCCGCGACCTGGTCCCAGGCCTCCACGGAATCGTTGCGACTCCGTTTGGGACCGGTCGAGCGACCCACTCGAGAACGATGCCCAAGGCAACCCAGAGCACCGCGGCGTAAAGAAGAGGAGCGGTCTTTAGTTCGCAAAAACTGAATCGACAAATTGAACACGGAGAGAATACGCGTTCCAACGATTTGGGCTGGTGTGTGACCCATTGGCGCGTCTACTTACCTACGCTCTTCAAATGAATCTCGGCTGAAGTCCTCGTACATGCCTCTACTATAACAGCGGTATAATAAATAATCGGGATCTACGAATGGTCAGATCAATATATACCATACTTGCTCCCTTGTCCAAGGCTTAACTTTGTGAATTAGTCCCTGTATATTCAACGTGCAAGAGATAAACATGGTCGCGTGCTGCCTAATATGACTGTTAAGAGAGGTCGGGAGTGGAGGAAGAGAAGCTGCTTCACCGTAGACAATCTGAGACGCTGGAAGACGCTACCGACCAACCGATCAACAACCACCAAATAAAACAGCAGAGCTGTGTATGCTTGCGATGAAGAATGTCTCACACACGCACGCGGGCGCGCGCACAACACAGGACGCCTATGTGAACATTGAACGCCCTGACACACATCACCGAAGAGAGACAAACGGGGAGATAGATGGGAGGACCAGAGCTTTCTTAAAAGCGTGGGAAATTCGTCCAGAGGCCTTTGCGAGTGTACGACCGAGAATCGGTCGTAGAGTCCCTAATGATACTTAAGCGAGCACGATCGTTGCTGTAAATCAGACGAATACTCTTAGCGCCCCTATTCTATTGTTCTGCGTTACTCTACCTATACTTAAACTATACCTAGAGAATGCACAGCAGTAACGAGTATTTCTATCCGCTTTATTCAATACGAGGTACAATTGCTAGAAAGACATCCAACTGATAAATGCACGCGCAGTACACAAGATTTGTAGCGGTAGAGAACATGGGATTACTCTGTTCTTTTTCGTTCGTTTTTCTTTTTTTTTTAGCCAGTCATATGAGGCAGGCAGCGTTAGACTGGATTCTTAACCCATGCGACTTTCAAGTTACAAATTCGTGAACAATCAGAGCGTGAAAGAGCCGTCTGCAGCTCAGGCTGGGATCGATGTAGGATAATAAGGTAACGTGCAACAACAAAGTATTCAGAATGATTGAGAAGTCCAATCATCTCTGTTCTCTATTTGAAAGTTTGCGAATGGATTTACATACATGAAAAGCTTTGAACTTCGTGAGTAGAAGTCAGCTTCAAGAACCATCGGATCGCAATTTTCGAAGCAGTGTACAAATCTCGACTTTCGTGCGCGTTTCTCTTTGATTCCGCGAGGTGCTTTCCGCACCGATGCTTTTGCTCTTTTGTCTATGGGGCCCGGTTTCATGGATCTTCCAAGAAAATTCATCATCTCAGAACTTGAAGCGTACTTTAGTCAATGAAATTTCAATTATTCGTTCGAACGACATTGAAATCTAACATCGCGCGAACAAGATAACGATACAATCACACACAATTAGAAAGAGAAAAAAGGAAAAAAAAAACGATCGTATCATACAGCCAATGTAACGTAAGAGAATAAGTGTGTTTGTCAGTAAGTGACAACGAAAACGAATTGCCTAAGAATCATAAGAGATCTTACACTTTTATCGATACTTTAAAAAAAAAATGAACACAACGGTTAAGCACGCGTGTGCATTGTAACGCCCCTCTTTTTCTGTTTCGTTTTGTCTTTTACTTTCGTTTACAACGTGAAAGTATCTCAACTCTAAGTGGTCTATCGTACTAAATTACATTTACGGTTCGACTATCGAACAGATCGAGAACGGATCATGATTATGGAGCCGACGAAATCACTCCCGGGTGAAAAATTCATGGAAACTGAGACACGTGAAACGGGCCGTATTAAAGGGAACAATCGTGTCTATGAAACTGGCCTTAACAACTATTAGAAACGCCGATATACAAAACTTACTGTCCAATTCGTCTGAAGAGCTGGTTTCTACTTACGAGACGTTTCAAAGACAATTGATAGGCGCCGTTCCTGAAAATCGCGCCAGCCCCTTTTTTCTTTCTTTCTTTCTTTTCTCTATCTACAGCGGTACGAGAGTTCGTTAAAATTGTAGATCGCATCCTGGCTCGCGGTAGTGCGATCAAGAAATCTAGTTCGCATTCCTTAGGAACGTTTCTTCATCCCAGGCCTCCGCGCCACTCCCGGTTGAGTGATGTACGTAATAGGGAGCGCTTGAAACACAAAGGATTCATGAGAGACATACAGGCCAATCTCGCAGTTAACGCCAAGGATCAAGAGAGTCTATGAACAGGGACATCCCTAGAAGAGCAGTCGACATGTTCAAGGTACGATCAGTCGAGACCCGGTTGCTTTTTAATCAGCTGACACCAACCACGAAGGAAAATCGGAAGCGGCCGCGATGACGTAACAACGCGCCAGCGACAAGAACGAGGCATGACTACTCGCTAACAAAATTGGTCAAAGACTTACTCTTGCAAGACTTGAACGTTGGCCCGGGACTGTCTCTCTAGGGTTGCCCGCATTCATGGACAAAGATGGTACGCAGCCTGAGGTGCACTGAAATTTAGAATGTACAGAAACGTCCAAGCGTCATATAATACACATTTTACTATGCAGACTCTGCACTCGTGTGGGCATCGGGTCGACACTCGTGTTTAGAGTTTCGGGAATACCGGTGAATCGTTACCGTCTTAACCAAGCAACGGAAATCAGAGAAACGATACGCATAGGTAACGCGCGTTCATGCGTCACGCGTGGCAATTACCGTGCAACTGTTTCCAGACAGATCGGGAAAATTAAGAGTGAATTTCATATATGCGTGTAAAAAGAAACTCGGCTGTAGAAAGGAGCAGATTATTCTACGTTAAATTTATCAACGCGCACGGGAACGACCCGGATTGCCCTGTTTCCAGAGAGAACGATGCAATTCAAGAGAAAGAGCGAGAAAATGGGGTGGGAAGATCGGTAATTTGAAAGAGAAAGAAAAAAATGATATAGATTAAGTATGTGGACGAATCACCGAACCCCAATTCGCATGAGCTGTTAATCCAGCCTGGAACGTTCACAATGTTAAGTCGGACGAATGGGCAGTCGGTACGATGGCTCTACTCACCTGAACCGGCCGTTGTTGCCACTCGGAGGGGGTGATCGGCGGCTGAACATTCCGTACTCGTTACCACGGGAGAAGCCAGTGTCGCGCATGGATCCCATACCTAGAGGAGGCATAGGAGGCATTGGGTCTCGTCTTGGGGGTAGAGGTGGCATTGTCATTGGTGGAAAGTCAAGCCCGCACATGGAACTTCCCATGTCACAGGGCCCTGTCATACCCGTAAACCGCCTCTCGTAGAGATCCCTGGTGTCCTCGAAGCCCCTCCTGTCATAGTAGCTTTCGTAGTCCTGTTAACAGACGAACAACGCGTTGCCATCAACAATTTGATCTAGGCAGCCGGCCCGCCGACTATCCCGCTGACGAGGACTACTTACTCCAAAGCGGCCACCACCCATCAGCCGGTCCCGAAGGAACGGTGGTGGCGGCGGTGGAGGATACGGGTCGCGTCCAAACATTCGGTCTCTGTATCCGTTCCTATCCGGTCCTCCTCCCATTCCTCCCTTGGGGCACTCCTTGGACCAATGGCCGCCGCGACCGCATCGATAGCATTGTTCAGGATCTCCCATTCCTGGCCTCTGTCGCACTCTGCTAGTGGAGATCTGGACCTTCATCGGTTGACCATCAACCATTTGCCCATTCAGCTCCTTGATGGCGTCATTCACGTCACCTGTGGCTTCTAGATGGACGAATCCGTAATTTCTCACGATATCACACTCCACCACTGTGCCGTATTTGGCGAAAAGTTCGCGCACTTGCGGCGCTTTCGTGTTATCTGTGAGATTGCCGACAAATATTTTCGTCGTAGGAGTGTTCGGTCCCTTACGACTCTTCGCAGCCTCGCACTTGATAGGCTGTCCATGAACTATCTGACCGTTCAAATTTTGTATCGCATTTCTGCCCGCCTCTTCGTTCTCCATATGCTGCGGGAAAAACAATCAATTCATTGAATCACAGTCGGAAAAAGTTCGTGGAATTCTACTCCAACTGTACGATAAATGGGCGATAGAGAGAACTTACCACGAATCCATAATTTTTCACCACGTCGCACTCTACGACCTTTCCGTATTTCTCAAATAACGGTTTAATATCGGCATTCGATGTTTTGTCGGCTAAATTGCCGATGAAGATCTTAAATGTGCCAACACTACTAAAACCCGGCATTTTCGGCTCGTTCTAGAACCTAGTTTCGAGAGAGAGAAAAATATTTCGAATATTATTTGTCACTGGCTCGAGGGTGTTACACACCTAACTGGATAAAATATAACAAATCGTCGGTAACGACGCTCCAGCACGTCTACTCCGTCCGTCTCTTTCTCGTTTTGTATCTACGACCGTGCGCGTTCGCCGATAATTCTGCTCTCTATATTTCCCCCCGAGTGTAATTAACTCGGCACACGCGTCTCAGAATTGTACTACGCAGCAGAACGCACTCCAACTTGGTTCCGTCCGATATGCAAGATCATTTCGCATAATGCTGGGCAGTTGCGTCATAATGCAACTTTTCCTTATCAAAATAATGTAATCCGAAGAAGCGCTATCTAATCTATTCAACTGCGAGCTTTAAAATAATGACGCGAACTGAATCGGAGCGGCGGAAGAATTTACCCACGGATATTCGGTAGCGACGCGTTGTTTAGATTCCCCCTCTAGCACTCCGTTCCACCATTTTGCTAACGATCTAAGTTTTCGAATTTCGAAGGTCGTAGATTTCCCTTGAATATTCAACCACCGGCCCGAAAAGGCCACGAAAAAGGCTGCTCCGGTGGCTTTGGAACACAGCGGAGAACGAATTATCTGGTTGGAGTCGGAACAAGACGAGAAAAAGACGCGGTCGGGCCAGGAATATTTCGTACGCCGTGAAAGCACGCAGTACAGAGAGCGTACCGACCTTGTCGAAATGGCGCACGAATTCTACCAAGCGTATATAATTACGTTTTAACTCTCGATCGATACGCGCACACTCTTTACGTTCACGCGCCGTACCGCTTACACGCAGCACTCACCGAATATTCGTACGGCGGGCGACTTGTTAACGAACGATTTATTAACCAACGCCGACGTACACCAGCCACCGCACGACTTTACACAAGAGAACGCAATCTAGCAATGGCGTCTTACTTGCCGCGTTCGCTTGTGCGGGATGTCGAGAGCTAGGGGCCTCTGTCGGCGAACACACGTAAAACGAGCCAACCGATGCGTTCGGAAACCTATCACGACGTGTCTTCAAGTGAGCACGGCGTCCTAACGGATGAATGGTTCTGGTCGAGTGCGCACACCCGACGGACAATATGCACCTCTTCTTAGGCGACTTCTAATCTTTTGTTACAGGCGATGCACACCTTTCTTTGGTTCGAAGCTGCCTAAGAAGAAGCCTCCGACGGGTACGCGTGGTCGCGTGAACGATTCTTCGGAACGCAAATGCTCTACGAATGCGCTGACGCGGGAATCATTTTACTTTCCCACTCCGTGCAGTTTATCGTGGTTTCTTTTTACGTTTGATACTACTTTAGGGATATCGTAACAAGTGCATGAAAGGAACAGTTTTGTTGCTCTCAGAACGGGATACGTTAACTTTCCATTCGCGGAGCAAAGTACAAGTATATAACTTCCTTGAACTCGATGTTCGAGCTCTAAAGAACATGTTAACAAATCGATTGCTGTGCAAATTACACAATGACCGGTTGTACGGAACTTTGTAACGATTACAACGCAAACTTTGAAACTACGCGAAAAGTGTATTATCGAAGAATTACGTTCTTTCATTATCGATAATACACGTTTGAACAATTACCAAGGATAAAGGGGGAAAACTTAAAAGTGTTCATTATAGCGCGCGCCGTGGATCGTGGCACGCATATAAGAAACTCGCGCGGCAATCAACGTGTTCACTATAGAATACTCGGCAAATTGTTCGTTGCCACGGTTTTCTTTATAACATCGCGATGCTACGAGTTGGCCATTTATGATCGTAAACGTTTAAGCAACGGTTAAATTTACACATTTACCAAGAGTTATAAATAATTGGAAGGTTGCCTTAGCATTGCAAAATTGCGTATTATTAAGAACTACGGAAAGAGACACGCAATTCCGGAATATTAAAAGTATAAATGATGAAACATTCGAAGTATAAATTACGCGATCAAAATTGAGAAACAAGATATCGTAAGTTTTCTGATTTAATGTACGATATGCATTCGCGTTCTATGTCCTAAAATTGCACTTGCAAAACTGGCATGGAAAATTACTGTAACGCGTGAAATCAAGCTTCGTAATTATCGCCCAGGTGTGACGACGAAATGCAGATATAATACCAACGCTAAACATTATCTTATTCGTCGACAGCGTATATTGATAATTGAAGGTATATTACAGCGTGCTACATAGCACTGATAAACTTTTGTGCAGCGTTAAAAACAGAACGAAGCATCGAAGAAATTGCGCTTTCAAGAAGCTTGAGAGACGCGAAATGGCGTGTTTCAAGCATCCTGCGTGTCGGCGCTATGACGTTGCGACAAATATCGACTGTATATGCAGTTTAAAGCCTACGTTCTATTTTGAAAGAAAGACGAATCACATGAGAAGTACTTTGAGAGTGTTTGAGGACTTACCAAGTCAGTATTTCTGTAAAACAACGCGATAAAACACAACGCGAACCCACACGCTTTCCGAAGTAAAAAATGGCGGACCGAAACAGACCGGGAAGTGGAAAGCGGCGTCCCTTCCGATGAGATTCAGGGTAGCCAATCGTGAGAAAAGAAACTTTCTACGGTTGCCAGGCTATGGTGTAAAAGTACCTGCATACATGTGAATGCTGAATTCCGAAAAAGACTAGTCACTAGTGAATAAGAAGAATTTAATTATGTTATAATTAAAAGGGAAAAATGGTACTTCCAAGATGTAATCGCGATCAATTTAGGGACGGAATAATCCAATTAGTGAAAATTATCGACACTCCCTTGATCCCACACACTTTGCGTCGATGACTCAGATTTTTTTAAAGTACGAAGATTCTACAATGATAAAATTATAAACTTTTTTCTCAGTAAATTATGTTTTCCATATTACAGAAACACTTTCCTTTTTTGTGATCTCAACTCATAGGGATTATATACAGCCTTCACTGTGCTTGAATCCCTGCAGATATCGATTATTCGTTCGTGAAACATGCTGCCTAATTACATTTCGCCCCGCCCGAATCGCTTGTAGTAAAATTTGCGTAAGGAAAAAATTGCTATATATTCGCAAAACTCTTGTACAAACAGCATTGTATACAGTATGTGCCTAACCACTTGTAGGTAGTCATCACTTAAAGAACGATGTCCTGTAACATGTATAATAACAAATAAAATTTTATATCTGGGAAGAGATGATAATTTTTAATACTTGTTAAAAATATAAATTTCATTATTTTCAATCAACTAGCTATCAACTACAATTTTTAATGTAATTACAGGTCGTCTTCCTAAAGAAGAACTATGATACTATTTAACAGTGACTTCCGTCGCCAATTGCGCAGAAGTTGTATGTAACATAACGATCTCGAGTCAATGATCGAAAGCCCAGATACATAATTTGATACTATAACAACAATTTCCTAAGACTTTTTCCGATGGAATTCTTGTCATACCACAATTTCTCTAAACTTTACAGATATGCCTAATCGTTACTTACTTAGAGCAATAAATCGAATCAGATCGTTTATGTTTCCATTGAAAACGTACTAAAATTAAGAGGTATTGCCACGAGTGCGGTGATACAGTTAAACGAAATTTTAACAATCTGGACAATCGACAATGTACTTAAAATCGTTCTTAAAATAATATATCCAATTTGTACAAATTAGAAACATAAATTACATACTGTACAGATAATACAGGGTCACTTATGAAACACAGTATTCAAGAACCAATAACAACCGAAAAGAACATTGATAAAAATCATTCTCTTGTTTTAGAATTAATTCGAGAGACAAGCGTAACGAAATTCGTGGATACAGGATGATAGTTGAATAAGTGGTGTACCCCATGTAAAATTTATCTAGCATTCCGAGACATTCTAACGTGTAAGAATATTCGGAATATCTGCATTTGAAAACCGATGTATTTGCGCATGTTTCTAACGTAACAATTGTCTTTAATAGTACCGAACTTCTGAACGATATAAAATTCTATATATCCTGCAAAATGTCTCAGTTCGTAACTGAAATAGTATGAGCATTATACTATGTCGTATCTATCGATGATAAACATTTCAGAGACGCATAGATGTAGATTAGTATGGCTCCGTAACAACAGGACTTCAATGCGTATGAATATCAAAATCTTGTAATATTAGGACAGACTTAGTGAATTTAAATGCTATTATCAAAAATGGCTTTCATTCCTCCGGAAACATCTTTCTGCCGTTTGCTAAATTTACTTTAACGCCTCCGCTCGCGCGCATCTAGAAACTTGGGACAATCGTTTTTCATTTCCTTCTGAATTCTGAAACAGTATTATCATTTCTAAGTAGTAGCTATCACTGATTATATGCTCAACAAACTTCAACACAGCGAAGCACGGCAACGCGCAACCACGCTGTCGCGTTCTGTCGGGCTTCGCATAAAAACAAAAAATATACATACACGACACGGACTCATTCATAATTACTTTCACGGCTCGCTATTAACCACCCATTAATCATACGAATTCGCACAGTCATACGCTTTCAAGTATTTGTAAATTTTAGTACTCAGTCTTCAGGCTCGCAGTCTGTCAATAAATCTATGTACACTGGGGGTCGTATTTACAAGGGGGAGAAGTAGTTTTCTTTAACTATGAGAAGTAAAATAACAGTTTCGAGTAATGTCATCGAGCACTATACGATTTTGATGGCATTGTCAATGTGTAGTTTGGACATTGTCTTTTTCACGCGCAGCGCTGTTAAACGAACGGCAGGATTCGCGTGCCAACACTCGACCATGAGTTTACTTAAGGCAAACAGGATCTGGAACAAAGAACAAATATCGAAATTTAGTATCTCCGGTGCATAGAGGAAGCTTTAAACGGAAACAAGTTGAGTTTCTGCTTACTGGATCATTTTCCCATCGCGCCGGTATCACCGGGCGTAGCCGTTTCACGCAAACTGCTAGCCGCATATCTTCGAAGTCCGGATCGCTCGGGACAACGTCATGGTAAGGCAAGGCGTACGGCTCTACCATAGAATTTTTCCCACCCGTGACGCATCTTCTGCAGGCTTCCCAGAGCACGAGCCCCACAGAATACATGTCTGCCATTTTGAAGGCGTCGAAGGAAGATGTATTTAAACTCTCATCCAGAACTTCCGGAGCCATGTATCGGCGAGTGCCCACTCGGGTGTTGGGCGCGATATCGATTTCTCCGCTCTCGCTGTCAATAAAAGTGTACAATTGTAATAAATTGCGACGCGATCTGTTTAAACCCTTTTGTCATCATCATCGATATTACATACCTTATGTATCTCACTGCCAAACCGAAGTCCGCGATTGCGCATTCACCGTTTCTCTTCACTAGAATATTCCTACTTTTGATGTCCCTATGAGCTATAGCAGGCTTCCCACGTGTCCCAAATATTTCTGTGTGCAGATGAGCGATTCCAGAGGCGATCGAAAGGCAAATCGCCAGCAGACTAGGGTGATCGAGGACGGTGGTTTGCAAATAGTCGTGCAACGATCCTCTTTCGTGGTAGTCTGTGATTAATAACATTTGCGTCCAGGATCCAGTTCCTTTGATGTCGGCTGCGATGAATCCCAGTATATTATCGTGTCTCATCAGCACTGTCTGATAGATCTCGGTCTCCCTGAACCAAGATGCTTCTTCCAGCGTGAAGAACACTTTTACCGCCACTTTCTCTCCTCTCCATCTTGCGAGCCATACTTCGCCGTAGCGTCCCTTCCCGACGCACTGAGATAAGGCCAATTGTTTAGCGATAGTTCGTTGTACTAAGAGGGGCAACCCTGATCCGGAGCCACTGCTCTGATCGATAAAGTCTCTAAGGGTACCCTGAGGAGGCACTAGGCAGGGTCCTCTCTCTTTCCTTCTGTATCTGTGATATATGATCACCATAGCAATTGAAATTACCATTAAGCATACAGATAAAATGGTAGCCAGTATTATAAGCGGCGCACCAGAGGCTATGGCCATGGGATTGGGAGCCGCGGTAGGTCGAGGTTTATATTCGGGGAACAAGTCTTTATTACAGAGCGCGCTCTTATTGCAACATATTATGCTCTTTCCTTGTAAATGGGGCACAAGGTATCCTTTGCATTGCATAAAACCCTGCTCGTCCGGCGGCAAACAGCCGAACGACCATTCCGGCACATATTCCCCCGACTCCGCGTCCCAAACTTCTTCGACGGCACTGAAACAATGGCCACCGGGTCTTCCTTCGCAAGTGCCGTTCTGTCGATCGTCCGGACAGTGTCCTTCGCAGTAGCAAGTGATTCCCAATGCTGAAAAGTAAACCGCACGGATTAGCGTTATCGCCTCTCGCCGGGCGGTAAAGTGGACAACGTCGATAGGCACCTGCTCTCATTTTCTTTACATGTTATTCGACAAAGTTTACGCGAACGTTCGATGGACCGACAGCGCGGAACGATGTCGCATCTTCGAGGTTATGTATAAGTAAACAAAGTCAGTGAGAGAGAGAGAGAGAGTAACGTTAAGGACAGAGAGGAAACGTTGAAAAAAGGTTAGGTGAACATGATAGCAAGGGGAAACTACAGCAGATAAGCAACTAAATGATAATTGATGCTAAGGGGAAAGCCCAACCGTACTGGGCGGATTCGGGAGGAGGTTGCTCGACAAGTTACGATGTGTCGCGTAGGCGGACGGCCATTGCGTCCTACGACACGACCACTGCAACAAATAAGAGGAAGGTGCGCTCGCTCCTTTCGACCCACAGAAATCTGCCCTGTCTACGTACGCGTTAGCAGAGCCTGCAATTTCATTGTTATTCTTTCAACTCAAAGCGCTTTTCTGCATTTGATCGGTTATCCTCGTCGCATCTCGGTTGTTTGCTCGATCGTACGTTTTGATAACCGGTGGGATTGCGAAGCATTGAGAGTTCGAAGGTAAACCAATTATAGAACCATCAATGAATTAGATTTATTAGAGGCGTGTGGAGCAGCTGATGCGTCATGATCGCAAAGTCGAATGCAAAGGCGAACGGGGTCGATGATATGCAGATCAATTTTTGAGGAATCTAGAAACTGGCGCGCAATGTGTGTCACGGATTTTCCTCTAAACGCAATTCGTCTAAGGTGCACTGCGTTTATCGAAGAAATGTTTTTACGGTTTTCTCGAGAACGAATGGAAAAGTGCACGATCGCGGCATGATATTACACCCGATCGATACACGAAAACACGCGTACGTGAGAGCAGACACGGTTTAAGGTTATCTACGACGCACAAAGATGACGGAGAGACATATCATTGCAGTAATCAAAGTTTCTAATGTATACTGATAGGAACATCAGCTACAGCATCCATATTCATGTACATGCAAAATGGCAAGCTACGCTCGACGAAAGTTGCCAGTTCCACGACAAATGGATCGATGAGAAAAGCTAATTACGCATTTCGCTAGAAGTCATCTTGCGAACGGGTTACCCCCCGCATTAAGGGGAACAAAACAAACGTAAATGATAAAAGTTTTGCGTGGAGCTCATTAAGACCCGAGTTCCTCAGTGGTGCAGTCAAAGCGGGAAAGAAAAGAGAAACAGGAAGAAAGGTGAAGCACAGAGAGGCGGGTTAGGAGACGCTTATCTTCCGTCGCGGAATTACTCCCTCGTGTCTATTTTACGGTGACCGCTCTATTTATATCTCCGAATATCTGGATGACGGATCGATCCTCCATGCGTTCTGGGTCTGTTTCCACGTATTCTATCTACCTTTCCCTTCATTTAACCACGGTATAAGACACTTTTGCCCAGCAATATAACGAGGAACTCCTAACTCCGGCTTAACTATGTAACAGAACTTGTAAAATGAAAATCGCGAACCGATTTTTTAAAAGTAAAACGCGATTGATGCTTTTTCGACGGCCAGAGACCCGCGCCAAAGGTTCGATAAATGTGCGTTCCCGATTCCAAGTGGTTTTTGCCAGAATCGGCAAACAGGCCTTGAATCGAACTTTTCCGAGCGTGCGTGTGCAAGTTTCCTACCAGTTTCTTAGCCCGCGGCACGCAACGGCGCGTTTGCGGATCGCACCGTACAAGGAAATCGCCGGCTTGCCCGTCGTCTTCCAAGAGAGGCGAACGCGTCCCGCGATCGCTTCCAAGCGCGGCGCCGGGAGAGATGGTCGCCCATTTGTGTCCTCGCGTATACCGTGAGACCGAACCGAAAAGCACGCTCGCAGCTCGTACTTTTCCATCGATCATGCTCCCCGTCAATGAATTAAATTGTCCACCGCAGAGGCGGCTTGTCACAGAGGCCTCTAAACGGTGATCGTTAATAGAAATCTACAGCTGCACTTGGCGTGCAACGAAGGACGCGTGGTCACGTGAGAAAAAGAAACGAAACGGGGCCCCGACAGTGGTCGAGCAACCAGCGCGAAATGCGCTCCATTGTGCAGCAACGGATAAAGAAGGATAACGATTCTCGTAACTGTTTTTCCTTTTGGAAAACTGTCCTCTTTCGCGGAACAATCGTCGGCCGTAATCTCGTGAGAAGGCTTCAATGAATCGCACAATGCAGCGTTACGTACAGACCGCTTTCTTTATCAGCGCGGCGAAGAGCCGTATCAGTGATAAGCTGACGCTCCACACCTACATCTTCGAGAGTCGATAGTTGGTTGCCTACATCGATAATAAAATTGCACGCAGATGAAATAAGTGGAAGCCGGTGTCGATATCGCTTTTTCTTCTATTACGTTTCATTGGGTATCGATCAGCCTTAATTTCCCGGGCCGCTTTCAAGCGATCGTTGTAATTACCAAGAACATATTCATGCGTGGACGATTAAATCTAAGTTTCACGACGACGGCCACCGAAGGGGAAGGAGAGGCGATCGGATCTCGGGAAACAGGACGCGAACACCTGTTCTTATCGTGCAACGAGAATAAAACCACCACGCGGGCAAAGAGTTGCGGCCCGAGCGGAGGGGAGCGGAGCATTCGCGCCAATTAACCGGCCACTTCGAACCGACACGCTTGATGGCGGGTACTTGCTCCAAAGTGTTCGAACATTTGTCAAGTGGTCCATTCAGCAATTTGGTCAATGAATATTTACTGTACTCCTTTCGCACTAGCAACCATCCGCGGACCGTTCGCAGGCAGCCTGCCAACTGTATCGAGCAGTTCAGTTACACTCGCTGCTCTACGCTTTGGAACAGCTTCTAGCGTGCATTAGGTCAGCCTGCGAGCTCGAGCGAGATTAACGAAAAATAGCTGTAGGAGAAATGCGTGTCGCGAGCATGGAACGAGAAAGGGGAGCAAAATAGAAGGAGAATCGCGTGCGAGCAGAGAGGTATTGACCTGGCGAGCCGACTGCGTAAACATCGAGTGGGAGGATTTCGCAGTTCTTTTTGTCCTGTAAGGGCGTGCTGACACGAGATGCGACGGGTGTGTCACTTCGGTGCCTCGCTGTTTTTCACACGGTACACATTTCCCTCTTATCGCGTTATCGCGGCATCCGCTCTTTCGCCAGCGAGGGGAAAAGCGTGACGTTTTCGCGAGTCGTGCTTCTATTCCGGTAAAAGTGGATGTCGATACAAAAAAGATCTGCGCTTAATAGCGTCGAGATATTAAGCGAAGGGAGAAAAAAAAAGGAATAAAAATAGTTCTCGTCCGCGGTGTTTACGCGGGGAGCAGAGTCCGTCGCATGGACGCGGTCGAAAATATGCGATCGTCGATATTAAAATATTACACGGCGCACGTGACGATCCGGTGCATTTGGCTGGCGTGCGCGAACCCGTAATTGCACGCTGCATTTGCGCGCGATGAATAACGCATCCGAGGAGAGGAGCACTGCGGGCGGCTTCGCGCGTACGCGTAACGATATTACGAGGCCCGTTTTCGTGGAAGAACAATCAGCAGGCGGTAATTCAATTCTATTGTCACTCGGTGTGATTCTCCCGAGAATTTTTTTCCCGGAAATCATTGAAATCGTAAACAATTAACGAGCCATCTATCGCTGCTGCACACCGCATGAATCTAACGGTAATGGCCCTTTCTCTGTCACCTATGGCAATCACAAGTACAGTACAAACGCGAGATTCGTGCGTGGAACTTGAGAGAAACTAGACTCATTCGCGGGTGAATTCGTTAAGGGGCAGCCGACGGATTCGATGCAGAGATTAGTTGGAGGAAAAGGAACTTTTGGCGGCGCTAAAATTAAGTCACGTAGAGGCGAAGGGAAAGACAGGAGCGCAGGATGATGGCATGTGAAACGCGACGGCTCGAGCGCGGCAAAAGGCGCATCTGGGGAAAAAGGAAGAAAAGCGGAAAAAGGTCGAGGCACCGCGAGAGCGAGAGAGGAACTCTCGTGTTTCGTGGCAGCAGAAGCGGCGAGACTCGCACCACTGGTATTTCAGTCCCTAACCTTAGCGCCTAACCTCTTCGTCTTTCTCTGTCTCACTCTCTCTCTCTCTCTGCCGTATGTTCTCGCGCTCGCTCTCTTTCTTTCTCTTCTCCTCGAGCCAAGGGTAAAAAAGAACGTGCGTGCCTCTGGCACAGAGATTCCTTTCGCGAGAATGCACCGATCGACGTGGTTGCACACGACGAATCGAAGCCTGGCCGCGCTATCGGGACAGAGCCAGCGACGGAGCAGAATTGCGACTCCCGGAAAGTGTCACGCGCAAGGATCGCCCAGTTATCGGACGATTATTGTCCCGACCTCCGAGCAGATGCTCGAAAACGCGACGAAAAATCAGAGGCGTAAACGAGGTCGCGTCAGACGGCGATGTTTCTATCGCGAAACGATCAAGGGTCCGTGCGTGTTTGTTGGATGTGACACGCTGAGAGGAAGAGCGACGGGGAGAGAAAGAGAGATGAGCGGGGCACACACATCTGTGTGGCAGAAGGCGAGAAGAATAGTCGGAGACAGCAGCGGAGCAGACACCAATCGTTTCTCGCCACTAGAATCCGCATCCGATCGATTCCCGTATACACTGGACACGTCGCGCGTGTACAGCCACTTCTCGCGGGTGCACACGCGCCAGCGCTCGCTCTCGCGCACACGCCCGCCAGGGGCAGAGTCGCAAATTTACTCACCACCGACGAATCTCGCGATAAACACTCCCAAGCCGATCCACAGGCCGTATTTACATCCGCGCCGACCCGGGGTAGCGGAGAGCGCAGCCATTTTCTACACTCGAGAGCACATACTTCACTGTGACGTAGAACGGTCAGCGTCGGCCGCAGAGCGCAGGCCGCTCCGCTTCGTTTACCGTCGCCACTCCGCGGTGGGGATTGGCCGCCTTTCGGGGGAACCGGTCGTGCCGCTTCGGCTCTTAGACGGGGACAGCCGAGCGGACACGCGAGAAAGAAAGGAATGGAGATACGTGGCACGGGCACGTATCAACTGTGTATCTCTGATTCACGGTACCCTGATCGAGGCATGATCGAGATGAGCGCAAAAGTCTCAACAGAACACCGAATGGTCGCGACGCGGAGCTGTTATCTCTGGTAGGATTTCGCGAAGGTTAGGCTACAGATACGCGTGTATCTATGCCAGAGATATCGCTACATTCGCTACATTTCAGCAGCGCTGTGGAGGGAAAGTATGAATCGATTCGACACGGATTTCTAGCTAAACGTCGAGTCAACAGCCTAGAATCTAGAAGCTGCATTGTCTCGCAACTTCCGCATCTCTGACCACGTGCGCTTCTGGGGTGTTGCGCTTTCGTCCTCGATAACGATTGACGTATCGTAAACCGCACAGTCGGCGGTTCCAGCGGATGTGAGATCCTCGGTCTCGGTTTCCCCGCGACCTTTTGCACGGCGCATATGCGGGCCATGCGCGGCGAGATGGGCGGGAACTGCATCGTGGAAATGTTGCCTAACGGCGAGTAGTACGATTTAACGTGGGCAAACTCTGCGCTCAGAATTCTGCTAAACATCTTGCTCGGAGATCACACGATTCTATCTAGATAGGTACTGCCGGGGTATTCTCTCGACTTTAGGGCTCGCGTTCTCGTCGGATCTTAAACAAGCGGACCACCTGTTGTCCCTTCGTGCTCAGAGTCCTTCGGATCCTGGAAATATTTAGGCAAACACTTGTCTGCAGCCGAGAAGCTTGGAATCGGTCCGACGTTACATCCCTGGCCTGTCAGTATAGCTAGCGGGGAGTGTGCGACGGCGCCCTACGGGCGCCACCGTGCCGCCACGACCACGGTCCCGAAGATCTTTCTCTCTCCCTCTCCCAGACTCTCTCCTCTCTCGCTGGTCGGGCACACTCGCAGCACCGATGCTCCAGAGCGAGCCAAGGGAAGCTACGGGGAGGGTCGGAGGCGAGCGGCTCCTTGGAAAGGCGCGAATGTCTATGCGTAGCGCGTCACCGCGGAAACTAGAACCCGGTTAGAATCTTGAATCTTTTTCTTCGGTGAACCGGGTGGACGGCGGATAGCGGTTTCCAGAGGCCGCCTTCCATCCTTCTTCGCGCGGGGAACGTCGAAAGCCGGGCGATCCACATCGCGCCTGGGAATTCGAGCGCGAGTCCAGTTCCATAGCCCGATGATAATAATACCCGGTCACTTCGAAGAAGAGACTTGCACGCCGAGCCGGCGCAGAACCCCGGGGACGATTGTTTTCGCGGCGGGATCGCGAGACAATCGTAAACTAAACGAAATGCAAATCCCCGGATCTACGACGCACGGTTCTACCGAGAAAACAAGTCGGGAAATAATTAATCGAGCGTTTTGTATGCACGCGCGCCAGCGCACACCTATGTAGTTACCGATATTCGATAAGCATTCGATTAGTACTCATTTCCAGCGGGAATCGTCCACGCCGCTGTTTCGGGGCGAGGAGAAATAGACGGATGGATTCGTTAGGTTTTTCGAAGCGACTGGCATGCCAGTACGTGGCTGTGATTTTCGAGATGAGAGGAAGAGAGGCGGGGAAGGATGATCGGGGAGAAAGGCGGTGCCGTGCGGCTGGAAAGTGGTGCGTTCGCACTTGAGCGGCGCCGTTTTGGCGATCGAGGCGATCGGACGGACTCCACGCTCTACGGGGGCGCGCATCATGCTGCGCTTTTAAAACATTAACACACCGCGCGCAGTTTTACGCGGGAGACTCCGCGCGACCATTCTTCGCTGGCTTTCGTACACGTTCGCGTGGTTAGCGGTGCGCCGCGCCGCGGCTCGTTACATTCTCCGCCGGTGCTGCTATCGATATCGGATTACCAGTTAATTGCTAACGTAGCGTGTTCTCGCCCGGGGAGATCGCTGCACTCGACTTTGCGCCTCGAAACGTTCACGCTCGCCACCAACGGCTCCCGCGTTCCACATGCTCCGCAGCCCGACATTCGAATTGGCCCCTCACGTTTCGATCACGCGATGCTTTCGACTCTCCTCCCGTGCCAATAACTTTTAAGCTCCGGCCACCTTGCTCCCATAACATTTCCCGTGAATTTCTAATTAGAAATTTCCCTTTCGCTGCCTGTCATAAATTGTCATTACTGCTCGCCCCCCCAGGGGACCGTCGTCCCAAGCCAATAAATCAATCCGTCGATCCTTTTCCTCCAGGGGCCATAAAAAGATACCGGCGCGGTGATGAGAATAAACGTTGCGCGCGGAATGTAAAAAGTAACGGCCACAGTGCGGCCACTGTGGATCGTAATCGAATGCCCATTACCGGAGCTTGTTCTCCTCCCTCGACAAAGGCATATTGTCCGCGAGAGAATCGACACACAGAGGCCTCGGCCGATTCCCCGTTTGTCGAATCCTCTTGACGGACGATGATGCCTCGGAGACGCCAGCCTCCAGACGCGGTCGGTGTATAAATTTCCCCGGGAAAACCTGTTGCACGCTGGCTCCCCGGCACCGGAGTCCACGATCCAGATTGATTCGCGGCGGCTAGTCGCCTCACGCTTAAACACGTCGATCATTATATTTTTAGAAATGATCCTCGACACTTTTGCGGAATCGCGTCGCCGTATGTGTATGCAACGTCTAATTCTATATGCGGAATGCACCGGCGGTCTCTCCTGCCCGTCGGGCGGTGCACTTGATCGGTTGCTCCAGCGAATTACGTTCCTCTCGCTCTTCCGCGAATCTAGCGGCGTCGCGCTGAATCGACGATTGAAACGAGGTCCTGGAAATCGCCGGGGGATTCGCGGATGCTCGGCCACCATTTCCCGTGCGATCTGTCTCTGTATCCCGAATCGCTTGGTGTCGCGGTGCCGTTGATTGTCGGCTGGACATTCGATTTCACGCGTTCGCGGGGTCGTTGATTCTACGGCTACTAATAATAAGTGAATTTAGGTAAGTGTACAGGAAGCATTTGAGGACCTTGCAGTAAAATGGGTGCAGGTTCATCTTTACCAAGTTGGAGTTTAGACAAAATTGTTTACAAGATTATTGCCTTGACTTGACACTGAAAAGAGAGCACTAATTGAAAAAAATATATTTTCACATAATAAGTAGTAGTTATTGAGTTAATAAGTTTTTATTTCTATTTCTGGCGAAAAAAGATTCTATTATAAAAACATTAATATTTCTATAATAGAAATATTAATATAGAAATATTAATATAGAAATATTAATATAGAAATATTAATATTAATATAGAAATATTAATATTTATAGAAATATTTATAGAAATAATAATATTTATAGAAATATATTAATATTTATAGAAATATATTAATATTTATAGAAATATATTAATATTTATAGAAATATATTAATATTTATAGAAATATATTAATATTTATAGAAATATATTAATATTTATAGAAATATATTAATATTTATAGAAATATATTAATATTTATAGAAATATATTAATATTTATAGAAATATTAATATTAAAATTTCTAGAAATTAAATTTCTATAATAGAAATATTAAAATTAAAATTTCTATTATAGAAATATTAATTGCGGTGAAAACTGTCCAAAATAGAGCTGCACCCCTCATACCGCAAGGTCCTCATTTGAGGTCTGCTTCTGTTTCAGCGAAGCGCAGAGATAGACGCGAGGATCCGCCGCTTCTGGAACGCTCAATCCACCCGCGAAGATCGCGGGATAAGAATACAGATGAGCGGAGGCGAGGTGCACAAAGGACTGCTCGTTCCTCTCGCTGACTAACAGCCGATTGCTAATTGCTAGAAATAGTTGCCGCGTCGTCTCGTTAATTGCCTGGAAGTCGAGTAAACTGACGCGATAAACTGACGCGACCCGCGCTATACAGATCAGCGGAAAGACGGCAACGGTAACGCGTTCGCCGTGGCAATTAACATTAATCACCGTGATTATTCCTTTCATTGGGCACAATGCAGTTGGACGCAGGTTTATTACGCTGGAATGGCACATCGGCGCACTCGATATAGGTGAACAAAAGGGAACGATCGACCTGAATAAAATTTGTTCCTGCGGAACACAACCGCCCCTTGTCCGAGGGACGGTGCAATTGCTCGGGGCGCTCCTGACCCGACTATTTGCTCTTCAGGTATACGAGAGCACAATGGGACCGAGTATTACAGTTCGATGTTCGGTATTACCGAGGATTACCGCCTCATTTGCTTTGTGGGCTATCTTGTTGTAGCGAAAGAAAGGTAAATTGGGAAATTACAGGGGCGAGTGTTAAGTAGAATTGTTGGAGAATTCGATGATGCGACTTAGTCGAATCTCCATCGCTCTTTAGGCACCAGTGTCCCCTGAAAATGGCACACAGCACTGTTGGGCATTATTCGAAAGTGACGAATTATTTTTCATTCGAATAAAAAATGTAAAATAAAAATGTAACCGAATAATGCCCAATTCTGTAATTACGCAAGCGAGGCGCGCTGGCATTAATGCCCTCGCGGGCAGAGAGGTCGCCATAAATGTGATTAATCAAGAAGGCCTATAGGGAGAAGAAAAGAGGCTGGCTGCATAATTATCGCAATACCGTATATCGTGAAATGCGTCGCCGGCTCCAATCAGCCAGGAATTAATTTACCGCCTTATTGAATCTCCCGCCACGATAACGCGCGCCTTGCCTCTGCTCCGCGATGTCGTTACGACACGTCCTAGCGAATGCTTGTTGATTCGGGGGAAAGTGGCGAGCATTGGCCCGCTCTGTTCTGTCAAGGGGTTACAAGCAGTGGTGGATTTAAGGAATAAGTTGTATGAAAATTATGGAAAAGAAAACAAATATTGAGTTTGGATAAAATCATCATTTTTTTTTTTGGAAGATAGGATCCTGGAGGTGGTGTCTTCTGATCAAGAGCCCAGGCGGCAATACTATAACCTACCGATAGCACAGTAGCTGGAGTTTTCTAGTAGGTACACGCTAAGCCCAGGGCCTCGTATCGATCGATCGACGAAGATCGTCAGGGGAATTCGGATAGGTGGCTCGTTTAATCCAGGTTCAATGCAGATCAGCTCGGGAGGGCTGGAGCTGGAGCCCGGCCGAGTGGCGTGTTAACGAAAAAGGAGGATCGAGGAGGACAATCCGGTGCTTGGAACCGGATTTCGGGATTAAAATCGGTCGGTTCTTCTGCGAACCCTTATTCGTTTATGCAGCGAAGGGCGACGGAGATCTCGCCTCGCCTCGTCACGTCTGGACGAGAGGGCCCGGGCCCCGGCGCGGCCTGGAGGAACCGCGACAATGGGTAACAATGGTGGTAGGACGAGAGAGGCTGGCCCCGCTCGGCACCGAAATCACGATCCATTCGTTTCGCCTGGAAAGGGGGAGGAAATATATTTCATTGGGAGACAGCCAGCGAGCTGACAAAAGAACCAACGACCGCTCGTCTCGTGTCCTGATGCGAAACATCGTTACCACGATCGCCTTCGTGCCGGCCCTTTTTTATTAGATACTCTCGCCGTGCAGAATCGCTGAGAAATGATCGGGCTCGCAGCTACAGCCAGCTCTATTTCCAAGCTGGCGATATCCCCGTACAGGCAACACTATCCGCTCGCTCCTGGGAAAATCGATCCCTGCGAGGAGGATCGCGGAATGCCATCGTGAGGGCGGCGAGAGAAATCGAGAAGCCTTTGGATGAGTGGACCAGGGGAACGTTGAGCTCCGGAGGATCATTTAACGCGCTCTCCCCTCGAATAGTCCAGCCGAACGCATGGGCCGGTGAGAAAATAAACGCGACACCGGCTAACAAAGTGCCGCGGTGGAGGTGGAGAGAGTCGTGCATGGACGGCCCTGGCGGGGCCGAAAATCTCGATTCGTTTGGCGCCAGTTACGAGGACCGTACGAGCTGGAAGTATATTTCATCCGGCGCGGCGCGGCGCGGCGGCCCGACGTACGGAGCCACAAAAGAGCGAAATCCATGTCTGGGCCTTAACGTGCCGTGGCGTCCGGAGCTTTGGGTCAGTTCGAGCCTCTCCGGCTACATCACCCTCGGCTCTATTCAACCGCAAGATCAGCTCCAGGCTCGTGCGTGCCCACTTTCGATACCCTGCTCCTTTCCTCGGGGCCCGATCCGACAACGGAATACTTGAAGTCTTGGTTTGTTGGAAATCTGCAAGCTGTAGACTCTCGAGGGGGACCTGCCCTTCGCTAAGTGTCCTTAGGATACGAGCAGCCGAAAGGGCCACCTCTTCATTGGAACGAGCGCAGGACGATACTTTTCTTCGGAGAGTACATTGTACCCGGTCAAGTGGCACGTCGCTCTTAACAGCCGGCATTTCTTAGTCGAGATTAGTCGGTAGGAAGGCACATTGGATAATCGATCGTAATTGTGTCTATTTAGCAGTGGGACCCGGTGCTGGCCCGTTCCCCGTATTCGATCCGGCACGACTGTCCAATGCACCCGCGGGAGAGCAGGCGAACAAACGGATACCCGCATCACGATATTACAAATCACAGCTGCCGATTCTCAAAATTCTACGCCCTCCGTATCCTCCACTGTCCCTCGCATACAGGCCAACGATTACGTCGCTGTTTGCCCATGCAAATTCGAGATTCCGCATTTCCATTACATTGCGCGGATTTACAGGCTCGTCTCCCTTCAAGGATTTCGCTTTGAATTCCTAGACTTCTCTCTCCTGCGACCCTTGATCTTTCCGCGGTGCTATGTCCGGTGGCGCGTCGCAGTGATTGAAGAGTGCTTGCAGAAAATACCGTGAATGCCAAAAATCAAATTCCGTAGCATAGTATTACCATTGGCAGGCAGAGCATTTTCCGATAGAAATCTCTTTCTAATTTCAGCAGTTACAGTGCTTTCTACAAGCACTCGGAGCTCTAACTGTATAGAATAAGAGGGCAGTGTTCGATCAACGATCACCCCGCTGGACAATTGCCCGATTAATTAATCGCGTTGACGATCGGCGACAGCCTCGCGAGCCCCGGGATAACATTTCTGCGGCGCGAAAAAAAGAGAAGGTAAGGACACGGGACGAAATGAATTCGCTCGATTAAGCGCGTAAGAGCGGACTACCTGCCGCGATAACAGTTTCCTTTCCTTCGGCTCGCTCCGCCGAGCGAGACCTCGCGCGCTCCGAGCGGGATAACGATATCTTTAGAGCCTGCTTTTATCGCTAAAAGTCAGGTGTGAATTGGGGCCACTGGTGCTCGATCAAAGCAGGCCTGCCGACGCCGGTCGGCGCGGCGACTCGACGAGGAAGGGAGCTCGGAATAGAGAAGGAAACCGGCCCGGGAGACCGATGTCCCTCCTATCTTTCTACCGACAAATTGGAATATATTGGACGTTAGCTCGCCGGTTCCTCCGCCTCTCCGAAACACCGCTGGGTCTTCCACGAAAACGCTCGCGGCCCTGGTGGACGCGAGGTAGGTATCGCTCGAGAAATTAACGCGAGCCTGCCCACACGCCGACGCGTGTACAAGCTCGCGCGACAGCGTCCGATGCTTTCGGTACCGGCGAGAAACTCCATTTGCATAGGTACGCTTTTAATCGCCTCTGATGCAACGGCGATCTTAATAAGCTAATGAATCGTTCAGCGCCGTATTTGGACCGTTTGCGTAACCGTGCAACAACCTGGATCGGATGATGCGACGGAGAGGAGACGAGGAGAGAGGCTTCAAGCTGGAGGGGAATATTGGCCGTATCGGCGACGGAATGGGTGTGCGCCGGGCTAGCTACGATCCTGGCACAGTTGGTCCTTATTCAGAGACGCGAGAGGCGAGAGAGGACGTGGGGGTCCCGTATAACAAAGATCCATCGGGACCGGTTTCGTGTTCTGCCCTTTTTTACATTCCCCGGAGAGGCCCCGTGGAGCCGCGGGTGTGAAAACCGACACCCACCCACTTGTTATTTTGTCAAACACGAGGCCTGAAAATTATAGGAATCATGCGGCATCGGTGCCTCTCCCCCTCGGACCCACCATCGCATCAAATTATTCTCGATTGCACGCTCACGGTGGATTTTATATCCGTCAATTAAACGCGACGACCGACGCTCGTGCCCCGCTACCGATACGCCACTCTCGTCTTCCTGCCTTTTTCTCCTCCGCGTGTCTGCTCCCGGTCCCTCTCGTCCACTGATATCGGACACGATAACAGAACCAGTCGTCCTCTCTTTTCTTCTCCCGGTTCGCAATCGGGGATATTGTTTCGGGGACAGTGGCGCCAGATTAAAATCACAGGGGATTAATTTTTCACTTCCTTTTCTCCCTATACTTTCGAACCCCTTCATTATTATCCGCCGTTACGTTAAACGCGGGGAGTCAACAGAGTTATCCTGAATTACATGGTGCGCTTCATGTGTTATACCTGCTAATTAAACGCGACACTGGCCGGCTATCTTTCGCTACCGGCGAGCCTGTGTCGAGGGACGAACGTGACCCTTAAGCAAATTGGTTCCTCGTGTAATTTCGCGCCGGGAACAGCGCTCACTTCATCGCCACATGTCTTCCTCTCTACGCACGGTGAACTTGTCTCTGTCTTTGCCCCTCCCCTTTGGCCCTCTAGCCACTTGCGCCACGCAATTCTATCAATTGTAAATCTATGGCAGAAATAACAGATTCACCTGATAAATTAAAATTCATTGATTAGTATATTTGAGTGTTTAATATTGCGGCCTAGAGTATTAGCTCTCCACTTTTGGCTCATTAAGGGTCAGAGGTTGCTAATCACTCGTCATTTGTTACGCGCTCCTGCAGAAAACCTTTAAAAGCGCATGAATCGAGGCCAGACTGAATGCCCCGCGAGAGGATTCCGTCGCGTCGGTTAACCGCACCGATTATTTCCGACACGGCCAGCCAGTCAGAGGCCCCATTGACTCGCAGCAAGAAGCGATCCCCTGCAACTTCGAAATCGGCTGGTTTTCGTCGCGTTCGAGCGCAGCCTCCTACGGAATCGTGTTTCAACGCGAGGGGCTTTCAGTCGCGCCGCTTTTTACCTATCCACCGACGGCCCTCGGTATTTTTATTCCTCCTGCGTGGCGAACGCGTCTTCGAGGTTATTTTATTTCCAACTGGGGATACTGATGCAATCTTCTCCGTGGAACGGGGAAAAACCAGCGCAACTGCAAGTATAATTGGACGTTTTGAAAGTTTCCTCCTTAATCGTGATCCCTCGAAGAGCGATCGATCCCCGATGTAGTTTGCCCGGCATGGTAGGTATCGCTCCGTCGATCGTACGCAGTACGATAAACAACGCGTCATTGCGATCCGCTGGCGGCGATTGAGAGGAGAGAAAGAAGGAGAATCGGCCACGATAGGAGCGAGGAGAAAAGAAATAACTGTGGCGCCGTTAACCCGAATGACCGATAGCCGTTAATCGCCGATAGAGCATCTCCCGAAAGGATCAGGCTGAAAATACTTTCTCGAGGAAAATTATGGCGCGCGCAGGGAAACCGCCTGGCTGGTAATCTTCGCTTGAGCAGAGGCGACTGTGAAAATACGCGGGGCCTGGGTTCTAGTCGAGCGAGATCGAACGTCGGGGACTCTAGAGCGATAGATAAGATCAGAAATTTCGATCGACGAGGCGCGTTGCGATCGTAGATGAAAGGCAGTTTGGCGAAACGAAAGTGCTTAATGCCAGCTCGCCGTCCGCATTCTCAGGTGACAAGCGTTTACGGCTCTCACCTGGGCCATTCCTGCGGCACCGTGGAAACTACAGCTACGTACACATACGCGCTGTGCGCGCAGCTCGGCAAACGAGGCACTTGTTAAGTGCACCGACTTGCCGGCGAGTCACGCCGCTCTGGGACGGGTTTCGCGCACTCCTTTACCATAAGCGGAATACAATACTCGCCTCTTATCCCTGTACTCGCCGCAAAACCCTCGCTCTAACTATATTGGGAAAGTGAACGCTGTGTAACATTCGGAGCGTAAACTGTACTAAATCGCGCGAATTAAGGACGCGTGGGAGCGGGAGTTTATGGCTGGGATCGGTATCGTTCGGTACTAGAGTTATTCGAGATTTCTGTTGCATTAATACTGAGAATTAAGGTAACATAGCAATTCGTCACTTAAAAATTATAAATTTCTGTTGTCACATAGTTACAAGTAATGCGGTTCGGAGAAACCCTCATCAAGGACAACTCAGCTCTGTTGATTTTTGTGTATGTTTTATTTAATTAATAAAAAGCAAAAGATTACTTCTGCACCTTCGCTTTCGTCGACGCTTGTGCTTTCATAACCTTGACGACGATCTTCTGTTCTTCGATAAGGAATGCACGGACGATCCTGCGAACACAATTGCACAAGGATGATAAATATACGAGTCAGAGTATAGTAAAGAAGCGAAGGAAATAAGGGAGTACCTTTCTTTGACGCATTTGTGACAGAGGACACCACCGTATACGCGCTTCACAGTCTTTTTACGTCTGCACATACGTGACCTTTCCATAGGCCTGGCCGGCTGGATGCCTCTGAGTTTGTCTTTGCAGTGGCCACATCTGGGGATCTTCTTGGGTTTCTTAAGGTACTGGTACACTAATTTTCCACCAGGAGTGCGTACCCTGAAAACGAACACTTAGGTCAGTGTCGCGGCAGTACAGTTAACTCGCGATAAGTCGGTGAATAACAATGCAACGTTAAGTTAAAGTTCGATGCGCACGTGAACGTTACACGTTCGATGAGTAAATCAAAACATAACCTCAAAGGATGGGTAGTCAAGAACGCGAAGCATTTCGAAGAAAATTTACGTGTCGTTAAATGCGAGAACGATGCAGACGCGGAACAAGAATGATGTGTTTGTCGCTCCGATGAAAGTAGAGTACTTACACGCGTCTCCTGTTGCTCTTTGTGTTGTATGACAACCGCCGACGATAGGTTAGTCGCTGTACCATCTTGGTTCTGGAATATAAATGCTTCCATTAGGGGAATAATTCACGCATATGCCAATAAACCACATCGGGGAAGTGTATAGATCTCGATGCAATCGTAAGAACAGTCCCAACTTCCACGATTATTGCATATAATACGGATAACATAAAATTGCAGAAAACTTCAACGAACCTTTTTCGGAGCCAAACGGAAAAGGAAGCGAGTAGAGCGGAAAAACTTTAATCTACGCACGCGTGGTTAGGAAGGCGAAACAGTGCCGCCATCTGGTGTCGGCCGCCCCGAAGCATTTGCCAACTGAACTGCAGATAACTACATGTTGGCGCGATCTATCCACGCCGCGTATAAACTTATATTTCTCATCGCAACTGGCATTGACGTGTTTCGACGCCCATTATTTCCACACGCACAATGTCCAATAATACATTGTGACCAATTAATTATGTTCTCGTCAGTGGTTCTATAGTTGCTACTGAAAATAGGGACCTTTGTCCATTTTCTGTAACAAGTTTCGCGTATATTTCACTCGATACCAAGTAGAGAATAAGCTAGGAAATCGTGTCCTATCCGCGATGCTTGGTGAGAATGTAACCTATTTGTTTTGTGTATCTTTGTCTCTTCTTTGCCAGCATTCCCTATCCGCCCTATCGCTTTAATCGCTGCCTCCTTGCATTATGCGCTCCCGCTGCTCGAAGCGCAGAAGTATCAGGCTTGCATAAATAAAGTTAGTGCCAAGCTGAATATATCTATTCTTGTCCCATACACTGATGTTCTTTCTCTCGCACAGCTCGGCCGTGCCACCTCCGCTAGTATTATATATTCCTTTCACTGTAGGAGATTTTCAGCCCCATTTCTGACCATAGGCCAGCCATGTTGTCGATATTACAGAATGTTGCAGCGCGGTACGAAAATTACCGCATAAGCATACGAGGTTAGTAGAAGATGCCGCATGCAGCGGCTCGAGCCTCGGAAGACCTCAAGCATAAAGGCCTTCGAGTAAAAAAATTATTTGTGGCTGACGGATGAATCCCCGTCGAATAAACTAATTTATCCGTGGCGTTTCGAATAAAAGTCACACTGGGTTATTTTTATTCGACGACAAATAAAGATAAATAAAGGCGCACACCTTCAGCATTTCAACACATTTGAAAGTAGTTGCTGAGTTGGACGCTGTTCATGAGCAGATGCAAGCAGATGCCACAACATCAGTCCTCAAATTATGGGTCGGTAACACAGTTTGGGTGGCGACACGACATCCACAAGGTGATAAGTCTATCCTATTGGGATTGGCAAAGCTGCGTACGTTACCTGGTGGCGACCTACTCTCTCCGTCCATCTTTGTTTGGTGACGTCACGACTGCCAATCCCAATAGAGCGCGCATTAATGGGATTGGCTAAGCTGCGTTACGCTACCTGGTAGCAACCTACTCTCTCCGGCCATCTTTGCTTGGTGACGTCACGAGTGCCAATCCCAATATCTCGTCGATGCCTATACTTTGTCGATGTTAAAACCAGTGGTGATGGGAAAGGGACGATAACGAACAGTAACGAAGATAACCGCGTGCAGGCAGAGAGAAACACGTTGCAGTTTATTATTTTAGCTTCTTATGTATTATATTGAATAAGTAATGAAAATGAGCCAGGCTCCTATGAAGAGGAGCAAATCGAAAACTCAGAAGAATCGAGCAGTAGATAAGTCGTTTGCGAAAAAACGAAAGCCTACGAAAACATTGTACACTCAAAAGTTTTCTGCACCTTTAAAAAGAAAACGTAAAAGTGAATATGACGCGAAAGAAGAGGCTAGGTATGTTTATAATAATACAGAAGCACACACGAATTGACAAACTGTAGAAAATTATGACTTGCCTATAGGTTAGAAAGAATCGTTTTTGGAGATCCAAGTGATATTATAAGCAATTTACCAGACGACGAGGAGTTCGCCGAATCGAGTGAAAGCAGAACTATTAACATAGACGACAATGATACTTCTGCAGACAATAATGTAAGTGACGATTTGAGTGTAGTAAATGAAGATGACGTCTCTAAAGCGGGCCAGAAAAAAGCAGCATGGGTGGACGAAGACGATGCTCAATATTCGTATGTATCTGAAGCATAGCGAAGAGGTATTTTCTAATAAAAGACGGTATTTAGTGGTGACAAAGCTGATTATATTTTCCATTAGAGTACAAGACGCGACAAAAGTGCAGAATCGCAAACTACCCAACGAAATACAAGGAGAGCCATACAAAGATTACTTACATAGCAAATACAAGCAACTTGTTGGCACTCCAAAGTGGGCTGAACTTAAAAAATCTACGGAGTCCGATGATTTGGACAGTGATATATTAAAGGTACTGAAAATTGATTAGCAACTTATTTAATCTGTGTTTAACATTGTTGCATTTCCTTTCGTAGCATAGTTGTCATTTGGAAAAGCCTAAAGCGAAAAATCTGCCGAGGACTATAATCGATATAAAGACATTGTCTGCAATCAACAAGCAAACGCGTACAGAAGGGCCGGTAATATCAAGCGTTGAATTTCATCCATCGTCGACTGTAGCTCTAGTCGCCGGAACATCCGGAATTTTGTCCCTCTTTCATGCAAGTAGTTATACAGTAATTGCATTTGTATTTCGAAGTATGAAATCTACGAATCGGTAATGTAATTACAGGTAGATGGCATTGACAATAATACACTGCATACGATGCAGTATAAAAAGTTCCCTATTAGTACAGCAAAGTTTTTAAAGGACGGAACAGAAGTTTTACTCGGTTCCCAGTATTATGCACACTGCCATTCCTACAACTTAATGAGTGGGAAAACATACAGAATACCGTTACCACATGGCGTTACTAATATGCAGGTTTGCAAAGCTATAGTAATTTTCATAGCGATAGCAGCAGTTAACTGAATTTTAATATAATCGTTTAGAAGTATGAGGTATCTCCAGATGGGAAGCTGATAGCTCTGTGTGGTCGGTTAGGAGAAATATTCTTATTAACAAGTTCGACCAAAGAACTTATCGCGACAATGAAGATGAATGCAAAATGCAGGGCAGTATCTTTTACTCCAGACAATAAGAATCTCATTACACACGGTGGTAAGTTATGCAAATCCTTTGGCTGTATGTATATTTTATTTTCGACTTCATCGTTCATTCTCTCCCGGCCACCCGCAGATAGCAACGAAATGTACGTTTGGGACCTAAATAGTCGCGCGTGCATACATCGCGCTGTAGACGATGGATGTCTGTCCTGCGAATCTATCTCAATATCGCCGAGTGGCCAGTTCCTAGCAACAGGTAGCAAAGAAGGTGTAGTGAACTTATACGATACGAAGACAGTGTTGCAAAATCAGAACCCTGTCCCTCTGAAAATTGTTTTAAATCTTGTAACACCTATTACTCGCTTGAAATTTAATTCCCATTCTGAAATATTAGCGATGGCTTCGGATAAGAAACATAATGCGTTTAAAATGATGCATTTACCATCGTTCACTGTCTTCTCAAATTTTCCCACATTTCAAACGAACATATCCATGCCGGAAGCCATTGATTTCTCACCGGCTAGTGGTTACTTAGGAATTTCTAACAGGTCGGGCACGGCATTTTTGTATAGATTAAAGCATTATGGGAATTATTAGGTACCTGTTACTTTATAAAATAAATAATATTAAAACGTTTTTGATAAGAGAAAATGGCTTTTATGATTTACGTGATGGTATGTACCCGTGCCGTTACACAGCAACAACTCTTGCAAAAGTGAGTAAAAGAATCTTAATATATAAAGCAGAAAGCTTCTATATGTTGTGTGTTTGTCTGTCACCTAAAAACTTTCGAACGATAAACTCTGGGATCACGAAATGTACCTCAGCTCATTATGCCTGACCTATCCAGATGAATGTGACCATTTTCAGAAAAAAAGCTAAACAATTTTTTTTATAAAATCTTTTTTTATAAAGCTAGTTTATCCTAAATTTTACCTAAAAAAACATATATTAAAAATACTAGATAAATAATACATTCTCGATTACATATCACGCTGATCATATATTTATGTCCATCGGGATTTTGTATTACTGTTTTATTGTTTGTATACTACGTATACAAGGCTACAAATTCTTACTAGTATTCGAAGTAAGGAAATATTATGATGCTGGTGTACTCAAAAAATATACAATCAGTTATAATTAAGTTGCTTACACATGTGACAGTGATTCGACATTGCAAATATGTATAAGAGAATCTTTATTCTATTTTTATCTCTTAATATTTGTACTAGAAATGAACAGTAAAGCAGTATCACTCTTTTAAAACCTTACTAATAAAAATAGCATTATAAAATAATACATATTTATAAACAGAAAAAACGTGTGAGATAATATTGTACATCGATAACTTCCATTCAGGCGTAACAACTAGCTCCTTTGGTCGATTGTTTAAACTTTTGCAATAAGAATTACGCTCGTCTAATATACGATCCTTTTTTACTTTCCCATGATTTCGATACTCGATCTCGAAAATGTTCAACTTCCACGTAAATCTACTTTCATACTTAATAATATCATTACAATTTAACTTATATACATACAAAATATGTACTACAATATGTACAGAGTCTTGTGACCTTTCGATTCACAAACGATTTTTTAAGTCTTCGTCTCTTCCTTCAATTCTGAAGTGTCTACGTTTGTTTGTTCAGTTTCTATATTCCTTTGGTGAATGGGTGTGAGGAACACTAGCTATTGGTCCCCGGCAGTCGTCGCTAGCGCGCTGGTATCTCCGCTACTACTCTCTACAATAAGCATTACAGTTTCAGCGGCACCACGCACGCATTCCACTTGATGACCTGCCCAGTCTTTGCGTTGGCAGAACGTAGAACAGTACGGTGTCCTTCTACATAAAGAACATTCCGCGAATGCTTCCCTGTTGCAGTTGGCACACTAGAAACAAGGGGATATTCTAAAGGACCGACAATTTAGTATCTCGAGTTGCATGGATCATCGTAGATTACCTTTTTGTTATGAGTATCTGACGCTGGCTGCAAACCCACAGTCTCGATAACATCTCCTCTGCCTCCCAATTGAGCGACTAACGCTTGTTCCCTTCTTTGCTGTCTATTTATTTCCTTAGCTTCTTCTAAAGTACGCCTAAATTCGTAGGCTAATTTTAACATTTTATTCGACATCTCGTCGAGCTTTTTAAATACGTCATCGCTTTGTCCATTCTCCGTCTGATGCACGGTCTGTACAACTCCGTCTTGATCTTGTGGTTGCTGGACAACTAGACCATCCGTCGAGACGAACTGTGGCCATACTTCTTTGTCAGGTACAACTACTTCACCGTCGCTTTCGTCATTATTACTACCGTCGCGTGAATTATCGCTCTTAATTTTACGAGACGATATGTCTCCATCGGAAGTGTCCCTAGCTCGTTTTCGGCGCTTGTACGGGGTAAACAGTCGGACCGGACCCGTCTGAAATGCGTAAAAATATCGATGAAACTCATTAAACAGAGTGACTACGGGGTAAGTTGTCGTACTAACAGCACTATCGTCGTCACAGCATGCTGCGCAAGTGCAAGAGGTAGCGTGCGGCTTTAAAATTTGTTCATCGATCAATGTCTGCAAACTTCTGCCGCCGAATCGGATACTTCGTTTCCAATCTTTACTAGACGCTCTCCCACAGAGCGCCTCGAATTCGCTCGGGGTGTACCAATCTTGTCCGAGCTTGATACATCTTCCTCTGGCTCCGGAGCCGAATCTACTTTTATGCAGTTCCGCATTTGTATTCTTACATCTGACAGGCAACACCGCCAAGTTGGCGGACTCTGACCAGCTGCATATCTGTTGGGTATTGGCAGTAGAAACATGTATCTGTTCAGTTTCATGCTCCTCTGTACTGTTCTGAATTACTATATGCGTCGCCTTTAGTTCTCCGTTCCAACGCAGAGGATCTGTATCCTTGTCGTGGCGCGGTTCACAAATGAAACCGTTATCCACGCATAGCATCTGTTTGAACTGTCCAGAGCCAGGTAACTGAAAGCAAACAAGAGGTGGTATTTTATCAAAAGCGCGAGGCCGGGGTTAACGTGAAGTAGGGAAAGAAATTCATTTGCGCGTTGTACATGAAATTTCGTCGACACGAAAGAAATTTTTCCGCCTCTATTTCACTAACACCAATCCCCGCGTAATCGTGAATGATCGTAAAAACAAACACGTGCTGCGTGTGCTGCATGGACAGGCGCAGTCAAGTGTGTTAGTCGCGTGCACGGTGCACACTATGCGTCTACACTACAGTTTGCATACACGCACGCAGAGCGAAACCCCACCTCGCTTTCCGATAATGATTGGACGAGGGTATCGTCGCGTCTTAATACAACTGTTTCTTCCGAGAACGGTGTTGCGGGAGGAAAAGTTTGGATGATAAGCGGTCTGTTCTGAGGTACCTGCAATTGGTCCGAGGTGATGACGTTGAAGGTCGTGCCGTTGGTCGAGTTCGCTACACCGATGATAGAACCAACAGGCAAAGAAACCGGTACACCAACTCCTGGAACGCCAGGAACACCCGGTACCGAAGTGACACTCGCCGTCACGGCGACGGGATGCGCCTCGTGTTCGGTCGTTAGGGCAGACGCCTCCTCGGTTTCGCTCGTCAACGGTTCGGACATGTCCGGTAGCACGGCGACACTTTCCGATGTTTGACTCTCCTCCATTTCGGCTGTTCTCGCCTCTCGCACACACTATGGCGTCAGCGCACGCTCAACGCAGCGCCACGATTCTTCGTAGCCGCGATTACTCGCGATCACGGAACTTCGTGTTCACTCGCGACAGCACGGCCGCAAAGTAAACCCACGATCCGATCGAAATTGCAAGTGTCGTTGAACGAACCCTACGTTACATTTATTGTACCTTTCATACTTTCTCCTACAAGCTCGCAGCAGAATCTTTACTTCCTGCGTATACATCACGCACACGAATCTCCGATGTCGAGTGCCATCTTTATGCTCGCCGAGCAGCGCTCGGTTTGAATCGCCTACTTCTCTCGCGAACGTTCAATTCAACCGGTATTCAGTTTACGGTCCGTACCATATTACAGACCCGGGATATTATACATTGGCAAGCGAGTGAAAATGTGATCAGTTTCAATGGACTCGGTGGAAGAATTCTCCACGATGTAGAAAACCTCTCTAACCTCTTTTCATGCTAGACCGCGTCGCCGCACGAGGAAATACATACCAACGATTACAGCTAATTGATAGCGATGCTACATTAACGTTCTTTACTCTACTATGCATTCGAACGAAGGCGCAGCAAAAGAATCCTCTAGCCACGACGCACAGGAGCTAGAGAATTTAGAACTGCTCGAAGATGTTAACTCTACTACATTAGGTATATTGATTGGCTGGTTTTAAAATCGACGAAGCCTTAAAGAATATATTCTGCCACACTAATTGGTTTTCAGAGAATTCTTCGCATGAATTTTCACTGTTACCAAAGACTCGTGGTAGTTCAGGGGGGCCGAAAGAGGTTTCAACGATTGCGACGCAGACCCCTCTAACGTTAATTAGGCTTACTCTATCGGCACCGCTGTCGGATATCGACAATACCACGTCTCCGACGCGTTTCAATCAATTATCAATTAACGAAGCAAATGAAGCCCGCGAGAATGCCAAGTCCCTTGCGGGCACACTTGTTCGAAACCAGGTACTTTGTAAATGTTGGTCCTCGGATGAATCTTTAAGTACGTGTACATTTAATGTTGTCCAAGGTGTCGATCACGGTTAGTCGAGAAGCCAGGACACAAGCAACACCGCCGCATCCATTGGCGATACATTCGATCCCCGAAACTTCACGAGACACCTTGCAAATTTCAACATCCTTCTCCTCCACCAGATCCGAACGGAGGAACGAGATTTTCACCCTGGCCACCGATTATGGAAGCTCTTCGTCCGATTCCCGTAGCATATTGATAAACGCTATCGGCGCAACCGGTATATCCCTATCAACGCTTTCCTTTACGGTTTACGGAGTCTACTTTAAGGAACACTTTTATCATCTGAACCGTGTGTTTCGTCTCAGGTAATCGAGCTTTGTATTTGTCCGTCCGAAATGGGTACGAACGTTCGCACATGTTAGACCCAGCATCACCTACCGCGGAACGAATGATAGATAATTCGCCCGCGCGTAGACTGAATCATCGACGATGGAGCTTGAGTAATTGTTTGCGGTGCATGTCTGCAATCCACGACGAAGTATTGATTCTCGTATAATTTAATCGCATCCCGTACGGCGTCGCGAATTTTAAAGATATGTAACTGATTCACGCGACAGTCAGATACGCGCCCTTACATGAGAGACGCACCGCCTACTTATTCTGCGATACACGCCAATCGTGCGACGATAATGCGCCATTGGAGACCTTTCCGGTCAACGAATCAATCGTCTTTCGTAGCCCCGATACCGCCGCCCAGTTATGCTCAAGCTCTTGGAATAGGCCTCGCGTCTTATTCCACGGATCATCTGTTTTCGGTTGCACGTAATAAGATATCTGACAGAAATTGTTCTACGTACGGCAAGGTAAACGTTTGGGACTGATAATGGCTTTCTTTGTAGCAAGCACGAATGGATCGTGGTCGCCAAGACCTACAACCACGATGTGCCCGCGATGCACCGTGACTGTCGTTACCACTATAGAGGTTCGACAATCTATAATTACCCACGTCGCTGCTTTCGCGCTCTTTTTATGCGGGTACAAAAAGTATCTACCGCCTTCGAAGGCATTGAGGCACATAAAGCAACATCGTCTCGTTTACAGATGCTGGCCGTGCTGCATGATACCGTACTGCGTGAACTCGTGCAAAAATATCGAACATTTCTGCCCGGTCTGCCGTGCGCATCTCGGAACGTACAGACCGTGGTGACAGATGTTTAGAAAGCTCGCTTTCTCGCGTATTACCCGAAGCACCTTGCACATTCATTAAGACACACCATTTACTCGAAACGTTTTGTAAAATCCTCGACCCATTTATCGTGCGAAACCAAGACGCGAGGAAACACGGAGAGCCCCTCGAGCGCATTGTTCGCTGCGGTTGCATACGAGATCGTTGAGATTTGTTTAATTTACAGCTGTGAAAGTACACCCGTTATCTTGTCACGAAGGGTGAACACAATGGTCGAGTATTACGAATTTGCTCCCAATAAAAATCTCTTCGCTTTCCCTTGGTCTGTTTACAAACCGAACCGTCGACTGGAGGAAAACCGATCGCGGAGCGATCTAACGAATTTACCGCGTGATATGCAGACCGTGTAAATACATTCACAGGTGCATATATTATCCTTCGCGTCGCTCGTCTTTTGTCAGTCGTGGTTTGGCCGCCGTGAGAGTATAGCGTCTCGAGGTGCGGTTAGATTGAATCGCGACCGGAGTGACATTGTTGCAGCGCTGCGCGATCTTCACATAGCACACGCACATTCTCGTATAACAATGCGTAGCTATAGCTTTGTACTTTTATTATATCTCGTCGCGACGTGGGCGGACGTGGACGCGTGGGACACTTTGAAAAGATTCACGCATTTCTGGCAAACAAACGGTAATCGATCGTTACCACGAAATTCGCCGAAGAGTGCAGCGGCGCATTCATCGCCGACCGATTCCCAGAATAGTGGCCCAAGCTACGTTGGCAGGGGAAAGCGACGTAATGTATAGAACAGTTTTTATTTTATCAACTATTCATTGTCCCGTAGAATAATTCCTCGCGTTTGTTGCACGCAGTCTTCCCGTTGTTCACCTTAGTGAAGTTCGACAATAATATTTGCGCCGGACTGAGCGGCGAGAATGGCACTTGCGTGCCAGCGTCCGAATGCTCGCAACGCGGAGGTGTATCTAGCGGGATCTGTGCGAACGGTTATGGAGTTTGTTGCATCGGTAAATTGGTTACTTAACCTTTCTTCCTAGTGGTAGGACAGTCGTAGAGCGATAGTAGAAAAGGTAGCCTTAGAAGCTTAGGAGGTAGACTATTAAAAGAATGTTCCGTTGTGTTAGTAACTGTGACTTGCGGCGAGACGACCGCCAACAATAATACTTATTTCGTTAACCCGAATTATCCATCGAGTTTCGATGGCACGGAATCTTGCCAGTTAACAATCGTTAAATCACATCCAGCCGTGTGTCAATTTCGGTGAGCTATTGCTTCGTCTCCGGCGTGCCTTTTTCCGATAAGAGTCATTGAAAATTGAAACCCTACCTTTTAGACTGGATTTCATGCAGTTTAACATAAGAGGGCCAGAGGTGACTAATCACCAATGTATCTACGATCAATTTATCGTTTCTGGAGGGAATCCAGTGCCCACTATATGCGGATCTAATACTGGCAATCATAGTACGTGCTGACTTTATTAGCGCAAGCTTACGGATTACGATGCTCATCGTAAAGATTACTTTTCTATATGCAGTATACATCGACGCCGGTCTGGGACAAACGAACCCGATCACGTTAACGTTCGTCACGAGTGGAAGTTCTTTCCCTCGATCATGGAAGGTTCGTGTATCTCAAATCCGCTGCAATACCGTGTACAGAGCCGAGGAAGGGTGTTTGCAATATTTCACCGGTATATCCGGTCAGATGAAATCGTTCAATTACGATCCCACCACCGGATTACAATTGTCCAATCAGGATTACAGTATTTGCATCAGGATGGAAAGGAATTTCTGTGGTATTCAGTACACGGCATGCCCGGTTGATGGTAAGGAAAGCAGCACGTTGACAAAACAGGGTGTCGTTCCACATAATTCCGATGCATCCTCTATAACTTTAGTACGCGGTTCGTTAATGATTCCTAACGGTTGTCGACGTTCAACGAACAGGTCAACCAATTGTTCCGACCAACGCAGTTCCAGCGGCGCAAATGATGCGTAGCAATGCGTTCACCTTAACGGGTAACACGCAGGGGACGCAGATCGCGTCGATGACTGCAGCTGCCTGCCAAACCGACTGGTTAACGATCCCTTGCGCGTCGAATCTGGGCAGATTACCGACCGCCATGATGACGTGTGTCGATCGGATATGCGGTGGCACGTTCAACGCTGAGAATCAAAATTTGAACGCGTCGTCCGTTGTCAGTAAGTATCTTTCACCTGTCTTTCACCACGAGCGTTATAAGTTCAGAATAATTTTGTGGTATCAGCGAAAGCTAAATCCAATCAAACACTATATCTATCTATCTATAAATTCAGAATACGATCTCATTAGAGCGATATCGCGGTTACGTTGCAACGAGGTTAGAAGCGAGGCGTTTCGCGCCAAAACAATGACCGCGCGAGTAACGTGTAACTGTTTCTCTTAGGTACAGTGAAGCCGTTCCGACTGATTTTTCACACGGACAGCACCGAAGCGCCGAACGACGTTGGGAACCGCGGCTTCTGTTTGAATTACGTCCAGCAACCTTGTACCACGAAGTTGAGGTGAATTTCCTTTTAAATACCGTAAGAGTTAGCTAAAGGCAAGGAAAGTAAAGTAAACGTTTTACAATCTGAACATTTATTCGCACACGTTTAAATCGATAAGAGGATTGACATGTCGGTGTTAACGGTGAGAAAGTTTAGTTCGCTTCTCGTTATCGCTCGTCCAACCTTTCGCGCGGGAAACATGTGACCGAGTTCGAGGCAGATTCTCGGTCGCGATAACGCGAAGCGTTATCGTTCGAAATAGGGGCATTAATGTCGCTAATAGAGAAAACATGGTTAACGTAGCTTCACAAACGCATTTGTATCTTATAGTAACGTAACATAGTATCACAAGTAGAAATAGAATCATGTACTTAATACAGAGGTAGGTCTAGTTCTTGCCCTTAAAGGATGCAGTACTTCAGTTAAATGGGCACGTCATGAAAAGAGAAAGATGACATTAATTACGCTCGACGCGCAACCTTCCGATTTTGCGATTAGATCTTAAGACGAACTCCACATTAACCAAGAAAGAGCCGATTATGTGTATAGGTGGAAGTGAATACATTTCAACAACTCGAGATTACTTTCATTCCATTTGTATGAAACGCCACGAAGCTTATCTTAGCTAATAGTTTCGCAGTGCTCGAAACTCTTCCAACCATGGAAAATAACGTGTCTCGTTTACTTTGGTCATAATTCGCCGCGAAATTATTAGCGATAAGCATCGTTCAGTTCAACGAAACGCCCCACTCGTGCAATTATCGGAAAGAGTTGCCTGTGTTGGACCAAATCTCGTTGCAGGCCGATTTTCCGAAACAGGCGAGCCACCCTCGCTGCGCATCTGTATCGACGATTAAACGAATCATTATCGCCATACATAGACTACATTTGAGCTCTGTTCACACGTACGTACTCTATCGCAGGACAAACGCGCGCATATACATTCTTAAGTTATAGCGCGAGAAAGAAAACTAGTTATCGATATACATACATCTAAAGTATACAGCCACATAATAACATTATCGATTGCACTTCTCCCGCCTAGCCCCCTTTCTAGATCTGCCTCTTTTCTTTTCATGTCCCAATTTTATTTCTTCGATGCGTAAGCAAATAAGTAAATTTCGACAACCTTCGATCTTCAGTTCTTCGATTCACGAGTCGAACCTCGAGGGTCGGAATATTTGGTATCAGTGCGTGTTTTATATTTTACCGTGAACGGTTTCGTATGTACAGTGTATACTTTATCGTTAATGCGTAGAAAAGTTGTGCAATTTTGTAAATTATTCATGATGATCCAGTCATTAGAACGTGCAACATGGTCGAGTGCTGCAGCGAGTATCTAATGTTCTTCTAGACGTTTCATGCAATTACACCGAGCTGTCGATCACCGTAGCCTGTTCATTCTTTCTACGACTCTAGATTGTTGTACACTACACGCCGCACACCCGTGCGTAAAATAAGTAAACAAGTTATAAAATACTAGTGAAAGTTTTAAAAAGTATATGGTGTTACAAAATTGGTCGATAGTCAACTAACGTGCGATGATAGTGCAAAAGTACTTGGCATTATCAATCAAATTATGTGTAAACGTAGTTCACGATGGTCAGTTAGAAAAACGTTTCGCTCAGTTCGCTGAATGTAATACTGTATAGAAAGAAGTCCCTAAAAGATTGTACTGTGTTCAATATTGATCGAGCTTTTGTATATTCTCCAAAAAGTCAGTCGCAAAGTCAGTTTTTAGGCTCTGCGTATTGTTACGCCGAATTGCTCACGTGACGTTTCATAGACCAGCTTCTGGGAAAGTCACTGAATTTTATAGCCTGTGTATGCAGCGCGATCGAGAGTTTAATTGGTTAAATATTGGCAACTCCGTAATATGCGTGTTAGGATCCTGATCTCGCGCGGACGAAATTAGGGGTTCAGTTTCCTTGGGCGTAAAGTCTCGGGCGAGACGGTGATTTACGAAGTACTTCGGAGCGACAGGCCGTGCAGCGATTAGGAGTCCTTCGCTTCATGCGCTTTCATGAAGTAAGTCAGCAGGTCGATAGGTAATGGGAACACGATCGTCGAATTCTTCTCGGCTGAGATGGTATTCAGAGTCTGCGAGCGAAAGAACGAGAGGGTGATCATTGACCCGCAAACGTCTGATTAGAATCTATATATCTGATAAGCTAGATTAGATCGTACCTGTAAGTAGCGAAGCTGCAACGCTGCAGGGGAATCACCTATCACCTCCGAGGCCTCTCGCAGCGCACGGCTGGCTTTTTGTTCACCTTCGGCTGCGATCACCTGTGGAAGATGATGACGAACGAATAAGAGAGCAAATACTTTCTCCTCTTATCGTCAGAAGAAATGGTTTAAAGCCCTCGAATAACGAACCTTTGCGCGAGCCTCGCGAGCTGCCTCAGCCTCGGCAGCCATGGCTCTCTGTAACTGAACTGGTAGTCTCACGTCTTTGCTGTGAAAGAAATGCGAAAGAACGGATGAGCGGGAGAAGGCGCATACCTACCACGTATACTTACATTTCGACTCGTTCGACTTTAATTCCCCATGTGTCGGTGGCTTCGTCCAAAGACACCTGGTGTTACATTTCATGTAATTCAGGCCCGTGTTATCGGTCTATTGTAAAGTGACTTTCGTCGAAGCGATTACCTGCATGTTCCCGGAGATGGTCTCGCGCTCGCTGAGGATCTCGTGGAGCGGCCTGGTCCCCATGGTGTTCCGGAGCGTGGTCTGGGCCAACAGCCTGGTGCTGTGGTGAGCATTCTCGACGTTCGCGATCGAGATGGTCGCGTTGTTAACGCGGTAGTAAACCACCGCGTCGACGGACACAGTCACGCTGTCTTTCGTCAACACCTGGCGACAGAGAGTCTCCTCTTAATTCCCCGTTATGCATGCGAGCGCGATGGCACTTGTCTCGTATCGATTTACCTCTTGGGGTGGAACGTCATACGTGCGTGTTCGCAAGTCCACGCGAGCGTAATTGTCCACGCAGGGCAGGATGAAAAAGATACCTGAAAATATTCTATGCTAGGCACGATCAGGGGTATCGGCAATAGGCTTTCAGAGAATGTACACGTCAGGAGCTTTACCAGGTCCCTTAGCGCCACCGGAAAGGAGACGTCCTAGCCGAAATATCACGGCTCGTTCGTATTCCTGCACCACCTGTAGCGGTGGAGAATTTAAAAGCGACGAATCAGTATCCAGTCATTCATCGGTTAATGTGTTTTGCAGGGAGTGGCAGTGATGTGGGTCAGCGAACGATCGGACATCTAATTATAAGCCGATGAAGCGGTATTGAAGGAGGATAAAAATGAAGCCTGCGATGCTTGCAACGACCCCGAGGAGTAAACATAGTAACAGGTAAAAGGATGATTGATATTTTTAGATCCACGGTGCGTGGGAGGGAGGATAAAGTTTTAGAATAATAATGAAATTGGCTGGGAGTTCCCCAAAGGTTAGGTGGGAAGGTCTCGTGCTGAAAGTAGTCAGTCCAGGAGTTCGTAGCGTACCTTAAAGCAGACAAACATGGAGAACGGCATTGTTATGATCACGAGTAGCCAAGACAATCCCACCATAATATTTCTGCAGGTCTTGGTCTCGGCCTCTACGCTGTCATCCACTAAAACATCAGAGAAATCAATTCGCCTTACCATCGGTTATGAAAACCGCCTCCGTTTCTATCTTCTCCGTAATTAATTACGTCTAAAGAATATTCTATGGATCCGTTTTCGAGATTTCGACAGGTGAACTGTCTGTCAAAAAGGTGGTAGCCCGTAGAAAATTTGTAGACTCTATTTTCGGAATCAGCGTGCCATTTTACATAAGAAACAAATAGTGGCATCCGCTGCACAATTTTTTATTTATTTTGTAAACTAGTGTTATCAGCGCGAGCATGGGAATCGACGCGTCAGTACTGTTTGCGTTGATTCTATCATTCCCAGCCATATATGTATACTTTGTAGCTGGACATGGGAAAAAGTGGAGCAAGTTTCTTTACACAAAGAAACGCTTTCCGTTTCCTTAGACACTTTTCATGAATATTAACTCGTCTTGCAAAGAGCAAATGCTCGCCGAGTGTTTGACTTTCAGTGGTACTCTGGTAGTGGAGAGCACGCCTAGACCGTCTAATCAACCCCCGTCTAAACAATGAAAGGGGCTAGGTATCTTCGCGTACATTCAATTTCAAGTATAGGGACAAGTGTCCACTTGGATGGAAGATAGTCGAGGCTCACTTAGCCCAACTACGCAAATAGTTTGCTCGTCGTTATTTCCACCCAAGTGTCCCTCTCCGATGCTCTTGAAAATATTATCGCAACAAACGTTTCAATCATTTCTCGCTATAACATTCTAATTTGGCTGTCTTTCATCGAATGAACGATTAATGTCTTTGTCAGGCGATAGGAATACTTTTTAGTAGCCTGACCATGTTTATTTCGATTCAGATATTTTGGTGCCACAATAATGTGTTATTGCAATCTGGGCAATCTGTTGCGTGGCTCTGGGGAACGTGAATTATCGTAATCGCAATGTATTTATAGTAATGCTGAGTATCTCCATTGATTTCACGAATACCTTCGGCCTATTCACGCACAGATCAATACACTCACACATTGTGTTTACAACCCACATACGGGAAATGACGAGTCAGTAGACGGGACAGATGGAAATAGAACTCTGTGATAGTGAAACGACTGCATGACACACGACTATATGGTATTCCGTGTTCTAAATGGAACATTTACGTGACGGGTAGCGCATCCAAGATGTCGTTTCAATAATTATAACCGGCAACCAGCCGCGAGTGCGTAAAGGAAGCCCAATAGAGCTGATCAGAGGGAAAGATCGGAAAGCGGCGGGAATTTCAGGGATCGTCGTAAGAAACTTCATAGCATTTCTCGTAGTAGCTCCTAATCAGTAGCTTCTGCTTACCGTCTGTCATCGCGGGGCGATTGTCGAGCTAGGATTCGTCAATCGAAGCACACGCGAATACCCCGAGATTCCCGGAATGCAAATGAAAGAAATAGCGGGATAGGGGCGAATCCGAGCAATGACGTGTTATTCGCGTCACACGGTTCACTACGAACAGTTGTCTGCCCAGTCTATGTTTAACCACCCACATGGAAAGCCCTAGCTTTCTCTATCTCGATCTCTCCTGCTCCCGTTCGCTCACTCTTACCCCTTTGTTCTTTCACTTTCTCTCCCTTTGGCTCTCGCTTTGGTCATAGCGGCATGCGCGAAATGCGCACATCCACCCTTTTCTCCCGTTCGCCAAGTAATTCACCTCTCTGCCTCCCTTTCTAGCTGTCTATCTTCGTTACCCCTAGTTGTCCCTTTTCCTTGATCCCTTTACCGTTGTATTATCGATTTTGCTTGTGGGGTCAAACGGACGATATTTCTAGATGCTATTCGTTCGCCTAACAAGTTCGGGTGGAAGGCAGTTATCGCCATTTTCAAGAGCCTATTGGGTCAACGTAGCACATTCAGCCTAGGATGATGGATAGGACTCGAAATTCATCGGCCAGTTTCGTTCCATAGATTACACTTCGCCAGAGACTATAGGTACTTGCTAGTTTAATGCACTAACTCTAACAGAAGTGGTTGTATTCGTGCGTAGTAATCGTCCATTCGCCCTGCTAATGTATGGTTGCGAGGACAGGTATGAAATATTGAAAATCTAGGGTAACTTCATAAATATTAAATAAGCTTCGCTGTTTACGCGTGGCTTGGCTATGTATATAGAACCGCGACGAAGGTATAGCTTGTTCTTCGTTATATAGGAACGCTCGAATCCAAAATTCTAGACATATATATTACCGCGATTCACCTTCGCTCGCTACAAACTGCGATTCCAGTTATGTACCCGCGATTCAGGTCGCCGTCGTAGGTATATTTGATTTTCCGGAGATATTTTTATCGATTTATCGTCAAGAATAACGCGCTACGTATGCGTTTATAGTCAACCGTCACAATCCATACACAAGGTGAATGCTAAACAACTCAAGTTCACCTATGCGAGGCGAAGTATCATAGAATTTTTCGAATGATCGGAAAGAGGACGCGCGACGTTCAGTTTCCCTGGAACTTGTCTGATTAATCATAGACTGTTTCTACTCGCAGGAGGGGCAGGGTGAATTCTCGCCTCGTCCTCGTAACATCGCCACGTCCATTCCATTAATGTTTCTTCCAGTGTAGCTAAATGTCGCGACATGTTTATCTAAACCGAAGTACCTGCACATGTGATTAAAAGCGTGGGAACGCGAGTTTTCGTAGAATTATCGACGACCTTTAACGTACTGGCAAACACTATGTATTACTACTTACGGGCACGTAACAGGAAATTTGACCTTCTTTACACTTAAGTAATATTTAATGCCCGACACGATTCGCGTTACAGATACTTCGATCCCGCCGAATTTAATGGAATACGTACACGTAAGCCTGAGTAGGCTTGCGATGTGCATAAGGCGAGAAATTCTGGATCACTCACCGCCGATGATGCGATTTTGTATATCATCCGGTCGCGTGTTGACCTGTATCGTTGATCCGTTTCCATTGCTGAGGGATGCCATCGGGATAGACATGTCAGCCGGGTTCACACGGGATTCGAATCTCGCCACCTAAATGGAAAAGGAAAGACGAGTCGAAAATTCGCGGAGCGTGGGAACTCGAAGCTGCAGCACAGCCGATCATTTCATTCGCAGATATAACAGTTCCCATCGACTTCGAATATCTTTATTCCAATGGCATGCACGCGGGCCACGCTGGCGACGCGATTATCACTTTGTACGCCAATTTCGGATTATCGGCAAGCTTGACTCGGTCAACAATTGTGTGTTCACCGAGTCTCCGATACGCGGGTGAGAGATGTTGCAGAGGCTGGGGTGCGAGAGGAAACGTAACAAGCGGGTGAGGCTAGATTTTGTAACGCGGCATCTCGTTTGAAATCTGTTGCACGTCACTGAGCTTGAGAAATGAAGAATTGGAAGAGAGAAAGAGGAGCGGGTAGTCACCTTGTGTTGATTGTTGTGTACCGTTGAAACAACTAACAAGACGAATAAAGGGAGCGTTGCGATGCCTTGGCGCTTTATACGACGACGGCCGCCACCCTAACTAGTAGTACATGGAAACGTGTGGTCAGCCAATCGTTGTGGCGTCATACGCGCTGGTCAGCAGTGCTTTGCTTTTTACTTCGCGAAACTGCCATTCAGAAGTCTCACAGAGAATTCTGGGCGAACCCGCGGACGCACGGAGATGCAAAATTACTTTTTTTGTATACCAGAAGAGAAAATTTGATCTCTCCCGAGTCCTACATTCTTCACGGCACGTGGCGCTGGGTCCGAACAATTTCACTTCTTAGGGCTTGATATTGAACAAAACCTACAGTAGTTGCCATTGAAAATTTTGAGGCGATACGGTGGCCTGAACGAGCCTCGGACGTTACGTAACGGCGACAGAAATATTCCGTCGTTTGTGCTATATTTAGTACACGCTACAGAATTTAATAAAGTTTAATGAAATTTTACTTGTTCGTTAAGAGTAGAAAGAGTAAAATGTAATATAAAATAACGAAGTTCGCGTTACGCGTAAGCTGTAGCTGAAAGTGCACGTGCACTCTTTATTACACCCCAAGGACATTTGTATTAAATGTGAGAATTAAAACATCCTCGACAAGTCGAGTGTAGGTTAGCGTCGCTGTTATACTTTGTATAGTCACTGAAACTGGCAATTGAGGCTGAATTACAAATTATAAGGGTCAATGAATAATGGGGATAAAACTGATTAAGAGTGCAAGTTTATTGACATACTCTTGAAATGTATAACAATATTACCGTATGATACATCGCGCTCTTCGATTCAGTAGAAATGTGTGTTCCATTACAGACGACATTTCTGCGAATCGTTTCTCATAAATACATTATAGCGAAATTATGTGATCGAAGGGATTAAAACTTAGAAACGATCGTGCCGCTCGACGATTTTTCGTATCGACCTCCTTAAACGTTAAAAGACACTGATCGATAGTGAAATATAAAACTGCACTGACGTTGCACCGATTGATATCATCCGGTGGGATGTACGGATTGGGAGTGAATACTTTTGTTCTAGACGCCACTTCTCGCGCGGCAATATACGATTTGTACACTTCCCCGTGCGCGTGCATACACGATACGTACGCGCGAGCGTAGAAATTTATTAGGCAAACTATTATGATGCATCCGCGGAACGTATCACGCGATAATGTACACGGTATATGTCCTCTGCTAGCCTCGGCCCTTCGTCGCTGCGACTGGACAGCGCCCGGCTTCGGCAGAGATCGCGAATAGTCTTTAAAATACTGGCTCATAATTTCTTGCGATCGCCTCGTTACTGACCTCGATTTATGCGATTTACTTTCGTACTTAAAATGCGAGACCCGCCTCGGAGTAAGTGGTGAATATCTTCTCGATCGAGTTGGCGTAAGCCGCTGTCCTCAAGTCCAAGCCGAGGTTGAACTTCATCGCAGTTTTCATGATGGCCTGGAACGAAATGGACGTGAAATCCATTGGAACACAGCAAGTTATTCGCAAGGAATAAGAAAGACAGATACCCTAGCAGATCTCTCCATGGTATAATCCAAGCCAGAGTGGACGATGTCTTTCTCGGAAGCACCAGAAATACGTTTCTGGAAAGCCTCGGATGGCGTGACGGGAATCCGGCCCCCGACACGGCCAAACCTACGTTCCAGCGACTCCTGTACGGATTCTACGAGAAGCAATTCAACAGGTTCATCAGGTCCGCTTAGATTTTACGAGAAAGTGGCACGCTGGCCCGTTGGCTGTTTATTAACGTACCCAGCAGGTGATGGTTGGATTCTCTTTCGTATTTGAAAGTGAGTCGACCGTACGACACGTGATTCAGATTCTTCAACCACTCGAAGAAGGAGACTGTAACACCACCGGCGTTGATATACAGGTCCGGTATGACGAGGATATTTCTGTCGATTAGAATCTTATCGGCAGCTGGGGTGGTTGGTCCATTGGCAGCTTCGGCTATGATTTTAGCCTGAACGACACGGTATCGTTGAGAAAAGCGATGTGAAACTTATACAGGGCGGAGACGCGATCTTTACCTGAATGCGAGCAGCGTTTTCCGTAGTAATAACTTTCTCAATAGCGGCAGGAATAAATATATCACAAGGCTCGTACATGAGATTCTCACCCTTGTACGGCTCGGCACCAGAGAAGCCCACGATAGTGCCATTCTCTATACGGTAGTCTTCCAGTTGCTAGAGGAGGAGCAATCTCATTAACAACGTTACGTGGTCGGCATAATTTTTCGTAACCGGTTCAAGGACGTTACTCACCTTGGGATCGATACCTTCCGGATTGTAGATAGCACCGTCGTGTTCAATTACTCCTATGCAAGCGGCACCGGCGCGATGCAAGTAACGCATCGAGTGCAAGCCAACGTTACCGAAACCTTGCACGATGAACGTCTTTCCTCCCCAGCCGGGCGTAGTGCCTGCAATCCATTCAGCTCGTAGACTCGTAGCCCCCGACACGAGCAAGTGGAAAGAACGGTACTCGATCGTGACTCACCGATCATACTCATGTAGTTAGCTTCGTTGATAAAGTTCTCCAGACCGTGGAATACACCTCGGCCTGTCGCGGATATGCGCCCGTGGATTCCGCCTTGGTTGATAGGCTTCCCCGTCACGCAGGCATGGGCATTGATGTCCAAGTGGCCTATGGTCTTCGCGTAGGTGTCGGCGATCCAGGACATCTCACGCTCACCGGTTCCCATGTCCGGGGCAGGCACGTCGACTCCGGGCCCTGCAAGTTCAAACAGTTGCAACTACTCCGATATAAAGAGATTCGCGTTATGATTCTGTAATTAAATCGCGTTCGTTCGAAAAATGCAACGGTATTGAGTCACGCGAATTGCGATGAATTAATTAGCTAGGAGCAAGCGAGTTCGAATTACGAGATAGCATGTTATCATAAGATATATTCCCCGAGAAATTTAGTCAAAACAAATGGATTTCGCAACGTCGGAATGATAACTCGGGCAATAAATTTTTTAAAGAGAAGCTTAGCCTTCGGGAAGAAGGAACGACGGTGTAGAATCCTACCGATGAAGCCTTTCTTCGCAAGCTCCAACGTGAACCTCCTGGTGATTTTCTCCAGCTCGTGTTCGGAGTACAATTTCGGATTGATCTTGATGCCGGCCTTAGCCCCGCCGAACGGAACGTCCACGCAGGCACACTTGAAAGTCATTAGCGCCGACAAAGCCTTCACCTCGTCCCGCGATACGTCCATCGAGAAACGAATACCTAAAAAGAAGACGAGCAAACACGCTGCAATATTTCTGATAGAATCTCTTGGCTCGCTACATGCTGCAACAACGCTAAATATAAACTCGGACAGTGGGGTGTATACGCGCGAGGCGATATTTTTTTCTCGAGAATCTTTAGAATCGTCGGTTAAAAGCTGCTGGATATAAATTAATAGATAAAGCTAACGGAAGGGATTACTTTACTATCATTTAATCGCACGGTCTTATAAGCACAGACGGGGAAGCTTTAAGCGGCACGAGGAAAGCGCAGAAACATTAGCGGTAAAAATTCGCTGGATGATCGCGTAAATGATACCAAGTTAGAAACAGCAGAGTGTAATTCACGGAGGCTTGCGCGGCCTAAAATAATCTTCCAGCTTTCCTCCAAGAAATTACGCAATGGACGCTTCGATCTTTAAGCGATAATATTGCACGTTAACAGAGATTCTCTGTACCGCGCAAACACGAGCGGATCTATTTTTATTCGAAAACGCCCATTCTGAGTGGCAACACGTCGTAAATTGACTACTGACGAAAGTAGTCAATATTGCGCAAAGTTATACAACTGTGGACCGTCTAATTCTTCTGTCCCAGAATGGCTCCTTCGATCATTCTTTTAAATAACATCTGGGCTGATGTGCTTAACCATTCGCAGAAATTCAAGTATGGTTTTTAAGGACGTAAGAATTAGGGTTTATACAAAAACCGACTTTTGAAGAAACCGGTTTTCGAATTCCACTATTCCCAAAAAACCGGTTTTCGAAATTTCACAAAAAATATATAATTAAAATAGTAAATAAATATTTGTACTTATTTTAAAAATATTCAGTTTGCTTAATATTTTTGAAATTACAAGTATATAACAAAATAAAATATACTGTATCTATGCAAAACCAAATTCATAAATAAAAACCGGTTTTTAAAAAGCGACAAATTCTAGTAAAAATCTAGCGAGAACAGCGGATGGTTGGATGTCTGACCAACGCTTTCTGTACTCTACTGATTTGTGGTAAAGATAAGAAAAGTTTGCGGCTCGCCAAGAGCATTGACCTTATGAATCATGACATTGGCACGATAGTTGCAACTGCCAAACTCTCTTGGATTTAAATCGCGGATCAGATGGTTAGCTAATGTTTGGCAGGGAAGGGGGAAAAGGTAGACAGCTTGGCATCGTCGTGCAACTTAGCATCGCCTTATTCTAACTATAGAGCAAAAAAGATCTCCGACTGATCGCCGAGCGTGTATCATCTTCGACGAATGCTTTATAAATTTTCATTACTCCTGAAGCGAGCGTTACGCAATGGGCGCGCCAGCCAGCGTTCCTTTAATTCATGAGACGCTGCAAAGCATCTGCCTCGCGCGACTGATTTAAAATCTTAATTGAAACAGAAATCCGTTTCGATGGACCGTCGTAAGCACTATCAATAGACAAATGTTAGTTAACAGCTTTAGGGTAGCACAGAGTGAACGAGGTAATTATAATGTTGCGACGAGGAACGATAGTCGACAGCGGCCAAGGTAATTTGTTTACTTGGCTCGTGGTGAACACTCGCCGATTCTGCTTCACACGTGATTGCTAAGGACGAGCTCATACAAATTTATATCAAGGAGAAGGCAATACATACACAGAGTGAATCATCTGAAAGGGTACACCTAAATACCTTTATTGCTTTCGAAGATACCGAAATATCGCGTCCAAGTTGACATTGTATGGTTGGAATGGGCGGATAAAATAACGAGAGTAGAGTGGGAGATGTGTTAATTGCAACGTGCATTTATATTCGCGAACGCACGAGGGAATTAATCGGTGTAACATAATCTGCGTGAGTAACGAAGTTTCCAAACGCAGACTAAACATATACACGTGTGCTGTTTATCATACTCGACCATCTAGTTATAGGTCGTTGAAAAACACATCATGAATAATTGCTTCGAAGTAGTTACACCCTGTTCTCTTTTTTGTTCGAACGATTATGTTATGGAAGCAAGAACAGGCGACATCCTAGAGGACTTCTGCTTTCGACACTTGCATTATGCTAAGTTTATTTAACCAGAGGCAGAGAGTCGTTAATTATCTTTAAACACGTTCGGTACGTGTCCCTACGTAATACGCATACACTATCGATAATCTGGTCTCGTAGAATCGAGGTTAAAACCGCGTGTTGTAACGTACGAAGCCTTAAAATTGTCGCAAGTGTCACGTGTCTAATCATATTATTTAAACGTAAACGACCGATTACGGTGAATTTAGAAAGTTTGCAGAAAACGAACACACACGTGGTTGGGACGAATTTACTTTAAAAAAATTTCGTGAATGCTCCGCGTTGTCATCGATGACGTAATTAATGCGTCATCGATATCGAATTGAAGCAGTCACAGGTAACTGAAGCGGAATGAAAGAGTTACTTAATGATGTTAAGCTTGCTCTATAAGAGGAGGTATAAACGATAGCTGTGATACGTGCGTTTAACCGATATCAATGTCACGAGAAATGAGTGTGAACGCATGATAGTCGATATAGAAATCATTATCGGTTGCAGTGTCCGAGTAGCGGTCGAAAAGAACTGGTCGATATTCGACACGGCAAGAATCCTGCGGATGTTCTAAGAGGGGAAATGTGTTATTGCGAGCGGAGGCGATGAATTTTATAATTTTACCTCCTTTGCAGGGTGTTCTATGGGTGGAATGCTGCGCGCGATAGCCAGTGATCATCTCATAGTCGCCCGAGTCGCGCCTCAGGGGGAAAGTGGTCTCGAGGATGTGGTCACATGGTTCCATGAGCATCAGGATACCCTTCACCTTTTTCTTCCTCTCTTCCACGCTCATCCTAGAACGCTTGCCGATATCCTCGACCAGTTTGTCTTCGACGATCTGACAAGCACGATGAAAGAAGTATTCGACCATGTCGAAGAACTTTGGGTTCGCTTCTGAGGGTATCTCCTTGAGTCGGTCGGGTATCTGATGATCGGCGTAACCGCGTGCTTGAAACGCCGGCACAATACGTATCAACGTATTGTGGACAATGTCATTGTTGCACGGTACTTGTTTCAACGCGATCGACGATCTGGTCAGTTTCCTTACGTGAAACATTTTTCTGCGATAGCTCTCTTTGGCGTACTGTGTGGTGCAACTGTTCCACCGACTCCACGACTCCCTCTAACACACACGCCTCGGTAGCTCGGTACCTTCTTTCTCTCCACCTCCACACACACTCGAAACGTCCGTTACTCTCCCTCTCTATCCTCCGATCTTCCTATCCGATACCTCTCCTCGGTGCCTCTCGGAGCTTAGGCTCTCGACCGACTGGCGAGAGCAACTGTGTTCCTTTAGTACCGATCGAAACAACCTTGCCTTTCCACCGTGTTCCGGACACCAACTTCTCTACCTACCACCTCACACCACCCTGCTTGCCAACTAGTCCAATCGCTTCGGCTACCTGCCAACTGCCAACTCGAGCTTCTCTCCTCCGCCTCTCTCCGCTTCTCTCTAAGGCGAACGAAATTCTGCCAACGTTTACCTATCAAATCTACCTATACGATTCAACGAGATTTCTTGCATTGGCACTGTTTGCTCTACCCTAAGCCTTTGCTCTCGCTAACCAATCGAACGTTGAATTTTTCACGCCGACAGGCGGCTGTCCCCGCGTGTCCCCGGCTATCTATTATGCGATTGGTAGTACGCGTTGTTTCCAGCGTTTTCCCATTAACGCGCAAATGCTTCCCCGTGGCTTATTAATTCGAATAAGGGGAACGAAAATGCGAGAATGAAAGATGATATCGTGACGAGTAGATGGTTCGCGTTTAACTATTTAAATGCGTTACTTTGAAAATCCCGTTGAGTTCAGACAGCGAACGAAGCCACGCGGTGTCGCGTAGGTATCAGCTGAAATTATTATTTTCCTTAAATCGGGATTATATTTTTGTTGGGTTTAGAGAAGGTTGACAGTTCGATGTTACGCGCATCATCCATCTCTCGCCTCTCGCACTTAACTTTCTTGCCGTTGGAACCAACAGTAATCCCCGCTGTAAAATAACCTAAATTTCTTGTGTTCTTCTGTCTAACTTTCTTCGCGTGAATAAGTGTGTATCGACAACACGTTATCGTCCATAAAACAACGATCGTATGATATACAAATTCTTCTCGATTCAGCTCTGGATGCATTTATAGTTCCGCGTCAAGCTTACAGCATGTCCGAAGAAGTGAACCCCTCGGGTCCTATTAAAAAAAAGCAGCGTAATAAAGGCAAAAGCCTCGTACAAAATGATAGTAAGAAAGTAGTTGCAAAAGGATTATCGAGCAAACCAATGTGTTCGAAGCAGCCTCAAAAAGAGGGAGCACCTTGCCACAACAACAGTCAGGATGCTTCGCAGCAGACTCTCAAGCAGGTAAATGATTTTTCATCTCTTTCTGAACATCAGCCCATTTAAACGATCGTTTTAAACGTTGACGTTTTCTATAGAAAAAACAAAAAAGTTTTGAAGTGAGGAAGGAGCAAAGTAAATTAGCGAAAAAAGGACAGCAGAAACGCGATTGCAAGAACAGCGAAGAAGTTATAGAAATAACGAAGGAGAACAGTAAAATAGACAACGATGCCAGGGGAGAGAATGGAGCTAACGATCAGAAAACTTCCAAACGCTTGAAAGAAAGAGAGACATTTCTCGAACATATTCCCGTGAAACAAATCGATAAGTTTCTAAAGAATCAGACTGCAGACAATATAGAATACATGGAGGGACATCTGCGCATCAATCCCAAGTTTTTCAAACACGCATACTTGCCTTTCAACGATGACCAACGGGATCTATTGATCATTGGCTTAAGAGACAGAAATCGAGCCTTCGAAGGAGACTACGTCGTAGCTCGCATTAATCCTCCGGACAAATGGCATACAGTTCCGAGTGGACAGAAGCAGAAGACTGGCGTCATTGTTTGTATACGAGAGGAAATACATCCGAGAAGAACGATCGGACATCTAAAACACGACGGTGTATCTACAATTTTCTATCCTAGGGATAAACGTATTCCGTTGTTGAAAATAGTTCCCGCGTCGCTACCGAAGGGGTTCGTTACGCAGCCGAGCATATACGAGGATACATTGTTCCTAGCTGCCGTAACTAATTGGGTGAAACCTTATTTTGTAGTTGGGTATGATAGTAATTTAAAAGGCCGAAGAATCTTTAATACCAAAGTTTATTAACAGCTTGTAATCGTTGCAGGAGAGTCGTAGATATAGTTGGAACTGCGGGTGATATAAAAGCCGAATCGCTCGCTATATTATCCGAACACAATATAGACGTAACACCTTATAGCCAAGAATTAATGGAAGGTCTTCCGAGTAGCGACTACGTATTAACGGAGGACGATATAATGGGTAGAGAGGATTGGAGACATGAATGTGTGTTCACCATCGATCCTGACACTGCGGTCGATCTAGACGACGCAGTTTCTTGTAAACTTCTGGAAAATGGAAACTACGAAGTAATTTCTCGTTATTCAGAAGTACTTTTCGTATAATTAACTTTATTATACATCTAGGTGTTATTATGTTTTCTTATTATAGATTGGTGTACATATATCTGATGTTACTCATTTTATGGAATTTTTATCTCCATTAGATGTTCAAGTTGCAAAACGAGCAACAACTGTTTACATGACCGACAATGTGTACCATATGTTACCGAAACAGCTGTGTCAAGCGTGTTCTCTGCTACCTGGCCAAGATAAGCTAACATTTTCCGTCATTTGGGAAATGACAACAGATGGGAAAGTGGTCGCGTCTCGTTTCTCTAAGACTATAATAAATTCATGCTGCCAAATGGCTTACAAACACGCTCAGACATTTATTGAAAATCCAAGCAATAAGTGGCCTGACGATTTTTTAAATATAAGTGAGAATTATAGTGCTAACGATTTATCGGTAAAAGTAAACATGTTGTATAATTTAAGTGTCCAACTGCGTAGTGAAAGATTAGGGAATGGTGCTTTAACGATACATCAGCCAAAATTGCACGTCGCAATGGATAGAAGTACTGGATTACCAATATCTTACAGCATCGAGGAGCTAAAAGACAGCAATAGGTATAAATATTGCTTTCTGATAAAAATCACTGCTCCGGACGGATTATATAAATAACTGCGTTTTAGGCTTATAGAAGAGTTTATGTTGCTAGCTAATAAAACAGTGGCTACATATTTGTACGATAAAATTCCCGAAACTGCTTTACTACGTAACCATAGAGAGCCTTCGAAGTTTGTTCTCAAGGGAACCAAAGATACTTTACAAAAATTTGGAATTCATTTAGAAATCGAATCATCGGCAACTTTACACGCTAGCATCAAACGCTACGAAGAAGAATTAGAATCGGAATGTAACGAGGTTGATGATACAGTGAAGTACAGGATGATGGTCATCTATAATCTTTGCTCCAAAGCTATGAATGTACGATCTTTTATTCATGTATATAACTCAATATTGTATAAGATTTTATAACAGCTTTACATAATTTCGTGTATTTGCAGCGTGCCACCTACAAATGTTCATCTACTGTTAACGCAGAAGAGGAGTTGAGACATTACGCTTTAAATATGCCGTTTTATACGCATTTTACTTCCCCGATCAGGCGATACCCTGATTGCGCGGTGCACCGTTTACTTTATTCGACCATAAGAGACGAAGTATTACCCGAAGAATGGACGCAAAAGCTGTGTACGGCGTAAGTTACTGAAGATACGACGAGTAGCACTTTGTAGGAACATTTCATTAATCTTGGTGTTGTTTCTACCACTATAGAATAGCTAGAAATTGTAATATAAAGAAGTACACTGCCAAACTAGCCCAGGAACAAAGTAGCATACTGTACTTCACATATTTAATAGATTTAAATGGCCCTATTATCACTATGGGTATCGTGTTAGATGTAAAAGAGCAGAGTGTAGATGTTATACTATGTAAAGGGGGCATAAAATTGAAGATTTATCTCGTGGATTTGAAAAAGCTGGCAACTATTAAATATTCCACAGAATATTCAGTTCCGACCATAAGTATTTCCTGGAAACAACCTGCTGTTACTCAGGTAACATAAAATATGCATATTACTCTTCTAAAAGAGAAAGAAATTGGATAAGACACAATATCAATAACTTGCCCGATATATTCCAGGTGATAAATATGTTTAGTTTATTATATTTGAGGATTGAGAAACATCCTGTGTCATATCAACCAACAGGTATTCTTTTACCACCGAATCAAGAGACAAAGTTGGAGCAATGATTAATTTGTTAATACTGACGTAAATTACTGTATTTTGGGCAGATCAATGCAAAATCATCTTCATCTCTGTACACATGTATATGTGACTGAAATTTTTTACTTTTCGAACATATACACATGTATTTATTTTGTTAAACAATTTTAGATGTACGATACATTGTGTGTACATATTTCTTAATGAATTCTTTTACTAAGACGAAAGTCACGTTTAAGCTGTAAAGATATTTTATACACCAGAATCAAAGCAAGATGCAGAAAATAAATTCTTTTACATGGATCTTCTTTATTTCGATAATGCTTTAAAGTACATTGCGAAAACATTTTTACATCTTTATGACCGGTACGATTTCATTAATTTCCGAACTATTGGTACGTATACAAATAAATAGTTTTTACTTACACCTAACTTTGTACATAAAATGATGTATATCATACGCAAAATATATGTTTTGTATATATACGGACTAATGAACCCAAATTACTGCTTAAAACTTTTATTCTCATATAAAAAAGACTTCACATAATATATCTAAGAATTTTATAATTCTTCCTTGTATAGTTTACATGTATACAACAAATTTGCTAATTCCAGAATAATGTAATGCTCCACGTAACGACAAATTAGCACAACTATTCGAGGTCCAACGTTAAACAGTATCCTACGATTTAGACAGGGAAAGCAATATGTACTAGACTTTGCGGGGGAATACGAATTTCTTCATTTCCATCGAACTGTAGGTATTTCTTAGTTTTATTTAAATTGATTTCAAACATTACTCATTTACAATAAAATAGGATTGTTACTTTGCTGCTAATCAATTTATCTCAATTAAAATGTAGCTCCACCTTCACAACAGTTCTCTTACTTCGAGATCTACTTTCTAAGAGATTGATTAAGGTTTACTTGAACTTTGTACATCGTATCTCTACAGTTGAAAATGTTAAATTTATGGCCTACTTAAAAATCGATTCCTTTGATCGACGATGATCAAATAACATTATTTCAAATCTCTCTTTCTTCGAGTCATATTCGTTCTTTATCGTTATCGCGGAAGATGTCAGTTGTTGCTTTGAGACAAGTTACTTTAACAATTTCGATAAGTAAAGATATCAGCGATTTGCAATGTATCGAACGGGAAAGCGATACATTGAATAACAGTCTTTTTAATGTATCCAGTATCGCTTACATTAATAAATTATAATAGTAAAAATTAAGATATAATCAACATAAGTTAGTGTATGTTATAGTTAAGCGCAATAGAGGCTGTACATTAGAGAATTTTTCATTAATTTGATATCACCACTGAGAAACAGTTACACTAGCCGCGTTAGCTCGACGCTTGCGGCTGTTGCTGTTGCGACTGAGATTTATTTCGATGCTCGTAATTTACTAGTCTTTGTCCCACGAGGTATTTGTCATTCTTTATATGCTCGTAAAGCTTTTTGAACTGGCGAATTTGGAAATAAATAACAATGCACACCAAGTTTATTAGCACGAGAAACGGGTACAAACGCCTGGCAATAAGGATCTGCGTTTGTAAATTTGTGATCAGAAGTGGGACTATTCCATAGGCCACGGCGTAAGGAACAGCTAAAGCAAGACCGAAGCAACATATCACCGGAGCTGCCAATTCAGTAACGATGAACTTCAAATCTATTTCCCTAATGCCATCGTTGTACGCTCGTTCGATTGCCAAGCGAATTCTCCAGTCCGGTCCCATCATAGTAATGGCCGTTGCTATTTTTGTGTACAGTACACCCAGGGCCCAATCTTGCCAGATAAACAAGATAGGATTCTGTTCGAGCGGTACATGTAAAGGTACCAGGACCACTAATTGAAGAAGAAGACCAAACAGGAGAGGTATTAAACCAATAAGTAGGAAAAATGCAACGAATGCCTTGACGCCTATGATTGCCCAATGTTTTACTCGGTCTAAGACAGCTCTTCGTCCACGAGGTAACCACGAGAGTGCCAGGGCTAATCCTCTTGCTGCGGCCCAGCATACATACGTTCCACAGGCTACCGTGTACACTTCGTGAACTCGTCCGGATAAAGCCACTACAGCTTCGCTAGTTTCTGAGAAATTAAACGAAGATCAGAGTTTAGAGTAGAGAAGTTGTTATAGGTAGAATTTAGCGGTTCGTGTAGTTAAAAGGAAACTTACCGGTTCCACTTAAAGTAGGTGGTAGGACCGGTGGAGATGGAGCAGGAGCTCCAACCATCCACAGTGCCATTACTCTGCGCCCAAGCCACACAGGTAGAGTCATCGCTATCAAGCTAGCGATAACAAGGGACACGCAAACGCAGAATAAAAGACCGACTAGCCGAGCAGGGAACCAACGCGGTCTGATGTAGGGTTGAAAACCTATTGGCCCTTCTCTTTGCAATAATGCCTGATGCGCAGCACCCAAGTCCGGGTGTTGTGGCTCTTCGATTACCGCTGGCCCCGGATCCTCCGTTTGATCTCGTAGCAGATACGATTGTAAATCGAACATCCAGGCCACTACTCGACACCAGCCTCTTATCAGAGCTTTCAACCATGTACGTGTATGAGACTGCTCCAACAGCGCTGGAAGAATCACTTGCAGCAGCAACAGCTCCAAAGACAACTCGCTCACCTACATTCAAAAACATAGAACGAAATTAATATAACCACCGCGAGATCACGGCAAGGGAATTATTGTTTTATCTTATTTTACCTGAGCCTCGCTTTGAACGGTCACCGTGTATGGCAGGAATCCTGGCCATGCCCATCTTAAAAGTTTCACTGGCAACCATAACATTAACAGAATAGCTGTTCCAAATATAACCGCGGATGCCACGAGTCTCCTTACGTGTCTTAAAATTGGAAGATGTATCATCTCTTGGATAGGAGAGAAATCGGGATCGTTCAAGTTTCGCAAAAACCAAAGTACCCCTGGCCGTAACACTTCTCGCAATAACAGAATAAACGAAGCAAAATAATATATATAAATCATCCCTACCAACCAATGGATGAACATCGAAGTGCCAGGAGCAAGTCTGAACGAGGATTCTCGGTCCCTAAGCGTGGCGTCGAACATCGCTAGCGAACAAATGTCTAACCACCAGCCACAGACTAAAGGTAGCACCCCTATCTCGACAACAGACAGCAAAGAAACTTTCACTATAACGTAGCATAAGCCTAGTATACGCTGAGATCGTTGGAAACCTAAAAGGGCCGCGAGTGTATGAAGGACTACCAAACAAACGCCAATTACGCAGTAACCGCACAATGTAGTTACTAATCCCTCGAAATGCGACGCTGCTACATGTTCTTGTAGCCCTAATCCTGCTATAGCGAAACTACCAATATGGTAAGGGCAGAAAGCAAAGACCTGAAAATCAAAGGTAACACGTCTCAAGTCACGAAAATACCTAGAGATTAATTGTTGCTTAACGTTTCGTTCGACTTCGAACACATAGATACATACCATAATGAACAGGGTATTCAGCGAGATAACCCAGAAGACATGCTCAAGGAAAACCAGAGATCCATCCAAGCCTAAAAGGCGTTCCCAAGTTAACTCTTCGGCAGGTCTATCCCATTCCATTGGATTCCAGTTTGCCTCCTCGGCTTCTCCTTGTGCTTGACCTTCGACTTGTTCCCCCCATTCTTCACCAGCTCTTGCATTTGCTTGTTCCCCATCTGCCCCCAGGTCGTCTCTTGGGGGCACTGGTTGTTCTACGTCTCTCGGAGGTACAGGTGCTTCGATCTCTCTAGGAGGTATTAGTGGTTCTATATTTCTGGGAGCCGCAGGTGGTACCATATCTCTAGGAGGTTGCTCCGCATTTCTGGGAGCCAACTGCGGTTCGATATCTCTACCAATTCCTTCGGCTTCGCCTATCCTCTGATTATCCGGTGGATTGTTCTCCTCTGCCCTGTGTCCTTCCGCGTATCCTGAATCGTCATTGAATGGATTCTCTGGCAGGACAGGCAGCTCGTCTCCCGGGTCGCCATTGAATGGGTTCCCCGGCGGGATGGGCGGTTCGTCTCCTGGGTCGTCGTTAAACAGATTCTCTCGCAGCACCGGCAATTCGTCTCCCGAGTCGTCATTGAATGGATTCCCCGGCAGGATAGGTAGTTCGTCTCTTGGGCCATTGTTGAACTGACCCTCTCGCAGGATAGGCAATTCGTCTCCCGAGTCGTCATTGAGCGGATTCTCCGGCAGGATAGGCGGTTCGTCAACGAAAGGTGGGACATTATTGTTGTCTTGGATTTCTTGCTGCGGAAGAGCTCTTTGCTCTTGAAACTGTTGGGGTGGAGCTTGGGGCGGAGGATTATCGACAGGAGGCAACTGAACGTTGTCCCTCTCGAGCCAATCCGGGCCACCAGCGTGCAATATTTGTTCCCTTAACCACACCAAACCAATAAATGCGAATAGCGTACAAGTAACTACGAAGCAACCATGAAATACGTCCGAAGATATATTTTCTGCGGATAGCATATCCATTGGTAACGACATTATCTACAAGTAAAAGTATCTTATTATTCTCTGTTCCGTCATTAAACTCCATTCAACTATACGTTCGCATTGGAAGGGATTACTTACTCGAACTAGATCGAGCGGTCCGCTGAACAATGCTCTGTATGTCCTGCAAGCAGTTAAGGGAACAACACCCAGCCAAGCTATTGCTACCAAGGTATAATGTAACCAGTATTTTACTGCCGTCACAATGCTGGAAAATAATCCGCCGACTACGTCTCTCAGCGGTAAACGGCGCGGCATGTCTGGACTATAAATCGGTGTAAATGAAAAGCGGTATCCACAAAGCTCGCAGTACTCTTTACGCGAATAACGCATCCATTGCACTAAGCATTCTTGGTGTATCCATTTAATGCTGCCTGTGCATATGCATGGGTGAAACAAGGGTCTGTCGGAGAGTCCTTCGGATCGACAGACCCTACAGATATCTGCACCTAACATGTCCTCCGTCATGTTTGGTTCTCTTCGAGATAATTGATTAGAGTAACTGTGTTACTGGAACAAGAATGATGAATCGTTATTATATGATAATTACGGGCAGCATGTATAATTCATAAACGTTCGTAAATACAGTGCAAAGGATGAGATATCGAGCCATAAGTAGCAACGATCACGAGGCTTTCCACGGGCATATTCGTAAAGGTTACAAAACACGTCGAAATTTAACGATTACTACGGAGAAAAATAGGAAACTGACGGAAGTACGGAAGGTGCCACCGAATACCGGATATGCAGCACATTTATTCGATCGCGAACGAAGTCGTTCTATAAACTGATGAAACGTTATTTACAATGTAGTATTATTTGCTTACGCGTGTCTCGACAAAGATGCATGGAATCCAAAATTATCGTGCAAAACATTAAAAATGTCTACTGTTAGTTCCAGCTTTTTCTTTCTTGCGTTAACACACTTGCAACGTTCGCAATGAAAAAGTTACTGTGCCCCGTCAAGAACGCGAGTTATTCAACCTTATTCAACCGTCAGCCACGGAAAATGTCATTTTTTTTCAGCAAATTGAACCTTACACGAACAATACATCGCAATCATTTACGATTATTAAGACGATGATAACCTTTTTTTTCAATAGTGATTATCTTGGGATTATGTTTCGTACATTGCTCCCACATAACTGAACTAAGCTGAGCAGCAGAGTTCAGCGTGTTAACGGTAAATCCTGCCCTCCCTGACGGCAGCACTCGAAAGTTAACTCCGTTTTGTACATTTCTGTAAACTTGTGTAAACGGTAGAGTACTTCGAAACTATGTAACGGAATACCGATTAACGCTCTTAATAGATGTGATAATGAAATATGAGTGTAATGAATTTGTATTTTTTCTATCGAATCAACATGCCAACGGTCCATGATAATGTTGATTATAAGTCATAACCTTATGAGAGTAAAGTGCCACTATGGGAGTAAACTGCTGAATACCGTAACATCAAGTTCATGTAACTTGTTACAATACACATTTTTCGTCAGACACTGTCATTCCATCGGGGTCATGAAAGTTCTTAATGTTGCGGAGAAAAATGACGCCGCAAAACACATCGCGGGTTATTTATCTCGCGGTTCTAGTCAACGTGTACGAAATCTCGTTATAATTAAAGTGTAACAATTCCCGTCAGTTGATATCTGTCTAATCCTCTTTTACTGTTCCAGAGAGATGGATTATCAGTGTACAATAAGATCTACGAGTTCAAGTCACACTTGTGGAATCAGAATTGTGACATGATTATGACATCCGTGTCTGGTCATTTGTTGAACCACGAGTTTGTCGGAGCGTATCGTAAATGGCAAGGGTGTCATCCCCTAACTCTGTTCGATGCACCCGTGATAAAGAGTTGCACAGGAGAGATCTCTATTAAGATTAAAACTACTCTAGAAAGAGAAGCGCGTAAATGCAGCGCATTAATTATTTGGACGGATTGCGATCGCGAAGGGGAGAATATCGGGTTTGAAATAATTGAAGTCTGCCAAGCGGTTAAACCCAATATGCGTATATATAGGTAATGAAATAGCTACGCGCGTAATCGCATTTCGCATTACTCGTTAATACAGGCATATGTATTTCCATAGAGCAAAATTTTCTGAAATCACGCAGGCGTCTATAAATAGAGCCATTCAAAACCTGTGCGAGCCTGATAAAGCAATTAGCGATGCTGTTCAAGTGCGAAGTGAATTAGATTTAAGGATAGGTATGTAGTAATGCTGCTGCGATGCTATACAGCTGCTTCGTTCAGAAAATTGCATCTAAAGGGGGTAACATTTGCAGGTGCTGCGTTCACAAGGTTTCAAACTTTGAGGCTTCAAAAGGTATTTCCTAGAACCCTTGCTGATATGCTTATCAGTTACGGTAGCTGCCAATTTCCTACACTAGGATTTGTAGTTGAAAGATTTTTAGCCATAGAGAAATTTAAACCGGAGTCCTATTGGAAGCTAAAGGTGATGGATGTTCGTGACAATTTATCCGTGGAGTTCAGGTGGTCGAGAGGAAGGTTATTTGAGAAATTACCTTGCGAAGTATTTTTGGATATATGTCTGGAGCAACCTAATGCCACTGTGAAAAAGGTGACGAGTAAACCTAAGAGTAAGTGGAGGCCTCTACCGTTGGATACAGTGGTAAGTAATAGGGTAATATCCTGATAGAGTGGAAGGAGATGGGATTTATTCCTCTTAACTCAAATATATCTTAGGAAATGGAGAAGCTAGGCTCTCGCAAACTTCATTTAACCGCAAAGGAGACCATGAAAATCGCCGAGAAATTATATACCCAAGGTCTTATAAGTTATCCACGCACAGAAACAAATATATTTCCAAAGGAATTGAACCTCGTTCCTTTGGTAGACCAGCAACTGCGTAATGCAGCTTGGGGTAATTTTGCGCAACGACTACTGGAGGCAGGATTGAATCCTAGACATGGGAAGAAAAGTGATCAAGCGCATCCTCCTATACATCCAACGAAATATACCGACAGTTTACAGGGTATGTACATATTTACGTGTAGACAATTCTACATGTTAGATTTAGGATTTAGATTTTTTATGGTAATTGTCCAATAACAGGTAACGAAGCTAAAGTATATGAATTTGTGGTCCGTCACTTTCTGGCTTGTTTATCGAAGAACGCGGTAGGACACGAAACAACCGTAGAGATCGATATAGCTGGAGAAACATTTATCACTAACGGCCTACAAATTATTGAGAGGAATTATTTGGAGGTGTATATATACGAGAAATGGAGCGATAAAGAAATTCACGTGTACCAAACAGGGCAGGTTTTCAGACCAAGTAGCATTGACATGGTGCAGGAGGAGACGTCTGCGCCGCAGCTGTTAACCGAAGCCGATTTGATTAGTTTGATGGACAAGTATGGTATTGGCACTGACGCCACACACGCGGAACACATAGATACGATAAAGTCACGGCAGTACGTAGGTCTGATGGATGGAAAGCATTTAATGCCTGGAAAGCTTGGAATTGGATTAGTAATGGGCTACGATAATATGGGATTTGAAATGTCGAAACCAAACTTGAGATCCGGTTTGGAGAAAGATCTTAAATTGTACGTCGATTCCTCAGCTTTCTAACACGAATGAAAAGCTATTCGAAGTTCAAAACGGATTTTAACTCCATGTTCTTGCACGCAGGATATGTGAACGGCAAAAGGATCCGAAGGATGTTTTACGAAGTCAGATAGATAAGTATCGCGATGTGTTTCGGATAACGTTAGAACGCGCTAATTTAATTGACACCGCTTTAGCGGATTATCTTGATGAACGGCCGACGGAAGCGCAAGAATTGGAAATTACTAATCCGCCCGAGGAAGTAGCTGTCTTTAAATGCCCGAAATGTGGTTTGAACATGGTGCTTAGAGATAGAAAACAGGGCACAGGGAAGTATATCGGTTGCATGGGTTTTCCATCGTGTACCAACGCGATTTGGTTCCCTCAGTATGTTGAATCCATTGAAGCTGTGAATGAAGTTTGCTCGCAAGTAAGTATAATATTATTACACAATGAAATGGATTTACAACCGATAACTATATTATACATATCTTCAGTGTCCCGAAAACAAGCGTAAATTAACATTCAAGTTGGCTCGAAACGCTTTCCCGATGTATGGTACTACTTACACAACTTGCATAGGAGGTTGCGACCCTTCGTTCAATGAATCGCTAAACATAAAGACTGATAGCATAAGAAATGTTAGTCAAGGAAATGACTCTGGTTACCGCAGCACGTTCGATGGATCGGGCTCCTCGGCTGCTAATTCCAATCCACCTGCAGTAAGAAACGACGGAATTCGCCAACCCCGCGTTGCTGGCAACAGGGCAAATTTATCTGAAAATAACACATCTGTAGGGCTCGTTCGAAATCAGAATCGTAATCGTAATGATACGAGTAGATCGAGAAATAATAGTGGAAATACCAGAAAACGAAATGCTCCGAAGAACGATGACAAGTGGATCGATACAAAGAATTCCAGCTCCACGTACACTGACTTCGGCTTAACGAATAATGAACAAGGTACATCATGGGGTGACCTCGACAATGACGCTGTTATTGTGTGCAAATGTCACGAAAATGCGATTCAGTTAACAGTAAGGAAAGACGGGCCGAATCAGGGTAAAGAGATTCCCTAGTTACTTACATTAAATCCCTCTTCCCACTATCGCTTCACTTTACCATTATCTTGTAACGCACATTTTAGGAAGATTATTTTACAAATGTGCCAAACCACAAGGTACCGGTTGCGATTTCTTTTTGTGGGCATCAGATAACGCGCAAGACAATAGAGATTCAAATCAGCGGCCGACTGCAAATACAAGTATTCGACCAGCTGTTCGCGGTGCTGCTTCTGATACATGGGGAAATGCCGATTCGTCTATTAAATGTCTCTGCAACGAATCGGCAAAAGAGTGAGCGAATGTTTGATAATACTTCTCCGTTTACTTTCGGCGTTTCAAGTAAATATCTGTCTGCGCGTGTTGCAGGCGAACCGTTCAGAAGGATGGTCCTAATAAAGGACGCATATTCTATTCGTGTCCGAAAGGCATGAACGAATCTTGTAAATTCTTTCAATGGGGAGATGAAAACATTCCGGATTATAACGATACATCGAGAGGAACGAATTTTCAAACATCCAGAGGAAGGGGACAGACTAGAAATGAGAATACACAAAGAAAGCCTCGAACAACTACCAGCGGTAAGAGGAAATGCGGAATTTGCGGAAGGGAAGGTTCGTACTTCATTTACGTAATGTCTTGATGTATAAATTATTGCCTATATTATGCTACAAATTTGTCTTCTAGGGCACACGAGAAGAACGTGTCCGGATAATGCAATGGATTGAAGAGTGAAACGGGTTGTATTAGAAAACTTGTACATATTTAAAATAACGATAACGACACTTGTCTCTGTGATTAATATTATTCTTTAAAACTTATTACGTGCCTTACACGTTCACGATCGTTGTGAACGTGCTCAATTAAATTTGTAATATGTATATGTATATATATATATATATGTGTGTGTGTGTGTACGAATATTGATGAATTATGAGTTAATATTAGGCTTATTACATATAATACTCAAATTATATAAACACATGGACATAAGTGTGGAAATAATTTTGAAATTTAAGTCACGATTCAGTGCCTTTGTTGATTAATCAAATTCTTCTTAATTTATCCAGTTCTTCTCTTTGCGAATGAAATTCTGTTGTTGTTTGTGTCAACTGTGGAGTATAAAAATTATCAAGCGTTACATAAATATTTCGTAATTACGCGAAAAAGAAGATTACTAACCATATCGAGAAGCACTTCGAATTTCAACTTCAATAAATTGTTTTCTTCCTCTAATCTTTTCACTTCCTTTTTCAATTCTTCATTCTCCTTGTATGTCCCTCCGATCTTGCCGGACTCTGAAATGATACGAGCAGCACGGATAAACGAACGTAAGAAAGTGTCATTACGCTAAAGCTGCTTTGCAATATTTTACCTGGAATCCACAAACCCGCATCGAAAATAGCTTCTTGCTCCCCGAGTTTCAAACGTATAGGGCCAACGTTTGGTCCTAGTTCCTTTTCTATACGGTTCGGGCTCAAATCTTTGTTCGCTAGAAACACTCCCGCCCTTCGAGTAGGCGTCTTCTTTGGAGAGAATTTATTTGAGAATAAAGGCATTGTAAATACGTGATATCTATTTAACGACGACAATCTATATTCACGTAAAGGTTAACTGTCCATCGATTAGGTACGATATTACGTATACTTAAAGTACAAAACAAATTTGTCAGTATTAAAAATCGCGATGCCGAGCAACATGCGATCAGTTTTATCCTTTCATTTTATTTAGACATCTAAGACATCAAAAAGACATTGCGTATTTGCGTTGCATCGTAATCGAACACTGTATTTTGACGCTTGTTGTCAACCAACGAATGGAACAGCGTATTTGGTGAAACGTACGTATGGTTACGATATAAGTGCATTTCAAAATGAATTATAATAACTTCAAATTTCATTCAGATTTCTACGGCATCGTCGTTATTACGACTTTGTGTGTACGTAATAAAGAAGCTCGTAATAGACACTTTTGTTCGGAAACGTTTATGCATGACCATGGTCCATGACCGTGCTTTTGTGCCTAGCCTCTGATTTTCCGCAAGGTCTTCCGTCGAAGCGACGTTAGTCAGTTAATTTTTTGCAGTATTAGCAACGCAACATAACAGTATTTTCTGAGAAATGACGAGTAAGGATTTATATAACGCTGCGAATCGCTGATGCACTTTCGTCGTCGATTAAGAGCCGCTGTTTGGTACATCGTTTTTCTCTATAACCTAAAAGTATGAGTTGGCTCGGGACGATCGCCAGCAATGTTCTTCGAAATATCGTCTCTCTGTCGGTGGAACCGAACGTGGTTCTGGCTGTGAAACCCGAACAATATCGTAATCGACATATTTATTGCCGCGAGGATGGCATTGTGCTCTACGACTCGGAAGAGGGGAATGAAAAATATGAGATTGTCCTTCACAGACCTTGCACGGAGACATTGCTCCAGGCATACAGGTACCACTAGGCTGTCATATTTTATTGTCGCGCGGTCAACTCCGTAGTATCGAATCTATCGAGGTAACGTTTTTAGTCTATACCGATCCGACGATAAGGAGCAGGCGGAGGTGCATTTCCTTATGTACACAGAGAAGATTCCTGTACTCGTTCAAATTTGCCGTGAGGTAACGAAGAATTGTTTCTTGGCGAATCCGTTAATGGACGAGAAGCCTACGTATATTGATTACTCCTGTTTATTTCTGCAGATGTGTAACGTGAATAAAATACAGAAGTTATGCAATACGTTGGTGATGCATCCCACTTGGACATTGGCGCACTTGGCAGCTCACTTTTCCCTCCACAATGCTTTTGCCCACGCTATCGTGAACTGTCACTTGAACAGTGGAGACGAACAAACTGGGATATCGCCGCTGCAGGTCGCTGTGCAGACCAATAATCTGCGTACTGTACAGATGCTGATAGAAGCCAAGAGTTTCTTGGAGCATATAGACAATAATGGGAACACGGTGTACCATTACGCGGCTACATCCACCAAGGAAATCATTCTAGCCCTCGGGGGTGATCTTCCAAATAGTTTAAATAGCCGCAATATTAACGGCCACACGCCGATACACGTGGCGTGTCTGAACAACAAGCCGGAATGCGTGAAGGCGCTTCTTCTGATCGGAGCGGACGTGAATATTCCCGCGTCCGAGGGTCAGCCTTCTAGCCCTGGCTACGTAGGCGATCTTCTTCAGAGTAACCCGAACGTTCTTCACGCGGAGGATATGAAGTTCGGCGGTACGCCGCTGCACTGGTCCCTGAGCAGGGAAGTGATTAACGCTCTGATCGAAACCAATTGCGACATAGACGCTCTGAACTTCGATGGCCGTACAGCTCTGCACATTATGGGGATGAGGAAACGATTGCCATGCGTGGTGGCCCTTTTGAGTCACATGGCTTCTGTGAATATCGTTGACAAGGAGGGGAATACTTCGCTGCACTTGGCCGTTTCCGACGGCACGCCGGCCATAGTTCAGACTCTAATAGGCTTCGGGGCAGACATCGACGCTAGAAACTGGAAACTGGAAACGCCCCGGCACCGAGTAAATATCGAAAATCCCGACGGCCAGAGGATTCTGTTTATTCTAGACGCGGTGGGAGCTCGGCGTTGTCCGCCGGAGATGGAGAATTGTAGCTTGGGTTGCAAGCACAATGAGAATTTCAACGGCACCGCTCCGGAACAACCGCCCACAGCTGTACCGCGAACTATACTGGATCAAATGCTTCACGTCTCCTCCATGGACCAGATGGCTTCGCAGGGAAACAAGATGATCAAAGGCGGTCGACTGCTATGCCTCGACGGCGGAGGGATTCGCGGCTTGGTACTCGTGCAATGCCTACTGGAGATCGAAACTGTCCTCAAGAAACCTATCGTAGATTGCTTCGATTGGATCGCGGGTACCTCGACCGGTGGTATTCTAGCTCTGGGACTCGCGTCCGGCAAATCCTTAAGAGAATGCCAGGCGCTCTACTTCCGCATGACCGAGGAAGCTTTCGTTGGGATGCGACCGTACAATAGCGACGGCCTGGAGAAGGTACTAAAGGCCAGTTTGGGCGCGACCACGGTCATGTCGGACATCACGAGATCAAAGATCATGATCACCGCTGTCTTGGCTGATAAGAAGCCCGTGGAACTTCACTTGTTCCGTAATTACGACGCGCCTAGTACTTTGCTCGGACTTCCCGAGGGCGCTACGTCGTACGTCCCTGTGCCACCGAACGAGCAATTGGCTTGGCACGCGGCACGGGCGACCGGCGCAGCACCTTCCTACTTCCGGGCCTTTGGGAAATTTCTGGACGGTGGCCTGATAGCGAACAACCCGACTTTGGACGCCATGACAGAGATTCACGAGTACAATTTAGCTTTAAAAGCCATCGGCCGCGAAGAAGAAGCGATTCCCCTGGCCATGGTGGTTTCCCTCGGCACAGGCTTGATCCCCACTAGCCCGCTCAAGGACATAGACGTGTTTCTACCCGAGACCATATGGCACACCGCCAAGTTCGCCATGGGAATATCGGTCCTCGCGGAGCTACTTGTCGACCAAGCAACCGCCAGCGGCGGACGGATCGTCGATCGTGCCAGAGCCTGGTGCTCCATGATCGGAGTGCCCTACTACAGGTTCAATCCGCCATTGTCGCACGATATCCCGATGGACGAGAAAAGCGACGAGGTCCTAGCCGGCATGATATGGAGCGCGAAAGCGTTTATGCATGCGAATAGGGATAAAATTAGAGAATTAGCCGCTGTGATAGATCGCGACGTTTATGACGATATGTAACGGAATCTGCTTCGTGCGTCACCGATACGATAGCATCGTGCAACTTTAGTTAATACACCTTGACCTTTAATCGTTCCTTCCTTATTATATTAACTCTGTATTATATATCGCCGATAGTTTTGCGTCAACATTTCTCTGTATTCACCGGGCAATATTTAATTCCGCTCGCCTCGGTCCCGTTGTACCGTGAGAGGTGTATTTCTCACAGGGGACTTATAACCGTGATATAAACATTTCCACCTAGTCAGGAATCGTAGAAAATTAATTATGTCGCGTAGTAAGTTATTTATTTTTTTAAACCGTTTATTTAATCACAAAAAAAGATCTTGCCAAAGAATAAATAGCAGGGGAAGAGGAAAACATAAAGCCATCTAACAAACTACCCGAGTCTCGACGCTCATTCTACGACCACCTCAAGCGTTCCACCGCCTCGCGCATCCCCGTCCCGAATCGCACGAATTTCCCCCGAGTCCCGCCAGTTGCTGCGACGAAAGGGTCCGTATCTACCGGGGGCCCATGTAATAGGGAGGCTGCGTCATGGATGCGGATATATACGGGTAAAAGGAGTGGCTGGCGACTCCCTGCGTTTGATAGTCGTTCTCCTCGTGGACCGTGTACCCCTCCGGGGCAGGGTAATACTGGCTGTGCACGCACGCGTACGATTTCGTGGAATTCGTAACGTCCGCGGGATATTTCAAGCTGTCCGGGTACTTGGGCAGGTCGTAAGGCTTCGCTTGTAATTCCGAGTACTTCGGAACGGCCTCGTGATACTTGGCCGCGGATACCTCGTGATACTTGACCGCCTCGTAGCACTTCGCGTCCGCGTAGCTCTTCGGGTTCGGCTCGTACGGCTTGCCCTCGTGATCTATCGAGTACTTGGTCGGGTCGCCGGGCCAGGACGATCTCGACAGGTCGTAGGTGGGCTTGCTCTCGTGGTAGGTTGGCCGGTCGTACGTCTTCACGCCGGTGTCTGGGTACAGGCGAGGGTACGTGCAGTCGGAGGAGTTGGTCGAGTCCAGAGACGTTCCTGGCGAGGGCAGCGCAGTCCGGTGCATCACGATGCCCACCTGCTCCTCGGGCTTCGGTTTCCTCCGACGTGGCTGATACTAAAATTGTCTCGGTTTAGCGTTAGCGCGCGGACGAAGTTGAAACGTCACCAGAGGCAATCAGTCACCTTGTAATGCGGATGCTGCTTCTTGTGAGCGTTCCTCAGTCTCTCGGCTTCCTCGATGAACGGTTGCTTCTCGCCGTCGCTCAGAATTCTGTCGAATAAACGAGCGTGAGATTCCCGCGGGCGTCGCGATCCAGCGACAGAACAGTGAGAATGTACCTCCACAATTTCCCCAGCGTCTTCGATAACTCCGCGTTGTGCAGCTGCGGGTACTGATCGGCCAGCCTACGTCTCGCCGCCTGAGCCCAAACCATGAACGCGTTCATCGGTCGTTTCACGTGGGCGCTCCTCCGTCCTCCCGCGCGCGACGTTACTGGAAGCAGCGTCCAGTCGTAGCCTGCGAAAGCAACGTGATTACCAGCGGATATTCTATCAGAGAATACTTCCAGGGTTGATGGATATTATTATTGAACACAGGAAATAGAAAGGAGGACTCGGGCGAACTCAGTCACCGGAAGTTGCGTTGGCTATCTTCCCGCGGAATTGGATCGTAAACTGTAAAGGAGTAGGAGATAAAACGACACCTGTATCCTCTGCGGTAGACACACTCGACGACGCTGATACCTTGAGTGACGCGCGTTTCTCTTCTCGTGCCTCCTCGACGGTCCTCCGCGTGACGCAGACACGATAGAGGTTTTTACGAGTTGAAAATGAAAGAGAGGTCCCGAGCACGGTGGTCTTTATCGGCCGATCGTTCCTCCCATTAAGAGACTAATTATTATTACTGGTTTCCTCTCTTTCACGAGCAACCAGCGGCCCGCCACCTCGAGAACCGAGTTATTTGGGTCGCCTCGAGTTTTCCGTTCGGAGAAATTTCATCTCGCGAATCTGATGCGCGCTGGAAACGCTCCATTTATCGTTCGCGCGCCATTCTTTGGTCGGCACTAATCGCGATGAGGCTCTTCGATCCGTTCATTCCCGCGATTCCTCCGCGCGGGACCGACGCAGCGTCGAGGGGCCGCTGAAAACACCATCGGAGCAGAGAATAAATAACCCCGAGGAGTCCCGAATTCCGTCGTGGGAAACGAGCTGCCGGCGACGCCGAGTAATAAAGTTGCGTCTACTTAGAACGAGTCCAGCGTGCTACGGGTGTAAATCTGTTTTATGCCCCGCGGTCTCAGACGTCCCCCGAGCTGAGCGGCAGAGATTTGCTGGCCGCGTGAAAAAAAAAAGAAGGGAACGAAAAGAGCGGAATACCCGAGTCGGAGGATCGCTTCGAGGTACGCGCACATTTCCGCTCCTAATTGCCAGATTGGTGATCGTTGAAGAGGAGAGGGGAAGGTTAAAGGGAACGAGGGTGCACGTGGTGAAATGTCACAAGGGGCATGCGAGCTGCGTAGCGCGCAGGCTGTGGTTTCGGTGGCAGCTAATTACCGTAGGGACACGGCTCACCGATGCGGCCCCTCTGTCGGCCCCTTTAACGTCCGCTGGAGGTCCTCCGCGAAACCGTCCCGCTGATACCATTCGGAATACTTTCCGTGGAAACGCGGAAGGGCTCACACCCTGGACAGCGACGGGAATAGAAAAAATTTCGCGCGAAAAATATACTATTTACGCGGCTTAGAAGCTTACGGGTCTGCCGGTGTTTGCGGAGGTTCACCCCTCGCGGTCCCGCAGAAGTTCGTTGAATTCGTTGACGCAGGCTCGTGCCAACGCTCTGGCAACGACGAATTGATTAATCGGCCGAGATAGGAGCGGGGTTAACCGAGAGGTCTCATACTTTTCCGCGGCATGAACGACTCCTCAGGGAAGATCGGGAGTGGCGTTCACAATAAGGGGTTGTGGCTTGCTGAATGAACCGGTGTGTTTCGGCATCGCGGTCGTCAATGCCGACCTGTCGTCGACTCTTGCTACATTAACTCCTTTACAAATCCGCTCGTTACCGCGGATAGTCCGGTTAACGAGGAGGAGGCCCCCTTAAATGCATCGACACCTCCTCTGGTCGATGACTGACGGGAGCACTTGGCCTGCCACGTGCCAGATCTATCGATCTCGTTCGGCCGTTAAATCGCGGCTCTATCGCCACCGCGATATCTTTCGCGCACAATTATTGACAGGGATTCCCGTCGTTGGCGAAGCTTCTCTCGCAAGCAGATACCTACCGAGGCGATAAAAATCGTCAAGAAGATCGTTCGAAGACGCGGCTATCAACGCGATCGCGTCAACCGGCATCCCCTTTTTTGCTCTATCTTCGGCCGTATTCAGCTAGGCGCCCTCCCAAGCCGATTTCGTCTGGGATTTAATTTCGTACTAGCATAATTAGCGTCGGTGGCAAGCGTTCAGCGGTTTCGCTCGGTTCGCAGCACCTGCCGCTCGAATCTTCCTCGGAATCATCTTTCTGTGGTGCTCTGCTCCTCTTTTCCCGCGCCCTCCCTACCCGATCTCTACCTCTTTCATCATGCTCGCCCCTAATTCCCTCCATCCGTCCTGGGGATATCGCGCGGATAAATCCGAGGAGCCAGTCACCGAAGCCGGCTTTCAGCGCCAATTAAAGCGTCCTCCCTAAACGACCTGATGAGCACACCCGCCCCTGTATAGTCGGCTAGATGACCGTAACATCCGAGTAAGACGATCTTTGCAACGCCACCAGCCGAGACGGATAGAGCGTGGTCTCGCTCTATCGATTATCTCAGCCGCTTAAAATATTCCCGTACCAGTGACTTTTTCTATCGTACGCGTACCTTGTAGAAGCTTGCCCACTGCATCGTCCAGCGAGCTGCCGCACTGCTCCCCGCTGGATGGCCCGGCTTTTGTTTCCGTCGCCGACGATGCACCGGCTCCGTGGTGAGCTTCCATCTCCCTGAATCCTCTCGTCGATCACTTGTTCGCCGCCCTCCGCATTCGCGACGCAAGGCAACGAGTTCCCCTGGCTCGCCTCGCTCTCCAGAGATATACCCTCGGGCCGGACAGTCGTTTCCGTGGCGTCCGGGGAAGATATTTCGCCGAAATATATCCAACTTATCGGTCCTCCGTTTATCGTGGGCTCCTCCTCGTTCACGTGGAACGTAGCAGGCGCATCGTAAAGTATCCAGCCTGAGAGCGGAGGTCGATAATTAATCCGGGGTTATCGCGGCGTGATTTATCTCGACCCGACCCTCGTCCTGACTTCCGCCACTCCCCCGCGCGAGTCCTTCCGTTATCGGGCCCGATAGATATCGTTCGCGGGCCGAAGATGCGTAATAAAATCTCGCCTTGTCAAGCTAATCGTCCACCATCGTCGGAAACGCCGATGCGTTCGCAGAAGCTGCCATCGGGCGACAGCGGTTGTCGTTCTCATCCACGGACGCGCGGCACCAGCTCGTCGAATTCACGGCGGGCAACGGTCCCGAGGTATCGGGAATGCAGCTTCACTGGCGCGGACAATAGGGTCGAGGGAACGGAGAGGATCCCCGAGGTACCGTACGGAGGAGAGGACCGCGGCGTGGCGGCACGCGGATCAAGGAGACTCCGATGGCTGACTGACTGACTGACTAGAGAAGAGACACGGACGCGGATCGGTGAGCCTGTGGAGGTTCGTTGAGGGACCGGGCACACAGGTTGGTCCACGAAAGAGGCAGAAACGGCGAGCACACGTCTGGCACACGCACCAAACGTTGGATGGTTGATCGCGGAGGCGGTTCCGTGGACCACCTCTATCTCTGGTGGGGGACCACCTAGGATCCTCTTCCTTTTCTGCTCCTCTCACGGATCGCTCCTCGGGATCCTGCCTTCGGACCGTGCCGGTTTCCCCAACAGTTGCGCAACGAGCTGCGCGCCCGTCTTTCGAGGATCCGAGATTTTAATAGACTCCCTTCCCTGCTCGAAGGGAATCTATTAATTAGGATTATATCTCGTTCGCGGATCGGTCCGCCGCGGCCGCGCCGGCCTCCTCGCGGCGACTATTTGATCCTAGCAAACACGGTGGTCGGTCGGTGAATGCGATTAGATTATACTATCGCGACGCTGCGCAAACGAATTGTTGTACGCACCGTGAAAGAATTAGAGGGCAAACTATGTTGCCGGTGATCCTGGTTAGGTAGCGTTTCTGCCGGGGCGCTTTATAATTAGACGGAGTGATTTTCGCGTGTCTGCGTCGGTGGGGCGAGATCGAGAGGAGGCTACCGGGAAAATAGTCGAACAAGGAGCGTGGCGCGAGGGCATAAATCGAGGGGCGAGTCGGGGCTGCCCTTTTCTGGCCGCGCGGCTGCACACGGATCACGGCTGTTGACAGCCACCGTCTTTCTGGCGAGCCTAATTATACAACGAATTTAATGAATGAGTGAGCTAGCAAAGACAGTGGCCCATACATGAGCGTATATAAACCACGGTCAATGCCGTGTGGCGGCTTTTGTGCGAGATCAAAGGGAGCATCTCGCTCGCACTTTACAGGATTAACTTGCTGCTGGCGCGTAAAACGCGCGCGCGCTCGCCCACCCTCTCGGAAACGCTCGAGACACTTGGACGGATTACGGATCGCCTATGTTTTTATCCCGGTGTCGACGAGTACCTACCATCGCGAAGAAACGCGCGCTGGCCTAACGAGCGACGCCGGTACGCGCTCGCCTCGGGATCACCCCGACGCGAGGCGACGCTGGCTCCTCTTCCCCTCGCTTATCCCGCCGCGGACGGATATAAAATTTCGAGAGCTGCGGCAGTGACTTGCCCACCCACCCCCACCGGCAACAACGTTGCAGCGATCGCTTCGGGCGCACATTCTCCATCTCGTTTCCCGATGCACGCGCGCCGCACCGCGACGCAACCGCGAGCCACGATTACAAATTTAGCCGACAGCGAACAATAATATTGATTTCAGCAAGCCGGAATTTTGCTCTTCCTGGGATAAACATCCCGAAGCGCACGTGGCGTCAATATGTGCCTCCGTTCCCGGTATATACGCCAAGGAGAATTCGTTTCAGGGCCGAGCGGGGAGCGCGCGCGCGCGCTCGCGCGCCACGATTCTCCTGAAAAAGGACTCGCCCCGTATCCTGTGTCCTATTCTCCCGAAACTAAACAATCCGGGCTCGGCCCACATCCTTTCTTTCCCGGAGAAAGGAGGAATATAGGTACAGCCGAATAGGCGATCGCTCTCCACTTCGAAGCAACCGCTTTGCGAGCAGGATCGAAGGTGTTTCCCCCCGGATAGGTGATAACGCGTGGCGTCGGAACGCTTCCCGAGGAAACGGGGAACAGATACGTATCGCGGCGGCATCGACGAGCGTGGCAGATATATAAAATAATGATTTCAGTAATTCCCGGGGGTCCTGCGTCGGTGCTCTGTCGGACACTTGAAAGGATCTGGAGGAGGGGGCGAGGGGAGTCGGTCGGGTACCCGACACATGTAGCCCCCCAGGTGGTGAGCACCGCAACTCTTAGACCCCCAACGGCGACACGAGCTACGGAACATTCTGCACTGTCATCGAGTCGGCACGATGTCATTGCGTACCGCGTAAGCTCCAGCCAGCTCCTAAAGCAACTCCTCGGGATCGAACTGTATGCAAAAGCTCCGGAGTGATACCGAAGCGCGGCTACCGCGACTTGGCCCATCATTTGCAAATGTGGCGAGACGCGAGAGCGAGCGCGACCACCGTTAAAGGACGACCCGTCGAGCATATCTCGGTGCCAAGGAAAGCTCCTCGCTCCTCGAGGTCCCGTGGTCGAGTGCAACCATCGACGCGGCCGGACTTGGTGCATCGCCAGGAAAACTGCATGCTCCTCCTTGTGACGTCATAATTGCCAACGAGCCGCCGACCAATCGCTGCCCCCGCGCGGGAGCAAGGAAGAGAGATCCAAGAGGATGGAGCGCGACGGAGAGAATCCACGAGAGAGAGAAGCAGAGAAAGGAGAGGAGAGATAGGTGGAGCGAGGAGAAATCCGATTGGTCCTCCTCTCGGAGGATATCGTAGCCATGGAAACTCTCGTCGCCGAGGAGAGCGACTTGGGAATAAATGATACGGGGGAGGGATTCCTGGTGGGGCTGATAGCGCGCAGGGGAATCGAACGCGAAAAAGCTACTCGATTCCCCGCTACGCCACCCGTTTACTCTCCAGCGAACGAGGCTCGCAATTTATTCTTAGATAAAACGTTGAATCTAAGATGTATAGAAAAAAATATAAACACTTGAGAATATTCGTAATCGAAGGCTGAAGTAACCAAGGGCCAAAGGGGCCAAGAATCGTTTCAGGGGGTTTCGTAAACGGCGCGGCGAGGGGAGAGAATGTCGGTGGCCTTATTTGGAGTGGAGCCGTATTGTCGGGGGGTAGCGCGCAGTTGAAAGTTCTCGGTCGAGGCGAGCAGTCGTGGTCGCGTTCGCCTTCGCGGTCCCTTTCCTCCCGCCCCTCATCGCTCGTGGCATCATCGGTGGGCACGATTGCGAAGCAACAAGTGTTACCAGCTCTTCGGCATCGCCCCGCCCCCAAAGCAGCAGCCGCCGTCGGAGGAATCGGTGGAAACTGCCCCGAGGCGATGCAACCACCTCACTCGAGAGCCGATCGCGTCAGCAACTAGAAATCGTCCACGGTTCTCCTGGAAAACCATCGCACCCGCGTCATGCTGCATCTCGCGGGCCAGCGATTTTGACGCGCGACAGTGATCCTCTCCGTGGCCGTTTTTATTCCCGACGCGGTGACACAGGTTTCTCGTTCCCGAAGGAACGCCTGGTTCTCGGTGAAACGGTTTCCAAGGGGTCCCAACGGAGACTGGCGAACCCCCGCGTAAATAGAACGCTTGTATCTGGTGATTGTGTCTCGGCGGAACGTACAGAGCGGGCTGAAGTTTCGGTGACCAAGTGTTCTTCGCCAGGGAAGAACGAAGATTCGCAGCCCACCGACGGCAGAGTAGCTCGGCACCTCGGAGAACTGGCGGAGTTTTTAGGCTCCTCGGCGGCGAGAGTGTAAGCTCGCAACTGTGAACACGGAATTGTCCGCGGCCGAGGCGTAATCTGCTGGTACAGACCAGAGAGATAGACGTTCCGAGAAGTGACGGGATCCGCGATCGCGGGCGAGGAATCGCGTGAAATACATTTCGCGGTTAACTCATCGGTCGCGGAGCGTCGGCCGTGGTTGGACGTCAAGAGAGGCCCCGATAGCGGAAACCAAGGAAAAGAGAGTAAAACGCAGTGGGTCGGTGCACAAAGGAGAACAGATTAGCGTTGCTGGTGGCTCGGTCGGCCAAGAGAAACGAGAAAGGAGAGAGAAAAGAGAAGGAAAAAAGTCCATCCAAGATAGACCGAGACCTCGACGCATTCCCGACGCGACGGCTCGACATGCGCTCCCGCCGCGGCACTTCTCGCTCCGTAATCGAGTGCGAAATTAATTAAACGTGACAAACGTGCGCGCCGATAAGACGGAGGGGCCGCCAGAGAAGACGGAGGGACGACGCGGCTCGAGCACGAGCTTTCGAGAAACGGAAGTGACGTTTTACCATGATAAAACGGTAATTACGATTAATCGACGTTAGATTTCTTCTCCGAGCGATGACCACTCGCAGCGCCCGATAAATCTGCATATTCGGCCGAACAAGTTCCTTGCACTTGCGCTCTAGCCGTTCTTGTTGCTCCGCGAGCAGAGTAAGAGAGCGCAGAGATGAACGACGTCATGGGAGAGACGTCTGGTGCGATCTCGTCGAGTGACGCCGGAGGTGTCAGCAGCAGCAACAACAACAACAACAGCAACGTGAATAACAATGGAAAAGCAGCAGCCGTGGCGGCTGCAGTGGCAGCGAACGGCGGCGAGAGAATCAGCGCGGCGGTGACCAAAGTTCTTCAGGGATACGACTGGACCCTGGTACCTGTTGCCACCAAGTGAGTTTCCCGTTCAATACTTTCGCTCTCTCATTTTCTATCAATTTACGCACGCACAATTTCGCGTGCCACTAGCGGCGTCCGGTTGCAGCCCCTCGGTAGCTTCGTAATCGTCGCGAGTCGAATTAGCGGGCATTAACGCGAGGAGCCCTCGCCGTGCGTTTTAGGCTCGGCCGAGGAAAAGACGGGGGGAAAAACGAAGAAAAAGCCGACGCGGAACAACAAGGTAGGGGACGAAGGAGCGTGGCGCAGCTTTAAAAATGCGTAACGCTAACTTAATTATGACGCACTCGTTTCCTCGGCTTGGGAAACGACTGGTGGAAAAATGTCCTCGGCTGCCAATTAACGCAAATTAGCTAATTAATGCCCGATCCCATCTGTTATCTCTCTCTGTCTCTCTCTCTCTCTCTCTGTGTGTGTTTCTATTAATCACGCGGCTCGTGAGAAGCGGAGGAGAGCTCGAAAAGGACGAGCGATACGAGGCAGTTTTTTTAATCCGCGTATCGAAGAGCGGTATGAATTAATGGCCGTCACGTTGCGCCATTCCGGCGATCGTTACGATTCGATAAAATCGGAATACACTCGGGGAGCGTGACGTAATCGTCCATCACGAAGCAGCGACGATCCGTTTGCGAACGATGGCGGTGTTCTTTTTTTTTTTTAAGGAACAAAAGTTCTCAGGGGGACACGCGGCGGGCTACCACGCATAGGTGTGCAGCCAGGTCACGGAAAGTTTCCTAGCCACGGTTGAAATCTCCGAGCGTGTATCGCTATGCGCGCCAGCTTATCGCTAACCCTCAATTATACGGGGTTATCTCGGGGTAGCTAAAGGGTACGGTGTTTATTCCTGGCGATAGGGGCCGATAAAATCGACTAGTTTTAATTCCCATGGAACCCATGAGAATGCACCCCGAACTGTTGCGCATTTCCTGGCTTTATTCAAGCCAATTCTACGCGCATTTCTGTCACCCGTCGACGATCGAACTCGTCGTTAATCCACGGTGAGAGGAAGATTCAAACTCTTTCCCAAGGAAAAACAAGGGGAGGAAGGTGACGGATAGCGAAAGAGACAGAGAGAGAGAGAGAGAGAGAGAGAGAGAGAGAGAGAGAGAGAGAGAGAGAGAGAGAGAGAGTGAGAGAGGAGGCGGTTGCAGTTGGTACACGATTGAGAGTGCCACGCCTACGCTTCTCCGTTAGTACGCGAGCTGCGTAAACGAGGTGCAAAGACTGCGGGATTTTTTGCGTATCCAGGTAAACCGCGTGTACAGCTTAGCCGGGACTGGCGTGAAAACCCTTGTTAGTGGGTCCGCGCTAATTACCAACGGCTCCTCAGGTTTACACACGGATTTAACGCCCCTCTTATTTCAAAGAGGCCGAAATATATACGAGCCTGTTTTCGAATCCTTGGCTGCATTTATCCGCGTCATTTGCCTCTCGCGGCCTTTCCTCTCACGTACCTAAACGTTTCGAAATATCGCCACGATCTCCCGCCTCGATGCCCGCGCGAACCGATTTGTATAACGATGTTAACTTGCGAGAAAAAGCTCGATATCACCTCGTCGATTCCATCTTTGTTTACGGCTACCACGCGCGGCGCGCAAAGATATCCCCCGGGCTCTCCTTCGTGGTCGCTGGCCGCGCGGTGTGCGCGCCGCACGGAGCCACGAGGTCCTCTGGCCGAGGCTCGATTAAGTCCAGAAAGAAAACACCACGAAGGGGGCTCGTACGGCAATCACGTCAGTCACGTCGATCCCCGGCCGGACGGGGCAACAGTTTTATGAAGTCATCTTCTAGGAAAGAAAGGGATACGTCCATTCCTGCTCGTCACTCGTTGGCAGCGGCAGTGTTATTTTAAGGCTGGTTTTAAGCGCGCCGCGCCGCGCTCCGCGGCCCGAATCACCCGGGGGTAGCTACGCGAATACAGAACTCGATACGAGGATGCAACGCGTGCGTGTCTCTCTGTCTGCCTCCGCGCGTCTCAGCGACAGGCCAGCCTCTGGTTATTTTCTTCTGCAAGTCACCCGACAGGAGGGGTGCTTTCGAGGAACCCCTTCCCGGATTCCCGACGCTTCTGGTTTTCGGGCGATTTCATCGCGCCGAGTCCCGTCTCGTTCCCGTACTGTCCTCGCCGGACAGCAATAACTTTATCTCGCGGGCGGTAGGCGCCGATTGCAGCGCAGCACGCGCCCAGCCGCGCGCCTCCTGCGTTTGAAGAAACCAATCGCTTCCAATGAAGATAATGTCCTCGAATTGCAGGGGTTCCGGCGACAAAAGAGCGGCTCACGTGAAGAGGCCCATGAACGCGTTTATGGTGTGGGCCCAGGCTGCCAGGCGAATACTGGCGGACCAGTACCCTCAGCTTCACAACGCGGAGCTCTCCAAGACCCTCGGGAAACTGTGGCGGTGAGTTGTCTGCAAATCATTTCTCCCTTATCTCTTCGAAGAACGCAGTTGTTGGCCGTGGGACGATTCGCAGAGCGAGAAGGAGGATTCGCGTTGAAAAGACGCGAGTCTCGGCGGCAGCGTTCCGATAGAATTAATCGGAGCCACGTGTCGCGGTGTCGCGATCAGATAATACCGATTCCCAGTTCTCACAGATGCCGAGACACGGATCGCGGGGAATCGTCGTTCGCCCTCTTGCCGGGAGACATTAGCCGATACAGGAAGCGTCGGCGCGGCCTGGAAGCGTCCACGCGACCACTTGTTCGCCCCGGTCTATTTTTGTAAGCAAATTTGCGGGCAGCCTTTTTTCCGGGCCAACTACGCGAACGTGAAACACATTCCAACCACGTGGCGCCGAGGCTGCACGTGGTACTACCGTTCCCGGTTGACAACCGCGCGAACCTTAGTTTAAACCGCCGCGCCGGGAGAACCACCATCACTTTTTTCCCGTCGCTGGTAGTAATTTTTTATACGCGAGGCGGAAACTTAGGCCTCGCCGCGCCGAATATGTAGCCAGCGGCGCGTGACGGCCGCTCGATCGATCGGCCACGCGGTGCAAGAGAAAACGACGAGACTGTCCTCCTCTTCGTGAAAGTTCGCGAGAAGCTCCAGCGTGCACGCGGAACGTTGAACCGCTCGAAGAGGATATTCCGTTTCCTGGTCGAGCCTAACGAGGTGGCCCCAGCGGGTCCGCCAGCGAGGATCACAGGACGCGCCGACAAGGACCCCCGCGGTGAATCATTTTACAATACCACTCGATCGCGATCGCCGATCGCTGATCCAAGATCCAACGTTTCGACCATGCCCACCCCTCCGAGCGCTCTTTAACGTCAAAATAGAGCATCGCTCGTGCTCCATGGGACTCCGCTCCACACAGACGACTTTTTAAACGCCCTCGACCCTTGCCGCGGGACATTTTGCGCGCGAGCAATTGAAAATTGATAGCGATAACTCGTAAAGTAGTAACAGCAACATTCGGCAGGGTGTTCGTGGATTATTAGGAGCGAAATTGTAACTAGGGGTTTCCGTACTGTGACAGATAAAAATCAAAGGCTTTTTTCGGACATGGATTGTCAGAAAAGTAAATATTCAATGGATTTGCGGGTTGGCATTTTGTTTGAGGATATTATAAAGTAAGAAAATCCATTGCAAAAACATTGAAAAGTTGAATATATTAACCGCGGGACGGCTGCGCGTGAGTTATAGCTTTTCGCGTACAGCCAAACGGTGTACACGATTTCTCGGGGTCTCATGGTCCGATTGCAGTGCAAATTTACACGCATATTCGTCATAAACGTTATTAGGAATTGACCTGCGCCTTCTGCAATATCAGTTTTTTATTGGAAATTCTAAACAAATTTAGTAAACATTTGTCTGCAGAAAGTCGCGAAAAATGTTCAAACACCTGCCATTTAGTTCATTTTTCATAAATTAACAAAAACGAAAGGTCATCGCCTAGGAACTGCGTTATAATTAATGAAGAATATTCGCTTTTTTGTTTCACATACTCCTACAAGGCACGATCGTGTACACCGATTGGCTGTTGGCGAAAATCGATAACTCACGCGTAGTCGTCTCACGGTTAATATATTCAACTTTTTTAATATTTTCGCAATGGTTTTTATTACTCGATAATCTGCTCAAATAAACTGCCAAACGGCAAATTGATTGAACTTTTACTTTTCTCCCAATCCGTGTCCAAAGAAGCCTTTTATTTGTATCTGTCAGAGTAGGCAAACCCTTAATAAAGTTACACGTTGGGAGCGATTGTCTCATCTCGCGAGATTTGTACGCATAACTTAACACCCTCCGCAGAGATTTCTTTGACCCTGTTGGTAGAAGGAGGGGGACAAAGTGTTTCGAGACGGTCCCTAAATTTCTACTCCTAAAAAGTAATTATTTAGCGGCTTTCGAAATAGACCCAAGACTAATTAACACTGGCTACCGAAGCCAGCCGACGTTCCCGTCGGCGCGCAACCTTCTTCCCAGCCTTCGAGAGTGAAAACCCGGCGTATCCGCCGCTCCAGCGTGGATTTCCCGTTGGATTTCGTTCGTTGGTAACGAATGACACAGTCACGTTCATTAATGACCGCGGCGCTGGCTCCGGTATCTTTGTCCCGAATGAGAAGGAAGGTTTTAGCGTACGTCCAGGAAAGCGAAACGGGGAGGGCCATTATCAGCGCCGATATCTGCGGGGAACCAGGTGCAGGCGTCAGAAATAAATCTTGCCATTTTTCTTCCGCCTCGAATGGTATCGCGTTCGGATATTAGACTTGGTGTTTGTCGACAAAACGAAAACAGATATCCCCGGGGTTCATCCTTGGCGCGTGCTGGCAGCTGCCGGCGGCCGGTTCCTGTCTTAGATAAAGCGCCCCCAAGGATCACAATAAACGCCTTGTCCCCGTCAGGTGAATTTTTCCGAACCTGTCCCCCCCTCGTCCCTCGAGACCACGCGCAAATAACGCCCCGTGACGAACAGGTAAATGCATCTTATCTGACGGAAGCAACGTCCCTCCATCTCCCTTGCGGCTTCGCCACTCTCTCTCTCTCGAGAGAGAGACACCCCTCCGTTCCATTGCCCGATTTCTCGGGCACTTTTCAATTGCACGTCGTCCAAGGTTGCAGCAGCCCCGATACCTCTACCCCCTCGGCGCTTCGAGATCCCCACGAAAGCGGGCCACGGGACATCCGATCCGGTGAAAATATCAGCGTAGACACCGCGAGCCACAGAGGCAGAGATCTAAATTGGCTGACCCTGCGTTGCATCTGGCAAGGAAAAAGAGAGGCTGCGACGTTCCGCTATCGTCGGGCCCCACCGGCCGAAAAAAACCTCGGGTCGAAGCAAAGTCCATTGACCAGATGGGAGCTCTTCTCCTTCGCCCGCCGGTTCTCAGTGACAAAACATCTCTCGCGTTTCAACTCGAGCCTCCGGGCAGAGCGAGGCTCGACGAGTCCACGGCGGTTCGAGAGCTTTCGGGACCACCTCTCGACCCGTCCTCGTGGGATTTAAATTCCTCTCCTCTCGCAATTCCTCTCGCCGCTCGACCAGCCTTTTGCCTATCCTCGGGGCGAATCGAGGGAGGAAACGGCAGGACGGGACGCGCCGTAACCTCGCGCGGGGTGACTTTCGCGCGCCGGAAACGGCGCGAGACGATAACGCGCGGGATAAAGCGAGAGCCGTGGAATTATTGCTGGAATCCTCGAGATCTTTTAGCCAACACCGGAAAAAGCTTATCGGCGCGGCGCCCGGGGCTTTACGAGCCCAGTGGGAACATAAACATAAGGAATTAAAGACTAACACGAGACGAGTGCTGGCTCGGTTCGAGCGGCGAACGGAGCCGGGCGAGGAAGGAGGATCGCGCGGCGTGGACCCGCGCTACCACGTACGTGTACGTGAGCTGCGCTCTTAACACTTCACGCGGCCAGAAACACTAACCAGACCTCCCGTTTCGACTCCTCGAGTGTATCGTTCGCTGATAGAAACGCTCTCGTTCCAGCCTCTTCTGATGCCGGATACGCTCCCGCAGACCACAGAAAATTACACGCGCCTCGATCGCATGTGAGAACGCTCGATCGCTCCGTGAATCAGCCCGCGGCGACGACGGACTTTACGCGCTAATGGAAGCCAGCCGGCGAATAGTAACCCCCGTAGAGATCGTCGAGCTGTCTGCTAGCAAACCGTTTAGCTCTTCTGACACCGCGCGCCGGCTATAAAAATCCATCCCCGGGTCCTAGGCACGCCGATCGTTTGCTCTAGCAGTCGCGACGTACGTGTGATTGCAGGCTGTTGTCGGACAACGACAAGAAGCCCTTCATCGAGGAGGCCGACCGCCTCCGCGTGATCCACAAGCGCGAGCACCCCGACTACAAGTACCAGCCCCGTCGCCGAAAGCAGAACGGGCCGTCGGGCAGAGAGGGCTCGCCGTCGAGGAACCAGAGCAACGTCACTTTCAACGTGTCCAGGTCCCTTAAGCAGGAGGACATGAGCCCCAGGGGCGCGCAAGGACCAAATTCGCCTCAGAGCGCGGTCAGCTCGTCTCCTCCGACCACTCCCAATCAAGGACTCTCACCGCCGACGCCTCCTACAACTCCCCGCGGACAGCATTACGTTAATCAGGTAATTGAATCGGGAAGATATCCGGTAAACTTCTATGAATAAAAAAGGAACGGCAACGGATAAGGTAAACGTACCTATTATGAAACACCTTCCCAAACATGTCCCCTTCTTGAAACAGCATCACAAATAACGAAATAAGAAATAGTTATGGCATATATAAGCAACTGCCAAACATTCTATCGATATTTATACATTCTTTTCTGTACAAATTCACCAACATAAGTATTATTATACAATAATCTATTACAAAAAAATGGTTTTAATGTAATTCATTGATAAAAATAACCGTTTCATATTGTGCACCTCAATTTTTTGAATGTCCCGCTTTATGGAACGGTTCGGAAGCGTGTTCCAAGACCACGGACCCGTGTTCACATAGTTGTACCAGTTCATGAAACACACGCCTCAGCTTTGATAATTAGATATTTCCAGTGAAAAAGAGAAATAGTTCATTATTTAAACTGCCCTAGAGCGTTTATAAAATATATTATATTCACGTTTTCATCATAAATACGAGTAAGTATGCGTAATTCAAACTTTTTTAATAAATATCAAAAACCTAACCTGACGGGGCGTTTCATAATAGGGACATTGAATATGAAACACCGGGTCATGGTACGAAAACAGTGTTTCATAATACGTACAGGTCCTTCATTTAGTTTTTTAGTCATATTATTTTTTATTTATAATAAATATACATTTTATGGCTCATTATATAATCACAAAACAATGGCCTATCGAATGGTATGCAAATTTTCAATGCTAACCCACTAAATTTTATAAATTAGATGACAATTGCATAACCCCATCGAAAAGCGTTTCATAATAGGTACGTTTACCTTACGGCGGTAAATCTACTACCACCGATAGCCACATTCATATAATTTAAGAATTAGGTAAATGCATTGATACACGTCAATATCGCGAATCGCAGCATAATTCACTCCATAATACAACAATTAAAGGGAATTAGTCAACTAGCCCTAGTCTCCCCTAGTATTATTTAAAAAAGAGTTTACTCTAATGAATCCCAATTGTAATATCCTTTTTACTTAATAATGCGAAAGTTACGAGGCTTTATCCTTAACGTCCCGAGTTTGCCCCGGTCTCCCCTGCCCAGAGGGAAACGAAGCGTCGGCGTCGCTTCGCGTCGGCCAGCGAGTGGTTCACGGTGTCTTTAGAGCGGACCGAATGATTTGTGTGCGCAGAGTAATCAGCCGCAGCAGAACAGTAGCATGTACCATCAGGACCTCGTGATCTCGTCCTCCAGCGAGTCTCTGCACCAGCAGCAGTCTGGGGTCGATTTCCGATACATCGAGGTCGGCGATGGACTGCCGCTCGAGGAGGGTCAGCTGAACGGCCTGGGATCTCTGGGAGGCGTAGGTCTTAACCTTCCTCTGAACCTCCAGGAGTGCGAGGTCGAGAGCAACGAGCTGGACCAGTATCTTCGGCCCCAAGTGCCACCGGTGCACGTACCTGCCCCGACCACCACCTCCTCCCAGTGGATATTCAACAGGTAGTCTAGCGCTGAAGCTGTCACTCCATTTGCTAGCGTCCTAGGGGTATGACGGGGTAGCTAAAATGGGGCAAGCCGGTTCCCCTAAATATGTCCGCAATCGATGCGAATATGAATTTCCTCTAAATTATTTTCTTCCTACCCTCGTACAAGAGTTGTGGGACCACGTCTTTTAAATATTCGACAAGTTCTTCCTCTCCTGTTCGCGAAAATACACTCTTAATTGGACCTAATGGTAAACCCATGATCATTTCATTTCCCTGTTTCAATTTTCTGACGTAACATTCCAATTTCGTTTGTGGAAGGCAATATTCTCGAGCACATTTCTTGCACTCCATTTTGCTGCTTAAAACTTCATCTACAGATTTCTTCGTAACTTCTCTTGACCATTTTCCTCGTCTAGTTTACTCTTACATGTTCTTACCAATTTCAAATCCGAATTAAGAGTAACGAAAATTTGACTTAAATTCTAATAGAGAACGATGGCGTTGTTCAACCTCGCATGGGGTACCCCATCATTCCCCGTATCAAGGAGCCCGTCCTGCCTCAAGCCATCGTTGCGTTATCCCGTTCAATTATTTTTGTTAGTTGCATAAATACAATTTTAACCTGGTTTTATACAGCTTTCAATTATCCGTCGGAATATGTATATTAAACACATACCACGGTTCCAAGTAGATGTTAAAAAATAACGGAAACAAAGCGAATCGAAAACTATTTTGCCCGCTACTGTACCTACGAATCGTAGCTGCCTGCGGATCTCTGGAGAGGAAGGGTGAATTTTTTGGTTCGCAGATACGAGGAGGAAGCGGAGAGGCCGAACAAGCGGCACTGCTCGGAGCAGGCGATCGCCGAGACTTGCTGGGAGGACAGGCCCCAAGAAATAGTGAGGTACCACGAGCTCCAGCCACCTCTGCCACCGATGCAGTACATATCGTCCTCCCACAACCCGCATTACTCTCACGCGAGCACGCAGATGAGCCACCCCCACGTGTCCACGTCCTACGCGCAATATCAACGTTACGTACCTGGCATCGAAACTTGGCCCCACTACATGTAGAGCGAGAGAGAGAGAGAGAGAGAGAGAGAGAGAAAAAGAGAGAGAGAAAGAAAGAGAGCAGACAAGGTATGTCTGTCGTCGAAGCTGATATTGTTCGCGTGATAGAGTTGAGGCGAGGGAATACGATTAAACGTCTTACACTTACCCTAGTTTTTTAATGGATCGTACAAATCGATAGCGCGCGATCCGAGACGCCGGAAGGATCGCTTAGGCGTCGTTCCGTGACGCGTTGTCGAGAAAATAGCCAAATATGAGAACCAGTTAGCGATTAATTAGAGCCTTAGGTGTTTTACGTTTAAGCAGGAGCGCGCAGCCGTGACTTTGGCACGCGAATGGCGCGGAAACCGAGCAACAATTCCAGCGAATTATCAGTTTCAAGCAGGAGCTCCACCTGGGGAGCTCAGCTAAGTTACGTCCGGCTATGCTGTAAAATATAAAAAAATCTAGCTTAGCTTATTTTTTTGCTGGAATTCCATAAGGATTTATCGAAGCTAATTTCATTGAAACATAGCGTAGCTTAGCTTCCAGGTGGGTTCCCGGCGTTTATCTCGCGGGGACGCGCGCAGCGTCTGCGGTTGAAATTGTCCTCCTTTCCCACACGGTGTTTCCTGTGCCCCGTGATAACCTAAAGACCATCGTATAAAGAGGTTGTTCGAGTTTCTGCGTTGCGACCTCGCGATACGGGACCGAGACGAGGGCGGGTACGTTGCACGTTCGCGTGCACGGCATAGCTGAGCCACGATCTTACTCCATGACATCATTCCATGACAGCCGGCCATTCCAAAGCGCAGAATTTCAGGCTAAACAAACAGGCCGCTCGATACGGTGCCCCGCCGCGATCTAAATACAATAAATATATAAGGCACGGACTATAAACTGGCCGCGAGGCGAGCAGTTTGTTACGCGCCTCGCGCGCCCAAGTGTACGGGCACGCTCTTCAAATAAACCTGCGAAACTCGATCGGTCCTGGCCGTGGACGCGAGACCAACGTGGCCGAGATTTATACGAATCTCCGAGGGAAAATGGGCCTTGACGGATCGATCGAGCGTTGCCGGGGAACCAAGTCCCTTCCAGCGTCGAGCTTACATCGTAGAGAATTCCGTCAATCGCTTGTGACATATAGCGTACATAATATATATACACCTATGCAATTAAGGGGCTGGGATTATCGTGGGTGCCCGTATCGGCGACCAGACAACTATCCGAGCACACTGAGTCGCGTAAGTAACACAGATATTAACACTCCCCCGATTATTACGCCGACAGCCGTGCTTTTGTACTTAGATATTTATTGTACCGCCTATAAAGCGAGCGCTAGAGCGTAGAAGCAGAGCGAGCGAGCGTTTAAAGGCTAATTTATAAGTACAACGATGTATGCTAATTTCTAGGAATAAAGAGAGCATTTCGAGACGTGACGTCGCTTCGATCACCTCACTCTTCCTCCCCTCGCGAAAACCAGCGGACCCTTTATCTCCCCTAGCTGCTCCTCCTCCGATGCGTCGCAGATACGCGCATCTCGAGGCGTCCGGTTGCATAATGGGAGAAGGGAGAGCGAAGTATTTGAACAGTCCGCTGTTAATGGCGACAAGCAGCAAAATAGGAGGACCCCGTGTGCACCGTGCTATGTAGGTTTCCGAGAACAAACAGGCCTATCAAAGTTCGTTGGGCGGCCAGCGTGGTACGTGGGAATACGTTGCGACTTTTATGCCACTTATCCGCGTCTCGAGATTAAAAAGGCATATAGAGGGCCGGCGCGGCTCCGTCTTTCCTCCTCGCGCTCGCACGTGTAGAATGTTATTCTTAATCCCGTGCACATTTGGGGACGGACGGATCGACTGCCCGAAGAACGATCGCTCGTAAGCGCCGGAGCTCGTGAACATCTCTCGGGCCTCCTTCGAGGACTTTAACTGGCGGAGCTCGCCCCGTTCGCCCGTTTCCTCGATCGACGCGCAGCAGGAAAGTGCTTCGGAGTTGCGCTCGGAACGACCGCGATCGAAAATTACGCGTGCGCCCCGGATAAAAATAGCCCGATGTCGTCATCGACGAGCCATATTTTCATCGTCCAACGACAGTGAATTTTTTTCATCGCGCAGCGGCTGCGAGGAGGGAAAAAGGAAAAAGTTGACGAGAGTCAGCCTTCGCTAAACCTATCGTTCCGCAGCTGTCCCCCTTTTTCTCCACGGCTCGTTGTCAGTCAAGATTTCGATAAAGCCTGCCCGCTCTCCCGGAGCAACAGATCGAAAGCGCGCCCCCGGGGAAAAGTGTGCTTCCTTCCTGGCTGGCGATGACCCTGCCGACCCTGTCGGTACCCCCAGGACCACGGGTTCCGTGAAACGGGCTCGCTCCTCACCCCCGAGGAAACAATCGCGGATGGGACTCTACAATAGGGCCCATTGACGAGGGGACGTGCTCCGGTTTATCTAGTCAGTGGACTCGTGGCCGCACCTTTTATCGTCCGCGGCGGCCGATTTTCCAGATCCTTCCGCGAACCGGCGACGAAATTTCGAAATCCGTCGCCCCGAGTCCCCGCCGGTACGAGGCACACCGGACAAAGAGGCATTCAGTTATAAATTATCGCCAGCCACGCGATATAATTAATTCCCCCGTTCTGCTCGATCCACGGGCCGCTCGCTAATCATCGGCACGCTTTCGAATCTCGGAACTCGTAAATAATCCTCCACCGAATATTCTCTGGGGAGCAGCCGGAAGCGAGACTCTTCTCCCTCTTTACACGGAAATGCTTATTTCAAGAAATCCGGAGTACGTTGACGCCGCTGCCCTCCTAGACCCTGTGTACGGTGTAAATATTTGGCGGGGGGTGGGGTAGATAGGATCGATAAATTTCGACAGTTCGGGCATTGAGTGTCTGTGGGTGTCGCGGGCCACGCACCACAAAGGGTTGTAAACCCCTTACAGCTGTCCTGATTGTAGTATTATCGGTCGACTCTGTTGTATTCTCTTCTTACTATCCATTCATCGGAATCTGGGCGCGAGGCACGTGAGAGCCGCGCGATACATTCACCCCTAATCTCGGATGAGAAAATAGCTGCGTTCGGGTATGCCGTTGCCCTAAATCGTGAGAAATAAATTTGTAATCTACCCGTTGCTCGGCTGATTATTCCCTAAACGCCGCGACAGATAACGAAGCCGTCCCATTGGGCCGCGCTTATCATATTCGCGTAATCGTATCCTTAATTAGCGGAGCAATTAGCGCGTTTAAAAGTTCCTATAACTCGTCCGGCGAGATGGATCGTTGGCAATTATCTCTCGGGGCTTTATTAATTCGATTTAAAGGCTGGCCGCTGAGCGAGCTCCTCTGCTGTCCCGAATGGACTGCAGGCAAAGCTGCTGGTTGGCTTTAGATCGCCGATCCGTTGGGTCGGTCGATCTGGAAATCGAGGGAGATCTGATGGGGAGGCGAGAGAAATCTAATCGAATAGTACACAGCGGGCGTGAAGACGGCCACGTGTGAATTTCACCGAGTCTGTTCTGCGTACCCTTAGCTTGTAGGGAGAGCGTAGAATGTGGATGTGGAGGATGACGAGGACCCGTGCCCCCCTGCCACTCTCAATAGCAAGGCAAACACGAGTAGCGGTTTATCGTCGCGTTACCATGGTAATTATGCGGCAGATATCGATAAACCGCGAGCCTGCACACCTAGCCGGAACAACCGCGTATCATCGATGCTAGTTTATCAGACGGGAATGACGGGATAGCTGGTAGAGGTCTACATTGTATAGCCAGAGAGTAGAGACCGATCGACGCTGGACAACTTTTAATCGATTTCAATACCACATCCTGCGCGTCGTCCTACCTTCTTCCAGATATCTTTTAGCACTCCTATTTTTAGCTATATTCATGCGTAGATATTCGACGATATATATATGTATATATTAATGCTTCTTTCTATCTGTGTCAGGAAAAACGCTGATAGAGAAAACTCGCATCGCTGCGAATCGATGTAGCTACAAACAATCGGCGGGGAAAAACCAAGTATGTTGTGAAAATGGGGTGAAAATTATGTGAATATGGCGTGAAAATACTGAAAATAGTGTGAATATGGTATGAAAATGGTTTCTCGTGTGAAATTTAAATAATAATAATGGGATATTGGGATTGTGGTTTAAATCAATAGATCATGGGTTGAATGTTGAATATTCTGGTTTATTTATTTTTCATTAATAAGCAGATACATCAGATATGGTTGGATGCATTGTTAAAATATATAATTCGCTTGTACGTAATACTGTAGAATTGCAACAGTTCTGTAATAAGTTCGACCCTTAAATACATTTTTTCCTAAATAATTGTGAGTATAGTACTGCGCAACTAAGTATAAGTAATTTATATGAATTTTGCTAACAGTAAGTAGAGAGAACATGGGAATTCCAACTATTCTTTATACCTTTTCCCATTTTTGTTCTACAACTATGAACTAAATGTCGCTAATTATATGTAGACAAATAAAGAGTAACACCATTTACACGTATTTTTTATAATTATACGTGGTTACGAAAGGTTTGCCGAAGCGGTAAATTCGCTACTGTATTGTGACATTGGGTAATGCTGCTGAACTTATGCACGGAATAGGAGCTGGAATTCTGCCGAGTTACTAGGAATGCAGGATGATGGTGGAGGTAGGTGGAGAGTGAGAGAGAAAGGTAGAATGTGCGACAAGGGTAGAGGTAGACGGCCGCGGCGTGCCACCACATTTGATTATGCGCTGGTAATACTTCTTTTCGTCCCGGGTAGCACGAGTCCACGACGCGGGGAGGTCTTCTTTATTCTTTAGAGAGAGAAACAATGCTGTTCAAGGAAAAACAAAGATATCAGAAATGGATAAGGTCGCTGTACTTCACAGTCCACACATGCCGTAGGTCGTCGTAGCGTAGAATATGCCCCTTCAACGTCGTTTAAGTGACTATTAAACAAAAGCTATAATTAAACAATAATTATAAGGTTGCTAATATTCAAGAGCTCATTAACCATGTTTACAGATCAAATGTCGAACATTGAATGTTTTAAACAAACCTTAGCAACAAAAATATTTACAATAGAATAATGGAAATCTGAATATTTAAATCTGAAGTTCGCGAGGTAAAACAGAACGCACACTCAACAGGGATTATATACTGCGCGCCATCTATCGGAACGTGCCGAAAAGTAACGCCCATTGAAAACAAATTCACTTCTGGCCACCTTTCGGTAGATGGCGGTGCATCAAATTGCTGTGGAGTGTGCGTTCTGTTTTACCCCGCGAAGTTTATCTTTCAATATTTGGATTTCCCCCGAACAAAGAAAACCTTTGAACATGTTTTTAGTTAATTTAATGTATTCATATCTCTGCTACAGGGCTGAAATGTTTACAATAGAAGAGTAAAAATCCACACACTGAAGCATACACTTGGCGGGGTAAAGCAGGATTTTTTTCAAAAGAGGACTTTTGGTTACTTTCCGATAGATGGCGATGTATCAAATTTCTATGGAGTGCGAATTCTGGTTTATCCCGCGAAGTTTAAATTGAAATATTAAAATTGTTACTCTTCTATTCTAAATATACCAGCTGCTATGGTTTTCTTCTCAATCATCCAATATTAAATCTTGGAAGTGCGAGCATCTAACTAATCGAGAAGAGTTTTAAAACCCTATTTTGAGCTATAAGTAAAGAATATAATATATATTATATTAATAATTATTATTATAGAATGTTCCATAATGGCTTAGTGTTTCAACAAGAGTCGTGGGAAATCAGATTAAGGAAATTATGATGTCTCTCGCACAAGCAGCGGGTTTTCAATCAATTCTGTACATTCTAGCGATAATTCACGAAGTTCCACAGGTGCTCCAATAATTATAGAGATGCAGCAATGTTTAGGAATGCGTTGCGCAGATACTTTACGCGCACATAGATGAAAGTATGAACGTAAGGCAAAGATGAGCGGGATCTGGGACGGTGAAGTTCGAATAAGCACCTCCACTACCATACACTCAATGTATCCAAACACATACTTAATTACTTACCCTAATAAGAGCGCGCGTGACCGGAGCCGTCAGTCCGGTTGTGCCGTAAAAATCGGATGGAATCGTTGCGGGTGTCAGAGCCGTTTCCCCTTTCGGTGAAATTGAAGCGGAACAGCAGCTCGCCGATACACTTTTCCCTCTTGCCGGGTCTTAATTGCCAGCGTCGGGTAAAGATAATTGGCATTTGGCAGAGAGTGATCCGCGATACGAGGCCGCCGCGCCGCGGCCGGTAGCTTCTCGGAAAGAATCCTTCTGTTTGTATGTTTTTCGTCTTGAGCGTCGAGTTTGCGCCGACGTAGCCTTCGTCGTGGTCGCCGTGCTTGTGGCCGTCTCCTCGTTCCGCCCAACGCCGATCGTAGATACGCCGAGGCCGAGAGACGTCGCGTCTGGAACACGACTACCAGTCGACCTTATTTTCGCCCTTCTTTCCCGCTTTCTTCCTCCGCTCCGCGAATATCTCCGATTCCCTTGGTGCCACCGCCAAACGCGATAACCCGACTCGCACGAGGTAAGAACGCTCGCGATGCGACGACTTGCTTGCTCTATCGTTAGTTGGCTCCCCGGTGGATCGGCCGCCCGCGGAACGATAGATATCGGTAACTTTAGAAGGGAGTCAGTGACGGCAAGGGTGAGTAAAATCTTAGACCTGGGATCCGTTACGGTGACGAAGGATCGACACTTAACGCGACAGGGCAAACGGACGAAGAGAGAGAGAGAGAGAGAGAAAAGGAAAAGGGACGGGACCAGAGGGGATCTGGTACGTCTCAAGCGGTAGACAATTAAGGTGCCGCGCAGTTTAGATTTCAAGAGTTCAGAATTCAAAGAGCTCTCGTTACATTTCGCAACCGCGGACGAGCGGACCGCCGAGATCGAGGGCCGTGACGTGACTTTATCGAAAGTTGCAATGAAAAATCGCCACGATATGCAACACAATAAACCGGCCCCCGCTGCCCGTTTGACCGGTGTCGACTGAGACTAATTGCCGCTCCGATTACAATGTCCTCGGCTATTATTGTAATTTGTAACTCGCCACGTACTGTTGCCGCGAGCTTGGTCGTTCCGAAGAGTCGCTCGAGGCGCTCCGGAGCGGATACTTTCATCGCCGAAAATACATGTTATCGCGGTGAGAAATTGCGGTACGAGCACTTTCCGTTTGTTCCTCGAAAGAAAAGGTTTTCGGGGTCTCTAGTCCGGGGAAGCGGAGAGGAGCGATATTCTTAGGACTGGTATAGGCCGGGTCGGTAGCGAGTGAAACGCATCTCCTCTTCCGCGTTCGCGATCCCGACTACCACAGCCAACGGCGAATCCTCGTAAATCTTCTCGTTGGCTGGCCACCCGCGCTCGCTTCGACCAAGCCGAGGAGGAACGGAGAGAAGGAGTCGGAGGCAAGGGAGAAGGCTAGGGGCGGGCACTTTTTGCTTGGCATACACATGTGGCCAGCGGCGATTCGGGCCCGATAAAAGCTTGGCCCGTAGCTCTTGGTGCGCTTGCCTCGCGAGAGGAGGAAAAGGGCCGGCGGGGCTAGTGGAGATCTTCCCCGGCCGAGCGACAGAGAGAGGGCGAGAGGAAGGGAGGAGGAAAGAACGCGGCCGGACCTCGCGGCTCTCCGACAAGTTGAGCGAATCGCGTGTGCGATGGTGCGCACATCCGCGCGCCACACGAAACAACGAGACCAGGCTGAGCCGCGCCGAGCTGAATCGAGGGGAGGGCTCGAGCGTGTGCCCTGATCGCTATGCGCGCTATGCACGTGCACCGTTGCCACCGGCCAAACGAATCGGCCGAATCATCCCCCTTTCACCGTTTCCAGGTCCCGCGTCACTTAATACTATTCGGATATCCACTGAAAGCCGAGCCACCTCGCCTTCAGAAAACTAACCCTCCAGGCAATCGAGAAGAAATGTTACCCGCTGGCGCGAGAGAGCCGAGAGCGTTACAAGTGGCTACGAAGATTTACGAGTTTCACAGAAAATCGCGGCCGGACGTTTTTACGAGGTCGCTTGACATTCCCGCTCGTAAAAGTCCCGCTTTCGCTCGCGACGATACGCGCGTTTCAAGTTCCGATAATGGGGAAACCTCCACCGAATATATTTCCACCGCTTGTTAATTATTTATTTTTCCATCCACGGCCAACCGCTTTACGACACCCTCGGCGGGTAATGTTTCTTCTGGGAAAGGGACCCCGGCTCACGTCTCGCCGCGAAACAAATATACACGCGCGAGAAGGATTGAAAATGGGAGGAGAAGAAGCACGGTCGTGGATAGATTCCGCAGGTATTCATTTCTCTGCGAGAAGGTCGTTGGAATTTCGGCAAAGCCAGTTCGGCGAGCTGTTCCTCTTCTCCTTACGGAACGTCGGATTTACGATCGTGGATCGTGGTCCAGTGGCACGCTCCGAGTGACCGCGACCGCTCGTAAAACACCAACGACTTGTTTCGTCTAATAGCTCAAAACATCGTCGCCCTCGCTGCCACCACCTTCGGGCCCTCCTCGATAAATTTTCTCGCGAGCCTGTCAAAATAACGCGCCGGGACCCACGGGAAGAATAAATATGTATCGCGCGGAACGTTCCAGACCAGGGTGCTCCAGCGGTCACCGATCTATCGGCTCGAAATTCGAGAGCGATCGCGTCTGGCTCCAATTTGCCGAGGTATTTTTACGAGCCACTGTCCCCGCCTACGAGAAGAAATAAAGTAGCCCCCCCGTTTTCAGCCGGCCGCAAGACGCGAGCATCCGATTTCGGTGTCCAGGTGGGTGCAGGGGTCATCCGACGTATCGAACAATCCAATCCTCCTAGTTTCCTACTCGTTACTCGGTGGCCGAGCATCACGAATCTGAAAGCCAGAAGGGGCGATTAGTGGGAGTGTTCTTAGAAAGCGGCGGTATCCGAGAGGTGAGCCTCTTGAAATTGCGAATTCTCGGAAGGGAACTCGGTCTCTCGGAGAAAGGATAGGAAATTGTTGGAGCTCGAGGACACTCGTCGGCGTTTCCCCGAGCTGTCAGGAACGTGACGCGCCGAGAGGGCCGAACGTGGCGATGCCCTGCATCCTCGAGCACTCTAGAAATCGACTCGAGTCGAATCGAACCGAAACGAGACGGAACGTAACGACCGACCGGGTTGTACGTAGACGGTCACGGATACCATCTAGAGTTTCTCTCTTGTCCGGCTGCGTTCCCTCAAACTTTCGTGGCTGCAGCTCAGCCATTTGGTTTTTCTTACGTTCGGTTCGTTTGACACTTGATAGCGCTCGAGCGTGCATAGCTGCGCGCATAGCGACGCGTTCTGGCTTCTTCGCGCGAGCCATCCTCCTCCTCCTCCTCTTCTTCTTCTTTCTCTGCTCCTGCTTCTCCAACTTCTCCGCAAGAAGCGGTTTCTTGCCGCTGCTCCTCCGGCAGATACGATCTTTCCCGTTTGATAAATCACTACCGGAAATTCCGGCAAAAAACCGCATCGCTCGTTCGCGCTCTAGATACTTAATCGGCGAGCACCCGCTAGAATCCGTGCCTCTCTGCCGGGGGAAAAAGGCCGAGCGGGCCGGATTTTTCCCCATTTTCTTCACCCTACTCGCGACTAAATACCTACGTGCGTATTTCTTTCAGGGGGGCCGTCTTCGATTCAGCGAGCGAATCCTCCGGCTTCCTCTTTCTCCTTCCCTCCTTACCGAACCATCAATTTCGAGGCGCGTGCTGCCACGGCCAACAGCCGCTGGACAGAGCCTCCTTTGTGCGGCTGATTTATTTATCCATCGACAATTACACCGGGGCGATCAGCTGAAAATCGCCAGCGGAGAAGACTGTCCCGCGTCGATCCTTTCCACGATCCAAGAAGAATGCGGCCCTCCCTTGCCCTCCCCCTGGCTCGGCGACGCCGCGCGGCGCGTTCCGATGATGTCCAAACAAAATCAGCTTTCACAATGATCTCAGAATCAAGTCTATCTGTCAAATCATTGTGAAAACCAGTTTCGTCTTAGAGGCCTGGCGTCCGACCTGCGTCTCCGGACATGCTCTGCAACAAAACGGTTCGGCCGGTTAGCCGTGCTCCGGTGGGTGCTCGTGTCAACGGGGGAACGCCGGAAAGAGATGGACAGAGTAGCGCCAGAGGAGGTCCGAAAGTGGATCGCGACGAATTACCGGGCCACGATTTTCTCTCGACGGCCAGAAATAAACGGGCAGACGCGCGCCAGACGTCGGAATTCGCGATACACGAATACGTGACCGAGTCCCTCCGCTTTTCTCATCCTCGAGAGGGGCCCCGCGGGATCTCAGGTGTCCGTCAACGGGGCGAAGGCATTTTATCGTCGAATAGCTTGGACACCGCGCGAGCGAATCTGTTCGATCACCGTGACCCACAGGAATGCGGGGAACGATGATCGGTGATATTTAAACGATCGTCGCCGATCCTCCATCGGCGGATCGACTTGGGAGGTTTTCATCGGCAAGCCGAAGCAATCTTGCCAGCCGATTTTCGTATACCGATCTTAACGATTCGATGTGCTATCGAAGTGTTTCAATGGTGACAGCCTTCGTCTCGAAAGCATCGCGGCTGGCGCGAGAAGAACCTTTGATAATCAACAACCGTAAACTCCAAGGGGTTAATCTGGGGGGATGTAAGCTGCTTTGTCAACGCTTCTTCGGTTTCAGTGCGTTTCTCAAAGGAAGAAAAACTGCTAACGGACTCTCTGTTGCTGATTCAGGAATACCCTCCATTTTCCCGCGGCGATATATTTGCAGCGCGGAGGAAGGCGATAGCGCGGTTCATTAATAACGAGGCCGCGATCGGCAGGGAAATCCTGGATCCATCGAGTCCAGCCTTTTCGCCAGTCCACGGTAATAACGCGAGGATCGGTCGACGTATATTATTTTGCACGTGCGCTATCGCCCGATAGCGCCTTGACGGTTACACGAAAACCTGATAAAGATAAGGCGCGACCCTGCGACCCCGTTGCGATTCCGTACAAGCGGACGAGACGGAGACGTGGACGAGGAGCCTCGAGAGGCTTCTTCCACGGGTGTGCTCCAGACAGACAGAGGTACCGAGAAATTTCTGGATCTCGCTGCAAACGAATGCCACTGTCCCCTTTACTCCGCGAATTCAATCGCGTCGACTAGTGGGAGCAATTGAAAAAGATATACGACGCCCGACGATATCGTAACGACACCAAACACCGAATGGATCCTCCGCTGATTACGCGTATCGAATCCTTCCGAGAAACAGGCCGACGGCTTTTATCTAATTAACGCGACGACCACAGCCGCGACGGACGGTGCCCCTCGTTTCGACGATTATAAAAATTAACGAGCGAGGATCCGCGGAACATCGTAACGTCCGTTTGGCGACCGAGGGCAAATGCTTTTAACGTTCCTTATCGCTCAACGGCAACTTCGATTGGCCCATTGGAACTGATAAACTGCTAACGGACAAGTCGTTTGCGTAATCGAGTTAGAAGCTACTACATACAGCGAAGGTTGCGCAATTTTTTCAAATTCCACCTCAGGGCACATATAGCGATTGCCACGAGTGCCGACGCGTACTTTATCGACTGTTGGCATCACTGGAAACTTACCAACAGTCGCACCGACCGAATCCGTCGGTCTGTGCATCAATCTGCGGTACTTTATCATGGCACGATAATACGGCGACCTTTCTTACCGACACGGGGAACAGGTTCCTTCGTTACCGACTCGTCGACCATGAAGAAACCGACTGTACCGATTAATAGAGTAGCCTTTAATGTGTTGCGTAAACATTAGTTAATGGCAATGCTATTAGGTGTTGCCGTCGAGTCGATAAGTATCCCTTTTCCACATGTGCATTTTCGCCTTCCTTACGTAACTCGTCTATCAAGATTAACACGGTTGTATCCTTTTTGTATCGACCAACGCATCGACTGGAAAATTTGAGGGATTCCCGTGGAGTGATTGCGAGGATCTTGCAAAACGACGGACGGGAGAGAGAGAGAGAGAGAGAGAGAGAGCTGGAGGAAAGCGAGTGGTGGGTATCTCGCGACAGGGCGTAGTAAGAGGAAGAGGCGTAAAAGTCATTCAGACCAGCATCGAGCCATTGATAGAGGCGACGCAGCGAGGTCAGCTATTTGTACGCGTGACAGACCCCTCCAGAGAATCTCGTGTGCGGACGTGCTTGGATAGAAGAGATACACGCACTCGGGTACTCGCGTACTTGCGCACTCACGCGTTCCGTGGCGCGAGCGCTACGTGTCCGCACCGTTTTTAGAGTCTCGATACGGCGCGCCGCTTCGCTTTGCTTCGGCGTCGCGCCGTGGCCGGTACGAATGGCCGAGGAAAAAGTCAAGGGATTATCTGGGCCTCGTTAGAGCTTACTCGTGATTCACGATATTATTTTTGTCTTCCTTTGTGCGGACCGTTTTGCGCTTGGATGCGGACGGTCGGTTGGTTTTCGTCGCTCTTGGCCCGCGTTCGCCGTTTTCGAGAGATTTTCCGCGAGCAGAATCTGCTTCCGCGGGACAAGGAAATAATATCCCCCCCTTGGGGGGGGGGGGAGGGAAGGAACGCAGCGGTGTTATGGTCGACAGATATTAAGAGAACGGATCGGTTATATAACTTTGCGGAGGAACTCGCGTCGAGGTTGGCGCCGAGTGCCGACTCTGTCGCGGATCGCGCTCTTTCCCTCCTTCTCTTTGTTCCTCGATCATGACGGAGAGCTGATTACCAGCGATCGAGGGGCTTGAGAAAGACGGATCTTTTCCATGTAAGACCGATCGCGAGGAATACCTTGACAAGGCTGCCACTCTTGGAATTCGCTTCTCTCTCGGCATACCGAACGAGTGAGTAATTGAGCGAGCGGGAGAGCGTAAGAGCGGCCGGGCAGCCAGAGAGGGAGAGAGGAGACGAGGAAAATATTACACAGAGAGACCTAGAGAGACGGAGAGAAAGACAGCCGGCTAGGAGGGGGGAGAGCGAAGTTGCGCCGTGAATAACTACGCACACGAGCCGCAAGAACCGTAAGTTCGGAAAGTGTCACGGGACGAGACGATGACTCTCTTTTCTTTTTTTTTCCTGGTTCGTGACCCGCCGCCGCGAGAACTACGCGAAAACAGGCCAGCCGGACCCACGACCGTCGTTCACCACGGTTCGACCAAATTCGCCACACGTCCGCTTCCAATTCCGACCAATAAGCCTCTCGAGCGTTTCGAATGTAGACGAGCCACCGAGCCCCGACCCACAATTAGTCCGTGCAGCATCGAACGTAGTTTCCCGTATATAGTTCCATTCGTTCGCTGCTGTTCGTTGCCAAGCGTCTTTCGTCACTGAATACGACGGGGGCTGGGAGCAACGGGCCTTGCAGCCTTATCGCGAGCCGATGTAAAGAAAGAGAGGCAGGTAACGAGAAACGAGAAACAAGAAACGAGAAACGGGAAACGAAGCGCTGAAAGAGGTTGGTGAACTTTCTACAGACGACTAGAGCGAGCGGTGACATCGTTCGCATCGGAAGTTTAAGCACATTACCGAGCAACAGGGGCATATTGTCACGTAACGCGCGCGTGCGGGCCTACGCAAGCCGAGCAGCCTTCTTTTCGCGTGGTCGTTGCTCCTGCCTTTGCGTATCCTTCTTTCGAAGCCGCTTTCAACTTCGCCGGTCGCTCCAAACTTTCAGCGCTCGCTCGCTCGCGCGTGCACAATCGCCTCCGGAACTATCAATTCCCGGCCAATCACCGGTATTGTTTCCCAGCTGCTTCGGCGATAAACGGCGAGAAGAGCGATAGACGCAATAGAAACGGTGGCACGGAACACCGTGTGACACTGCTCCTTTCAGGCAGCCAGCTTCGTATCGCGTTAGGGTCTTTCGATTCCGCGACTACTCCCGCCCCCCCAGTCGCACCCTCTCTCTCGCTGGCGGCGCTTTCTCTGCCCCTCGCACGCGCTCAACGCGTCATCCTTCTATTCTGGGAGCAGCTAATTGCTTTAATTAAGAGGGTCGCAGCTCTGGAATAACTCGGTGGGTTTATATTTGTCCGTCACCGCGGAGGCGAGAGCGTGGCTCGCGAGCTGCTTCACATTTTTCCCCATTTCCTTCACGGGATCGTGGCGATCTCTGGATCACCAGAAGAAATGCTATCCTGACTTCTTGCGCGATCGAGGCGCTCAGGCTAGAGTGCTAGACGACCGTCAGCTCGGTGGAGAGGTCTCGGGAAGCACCGATCCGGTTGGCAACGGGAGTCGAACGAGGAGAGGGAGGACGAAAATGAAGCGTGGCGAAAACGAAGTGGAAGTTGAAGCACGGCCTATAGACGGCAGCGTCGCAGAGGGGGACGGGAGGGGCCGACCGGTGTAGAAGGGGCCTGCGAAAAAGTAGGACCATCGAGGCTGGAGCGAGCCTGAGAGATGTGGCGCGCTGTAATTTTTTCGAATAAAGTAAAAAGGGCAACTCGATTCGCGGCGATCGGCGAGAATCGAACGTGGCCGTGCACGTTCGCGACCGCCTGCCTCCTCCTCCTCCTCCTCCTCCGGACAAAATAATGATAAACGCCTGAAAATCCTCGCTTATGCGAAATCGCTCCAGGTCGAGAAACCAACTGGCGCAGCGAAACGAGGACGAGAGCGGGGAGTAGGAGAAGAGATGCGATTCGGTGGTAGATTTCGTAAAGTTTCGCGGAATGCGCGCAGGGACGTCTTCATCGAGTAACCGAGACCCACTGCGGCCGAAAAGCAGCCGAACGAAGAAGGCGAAGACGAAGAGGAAGACGAAGAGGAAGACGAAGAGGAAGACGAAGAGGAAGGCGAAGAGGAAGGCGAAGAGGAAGACGAAGTTGAAGACGAAGACGAAGACGAAGAGGGAACGACCGGCGAGGACTCCCTTGTGGAAGGAGAGGCAGCAGGAGCAGAGGAGAAGTGGGAAGGAGGTGGAGGAGGAGGAAGAGGAGGACGACCACCTATACAAGGACCTACGCGGCCAGTGGGAATGGAATGCAGGTACGAGTCCAGTCTCCGACTTTACTCTTGCCTCCTCACCTCCTGACCAGCCTCCTCCACCTTCTACTTCTTTTCTTCATCCTCTTCGGTATCTCTAGGGAGCCGACCCGCTGCTCACCGAATCACCATCGTGTTCCACCTACCGGCTTCACCACCTACTACCACCTTGCTCCGCTCGTGCCTCTTCAACTGCTTTACTGCTACTGCTAATAATACTATCAGCGCCGCTATTGTCGCCACTCTCTTCCGCTTCTTCCGCTCGTCAGCTCTCATCTACCATTCTCGTCGCTGTCATCCCGATCCTACATAGAAGCGACACTCCTATCGATCGTTACGGCTCTACATACTTCATTGGATTCCTTCCACCAGCCGCTGCGAACTCTTGCGATCGTTTCGCGGAAGAATTCGAGGCTCCGGCCAGCCTAGGACGGAGGTGGGCGAAGGCGAGCTTGTCTCTCTAAACAGAACTCGCGCGTGAAAGCTGTGCGACGGTAATTCCAGATCGAATTTGGCGATTAGGTCGATCACCCAGCACCGGTGGCGGTGGAAAGGGTCTGCAAGTGGAATGCGGTCGACGCGCGGCCCTGCCATGGCCCGTGGGAGACAACCCAACAACCCAACAACCAGCGGCCTACTACCCGTACTAGCGTCGCCGCACCGCGCCGCGCCGCGCCGTTCTTGCGATCGCCACTCGTTAATTTACGTTTTACGATCACCGACACGACCTTTCTTCACGAAACCTTGCCTTCCAGCAATGCGTACTTCACAGTAGAATCGTACAAGTTAAACAACGCTACAGTTCAAGAGAAATCTATAAAATGCACCAATCTAACAAGACCTGGCCCGCTTGAAAGCGCTCCACGAACAAGAGCTAAATTATTAAAAATTGTTCCCTCTTCCTCCGTCTGTCGTCCTTTTTCCCTGCGCGTAGCTTTACCTACGAGAACGCATTCCGACACGATCGCTCGAGGAGGGCTCGCCGTCAATCGGTCTCCTCGAGTGTCGTAGAAGTACGCCACGAGTATCATCGTGCGAACACCGCGCGGAATACCAAACGCGTACGTAGCCGAGGAATGGCAAGTATCGGTCGCAGCTGCGGTCGCTAGGATCGGTCGAATCTCGCGTCGGATCAGCGGCGTCTCATTATTGTCCCGCGACCGGTCGCCCACTAGGCTCGTCAACCAGCGCTCGTCGCGCAATCCAATCCGGCGAGGAATCTCGCGCCGCGAACTCTCAACCCCTTCGGCTTCCACCTTCCATCCCCGAAGAGAACGCTCCGAGCAGTCTCCTTACCCGCGCGGCACGCTCAGACCGATTTAACAACTGTCCAAGCTTCCGCCGTTCAAGGTACCGAGACGAGAAGTCACCGTTTCAAGGCTACGAATATAGTTAACGCCATTATAATATGATAATTCGTCGATAATCCCGATGAATAATGGAGGACGGTTGGCGCGGTGTGTGTTATGTCATTGTCAATCCTCAGCCGTTACAATACACAAGAGGGGCCCCGCTTCATAATGGATTAGCTCGGATTCATGTACATACCGCCGTGCCGCTCCAGTGTTTCCTCGTTTGGTTTTCGCTATCGGTGTCACCTTGAATCCTAAATCGCCCCGTATTGTTTTTTTTCGCGTTGACACTTAAAGTGGAGCCGAGAAAGTAGACGTGCGCCCCGTTGCTTTGTCCCGAGGAAGAATCCTGCACGCTCGATCCAGAATCCCGTGCGCGCGCGCGGTTTTGCGAGTCAATCGAGAAGCAGCTCCGCGTCGGCCGCCGGGCATTTTTGCGCGCGTTTCTTTGCGTCTGCTCGAAAGGCGAACGACGGTTTCGCCGAGGATCAACCTCGGCTATCCGATAGAGCGGGGCAACATCGGCCGCGACCGATGAAAAACGAATCTTCGCGGAGGAAGTGTCTTCCCCCTCAGAGGACGGTGAGCAGAGAGCGCGAGGCCCACGACTTCGTATCGGTCGGTACTTGGGACGCGAAGATCGATCATCGGCGTTCGCGATCGTTAGCACGGGTCACTGCATTCGGGTCGAAGGAAGTTGCAGAAGAATCGCGGTAACCGCAGAGGTTCTCAAAACGCCTTGACACGCGGGAACACGGAAAAATAATAGAAGAGCACGTGGCGATGCGTCTACGCCCGAGAATAAAACGAAAAGCGAGACCTTGGCACGGATTTGTCGAACGGTAATAGCACCAGCAGCGCTCCGTTTTTACGAGGCAAACGACGCGACCGCCCCGGCGCGATCTTCGAGCGCTCACGGAGCAGGAATAAACCGTCGCTGGTCCTTATTGTTAATCGATAAGGCACGCAAATTGCAAATACCCTGAATTTGTGGAGCCTCTGTCTACGGCTGCCTACTGTATTACGATCGGCTAGCGAGATCTCCGTTCGGCCGAGCGACCGAGCCACTTGCTGGTACGGTTCGCGATGGAACTGCTAATCGACGCAAAAAGGAGAAAGTGGCGGTGTCGGGGAAAAGTAGCGGCGATTTATCGAGCCTGCCTGACGTAGGGAAGCGCACCTATACGCGGCCAGCTAGACCAGAAGCGCGCAGCAGCAGCTCTGTACTGGAATTACGCGCGTGTACGCGTGCATCCGCGTGCATAGATATACGCGCGTATACACGTAGACCGTCCATAGTCTCAGCGTGGGACCAAAGCGACTCAAAAAGTCGCACGGCGCGCAGCGGCTCTCAGGCAACGTGCACAGCTTCAATGCGCGAGCGCGTGCGCGCGAGCGAGGGCGAGCAGAGAGAGACGAGGACGCGGCGGCTTCCACGAAATCCTGAATGCACCTTTCAACAGCGCGCTCGAGCATTTGAAAGAATTTGCCTCTCCGTCTTCTATCTGCGATTCATCGAAGTCGCGCCCCGCGCCGGTCAAGCGAAACCGGCTCCGCAAACTTTCGATTCCGTTCTCGGCGGCTATCGAAGCACTCGTTATTCTTCGCCGGGGACACCGGGCCGGGATCCTGAACGGATCCAGCTTCCATCCGGGGGTCTCGCTCGTGGATATCGGAGAGGTCGCGACGCGGGTCTCGCTAGACGAGTTTCGCCGGGACAATAGGCGGCTCGAGTCGTCGCGTCGTCGCACCGATGCGATCCTCTTTAACGAGGACAGCGGCAGCTGGGGTTCCCCTCCAGGTGAGAGAAAAAGCCGGGAGCAAAAGGAAGGAGGGAAAAGAGAGGAAGAAAGGAAGGAAGGAAGAAAGAAAAGACGGAAGCGAGCGTGTGAGCGGAGCAGGAGGAAAGTAGCGGCGCGGAGGAGAGAGAGTGGGACTGGTGGTTGCAGAAGCCCCGCTCGGGGGTTTTCAGCTCGCGTTCCAGCTCTTCGGTCTAATCGCGTCGAAGAAAGGAGGACCGGAGGGGCCCGAAAAAGGGGGCTCGGGATGGGCACGTGTCTCGGGCAGGACATCTGCCTCTGAAAAGGACCCACTGTTACGTCCCCATTATATCGTTTACCTTAGCAGCGAACCACCACATCCCTTCCCTTCTGCGCTCGCGCTCTTCCTCCCCTTCCTTCGAGACCGTGTAAGACGAGCAGCTGCCCTTTTCCCTTGTAAACCGGACTACGCACCTGCCCCTCGAGTTAGGAGGGTGACCGTTAACCAGCCTCGGCGCGCGCGCGCGCGCGCGATCGCCGAGGAGACCGCGGGCTCGCGTTCAATTGAGAGATCATTGCGGCGGCAATGCTCGGCGAACGTTTGCCTGATTCGCACGATTGACGGAGGAAAAGAAGAACAGGGGGGAACAGGCGCAAGAAGAATTGCACGTCCTGCCGTTGAAAGGTGAACGACGAGACGGTAATAGTCTGCAACCGGAAGGAGTGGCGGATGATCGGTGCCTTGGCGTCTCGTCGGGCTGAAACAGCGCACGCGTGACCGTTTTAAATCCAGCACGCGTGCACGAGTCTCGGAAACGGGCGGCGTGGCACGGCGCGGCGGCGAACCGTCGGTCACCGGCGAGGGGTCCGCTCGAGGATGGTCAGCGCTTGTAGGTGACGGAATGTAACGAGCGTCGCGGCGCTTCTATTTCTGGGCGTCGCGTCGCGTCGGACGTCGACCCGTAGACGGCTCCCAGACTACACGCTAATAACCGCGCGAGAGCACCTCGCGGAACGGAGAGGACCGAGGAGCCTCGGCTGCCCCGAACCGTAAACACGTGCCCGGATCATTCCGCGTACAAGCGTACAAGCGTGCAAGCTCCGCGAGAACTGGGTCGTCCGCAGCCCGTCCGGCTGCGAACCTCCGTTTTCACTGCACCGGTCAAATAGATGCAGAGTGATTCGAAAATATACCGGGGGCAAGCTTAGACGCGGTCAGGGCACAATTCCGAGAAGACGTAGCTTCTTGCATCTTATCGCTTTATCCTCGACGCCACGTAAATCTGTGATACGCGTGTACGCGTGTCAAACTACCACTGACGCGAATTATCTCACCCATGCGATATCCTGCAGCCAGTCGGAACATTCGCGATAAAGCTGCGGGTCGGGATTCGATCTGCAACAGAAAGGGAATAGCGGCTGTAGTGGACGCGCGATCAAAGCGTCAGGTAAAAATTGATTCGAAGGAGGGAATAGGGGAGCCAGGCTACCGGCGCGACGGAGGGAAGCTTTAAAAGGGGCGGCACTGTCTCGTCATTGGGATTCTAACCGAGCTCGTCCGCTTTTAAATGAACGACCCCTCGGCTACGAAATCGTTTGCGTACGCGCGCGCGCGCGCGCGCTTATGCATACGCATATACATTGTACAACGTACACGAACGTACGTCCGTATGGACGAATGCCTTCTAGGTACGAAAGGAAGCCAACTTCCTTCCTACGTCCGATGTCACGTGCACCACCGTTTATATAATCCATCCTGTGACGTCAGGTTGTTTAATCCATTCATTACAGAGCCAGAGCTCTCTTGGTCTCTGTTTCTCTCTTTAATACGCGAGCCTAAAGGGAAAATAGCCAGTAAAACAGCGGCGCGGTCGACGGGGGAAACGCCTGATTTTCAGCTTTCCGTCGTACAGAGGGAAACTGTGAGCATCTCAAACTGCCTTCGCTTCGGCTTGCCGAAAACAGAGGTAGTTATGTCCTGAACGAACCAACCGCGGATCCGCGGCATGATCAAATAAACGCACCGTCCAAATTACTCCGTTTCCCTTGGATTCTCAACGATGGTACTGTGCAGCTCGCGCAAAGAGGTGTCTTCGCTCGGCCGGTGCTGGCGAACGTTTCGGGTTCGGGAAGTCAGCAGCGCGATCCCGCTCGATCGAATCGCGCGAATCCTCTTCGCCCGTGTGTTCCGAAGGAGGAAGAGGAGGGAGGACACGTGTGCATCGACGTGTGTGGTAGCGACGAGTGGGCGGACACGCAACGTGGCGATACCGGGTCTCGGTCCGCTCGAAAACTTCGTTATCCCCGTGCGCGAAATTATAGGTCGCTCGCTGGATCGGAGCGCCGACAGGCCGCGTCGATCGGCGGGGCGTTTAGAATGCGAGCCGACTCCTTAGCGAGGCTTTTAAAGCGAAACGAGGGGAATTAGAATTGACGCGCGTCGCTCTCTCTCTCGAGTTTCGCAACGTCCGGCGTCCGGGAGCACCGGAACACGTGAACGAGCGTTTCTCGATAGGAACACGAGGCCAGTGCGTGGATTTAAAGAGACTCGGTCGAGGCGAAAGGACGCGGTCGCGCAACGCGCTGCGCCGAGCGCCGGCGACGCTCGCGATAGGGGAAACAGAAACGACCGTGGAGCAACGATCGATTCTCGTGCCACGGTATCGCTGTACATTCTGAGCGGACGAAATTTTTTTTTCTCCGGCCCGACTATTTCTGACGTAAACGCGCTCTCTGCCAGTCGATAAGAATTCTGACGCCTCCATTCAACCGGCAACGAGGGAAGGAGGGGCAGAGAGGAGCGGCGGGGCGAAGGGTAGGGAGGGAAAGAGGAAGCACAGAGCGATTACGAAATCGAGCCACGGACGAATCGACAGCGGGATCAGCCTGCGGCACGAGATAAACCAAATTCCCGTCTTCTCTTTCCCCTCGGCACGGAGCGACAGCGTTTGCTCGACCGTTCCAATATACGACTAATCCGAGAACGCGCAACGAGAAGAGAAGGATTCTCATCGGTTCGCCTCGCGTCGGCAGAAACTGAAAAGACCTGTTGCGTGTGCTTGCCTTTAGTCCCCCTCCTCGTCCCGTTTCGCGCAGATGCGTAGACACGCGAGCCGTCGACTAACGACAGTTTCCTGCGAATGAACATATACGTTCAATTCGCTGTACGCGCGCGTTACCAGGTATTTACGCAACAAGCCATTCGCGTTCGGCGCAGGTGGCGCTATGACGCAAACCTTTTATCAGCTATTCGCGTTCTCCGTCCGATATCCGAGCGAGCGACGTTTAACAGCGAAAATCACACGCCCGCGCGTTTCTTTCCCGGGTCTTTTTCTTCCGTTCGAGACGGCAACGCGAAAGCCGACGACAATTGCCTCGGAAAATTGGTTAAGAGCTTTGCGAGTAAAAGGAACTGCGGCCTGTCTGCGCGATGCTGTCTGGCACGCAGCGGGAGAGGGGAAGTGACGTCAGGAGCAGAAACGAAACACGCATGTGTGAGCGCGGTCGGATTCATCGGGGGAGTGCGTGACCCAGTTAAAATACGTCCAAAAAAAGAGGCCGGCTGATCATCCAGTCGGCCGGTTCTTTATTTTTAAATTCTACCAACGAGACACTCGGCTGGCTCTGGATCGGAGGGAGCTCCTCCCGCTTCCGCGGCTGACAGGGCACGGGTAATTACAGGATATTGTAAAATCAATAATGTATATCGCGCTGAACGGGATTTTTCACACGTTCAACTAACTACACCATCCTTCGTCGGCGATAAACGAGAGGATTAGGCGACTGGTTGACGTTTCAACGAGCACTCTCGTACAGCATTTACCCACGAATGTTACCCTATCGAGAAAACTGGAGTTCGTTAACCCTTATTAAATCGTGCGCGCGGTTCTTGCTCGACCGAAAGCAGAGATACCGCGTGTCGCGTCTCTCCAACCGCCGTGGAGATTTTGCCACTTTTAATTCTCTCTTCTTTCGCCGGGAATAACGAAAGAGAAATTGCGCCAGGGGCGACGAGTATCGATAATACCGTAAATCGTGCACGGATACGTTCGCCCTCGAGCCACGTTGGCCCCCGGTTGCGGCGAACGCGTGGGAAAAAGTATTTACTAGGGGAAGAAGCAAGAGTCTGCGATTCATTCATGGCGAGTCTCTGAATGGCGAGAGAAAGAGGGAACGATCTATGCACAGGACGTGGTACGCAGAGGCACGCACACGGCCGAGAGGCACCCGCGCGCGCGCGCTACAACGGCATAAATAAATACCGTCCTTCCTATGCAATTGCCGGCGAATCGCGGACTGGCCTTTTCAATCAATGTACACCGGTGATCGATGCAGCCGGTCTTGTACGAAATATTTGAGATGCTTGCGGAACGTCGTCACGGAGGACCCTCGGCTATTAATATTGCTATCCAGCTGGCTGAGAGATACCTCTCGCGATGCATGCTACGTGGAAAAAAAGGAACAACGGATGCGTAGACGCACGGCACGTCGCGTCGAACCTACGATTGGGAAGAGCTTGTACGTACGCTTCTTATATAACGACCCATATGCAAAGTACCCACACATTCGATACTACCGCTTAGATAAAGGACGTCTGTAAAAACCCCACGATGATGGCGCATTGTGTAGTGACCCGGCAATAAAAAAAACGCCGCTAAGGCGCTCGTAAAACGCAGCAAAAACTCGGCAAATAAAGCACAAACAGGAGAAGGCGAAGACCGCGCTACCGCCGCGTCGCCCTCGTCTGTCCCTTCGTCTTCGTCTACCCTAGCCTTCCCCAGCTCTCTGGCGTTCGCTCGCGTTTCATTGAACCTTCCGCCGCTGTTCCGGAAGCTCTGCAGCGATTTGCCGAATTTCGGCGACGATGTCGTGGCGGCTAGGTGGCGAGGGAAGGTGTGACGGGTGGGTTTGCCGGTTCAACGACCGGCAGATGAGAACCCCTGCGCCTCGAAGGAGTTCCCACGCTGCCTCTCGTCACACGCTATAGCTACATCGCGTCTAGATACGTCCCCGACGGTCGGTGCCGGTCCAAGCAATAGGACTTCGTTGATTGGCCGATCCAAGAGCCGATTACGAGAGAACAAACACGATACTCGCGTACGAGGCTATCGAGGGGACGCAAGCGACCATGCCCAGCCACCGGCCAGCTAATATCAAAACGATAGCCCCCCCGATTCCTCCGTTTGTTCGCCAACTATACCTGCGAAGGACTCTGCGCTATGAGAGCCGTGTCCTTCAACCCTCCGCTATCTAAACAGCACCGACGCCGCACCGTTGCGATCGCTCCGACTCCACTCACCACGGTAACACAGCGTAATACTCTACCAGATATAACAGACGACGCGAACTTTCGCGTACCGCTCCGTGATCATGGCTAACGAGTGTCCGGGAAAACAGTTGAAAAACGTGAGGTGGGAATAGTGAATCAGTTGGGCGGATGATTCTCTACAGATTCGTACGGATGGAAGGAGACGGCGGAAGAGCTGGAGGGAAGGAAGAGAAGAGCAAAGAAGAGATATTGCCGCGCGTGAGCGCGTGGCCGCGTCTCAGACAGCCAAAGTTGAACGAACCCACGCGCGGGCCAAACATTGCTAATTTTTAAAGGCCCACCGCCGATCCAAACTTTCTCCCCATCTCTAGCTTTACCCATCGCCAGCACCCGATCGACTCGATCATCCATGGAATTGAATTTCGCTTACGCAGCGTGGGCATCGACGGAGGGTGCACCCGACGAAGATAGCTGGAGCCTGACGGTGTCTTGTGTAATCACTAAGTATGGGTCCAACGAACGATACGGATGCTTTCGACAGCGATTCACTGCCTTTTTCGGGGGATCACCGTGCTTCCACGTTCTATCACGTTGCCGAAGAGGAGATCGACGTCGATCTGCGCGATTAATGTACGCCGAACATCGTCGTCTGTCCACAAGGAACGAGTCCACAGCCGGCGTAATTCCGGCACGTGTAAAACTTTCAAGGACGAGGCGTGTCTCGGGGAGCGGGTTACGCAAGCGGAAAACGGAAGTGCTGTGGGAGACGTCGCGCGCTTCTCTAATTAGCTGGCCGAGAGAGCGAGAGAGAGAGAGAGAGAGAGAGAGGGGAGGGAGAGCGAAAGGGAGATAGGAAAAAGAAGGAACGAGATTGGAGTCGGAGGGCGCAGTTCTCGCAGGGTCACGTAATCACGAGGCACGTGCGTAGGAGAGCCCGCAAGCAAGAATTCACGCACGCGTTAACCGCATGACGTCAACGCGCGTCTCAGAACAGCTGACCGCATTCCGCGATAATTGTTTTGCATAACCGTGCGGTGGCAAGGCGTCGCGCCGCGTCGGCTGCGGAGGAGGATGCGGGCGGTTTCCGCGAGTTCGGGGGCGGTTTATCCGAGAGTCCGGGGGCTGACGTGGATGCGGGGAAAAAAGAAGGGTCAGGCACGAGGGGCCGGCCGGTCCGGCCGCGACGGGCAAGGCAACGGCCAGGAGGATCGAAAGAGTTGAGGGAGCTGAGAAAAGAAGACGGAGGGGAGAAAATTCGAAAGGAACCCGAGCAGCTTGGTGGGGATCCTCTAGATCGGCGACGGCCCTGTCCGGTCGTCAATAGTTTTGCGGCCAGCGCGTTGGCTTTTAAAGTTTAAAGAGCCAACCGCCGCTACAGCGGTGCCGGGAGTAGCAGCGTCTAGGCACGCCAGCGATTCTCAAACCCCGGTGTCGTCTTCCGGATAGAGTTTGATCCCGGAGAATCGCAGACTTTCGTTACGCATTCGTCGATCGAGGCGAGCGCAGAGGTTCCTCCTCTCGGGAGATGGAAGCGCGACGAGGTATACACGCGTTTCCCACAAACAGGCAATTGAAGGAGCGGACGCACGAAGAAACGAGGGAACTGCCGAGTAGTCGATGAAATATCTCGCTGAAGAAGGTGGTTCAGGAATGCCGCGGGGCGACGGGTACGCAAGGACATTTGCACCGTACATGGTCCTGTTTAGCAGCGGCGAACCACGAGCCCCGATACGAATAATGCTGTGTTCGGCCATGCAGGTCGCCGACCAAGTAGCGCCTGCGATAGATCACAATCATCCGTAATTTCTTTTCCACGGCCGGCTTTCTTTTCGATTCCGACAGAAGCGAAACTGGCTGAGAACCGCCTACGGTGTCCTATTTCAGGGCTTCGTGCACTCCTCAATGGGAGTAGCAGAAACTGAACGAGAGGTGCGATGCGCACTCCACGCGATCCTAAGCTCCTTATTTTCTCACGTCTTTTTCCGACGTCCTTGTCCCGACGCTCCAAGTATGCTCACTTTAACGCCTGGATGATTTGGCCCAGTTGCCTATTTCTCTTCCACTGGCCGCAGGAACCTGCGTGGCCAGCGAAGAGCCAGAAGTCGGTCAACTCAGCCGGGCGTTCAAGTAAACCATTCGAATCGAAAAGACTTGGGAAAATAAAGAGACCCGGCTCCCTTAGGGTCGCATCGAGTGCGTATATCTCACCTTTCATTCAGCAGCCGTTAGTCCCACTGACGGATGCACGGAAGCCTAAAGTGAGGCACGACTTACTCTCTAACTGCCCAAAGTACGACTCGGGGCGGCTTGATTTTAGTCGGAGTTAATAAGCGGATATGTACGTCGCGCACATTTGTCAGGTGATGTTGGCGGAGAGGCAGCGCCAGCGACGCACGCACAAAGACGAAATCTCGCGCGGTCGTGGGCGTGGACGCGCACACGTACGGCCGAACCGACGACGGATCTCCGACAATGGCGAGAAAAGCAGTTGACAGAGATGAGATCCTTTCGTCTAACGATGGGTTCGCGAAAGTCCGCTCGAGCAATTTCTCGCGTAATTTCTCTGCCCGAGAACGCGAGGAATTTGGAAAAGCGCGCCGACGGCGCCGCTATCATAAATAGAATCGTAAAGCAAGCACGCAGGATTCTCCAGCGAATCGGCGCGCGACGTGTGTAATTCGAGTCCTCGACTCCGTAGATTGGTAACGCGAATGAACTGCTAAGATAGAATAAAGTGTGCGCAGCCTGGCTGTGCAGATAAGATGACGGTTACGCGGGAGTGGAAAGAGGAGGGAATGAATGAAGAGGGCCAGGATACGTTCTAGTTCATTAATACCAGAGTCAACGCTTCATATTCGATACGAGCACGTCGCGGCGTTCGCCGGATAAAACGGTCCTCGCCGTCCGGCTTCGGTGTCGTTTGCTCAGGTAAAGTCATCTATTCCGCTACAAGCGACAGGCGGTGTTCTTCTCACCTAGAGTTTAGAGTGCGTTCGCAGAAGAGAAGCGTACATCGGCACGATAGAACACGCAGACGCGAACGAAGCTGGTTTGCCGTGTGCATACGCCGCTAGTCCATGCACCGCACACGTACTCTCCGAATAGAGTATGTACTATGTACAGTAAGCGCAGCAGACCGTCTCGTCTCGTCGTGGCTCAGACCTTAATGACGTCATTATCTCTAATTAGAATTCCCATAGTGGCAGCGCGTCCGTCTCTACCAGCACCCCGTTACACCTACCAACTACAGTCCCGTCCCCCCGCTCCGTTTTACGCCCCGAGAGGAAAGAAGTAAAACCGATGAAACTCCGCTGGAAATTCCGTGTCCAACTATAGCCGCAGGATGCAACCGGCGATGAGATGTGGCGTTATCTCACCGCTAGAAGTTAACATTCACCGCGCACGGTTTAAGGGAACGCGATGAATCGTTCTCGGATGATTCATAAAACGGACTGTCGATGCAGTCTGCGGTGTGAAATCGCTCCGACTGGGTGTGACAATAACGCGTCTGGCGAGGCGAAGATCGCGAGGCGACGATCTCCGAATTAGTTGCCCCCGCGGGAGAAGGGAAAACTGCATAGCGCTTCTGGCCGGAAAAGGAATTTAACGAGAGGGTTCGTCCAGTATACCGGTGTACCCTCCGTTTCAAGCACATATTTCCGCGTGCGTTGAATAACAGTCGTATAACAGGCTGTTGCAGTGACACAACTCCGCCCGGTTAACTTTGTCTCTCTTCGGCTAACAATGCGGTGGGATAGACAGCGAGCGGCGCGAACGAAAGAAAGAAAAAAAACGGAGAGATAAAAACGGAAGGACAGAGAGGGGAAGAGAAACGCGCATGGCCAAAGTCATGCGCGACCGCCTTGCGCACGTGTGTAATGTGTATGCATGACTCCACCGCGCCACCACTATCCAGTGATCGTCGCTCCCGCCCCCGCTCGCCGCACTGCCGCCTTTCTCTCTTCCTCCTCGCCAGGCTTGCATCGCTCCTTCTTTCTTCGTCTGAACTCGTGACGTCAGGCCAGATACCTGTTGCATGCAACGGCGACGTGTTATGTACCTAGCGATGCGTTGGTGCGTTGATACAGCTATTGGACAGAATCAATGAAGGAGCGAGGCAGACGTGCAGCGGAGAGATGCAGAGGCACGGTCTGCAAAAAAGGGGCTGGCGTGGGAGAGAGAGAGAGAGAGTGACAGAGAGGAACATGACATTTGAGTCACGTGCGTAAATTAAAGAGAGCAATTTAGACCGGTCACTGCGGAGTAACAACCGGCGGGGGCATCGGTTTCTATGAATGATTTTTCGAGCGTCCCTTGTCAGGGAAAAAAGAGAAGCCGGTGGAGCGTGCAGGCGCAGTCTACGATACGGAGATCGGTATCAACGAAAATAGACAAAGCTCGGAGCTGGTTCGCTTGGAATTGCGCCAATGATGGCGATGTGGCGCCACGTAAAAATTTTCTACAGCGCGGCAGACCTTCGGCCACTGTGACGGTGGATGGTCATTGAGCCTTGCCTGATACGTACTTCCGCGACAGGGCGCATGCCTATGATGGCTGAACGCGTGTCCGATCATAAACGGACGTTTCTACTGCGCGCGTGCGGACCCTATCCAAAATACGTATGCGCGTACACGGGGAAGAGCTTTTCCCCGGCGAGGGCGCCCGCTATTGCATCTTTCGCCTCGGCAAGCGGACAAAAAAACCCGTTACTATTTACCGAATACATCTCCTAAAGGTACTACGCTTCTGTCCGCGCATGTGGCCCCCCTCGCGCGGTATCGCAATTTGGAAAAGAAATTATCGCCTCCAGAATTGATAGAACGCAAATAGACAAACGAGGAACGATAAACGGAGCAGTGTTCTCGATAATTTTCTCCTCGGTGGGAGCACGATTGGGAGGTTTATCGCGTTTCATGTGTCGCGCTCGCTCGCTCGGCGACAGCTGTTTCGTAAATTGCACATCGAGATCGTTCGCTGGAGGACACCGAGATTTTAGAAAATCACGACGCGGTACGGTCGCGGAGTGATTTTTCCCTCGGTTGACAGGTTTGGTAGCTAAAAGGGAACAGCAGACTTCCGTGTTTAGAGGCTGGGGGAACGCGATTGAGAACCACGGTCCTAGAACGTCGGTCGGCGGCACGTAAATAGAACGGTTGCACCTTGATGCGTACTTCTGCGCCTTTATGTAACCCAGCCAAATTTATGGTTCGTTATCTGTTTAATAATATGAGAATTTGTTTCCCACTGGCGGAGATCGAACGACCGTGGAAGAGTGCGGCTCAGCACGTGCGTACACGCGAAGTTCGAGTGCGGTCGGATCGTGGAATTGATCGGCGTAGTTGGATCGAAAACTGTGACTAGATCTGCGGAATGATCGCTGGTCCGAGGGACAGTTGAGCCACGGAAGCTCACCTTATCCCTTTTACTCCGGCCACCGGTTCGTTCACCGACGCACGAAATAGGGATGAACAGCACACTTCCGATGGACTCGCTCGAAAGCGGACGCATTACAGTAGGTAGGTACAGTAGAACCGTCTCTCGCCTGTTCTTCGTGAGTCAGTACGCGAATATCCCGATGCTGGCGAGTTTAACGCTTTAATCATCGATGATGCACACGTGCGTCACTTCATTTGAATGTTAATCGATGACGGGATAGGCGTTAAAGCACATACCGATCGATCGATAAACAATCATTGGCGCCCAGAGCGAAGCTACGCGTACCTCCCCGGTTCGCGAGAAAAGGGAAACGGCTCCGAGTTTTCGGCTAGATTAGGTGGGACGTTCGAAAGGTATCGAGCAACCAGGTAGAGATTTCGTAAAGAAATCTCTCGTCGAGGGGACAGTGGGGACTGGAACAAAGTCCAAGTGACGACGTACATTCCAACGGCATGGAAGCGACATCGCGAACACTGTTCTATTTCGCAACCTACTGTTTACGCAGTAACGACTTCACGAAATGAGTCGTGACGGTGGCACACTGTGCGAGATTTACATTTATCGTACGACGAATATTTGCTTACTCACCGACGATTCGCTCGAATTCTCTCCTGTCAATTTTCCAAGGATGCTCGCGACAATGAAATCTCGCCGTTACCGACACCGGGGCATCGACACGCGGTGGTTTTTCGAAAACCGTCGGAACGCCCGACTGACTGTTTCGTAGCTGTGTCAGGAGCGGAAGTGTCGTGCCGGCACTCGCGTGATTACCGATGGAGGGGAAAATCGAGCGATCTTTCGCGCGAATTGCGTGGAACACTCGACTCGGCAGAGAGACTTAATCGACGGAAGAGTAATTGGCTAAGGAGAGAAGCACTTACAAGTTTCAAGCACATGGGTAGGAAATGAACATACCACTCGAGTATGCCCGGACGAGTCCCCACTGTATCTGTTCCGGCGGGCGCGAGGATACACTAAGAGACACTGTTGGGTCGCGGAAGCGCGCGAGCTGGTCGAAATTCGAGTGACGTAAAGGCGCGAGCTGTCAAACTTACACGGTAGACGACCAACTGGCAGACGGACGAGGACTGAGTAGGGCAGCCGATCGCTTGTGGATTCCCTGTTCTATCTCTTTCTCCTTCTCTCTCCCCGCCATTCTCGCCGCGCGTCCCCCACCCCCGTCGCGCGATCCGATCCTACCACTCTTTCTCACTCGCTCCTTTTTCCTTTCTTTCTCTCCCCTCGAAACACGTCGCCTCTAACCCTCCTGCCTCACCCCACACCCCCCCCGCCCCGCCGCCACGCGGGAGTTCGCCCTACCCCTCGTGGCGGCTTCTCTTTTCATCCGTCCGCCACCTTCGCGACATCGTGAAGCGTGCGCGAGGCCGACGGGAAGGGGAAGCCACGAGGTCGGAAAACACGGAAATTACGGGCTGAAAAGATGGGGCATTATCGAGCGTAAGTGGATCGAACATGCGACTCGAACTTACACCAGAGAATTCTGCACGATGATTGATGCGCTTCGCCGAATACCGCCTCCTTCGCGACCGATCTTGGTCAGGATGAAATAAAAAAAACTGGGTGAGGAAGAAGAAGAATAAAAACTGTGGAAAAGAACTGGTTGCGGGGACCGAGGCGCGCGAGTAGGTATGCGAGCTCTAGTTGCGGATTCACCAGCGAGTTGAAATCGAAACGATCCATTCCCGCTATACCGATTGTCGCCGAATAACTAGAAGATGGGGTATCGTGAAAAAACCATAATCGAAAAATGCTAGACGTTTGATTGAAAGCAGTAAAACGAAGCCATTGCGTTGTGACAGTTAGGTCGTTGATAAAAATGAGTTGGGGAGCACGCGTCTTTGGTTTAGAGCTTTGAAATCGTCCACATGATGCGTGGATCTTATTTTGCGTACTAGAAAGACTTATAATAAATATATATTTAAAAAAGGTAAGTCAATTATTTTTGTTACATTATAATCTACATTCTATTTACTTTAATGTACGATACTAAAAATTGCAATATTTTTTTATTTCTTGAACAAATAACATCGGTCTCTGGAAAACAATGGTTTGAGGCAAGATGGGGCCTTCATACGGAGAATGCTCAATCGAATTTGCGTTGCTTTTAATTCGGATTTGAAATTGGTAAGAACATATAAGAAAAACTTAGACGAGGAAAATGGTCAAAAGAAGTTATGAGGAAATCTGTAGATGAAGTTTTGGCATCTGTAGATGAGGTAGGGGAACCGTCTTTCTCATTACTTTTTTTGAAGTTTAATAACTTCAAATTTTTATTTAAATGCTGCTGAAACTATGTACCAAAGGTTAAAGTATTAACTTATAAATATACTGATTCAGAAAAACTTAAATACAAGGTATAATTATCAATTTTTTTGCACGTTTGCTTAGCTTTCCCATCATGCCCCTCCTTCGACTATTACGAGATTAAAAAAGCCTGCTTGTACATACTTTACGCCAAAACCTCTGGATGTGGCGCGCTCTTATGGCAGCGAGTTGAGATAGCTCAGTCGTTTCATGAAATGGCTGACTGGCTTGCTTCTCGTCTTAGACTATGCCTCTATTTAGCGGATCTAGACTGCAAGCGTCACGCTTAACGCGCCTGCAATAAGGATCCGACCGAGGCTGACGGACCGAACGCGATCCTGTTTCCTTCCCCCTAACGCTCCAGCGGAGGGGTTGCTCGGCCTCTCCCATAGCGATCTCTCTGTCCTCGAAATCGAGAGGCGAGGATTTTAAATGCACCGCGTGCAGGTATCGGCCGGTCGAATCCTCGTGGAACGCGTCAGATGTACGCGCGAGCGAAACGCTACAGAGTGCTGCTAGGTCAACGAAATGCGGCAGCCGATTTGCGTAAAGTCAATGTCGAGGTGAATTCGGTTTTATACGCAGACCATAAAAATCTCATGCATTATGAACGAGGCGCGTTTCGAAATTGCGCGTGTTTTCCTAGACGCGCGCCTCGGGAACGAAACAACGCTTCTTCGCGGCAGGTCCCTGCGAAAGTTTCGGCGGCCGGCCTTTCCCAGAGCGCGTCAGGTAATCGCGGCGCAATTGCGTAACCAGAATTCCGCAGCGGCAATGCGTCGATCCCTATCGCGTTCATACGCTTTTGTTCGCGCTCGTGCGTCAGGTAAACGCGATTACACTATTGTGGCCTGGAGTGCGCATACAGCCGGGCAAAGTGGCCGCGCGACGTTCGCGTAGAGCACAGCAGTACTTAATGGCCGCTCCATAGTAGGTACTAATTGCTCGATCGAATTCGATTACCTACATTCCAGCGGAAACAGAAGTCTGACCCCGCCCGCGTCCGTCACATTTGCATTGGGTAGGTATCGTCGATGAATGTTCGCGTCTCTCGCGCGAAATTTAATTCCACCGCATCGATCAATCAACGAATCTTTTGATCGCATCCGAGACGAAATACTGGCACCGTTTCTCGGGGCACGCGCTTATCCGTTAGGAGAGAGGACGCGACAGGGCAACGCCGACTCCGAAATATCGCAGACGTATAAAATTGTCGTGACGACGGTGGCGCATGCAAATAGAAAATAGAAATGTGTTTAGAAATAGAGTCGCCAGTCGTCGGCCTAGAATTCGATCGGACGTGGCCCATCGCGACACTGTTTCGGAATACTTGGAACGCGTCTCGTCTGGTCTGGTCTCGGCGGAACCCTCGCAACTCGATAGAAATACGAATGTTATGGAGCATCGTCGACGACTCGTTGCAGGGGCCGCGGCGAATTCGACAGTGTCTGATTGAGAGGATAAATAATGCATTAGATATCGATGCGATTAAAAGCGCTGTGCAGATGGCCCGCAGGCAGAGTCGGCACTTCCTTGAATGCGGCATCCTGCCGGAAAAATATTGCCCGGGTAATTGACCAGTCGCGGTCGGCGCTCACCAATGGTGGAAGGGACAATACCAGCCCGCCTGCGACTTCCTTCCTACGTGGAACCAGGCGAGCGAACGCGAGTACTACCAGCATCGTGTAGAAACTGCACTCTGGTAGTGGTTTCATTCATAAAGTCACGCGTTTAGCGAGGAAACGTTTGCACGCGTTAACGAGGGAAACGCTCTGCGCGGCGTAAACACCTTAAAACTTACTCCCGGAAGGCTGCCTGACTTTATTTCCGCCGAGGACTCGCCGAGAGGAAGTTCCCACTCTTTAACGATTATTACAGAGCGTTCGGTCGAATGGAAAGAGTCTGTGACTCAGAAAGAGTCTGCGATCTCGACCGAGTCGTTCCTCCGGGCTTTTAAAATGAATTATATTAAAGTTTCGCGTCCCGTGATAATAAACGAGAGTCGTGGGTAGATACACGCCAAAGAAACGGGAGGGTGTGACATAGATAGAATTCCGACAAGTAAATGTAATACGCGTAGTCTTGGATCTCGGTTTTCAAAGTGCGGTGACCCTTCAGGCTTGGGCGGAACTCCTTCGCTTCCGGTGCTGTTCCGTCGCGGCTAGTCTATATATAAACCCACACGCTTTTGTTGCCGTACACCTACAGCAGAAATGTGCCTATGTGCCACTGCCGAATCACCCGGCAGAGCGCAACATTATCTTCTTCTTCCACGAAGTCACGATTTCTTAATCGAGCTTGCAAACGTTTTCTACGGTCCGCGATCGTATCGGTGAATGCAATTTATGCGCGACAAACCATGGAAAGCCATCTCAGGCAGGCTCGTATGAAATCATCTGCGAGGTGGAGGTTTCCAGGGACCTTTCAGAAAACTTAAACTACTCGAGAAGGGAGCCTAGGCATCGCTGTTTCTTTCTCTGCCTCCGCACGACGACATAGAAAAAAACCAACAAGTTTAAGATCCTTGAAAATCATATCGCTTTGTCGAATTGTACTCACAGCTGTCGAAATGCTGCCAGCGAAGGAAACGGTGGACGTTTCGATATTCTCGGACTCCACGGACATTGGTACGGTGCACCCCTCCGGTTGTACATCGACCGCCATAGGCAATTACACGGAAATAGTTGACGTAACGCCGAATACTCTTCCCTTCGTTTATCCGTTTATTTGGCAAATGTTCTCCGCGAGATAGCGTTGTACAATTGACATCTTCCTACGACTTCCGGCACTAGCTAGAGTCGGGTCGGCGATTACTTTTTGTCGAAAGTTCGTTGGCACGTGGGATTGGTGGGAGAGCATCGGAGCGAAAAGGTCGGCTGTATTACTGCCACGGGTAAAATCGTAGCCACTAAACGGGGCGACGCGGAAGAGAGCAGAAATTTCGGCGAATCTCAGATTGAACTAAGTAGATTACACGTCTATTCTCGTTACGGGTATTTCCTCGATGGCCACTCGAAGATGCGCCGAGAGAAGGGCGTTAAAAAATAAGGAAACACAGGCGGAATTATGGTAAAGAGGACGCGTCGTCCTGGAAAATACATTGTGGCAACTGTTACGTAATAACAGGCACACGTTACACGCGACGGGGGTGGCGAGAGAACAAGACGGTGAAAGCGGAGGGGGATAACGGGGTTGTGAGCGAGAGCGTAAAGGGCAATGTCCAAGGATGGATCGTTGGCGTTTGCAGGACTCTTGGAAAGGCTGTTTATTTGGGCATTGCGTGAATGGGGGAAGCCCGTCGTTTCGGCGAGATTGTTAAAATGCGAAGGCGTGCATAGAACGCGAGGAACGGTGTGTGACGGTTCGAGATCGGTGTCGGTTGCGAAAAAGCACAGAACGGGAAATGTTTTCTTGTCAGCCGGCACTGTCGCGGCGAACGACGGTTTAATTTCGCGTGGATTCGTCGGCGCGTGAAGATGAAACTTCTGTGAACGTGTAAGATCGCGTCGCACGTGCGCCACCGCGCCGCACCGCACCGCACCGCATTGGAGACGCGCAGGGCAAAGTGCATCATAAGACTGCTGACGGGTGCAGCACCGGTGCTGCTCCGGCTTTCCAATGCACCGCGTCGCCCCTGTCTCCCCTTGGCCCCTTCCTTCCTCGCTCGCCGACCGTGCGCACAGCCACGGCAAATGCACCACGTGACCATCCCCTTAACTTTACCAGACCGATTACCGCACCACTAACGGCCGTCGCCGCCGCAGTCATAGTACTCGTCACCGTCACCGTCTTTCCTTCCGTCTAACATCCCTTTCTCGAGGGCATTCATCGCTACCTTTTCCCGTGCCCTCTCGCCGCTCTCCTTCGTCGCTCCCATTCTTTCGTTCGTAGGTATGAAACGTTCCCCAGGTCGCGCCTCCTTCGACGACTATTTCTGTTTCTTTCTTCTACTCCCTCACTTCCTCTCTGACCTGCCGATTCTTCTTCCCCCGCTCCCCGCGATGAATATCTTGTATGTTTTCACGAGTAAAGTGTCTGCGTCTCCGTTCCGTTCGAGATTCCCTCTTCTTTTATCCGTGGCATACCCGCCGCCCCTCTACGCCCGACCGCAGGGCAGAGAACTCTTGGTGTCTCTGTTTGCAAGCCTTCTCTCCTCTCTTTCGCCAAACCTGGCTGGCTCTCATTCTTGCTAGTCGGATCCAGTCGAACACTGCGTCATTTCTATACGGCGTATGATTCGTTCGCTCTCCCTCTCGAACTCATCCCTCTTCTCTCTTTCTGTCGTCCTCGGTTTCCGACGCCGCTCTCTCTCTCTCTCTCTCCCTCTTGGATAGCGATGCGCCCCCCTCGGTCGGCATCCCCACCAGATTCGGGTCGACTCGTTGCACCGGGAAACCGAGCGGTGCAGCCGTCCTTGTCGCTCGGCTCCATTCATGCCTCGACTCTCTTCGGGTTATGCAACTGCGGTGCACGACGCGAGACGCGAGACGAGGGTTGCATCGTCGGCTGCGCCTATACTGCACGCTCGTTTCACCGAATCTTACCTCGCGGAGAATACAGGCAACTTACCGGACCCAACCTTCCGCCGATGCACGCTTCGCTCTTCCTTCATCGCCGATATCGAACCAACTATATTGCGTAACGATCGACTTTTTCTCCGCCCGACTATATCGGCCCCCGTCACCGCCATATCTGGCCTCTCCGTGTGTTTCGTCCCACATCGAGCTGGCTGAACCGTCACTACTACAGGGAACGGAGGATGTTCACCTCGCTTCTAGGCGAATAGAATAATTTTCGATATCCCGAAAGTGTCGCTCAAACGTCGCGCTGCTTTCGACAGTGCCCGGGACACTTCGGACCGGATCGGGGCAAGGAACAGTGAAAAGTCCCGCCAGATTTTTGTGTAACGCTCGTATCTTTTTATTACACTTGGTACAAATAGTTGACTTGTACTAACAGAGGAAGGTTTTATTGCGATCACACTGGACGAATCGAGTGCATGGTTTAGTACCGAAACATGTGAATGACGAAGAAATGCTGTTACACGGACACCTAATGTACATATGGGCTGACTTAAAAGAACACTCCTTGGGAATATCCGACTAAACGTGTCCCACCTTAAACCTTCCCCCTTGAAAATCATAGCTAGGCGAGTGAATGACGGTAGTAAGTAATTTGCCAAATCGATGAAACACGTGGTGTTATAAGGCACGCCTGTCTTATGCGTTGCCTACCGTTTAATTACGCTAACTATCTATATCTGTGGTATCTAACATCGGCACCGTTACGATGTAAAGATTACATTCGCGGAAACTTTTCCTCGAGCACCACTCCGATCGCGAAGTGTACGATTGACCGGTACTAGATTTCACGTACCTACGCTAGTTTAATGTAAACCAAGTAGCAAACAATCCTTTTAGCTGTCGAACCTGAGGACGCTGCAGTTTCGATCGTCGAAGAAGCTCCTTGTAGAAATTATTCGCGTAGGCATAGGAACGTTAAAGATAGCTACGAGCACCGGAAGCATTTCTGCTCTCCGGCGAGTAACGGCATTCATTCGGCCACAGGCAACTTCCCTAATTTTTACAGGAGCCACGTTCCACGACGTCCACCTATTTTCACCTTCCTCGCGCAGACGCAACGCGTCGAATTTCTTACATTTACATACGAATTTATCAAATACGAAAATACAGTCTTACGCGTGATTCTTCAGCGTCTAGAATACTACAATGAAACAGCGATCGATAGGGATTAAGTGCAGATTCAACGAAATCAATTTCACCGCGAGGTTGAGTAAAAGTGTCTGGATAGAAGAATGGCAAGAAGGCAGTTAACACTTGTGAATGAAGAAATTAAGGTAACGCGCCTATAAGCATGTGTATCCGAGTGCCGCACCGCGTCTATTGCACGTCCATGCATCGTCCGCGTTGTCGAATCAATCTCGAACGATAAGTGGATTAGAAAGGATATATCGCGAACATGGTATAATAGATATGCGTGCGCTTACCTGGCATGCTGGAAGCGATTGCGTGCGTTACGTGCAACAGACTATTCATGAGAAAAGTTATTTAAGAAAGATACAAGGACACTTGCATAATGCGCCGGAGAATCGCGTCGATCCTCTACCATGATCATCTCGAGGAAAATCATTTACGATCGACACATACAAAGTACAAACAATCGATGGCGGTTATCTCTCTACGTGCACCAATTTCAAATGCTTCGTACGATTTTGCATAAAGTTTATTAACACCTTTCCTAGACACTCGAAACCAGTGCCTACCACCGTTTAAAGTCAGTGCACGCGTCGCACTTCTGTGTCGTTTGGCCACTGTCCTCTTGATTTCTCCACGGAATGATTAACTACCGATTCGGCAGTGTTCGTATTGACGGCGGAAAAATTTCGAGATGCAATTACCCTCGTTTTTCTCGACGCTGTACGCCAACTGTAATCGCGTCGAACCACTGATGCCTGGCTTGTGTTTCGCGATGCATGCCTCTTAAACACTTAGCACCGACGAATATCGTTTCCTTGCGCGAAACAATTTTAATGACCGATTAAAGCTCGAGCACGCGACGCGTATTCGTTGCTTCCCTCCGTTGCAGCGAATACGACGTACAGACTTCTAAAGCGTCGCCGAAGGTCGTCGTCTCATTGATCTAATTGACTTCTGAATCGGATCAACCAAGACTAGATTCATGGAAGACACATTTCAATAGTTTCGACGCGGATAAACGCTTCGACTCGCTCTGCGGAAATTTTCAACGTCGCTTCTCCCGATGATTCTGAATTGAGGGGAACGCCCAATGGTTCGAACGACAAATCTGCCTGACGCAACCGAGATGGCGAGGCAAACGACGCGCGAGAAGAACGATTGGGAATTTTCTAATTGACAGGCTACGAAGAAACGAATCTTCTCGTGGGACAGTTTGAAGGGAAATTCTGGGCAGGGATTAATTTCCGCGTACGCGACAAGTGCTTTCTAATTTCACGCGGCGCACAGTTTTACCCTAATCCAACATCTAGGGACATCATTACCAAGAAACCAACGACGGCTGCCCAGCTGGCGAGTTTGCCGTTTCCACTGCAATCAGAAAGGAAGAAAAACATTTTTTTTTTTAAAACGTCTCCTTTACCCAGAACACATGCATGCGTTTCTTCACAGACAATGCCGGTTAGCAGGTTCGATGGGAGGCCGATCGAGAAACGGATGGAAAATCGAGGATGATCCAGGTACGATCGTGGCAGCGACCGGAGGGAAAGGGCTCCAGGATGGCGAGAGATAAAAGGGTTTTCGCGGCGTGAGTAGGGATTAAGCACACACAGAGCACGTACGCGTGTACCCGGTATTGCACGTCACGGCTTGTTGATTTCGTAAATTATACACGGCCATCAATTTTAACGGCCGGTGAAATGCGCCGTTGTGTTTCGGTGGGCGTTCTACCACATCAATCATATCCGCGCGGTAAATACCTCCTTTCGATGTGCCTCAGAAATTTGTATTTTTATTAACCATTACCGTCTCGTCGCTACGAACGTTCGGGCGATGCTGTCTCCGGCGAATGTGCGCGTCGCGGGCACCAACGAGAAGGAAAGTAGTGCCCGCACCGAGTTCAATTTTTACCGAGCTCTGTCCCGCGAATCGTCGCGTCGGCGAGAAATCGCGACTTATCCCGCGTGGCTTCGGTTACGATGTAGCTTTGAAAACGTAAGCGATCGCTGGCAGCGGTTCCGAAACCAGGCATTCCTTTCCATCGAGCACAGTGACATGCAAATGACGAGGAGCGACCGTTCTAAGAATCGAGCGGTCTTTTGCGTCGCTGCTTCATCGAGGCAAATGGGTCCCGAAGTTGTTTAGAAAAACCCAGTCGATTCCCGGATCTCGCGGACTTTCGTCCCCGCTCCCGCCGCCCCTTTGCGCCACTCTTTTCAATATCGCTCGATCTCGGGGCGAGGAGAATACGTTTACCTTTCCCAAGAAGCCACGTCGTCCCGCTAAACCAGAAAGCAAAGCGACCATTGTGGCCCCTCGTCTAGCCTCGGCCTCTCTTTTGGAGAAGATCACACGCGGTTGGGGCGCGCGAGCACGAGCGCGAACTGTGCCCTGCTGGAGGTCGAGCAACGGTTAGCTTCGACCGTACGGGAGGGGATCCATTTTCACTTTTGTGTTTTCCGGGCCCCGGATGGCTCCCGAGGGAGCGGACCGAGGTCTAGCGTCTCAGGAGCGACGCGAACGCATGGCGCGGCGCGGGCGCTCGCATGGGTACACGGTATGGCTATATGCTCGGGTATCCGGGCAGGCCGGTTAGATCGCACGCGAAATACAAAAGAAGCCAATTATAATGACAATGCGCCTTCAGCTAGGCCGTCGGCCCTGGGAAAGAAATTCGCTACGTCCGTTTTACTGACGCTGCGCTAACTACGCCACTGCCGTCACGCACCATTGTACCGTAATCGTTCCCGAATACGCCGAATATGCGTCTCTACCTCCGCGGACGTTACGCACACTCTTTGCCGCCTCTCCACGCGAGTGGGCACTATTTCGCCGTCCGATCAACACCATAGGTAGCTTCTTTTTACACAGCCAGCGCAGCTTTTTTTATCTGAAATGCGTGGGACAGAGGAGCGAGTGGATAGACTGAGAGAAAGCAGAGAAGGGATCGGAGTGAAGCTGGAATAGTTGGGAAATTGAATCGTTTCAGGAACTTGCAAAACACCTTCTAAAGTGTCTGTGCCGCAGCGCGTATTTCTCTAAACGCATTCACGCTTCGCACGTAAGATAGGCAGGTGGTTAATAATTGGCAAGACAAACCTTTGATGCGCTTCCGGGACGATGTCGTCGATCACTACGTAGATCATTGCACCGGCTGCGAAGGCAAGTGCATAAGGTAGCGCAGGTTGAGCGTGCGCCACTCCGGCTGCACCAAGGACGCCGGCGAGCGGCTCTACCATCCCCGAGAGCTGCCCGTACCAGAAGCTCTTTAAGGTACTAATTCCAGCCGCTTGGAGGGGCAACGATACCGCCAGTCCCTCGGGAAAATTCTGAATGCCAATTCCGATGGCAAGATTTCTGCGACAAAAATGGGAAGCCCAACTCTTATTTATGGTTCTATAAATTTTCCGCCCGTTTCCAGCCGGCTAAGCAAAAGAAAGACGCTGCCGATTCTAAGGAGGAAGAGAAACGAAACGTGTATCGGGACAAGGTGGCTCTGCGCGAGCCAACTTGCACACTCTCCTCTAGTCGCGGTGAGTTCTTGAAACTGGTCGACGGCTTCGACATTCTCTGGATTTTTCCATCTGCTCGAGTCGCGAGTGCTCGAGCAGCGAGGCTTCCGCTGCTTCCAGCAGGCCGTTCTAGTCGCTCTTTCGTGTTTAGTAGCTACGCTAATCTCGCTTACCTGGCATTCGACCTACCCCGCCAGTAACACCTCCATTCGATCGTTCTATTCGAACTTCATTGCACGGACTTTGTTGCAGTAGAATTTTACCACCGCGGCAATTTATCGGCAAACATTTATGGGCAAACGCTGGTCGATAATATATATATATGAACTTATTCCTACAACAACTTCTAGTTTCACGCGCTCGCGGACGGCTCGTTCCCCTTTCGTTTTACTCCCTGTCCCTCTGGCTTTTCTTCGTAGCTTCGTGGATCGGTAATCGTGATCCACGGCCCAAGGATTAATACGGGAGAGTATAATGAAGGGAGCCAGACAGACTGAACGAAAGAAGCCGCGAGAGGAGGTACGGGGAAGACAGGAGAGCGAGCTACGTAGCAGGTGAATGAACCAACACGATCCTGTACGTACACGTAACACTCGAGAGTGCAGTCAAGATACATATTGCACTGCCACTTCGTGGCTTCCACAGACTTTTAAATCGTCACTGCATTTTCTTTCCTCGTAACTGTGGATCAAGTCCGTTCTTCCACGGATCTTCATTCTCTGCTCAGAAGGTGAAAAGTGTAATTTACGCGGAAACGCATAATCGATGGCTGGAACTCACCCTGGAATAACGAAGAAAATGGGGACCGGGTAGGAAAAGAGCGGAGTTTCCTTGGTCGCCGAACAACCAGACGTCGGGACGATCCGATTGAACCGTAAGAAGCAAGAAAACGGTACCAAGATTCATCGGGAAGACAGACTATCCGAATGAATGGCTGGACAAGATCGGATACCTGGTAAACTAGAGGGGCCGGGGAAAAACGTCCCGTTCAGGCGGTAGGAATGCGGTAACTAAGGTCTTGGACGACCTACCTTTCGTATCGCACGGGGACTCGCATAGGCATAGAGAGGAATTTAATTGAGGAGTAAACGATAGTCGGGGACACGAAAAAGAACACCGGCAGAGAGTAGCTATCGAAAAAGACGTGGAATTCGTAGCGAAGCTGATGGCAAGTGAGGTGGAAGGTAAGGGAAGCGGAAAAAGCTTCGATCCCGACGTCGAAGACAATGAGCGAGGTGTTCCGCGGTCGGACGCGGTGGATCGTTGATCGGCGAACGGTTAGAGTTTCCAGGGAACAATAGATCAGCGGTGGATTGGCAGAGAACGGCGAGGTGGCCGAGCAGGTGAATGAATGACGTGATCCAAGCTCCTCCTTCCGATGTAGGATCCCCGGTATAGACCGCGCTCTCTCGTACAGGCCGAGCACATGGTATGGTATGTCATGCCGCGGCGCGGCGTGTAGTGCGTTATTTCATGGGACGGCATCGTCGTCGCATTCCTACAGCATCGAGGTACATAAGTGGTTGTACAGTTAACCCGTCGGGCCCGTCTGTTCGCCAGTTGCACCAGGGGAGGTCACCCGAGTTCCAAGAATGATCGTCCCCTTTCTCCACCCTGCCTTCACCTTCGTACTTTCCTTCCTTTCATTCTTTCGCTCTGTCTCCCCCTTTGATTCTCGCGTCTCACCCTTGAGACCGATGATTTTCCCCTATCCGCACTCCTTCTACCCGATTTCCACGGTCGGGCTCCCTGACTCTTGATTCGTCTACCGTGCCTACCAGACAGGTACACCGACGTTCGCTCTGCTTGCTAGGCTCTAGGTGCTCGGTACGTCCTCTTCGAGCATCCTGGCGTGAAACTCGCGGATTATGTCGGTGCTCGACATTGTTCCTCGTAAATTTCACTTCGATTCTACGTGGCGATATAACCGACTGCCCGCGAGTCCGATGATTCGCAACGAAGATTCGACGTTGAAAGAGCCGAACACCGATGGAAACGATCGACTAGCGGTACATTACGAGAAGAGGAGTCGCGTAAAGATAACCTTACAAAAGGGGAAGCTCGAGTCTAAGGGAGCGAAGATACCGAGGAGAATATTCGTTCCTCGACGCTCAGGATCCGGGAGAAAGTATCGTCGAATGCTCGACGAGTCTCGGAAGAGGTCCATTTTCGAGGGACCTGTTCCTTCTTTCCAAATTCTCCTAGAAAATTACTAGCCACTGTCGCGGTCTATTTAGCGTACCTACTACTTCTGCTCTGCGCTCTCTTTTCACGCATATTTTCGACCGTTTGTTTGCTCGTTTTTCACGCGTCGATAATAAAGTTAATAGTTTACGAGCGATTATCTCGATTGACGCACGTACGTCCAAGTAATGTATCGAAAAGGCCATTGGTCGTTATCTGCTCTTTTTTTTCTCGAGTGCCGCTGGCTCCTAGATTAGAAAGCGTTTATCACGTCGACGCGTTGCCCAGTCTACTTGTACGCAGTTCGCCAAAGGGAGAGGGAAACCTTGAAACGACGTTCATTCATAAACTTTTCTTTGTTCAACCGGGGCTCTGGTTTTGCGGACGCTATCGCGACGAATTTAATATAACACACCGCTGCACCCGGCGAGCACGAGAGCGGATTAGTTGCATTTGCACGCGCCGGCTCGAAAAGTGGAACGAAATAGCGGCGAGGAGGTCTGCCTTTTAAACCAGAAACGGCACACCGCCTCGGGAATTCTGCGCGAGGGCGTCGCGCTGTCTCGGGCCGAAAATCAAAGATTTCTCCTAGCGGCCGGGAAAGACATCTCCGGCAAACTGGTCGCTACCTATAAAGAAAAAGTGGCACGTGTGTGTTTTGATCCTCACGGCCGAACTCGTGTCACAGGGACACCGTTATGTAGGCACGCATGTCGGCGGATCGAACGCTAGCGCGGTGGTCTAGCGAGGACGGCCGTAAATAATTTGCTTCGTTACGGAAAATACGGAAATTAGGCTCGTGAACGTTGATACCGTCGAACTTAACGGGCTATCAAACATAACAGCACACACTCTGCCGATGTGTACCAACATGGCGTCCGAGTAGCTTCGTCGAACGCACCGCAGTCGCCATGTTGCATTCCATAAGCCCGCGGTTGTCCTTACGTGGCAACACCTATCCTGCCCGCCGTGGTCGCGCAACGACCGAAACCACCGGCCAATTACTTCTCCGAGCATCGTCGATAATAGACAATGTTTACCGGCAGCTGTGCCGCGACTTTCCGTCGACGTACCACCAAGCTCCGTCCGCTTGGTTCGCGCGGAAGGGAACGGAAGGATCGCTGCGAAATGTTTGTCGCGAGAGAAAATTGCCCCTCGAATCTCGCGCGGAATGAACGCCCGATACGAAACGCCTCGTTTTATCAAGACCCGTGGCTCGTCGAAGGCCGAACCGATTGGCGAGCATATTGCCGTTTGCCGCGGATAACAGGCGACACGCTTTCTGTGCGTTTGTCAGGACAAATTCCATCGATCCCCGGTGGAACTACCGTGCCAGGCTAGCAGCGATATTCGATCGTTCAAGATACCATAACGAGGACTTCTTCGTGTCGGGTCGACTTCCAAGGGAAGTATATCGGACGAAGAGTAGGAGGAAATGAAACAGGAGGAAGAGGAGTAAAAGGACGAGGAGGAACGGTTCCGAAGGAAACACGAATAATCTCTCTCTCTCTCGGAGGAACCGGCCGTGCGATTGGTGAACCTGAAAGATACAGATAGAGATAGACGAAGGCTAGTGATAGAGAGAGAGAGAGAGAGAGAGAGAGAGAGAGAGAGAGGGGGGGGGAGGCAGAGGGGTAGGAGAGAAGGAGATAGGTGTTTCACGTGTATGTCCACATACGCGTTTCGTATAACGCTGGTTAGAAAGAGAGGCGAAGGCAGAGAAGCAACGAAAGACAGGCGTGCGCGTATAAAAGCGTGGCTGTGTGAGAAAACTATGGAGCAAGGAAAAGGAAAGAGGGAGAGGAAGGAAGAGAGAGAGATATGAAGGAGGGGGTGCCGAGATGAGAGAGTGAGGAGAAACGAGAGAGGGAGTAAGGAATGCATGGGAACGAGGCGCAAGCGGGCCGACCGCGATTTGCCCGTCCCGCATTCCACCAACGCCAAGGCGAGCTCTCCGGCTCTTCTCAGCCCCAAGAGTCCCGAGGCCACCGGCCACGGCCTAACACCATAAAATCATAAGACCAAGATCAACCCTGCTTTCCACTGCAACCTCCACCACCCGTTCCGCCGATCCTAATATCAAATCGCGATGCCCACATTCGAGAAATCTCGCGAACCCTTTCGCCCAGTGCCCTTTTCGACCCTTCTACTTTCTACTCAGCAACAGGGCGCTATCTCGCTGGCATGCCGGGCGCTCTCTAAACCGTATCGTTGCTGCTCGCACCGGATACAATAGAGTGCTGGCTTCGGCCGGATTACCATAGAAGCTTCGTTCTGATTAGCTTGCACCCGGAATGATCGCGGCATATTTCCGCGGCAAGAGAGCGCGTTCGCGAGCGAGAATTCCGAAATGCAGGTGCCCGGCACAAGCCACGGGACACGGAAGGAAGGGCTCGGGGGCAGCTAGAGCACGCGAGCAAACCTCTCGGATACTTTGATTTGCAAAAAGACACCACTTTGTCGAATAGTCTGTGCGGATGATCTTGAGGTCGTCGCCGAGGAACATAACGGATCCGGCTGTTCGTCTGTTCCGAGTAAGGTACGCGGCGCGCATGCGTAATGCCGCCGCATTCCAAGCATTGCAAAGTCGCTGCACCGTGCGCGCCGGTGCATCGCCCGATGCCAGAGAAAGAGAAACGAAGTAACCCACTACAGGAGACGGAGAAAAGAGTTGCACAGGAGAGAGAGAGAGAGGGACGACTATGGGAGAGACAGAGAGAGGGGGGGGGGCAGCCGCAATGACAAACGTGTTCACCGATTGTCCATTTGATGAAGCCTCTTCTCCCTTTTTGCAAATCTTTCGAGTATCCGCCGTTTCCTACTGCGGGATCGTCGCCACGCCAAATTTTCCAAATCCAACTAGGGGAGACCCGGGCTGGTTGTCGCAACGGGTAGGTTGACTAATTGTTAATAACTTTGCACCGACATATACTCTGCTGCGGAAAGATTTACTGTAGAAAGAAATCACTTCTACTATGCCATGCATTTATACCCGACCCCGCGATCGCACATTTTTTTACAGTTATCAGCGTTTATCGAAAAACTTGACTACGTAAGTAAATATTTTTTCTTCGAGATTTTATGGTTTCACGCCATATATAGTTATAATAGAATAATTAATGTTAAGGGACTATTTTACAGTGTGCTTATTAGACGATCTATTGGCGTAGTATTTTTGTTTATACATAAATAATTGAAGGTTATATAGATTATTAAAGTCAAAATGATCGTTCGGGGCTGGTCGACTAATAACGTTAATAAGGTTCAAATTGTTATTTTGTTATTCCGAAAGCGATTTCTATTTTTTATTTAAATTTCACTATGTTATAAATAGCATTATAATTTATGATTTAGTAGAAAAAATTCCCAGTTTGTTATTAAAAAATGAACGAAAGATAATTCATACTTTAAAATGAAATAACTGTTGTGGCATCGTGTTAGTTTATTACATCTGAGATAAGTTGCTGATAACATTTTCTTAACCGATTGTACCTATAGTCAACCTACTCCGATCATGGGGCTGGTTGACCAGCATGGAAGGTGTTAGAAAGACATTAAAATACCTTAATAATTAACTTTAATAATTTAATCAGATAGCCAAATGTATGCCTTATCAAATATACTAACCGGTTCAATGCTACTTCGTCCACATAATTTATTAAAAATCAAGCACTGAAAAACTGGCTACCAGCCCCGGTCTCCCCTATGCGATCGTCCAGCAAAGTAGTCGAGTATTTCGATGTGCGATCATTTGTAAAAATCCAGCCAGATTGCAGATATCTCGGAGAGAACGAAGGAGAGAAGGGAGCACGAACGCGAAATACGAGACGAGAAAAGTATTGGCGTGTCGCTAGCTTGGAGAATGCCTTCTCGCGAGTCCTGTTCCCGGAACTCTTTTGCCCGTGAACGACTTATTTGTTTAATTAACGGGGAGTGCCCTTTAGGTTCGGTACCTAGCCCAGAAATACAGAATAAATGAATAAGCGATGCGCAGAACGGAGGGAAAGGGACACCGGTAGCTGCATTCCTACCCAAGCTCGAAGCGTCGATGTCGGTGCGTTTCCTGCGTCCAAGTTTGCGTGCCTATGAGTCGAAAAGGCGCAAGGTCGACTGATTTGATCGTTTAATCGTACGATGGCTATTATAAGAAACGAGGCGCGATTTTCTCATTAACGACGGGCACACGGAGGTCCGCCGGTGTTGATATCTTGGTCCCGTACGCGTGTGTATGTTAATCGCGATCGTAAAAGCGTCCGTACGGTCCGCGTAAAGTCGCCCGGCACTGATTTCGCGAGCGAGCAGGTTACGAGGTGAAATTCGTCGACAATGGAAGGCATTTTATTGCAAAGGAGGTTCCGAGTTGCGGCTAGCGTACCTTCCACCGGCGCACGTGCACTTATAACACTATGCACGGACGTTAAGCGGGAAGTACTATATCGTAACCGACTTCCGTCGCTATTAACACACGTCAGAACTGGCTTTCCGTGTGTGATAAGCACCGGGTACAAAGTGCAACGGCTAAGGGAACAGTGGAAGTCGTGCGTTACCGAGGATGTGGCCGTTTTGCTTGTATTGAAAAGCAAAGCGGGCGAAAGATGATCGTCGACAAGGAACGAGTCAGGCCCAAGTGCGTAGGTGCGTTGAAAGGAGTTGTTGGATTATTCCTAAAAATACTGTCGGTCTAGCGTCGAAGGCAGGTATGGCGTGTATATACGGTACGTATGTATTCGATGGCTAAGAATAAGTGAGGTATGGTGAGGAGCGAGTTACCAGCTTACACGCATACCCCGTAGCTCCTCTGTAGAGCTATAACGTTTCGAAGGTGCACGAGGAGAGGAGGAGAAGGAGGCGAAAGCGGCCAAAGTCGGAGTCGAAATCGACGTGGAAAAAGGACGGTAGTGATAGAGCTGGAGAGAAAGGGTAAGAGATAGAAGGGAGAGCGAGGGGGGGGAAAAGAAAGAAGAGTAGAGACAAGAGGACAGAGAGGGGCCGTGGTGCGGCGGGTTCTGGTGGTTCGGTTCGGTATATAATAAGACAGACAGGAGGATAGCACTGAAATGAGGTGGTTTCGTCGGCAGCTTTGTCCGGCGCCATGTTTAACATAGCACCACCTCATCTACGTGCCACGCCAACCCGGCACTCCGTAGTTCCTCTGTTTTTACGCACGCTATCGCTCTCGCCTTTGCCTTCGCCTTCCATCACCTCCTCCTTCTCCCTTTCATTCTTGCCCTTTTCTTTCTCCTTCCCCTCCCTTTATATCCTTCCCCATTTCCTACGCTGCTAACTATCGCGTTAAAAAACCACCGAGCCACGAGCACTCAATAGCGTATACAAATCGTAGCCTTTCGCCCCATTTCGATCGCTCCGCGTACCCGACGATAATCGGATAAACGTCCGCGGAGTCTCGACTATCGTGGAACACCAGCGCACCTAGGTACGTCTATGTAGATCGCCCTCCAAGGCGTCGAAAACAAACGAACAAACCACCGCGTAAATCCTACTGACAATGATCGATTTAGTCCTCCGCGATGTTATCATACGTTTTTCATTTACCGCATTGGAAACGAATTCCGGTATACATACATATACTATGCCGTGTGCCGTATTCGCATCGCGTGGCCGAGCGTGTAAATCGAACGTTGCTCCGAATCGACAGCAGCGCGCGTGGATCGATTTGTACGATCGCGTAGAAACGTGAACGAGCGATAAAGAACGGGCGACGCGACGCCTCGGTTCATAGACCTTAAACAGGTATTTTCGCGGTATAATAAAGAATGACGTTCGCCGTCCGTCGGCGGAGAACCGCCGGTTGAGTGACAAATTTGAAATGCGAAAAAAGGAAAGGGCAGACCCAGATTCCGCGAAAAATTCGCATAACTCCCGAGGGTGACTCAGTACCAGATCTCCTTGAGCGTTTTACGAGTGTAAATATCGTCGTTCCTATCGGCTGGCCACCTTTCCACCGTCCTACCTACCGCTACGGCTTTTTCTCCTTTTCTCTGTTTCTCGCACTATTCTCCTCTACCTTCTTTGTCGGCTGTTCTCCAAGAGACAGACGCGACCGGCAGCAGCGGTAGAAACTACGAAACGTAGTTTCATTCATGATTCTTTCGCCTCCCAGACTGGGAACTCGGGGATTGTTTCAGCACCGTCTCGAGAATGAATTACATAGCTCTCCTTGGAAAGGACACGTCGCAGGCGGTCGACTAAACCGATCGAACAGTAACGCGAGGCGTTGCATAAAACTTCGTTTCCATGACGGACGTCTGGTCGATGTTTCCCTTGGCCAAGGGCAAACGATCTCGTTCTCGCGGCTCTTTTATTCTGCCTATTTCGTAAGGATAGAAGTGGAATAGCTACCTGTGCCCCGGACACCTTTTGGAAATACGTGCGCAGCACGAATGAACTTAATCGTAATCATCGTGAGAATGGAATGTCGCTCGTTACGAACGAGTTGGACTACAAAAGGGCATGCTGGGACGATAAATGCTCAAGGCTGAGTGATTTCCCGAACGACGACACACGCTGGCAACTTGCTCCTCGAAACAGGTCGCGTTACCTGGGAGGAGCAACCTCCATATCGTTTCTTCCTTTATCGCCAATCGATCTCCCCTCGCGCGACCTCTCCGTCGTTTTGCTCGACCGTCGCCGGCTTTCGCGAAACCCGCCCGTAATATTGTACTCTGTTTCATCAAAGCTGACTACGATTGTCGAGTAAATTCCCTACTGAGAAACTCAAGGTGCGTTGTTTTAACTCTCAAGAAAACTACGACGGTCAGCCGGCGAATAACGTTTCAAAAGAAATACTTTCTCGCGTAGTTTCGTTTCGACGACGATACGCCGCCGGCGGCTCAAGAAACACGCACATCGATAACGATGTACGCATAACACGACCGCTGCGTGGCGATACGCACGACTCCGGTATCGGTCGGGGTCATCTTTCGGACCGAACCGACGATTCATTCATAACCGGGAAACTTGCGCGTTACTGTCTTCGCTTATCGTAAAGAATGTGAGAATAAACAAAATACCATCGGAACAAGTGTTATTTTACGGCAGGGTTTGCATAAGCGTGGCGTCGATGCAACTTCAATTTCTAAGGAATTTCAAGTAATATTCAATTTCCATGAAATTTTATTGATACCATGGCTCGTTGAAAAGAACGTAGATATACGAAAATCCTCGCGACAGTGTCGTAGGATACAGATTCTGACATTCATCCTCTCTCCGTATTTCTTGATTATCGCGCGGGAGAAAAGAAAACGCCGACACGGTCCATTCATTCCATGGATTGTTAATGGCCTCCCAACACTCGTAATCTTAACTCGCTGACGTCCGACACCGTCGTTTCAATACTTTGGAATTCAGGCCTGACACGGTTCGTCCGAAGCAAACTCAACTTCGCTCGGATCATTCGTTGTACCTACATATATTCGATATATGTAAATCGTTTCTCTCCTATGAAAATAATGCCGTAGCCGTTCGATCTATTAGTTGTATGGCATCGGTAGTAAGCAGACGAACCGGCAGGCGAGCAAGCGTCGTCGTGTTCCAAAGTCAAAGGTGCAAGGCAGGCGTAAGGCGGTAAGGAAAGCGAGTTCCGCGGGAGGAGTTAGAGGAGGAGAGAAGACGAAGCGGGGAAAGCGGGTAGCTGGAATGGAATGCGCGGCGCCTAGGGCTTGTTGAATTCCAGGGCCACACGTGCCCTTTCCCTTCGCCTCGGGCACCCACCGCTGCCAATAAACTTTGCCTGCGGCTGGCACTCCCAACCGGCCACCATAGAACTCATTCATGGGGACCTCCTATCACGCAACGAGCCTTTGCTCGTGCCAATGATCCGCAACTGCACGCGCCTGCCTTCTAGCGGACGCTATCCGGACCACAACGTGCTTGTCCTACGCGCCATGGTAACTCAAAGGAGAAAAAAAGCAACCCCCGCTGAATACCTTCTTGCAGAACGTGGAAAAAAAGCGCAGACAGAAATTATTTTTTCCTTTTACACGGCAGTGAAAGGCCCTAACCAGTACTGGATTTCCAAATCGGAGTCGGTTTAAATTTAGACATTAACGAACTTCAAATGAACGCTACAGCGAAGACCAACTGTGGTATTCATTTCGCTAACGCTAACGTTGCATTTAATCGCTCGCGTAATGATTGGAATAGGCACGATTGATCTAACCTTTAGTTTGCACGTATTAAGGCCTGATGGAAATATCGGCGTAGTTTAATAGTCAGTGTGGCCAACGTTACGAGCGCGAAACTATCACGATCGCTTCTTCAGAGGTGATGAAAGATGTATTCGCTTGGCAAGAGACCGTAGGAAATTTTAACGGCTACGTGGTCGTATCTTTTTGTAACTTGAACCGCCGATAGATTAAATATTCTTCCATAGATCATACTTCAGGTAACTTAAGCGTGCCGCTTACCTTGCACTTTCAAAAGTTGCTGACGTGCTACTGCCAACGGCGGCAAATCCAACTCCAACGGCGAGTCCCTCTGGAATATTGTGCACCTAACGAACGATATGCACATTCTATTACATCACTCGACAGCGCCGCGTCGTAAGTTGAATAAAATATAATCCAATTATACGCACTGTTATAGCGACAACGAGCAATAAAACTCTCCTCCACTGGTTGTTTTTCTGCTCGTTATTTGGATCCTCGTAAATTGCTCCAATTTCTCCTTGTTCCGCTGGTCTATTTATATTTGCAGTTTGACGCCTTCTGGTATTTTGCTCGTAGAAACCTGGAAAATATTTTTTATATTAATAAAAAGAGTACGGCGCGATGTTAAACTTACCCCCCCCCCCCCCTCGATGCCCGTTTGAACCAATGGAAAAGTTCTCCTGTTGTAATACACAAATATATCCCCCCATTCTTGTATTAAATACAAAGCATAAGAAAGTTTGAGAATTTTCAAACCTGATATTTTTGTTTAAATTTTTTTATTCGTTAGATCCGCAGGCAGGATTAATAAGATCAGTTATCCAGAATCGTGGAATTTTCTGAACACAAAACAACGATTAAAAGCGATATAAAGTTCATTTTCTCTGTAGGAGAATTTTGTGACTCGATAATGATCAACTACATACATCTGTGATCAGTGTTTTGATAGTTGCTTATATTCTCACGATACTGTGTCTGCAGGTTCCACCCATTATTGCACAGACACTTTCATGCACACACTACTATCATTTGCATACATCTTTTTAAGTGCAAAGCAGCTAACGACAACAAACAACTGAACTACTTAGTATCCGGACAATAGAAAAATTGAACGCAATTTATTTCACGAGCTGCTGCGCAGTTTTCCAGGAATAAGCAACGTAAACATCAATTATTGCGTGAATTGCAAAGGAAGACAAAATGAGGAATATTATATTCGCAGAGTGAAAAGATTTAATTTCTATCGTTTTTCAAATAGCTTGTTCCTGAATCAGCCAATAGTCTCTTTTATGTGAAAAAAGCGAAGAGGGGCGAGTGTACAGTGATATTTACATATAAACACGTGTATTATGAACTGATCCCATTTTCCAAGCCTACAGAGAGAATTGGATATTACAAGAAACAAAGCGAGATACCATCGATGGTGGTTGAGTCAATTTGAGTATACATATTCCCACCGGATATCTGTAGGTCGTTATACGAATCATAATCGTCTAAATCCTCGTCACTCTTTAGTTTTGCAACGATCTTGCGTCTTTGTTTCGTACCGACTGACTGCATAGCTAAAAGCACATTGGGGGACTGAATGCCAAGGGAAGATATCAACGCGTCCGTCCCGTAAACAAAAGCCGCGCCTATGAGAAACCCAACTCCGACAGGTACGAACGCGTATTCGCCTTCCGATCCGTAAATTTTGCTCTTTGCCGCCATTTCAATGGCCGGCTCTAGCAGCGACCAATAACTCGCTGCCACCATCACGCCGGCCGCAAATCCCAGGCTGATGTCCAACACCTTACGCTGCAACAAAATCCATTCGATCCATTGTATTCTTCTTCTCTTCTCTTCTCTCCCCCCTGCCTTCTCCTTTCATTTCTTTTCTTTCTTTTATAATCGTCAGCATTAAAAATATTTCATCCATGCATCCTACGATTTAACTACACGCAAACATTGAACGAAATATTATTTTAACCGGGGTCAATGGCTAGAGTAACCGCTATTTCATTATTTGCGTAAAAAACTAATACGGCAAATTTGTTCGTAACAACTTATACACAAATTACATTCTCGATAGCGTAACTAAGTATGCAAAGTACAGGTATATGCAAGAAATATACTGTAGCTAATTTTAAATTCAATATGTTACGGTAATTTTTTCCCCAGATCTTTTGCACTCGCGCCTAATTGCGATTACGCGTATTGCTCTTAGTTCTTATCTGGTTTGGTGAAAAGTATTTACATATTTGCATAAGAATCGGTAATCAACTTAACAGAAAAAACTTAAACATTGGTTAAGCGTCAGCAATTTCTCACAAACGTGAGCAATGCAAACAATAGTCATTCAAAGACTAAAAAATTCTTTGACACTGAGATTCTTTCAGATCCTGTTTAATTAAAATTTGAATTTTATATCATCTTCCAGTGATATGCAATGCAAACAAAGGAGTATCGTTATCTCGTTACTTACGATAAAAGCGAAAGATATAAGAGAAAAAAATTGCAGGATACCGAGAAATAAATGTCATGGCCGACAGACAATTTTTCGAGGTCACAGTTATTCGAAAGTTTACATATTTGAATTTTTTCACAGAGAATGTATATTTTTTAAGGCTGACATAGAGATTCGTGAAATGCTAGGTTTAAAAGTCTAATTTTGAAGTATTTATTGCGAGTACCGTGTCCTCTGTTTCAATATAAATAACACTGTACGGTCTGTTTACAGTAGTAGATAAATTTTCAAACAGGAGGCATTTCCCGCGAAAGAAGTTCGATAAGATAAAGTAAGGTTAGATGCGCTCAGTGAAAAAAGGTTAGGAATAGATACGGTATATCTGCAATCAGGGTATCAATAAAAATGTAGTGACGAATGGATCCTTTAAGATCGTAATCGAGGTTCTGAGAGTGCAATGAAAAGGAAATGGAAAATATCTTACTTGTTTCCCTCGAATGACAATGACGAGTGCGGCACCCGCTGCGGTAAGAGCCCATGTAAATAACGTTCCTAGAAGCGCCTGTGTGATCGGCGAATATTCCTTCAACATTTTATTAATCGTCGAGTTCTCGTCACTTTCAACTACCTATACACTACATCCTCTATTCCGCGAACAGTCCACGAGAAACTGTTTCGTGGGACAGAAAATCTCCCTGATATGCACTCAGTCCCCCTAACAGTCTGTACTTATCTGAACCACCACGTCCACCACCACTACCACCCACCACCACCACCGCTGACGACACTACCTTCACCTTCGCTTCCGTTTGCTACCACATGCATAAACTTACCAATGCATATCAGCGCTGCTATTCCCGTTTCCCTATCGCCACTAACAGGCACGATTCTTGCTCCACGATCACATCCCTTACATGGAACAGGACTAGCATACGCGTGGGCGAAATCAGGCGAAATATATCGTCCTAACTGTTTAGACAGGGTTGCTTCTATTTAGTCCTGGCGCCTGTATGCAACGCACATAACTTTCACGATCAGCCAATAAGAATCCCTGACTCGGTTCACCTATCATAGGCTTATCTTTTGTCACGTGACGCTAAATTCAAACCGCGAAAACTTTAGTCCGTAGTTCGCGGTTTCCGAAGGGTAGGCCGATCATCAAGGGCCCTCGAAGATTTGCATAAATCTGCAATAAGTCAGTAGTGAAGTTATTTTGAACCTGCTCAGTTTTATTCGGTGCGTAGAGACGCGACGTGTGATTCGCGCTTTGTGTCGTGTTAACGTGGCGCCATGGTCGTCGAGGGAGAAGAGCTGATGTATATCGTCTATCGCAGTCCTGTCAACGTGCTAACATGGCGTCTGCGTCGGTAGGTGAACATTACAACCTATTCGAGCCGTAAATGTCGACGCCAAGTTCATTTTATTGTACCTTTAACGTATCGGTTCGTCGGGAAACCCAGTAAGAAACGTAATTTGTTAATACGCAACAAGCTAAGCTTATTGTCTTGCCATTTCGGAAGAATCGTTATTGACGTCGGTTCGTGAATTTCCGTACGTATATTGGGGACCTATGAACATTCAAGTCGGCGTCGTTAACCACTGCATTCAAACACATTTAATCGTACTTTCCTGTACGAGCTCACGTATTCGCGTTTGGCTGCACACTGTCTGCACAAAAATCGTAATGTTAGGATGGCGAGACGGACATATGGGGTGTTTCAGAAGCATAGGTAGAAATCTAAATGCTTGCTGACTCAGGTTTATCGTAGTTCTGGAACATCCTGTATAGCCCTTATTTTGACACTGTATCAATGTTGGACGATTTCGTTGTTAGGTCCCTTTGCTAATGGACGACGATACAATTGCTTTTGGGGAGGAGGATGAGACGGGCCAAAATAACAACAAGCTCAAGTATATAGACTATAAGATAGTTGTATAAGTAGGAAGGTCTGCGTAGTTTAGGTCTAATGTTCACGAAATCTTGCATTTTTATAGACACCCGTACGTCACCATGTTTCATTTAGGCTTCAGAGTAGCGGCGATAGTAGTTTATATGTTGTGCGGGTGGTTCTCAAATAGTTTTATCGCTAGTTTTGTAACTGTGGTGTTACTTCTGTCAATGGACTTTTGGACAGTTAAAAATATCACTGGAAGGTTGATGGTCGGCCTTAGATGGTGGAATTACGTGGACGACAATGGCAAGAGTCATTGGGTATTCGAATCGAAGAAGGTTTGTTCAACTCTCATTCGTAAATCCATTTCCCGAGTTGCTACCATTGCGCCATCAGTTTCCAAGTATCTCGCATACCTCGGTTTTGTTGCATTTCGATAAACTGATTTCACTTGTCAGAGCTGGCCAAGGCTTGCCAGTTTTCACGCTTTAAGGTATCGACGTAAGAATGTCTAGCTACCAAGCAGAAACTCAGTGTTATCGGTACAAAAACTCTGGAAAGGAGGGTAATTACTTGTTATATTATACAAGGTCTATTATGTACCCTGTGTTTCAGGGTATTCAACAGAATCGCATTAATGCAACGGAAGCTCGTATTTTCTGGTTAGCCTTAATCCTCTGTCAAATTCTATGGTCTGTATTCTTTATGCTAGCTCTGTTCGGGTTAAAATTTAAGTGGTTGCTACTTGTGTGCATCGCGCTTGTTTTAAACGGAGCAAACTTGTACGGATACGTAAAATGCAAAATGGGAAAGGATCAAAATATCTCCGCAGCTACGGGCGACTTTTTGAGGAAGCAGGTCATTCAAAATGTTTGTAGAGCAATTTAGAGAATTGTTTTTATACATTCTTGGACACTGGGGAGTTTATAATCGTCGTCTTATCCTAGGTTGCGTCGATGATGACTAGGACTCCTCCGACGAATAATCCGAGCGAACCAACTAACGTGATATAGAACTGAAAAATTTTCTTGCGGCGATATTATATGATATGGTGGAAAATAAAAGTTTGTACATAATACGAAGGATTATCGTATATATATCCTGATGGAATAATTAATAAAGCTACTATCAAAGATACGTACTTATCTTTGTCTTTTCCATGATTGCCCAAGTTTAATCGGGGGACGAGAAAGATAGGAAGATTACGTTAGTTATTAGTTTATTGATGCCACAAGGCAATACATAATGTACACGTTATTTCTCCTCGTCAACAGACTTCCTATTACACAATATTTAATTTTTGTATAGGTGTTAATTAGTAACATTGCATTTATCATACTCACTTCAGCCTGTTGTATTCTTTCTGGCAAGAAAGTATCACAAAATAATTTCCCATTCTTTCAACGATATTTAGTATCTGACTTATTCTCTGTCTTTTTAATTCACATTCTTCTCGGAATTAGTGACTGTAATTACGTACTGTCTGATCCGAGTGGATGAATTCGAGGTGTTTTTCACATACAGTAAGAAACTCGCCGTGATATTGCACGGAGCATCGTTCGTGGCCGATTGTATTTTGTTACGTTATTAAAAATTGCTCCGAAAACGCGAGTTTTTATGCTTTTACGAAGAAGAATACAACAAACCACATATTGCTATACATTTTGGGATATAAAAAAATTATAAACACTAACAATAGACACGCAGCTAAAGTACAACATACGCAAGAATTTTGGAATGATACAAAAAAACGTAACGACATTACGTTCGGTATCTTATAAATATATGAATATCGTGGACTTCATTGTATTGGTAAATTCATACCAACTTATAACTAGTAATATGTTTATACAGTCATTTAATTTCGTTTCTCATAACGTATGGTATTCTCAGTTTGGAACTTTAAACACGAAGTTAATGACCATGTTGGTCTTACCGCACCCGATGCAGCGTTACAGTTTTCTTGGCAGATGCTAAAATATATATCGATTTAAATTGAATGTTAAAATAAGTAACACTGGAAAGGTAATAACGTTCCGAAGATTATCGTAGCAACGACTCCTCGAAATTTCTCTCATCTTTTTCATTTGAATACTGTAAGACTCGTACGAACAAGATCGCCTGAATGGAAACTTCGCGAACTACATATCTCTTTTTGTCGTTTTAACAAGAAGTTCGACGATATATATAAACTAAATTTGTTGCGCGTGGACTTTTTAATAAATAATTACTTGGTGATATGAATGCATTATCGTTTGGAGGACTATCTTTCCTGATGAACGTCAATTTATTTATTTTATTATACCAATTCGTACTTTTTAATAGTAGCTGCATTTGATTTATGAAAAAACAGTCGTTTCGCGTTTCTTCATTGTCAAAGTAACAATATTACATCTATGTTCTGACAGAAGCACGCTATATCACTCGGATAATCGAGGCATAAACATGAAAAGGGAAACGATAAAGTAATGTACACGTAAATTAATCGAGTCAATAGTATAAAAAAACAATTATAAAAATAAAGTAACTATTTCGAGAGTAACTTCCGTGCTCGCACCAAAGGTCAGTTTTGTTTGAAAGAACACTCGGGTATCGATTTCGGTGACGTATCCATAATTGAAAATCGTAAAAAATGACCGCGAAAGAATTTGGGTCGCGTATTGTACATTATTAATACGTGGAGCAACGAACGGGAAAAGTAAAGTAGTGCCGGGTAGTTTGCGTAGAGAATGAGGGAGACACGACTGATCGAACAGTTCACCATTCGATCATGCTCGAGCAATTTAAGTACTTTCACAAGTACCGAAAATACCTAGTAATTAGATGAGACGCAATGGCTTTCAGTCTTACAACGTGAAACAAAATAACACACGAGATGAAAATAAATGCACATTCTGAAACAAGGCGGTACGTATCTAGCGTTTAATGTAAATCTCATGTAAAAAATTACGTGTTCATGTATGCTCGTGTAAGAAAAACGCGTAAAAAAGTTGAAAAAGAGCATATCAAATAATGCGTTGAAAAATGAAAAGCGTTAGAATGAAAGATTTATCATGAATATGTAACAATGAGTCTTTCCGGATAAAGCATATCAATCCCGGTAGTCTGGAAAATATCCACAGCTGTTTTCCTAATGCTTACTCTCTTCATTAATGATATTTATAATAATATATATCTATATATATATATTATTTATCATTTTATTTATATATATATATATTTATATTTATATTTATATAATGTTGCTAATGACAGACGGTGCATGTATGTACACTTAGTCACAATTCCTGACCCTCGAACCACTTTTAGATGAAGAGATGTTAGAACGCTCGATTTAATAATTCGGTATGTAGAAATGGAATTTAAAAAAAAATTAATACTGATTCGTTTCAATATTTATATGTATAACGTTCGTAGATTCTTGTACGAGTAAATGATCAAAGCCAAAACAATGCCAGAAACCAAAAATGATCCTTTCCTTACAGGAGAGTAGTACATTCATTATCGTATATATAGTTAGATATTTTATTAAATAGAATTTCACGCTCTACCATATCGAACAGCGATAGAACGACTCTATACCGAACGGTACGATGAAGATTTTGAAATATAGAAGTTATATAAACGAGCGCATGCTTTATTGTCCTCATAGACTACGAACTTCGTAACTCTTTGAATTACAATTAATATACGTGGAAAGTTCCTATGGTTATCAAAAAGGATATACCGCTTGGGATCGATTGCATCGTTAAGGTTCGTCTTTGGCATTGCTCTGGTGTCTCGGTGCTGGGGATAATGTCAGCAGTTGCTACATACAAGTTTCGCTGATTCTAAGGGCTTTAGATACTCTGATTATAATCTATGCCTCTGACAAATTACATTAGAAACAAGTTTAATCTCCGATACGAAGCAACTCAGCTTGAGCGTAAACCGAGCCAGGAATGATCCAAGTTGAGACAAACTGTTCGTTCGTATAGGTATGTATCTGGGAAAATCCGTAAAAGTAGTCGAGGTAGAAGCCTACAATGGAACTTTGTACACGAGGGCATCGAGGGCTCGGGGGAACAGTACGCAAATCCGACATACAGTGCTTCTAGTTAAATTAGTTCTCATAGAAACCCGCACAACTCTTTTGTGCATTTTAATTGAATATAGGCACCGTTTCCTTTCACTCTTCCTTCATTCAATCCATTTGTTTTCTTCGTTTTCTTCTAATGGCATCGCTTACACGCTAATCTTAGAACAATCGCTTACGATCTACTTAAAATTACAGTAGGTAATGAGAAGATCCCTATCGTGCGTAATGGGCTCAGCATGAATAATTGTCGATTTGGCAGTATGGTAATTTTCTTGTCAGTGAGCGGAAATTTACGTCTCGCTGTTTTCTCAACATTTACTACGGAGATCCTTGCAATTTCTCTGTCTTCGATATCGTTTGCTGCATCGATAAGTACTTTAAGAACGTGCCACTGTCTGTTTTCCATTTTTATTCCTGACGAAGCACACTGCGCGCGTATCCGCTCGCTGTCAGACGTTACGTTTCCCACAAATATGGAAGCACTTTTCATCAAACGAATAGGAAAGTTTGAACTTTTTTCGTATGTATTTGTTTCTCCGTGTGTTTATGTGTACGTGCGTGAAAGTATGTGTATGTGTGTCTGTATTTTTTCATCATATCGTACGATTAATTCGACTGCGAGGCACACGATCGCAAGAATAACCCTCGTCAGTTCGTCTTAAGTTAAAATTAAGCAACCATAGTTTTCGAGGAAGCCGGTAAAGGGTATAAACGCGGGATGTTTCAGATGATCGCGAGGTGGATATGTTTTTAATCATCGAACCCTGGATCGTTCAAACGATATTTTCAATATTTCTTTTCGATTAGAAAATCAGTCTCCCTCCGACTTTGACATGGCCACTTTCAACTCGAAAACGCGCAAGTTGCTCTTGTCCCTTATGTTTTGCTCATCTTTCCTTGCGCCTTGTAACCCGTAAAATAAATTTCCGGAGAGAATTAAGTTTCTATAGATATGATTGTTTCTACGAATACGAGAGCCGTACGTTCTAAACGGCGCGGCAGTCTTGTCCGGCGATTTATTCGCGGAATTGTTTTCGATAAAATTGAGTTTAGCACTTACGATGCCGTGGAAAATTGAAGTCTTCCGCGTACTTGAGATTGCTGCAACACCATTGACTAAGATACTTGGCTGCTACCGTTAGTTGCCCAAGAAGTTAGTAATTTATCGCCTTTCTACTCTATTTTGTCCTTGAAAGGTACGAGTATAGTACATCATGCCCAGAATCGTGGTATAACCTACACATCTTCTTTATCTTGCATAGTTGTCGAGCACTTCATTGTACTAGACGCGTCGCACTTTTGCCCGCTCTCCAACGTCTCTCCCGTTTCTTTGTCGATCCCTTCTGTCCCTGGTCGAATCCCTTTCCTCGCGGGTATCGGGTTGTCAGTTGGCATAATGATCGAAAGAACCCAGGTATTCCAAACTGGCGCGATAACAAAACTGGTATTGGTCCTAGAGAAACAGACAAACGTGTTTATTGATTTTTATAGATAAAAGATCCTTACGCGCATAGACAGGATACACAATTCCCATGGAATTAAACTAACCTCAGTTTGAACCATAGCTGGGCGTTGCGTTCGTAATATTCTGACTGTTTGGAAGATATCAACCACCCCCTCGTACTGCATGCGTTCCAATACGATGCTGAGAGTGATAAAAACTCCGGTTCTTCCGACACCCGCGCTACAGTGCACAGTTATCGGCCCCTCCTGGCCGAATTGCTCTTTCGTTTTGTGTACCTGTCCGATAAAGTCGATGAATCCGTCGCCAGATTTCGGAACGCCCTGTTCCGGCCAGTCGATAAACTGGAACTGTCTGACTGTGCGACTCGCCCCGTCCCGGGCGTCCGTCACCTTGAATTCTCGCAGTATGTATTGCGGCATGTTGTATTCCGCGATTGGATCGACAACAAAGCACTGGTAACGGATCGACCTGTCGGACGGCCAGTATTGATGGCACTTCTCCCTGCCCATCTCCTTTAATTTCGTTAACATGACAACGATCGTGGAATTATGCTCCCAGAGCATACGCCAGAAGTCGTCGGTGGTGTCGCAGAGAGGCCCCTGAGTGGCGATGTACGCACCTCGATACCGATACCCGTCGATTAGGCTGGCGTTTATGTAATCGGACCCTTCGATGTTTCGCTGAGGCTGCAGGCATACTCTGGTACACTCGTACGGCAGAATGTGTACCAGACGGTTTTTGTGCTTGTTACAGGGAAGATTCGCCGATATGAATCGCGTCGAGTCCACTTTAATGTTGGACAGCTTCTTGAATTCCAGTTCCATGCCGGTTATGTTATCGATCTCTGGTTGCATCAGCTTCTGGATGTGGGAGTGCAAATTCCTGGCAGGCACCTCCATGTTGCCGCAGATCACCGCCTCGTAAAGCGCGTCGTGAATGAATATGTACTGATCCTCGGTTTGGACCATGTAGTTCCTTTGTGCGCGTAGGCAAGTCACGTGGCCGTATATGTCGATCATTTTCTCGTGCTTGATTCTTTCGAGCATAGAGTCTATGACTATGAAGCAGCCAGTTCTTCCAACGCCGGCGCTGCAGTGCACGATCAATGGCCCGCTATCCGGCGGATTCAGGGATCGAACTCTGCGCAGAAACTGCAAGAATGGAGCGGGATGTTCAGGCACACCGTGGTCCGGCCAGGCCGTGAATTGCAACTGCTTTATCTCGCGTCTTTCCGAGTATCCCGCCCGAGAAATCTGGAATGTTCTGATGCAGTAGGTGGCCAATTCTTGAACGTCGGTGATGGTCACTGTCATCAGACCGTAAGTCTCGGACCCTCTGCTCGGCCAATACTGATCGCACTTTATTCTCGTCCTTTCCTCCAGTTTCGTCATCATCACGATGGTGCTCGACCTTAATTCCCAGCACATCCGCCAGAAGTCACCGAAAGTCTCCTGGAGAGGCCCTTGAGTGGCTACGTACGCGTTCTGTTTCCTATAACCGTCGCAATAGTTGGCGTTTATGTAGTCCGTGCCCGACATGCCGTCTATCGTCTGAAGAATCACTCTCGAATGATCGTAAGCGATCACGTTTGCGTAACGGTTCTTCGACGCGTTTACTTCCATATTCGAGTGGTCCCAAGTGAACTGTTGGCCGGGCTCTATCGATTCGTACTCCTGGCTGAATTTTAGATTGTCGTTCGCTTTTAGCCGCTCGATGTGATTTCCTAGCTCGCTGATGGGGATCGGCGGGTGAGAAATCATGCCGGGCGTCTGGAAATTCAAACGCCTCATTTCCACCGGATCGGAGGGCGCGTGATTCGAACTAATGTCAGCGGCCATTAACGGACGTGTTACTGCCGCTTGGTCGGGTGCTTTGCACGGCTGTCTCCGTCTGAAAAGATTATAGAACGCAACGATTACACGATTTCCTCTTGCAAGTTAGTCTTCTGATACGCTCTTATCCTCATTATCGTTATTATTAATAATTACAAAGATGGATATTCATAGCAGATCGTCCTTGGGTGCAAGAGTAACGCATTCAAATTACTAAAACTTACAATCGCGAATCCTTCCCCTTCGGAAAGGCCGTTGAACCATGTCGATACGACTTCTCGTTGCCGAGATATCATCGTTTAAACTGAAGTGTTCTGTCTCGCACAATCGGACCTACCGCTCACACGTTGCCACTGACCTAGTTTCGCTGGACAACCGTGTGCGTAGGTCAGTGACAGACGCTGAGTCAGCGTTTTTTTCCTACTACCGGTCGCGCAAACGCATTTCCGGGAAAAAGTATAGGTCACGGACCACGGCACTCATTCATGATCTCGCGCTCTTCGGACACTACACTTGAAGCTTTATATCTCGATAACCATTTGAGATATCGACTTTGAATAAAATGTCACGTCAAACGCACACCGTTCTATATCATCTCAGCTGATCTAATTCCCCGATTCTTTTCCTGATAAATTCTCTTCCAATTTGGCGCGATATTCGCGATTATTAAGAGATGCAGAATCCTGTTTTTCATTAATTACGGGTATTTCTCTAGACTAGATGCATACTCACTTTTTAATGACAAACAGAAGCACAAGGAATACGCTGCCCATTAACGCGGCGATGATTGGGCCAACCACCCACACCATTCCCGGCTCCTGTCCGCTAGTCGTCACAGAAACTTCTGGGTTTCCATCCACTGGAATATTAGGATTAGGGCGGCGCGGTGGTTCACCCGGAGGTACTTCCCTCATGTCGAGCGACAGGTACTCGGAGAAGGGTGACGATGTGTACAAATGCTGTAACAAGAGTTTCGCGATAGATGCTTGTCCTTTCGCGTTCCCGTTGGTGGTATGTTTTCAAATTTCTAGCCTTACCTTTCTCGGCGTGTCGACGACGGCGCGCACGAAAATTCGATATCGTTTGTTCTTCTCGAGTTTCCGATTTTCATAACCCTCGTATATGTCGCCACTTCCCAAGTGGAACGTGTACGGAATATTCCTGTGCGGGAACTTGGCCGCGATGTAGGGTGCGTTCTCCCTTTCCTGCTTGGCACCCTTTCCCGTAATCATATCCTCGGTCAACTCGTCGGGGTGCTTGTCGGCCGTCGGTTTGTCTTCAGGCACAACGATCAAGTAGTAGTGTGAGATTGGTCCGTATTCCTCGGAGGCCTGAGGCAATATCACTTGAATCTCCTCGCCGTTGGCCACGCCGTAAAAGTCCGGCTTCACCATAGGCTTAGGCGCCGCCATTTGTGTAGTGACAGTGATTTTAGCTGGTGGCCTGTATTGTCCGTCGCGCGGCACCGCGCTTACGTTTACGTTATAAGTGGTGAACGGCTGGAGTTCGTTTATCGTGGTAGTCGTGACGCTAGGGTCCAGCAGAATCTGTCTACGAGGAACGATCTGGGTTTGCGTGATCCCCTGCGAGTCGACGAACTCTTTGACGGCGTCGAAGGAGACTTTATAGTTCATCGGGTTCAGTCTTATAGGCGGTGTCCAGGAGAGGGTCATAGAATGGGTAGAGGAGTCCGGCGCTCTCAGGTTCAATGGCACATCTTCCGGCTTCACTTTCACCGTCACCTTCTCGCTGAGCCTTCCCAGACCACTCTTGTATCGCGCGGCAACCGTGATCGCGTACTGAGTGAATTTCTCCAGGTTAACGAGATCCGCGGATTCCGTGAGGCCGACAGTCTTTTGCTTCCACTCGTCCAAGTCTTCTACGGCCGTTGTCGTGTAGAAGATTTGGTAACCGACGATCTTGCCACGATTAGGCACCGGCTCCCACCAAACTTCCACGCTCGTGTCCGAGGTAGCCACCGCTTTCACGGACATCGGCGCCCTGCCAATATCCTTCTCCGTTATGATTGTGATCTTCTCCGAGTAAGGTCCGCTACCTCGGGCCGTGTGCGCCCTTACGTGGAACACGTACTCCGTGTTTTCTTCCAAGTTGGTGAACACCGCCCTCGTCTTGGTGGTGTTTCTATCGATGGCCGTCGAGTGATCGTTCTTTTTATTGAATTGCACGTCGTAACCGATTATTTGACCGTTCCTGTGCTGCCGGATGGGTGTGTCCCACGTCACGCACACCGTATCGGGAGTTTGAAAGAAGTACGACAAATTGGTTGGCGGACCCGTGGGCTCTCCTTCAGGGCTGAACCAGTACCGCACCGTTTCCTGCCCGAACCCAATCTCGTTCTGCCCGGCGACCCTAAATTCGTAGTCTATCCCCCGCTCTTCTGCGATTTAGACGTAAGCCGGCCGACCGACCACAACATTCGGTTAACCGAGTACATACATATAACTACATATTCGAAAAAGCAGTGAAGCATTGCCAAGCATGAAATTCTAGTAGACTTACCAAGATCGGTGATTTTGTAGGTATGCTGGCCAGTTCCTTGAATAAACTCTTCTTTAAGCGTTTGATTCTTAATTCCATATCGTATCCTGTAGCCCAACAGATTACCGAAGATTCGGGTCGGTTTCGACCAATCCAGCTCGAGCACGTCAGGGTCTTTGGACAAAACTCTGAAAGGAATTTGCAGGTTGTTAAAGCGACGAATAAGGCCAGCGATCTCGTCGGAAGCAGGGCTGGACGTACTTTACGTTGACCTGGGGCCTGTTGGGTACACCTCCCGGTGTTTTGATGTGAACTGGCGTCGACCGATCGCCGTCTCCCTTTCTGGTCAAAGCGGCTACTTGTATCGAATACTTGGTGTCTGGTTGCAAATCGGTAATATTCACTTCCAGCACACCGTTTTCGTTCACCTCGAGTCGGATCGGTTCGTTCAGGAGATCCTTCCCCTAAACATACAATTGTAATTAAGTCCAAAGTATTTTGTGTCCGACATTCCGTTATGACCGGCTCTCTAGCTCGTTCGACTGACCTCCTCTCGTACTTCCTGTACGTGTACATGATAACCTCTTATCACGCCGTTCTGCTCTTTCGATTTCGGTGGCTTCCACTTCACGTGTATCGCGGTCGAGTTGATCGGCGTCAGTACGACATCTTGAGGATCTCCCGGCACTGGAACGCAACGCACAGTTAACATGCGCACTTTATGCTCGGCTTGCGCGGCACACTCACAGTCGCACACTCAGGTACACGTAGTCGCAATCGCACATGAAGGGGGATCAAAATAACATCGTAATGAAATATGAATACCTGTAAAACAAACGCGGAGATTTAAGGCGAAACTTAAGAAACTAAAGAACCAGAGACTGTCCGCGTCGTCTGTCCGGTGAATTGGAAACCGTGCTGAGGATAATCAATTTTTGTAAATGGAATCGTCAACTGAACGCGTCAATCGATGGCGTCCAAATGCTTGAGTTAAATATGCAGTAACTGTCGGTCGGCAATTCGTATGATTAAAGTATGATTAACGAGAGCGTCCTGTAGCACTTAAAGGATCGAGTAAGAAGAAAGTAATGCAACAACGTATGACGAGGAATAGACGAGAAAACAAACGATTGAAAAATGGGTGTATAAGTAAAGATAAGTAAACGAGAAAGTAATGGAAAATATGTATGTAGGTACATGCCACCAATCACACACCGGCAAAACAACGTACAAACAATATTATGAGGTACGCAGCGCACCTCATGCTCTACGTCCCTACGGCACGATAATCCTCCATTTGAATACCAATAATGTATGTTTTTATTCTGCATTCGGTTTGAGAACGCGAATGTAGGAATACGCGTATAAATACGTGATCGAGATGCAAGAGCGCGGTTACGTTGGACGATAATGCTACGGCAATATTGGAGAGTCCATGACGAAACGAAGCAGTTTTATACACAGATAGATATATGTATATGTGCGATCTACAATCATTGGTGCTGGGTGTGGATGAAAACTGTGCCAACAGAATCGTGCATTCGTGTCTTTCGATAAACGTGCAAGGGTAACAAAATGTATCTCGTGTATTTACAGTTACCCACATCGACGAACCGCATCGATAATCTGTCGCGAATGTGTTGCCACATCGTCTCTTTGTCTCTTTTCTATTCTCTATTCTCTATTTTCTATTTTACAAGTTTTTTGTTTTCTTTTTTGCTTCTAAGTTGACCGCGATGTCTTTTTTTTTCTCTGCTTCTCTCGCGCAGATTCTGATTGGCGATAGATGGTGTATCTCATGGACGGTCCAGTATCCGGCACCGGAGATCTTACATCGGCATTACACAGAACAATAAGAACCAAACTGTTGTAGGGGAAAAGTAACTCCTACGGTCGTACGAGACGAAAATAACTGCAACTTCTACGTAGCAGTATCGCAAAAGAAAAATGCGTTGCGAGGAAGATACGGCAAAGAAAAGGCAAACGATCGTTTTACGCGGAGAAGTTTCGCCCGTGCTACCGAGATCTCTGCTCCTCTATCGTCGCAGTTAAACGTAATTTAATGTATCAATTATGCCCACAAGTTTCGCTATGCAGCGCAAAAAACAAACTTGGCGAGCGCGCAGTCGCGGAGCGTTACGTATGTAGTACGCGAATGATTTTCGTTCAGATCATAATTGCTTGCCGACTGCAGCAACAAAAACAGTGGGAAAAATTACATCTCCAAAATGGTCTCTCACAGAGAAAACAAAAACGATATGCGAAAGAGACGGTAAAAAGAAAAATATGTATATAGAGAAAACGATTAAATAGGAAGAAAATTCATGGCACAACTCGAGACGAGCTAAGGGATACTCACTTTTTTCAGCTGCGCCCCAAAAGTCGCCAAAAAAGTGGGAAAAAAATTCGTAAAAATTCGTGTCAATTTCGCATGTATATTGAGTAAAATTATAAAATATTTAATATGTTTAGGCATATCAGTGGGTAGCATACTACTGATTGTTATCAACGTCAACATGGCCTCTTTTACAGCTATTATTTTTGCTTCGATTTAAAAAAAAAAATATAGATATATATATATATTTAGGTATATATATTATGTCTCTGTTTCTTTGATAGAACACGCACACGCGCACTCGCTCATTGGTTCGTTCCCTCCCTTCCACGCGCTCGATTTCAATCGTATCCTCTGCTCTGTTCGTAATATTTTTTTTATTCGCTCTGCTGAGATACGACGGTGGAGAAAGTTCTCTTCAGAATCGACCGTTAAATAGAAAAATATCGCTTGGTCCTCGGTTGCAGTTGGTCGCAGAGAGGCGGGAGATGTGAGAATATTTCTTTTTTTTTTCATTTTTTTTTTTGGCATGCGCAATCACTACTCCAAATATGAAATAACTAAAGGCTCATGTCCACCTGCCTCCTGCCGCCAAGAGAAAGACTTCTCGTTTCACTTCGTGTACTCGAAGCGACAGTTTCTTCTCCGAGCAAATAGATCCGAGAACGGGAGGGACAGAGAGATGAAAAAAAGAGTACAAGATGCGTCCCGTTCTTTCCCTCGCGGCACGAGGCGTCGAGAGGAAAGACCTATGATAAAATGTCTACTGAAAAGAAAGCTAGGATGGAAAAACCATAAGACGTAAGAAGTGGGAAGTGGACTCGTGTGGCTCGGGACGTACGTATAAACCGACAGGATGTTCTTGTATCGGGCTACGTGTATGTTCTAAAGAGATGGACAGTCGTGGAGAAAAAGTACGCGATGGGTTTTAGTTCTGTTGCGTAAAAAATTGCACGAATAGAAGAGAAGGATACAAGAGTCGGTAAGGTGGACTGTATTCGGGGGAAAAATTCTTCCTTCACCTCTTGGCAACTCCAAAAAGTCACCCGCAAAAAATGTTAGCTCGATAAAAAATCCGTATTATTTTCTGGGGAAGGGCTCTCTCTTTTTCACAGAGAAGGCCGGAGGGACGGCTTTTTCGAATACGGTAAAAAATATATCCGTCCCCCCCTTTTGTTCCCTTTTGTTTTACCAGCAGCATCCACCCGCGCATTCACCCATGCAAAAATCACAAAATTCCCCGCAAAATACGCACGTAGATAGGTGACTGTGAAATGAAGTGTGTCGTTTAGACCGGTCGGCTCTAGAGTGCACGGCACGCGAAATAATCCGATTCTCGATCAGTCTTTTCCGTTGCTGGTTTTATCGGTGCAGCTGGCGGATCGAATCGGATCGGATCGGATCGAAACGGATCGGGTCGGATCAGATCGAGTCGAAGGAGACTAGAAGGGAGGAAGAAACATGCGTTTGCGAGGAATTCGGAAACCTTGATTCGGCTTTCCGTAGAGAGAAAAAAAAGAAAAAGATCTGGGGGGAGGGTCGTTAATTCTTGAAATTCTCGACTTTAACCGCAAATCGTTAGAGTAATTCATGTACAAACGTAAAGATACATATACATACAGCGTAATAAAATCTGTCTAGATGCCTAGGAAAATATGTAATAAGAATGAATACACGATAGAAGAATGAAATAGGTATACGTAACATATGGAAAGAACGTATTATACATGTCGAATAAAATAGTAATTCAATATCACAGATACGATTATTAACTTACAGAGGCAGAAGATGGAAAAATAGGTCGGTGTGTTACATGCAGAGAGCGAAGGTGCACGTATAGACAATATAGAGAAGGGCTGGTCTGGTGATATCATTCCAACGAGCTTGGTGAGTGTAAAAAATTAACGGAATCCCGCATTAATGATCGGTCGGTATTCGTTACGACCAGAGAGCGAGAGACCTCATACTACTTAGGGAGTCTAGCAGAGCGCATTAACCTATTTTCTCATCGACGGATTCGCTTACCCCGAATCATTTAAGCAGAAGTTCCTATTCGCGAAATATGTCGAATAGATTTAGTTAACCCAGTGCAAACGAAATTCATTGATATCGTATCGCTACCCTTCTCTCTTTCTCTCTCTCTCTCTTTCTCTCTCTCTCTCTCTCACTCTTTCTCTCACTCTCTCTCTCTACTTCGTTTCTTCCCCCCTCCTCTCTCTCTCTGGACTAAAATCGAAATACCTTTGCTTTTGCCACGGACTCGTGGTTATCGAACAAACCGATAGTGATAACGAAGAAGATTGCATGGATATTGGTATTCAAATGTTTCAAAGTATACGTCGGACGGCATATTTTCCCACGTTCGCGACAAGATTTCGTTACTCGTTTAGCCGATTGAGTTCGCGCTAAGAATACATTCGACCGAAGTATTCGCGACCGTCGACCCGATTCCTCGAACATGAATCCCTGCCACTAGAGTTTTCTCGTGTTCCCACGTGCTCATCGCGCGTCCCCTTTACTCTTGCATACGGTACTCTTTTATGCACTCTCTCACGCATTCACGCACGGCACCGATTCCCGCGGCGATCTCGAAACGGTATCCACGAATCCCTAGCGAGACGAAGCCTCCCCCGAGCATCGAGGCATTCTTTCGCCGCTGGCTCGAACGCGTCCAGCGGAACGAGCAGAGAGCATAGGAGTCGAGAGATCACCGCGAGACGGTGCGAACAAGATTGCACGACAATCGACAGACGGGGGGGTGCTTTTCGAGGGGTGCTTTCAGTGCTGGTGTGCTCGGCACGATATACCGCATCGACTACGACAATTGGATATTTAAACACGTGTATAGAGATTGCTGCATGTGCTGCGAAATGCGGTGCTCCTGATACGCGAACGTCGAACGAGTAAATATACGTATGTCGGGTGCGCATATAGTCGCTCGCGCGCGTACGCACGAGTCGGCTTCGTAGATACGCGCGCACACACACTCACCCACGCACACGACCTACGTGCATGCGTGCACGCGTGTGCTTTTAGGCTGCCGGCTGTTTACTCGACTAAGCGAAGGGTGCTTTTCAAATAGTGCGGTGGTGGTGTAACATTCTACTGGTAGGTATACTGCGGAGGCGGTGCGTCTGCGTGTGGTTCTGTGCGTAGGTGCGTAAATACGTGTCCTCCGCCTCATACTCCTCATACTCCTCCTCCTCCTCATACTCCTCCATCACCGCCTTCCAACACCTTTCATCACCTCTTACCGTGCGCAACACGCGTGTGCGACTGTACATGCGTGCGTGGTGGGTGCGAGATAAAAGAAACGGTGCCCGAGTGATAAGTAACAGTTTTACCGGTGCCCGTGCACATACTCATAGTACTGGTGTAACAAAATACGTATCGATAATACCTTTGGAATAATATAATCAGAGTAGAGTAGAGTGGTGGTGGTAATAGCGGCGACAATTACAATAACGAACGACATTTGTACGTGTACACGACGGTGAACTTTTAGTGCTTGACAATGTGCGAGCTTACACGGCAGGGTGCTTTCAGCAGTGCTTTTTATCGTCCCGCCTCGCTTTGCCGAGTCTGCTTTGAGGGGGTTGATGGCTGGATCAGTCGGTCGGTCGGTCGGTCGGTCGGTTCGTAAACGAGACAATGCGTGGAAGGAAGCGGGCGTTGAGGGGGGGCGCTGGTGAAACGAAAGAGGATCCCTGGGTGTTCCGTGGTGGCACCGAGTGGAAAAGGTTCGAGGGAACGTCGTTAGCGACGCGCCTGTACGACTTTTAACGCGACAATGACGCCCCTACCACAATGCTCCTCGCAACAAATGATTCCGATTCCGATTCCGTCGCTTCTACCAAGGTCTTCGATTATTTTTTTTTTCGAGACAAAAGACACCTGCCGTCGGCCGCGCCGCTGCTCTTCTCACTTTCGTTCCGATGAGAAACAACCACCCCCCGGCCGCTGTCGTACGACGCGTCGCACACCACCGAGGGAGAGAGAATAACCGCGACGAGAACGCGTTCTCTCGGGGCTCGTTTGTATTCTGTTCTTTTGATTTCGAGGCTTAAGGGATTAGTCGACAGTGGCGGTGACGGTTAGTGCGGTTGAAAAAACTTGTACCATGCAGGCGGTGGCGTGGTGCCGTTGCCGGCACCCACTTGGGAGAAGGATAAGGAGCGGGTCGAAACGAAAAGCAAAATTTCCTCATGCATCGGCATGCCATTCATTGGACGTCGAGAGGAGCAGTGGTTGATAGTCGGGAGTGCGGCGGCTGTGCAGACTCGGCGTAGCTCGGCGGCTCTCTTTACGGTGGCGAGGATATTCGTTTCGGGACGGAGTTGTCGGGGCTCAGGCATGGGGCTGGATTCGAGACGATAATCTCCGGGAAGAAGATGGGTTGAAATGGAGGAGTTGTTAAACAAACAAAGGCATGCTCTAAACATGTGCAAACAATAGGTAGAACTAAATCTTAACTAAAGACAGAAGAGCCTTATATATCAGAGATATAGAAATGTATATACATATATACGATGTGTAATGTATATATATATATGTATATATGTATATAGTGAAAAAAGTGCGTTATATATATATTTCTTGTGTGTGATACATACGCTATAGTTTTTTATATATATACGTAAGCATTTCAACGACAAGCTGCCGCCCCCGTACACAGTGATTATTTCCAACCGATATACTTGTAATTTTGCGCGACAGCACCGCGGTCAACGGCTGTTCTCATAGACACGCAGATGCCTGCGGGGAACGTTCGAGAGATGGAAATAATACTGAGATGAGATCGGGACGGTCAGCTTGGTCTCTATCTTCATAACACGTGGCAAGAGTGAGTCAACGAACTAAAGAGAGAAACGAAACATCTTTACTGACGTAACCACGGTAACCACCAGAAAGAACATTGAGTGTAACGAGTACATATCATTAGACAGTGGATATAATACGAGTTAGTGCGAATAAATCTTAAAAACTAGCTGTTCAAAACCTGGATCATCCTCCTGCAAATGCTTTAAGGAAAGACAAAAACACGTGAATAAGTATATAATTAAGTATTAGGCAGCGTGTTAAAATGAGTATCCAAGTTTAAAAATTGGGGCTGGGGTTTAGGGGTAAAAAAACCAACGGCAACGAACAAAGGGATAGTTGCGATTAGGCCCTGTAAAAATAGTTAGAGAACACGTTTTTCTTTCCTTTCCTTTCTTTTCTTTTCTTTTTTTCGTTTTCTTTTTAGGGGGAGGGGCAAACGTAGCTGAGCTCAAAAATTGGTTATCAGCTTCTGAAAAATCCGTGGCTGCGTGCACCTGGAAAAAATTTCTGAGGCACACTAATGTGGGGGGGTTTGCGAAGGGGGTTGGGTGGGTGTGGGGTTTAGAGGGCTCCGGGGCCTCTGGGTGTACAGAATAATCCGTGGAGATTTGTTGTCGCAAAAATCCCAAAAATATAAAATCTCGCCAGCCAAAAAAGTAGGGCCAACATGGTTTCGCGTCTCGTCGCGTAGGTGCCGCGCGTGCCGTCCAAAAAATGGGGAATCGAGGGGTTGTGCCAGAAAAACGATAGGAGAGCGATGGACCAGCTTTAAAGGAGAGACACGAAAAAAGTTGTGCGCGTTCAAAAGTTACGTTCGCGCAACAAAAAAAATCAACATTCTTTTCTAATCGGAAAACAGGGCCGCGGCGCGCTCGTTCGTGTATATCCTCCTCCTTCTCCTCCAGTTTCCATTCCTTTTTTTTTTCCTTCTCTTTTCATCGCGGCAGACAGTTGGTGACTTGACAGTTCGTTTCTCAAAAGCGCAAGTGAATCGCAAAAGTGGCCTGCGAGGGAAAAGCTTCGCTCACGTATTGTACAATGTAATATAATCCAATGAAATCGAATGGCATAGAATGCAACGATAATGCAATAATACAATATAACGGGAACAGAGAAAGAAAGTTGTCGAAGAGAAAACCAACAGACTATATAGAACAGAAGTGGGGCGGGAACGGAGGGTCGTAAAGAGGGATAGAGTGTTAGTGTCGGTCAGGAAGAGGCAGGTTCGAAGAGACGTTAGCGGAATCTGAAATCGAAAATAGATTTAATGCACGTATATAAAATTGAACGACAGACCGATCGTTACCGGCCCGATGCAATAGGGGCGTGTCATCGCAACCCGCACTAGAATCGCGCGAATGTCATCGGACTGATTTTTGGCGGGCTTTTATATTTTTGGCTCTTGCGCGACGAACCTTATAACGCGATACGTCGCCATCGCAAGAGTATCCTTATACGCGAAGCGTGGCGTTTGAACATTGGGGCGATTCACTGTAGGTAATCGCGACACGCGTAGAACGTTATAACTTGAGCTTGTCTGCGGCCCGACAGTCGTGTCCTACACTATGGAGAGATGAGACGCGATTTATCGCGACGCGAGGCATTCGCGGACTGTTCGAAAGGAATTGGTCACGCTGATGATTTCACGCGCCACACTTCGGTAGCCTGGAGTGAACGTAGAAAGACGGTTAAATGAACGTCAGTGATACATACCGTCCTCGTGAGTTCTGACCGAGATAGGATAACTCGGGGGCCCGTCACCTACGCTGGTCCCGGCCAACACCCAAATCCGGTACTCGGTCCATTTTTTCAGTTCGTCCAACACGAATCGCGTGTCATTCAGTCTGATAACCTTCGCCTCCGAGTCGGAGCGTCCGCTCTCGACGACTTGCAGCTTGTAGTACACGATCCTCCCGTTCGATCGATCGGCAGGCGGAGGTTCCCATGTTACCAATATGGAGGTCGGGCTGATCGCTTGTCCGGTTACATTGCGAGGCGGAGCCCCGGGGACTGTATAACACTCAGTTGTAGGGGGGAAAAAAGAAAACGAAAACGAGGCAGGGAAATAGCCGGTCACCGGACGATCGTGGCGAGAACTTCGGCCTCGAGCACCGAATCGAACGTTGGCGAGATTTCGTTGCGGTTTGCGGCCCGATTCGTCTTCGAGCGGTTTGTTCAAGGCGTGCGCGCGAGTTGCACCGCGAATTAAAACGAATACCCGCGTGTTCGATTCGATGGGCTCGACGAGCATCGAAGGCCAGGCCACGTTCGAACTTGACTGACGGGGGGATCGAACTAAACAGCTTTACACCACGATCGGTAGGGGTTCGGAATAGGTGTGTCACTCAAGGAAAAACTCATGAGTCGATCCTTGAACAGTTGAAAAAGTACGTGATTAGAGAAATTTCTTCAGGACGATCGGTTAACTCGCGCGCTAGGCACGGAGTCAACGTCAAGTCAATGTGCCTTGATTCGTAAGGAAACGAGACAATGAAAAACTGAAGAACGGACGTAAACCATACGTTATCGAGAATGAAAAGAGGTGCCCAAAATGCACACATATATCAATGCAGTGCTTAGTGCAATTTATATGTATGATATGTACGTATATATATATATAGATATATATATAAAGTGGCATCCAAAAACGGCTTTCTTATTTGCAACGCATGCAATCATTCTCACTCTCCCACACTTCACGGTTCAACGATACTCTCTATTTTCCGCCTTTCTGATCTGCCCTCACCCACCCCCCGCCCAGCCCTACCCAATTCAATGATACCACGTGGTCGTGGATCTTTGCTCTGCTTTCCTTCAAGGTGTCGCGTATGTGAATATAGCTTACGCTACTTGCGGGAGCGTCTAGCGCTACAGCACCTCCTACCTGCTGTGCCAGGACGATTCGCGATTGCATCCAGCTAGCATAAGAGGAGAACACCAACTCCACCTCGCGCTCTCGGGCAATCGCGAATCGACCTTAAATATCCGGCACTCCTCGCTGCGTGAACTCACTCCCTTCCTTTTCACTTCTCGGCTCGCCGTTTGGTCTTTTGCTTACCGTACTGTTTCGTGCGAACCGGATACGGAATGGTCGTTGCTCCCTCTCCCCTTTGGCTCCTCGCAGCCAGCCAGACGTAGTAGAGCGTGTTCGGGTAGAGTCCCGTCAGCGTGTAGTTCCCAGTCACCGGAATCTTCCGATGGTGTCTCTCCTGAAATTAATAACAGTCTCGAGAGTATAAAGCCGCGGAAAATCCGGAAGGCGTCGCGGGCTCGAGGCGACGCGACGCCACGGCCGCGAGGAATCGCGGCTGCTGATTCGGCTACCTGTGCGTAGGTATCGTTCCAATACAGCTCATAGCTGAGGATATTTTCCGCGCTATGAGCAGGCTTACTCCATTGGAGCGTTACTTTGGTCTCCCCGATATCTATCGCCGTCAACATTTCCGGTTGGCTCGGCACCCCTTGTTGCGTCTTTATTTGAACGGGCAGGCTCAGTGGACCGGGTCCAACGCTGGTCAGCGCTTGCACGCGAATCGTGTATATCGTGTGCGGCGTTAAATCCGAGATGGTGGTCAGCTGACTGTTGTCCACCATCTGGTATTGCCAGGACGCCATTTGTTGATTCGGATCTGTGGTGTAGTACACTTTGTAGCCCTGTAACGGATACCATTCACACGGTCATCCTCACCACTCCGACACCAACGGGCGCCGCCGCGAAACATCAAAAACTGACCGTCACTTGACCGTTCGGAGTCTCTGGCTCGTCCCATTGTATCACCATCGTACTCGAACTCAGGGGTCGGACTTGAACCTTTCGCGGCGCAGTACCAGGTTCTAGAACGGAGAGATCATCCTGAATGTCGCTGGAAACGCGTGCCCAGTGGAACAAGCCACTCTAGTTAGTCACGGGACAGGACAGCGTACAACTAAACCCCGAGGAAACAACACCAGAAGAACCAAACGCACTCGATCCCGGTAGGAAAAAAGAGAACAACAGATACTAAATTGAACCGGGCCTCTACGATGTCCGTGGTATCGTAACTACTTGTTGTTGGTGTAATTGTTCTCGTGAAAACCGAAACAAACGAACCAAACACAATTGATTAGCCACAAGTATGTACATACTCGTTGGAAACACATACTAGGTGTGAATGAGTGTGCGTGTCCGTGTGCGCGTGCTAATAGATGACAGATATGTGCGTGTGCCTCGTGTTGCTGAATATACACGACAGACGAATAAACCGGGGGAAAAAAAAAATAAAACGATAAAAAAGAGAACAAACAAAGGGAAAATCGAAATGAATAGGAAAATATGAGAAACGAGTATACTGCTACAGCACTCTTAGTATATGATTGAACTTACTGGCACCTCCATTCGTCGATTCCGCTATTGAAAGAAAAGGATGAACGATTATTCTCAGTGGTTATCGATTAAATGGCATTATGCACGGTGAAAATACGAACGGCGGATGCGGCTCGCGGCTGCTTCGTATTTTCACGAGGCGTGAAGTGTGCGCTACTATATATCGAGGAAAGGTGCAATTCCGCGTGCTGTCTCTCCGCGTATTGGCTTTTTTTTTCTCTTTTCCGAAAAAAAGAGACGGAGAGAGGAGAGTCGAGGGGGTAACAGAGACGGAAAAATCCGGGGCGAAACGGGACGTCGAAGCGCGACGCGCCGAATGCGATCCGACAAAAAACACTAACACATGGTGCAACACAGAGAGAGGGGATTGGTGTGATAGGTGAAAAAATTTCTTGTCACTTACATGAATCAAATCGTGCGTCCACGGCGGACAGCATGGAAAAAAAGTATAGTTTCCCTCAAAAAATCGTGTCAAAACTTGTTCCTCCTTCGTGGTGCAAAAATATTAACTACGTGCAAAAACATGGTACGCGGCGGTCTGGTAAGGTACCTTCTCGCTTTCCATACTACGCGCGGAAAAACACCGCGCCCGTTCCATCTTCTCTTCATCTGGACTGATTGCCAGTGGACTCGGTGCCCGTTCGATCTCCGATTCTTGCGTCGCAGAGGATTCGTTCGAGAAGCACGCGTGTGTACGTACAGTCCGCGACAAAATGATAGGACACACCTGGATTTTTCGTGTTTCTCAAAACCAATGATGTATACCAAGATTTTCTATATAGGTCTATATAAAGTATCCCTTTCTTAGTAACATGCGAAAGAACGGCAACTGTTTAAGCTATTTTTCAAGAATTATAACCATTTACTTGAAAAACGCGTGCGACAAAATGATAGGACATGTTTAAGAAAAAGAATAATTTAAGTCAGAAACAAGGGTTTTATTTGAATTTTAATAATGAGTACATTTTCCCCTTTTTTCTATAACCTCCAATAGCCTCTTAGGTAAACTTTTGTATAACTTTTTTAACAATTTTCTTGAAATGGAATTCCAGCCTTCCTCAATAGCGATTTTTAACTCGTCCAAGGAATTAAATTGTTTTCCACCTCGATATACATAACGAGTTAATTGCCCCCAAACGTTCTCGATAATATTTAAATCCGGTGATCTTGCCGGCCATGTTAAAACTTTGATGTCATGAGTGTCAAAATAATTTTTTATAATTTTGGCAGTATGCACGGCTGCATTGTCCTGCTGGAATATGAATTTTTCTCCACTTATTCGCCGTGCATGTAACGTTATTTCTTCGTTTATAAGCTTCATATAATCTGGGCTTTACATGTTTCCTTTCACAAACCGAATATTTGTCTTTCCTTTGTACCCAATCGCTCCCCAAACCATAATACCTCCTCCTTTCATTTGGCGTCTCATTTGAAATTGTGGATCTTTTCTAAGGTCGTGAAAATAGTATGACCAGCCATCAGGTCCGTCAAGTGTAAATCTTTTTTCGTCTGAAAATATAACTCTTCTCCACTTTTTCCTCCAGCTTATGTGTTGTCGAGCAAATACCATTCGGTCGTCGATGTGTTTCTTCGTTAAAGGTGGTTTTCTTTTAATTTTTCTTCTTTGAATATTTTTTGATTTTTGTAAGATACGTTGCACGTTTCGTACATGTGTAGATACACCAGCTTCCTGTGCAATTTGACGTGATGTCAACATCGAATTAGACGCAACTTTAACAATTGCACGCACTCCACGCTCACTTACGGCACGTGGGCGACCCTTTCCTTTCGTCTTGCCGTACTTGTCAGGGTTCTTTAATAAATTTCTAATCACATTTCGACTTCTGCCTACTAATTTCGATATTTTAGAAAGGCTTGTGCCTTCTTGCCTTAAGTTTAAAATCATTTTTATTTCGGTTTTGTTTAATTGTGTACCGCGTCCCATTTTATTACCGCCAGTTATTCTTTTGTTTTTGGGGTTTAGGTTGCCCATACTGCGCGACCCCAGCGCCTCTGTTAGCGCTACCGAAAAAACATACGACGCCGAACAAACAAAATGGATTCATTATTAAAATTCAATTAAAACCCTTGCTTCTGACTTAAATTATCCTTTTTCTTCAATGTGTCCTATCATTTTGTCGCACGCGTTTTTCAGGTAAATGATTATAATTCTTGAAAAATAGCTTAAACAGTTGCCGTTTTTTCGCATGTTATTAAAGAAGCCATACTCTATATAGGCCTATATAGAAAATCTTGGTATACATCATTGGTTTTGAGAAATATGAAAAATCCAGGGGTGTCCTATCATTTTGTCGCGGAGTGTACACGTAAGTCGTCGCGGTGGACATATTAACATAACCACGATAGCCTTCTCGAACGAATCCATCGACACGAGCGATCGTGAGAAATGTGTGTCCCTGTGTAGCTTCGACGAAGCAACCAAGCCACCGGGAGGCTCACAGCGTAATTGCATCGACCAGACGTACACGGATTTTTGCGAGGCATTAATGTTGGCGATGGCGAGGACAAACGAAATAGATAAAAGGAAACTAGCCAAGTAGCAACTATACTGACTTGTCTCGCCAGTGGTGACTGTCACCGGGGCACTTGGGGGACCACGCCCAATGGCGTTCACAGCTATCACGTAGAGCTCGTACTCTGTGTAGGGGCTGAGACTCCGGACATGGTAGTACATGGTCGTGATGCCCGATATCTCGGCGAATGCCTGATTCACGTGCTTCGGCTTGTGCTGGATTACGTAGTATTGCAGCTCGTCGGAACCTTTGTAAGACCAAGTGAGCTTCACGGAAGTCGCAGTGATGTCCGAGACTTGAACGTTTTCCGGAGGACTCGGTAGAGCTGTAATTTATCGCCAAGACCCGCCTTTAATTCTCTGCGAGTTCTCGGGGGGTGGGAAGGGGAGTACGGCTACGGCTTACGGCGATAACCCGAATTAGCAGAGAATCAGTGACAAAGCTGAGGTCTCCGCAGCGGACAAATCAGTTTCTCGGGAAAACAATAGGAGTAGGCAAATACGTAAAGCGCATTGTCTTTAGCCTCTTTGTGAGGCGTAAGCCGATCGACTTGCATTAGGTAATTAGTTAGTTGGATCCATCTCGATACGAACATTGAACTTTGACCATCGATGTGGCCTCTATGACACCGAGGTCACTGGCGGCGGTGCAGGTGTAATTAGCGGACTCTTGTATATCGGTGAGCATCAGGACATTCTTCCCAACGGGCAGCTTGTCCTCCGGTGTCAAATCGGTAGCTGGATCCTTCCGCCACTTGACGTAGGGCATCGGCGCACCAACAGCCACGCAGTTTAAGCTCAGAGACGAGCCCTGCATTACTTCGCTCACCGCTGGCGGCGGAATCGAGAACGACGGCGTGACGCGACGAACTATGTTCAGACGATTCTCCATTAGTAACGAGATCATGCGATTTTCCGCGATTTTCTGGTAACCAAGTTACGCGAGCAAGCATAGGATACCGTACAAGATCGTTGCGCTGTCTATTAACCGACGATACGCGTTCGATTAAGCCCGGAATAATGGTCGAATGCGGAGGAATCGTCGCTCCAGTTGCGGCAAGAAACGTCGTATGTCCGCGTGATGTGTACTTGCAATGTGATCCCAAGCGCGCGAATCCTTTGTGCCTCCGTCGGCTTAGTTTAATTACACTTTAGTTACGTTGCATTAATTTTAATTACGAAAGGTAGAACGAGTCGGTTTACCGGGACTGACGTTTGACTCGCGGCAACGTTTTCTACCGAATTCGTTAAAGCGGCGATGGGCGAGATTAAGAATTGTTTCCATCGGATCTCCCTCGAAACGCTCGGATATCATACCTTTCACGTATAGCATGGCCGACTTTGAATACTCCGTCCCGACTGAATTATTCGCCACGCATTCGTACTTTCCTTGGTCGTTGACGTCGCATCCGGTTATTTGCAGCGCCCCTGTAACACAAAGTAAAAGATTCTTTAGGATCTTCGCCCCCGCAGTCGATTCTTTCAAAGGACACCCCTGGTTTCCAAAGTTTAATCCAATTCGCTGGCGAGCGTTAAAGGTGACTTCAAAGCGGATACGTTTGAAAAGTTAGAGGCACGCACCGAGCTATGGAAGAGATACGTCAAAGGTAGCTTCCTTTCTTTCGTCCAACGCACCGTTTCACTTTTATGAAATTTAATCCCCGTTCCTTTAATTCAGTCCTTCGCAAAGGTTTCTCTGGACCCGGCCCGATGTTCTCTCGACCGAAAATCAATGGATCCGGCTTTCGATTAGTGTTTCGGTCTTACACGGGCTGTTGCGGCTCGTTTAATTCGTTTTTGCAGCGCTAATTGAGTTGGTAGCGAGTGGAGGAACGCGTGGAGGGGTACGCGCGGAGCGCAGAGGCGTGGAAGCTTCTCTGCGAAGGGGGGAATCCGTTTCAAAGTCCCGTTACAAAGGCCGTCTATTCCACTTTCTGTTTGGCCTGGCCGGTTCGTGCGCGATTTCCATGATGCATCAAGCCCCTTAGCACGATACCAACCACGATGATGAACTGGCTGTTACGAGGCGTGTGATTATCTCCGTAGACGTCACTCCTTCGGTATAATTCAACCCCCTTGGATCTCCGCCCTCGCCCACCCTCAACACCCTCGACACACTCTCCCCGCGATCCACCATTTCTCGACTCCCGACTCCGGCGCGCCGACCCTCCCTCATCCGCAAAGTAAACACGACGGATCAACGGGCTTGTTTTCCATCCTTTCGACGTTGACGTTTTATCGATCCGCGATAATAATTAACGATGGTAATTAATGGGGTCTGCATCGCCGTGCAACCTCCGGGAACGACAAACAGAGCGAAGGAGCAGACACGCGTGATACATAATGCCGTTTCTCGACTCTCGTCGAGAGGAGCCAGAGGAGTTCCGGCAAATCGCGGAACGTTTCGGTGAATTTTTCACGGCAAACCAAGCGTGGATTCTCGGTGGTCGTCGGGCGGTGGTTTAAATATTTCCCTACGAGTCCAGCCGCAACCGTATGGATTTATAGGGTTTCGTTGTAAACGTGACTTCGGCGACCAGAGCCAGAGGGCGAAGGAGGGAGGAGGAGCGGCGCGGAGGGGAGGGAAGGGTCGAGGGCAGAAAACACTCCATCACGAGCAAGAAGCCAGGCGGTTTGATATCGCGTACGATCAGAATACATAATCGAGCCTCATCTACAATTTCCAGTAAGCTGACCAGGAAGGAACGCGTGGTCATATTGTTATCCCATCCAGTCACGTGCACGTTGTTAGCGCGGCTGTGAAAAACTTGGATTGCCGTGAACAGCAGAATGCCGGAAACCGTTGCTCATCCTTTGGTAGGTGGTACTATCCTGTTCCGAAGCAACGGCGGCTCCCGGTATCCCCGCCGAGAGAATCCCTTCGATTATTCACCGCGCGTTTTGCATCGCTTATCCGTCCGAGCAAGCCGACGCCAATACCCGCGAAATTTCGCAGCAGGGAAAGTAGCGTGGAATAAAAAAAAAAAGGCTCGCGGCTGTCGTCGCTTTTATGACGCAATTCGCAGGACCGACGCGACACACATACCTATCGTTTATTCTATCGGTAATAATAGTAGAGAAGGCAGGCTAGGCTCGGACAACAAGGCCAATTAGACGTTAAGTCGGACGCGAAACACCGTCGTCCAAGCGATTAAAAGGCCCTTTATGAATTCTGAATAATCGTCGCACGCGAGCTTCTTCGGCTGCTATCTGCATACCTACGTGGATGCATGCAGGCGACGGCGAACACGCTCGAGTGTCGCTGCACGGCGTTAATGTGCAGCTGGCTGGTGTAACGTATCCTCTATTTTCGACTCGTTATAAAACCCGATGACGTTCAAGTGGTGTACGCGATCTATCTAGGTCCGCGTCGCGATAGCGTCGACGCGCACGAAAGGGCGCTTTCATCGTGTAAAGAAGGTGGAATTGAATAAGGATGAGAATCTATCGTACAGCCGTCTCACGGGCACATCTCGTCGCACCGTTATCAACAAGAGTTGCTCATCTCTTCCAACATCTCCCTTCTGTCGTTTAGAGGCGACGACAAATTTATAACGCGACTCGGAACGTCGCACAACAGCAGCCGGTCGACTCGACGGAGTTGCGATCCGAAGATTTCTCGTAAAGCGGCGAGATCGTTCCGACAGTTGGCAAATATCTGCGGTAAATTCTGCCGTTTGGTGAGTCGGCCTCTTTGGCTGTGCCAACAACGGGGGAACCTTTTTTTAACAAGTCAGTGGGGCACGTTCCAGCTGTCAGTAGGCAAGGAGGAAACATTTCTCCTCGAGTCCGTTCTTGGAGGGACGACTACGGACGGTTATACGTCTTGCCCCGGCATAAATATGTATATGTATAGAAAAATATTGCGCTCCCCTCGAGAACGTACATGCATATAAACCGGAGAGTGGCGGAGGGAAGCAACGCGATGGGAATGGTCGAAATTATTTGTGCGTTTACCTACCGATATTGAAATATCTCGGCTGATATTTAATATTACGAGTGGTAATCGCAAAGTGTACGCACACCGTGCAGTCGCTCGTACTTTATTCGCCATCGTCTATTTCCGTGCCGCCGTTGGGGCTTTTCTTTGCCGGTCCCTACTCCCTTCTTCCCCGGCCGGGGAAGATACGGCAGGAAACGAATACAGATAGGGACCGATGTGGGTGATGACTTCGAAAGACGGGCGCGCATCGGCCTGGGTTAGGTCGATTCGATTGAGATAGAATGCAAACAGAAAATATGTTTACCTCGGGGCTACAGCCTTCCGCTCCGTTCCTTCTTCCTTTCCTTTTCTCCTATCACCTCGAGGGAAATGGAGAAAAGATTCGTTGCCTTCCTTTCCCGTGCTCTTTAATCGTGCTTTACAATTATACCTGGCCACAGCCAACGTATCGACCGGGTGAAGAAGTAAATTATAATTATCGAGAAACGTTGGAACAGACGACGCCGACGCACTGTTCGCAGTGAAACGAAATGGCTAGCAAATGGGTTAGCTTTATTCATTTGCAAACAGAAAATATGTTTACATTGGGGTGAAGGTATCCCTCTGCCGGGGCTGTACTCCGTACTCGTCCTGTTCCATTCCCGAGAACGCTCGTCGCGATTTAGAAGGGGGAGCGTACGTCACGTCAGAAGCGTTTCCTTTTGCTGATATAAGAGAGAATGACGGGAGACGCGAAGATTATGCGGGCACGTAACGTCTTTCGCGGGGATGTGAAGCAGCCACGTCGGTTCGCCAAGTGCATTGCTCCGCGGAAGGGAAATCGAATTACTCGTTGACGTTCCCACACCTTTTTGCTGTTTTATTCGCGCGCGCGCGATGGCACGATTCGTTAATTGTATGCGAACGGAGGCGACTCGAGTTGCTCCTTGTTTCTTGCCAGCACGAGTCACGCGGAGTGGAACGGACTCGAAATTAAAATTCCTCCGTCGACGAGACAAATTTTCCAACGCGTTTAACTGTTGCCGCGTTTTTTCTCCCGCGATGCTCCAGACGGATCTGGAATCTATCGAGCTCCGGCAAGCGTGCGCTTCCACCTCCCGTCTCCGCACCTTTTCTTCTCGCGCAGCGGCTGCGTCTGGCCGCGAGAGAAGGCAAGAATATAAGCGGAGGAGAGGTAACTTACTCAATCCCCTTCCGTATAGCCGGCGGCGTCATAAGTCAACCCCCGTAGGGAAAGGGAGGTCTAATGGCCCGTGGGGAGCATTGAGGAAGGCGCGGGGCCGGTGGGTGTGGGCGTAAGGGGTTTAGGCCGGTGGGAAACACAGTGGAAAAGGAGAAGATCGTCGGGTCGGGTCGCGTCGCGTCGGTATAGCTGCCGTAACGTGTGAGGAAAGGGGGTGGGCAGGGGGTAGGAGACCGGACGAACGCGAACCGGGAGAATTCCAGCACAGGTGTTAAGACGAGCTCGTTTTACTTCGGGCATGTTTCGAACTTTGTCCTTCCTCCCTGCCACTCGAGAAACTTTAGCCGGGAATATTTTACGAATGTCGAGGCGAAACGTTAAACCTTCTCTTTGCTCCTACTTAAAAACCATTGCGCCGTTGGCTCGTCAAATTTTCAGCACCCAGTCACCGTTTACGTCGGTTCGTTTGCCCGATTAGGGCTGAGTGTTGCTCGCGCGATATCTGGAATAATCGAGTAGGAACAGGAGACATCGTAAATACATAACACGTTTTCGGTTCGCTCTGCCTCACGTCCCTCCAGTTCCTTCAGTTGCTTCTGCTCGGTCATTACGGCGATTTCCAAGCTTCCGCAGCGCTCTCCTTTCCTCGCAGCCCGACATTATCGTTACGGACAATTACACAAGTTTCGAAACGATCGGGATATTATGCCGGAATTAAGATGGGAATAGGCGAGAGGCGCGCAGGCTGCCGAGAAGAAATGGCGATAAGGGGCCCGGCTGGTCCGAAAGAACGGACGAACGCCGAGAATCCCAGGGCAGGTGTTAAGCACCGCCGCTAGCTGCTCCGGGCTTGTTTCCAAGTTCAAGCCTTCTGCTCATCAAGCCTCGCAGCTTTAATGCTGGAAATTTTACGAGTGTTGACGAAGCGTTAACTGCCCCCCTACGCTTTTACCCTGCCCCTATCTCCACCCCGCCTGGCCCCCCCCGCGGCTTTACGGCCCCCGACTGGAAAATATAATTCAACGATTCCCGATGCGGACGGCTCTTCCTTCGTCCGGGCATTCCCTGACTAACTACGTGTCGCATCCTTTGCAGCCAGCCAGTTTTCAAGAATATCTCGCCTCGCCGACTCGGCACGCGACCCCATGCCCGATAAAAGAGGTCACCGTACCACTGTCGTCCAGTAAATCCGCCGGCGAAGGTTTAATAAAACGTTAAATTGGTTTACCTCGCGTGCCGGCGAATCTGCGCGAGTTTAATTCTCTTCAATTATCGTAAAGTGCCCGGTCAACGGCGTTCACCAAAACGGCCGTTATTTTAATACGCTGCGGACGCCGCTACCTGCCCTGTCTAACTTTAATTAATTTGTCTCGTTTACGCGATAAACGGAAATGGAGACCCGCGACCGCATTGTCCGAGCGTGTAACGCCGCCCCGCTTTTCCATTTCTCCCCGCCTTTTGTTCGCTTTGCCGCGAAGAATTTCGGTATTAAGTTCGCCGGCTGCGCCCGGGCCAGCGCTTTCGCCTTGGCCGCTTTTTCCTAGATTTTCGATGCACCCGCGCCAGCAAGCACACCGGAACGACGCTCGAGAAGTTTTCCTCGCTAGACCGCCCCCTCCATCTACTTTCGATGGGATTTCGGAAAATTCAGCAACGATGCCTGACACTGCCGGTAACATACCCAGACATCGGAGTTCGCAGTTTCGACGTTCGTGCACCATCCCATAACAGACAGCGATGCTTTGATGTTATTAAAGTAAATGGGAGTATAGCTACTCCTGCAAATGAATGCAAACAATGGGTTGCCAGACGTCTGACAACAGCGGCACCTTAGACGTTTCCTAGAAATTTCCACGTCAAGCTGAGCCCGGCAACGGCAGAATTGTAGCCGGCAAATTTAATTCCTGGGGAATTTGAATAACGCGTAGACGCCGGGCGTCCAGTTTTTCCATGTAGTAAAAGAGGTAGCAAGCTCTTTTCGAAAGTTACAAAAAGCCTGGACGAGGAGGCAGCGTGCTTCGTTAACGCGTGGAGCTGCTTTACGACTTTTAGTCGTTGAACGCGTTACCATCCGCGACGTACCTACGGCGGCAACACTTTGTCTCCCATTTCTTCCCGCTGCGTCGTCCTCTCTCTCCCTTTACGCTATTTCGCGTACATCCATTTTCTTTTCGCGGAAGTTAGTACGCGGATACACGCGGAAAGTACATTGCCCTCGTCCTGTACTTTTTGCAATACATTAAGCCGTATATTTTATGGGATATACGTAGCGGCGGTGCCGTATGGTGGTGGCGCGGCGCGGCGCCAGGCTTCTAAAGGGTATTGACGGGGGTGGGCTTGGGGGTGGAGCTGCTACGAAGACACGCGAATAACGTTAAGGGAGCGACCGAGTGACTGATGCGACTAGAGGGGAATGCTTTCCGCTTCGAGCTTGTCATTCTCTGCCCTCTCTCTCCCTCTCTCTCTCTCTTTCTCTCAGCCTTCTCCACGGCGGATGCCAGTTTTTCCATCTCCCGAGAGCTATCGTTCTGCTACGACCCTATCGCGTCGGTCAAAATCGCGAGTCCGGCAGTCGTATTCCGATCAAATTTCCGCTCCAACAAATTCCGTGCCGGGGCATTCCTCTTGGTAGCGTTTCCTCGCCCGATCCTCCTGTAAGATGGCTGCAGATGCGCGTCTCCGCATGCGACCAGACGGAGGCCGCGACATGGCGACAGGCACGCACGCACGCACGCACGCACGCAGGCACGCTCGCACGCGATGTACCCGTTTATACGTGCCACGCATACGGCAACGATTGCTCCAAACGTTACATCGTCGAACGCCCCGGTGCGTCGAGTAATAGGAATCGACCAGGGTGAGATGCGGTAATTTACGAGCCACCGATCCTCCGTCTAATCGAGGGAAGCTTGCTTTTCAATGTTGTCTCGGCAGGAGAGTCGAGTATCATCGAATGCTCGGTTCGGCTCGCAATTTTATGGAGGAGCCTGTACTCGATGCGCGAAGCGCACGCAGATGGGGCACATGCATAACGCATGCACGTACACGTATCTGGACGTACGATACCTAGCGTGTATGCAGTCGGCTTCCCTTGCATCTAATGTACACTTTTCACGTCGCGGCAAACTGCGCCGGGCCCGGTCGCCGTAAAGATAGTCGGGCAAGTGCACGACGGTATTACGTGACGTGCCGCTCGATAATGATACCGCCATTGCGATAAAAACAAAGTGAACGTTATACAGACGTGTGTACGTTCACGTACGTAGCAAGCCGCTACAGAAAAGTAATGATAATAGGTTACACAGCGCGCTAGCGAAACAGCCCCGGTTCACCGTGTAGAGTACTATATGTAGAGTCGATGCCCGTTTACTCGTTCGCGCTCCTTCGTTTTCGCCGTTATCGCGAATTATATTTCCCCAATCGCCGTTTCTCCTAAACATCCACCTCTGTCTTCGACATTTCCGTTCGTTGACCAAACACTGGCATGCTTCTGCGGGACGAAGATTGCACGGGGCCACTCGGCTCAATCCCGAAGTCCGCTGCTGTGTTTCATCGCACAGGTTTCTCGAGAGCACTCGCGGGGCTGTGGGAGGTGCGTGCAAAATTTTTTCGAGAGTATCCATTGATGTGCTGCCGCGGTCGTTTCATCCAGTTCGTTAAACCCTATCGAGTGCGCGCTGGATAGCACAAGTAGTATAGGTCGGTTGATGCGACGGCGGTAGTTAGAGAGCTGTCGAGGAATGTGCGGGGGCACATAGGGTAAACCTGTACAAAATCGTATACCAGGGAAAAACTGTATACGATACTTAATCCTGAAAATAACTGAAAGAAGCCCCCGCGCGTTTGGCAATTGTTTTCCGCCACATTGAACGGTTAGTCAACAGAGATTCGTGACGAAATTATTAAATTTATTCTGTTTCTAAGTGCTCTGATCTTATTTCCGAGTGCGTTCAAGCGGACTATATACGGTTTTGGTAATTAGAACGTAGAATTACTGATCAAACGCGTCAAGTGCGTTGGTTCGTAGTTCTGCGGTCCTGTAGGTGTTTCGTCGACGGTCTTGGATCTTCAACAACTCTATCGAATACGTCGATGGTATCGACCCACGGTATGACCAGGCACGATGTGTACTTGGCTCGCAGAGCAGGTGCGCTCTCGGCGAACGAGATGGATGCGCTGGATGTTCCCATATCGCGTGACCACTCGATCAACGCTGCCGCGAGTTGACAGTGACTTACGCACTCTGGCACTCGACGAGATATGACACGCGCCACCGGGCTTCGCCCTATTGTTACCTGGCGGTACTCCACGGTAAAACATCTTCGATCTATCCGCCACCCATATTTTTCCTCCCTTCGATCTTTTACGCACTCCCCCTCGATCCTATCCACTTTACTCGCCCCCCCCTTTAGTCGGTTCCCCACAGCTAGGCTCGTCCTCTTTATCTCCGTTAATATACTTGATCGCCAAGTGATTTACCCACGCGGTCCTCGGAGTTTCCTCGTCCCTGGAAAAGAGAAGTTAGGAGAGAACGAGGCTGGCTCGCTTACCTGTGTCCAAAACCGTGTAGCGTGGATTGGTGGTGTCGATTGGCAGCATGTCTCGTGCCCAGGATATGATGGGGGGCGGTGAACCGACCGCCGTGCAGAGCAGCACCGCGTTATGGCCTATTTCCACCACTTTCGTTGTCGGCGCTTGAGATATCAAGGGGAATCCGTTCGGTAATTTCTCCGCTGTAACAGTAAGACAATGGCGAGGTATGAGCGAGGTTGTTGCGAGAGTCGATCGCATATCGTGATCAATAGCTATCCGCGGAAACCGAAATCTCGATAGGTCGATTATACGAGTAGCCTATGCGGGTGGAACGGCAGACGGTACGAAAAGTAATGCCTGCACGTGGCTGGCATAGAATCGGGAGCGGATCGAAGCCCGGTATCCCGCGGTCAGTCCCGCGGGATCGAAAGTTAAGAAAAGCCATTGGAAGTGCGAGGATATCCTATTCCTATTCCCATCTCACGGCACGGGAAACAGAGGCTCCGTCTCCGTGAAGACGGTTCACTGATACCGGGTAGATGCGACCGGATATACCGGTGTCCGAGTGTTCGAGAATGGAATCAGAATTCAATATACCGGAAAAAGTTCGTAAAACGGTTTATAGAGGAAGAGAGGACGGCAAGGGGAAGAAACAGCACCGGGGACCGCCGTGGCCGGTCGATGTCTCGAAATTTCTATTCCCCGGAGCGTCGCAAGAACTTGATCGATTTGTAATATTTCCGTCCTTACGGTTCGACAGATGCCACACGGCTGGGTCTCTTCTTAATAATTCAACCGACTAATCGAATCAGGCCGCAAATAAATAAGCAAACGATCGTATTTGAAGTCAGTGACGCGTTAATGTACCTATCTATCAGACATACCATGTCAGGAATACTCGATCCGTTCTTCAATTGAAACGCCAAATTAGGAGTGACGAGAGCGGACAAGTGGCGCGCGCGCGAGAGAGATTCCGTTTGAAAGTCGTTACAGCAAGACGAGATTAATTTGACTTGTTTCGAAACGTGCGCGGCCGCGGCACAACCCTACATTGTCCTCGTTCTTCACGTAATTACGACGATACTACGTTAATCCTTAAGGTGAACTCGTAGTTAAATTTAAGTTCGAGGATGTTGCACTCCAAGTTTCGAACAACTTCGCGTAGTCCTGGTTCCATTTCAATGGGGCTCTACGCGTTTCGAGCCAGCTCCTCGACAATTTTTCTTTTTCACATTTTTTAATTAAAATTTACTGATAATTACGTCACATGGGATTAATTAAAAACTCGCTCTACTTTCGAGGGAACCTTAACGTCGTCATTAGGTACGTTGGGCAATCTTGGACGCCGGCGATAATTAGACGGGTTGTTCGAAAGTGCTTGGTGGCTCTTAATTCTTCGTTAACTTCGGTTTCGTTGGCGAAAGTAACGCCCGGCGATACCTACGCGAGAAAACTCGTAGAGACGCAAACGTCGTCGGAACCATGAAATTCATTGTAAGCGTCGTCAAATTATCGCAAGGTCTACGAAGTGGGTGAAAGTTGCCGAAGACAGTCGACGACCAAACTCCAATTACCATCGGCAATGCCTGACGGCGGTTCTCCGTAAATCGCTCTTTTATAATCTCGTCAATTAAAAGAGCAATCGGAACTGGCGCCCCAACTTGCTCGCCGTAGGACTTTGGCCAACTTTGATCCGGCCGTCTCTTCCACTCCCTAATACATTTTAAGTCGGAAGAACCTGTTGGATCGCGTACGATTCATCGCGTGTCAGACGAGACGAAAACGGCAAACTTTTCGAATCAGCTTCGGGGCTTCGAGCGGTCTACGCACGTTCTCGTGTTTTTTATCCAAATCACTCGGCTATCTCGCGTAACGAGGTGCCTATCGTTTCTGCCACTGGAGGGAACTTTTCCTGCAATTAAATGGTATTTGTGACTTATTAAATGTGGGCAAAAGAATAGTCGCTTCTGTGCTTCCATCAGGACGAGCGAAAAAAAAATTCTCATGGCTTCTGCCCGCGTATATACTAAATACAGCAAATAAGTAAGTCAAGTTTCTCGGAGAAGGAAATTTGAGTGGTAGGGGCTGGCGGGACCGCATCCCGCATTGTGGTTCTCCCCGATATCAACAGTCGTCATTCGTGTCATACTCGCTGAAGTGACAACAAGTGACGAGCGTTGCGCGTGTTTTGGGATTACGCGGCCACACCCCTCGGCATTCAAACATTCTCCAACGCAAGTACCTACACATTACGTTCACGTTCTATTACATCCTTGGTATAATACTTTGTGTTTGTTTTATTTATAAATTAATACAATCTCGCGAGAAATATTTATCACTTTTCGCGGCTTTTCTTTGTTCCCCAATTATTACGATTAGTACGTACTTTTATTCGGGTTCTATAACGCAATTACGATCTACAATCTTCCGCTACGTGTTCGGAGTTAAGGAAACGCTGACCCACTTAACTTCTCCGGAATACAACAGTGAGGTAGGAGAGTACGCCTTCGGAAAAAGGCATTTGCCGTAAATCCCTGCATAATTTTAAAGACGCGGAAGAGAATGATCTCAGCTCCTCCGCCCGTACCGTCGAGCTTGGTGCATTCTGGCCAAGTCAACGAAAACACGAACCCTCCTGCTTTTTTTTTGCGTTTCGAATGCATCGCGGCGGAAAGAGTATTTTCGTCGGGCGATAGCAGAAGCCCGGAGAGTCGGTAGGTTGTGAAAATTCGCGTCCATCCTGGCGTCCTTGGATTTTTCTCTCTGCCCTCGTCGACGAGTACAATTAACGCGAAGAATCGTTAGCGTTTTCGCTGGAGAGGTGGCTGCTCGACTGCAGGGAAGAGCAAGTCTCGCAAGGAGTTTACGCGACCAAGCTGGAAATCCAAGTCCGTTGAATTCTGTCAGATTCAGCGGAGCCGCCGCGCCGTGTCATCGTGCACCGAAGAGCTCGCTCGCCGTTCCTGGGTACTTTCAGCGGATCTTCTTCCATTGTTTTCTTCTGCGACGCGGCTTCTTTTGTCCTCGTTATCGTTCGAGTTATCCGGCAGGGCGGCGCCAATTATATCGGCGACCGTGAGCGTTCATGGCCGACAATAGAAATCGTCCACAGACTTTCCCACCCCTGCAGTCATCCTGGAAGCTCGCAGCTCCTTCTCTCCCTTTCACCCTCTCGCCTGAGATCCTGCTCGCGACAAACAATTCCTTCCCTTGCCACCGCTTTTACTAACCACCGCCGACAATACAACCCGACGCCGACGCTGTCCCCTCAGCAACCAGCACCTTCTTCTTGGTTACGCTATTGTTCTCGCCGATTCGTCAATCACCTTCGATCAACGTTTTGGTCCCTAACTTGTCTTCCCAACGATCTGTCGATCCATTTGCTACGCGTCGTCGGCTTTCCCCCCTCGGATCGTCGATTGAGACTGAAACGCCGCGCGGCGCGGCACCAAATGAGCCGGCTTTGCCGCTTCGTTTGCCTCGCGATCGCAGGAAGAGCGGAGCCACGTTCTTCTGTGGCGGTGGATAGAGACCTGTTTGCAATCGCGTCACGGCCGGCGATCCCATGATCTCGCAAGGACGATGAAAACGGCAGCGCGGACCATAGACTGCCACGTCGAACACGATAACGAGGGTGCGATTACTTCGGGGACTCGTTTGTACCCGCTCTTCGGGGCTTTCTTTCGTCTCGTCCAGTCACGTCTCGAGGTAGCGACGCTTATCCGTTTTACGCCGATGCGCAAAGTAATTCGCAGTGAAAACGCGCAGGGGGAGCGCTCTCGATATCTCTCCTCCCGTTCCCCCTCGCCAAGGTGCGATCCTCCTGCATTTCTTAGAGCCCTTAGCACTCCGCGTATAAAGTTAATAATTTCCGAGACGCGAATTGCACAGCCACAGAGGGAGCTGTATCTCTTGACTGCGCCCATATCTTTCGCGAGAAGTCACTTAGATACCGCCGGGGCAATGAATTCTCCAGAAAGAACAGAACACTTAAGCCACGGAGGTAAAAAGGAAGGTTACGGGAGGAGGTTACTGGGGCCGCCACGTTTCGCGGTACAGGAGCGTAGAAATCAATCCTCCCTCGCCTTGATTTATTTCCCTTAGAACTGGCGCACCTACACACCAGCCAACAAACGGCCACGAGTAAATTGTATGCTTAGCGAGACGGTGTCGCGATATTAAGCAACAGGTGATCCATTCCCTTCGTTTTACTCGACAAACGTAAGATATTGTTGAACGTTTCGGGGGACACGTGGCGAGTCGCGCCACTGATATGGGATCGGCGATGAGAAACCACCCTCTAGCACTGTCATCCAAGTAAACGCAAAACGATTTAGAGTCGTCGATCCTTGGAATCGTTGGATTTTCGAAACGGAGCGCGGGAGCGAGGTTAAATTCATTGAAATATCGAGGTGCGCCAGGAGGTGGGAAGGAATCGCGTAGCGGAGCGAGGGTGGCGGCGGGAGCCTTCCGTTCCGCGTGAAAATCCCTGCCGACGTGATACGGAAATAATAACGACCAGGCCCGGCGGCTGGGCGTTAGGGCCGGCCGGCCTGTGTGTTGCCGAGCGGCTGGGATTTTAAAAATCAGGCAACCACAGCGGCGGGCATAAATAACGCTTAGGATCAGGCGAAAAAATAATACGCGTTCTCTGGCTGTTGGGTCTACTACATCTACATTTTGATGGGAAAACGTGACTGGCAGAGCCGAGCGACTATTCGCCGGCGATGGGAGAAGGGCCGCGGAAATATGAAAAAAGTGGGTATAATGGAAGGGCGTAATTAGAAAATTTGCTGGGAAATCGATTAAGAGTTTGCACCGGTCGAAAGTTGGATCGTTGGAAGCGCAGATATTTCAGAGTAAAATATTCACGGTGAGTTTGCGAGGAAACAAGAAGGGTTTATGCGGTACCTTGGGAGCTTATCCCCGAGGAACTTATCGAGGTGGAAGCGGCAACGTAGCGTTGGTCCCGTTCGCCGGTTTCGCGACAGGGTCGAATATGTTTCTGCGCGATGAAAATCTTTGCAGAAGCTTTCCGGAGAATACGCCATCCCGTGACAAGCGTGCACGCTGATAAATCGCAATTTTTCCCTAGCTGGCGGAGCAGCATGCGCGAACAAAGCCATCTTGCTGTACGGCGCGCCGCGCCGTGGCCAGAAAAAGAGCGGAGAAACGGGGAGAAGAGAAGCTCGACGAACCTTTCGTCGGGCCACTCCGCCAATTTCCTTCCAAGTCTGTCCGCCTTCACCGAGCTGCTCCTTCTTTCCTCTGCTCTTTCTACCCGGCCAGCGCGCACCGACCACCACCGACCACCGTCGGCTTGCCCCCCGCTTGGGTTTCAACTTCCAATCCCTATGGAGACGCCAACAGCCTCCCCGGCCCACTTGCCTGTCCCCAAACACTTGAAAACTTTCATTCAGAAACGACGCTCAGCTGAAACGATAGCCGAATGCCATAGGCGGAGAGAGAGAGAGAGAGAGAGAGAGAGAAGTGTCTCGAAAATCCGCGCGCAAGACGTCGACCCGAAGAGTTTCAAGCTCGACGTTCGCCACCCTCGGAATACCCCCGTAGCACCCCCCGGAACCCGGAGGCAAGCGGGTAGTTCAATTTACGAAGTATTGGCGCGGCAGCGGCTGCCTTGCGGTTCGCAACGGATGTTTCTCTACATGGAGAATGGCAGCAGGGGTAGGGGACGGGTGCCGCAACCGTAATTACGTTCGATACGAGACGCCGATGCCGACGCCGCCGCCACCGCCGTGCATCCCTCTTCTTCCAGCTTGCCCTCTCGCTTTTTTATCCATAGACTTTTCCTTGCGGTATACGTCGGCCATCAAAGCGGAGGGAATTAAATTCGCATTCTTCTTCAAGAGCGTGCCCTTCCGCCGTGCCGCGGCGCGCTCGCTCGGCGAAATTTCCAGCCGTTTCGGCTGACCGAACGTACGAGTAGAAAGGTTCGTGCGTGATCGGCCGGTAGGAAATTGGTGGCCGGCTGACGATGCGGAAACAGGAATTAATACGTTCCTGTCAGTGCCGCGGAAAAGGAAGGCTCAATAAGGAACGAGCCAATAAACTATACTGGTTAAAATTCCCCGTAAAAGTGCCGCGCAAACGCGCTTTCATAATTCAAGTGCATGCGACGATCCAGCTGCAGCCGCGCGCTTCCCTCCTGGACATACATATATCTCCATGTACGTGTATATGGAAATTCGCGTGGCTTGTGTGCGCGCATAGGTACCAGTACACCTATGCACGTGCATACGTGAAGCGTATAGACTGCCTCGCACCCCGCAGCCTTACGTCATCTCGAGAGAAATCGATCTATGGGAAATTGGCTGGGTTCACGGAAAAAGAGCCCCTTCGGCCGAAGGACGAACACGTAAATCGGTCGAAAACGAAGCGGACGGAATAAGCGTCGGTGAAATCGGAGAATTAAATTCGCGAGAAACGAGAAAGCGGGAGGGGCCCGGTAAGAGGAGAGTCGCTCGAAATTGTACGGTACCCAGCGATCGTCTGTTCGTAAAAAAGTGTTCTCCCTTCGCCAGACTTCGTGAACTCGGCCGGGGCTCGTGGTGGGATGAGTTCTCCAGAAATCCCAACGTTTTCAAAGGGGAAATCCCGTGAAGCGGAATCGAGGAATCGAGGAATTAAAGTTATATATTATAAAAGGAGGAAAGAAAAATTGCTTCCTTTCACGTGCGCCCACGCGGCTTCGCAACTATCGCTTCGTCAGGGTTGAAGTGCAATTTTTGAAACAGCCAGTGGAAAATAATGATACACGTGGCATTGATTTCTCGTTAAAGCCTTCTCCGATTTCTCAGCTCTGGTAGAGTTTTAATTGACGGACATGGTTAGGGGAACTTTTTCGTTCCAGCTTCTTCGCCGAATTCGTGAAACGGTATTGCGAATTAGTAGGAACGCGTCGCCGACGCGAGGAGAGCTCAGAGACGGCGGGACAACGATACGATGTCAGCAGCAGGTGGTGTAATGCCGTATGAAGAGGGTCTCACAATATTCAAGCTATCCTCTCAAGAACGATTCGAGCCAACTCATCTTAACGAGGACTTGCAGCAAGTGGCTCGGTTTCGAGTACCGACTCTAGGGGATTAGGCTCTAAAGACCAAACTCGTCCTCGAATGAAAGATGGAAGGTAGAGGACGTTGGGAGAGAGCCACCCTAAATCGTCTTTTGCTCTCGTAATTAATTCTGTGCTCATTACGGTCGGCCAGAAGAAACGAAACCGGGTCTCGTATTCAGTGGGTAGGTGGGTCGTTAAGAAAAATAGAAGAAAAGAATGAGGGGTAAAGGCCGATGAAGAGGAGGCACGATGTTGCTAACAACGAGGAAGGAAGGAGCACAAGCCTGTTGAAGCTTTTCATTCGGAACCTGCCCCGTCGATACCGCTCTTACCTCGCTCTTATCAATTAATCGTAGCTGTACGATTTATGCATGTTTGACGGAACGACTTACGGCGGAGCTCGTATTTATTCATTCGATTACAATATCGTGAATATAAAGTGCCTACGGAAACTTTATCGACAGAGAACTGATATCGAGGCAGCTGGGAGAGGAGAGTAGAGGGGCGAGTGGAGAAGAGAAGGGAAGAGAAGAAAATGGGAGAGAAGCGAAGAGAGGAGAAGAGGAGGAAACAAAAGGGAACAAAGTTGGGCTTTGCTGATCGGAAACTCAAAGTTTACCAATGTTTTTTTCCATTTCAATCGCGTTCCCCTTTCAGGGACGCTGTAGTATTCCCATGGCTATCAATTAATTATTTCATCGATGCTTGAAGGAGGTCATCGCTACCACACCCCTCGGATAATATCGGCTGGCAATCGTTTCGCGCGGAACGATCGCTATTTGCGACCGCGCTGCATCCCGATCGGCGAACATGGTTTCGGGGCACATTAATAAATGCGAAATGATAGCCGTCCCCTCTATTTCGTTGGAGAGCAAGAGAACCGCGCGCGGAGAAGCTTGCCGGTGTGGAGAAGAATCGAAGAAAGGAGTTTCAAAGGAATTGGAATACATAATGGATAAAGCAGAGGGTCCACTGGTAAATGCATTACGCTTAATCCAGAGGGACGTGGCTGAAAAGAAAACAACTGAGAAGGAAAAGATGCTCGACTCGGTTTCCAGTATGTATGTATATGTATACGTACATACATATCTTGCCTTCGCTTGGACAGTTTACCTTCCCGCTTCGTACTGCTGTAACGCGTACGCTTTGTTGTGCGTGCCTTCCTGCCGACACGTCCGCGGCGGAGGACATCGGCAAAACTTTCCGTCGAACGTCATCGTGTTTTTATTTATCCTACTTCCGGAGAGCCCTCGAAAGCCTTGGAGACTGTTCTTTCTCGTTTTTACGCTCGCGGCAACGTACTTGCCGGATTTCTCGGCACCGAGGAAATCCCACGGAAATGGCCGAAAGGGTGGCCAGTAACGATTTGCAAACAAACCGGGAGTCGGTAATACTGGTGTTTGCGTTTGGACGTTTTCCTTCTGTGTACATTGGTCGCGGTAGCTTTGAGTTGTTTTTTTTTTATGCATACACCGAAAAGAACGGGACTTAAAAGCTGGGGAAAATTTCGATTCCCCGGAACCGTGCAAACAAACGATGGGGGCTTCTACGTCGATCGCAGGATAACGAGATCGCCGATTTTCTCAAAGAGTTTCTATCTGCTTGGTCGCGCACGTGAGTTGATAGTTCAGGTTTGTCTGTCAAGCATCTCGGTGAGCGGACGCACGGTCTGCGACCAGCGTCATTTATAAACGCGCTTGACAGAGGCGGCCCGGATTTCGGAAATACATTTTCCACGCGAAAAAGGGAAAGTGACGGGGAATTCGCGTTATCGATGGCAAGGTAAATGGAGGGGCAGGAGGGAACACCGGTGATTAAAGTGCAAAACCTCGTACCTGGATGTTTGATAATTTAATGGGGAAGAGAGAAGGATGGACGGTTTGCTTAGGCGTGGAAAAACGCCAGCGGCGTACCGCGTGGCATTTACCCTTGACGATTATTGTCTATTACGCGAATTCGCCGTTTATTCTTGCCGGCGGTATCGCTCGCGGGGCGGTTACGAGACGATTGGCTGATGCTGCTTCCCTGGGATCGGTTTCCTTGGCTCGTACGACTGATTTCCACGAAAACACACACTCGCTGGGAGACAAATAGACCGCGAGTTCTAAGACCAGTAATTTGATTTCATCAGAAGGCGAAACGCTGCGCCGCGCAGCGGTTAGATAACGGTGCCAGCTCGCGTCAATGCGCCGAATTTTCGGTTCGCGAGTACGAAATCTATTGACTCGGAGGAGCCGGCAAATCATCGACATACCCGATACACAGCGAACCCGACGCGACGTCTGCATCCGTTACCAAGTTACCAATTGGAATAATCGAGGCACGGTTTGCAAGTTCTCCAGCGAACGCTACTTAGTAGCTATCTGAAACAATTGCAAGTGGCCAGGGAGGAGAGCGATCGATAGGTACCAGTTCATTTGGAAATCCCAGTAAATTGCCGAATCAATGCTGTCGTCGGGCTTTTAGTCTAGCGTTGCAGCTGCCCGGTGGTAATTTATGGGGAACGAATGACGCGGCAGGCAAATTTGACTTACAGAAAAAATTACATTCGCATTACAGCCGGATTGGCGATCGCGCATAAACGTTATCGCAAATTTGCGCACCGATACGGGGCACTCACCGAAATAAATGTAAATATCGAGAGCAGAATATCAAATATTCGTTGGTCCATCAACTAATTAATCCGGTGCATTAGAGAAAATGCCGAATGGGTTAGTCGCGCGGAGGTTTACGGGAGAATTGCGGCTCGTTTGGAGGGCGCGCGTGCTGCGCGTGTTTCTGCGTGTCGGTGGCTGTCGGTGAGGGTCGGTGAGTGCGTAGGCGAGTGGAGAGTTCAGTTTTGGGCGGTCGCGGTTGAAACAGGTTCGCCGACTAATGGACATCCGGTATTTCTCGGTGAATTAAGCTCCGAATGGACGGGAGCCTGCACGCTTTTCGCGGCAGTGGCTCGACCCCGACCCAATCGCTCGCCCATTCGTTCACCTTCGAATTTTCTCCTCTCACGATCTTCCCTTCCCGATAGCCCCGATCTAAGAATAATCCGCTCCCTAGGGATTCCAAGAGAATAGCCGCGATAGCAATTACAGAGGCCATTTCGCCCAACCGGGCAATTTCCATTCCCCCGTTCTCGCTGTTATTAAGTCGCTCGACTTCGGATCGGTAAGCAGAGCATTAACCGAGACAAATAGAAACGCAATTCTCACGCGTCTAATATACGCCGGCTGTAAAGCAACGAATATTAAAAACCGAGGGCCCCGGTCTCGGATTATATTCGCCCGTTGCACGTTCTTGGTGGCCTCTCTTAAACTATCCGCGAGGGCAGAAGCGAGAGGCGAGAGGCGACGCTCTGTGAATTTAACGCGGCCTCCACAATTGGGCGACCGGAGTTATGAACAACGGTATCTCGGATGGCAGGTGTTAATGAAATTTGCGGGTCATGGCTTTTCCATCCCCAGGGGGCATCAGCAGACAGACCGAGACCCACCTCCGTTGGTCCAGGAGCTTTGTAATGTGCTCTGTTAGATGACGAGGTTCGCGCCAGATCCGGAACACAAGCTCCTCAAAGCGAGGTCATTCCAGCGCGAAAAATCGGCCCCCGATATCCCGACTGGCGGCATTGTCGACTGCCTTTTAACCCTCGATTCGTACGATTCGATCTATTCTCCGGAGAGAACTGGCGGCTGATGGGAACGGGCGGCTGATGTAAGTGGCCCAGCAGCATGTTTCTCGCTGTTCTCGCTATTTCCGCGTGCTGAAGGAACGAAGGTAGCCACTTTGGGCGAGCAACGCGAATGCAGTTTCCCTGAGGGCTTTCAGAAAAAAAACTTGCCTCCGGAAGAAAGCAGCCCCCCGTAAATACGCCGATTCAGCGGCGCGCTCGTATTCTTAAGTAATTCATAAGCAGCCAGCCCCCGGGAATGCTTTTATTTTTCCCTTTTCTTCCGCCGGCGGACGACCCCCCGTGTATTCGACCGTGCCGTTTAACGGGAACAAAAATTCCTCTGAATCCTCTGGACAGTTTAAAATTGCTGCCGCGCTGGTTACGAGCTCGCGAACTTGGAGAGATGGGCGCCGGGCAAATCTGCACCACAGAGGACGAAACTTTTCCCGTCGATAGACACCGTAATGCGGGTTACGTTCTAGTTACTGCGGAAACGATCGCGGAAAAGCGCCGGGAGAATTCTTTTAAAGGCCTGCCCGTTACCCGGCTCAATGATTATTCCCGCGTATCCCAACGACACATTCTTCCGCGCCATTATTTCCCCGTGAAAGCGTCCGCATCCAGCTTTTGTTTCTCGCTGCTCCGCCGTGGGTAATAAGCTCTTGGCAAACACGGTTTTTTCCCCTTAAACATGGAGAAGTTGCCGAATAGCCTGTAGCGAGGCTTTCGATCGTGAGAAATTAGGGACAGAACGTCGCCGGGCGGCGCGGCGCGGCAGTGCCGCGGGGAAAAGGGGAAAAACCTGGGGGAAAGAAGGAAGCTCCAGACAAGCGTGGCAAAGCGCGGAATCTCTCCATCAAAAGCTCAACAAAAGCTTGCTCAGGGCTTCGGCGCGGCGCGGCGCGGCGGTAGGAAGGAAAAGGGGATGAGACGGCGAAAGAAGGGAATGTGCCAGAGAATGCCAGCTAATGTCTGAGACGCGTCAGCGAATGGGAGGCCAAGGGAGTGGTGTAAGCAAGAGGAGAAAGCGCGGAAAAAGGCAGCGGGGAGAACAAAAAAGGAGAGAGGAAAAAAGAGTATCCGGAGAAAACGCGGAAAGCGCCGCGGATAAAATGGACGGGCTGAATACCTTTAAAACATTCGCGGAACAAGCTTTATTGCGTTAAACGGAAAACACCGAGGGACGTGGATGGACTTGCCCTGGCCGTCTGACGAGCAGGCTTCGTTAAACCCGAAACGTAATCAACTCTTTCGTCAAAGTTCCTTGATTGCCCTCGAACCTGTCGCGATCGTACCCCGGGTCATCGTGAAGCACTCGGGATCGGAACAATTTCCAGTTATTCTTTGGAAATTCTTGCGCGAGAATCGCGGGAAACTGGAAAAAAAGCAGTAATCCGTTCGATCGTTAAATGCCGCGAGAACTCGAAAACGAAGAAGCCATGGGTATTAGGTGCAGGCGGGAGGGGCGAAGAAGAAGACGTCTTGCTTGTTGCGGTCAATCAGAGCTCGTTAAGCTCCAGGCGTAATAAGCTCGTTCGTTCAGGGGATTGGAAGGTTATGAAGCAATAGTTTGCAGACCTTACGGTAACTTCCGTGGGACTCGAGAACGGGCAAGAAGTCCGGAGCACGGAAAATACTTGGAAGGCTCTTTAATGACCTCTTAATTTTCGATCGAAGGAACCGATTGAAAAACTATTAGCGAAGTAGATGGCTGGAACGATAAAGAAAGTGGATTCCGTGAAGCGGCTTTCGTTCAAGCACGATTACTACCGTCTACCGTTCTCCCCCAACTTTTCCCTCGCACGCGGCAGCTTTGTTCGTTATTTCAAAAATTCCTGCTCCCTTATTTTCTGCTCTACGGCGTCCCTTTGCTTCCCGACCGGGAAAACTTAATAAACAATGAAACACAATGCGTAGCATTCCACCGCGTTCGCCTGACGACTGTCGGGGACTCGAGCGACGTCGCAACTAACCGAAAATGAGAAGCAAGCAAAAGCATTGAAATCTTGGAGAATCTGCTCCTGAAGCCGATGGCATCGCGTCGCACCGATGCCCCGAGAATCCTACAGGGAAGGGAGCAACATCGAGAGCCTGAGGCTAGCATATTTTGAGGAGAATGAAAAAACATTGTTCCCTCTGAGGGAAACGATGGATAGATCGGCGGGGGTGGTCCAACGAGAGGCGGCTCACGAGCACTTCGTCCTTTTTATTATTCATGAAAATCGTGCTGTCGCTGCTTTCTCGTGGCTGCACACCGACCAAAGCTTAGAGAAAACCCTCCTCGAATTAAAGCGCGTCCGTGTATCGAGAAGGCTGCTTTATAGGGACAAGGGGACGTGTTTGTTCGAGCTCGCGTCACCGGGCATTTCCCGATTGTTTTCACACGCTCGGGCTGTGTCGATTCCCGAAACGTGACCGTTGTTTTCATAAAAAAATATTTCGCCCGACGGAACAGAGACGCGAAATGTATTGTACAAGAGATCACCGGGCCCGGCCTGTTTTTATTGCGCGGCAAAGGGACGGGGAGGATATGACATCGAGGAGACCGCAGACCGTACTCAGGGCCTCGCAATTTCACCCCTCGATTCGATACAATCCGTGGGTCCTGAGGGCGCGTATCCTTAACGAGCTGGTAAGGACAGAATATACTTCTCGACCGGACCGACAGTGTGCGCCAGACGAAGAGACAGGCAACCGCATAAAAGACCGGCCGGCGAAGAAAAGGAGAAGGTGGTCGATTTACGAGGCAGAAGGAAGGAGAGTGAAGGGGAGCGGAAGAGAGTGCGAGAGGGGGATGCAGGGAGGATGGAGAGGAAGAAGAAGATAAGCCTGTAGGTTGCGGGCAAGCAGTCGGGATGGCTGGGAGAAAACGAGTAACGCTGCAACTACTTGACGGTGGCTGTAGTTGGTACGAAGGGAAAGGGATGTTTATTTGTACTTCCTACACCCGGATGTCCGTCCTCACGGATCGTAGAAGATGGCCGATACGCGGCGGGTCCCCATTTTTCTTTTCACTCTTGTATTCGCCAAAGCCGCCGCGCTTCTCTGTCCCTTCTCGACTGGCCGGCCGTTCTTGCTGCTGCCGCGGAGTCTGGCTCCTCTCGCCGCTGCTGCCTCGTTTTGTTCGACCTGACATATTTTTCGAAGGCTTTTGTGCCGCTGTAAGGACGGCGTCGGAGGCGGAGAAACGAGGGGGTGGGACAGAACGGGAAAAAGGCGGGAGAAAAAGTGGAGCGAACCGAAAGACCGTGAAAAGGGCATCGTGCCGCGCTCTCGTGCCGACAACGCCGACAATGGAAAAATTCAGGCTCCCCGGATGATTTGTTTCTTCGTTAAAACCAAAGCAGCCAACGATTCGCGATCGATATCCTTTGCTTCTCCTATCCTTGTACTTTTAAACACCAGCTCCATCTCTCTCTTTGTCTCTCGCTCTCGAAGGAGGCGAGGAAGAGAGTGATAGAGAGAAGGATAAATAGCTGATTTAAGCAAGCTTATACCTGTGCTCGAGTACGCCGCGTATTTTATTACTATCGCGTCTGCCGGACGCGAAATGTTCACAGGGAATGCGAAATTATTCACTGTCACCCGTTCGGCGCATGGGTCCGACGTTGAACGGGGTTAAAAGCGAATCGCCGTCGATTCCGCTTTAACGGCCGTAACGATCGTTACGTGGCCGCGCGAAACGGCGATCCTTTTAAAGTGATTGGCGGAACCACTGGCCACGGCAGCCCCTCTCTTTTAATTCGCTTTTTGCGTACCGTTCTAGCCGAAGCCGAGTGCTCCAACTTGCCGTCCGCTCATGCCTGGAAATTACTACTTAATGCCTCCGCTTGCCCAACACTCCGGTAAAACTGGGCGAGCGCTGTCCAGCCACGAAGATTGAAAAGCATTACCAACGCGCTTACCCTCCCGTCCTCCCTGCCACGGTTTCTTTGAAATTTTCAAATTTATCAAAACTCCGCCATAACGGTTGCTTCCCAGCCGTCGCAACGGAGGAATTTCACGCGTGTTCCGTCTGCTAGTTTTCGATATTCCCGATAACGGGAGAGGGGCACGTAACCTCCCTCGCCGCTGTCGAAAAACAGCCCCCGCGGACCGACCACCTTTCGATTCGATGGACCGACCTTTCCCCTCACCCCTTAACGGGACTACTCGCCGTAACGGTTCTTCTTCTCTTCCCCGCCCTCCGTTTTGCCCTTTTCCCTCGATCGAAGATAGAAGCGGGAAAATTGTCCCGACTAATTTTCCGCCGCGGTGCCGCGGACTCAATGAAAATACGCGCAATATCCGACGTTCGTTCGCATAAATGTATTAAATTTCGCAGATAGGAGGGGGCCGGTAATGGGGGAAAGTAGCGCGAGAACCCCCAGCCTTTGGATCGTTTTTTCTAGTCGCTTTTATCGGACGGCAGAGCGCGGCCCGATCATGCCTGGAGATTACTACTTAATACCTTGGCGCGAGCGGGGCCGTCGAGTGGAACAACCCGCGTACGGGTCAGACACGGCGACTGAAACCCGTTAGCGCGGGTTACCGGTTTAATGGACTTTAATATCGATCGCGGTCCGATGTTGAAATTGTGCCACGAACGAATTTTAGATTATATCCCCCGCGGAAGAGGTACGATGCGTTATATTGGCCGGTTGAATAGCGGCTGTCCATAAACGGTGTTTACTACTTCCTCTGTTATAAGAGCGATCGCGCCGATAAATCTGAAAATCCAGCAATTTATTCGCCGCGGAGGAGGATTTCTGCCCCTTTTACTTTCTCGTTCTCATTTTACGACGTTGAATTATGATCGTTCGCCCGCGGTTACGACAAATAGAAAAGAGAAAAAAAATGGCGCGGCCGTTCGCGAAAGGCTCGGGGAGGAGCTGACAGAAGCGGCTCGTTACATTGATCGTTTAGTTCCAAAATAAATTCCATTCCACTCGTACCGGCTCGGCGACAAACACCGGTTTTGTCGCGAATCGATAAGCGCGTTTCATCGAAGAACAAAGCAGCCGAGGACTAAATGCACATCGGGGCCCAGTTAACAAAGAGGTTATCGGCGATCATTGGCCAGCACGGAGAGCCAGAGACGCGTGTCGTTGCGCGATCGAAGCCCGAAACCGAGAGGTGGTATCGATCCCAGCCCGGAGTCGAGTAGCCGTAATTGTAAAATGACGAAACGCGGCGGAGGGGGCCGGCAGTCTGCTGAAAACGCTGAAAACGTTGAAAACGCTGATATACCGAAATACCGAGACATCTCCAATTTTCTGAATTTCCGAGAATTTCCGGCACCGAGGGGAACCCGGTAATTGGATGTATCATCTTGGAAAAGGCTTTATCTCGGGCGAACGGAACGAAAGCGTGGATAACTCTTAAGCGGGAAAGTGCAGGAGGACGCGTCTCGCCGCGACGCGTCGAGGGTCATGAATCTGGAACGGTTTCCTGGATCCTGTGCGGGAAAGGAAAGAGGTTAAACCGACTCGTAACTCGACCGGGAACTGGTTACTCTAGCAATTTTCCAACGTACGGGTAGACTATTCAACGTGTTTGCGTCATTAGTCGAAAACCGCTGGTAAAATTCGACCGTGGCTGCCGTCGCGGCTGACGTGCCGACGTAGTAAGACCTCGCAACTAGTCAGCCAGTCATTCAATCGCAAAGCCAGCCGCAGCCGCTAGAATTTCCATGCCTTCCCCCCTTTCCTCTATCTCTCATCGGGATGCCATCCCCTGGTATCTTGCTCAGCCCTATCATTGCTATCCGTGCCGCCGTTGTCGTCGTCGTTCTCGCCACCACCAACCGAACTCGCAGTCCTCTCTCGTCTTGCCTACGGTGGGGAGTACCTACCGTCGACGACGTCGTCGTCGTCTTCGTCTTCGTCGCAGCTCGATAATTAATTTTACGCATTCAGTTTACAAGAGGGCGAAGCGGCGTGTAATCAGATTTCTCACCGAAATTGGTCGAGATTGTTCGTGAAAATTCCTTCCCTCTCCCCGACGCGTTCGCTCCCATTCCATCCCCCCGGCGAAACACAAGACACTCCGCCGATGGTGCCAGCGAAGGAGAGGATAAAGCTCGCGCGTCGAGTGTTTGCGCTAGACGGGGCTGGATTTTCTAACGGCATGGATTCGAAATTCGCGGTGGCCCGAAGAATGACCAGTTCCGCGGACGAAGGTAATTAATGTACCGGTAACTGACGCGAATCTTGATAGCCGGCAAAGTTCCTAAGTGACAAAGTTTTCGGCAGTCGGGCGGGGTAGAAATACGCGCGTACTTTTCGCGTCCTCGTCTATTCCGGTAGGAGCTTAATTACTAGATTTTCTAATCTCGGCCGTTCATCGTGGAATGTTTAATGCGCCTCAAAAATAATAGTGATTTAGTGGCGTAGGAGGCCGGGACCGGGTCGATAACGCTTTTTTTTTCGGCACGCGAGAACGTTCCTGCAGGCGCTAAATTAAGAACTCGCCCGGTTCATGAATCTTTCATTAAATCGCGCGGATTTGAACGTCGGAGGGGGTGGAACGTTAATCGAAGTATCTTGTTCGTCGTGGCGCGTAACAGTCCCTCTCTTTGTCTCGGGCCTCGGCGTCGCGCAGCTGCTCTGTGGGTTCGGCGAAAACACCGATCGAGACGAAGGGACGGACACGAGAGAATAGGTTGTAAATATTTTCCGAGCCGCGATGTCGAGGGGAGGAAAGTAGAGGAGAGGAGAGTGCAGTGCATTGTTGCGTGTCCGATCAAACGTCCGGCGTCAGCGTCAACTCTATCCGATCCAGGCCTGGTCCTGGAGGCGTTGTCGGTTACGGACCGGGTCCCGAAAGAGAGAACAAGGATCGATCGCGAAGGGGGACAGTAGGTCCTCACCCGCTACGCTTTGTGAAGGATAACTGCGTTACCGTGCACTTTGCCGGGATAACTTCATTCCAGTGTCGGTTGCTTGCCACAGTACTAGCTTGGAATGATCGCGTTTCGAGGCTCCTGTTCGCCCACTTTGCGGCCCCCCCAAGATATTGTTCGGTCATGCCGACCAATGTGCTCGCGGGCTTCAACTACTCGCATCGTCTTGCGGCTTTCGTACGTACACGCTCTCCGACCCTCCGATCTCTACGTTCATATCTTCCTACCAAACTTCCAGTCGCTGGCGAATCCCGCGTTTCGATACACGCAATCGAATACGATACCCTTGGACGGAGATGGGAGGCGGTCGAGGGTGCAAGTGGCCGATATCTATGTATGTGGTACTCGATTTCCAGTGGGACACGAAGACGAGAGAGCATTTAAGCGTAACGCGTGCCGTCAGATTCGATTTACTCGCGGCCCCGCTGAAATCATTCTGGGGGGCCAACCTCTATAGATCATATCGTTTCGTTTCCTGACTCCCTCATTGGAATCCCCGTTGGTGGCAATCGACGAACCGTAGATATCGTCCAACCGAGAATCTCTCTCCCTCTCTCGGATCTCCCTTGGACGATGCTGTTCTCTCCTCTCGCCTCGCTGACCGGACAACGAACACCGAGTCCCGAATTGCCTCCCTTTCCTCTTCGACATCGTACCAACACTGGTTGGCGGACAGGGTCTTCGGCTCTGGCAAGCAGCTCGGTCCGGTAGTTGCTTACATTACCATACGAATGGCCGATCGATCCAAGGACCTCGACTCTACCTACCCACCCGTGGCCAGGAACGTGCACACGCAAATACAGACACGCGTAGCTACACGCACCAACAGCGTTCACAGGCGGTCGCGTGCCTTTCTACGAATGTGTGCGCAATCGGATACTCTCCAACAGCCGCGAACCGAGTTGCTACGTTTGCACGAACACGATCAAAGCAGAACAACCAGCCTCGTACATACTCGCGCACGCCTCCTCCATGCAGAGAGAGACCTTGCCGCGCGCGCTAGCCTAGCTCTAGCCCAGCGCAGCATAGTCCACCACCCGCCAGACCGGTCGAGTCATCGCTAGCAATTCTACCCGCAGCTACTCCTCCAACTACCCGGCACCACCTAAATCCGAATTCGCCGGTGCCCGTTAATCATTATTATTGGCACTCTTCCCTGGACCCTGACTGGTCCCGGATGAACTGGATTCCGGACCAGCGAGATATTAGCCCGAACCGTTGGACAGTAATCCTCCTGTAGATCTCGATCTATCCGTGCGAGCAGCGTCCCAGGCGTTTCGGCAATCTCGTGACAAACGACCAACTTCTCCAAGTAGCGACGTAAAATATAGACCGAGATATACGAAGGGCGACCTGCTTTCCAGAGCGCGATTGTGAACGCGCGTTGTATCGGTTGAAACGCTGTTGCCAACAAAATTTTTCAAACCCGACGGCAAGTCCTGTCGCGCGTCGTGTCGTGTCGTATCGAGCTTCCATTCAAACAACCACCCTCGCATTTCGCCCACCTATCGGTCTCTCTTTGGCTGGCCACGAACAAAGAATCCAGGCCGAGAAACCGTGGACTCCTGTGGAAACCCGTGCGCTTCAGCGAACCCCTAGATCTTCCTCCGGATCTCCGTATTAATGCGGCTCAAAGATCAAGATTCTTCAAGCCCTGCGCGAAAACCACGCGAATGTGAGCCGCCACCGGTGCTCGCGATTTCATTCGTCCGTGTCTTCTTCGCTCGACAGGGGACACGGGTGCCATTGAAACGAGTCCGACGAAGAGGACAAGAATGGAACGATAGAGTCTAGTGGGGTCGAGCCGAGACACAAGCAGGGGCAAGATTCCCGGGAGCAAGCATAAAGTATCGGAGGAGGATAATATGAATCTGTAAACGATCACCAATGGAAACCGCAGATAAGGGAGAGACCGAACATAGCCGATGGTTCCTCGTAATTCCCTACTCTCGCCTTCGTACCGTTAACCTACGCGAGAACGAGATATCACGGGCTCCCGTGTAACGACAAACCCACGCGACCGTCCGGATTCTATCGCGCGAATCTGATAAATGCCCACGTTTCCTCGCGATCTTATCGTGCTCGCCCACCGAAATTACGTTTCACCAAGTTTTTTCACGATCCTGGCAGCGACAAAGTTAAGCCCCTTTGATCGTCCAGCGAGAGGAGCTGTGTCGAGTTTTTCCGAGGAACGTCGCGGGACGAAGCGGCACGAGTTGCGTCGGCGCGGGTCGGCTCGGCTCGGCGTTCCATCGAAACCGCAAGCCCGTCGCTCGGCTGGTCGGGTCTGCCTGGAATACCTGATCCTCGGGGTTTAGAATGTTGGAAGCCGCGAAAGAGCATCACCGCGCAGGAAGTGCATTAGGCGACGCGCGCCACTTTGTAGAAGCTGCTCGAAGAGTTTGATATATCCCGCAAGGGCGTCGCGAAGGGATTCGCGAGCGGTACACGTGTACATCAGCGAAGAAAGTGCACGTAAGGGACGCGACGTACATACATATGTTTTCTACCCCTGGATGCTGGAATGCGCATTTCAGATGCTGCAGTCGACGCACGGGGGGAGTAAACTGCCGCCCATGGTTTCTCCTATTGCAACCGGAACCGCGATAGGGCCCGACAAAAACTGCGACGTCGGATTCGCGTGTTTTCCTCGAAAACAGTCGACCGTCGCGGAGCAGAGAGAGAGAGAGAGAGAGAGAGAGAGAGAGAGAGAGAGAGAGAGAGAGAGAGAGAGAGAGAGAGAGAGAGAGAGAGGACGGGGGGAAAGCGAGCAGAATGTTGTGCTACGCAGAACGGATCGATTTTCGTGCTATCACCGGATGGTTATCGCGAGCCCGAAATTTCTAATCAGTTTACGGTCAGGCGAGCGAGCACAGACAGAAGCATGGATAACGAGGTAATAATCGACGAAGCGCGGCGGCAGCTTGAAACACTTTATCGATTTTTCGTTATCTGGAGCGAGCCGGCGCGTCGCCTCGCGGACGGAAGGTAATTCGGAATTACGTAGATTTCAAGATAGGTGATCGGTTTTATTTAGAAGCACGCTTTCGGAATAATCGGTCGCGGACGGTGGCCCGGTTGCTCCCTGGGAATAGGAATCTTGCGAGCGGTTACGTCCCAGGGGATTTCACCGAGGAGTTAGTGGATAGAGGTACAATCTCCATTAGCGATTTCTCAGAACGCGCGCGCATAGTCATTTCCCGTACGTGTCCTCTGCCGTTCGCGGCTATGCACATTCCATCGTGGCCCGCTGGCCCGAGACGCTCGAGACGCTCAAACCGCTCAAACCGCTCGCCTCGTTGCCGTCGTTATCCCAAGGATCTCCGATTGCTATTCCGACGCCGGACGGAATACGGCCAAGTTTGCCGTTTCGCGAACATTAGCGTAATTTGACCGTGACATAACCCCCGCACGGTCCCGCGAACGACACCCGTTCGACGAAAGAGAATCGAAGGAACAAGATTAGACGGGCTTTCCGGACGTTCGCAGACGCTCTCGGAGCGCTCGCCGACAACGCCTGTCGTCGGCTTCGATCGCTCGCAGCCGCAAAACCAATTAGGTAATGCGTTACAGGCAAAAAATATTCGGCTCCCGCACACGTACGCCTCGCGGGTTTTCATTAACCCTCTCGGTTTAATTACTTTGGTTTAGGCTCGGGCTAACTCTCCTTCCCTCGCCCATCTTTCCCATTAACCTGCTGTACCCCCTTTCATTTCCCTCGCCACTTTTCGCACCATACGATTCCGATATTCATCCGCGATATTTATCGATCGCAGTTGGCGAAGGAGCAATCGTCTTCTCGAGTGGATTATCGCTAACAGGTTATTTTTTTTTTTTGCAAAATTCGCCGTCGCTCGAGGGCCTGAAACCACGAGCTCGAATTCTCCTGATATAGGATCCATCGATCCGGTAGCAATGAGAAACGGCGTGCATGGCAACTGGAAATTCTTCGATCGAGGTGCAGCGTATACCGAGGAGAGGAAAAAAAAACGATAAATCTGTCGGTGCGGCGGATAAAGAGAAATCGTATCCCGATTAGTGGAGTTGCTTTTGTTATCGCGAATCCATCGGCCCGCGGAGTTTGCTCGATGGAACGGGAAAGGAAACTCTCCAGCGGGAGAAGTTGTTCCTTGACCAAATTTGTTTTCTGCTCCGCTGTTTCTGCTCGCGGCTACGTCTTTTCGGCCGAGCGAGTATTTGTTCGGCGAACGTACCGCGAACGATTTAATTAATCCGCGAAAAGCGCACTCCTCGAACGCCGTTACCTCGTGGGTTGAGCAGTTACGGGCCGAGAAAGGAAAATAATTACCGTTACCATCGTTTCCTGCCTCCTTCCGCGCATTCTCTCGCCGCGTTCCGTTGCGCGCGACCACCTCTTCCTCTCCCTCTTACTGTTAGTCCCTCAACCACTACTCTCGGCTCCTCTTTGTTCCGCCGCGGTCTGTCCCTCTTGTCGGAAAATTCCAACCAACGTCGGCACTTTCGCAGATTACGTGGCCAAATAACCGTCTCGAAATCGCGAGAACTCGAGGCAGCCTGTAATCTCGTAACGGTTCCGCTCGGCGGCGATGTTACGGGAAAACCGCATCACCTCGCCTCCCCCGCTGACCCCTTTGTTTTTCTACCTCTCCACCTCCCCCCCGAACCCCTCGTATTTCGCGCTTCGTGAATGGCTTTATTACGTAGCGAGTTAATTCCACTAAAATCGTAATCGGGTTGGTTCGGTCCGAACCGATCAAAACGCGACGAATTCGTTTCCGTTATGGTTTAATACGTTAATTCGCTATTAGCTTCGGTGCGCGTTAATTAGTTTCGCATTATTACCGGTGCATGTAAATTATACAGCCTCGTCGGCCAAGTGAAATTTCCAGGCGATGGAAACGTTCGGGCCGCGCCGCGAGAATCGATCAGATCACCGTGGCTGGCTGCGTAAAGTCGGATCACGAGATTCCAAAATCGTTGGCGCGTTAACACGTACCGCAATGTACCGCGACAGCAAAAGGGTGCGGTTCTCCTAAGCCTCCCGTTCCCGCGATTTTACCGGAACAACAGACACGCCGGAAACGCTGCCTCTCAACTCCGTAATTCCTGGATGAGTAACGCGCGGCATTCGGTATCTTCGTGTTGGCGTTCCTATCCGGAGACGTACCTAGTGTGTATGCCAGTGCTCGCACGAAATATAACAGTTCTCTTTGGAGGCAGCAGCTCCGGTGCGGCGGGCCACCACCGTCGCCACCGCCGCCGCCACAAAACGCTTGCCGCCAGGCGATACGCCGGTAATGGATTACTTTTAATTAAGTAAACACCCGGATTACGTATCCTCCGTGCACTCTTTCGCGCTCTTCCATTACCACAATTCACCGGCACGCATTTATCCGCGTCCCAGAGCTAAACAGAGAGCGAACCCGAACCGCCCAGCCTCGCCTTCGCTTCACTTTTCCATGGATCCGGCATTTAATGAAAATCAAACTCGTTTTCGATCGGTTTCCCCGTACAACGCCGCGGTCCAGCAGTTTTTCAATCCTCACGATAAACTTCCTCCGTGTCTGTATTTGCCTGCGGATTCCAATAACACCGTGGCCACGATACGTCTGCGTTCGGGCGGAGATTATCGGTGACCTATTCGATTACCAGTATGTATTCCGAGCGGTTTCAAGAGCCATCCCCGTATCTACGATGGGATTTCCCTGCCGCTCGGATCGAAAAATCATGCGTCGTCGAATAACCGGAGGCGAGGCATGACAAACCTAACCCAAACTTTGCGCGTTCCATCGAACCTTCGCCCCGCCGAAGCACACGCAGAGAACGATCGTTCTGCAACGCGAGAATCGCCGTTCACCGAATGCTCCTCCGTTTCGACGAATCAGCGACGGGCGGAACTTCTTCCCTCGGCTCTGTTATTATATTAAAAACGTGGCTCCGTCTGTGGAACGTAATAACGCGCAAAGATCAAAGCTTCTCCCGCGAGCCGCAAGCCATGCAAATTATCTATTCAAGCTTGTTTGAATTTTTATCCAATCCGCGAAATGGATAATTATCACGGCAACAAGCGTCTGGGATCGTGTTTCCGAAAGTTGCAGAAGCGTAACAGCACTTTGGCGACCCTCGGTAGTTTTCCAGAGACCGCTTCGTTTCTCGAGCATTCCTTTTCTCCTTTTGTTGCTAAACAGCCTTCCCTCTGCAGACTGCACGCCCGCGAAATGTCCGAGTAATTGTTCTTTTCTGTTGTTCTTTTTCCAGTCGCACGATCAAACGTACCGAACGGGAATGCAATTTTCTTGATAGGGCGCGGCCAGCGGTCCCGGTCCGTCCGCGGCAAAGAATACGGAACGCGCGCAGAGTGATCACAAGATCAGCTTCGCCTAATTTTACTCGGCTAATTAATAATTCTTGCTTCTTCGGCGGCACCCCTTGCCCGACTCGAATGCAACTTTCGTTGCGGAGTACTTACCGCGTGGCTTTCTGCCCCAGTTACTTTATAATTAATAATTGTATCGGATTTTAATTAAAACCGCGTATTATTCGGTAGGACGAGCAGCGAAGAAAACTCTTTAATCTGTTTGCTGTGCGGACGCGAAAGGGAGACGCTGGGTACCCGTCGTATGTAGGTACCCGTTGTTTTTCTGGGGACCAGAGCAACGGGAAGAGGAAAAGAGAGAGAGAGAGAGAGAGAGAGAGAGAGAGAGAGAGAGAGAGTCGGTGGTGGACTTGTAATGATAAATAATGCGTACAGGCGGACCGGCCCGGAGAGTCGTGTCATAAAACCAAGCAGAATATATCCTGCGCCAAAGCACCGAGACGGTGTCGCGCATTAGTCAAGATAAATCTGACCGTAGTTAATTGGACCTACGGACAAACGTTTTTTTAAAGGGAAGGTAATGCCCGGCGACCGACATGGACGCGCGTTTTCGCGTATATTCTCCGGGAGAAAAGCCGTTTCTAACGGCGTCGTTAACGACGCGTCCCAAGTACTCCGATAGCGTATTTTGCGCGATAGTTTTCAATTTATCGCACGACCCGGGGAGAAGCACCGTAGGTACTCGGCGAACAATCGATTCGTTCCGTCCGCGTCGTGCAGCTACACACCTTTATCTCTCACGTTTTACCTAACCCCTTGCAATTTCACGTTCGCCGGATTCCCTTGACTTGTCGTTCAGCGAGATTTCCAGATCAGGAAACCAATTCACTAACCTATCTTTTCGTTTGCTACCCGAGTTTCCCTGCTTGTCTCCGGGCAGGATTTTGCAGCTCACGGGGCGCCTCGACCTACCCCCGCCGAACGCAGTGATCCACAAAGTGTTGCATCGATATCGAACCATTTAATGGCCGGACGTCTGTTCAAGTCGAACGGCAACCCAAGTAATCTCGCAAGACGAGCTGGATTCCGCTTTGATTCCGCCCTCGCTTTCCCGCTCTCCGCCCTGCCTCTTTTCCACGTTGAGGAACAAGCGAAGAAGCCAGTGTTCTATTCGGCGGAGAAATCTCCGCTCACAATGGCTATTACCGCGGTTGCTAATAGCGGGGGAAACGAAACGCTGCGGAGGCCGAGTGTCAGGAGGTCAGAGGACGCATTGGGGAAGAAATGGAGATAGAAATCGGGCGGCAAACAGAGTAGCTACGACATCCACCCTTTCTCTTTCTTCCTCTCTCTCTTTCTCGAGAGAGAGAGAGACTTGCCCCGGCCCCATTAATTTTTCCATGGATCCGGCTACGTCGGAAGCGTAACGCAACACACGCGTCAACTCGATTGTATTGAAACAACGAGTCGGATTTGGATAATAACTGCATGAAGTGGCGCGGCGGCATGATTATAATCTGTTAGCTGTACTGGCGTGCCTCGCGGAGATTGAATTACGTCGGTTTGTTTACGAACAAAAGGATACAACGAGAATTTCGCCCACGGTACACCTGTGCGGCGAATGATTTTTCCATTACAATAATGGAGTCGGCGGCAGCGGGATTATAACACCGGTACTAACACGCCGGGGAGAAATGCAATTTTTAAACGCGAGCGAGTGCGTGCAAAATAATTTGATCGAATCCGTGCTTCGCCGCGGTGTGTTTGTTTAAGGAAATTACCAAGAGATTAAATACGGGACGCGTATCGACCCTGCATGTTGCGCCGAGATTCACGCGATCGCCTCCCGCGCAACGCCGCGCCGCGCCGCGCCGTTCGTCAACGCGATGCGAACATCCTTTAATTCTTTCCCCGTGATTCAAAACTCGTGTCAAACACGGTCAAATATCCCGTCTCTGATGAGCCGCGTGTTTTACGCCCGTTGAAACTTTACACGATCGCTTCTACATAATAAAATACATAAACGAGATCTCGAGATGTTTTCCTGGCGAACACATCCGCGCCCGTGGTCAAGGGGATTAATTTTCCCTGTTTGTTTCGAGCCGACGCGACGGTGCATTTTCACGTTAATTATTCGTAAGCGAACGTTCGCCTGCTCAAAGTGGGGAAAAAAATTATGCAAATTTTACGGGAATGAAGTTGCATTACGCGTCGGCCATTGCACACACCTATGAATAATATACCATAACGTCGTGTGGTATAATTGACGGACGATTTACGAGCATTCGCGAAATTGTTGCAAACCAAAACTCTTCACTCTTTGATTGCATTGTAATGCATGGTTGTTGGCCGGATAATTAAATTACGCCAGTACTTTGTTTAATTCGGATCAATGAAAATCGAGGGCAGAGGAAATTCCGGCGAATCCCATTTCCCGTTCTTCGTTCTATTCCGTTACGGCTGTGTGTATCCCAGTGATTTACCTTTTATTCCACCGGCTCACACACGCGCGCGCATACCTACACACAGCCGTCTCGCGATTTTAATCGCGAGATTCGTGTTCCTTACTCCGATTCCAACTTATCACCGGGTGGGATCTATTTTTCCTTCGATTCCGAGGCACCAACCCCCATTATCTGATCAATCTCTGCTTCCACGATACGTCTTAGTTCTCCGGCTACGATAAATCATGCTCTGGTTTTCGGTGTTTTTCCTTTTCCCAACGCTCGGTCGGATCTACTTGGGTCGCGAAACCGAAAGGGACCACTGCCGTCGGGGTAAAAGTTTGCAGCTACTGCTGGTCGTCTAGCGCCGGACGTTAAGAGTTCTCCAAGGAGGACGCGAAGAAAAAGAGGGAAGAAAACGAAGGTGGGAGTGCGGTGGCGAGCGAGCGGACCGAGCGAGCCGATCCGAGTCCAGTCGAACCGGCTACGGCTGTTGGAACAGATCCAGGAGAAAGACTCGGATGAAAGCTCGACGACGTCCATCGTCCGTCGTCTTTCCCATTTATACCGCCACACACCGCTCTCCCATCTCCGCGTCGAGATATCGAAAATAATATCGGGGCTTCTGGGCGGCAAACTGAATTACGGTGTAAGCTCGATATATCGGCGAGATACGATTCAGGAGGAACGACAACGAGGATCCCCCGGCTCCTTTCTCTCCGGTCACCTTTCCCCGCCGTTTCCTTTTCCGCGTGCACGCCCCCATATAAGATCCAAGCGAAACAGATAAACCAATAATACCACCATTTCTACGCCGGTTGTTCGAAAATACACAGCAAGGGAAGACGGCGCGAGGGTCGGCCGAGGGTGAGGGAGGGCGAGAAAGGAGCTGGAAAAAATCAGTTTGTCGTGATTTTCTTGCTGCCGGATCGTCGCGTTATTGCCTTCGGTGATCGCAACGACCGATTCAATTTCCATCGCTGTTCGACCCTCGTAAAAATCCCCGCGTGGAAATTTCTGGCGTCGCTTTCGCCATGGTAAGAGACGCGCCACGAGATCCTTTCCGTCGTTACTTTTTCTTCAGCCGCTCCGTTAAATCTCTCGGCGAATCGTACGAAAGGCTGCGACGCGAGGCTTTGGAAAGCGCGATACATGGGGTACCTGCTCGGCGCGGAACACACTTCGGACGTCGATAATCGAATAAGCTGATACGAACACGTGAATTTACCTTCCATTCTCCTGGGTAATTACGCCGGCCTGCGCAAGGGCTGCACGGGGATTCCGGAGCGCGACTGCAATTTGTAATTGCATTTTCTTGGAGGCCGATGGCGGGAGCCCCCGCGATCCCTCGTACGCACAGCTAATCTTTTTACGGGCTATCCGGCTTTATTCCGGAGCTGCTTCTCGCATAAAAAAACAGAGAGGGGAGGATTACCTACCCAAAGGTCGCTACCTCAGAACGAGAAACTCGGCACGGCACGAGCCAAAACAAAGACTTTCCGATGAAAATTATCGGCTCCCTTTTGCGTTTCAGCAAGAACCAGCAGGGTTTACTGCTGCTAAGTCCACCGGCGAGCATCGTTCGGCGACAAAGCGAGCACGGAAGATGTTGCGAACGAATGAATTTTATAAAGCGTGAGTAACCCGCGGTACTGGTCCATACAGATGAACCCGAAATCATTCGGATCGCCAGACTCGAGGCTCGAGGAGTTTGGAAAAGAGTCTGAGTCGGAGTTGATGTTCGTTTTGAGACGTCCTCGGAGAGATTCGCGGGGCACCGCGAAATAGGTACATTCCCCATTCTACGCTGGGAATGGAAGGAATGGAAGGAACGGAAGGAATGACGGGGGTGAAAGTGGGTAGGGAACAGGAAGGAGGAAGCGTGCCGTGAAAGTTTTCTATCGGCGTCGTATTAGTGTGCCATAAGACGGAAGATGCGAGCCGGTGATCGCGTGTAAGCAAGGAAAATATTCGGTAGAGTTTCCCGGCGACAAAGTTTCTTTCGCGAAAAGCGGGCAGGCGGGCCCAAGGGGAGGGCACGCTCGGCTGGTGCTTCCTCGCGAGAATAGAGGCGCCAAGAGGGTGTATGAGGGTGTACGAGGGAGGAACCGAAGTCCATTGGACTGAGGGGAAAGTTTACAGGAAAATGGAACTATTCGTTCGCGGAAGGGACGGATGGAGTTGGCATACTTGGACGACGAAACGCCATACATAAAATTCTCAAGTTCCAGCACGTAGTTTCACGCGGCACAGGAGAAGCTCGCGCACCTACCACCGCGAACCTGTAACTTGTTACGTTGCTTCGCTTCTCGGCCACCCTGGGTCCGTTTTCCTTCGCGCTCGACCACGGCCAACCACCAATTGAAAGCGTAGGCACCGTGTATACATTTCGAGAGGCTTCGGCTCGTAATCGTATCGGTGGTGTGGGACACGCGAGGGAAACGCCTTATCGGTAGCGTTTACAGCTCATCGATCAGCTTCGCGCGTACAGCTCGTGGACCAGCGGTTTTTCTCGGCGTTGGCTGGCGCTGCTTGGCGCTGGCTGGCGCGCGAAATTCGAGGGAAAACAGCAGGCAACGATATGGCAGTCAAGCGACTCCGTAAAAAGGACACGATGCGACGTAGGCATTGTCCAGAGATAGGGGGAACGAGCTTGTACGCTGTGCCGGCTGGAAAAATAACAGCTAGCGAGGACAAATGGCGAAACGAGAAACACGAGGCAAGAAAAGAAGCAGTGGGGAGGTTGGAGTCGTCGTCGCCGCGGTTGTGTGTCATGTGTGTGCTTGCCGGCGCACACGCGGCCAGTGGAAACGGCTTCCTAGCCGACGCCTCACTGGAGATCCCGCGCACCAACAATGCTCCCGAGTCTTCTCCCTTACGAGCTCGGCGAGGAGCATGCTCGTGCTCCGTCATCGGCCAAATATCGCCGTCTCGTGCACCGCGCGAAGAGGAGACGTGGCCGAGACGCGCGTTTCGCGAAATTTCGAAAGCGTCGCGCGACAAGCCCCGGGGACAGGTAGCGAGGACTTTATCAAAATTGAAACGCGACACCTTTGTTGGAAACTTGCTATCCGTCGGAAGCGTCCAACCGACACAGCAGGCAATTCTCTGCTCTCCTTTTCTCTCTACCCCCCAATTCTCAGTTTTCGAGGTTCGCGGCCGAAAGAAAGCGGGACTTTAAATATTTCAGACAGTCGAGACGCTCCGCGACTGCCGCGAAACAAGCGCGCTGTAGCGGCTCTACGCGTATAATTTTTCAAATCGGGATAGCCTTATTACGGCGAATTTAAGGAAACTCTTGGAGCGAACTCGGCAGGGCGGCAGGAGCAGGGTAAGCGCAGCCAACCAGACAAGCAGCGCGGTGCTAGGGTAATTAGATGAACCGATGCGAAACTCCGGGGCTATCTGTAATTTTCATCCAACACTACTAATCAGATTAGTAGATTATTCGAGACTAAATCGGTTAACTCCGCGAAGGCGCAAGATGTGGGTAAATCTGACGATAGAGTCACGCTCGCTTACGGACCCGCTCGGACCCTCTATCTGTCCCATTTATCTGCCGGAATAACGAGTCCGCTAATTGCCCCAGCTGCTTGGCCAATCGCCAGAGAATCTCCATCATCTCCGTGCTCTTAAAGAATTCGCGAACGGATGTTGCCTTCGACTGGGTCTTCTGCGAACGCAGGGGGGCATTCGGCCGGCGAAAACCGAGGGAAATCTCGGCACGGCATCGGCAGCTCGAACGCCAAGGAGAGACTCCAGGAGCGAGGGAACATCCTCCAGAGACGAAAAGTTTCCTCAGATGTTCCCGCGTTGCTGACGAGAAATCGATACTCGACGCGGAGCGGAGCGTAGAGAGACTGGCTCGGCTCGGCTCGGCCCGTCCCGAACCGTCCCGGTGCGGAGCGGGTAGGTGCGGTATGCCACGCTCCGGCTCGATAAATCGAATCACCGGTACGCGTACGGATTTCAGTTGACGCCCAATTGCGCGTGTAATTATTAATCGTGGCAGTGCAATTATGTCGAGTGTATGCGCGTGAGCCGCGCAGCCAGCCAGCTAGTCAGACAGACAGGCAGACAAACGGATGGATAGATAGATAGACAGGCAAGTAGACAGACAGACCAGACAGACAGACCGGTAGACAGAGAGGCATACAGAGAAACGCAGGTCCATGTATGCGCGGAGAACTATGTTTGGTTCCACGGCACGTTGTTTCGCGAAGTTAGCTCCGTGTCACCGTACACTCTATCTTCCTTCATTCGAGTCCCGTTGCCGGTGCGTTTCTCTTTCCGTCAATGTACCAGAGTAAATATACGCGCGTTTGTCGACCGCGTGGATATATTTGGCTGCGTGTACGTGCATTGATGCGTACGCACTATGTACGCGGATGCAACCGCGTCATGAGCCCACCCCCGCCCTCGAGTAACGCGGCCACCCTTCCCAGCCGAACCACGTCTGTGCTCGATGCACCAGCAGCGTGCTTTTCCCTCCAGCACAAACAGGGCAGAGGTAGAACGGGCCCGTCTCGTTACCTTTGCGTTTCGAGATGCGGTAAAAAATCCAGCCGCGATATACGTCCGACGTTGTCCGTAACACCGGTGCTAGCGGCAGCTTAGTCCCTCGCAAAGCTTCGCGATCGAACCGCGTCGATGGGCGAAGAGGGTCGGGCGTAGAAGAGAAAACGAATCGGCTCTCTTGCTTGTTACGTACTGGACGTTCGAGGGTTCCGACTGTCCGCCGAGGGCAACAGTCATTCGAAACCTTAATAGCGTTCGGTAGATTGTGTTTCCTCGCTCTAGACTTTCCATCCTGTTACAACTATCTCCGACCGAGCGGACGAACGCACCCAGCACTCTGTGTTCGTGTGAGGGCGCTGTGACGCGACCCATAAGGGTAGGATGGACTGGACAACGTTAAGGAACCGAGAGAGTAACGATTATTGGACACGGGGATCTCGGTCAAGAGCGTCCGGCTACGGGCTTTTAGCAACGTTTTAACCGCTTTCGCGAAAGTTCGTTTGAGCTAGCCACGGAACGAGAGTGCCATTATACCGCGGTGCATAATTTCGTGACATTTGCCGTCGTAAAGACGTGTATCCGACCCGAGGAACAATGGGCGGAGACCAGGGAAGAGCGAGGCTCTCGGTCTCTTTTCGTTGCTCGTTTCTGATAGCAGCGACGGAACGAGCAATCGGTTAAAATATCATAGAAGCGTGTATGAGAGTGCATGGAAGACGGGGGATGCAGGAGCGTGCGAGCATCTCGGAAGGGTATGTAAATTAGATGCAGAAAAATCCATGGAACGGTGCGGCCCGGCGAGCGCAGGCAGAGAAAAGGGGACGTATCCCGAGTGGCAGGGCGGAAGCTTGCAATTGGAAATGCAATTTTGATGGAGTACACGCGTGGAGTGTTTTCTCCGCGCGCGAAAGTAGCGGGTGAAGACGGCATCATGGATCGGCATGGGTGTCGGTGATGGTATCGGTGTCGAGAGAAGCAGCTTCTCGCTGCTGGCTTGCGAGCTTCCACCAGCGGCCTTTAGTAGCCGTAGAGGGGTAGATGGGTAGATGGGTAAGGTGGATAGGATGGGAGGTCGCCAGGAGGCCATTAGGTAAAGTAGGTTTTGACTTATGCCGTCGCGCTAGACGGCCGATATATCTCTATAAACTGCTGCATAAAATATAACAGCGTGCTTTACCGCGTATACATTGGCGCACGCTACCTGTAACCGTCGACTTATGGACCTAAACTCTATCGGAAGAAGGTGTGTTCCATCCGAAAGACCCTCTGTTTCGAATGCACAGCTCTTCCCAGCTTCTTACCTTGCCTGCCGATTACCTTCGAGGGTCTCTCGACTCCGGTTGGTCAGCAGTCGTCTTACACCCGCGGATTTGTTCCTTTGAAGGAACATGAGCACCCTATTACTTATGGGCTTGCTGTCTTCGCCCAGTTATTCTCTCCTTCTTGCCCGGGAGTACCAAGCAAGATATGATTGAATAATCTTGACCATATCTCGACGGAAGACTGGAATCGTAGATGGCTCGTTGTCCGCGCAATATCGGTCGTCTCCAGCAGCCACCGACTCGGAATTATTCCCGCAATCAGCTCCGCGTTGCGTCGCTCGTTCTCTGTGGGTTTCCGCGAACCGTTATTAATAAATCGTGCCTTCCGATAGAACACTACCGACATTGTAGCAACGTGTAATCCTTCTGGTAACGGCACAGAGGGCAAGGTGGTCGAGAGGAGCAGCGAGGAGAAGAGGAGGCGAGCGCCGCTTTATCACCGATTCCACGATGTCTGTATTATATCGCGCGGGCGAATTTAATTGCGACGGATATTATCTCTTGCACAAAGGAGGACACCACGAGCCGAGATTCGCGCGAATCTTGCGGTATAAATCATCGCGCCGACTCACGCGCAATCCCGTTCGCGGTTCTCCCCTCTCGGCTCCACATTGTTTTCCATTTTACTTTCCCCTGGCTAGCCTCATTCAATTCCCGCGCGTCGGCCGGAACTCGATTCCATTATCGATTACGCTCGCGCATACTCATTAAAACTCCCGGATAATTTTAATTGCGTTCCGCGTAATTGCACCTCGCAAAAGGGCAGCGCGAAAACGCGGGAAAACGCGACATCTCGTAGACACCGTGGCGCCGAGCCGAGTCGCGAGGCATCAGAATCACCGTCAAACAATATCCGCGCGGATGTAACCCGCCGGTTCCGCGGGAAATCGAACGTGGTTTCTCGAGGTTGCTCGCCGAGCCACGCCGCGCCGCGCCGAGACGTTTAACGCCAATTAACTGTTAATCTAGCGTACGCGCAGTGGAGGGAAACCGGGAAGCAGTCGAGTTGGCGAGATGTTCGTCGTTGTTCCGCTTCGCGAGAATCCCGCTCCGTCGTCCGGAAACTTCGCTAATTAATCGCCCGCACGGATGCAATAAGCAAATCCATCGACGATCCTCGGCGATAATGCTTAAAGATTGCCCGTTGGACGATATTCTTCGCTGGTTCACTGCTGCTGCCGCCGCGCCACCCAAGCTCGATAAATTCGTTGCACGATATTTAACCGGTATGGGGCAGGATCGGCGGATCGGTGGATCGTTCGATCGCGACCCAGGACAGTTTGTACGTTCGATTGACGTAAATACCGCGGACAGAGCGGTGGTGCAGGTTGTCCCAGTGGACCGGGCGGGCTTAACGCGCAAACATGTTCCGTTCAGCGTCGAAGCTACGCCATGTAGCTTGTTCTGGCTCATTAGCGGGTACGCATACACGCGTGAAGGATTTACATGCGACCCGTTGTATGTCTCCAGGTCGAACTGGTCTCCAACTAGCGCTCCATCTCCATTTCAGACGGGCGCCAGCGGCACCGTTTCCGACGGTTACGGCGACATACATACGTCGCGTCGTGTCGTCTGCCCACTTATCAATACGTCCGATTCCACGGATTTTCGCATCTCGTTAAATCCCCCCCCGTTCCCCCACGACTAAGAGACGCAGCAATCGCGTGTCAACAGCTATCGGGACAGTAGATACCCGTCTGCTACCCGCGATCGAGTCCGCGAATTTAGGGATTTAAACCGGCAGCGGGTAGAGGCATGGCGAAACGGGCGAGAGCAAAAGCGGTGGTTGTCGAGTCGATTCTCGGAGCCGCGGCCTTTATTAGACCATCGTGTTAATATTTCGCGAACAATGGGAACGGCATGAAAACGCAATCGAATGGTGTGCACGGTAACGACGTTTCCATTATGATTTACCACAATCGAGTGTAACTGTTTAGCAGGCGGGCTATGGGTTATGTGCGGTGGCGAATAGTTCAATTAGTGTTCAAATATTTACTCCAATTGTGGCCGGTATCGCGACGTTATACATACTACGGGGCTCTGCGATCACCGTGCCGGCCAGACTGCAATCATTTGCGGCGATTACAGAAATTTGGCACGGATAGGACTGATCAAATTCGCAGACGTCTCGCATTATGCGATCGATGGTAACCTGGCTCTAATCTAATGGCAGAACGCACCGTGGCCGTTTTCCCCGTCGAGAGGCCAAAACCGATCCTCCTGCTCGCTGTTCCGTCGGTCAGGTACCAAGCGTAGCAGATAAATTAATTCGGCTGTCGCATCCGAGACTGCATTTCCAAATCGGAGTTCGCCCCAACTCTTCTCGGCATCTTTTTGAACACGATCGAGGCGTCGCGCCTCGTGCTCGCGAATCGCACGGGACGACCTCCGTTCTCGACTCGATATTATTCCAAGGATAATGCGCCGACGAGACTGTGTCTCGTGATCTTGGATTGCAAGCGTGAAAGCGAGATCAAAGCAGCAGCGACGGTAGTAATAGTAGTAGCAATAGTAGAAGTAGTAGCAGCAGTAGTAGGAGTAGTTGTAGTAGTAGTAGCAGCAGTCAGTACCAGCAACGTGTATATATAGTTTTTCATTTGAATGCAGTTGGCGTATAAAGCACTTTTCGGCAGCTTCCATTGGCTCTCGGTGTTCCGTACGACTCTTAGAACTCCATCCCGCTCTTCTTATATACTCAAGCTACTCTTCCTTCCTCCTTTCTGCCCTCTCGTCGTCCCTCACTCCTCACTCCTCAGCCAGGCTCATTCATTACTACTCTTCTTATTTTCGACAGCGGAACCCACTACCATCTGCGTCGGTCGGTCGGTCGGTCGGTCGGTCGGTCCGTTCGTTCGTTCGTCCATCCGTTCGTCCGTGCGTCTCGTCTGGCTATCCCTTCCTTTCTCTCTGGATAACCAGAAGGTTTCCTCTTCAAATGCTGCTCACTTTTCACTCGACATACAAACCCCTTCCTTCCCTGCTCTTTCAACCATTCCCTCCGTTTTCGCTGTTACCACTCCCTTTCCTACTTACTTCATCCTCCTTGGCGGACCCCGGTTTCTTCGGTTCAAGTCTCCCCGTCTCCGTCTTGGTCCTCCTTCCTCCTCTAACGTTTCGTCTTCGGTCCACAGGAGTCGGCTGCTGCTCGCCTGGATCCTCCTCCGACAGCCGCCCAATCTCCATTAGTATAATTGCCAGAGAACTACCCGCATCTTTCGGATGCGGGCTACGAACGGTTTTCGAGGATGTTTCCGCCCCCGTTGCTTCCAACCGGAGCTACCTATTTATACAGATGCCTCGATCTCGACAACAATCTCGTATTTATCGGCGGCCATATTCATTTCGGCTCGCTTCTCTTCTACGGCTGACTGGCTTGGCTTAGCTTCTTACACGCGACACTCCGATTCCAGAGCTCCCATTGCCGAGCCAAATCCACCAGCCGGATCTACGTTGTCCCCACGTTTCCACGAACGATGAATAGTCTAGGTCCGCAGCACGCGTGTTCGAGCTAATTCGCCGGAGCCAAAGACGGAGGGAGGCAAGCTGCTGGGGGGAGCGGGGAATCAATTTAGAGCCGATGTGTACCGTGATTTTTCAACGGCCGGGAATTTCGTTGGCTCGGCGGACAAATGATCCCTGCGAGGATAAGCGACCGATGCCTGTGAAAAGAAAGGCAACTGGCAGGAAGATACTGGACGGAAGGATGGGGGATGGAGGGATGGAGGAGACACGGCCGCGAGAGTTTTTGGTGGTATAGAAGCACGAGTTGCAGAGGCCAGTCCGCTGCAACTACGGACTACAGACAGAACTTTCACAATATTCCCTCGGCCTGTTAGCCCTCCTATTCGATAAAAGTTGCAGGAATTTATCGCGTGGCCATTTCCAACGGTATTGTAGGAAGCCACGGCTTGGGCCATTGTGCAACCACCGTGTAGCATTCAGTACCGCGGACTGCGACCCAACTACCACTCCCCTGAATGCCCCCATTCAACTCGTCCGTCTGTGTTTTCCTACGTCCTACGCGCCACAGTATCCATCGCAAGCGTCCGCTTACGTTTCCTTCCACGATGAAAACGCGATACGCGGGCTCGACCCTTTGCTTCGCCCACCCACCCCCTCGGAATCATCTTCTTCCGCGCGGTGGCGTCCACGTTCACGCGCACAGTCGCGAGCGGCGGCGGCTCGCGGAGTCGATCGGCTCCGGTATACGTATCCTCGGACGAAAAACTTTCGCCGTTTCCACGACTGACGGAGAGCGCAACAGAACCAGCGGAAGGCGACACGGAAATGAAGGATGACGGGACATGAATGAAAGACGAGGGGAAGAGCCAATTAGAGGTCACAGACTTCTCCAATTAACGCCGCGAAACGCGACCGTCCAAACTCGGATATCCCTCCGTCCTTGCCATCCAGCCCTCTGACCGTGCTCCCATTCCCGGCTTCCTTTTGGATTATAATTAGCCAATTTATAACGGTCGAGATTTTGCGCGACTCCCATAGGCAGAAAGGAAGAACGTGTGGGAGGGATCGAAAATCACGGTAACGGCGGCTCTTAACGTAGATTAAGAATTGGCTTTGGAAAAGCTTCGACCAAGGGAGTCGCCGGATCGTACGCGAGGGCGAACATCAAGGGAAAATAGAAGGTGGACAGAGGCAAACAGATATTCTATCCTCCTTGGCTCCGTGCCTTCGTTTTATCTCAGGGGCATGGTCGCGCAAAGGGCCGTGGAGAGGAGCGATTCTAATCGAATACGATTATGTGCCATCTTTGTCAGCCTCGGTTGGCTTTTAGCTCCACGGCTTGCCCACAATTCGCAGTTTTCGGGTTCCACCGGGATGCCGTGCACGCCGCGGCCACGCCTCGACGCTTAGCCAGACTCGGTGGACGTTACCTTCTTCCTTGGAGAATCTACACCGCAAGCGGGAATAGAAGTAAGAGGATACCAAGTTTTCGAGGACCAAGGACACTCGAGCTTACTTTGCTGGTTATTCGAAACTAATCTCTCCTCCGCTCCATCTTAACCCTACTTTCCATTTTTTTCGATTTTGTCGGGGCTGCCGAGCCTGGCGACGGGCTCGCCCAGAGTTTTTCTGGGTCAAGCGCATTTGCTCGGGCCGCATTACATTTCCAAGTGGCAATATCTTTGTATCGATCTCTCTTGTATACTCGCGGTTTCTTTGCATACGTAAAGGCGTACCCCGGCCAACCGCCCGACCACCGAACCCCTCGACCGCCAGCTGAAAACTACTCAGGGTTTACGATGGAGACAGCTCGGGAAAAAGTTGTTTCGGGGAAAGGGCTCCTTGGCCGCGTTCGGCCTCCGTACGAACTTGTGGAAATTGGCCGGACGACCCGGGGTTCGTAAGGGGAAGAATGGGCAGGGTGCCGAGCACGATAAGGGCACCCGTGAGAAACGATGCTTGCCGCTGGATGGTTGGGAACTGGGAACTGCAAACCGTAAACGATCATGCAGATCAGAGGCGAAACGTATTCAATGGCGATTTGGCCGCGGAATCCTAAACCCAACGTCCAACATCCGTGTCGAGCAACAACTATTTAACTCTGCTCTCCCCAGCGTCAGCTCAGGCTGCATCCTCGCCGCTGCATATAAACATGACGAAGGCTACGATGCAGCGGGCACGCATCGGTCGGCTACGTTCGATTTGCACGGTAAATAAAACGGTAGGGGCGTGATCGCGCGATGGCGAATCGCGAATAATTCCCACGGGGCGATATTCCCAGGTCTCGGATTTATATCAATCTTTCCGAAAGATTCTCGCCCTCGGGACGCCGGTGACCGTAGACGGTGTCCGAGATATATTCGACGCGAGAACGAGGTCGTAAAAATTCAATGGACTTCTCTGGGCAGTGGATCCTGAGCAGCCTCGGGTCGAGGTTGATTCCTCGCGATAGCCGAGCCGATCGAGCCGGCCAATAGCCGCGCCCAGACCCGTGTCGCTTCGGAACGATAACTAATATGGCTGAGCCAGCGATCGAGGCGAGACGGGCAGACCTTGCCACGGTATATACTTTGATAGCTAACCGAGGCTTCTGTCGGTCATATTAAGTAGCCTAACCGCCATCCAAGCACCCTCCTCGCGTTTGGACCGTCCTCCGCTCGGACCATTTATAGTCGCGGCCACGCGCTACACCACGCGGTGCCACCCCTTAAATCCTCGACCTTCTCGAATCGGTCCGCTTCTTCCTACGCCATCCGACCCGATGGAAACTCGAGAAGCCTTTCGTTTCCCTTTCCTGCCCTCGCCGCAACTCTTGTCGTGCTTCAAGCTTCCACCTTGCAGCTTCGAGCGTCGTGTTCATAGCACTGACGAGTACAGCCTCTCGAACAAAAGCCTTTCAATCTCTTCCGTCGGGCTAGAGCGTTAGACGAGAGAGCGCGGTATTGCGCCCCAACTTTCCGCCAACATAGAGTTTGGCAGGCGTCGCGTCGTTTTGTACGCGATACGCCCGCGCGCTCGTTACCCGCTTCGGATTTCCTCCAACACACGGGAAGTGGCTTCAAGATTCGATTATCTTGGTACAATCCAGACGTACAAGGATAAGGGGCCACCGATCGGGAACAAGGGAGAAGACTGCAGGAGAATGTTGCGCGTGCAAATCGAGAAACATGGATAATTTTCGTATCGACGATGGGATATCATCGGCGTACGTACGGAGAACGCGAAAGAGGCGGGACGTCGTTACAGCGTGAAATTAAAGCTAGCTGTGGGACGAGTAACGCAGCAAGTCTGAGAACCGTAACGAGCCACTCCAGCTCTCTCCCCGACCAACCTTTCTCGCTGAAAGCTTATCGGAACTTGGAGAAATAGGAATGTTCCGTATTTCCCGGATATCACCGGAGCTCGCTCGCGATAGATCCACGGCGATTTTTTTCCACCTCGGCTTTTCGACCTCTTCCAGGGAGGAGTTTCTGCGTTTCACTTTGAACCTCTCCGTTCGCCGCTTCGTCCTTCGTCCTTTCTCTCACCCCCTCTCGGCTCTCTGTCTTCCTCCCACGTTTTCCACAGCACGATTCTGCCTCTTTCATCGTTCGACCATTATTCTAATGAAAATATGATGAGCGTCATTTCACTGACTGATAGCCGTTATTACCGTGCAACGTCCGCCGGCTGTGCAGCCGTTTCCGACGGTGCGCTTTACCTTTGATTTAAATTGCGAACGTTTTCCGTGGCCGCCGTGACTGCAAGAGAGTTTTCCTCTGTCCCTCGCGCGCCCCGTTCATTTCCTACGATTTTCAGCCCCCGTAGGAACGTAATCGCGCTTGCACAGCTACGCGTAACCAGCACCACACTGGATTTAGCATGGCGTTGCGAAGAACGGCGGCTGCAACCTCGCCAAAGTGCACGAATGGGAAAGGGAACAACGAAAACACCGAAAACCACCAGCCTCGCTTTCGGTTCCACTAACAAGCCGGGAAAATTCGCAGCGTCCGGCCGGATGGTTCGGCCGTTCCGAGATTTCAGCGGGTTTCGCCCTGGATGTCATGTCGAACACGCGGTCGACGAGTCTTTCGCTGCTGGAATTTTTAAATTATTTCAATTTTTGAACACACAAAAGTTCGAAACAATACTTCGAGATACAACAAAACAGCCTGCCAAACCTCAAATTAATTTGTCGAGCCGTTTTTGTGCAAACAATTCACAAAGAATTACCTATTTTTCGGTCCAACGAGGCACAATCCTCGTTTAACGCGTGGGAACCAGGGAAACCGCGAAACGGATGGGGAAGTTTAGCTTTTTCCTTGGCGCGACCGTGACTCGAACAAGTCGAACGGACAATTCTATATTCTTGGACGAGTCTCGGGGGAGAGAAAAGGTTTCCGGCTTGCCTCCCGTAACAGAATAAGATCGACGCGTCGCGGCGGTTCCATTTGCCGAAACTTTTCGTCTACTTAATGGAATATATCTCCTTGTCTGGGAAAATATTGACCCGTGACGGCGCCACCAATGAAACGTGCTCGCTAATTTATACGCACACGGGGAAGGAGATTTGTTGGTAAACGACCAGATGAAAGTTCGGATAAATGAACGGGTGAACGATCGCGGTATCGCGAAACACCCCCATCAAGCATTTATAGTAGCGGCGATTTACAAACGCGCGTCAGTAGTCGGGAGTTTAAAAAATTCAGCCGCTCGCCGAAACGCGCAGCCTGGCCGGATACAACCGTAATTTCGACCTCAAAGAGAGAACATTCTCGGTCTTTTATTACGGCGAACCAATCATTTTTTCGTGAGTCGCGGCTAGAAGCAACGAAAAGCGCTGGTAAAACGGGAATGGAAGAAAAACGAGAGTAGAAATATCGCCGGGGAATTGCGTCCCGTTCATTCCTCGGGGCTTACGCGTTTCTCGAATGAAATTCGCCGCGGCTTCTTTGTCGGCGTTTGGAAACAGCGCTAAGTAGGTTTTTCATGTTTACGCAATAATGCCGGCTGCCTATAGCTACACCGCATCATTAGCTTTATTCGATATCCCTTCTCGTTTCCATCGTTTCGGCCGCGTCCCCTTTGAGAAAGTCAGAGGAGAAACGGGCGGAGCGCCGAGTGGAGGAGGAATGCAACTCGTTGCATTTGCAATTAATAAATCGTAATTACTATGCGGAATCGTTGTTTGCGCACGAGTATCCGGGTTTATTTGTTTGGAGAGAGGGAAAAGTTCCTTAACGAGTATCTACAAAGGTAGCCTCCTCCCCCTTTATAACTTGCTTTTTTTCTCCCCAAGAAAGGGGAAAAACTCGAGTACCGTTGCTCGTAATTGTAGGAGAGAAGAAACAATTTCGACCCTTAGCCTCTGGCTCAGAAGAGATGGGGGATGGAGGCGAGGCGCGGGATGAGAAAAAGAAATTGCGTCGATTGGTAGTTCCGTAGGGTCGTAGGGACGATTCGAAGGAAATGCTTGTGTGAAAGGGAGAGAGAGAGAGAGAGAGAGAGAGAGAGAGAGAGAGAGAGAGAGAATGTAGGGGTAAGGAAAGCCGGTCCATGGGCGAAGATGGTCGGATCTAGGAAAGGGACACGCCAAGGGTGGCCCCTCTTGACGAATCTCTTCGACTCGACTCTAAAGAAATTAGTATTCGTCCTTTTCGGCCTTCGTGATTCAATCTACCAGCTAAATCGAGTTGGCGAGCCTGACGTAACACGCGCCCCGAGAATTAGTCCCCGGCTCGGATTTCCCGTCTCCCTTTGCGGCAATGCGGCCTCGTCTCCCGCAATCTCGCGTCGCTTCCGTCCGCTCTCCTTTCGCTCCGCGTTTCCAAAGGAATCGTCGTCGACGCTCGTTGCGGTCAGGCAACGCGATGCTTTTAAATCGCCCGTTATCGGTTGCAGGTATATTCGGAGATGTTGCGAGCCCTCGCGGCGCTCGGAGTCGCCAATGAAACGTTTCAGCCGTAATTCCGTCGATCCGCGTCCGATCACGATGCCCCCGTTATAACTGTTCGGCAAACGTCCCGCAAAAAAGACCATCCGTACTCGAACGACGCGACGCGACGGTCCGCTTTAATTAATTTCGAAATTACCACTCGCCAGCCGGCACCGTAACACCGATTCATCCCACCTCCTCGATACGGCCGCCGCGCCGATCCCCGAGATTCGTTTACGCTGCCAACAACTCTGTATGCGCGGAGGTATTTCGCGAAATATATAACCTCGAAATTAGAAACGGTAGTGAACGGGACGAGCCGGGCCTGCAATTCCGAAAGCCCGATACGCGATAGCCAGCTGTCATTAATTTACATCGCTGCCGCGAATTATATTCACGGCCGGCCCCTCCGACAGAGGAACGGGCGCGCAAAAATGGACGCGCATCGGTTAAACGACGCGTCTCGTATCAAAATATCAATTATCGATCGCGGTTCGGCCACTTGGACACCGAATTCACCGCCGCTGCATCGCTTTTTCCTAGGTGTTCCCGGCTGAATCGGCGCGTGCGCGACCGCCCACTTAAATTTTCATACGACTTTAGTCGTGGTCTCTATCGTTTCATAACGCACAACGATTAACGCTCCGAAATTCCTTTAAAAATCGCGTCGATCACCTACCACTTTACCTCTTTATACTCCTTATACTCCTTTGCCGGGCTTAATTCCCAGGAAAAGTGGATTTTCCGCTCGATTGAGATCGCCTTCCACGTACGAGAATGCAGAACCACTGACGTGTCTCCGGTCTTTCCCTTTTATCCCCCACAGACGAACGGCGCCCGTCCCGTCCCCTCGCTCGATGCCACCACCATCTTTTGTCGACGGAATTTCATATTTATCTCGGCCTGTCGATGCCGCGCGCGTGTCCGGACTCGAACGTAGTAGGAACGACGTCCTTCAGCGAGGAGAGGCCGAGGGCAAGGAGGACGCCCAGCGAGAGCAAGAGACGTTTGCCTTTGTCTCGGGATTTTCATGCGAGAGACGTAAACCCGTCAGTGCTCGCCGCGAGAGATTAGAAGAGCAAGGACCGGCAGATAACGCTTTCCTCTGCCAGTTCGACGTGGTCGGGGGAGACGGATTGCCTCTTCCGGAAACAAAGTTTCCCTTTACCAATTTCTCTTCTCCACTTCGCTCCGCTCCGCGCCACTCCCTCTCGCAGCTCGACTTGTCGCGGCTCTCCCGCCCCGTGCCGCCTGCATGGCTTTAGCGCCCTAATTCCCGTGAACTTTCCGTTTATAGGTAGCTCGACTAACCGATCGGTCCGTGTCGGGCGAGGCTGCGAGCGAGCGCGTTTAGTACGTGCTTTTCATAACGCGAAAATAACCGGGGTCGATGGAACGGGCGGAAAAAGAAGCACGGCTACAAGGCAGCCGGTCATTAGAATTCCCCCGGCGAACCCTCTTAGCCGAGTCACGGTTCGGAGGCACTTTAATCTTCGACTCCCGACAACTTAACCTCGCGTTTAAGCACTCTTTCGGACGAAAGCGGCACGTGCAGCCCGGATAAAAGACATTCACTGACCATTTAATATTCAAGGGATCGAAACTAGCTCTCCCCGTTCTTGTCGCGTCCAATGAAAGCGCACGTGACGTCTAAATGCCACGAGAACGCAACTTCTGCACAGGTCGCTCGGTTGCGTTCCCACTGTGCTCACTCCGCTGCCGCTCCGCAGGCAAACGCTTGCGAATGGCCGAACAGTCGGTGAATAAGTACGCCGCCGAGCTTTCCTCCTTCAGTTATTATCTATAAAGAGACTCCGCGAGAGAATTCTCAGTTATGGTCCAGAGTCTAGAGAATGTCCAATTAAGACTCCGCTCGAACCACGCGAGGACGATCCTTGTATCGCGGCCCTCTGCTCCGCGCAATTATCGTTATCGCATTAGCCCAAGTGGCATGGAATTCCGCCGAGGCGACAAAAATCACAGGCTACGTTTCGTCCGGAGATGGGGAATTTCCAGCGTATTCCAAGCACCGGCGGCGGCGTCACGTCGATGTCGCGCCGCGCCGCGCCGCATGGCAATCGTTCCACTCGTGAAACCGGATAGCGTGTACCAAAAATACCGGCGTAATGGCGAGACCGAAACCGACCGGAAGCGTGGAAAAATTCAAGAAGTTCCTTCCCAACGTGCCTTCGTGGGAAAATCGAAGAGGTCGGCGGAATCGCTCGAAATGGAGCATGAAATCGTAAAACCACTCCGCGGAGGTTGCGGAAAATGGTTGTTCGTCGAGGGGACGAGCCGCCGCCTCCCGTCGAGTTGCCAGGTGGACGGGGTTGTCGAGGACGGTTAGTATCTTGAATGGTGGAAATCGTGGCACACGGGCCGAATATCATCGACTTGAATAAGGGACGGGCGCGCGCGCGCGCGCGCTACGCCACGGTAGTTTCTGAAAGGCCATAGGGGCTCGAAAGCGTCTCTCCGGCCACCTTTCCACCGTCTCCTTCTACCCGTTTCACCTCGTATCCATCCTTTCCGCCTCGTACATCCACGAATCGCCCGCGCTCAGCCAACGGGCCAAACAGCCATTGTTAAATGCCGCATTATTCCGCGATAACCCTGAAAAGGTTCGATTTGTCCGATCCAAGACGCATCCCCTGCCGCCCGGACACAACGGGCTCTCGACCTAACTCCCTTTCCTTTATCGTTTTCCATTATCCACCACTGCTATTATAGGGCCGCCCTCGTCCTAGCCGAGTGTCGATTTCTCGATGGCCAGCGATTTCTTCCGCGCGGACCAGCCGGACTAGAAAGCGATGATACAGCGGTGATACCGAACGGGTAACCGTGCCATGCTTTGCAAGCATCCTTTATCGAGCTTTGCTTGCTGGCTGCACCGCCATCTCGGTGAACCTTCCACGAATTCTTCGAGCGAATCAAGAAGCCACAGGTTGCCCGGAATCAAACCGAGACGATGGCGATGGCGACGACGCTGCCGCTGCTGCTGGCCACTTCATCACCAACACCTTTGGCTTTCCACGGTACGGAAAAGACGGATCGTAGAGGTTTCAATGTCGGCTCGCGGAACGTAGTCGCCAGAGAGATCGGGAAGGGTAGAGCGAAGAGAGAGAGAGAGAGAGAGAGAGAGAGAGAGAGAGAGAGAGAGAGGGGAGAGGTGCCTCGGGCTGGGTAACTTGTAACAGCAGCGAGAAAGTTAGATTGCTGAAATAGTTGGCGGCGTTCTTATCTCTGTGTCGCGGCGACGCGACGGCTCATCGTGGAAAAAAGGGACCGTGGGGTAGAGGGTTCACGAGCGGCAGCAGAAGAAAAGACGTGCGGCGGAGTTACGGTGGCAAGCCCATGGGCGAAAATTCGCAGCTAATTTATGTGCCAATTAATTGGTAATTAAGGGTCCGGTTTTTCAGACGAATTAAACTCTCTGGCTCGACCGCTTCGATACAGCGACGAAGCAGTTGGCTGGACGAAGAAAAGGAACACACACACACACACACACACCCGTTGGGTTCGCCGCGCAGAAGTTGACTCTTCTCTTCTCGACTTAAAGTCTCCCTCCGTTCGGTTCGTGCCGCTACGTCATGGTAGGAGAGCAGCGGTCGCTGCAAAACGTTCTCTACCCCCCCGCCGTACAAAACTTTCAGCTCCGCTTTTTCATCCCGGATCAGCTTTTAATCGCGGCTTTCTCCTTGCGAGGATATATAGATCACGCAGACTTTCGGGGTTCGTCGATACTTTTTCTTTGCCTCGTTTCGTTAATCTCCGCCTTCTCCTTCTCCTCCGCCAACCTTCTTTTTTTCCCCATTCTTCATCTTCTCCTTCGGGATTTTCGACGTCTACGGGGAAAAAACGAGCTCCGTCTCGTTATCCTCACCTCACTTGGCCGCCGCTTGCAATTAAATGAACACTCGAGGAGCTCGGAACTCGTGCGAGCTCGTGTTCCGTCTGCAACTGTTCGTCGACGACCGCACTGTTTAAGAACATCGAATGAAATGCTGAGATATCAGGAAGGATAATGACGGGGAAGCAACCAGTGGAGGTGGGCGACGCTGAGAGGAGACGAGGCACGAACAAAAAAGAGTTTCTTGTTCGAAGCGGGCCAGCTGTTGGTTCTTCTCCTTCGAAAAGAGTAAATGTTGACCGTTCAGCACCCCTGGGCTGCTATGTTGGCCGTTCTCCCTTGTCCTCGAGCAGAGCCCCCTGTCTTCCCTCGTGATCTTACGGTAACGGTCGAAACCCTAATCGCTAATTACGGCCACGGTACGATCGCTCTGAAGCGCTCTCAGAGCTCTTGAGAAACCGACGCCACGTCGACGAACCGAGACTCCCCTAGGTCGAAAGATTCGTTGTTTGGCTGGGCCTGGATCGAAGCTCGAATTAAGACCGTCGAGGCTCGAGCAAACTTTTGCGTTAGATTCTTCCCGCGGGGAAACGGAGCAAAGAACAAGAAACAGCTGTTTTCTTTGGAATTTTTCTCTCGCGTTGAAAAAAGATCGCCGGCCAAGGAGTCTAAAGAAGAGGGCGGAAAGAAAACAAAGCTACCGGAAGACAAGTTTCCAGTCTTCAGCCAGCTACGACTCGTTAATTAAGCATTCAACTCGGCCCGGAGAGTATTGGCAACTGGAATCTTCCGTTTCGCGTCGTGCTCCGAACGAGTTGAGTTTCCGGGAGTTTAAGGAGCCCGAAATAAGGACGAGATTGGAGGAGGGCTGCCTCTCGCGACGCCGACGGATCCTTGTGCGCTCCGAAAGGTTTCGAAACGTAGTCGAGCAGAGCATCGAGGAGGGTCTCGAGAATGGCTAGCAAGTGTTTCAATAATGAACGATAGGAACGTCAAGTGTCGAGCAGTTTTTCAACCACCATGCTCGTTTCGCTCATTTGCGCGCGACAGCTCGCTTCTCTTCCTCCCTCGTGGATTCCGTTGGCCTGTTTGCCGGCGCGGGTCTGAAAGAATTATTTCGTGGGAATTTCACGAGCGAGAGACACAGCAACAAAGTTTTGCCGTTTCGGCGCTGGGCGTAACTCCAAGTAGATAGTTGCCTGCCGTAGCGCCGAGCTACGGGAACCGAAGATGCCACTTAGCCCTCGTGCAAATTTAATTTCCGCTTGCCGCGGGACTCGAAATTAGGCTAATGCTTACAGGGGGACTATATGCCCTTTATGGAGACCAGCGGCATCGTGCTTCGCATCCGACAAAATCATGCACAGGCTCCCGTGGCTTCTCCAACGCACAACCGTCCGATGGAAAATTCATTCCAAAACACCCGAACAAGTATCCAGCGTCCGGATGTTTCGCAAAGTCCCAACGGCGGCGAAACAGACTCGTCTCGTTCTCGGATTGAAATCCGAAACGCCAATTATTCGGCATGATTTAGAAAACCGCTTGGCATTTCCATGTACCTAACTACCCTACCTACTTGGATACGATAGGAACGTTTCCGTGTAGATAATAGGGATTAAAAAAGGTGGGATATTTTTCTTTCTATTAGCCACTCGCACGGCAAGTGTCCTCGTGAACAAGGAAATTAGTATTCCAATGGGGAGTCGGTATCGTTATCCGATCTCGCGGCGCGGCGTGGCGAGGCGGGCCAACCATCGATGCTATCTTCTCCGTTCGAGGAAATCTTTAGCGTCTGCGGTATTCCTTGTTTCCTCGCGTAAAGTTTTACGATACGACGCGCGAAAATAGTAAATTCCCGTTGGATATTCCCGCGAGCGGAGCGGCCGCGGCGGAGGAGAAGCTCGAGCGGAAACGATTTCCCGAGCGTTCGATGTATCGATGGTAGGTTGTGGTTGCGAGGCACGTAGCAGACGTTAACAGGAATAGCGAATCTTGGGGCGATGCGCGCAATCCTATCGATATTTCAGTAATTTCCACGCATCCCCCTAATTCGCCTTCAGCATTCCCAAGCACCCAGCGAGGCATGCCCCTGCGACAAACACACTCGCGCGGCGCTTGCTGGCTAGAGCGTTGAACTTTTATGGGAATCGAAAGGAGAGAAACGAAATTACAAGCAGCCAGCGGGCGGAGATTAAACGCTGACGGGGGTCAGACGTAAGCGCGGCAGCTTGGACTCGGTCTCGAGTATACAGGCCGCAACGATTATCGATTGTTCCGCCAGTCTCCCGTGTAATTTTAACCGCATTTACCGTTGTTACGTTGTTACGTTATTGCATCATTACATGCTTCGATTAATCGCATTAGCCGAATGCGGCTTTAATACGAGCTCGGAAGCATTTATCGTGCCGAGGCGTTCGATAACGAACCCGCGTATGGCTAACGTTCGAGAGTATGCCGTCGAAATATTTGGCCAAGCCCATTGCCAGGCTCGCTCCATTTGCTAAACGAAGTCTGTCCAAGGTCCGCCCTTGAGCGTGGCCCGCGTATTTTTCAACCGCTCGAATTAAACACACCGCTGTTTATTCGATCGGTAGAGAAAAATTCGCTCCACTATGAAACTGCTGCGAAAACAACGGAACAAATATCGGCTGGCGAGCGGAAGAGGTCGGTTATGAAAGGTCAAAGCTGCCGATGTGCCACTGGAATTTTCTGCCTTTTATTCGTGCTGAAATATCACAGCTACTTTGTCACCGGAGACATCAAATTAAAAATGCAAACACAAGCATGGTATCTGATTCAACTAAATCTACAACATTTTTCTTAAAAAAAAACAACCTATGCGCTTGAATTTTAATTGAACGAGGAGGAACGAAATGTTCCATCGCATCCATCGATGGATGTATGTAACGCAAACGGGAAAGTTGCCGGAGTTAGAAAAAGCTTAGTTGGCAACTAGCTGGGCCATCTAGTTTGTCCGTTACGATTGGTAATATTCCAAAGTGGCCCCGCTTTTAATTAGGCAACTCTGGACCACTCGAGAAGGTCCGGTGTCGACTAAAGCAGAAATCCAACCGAACGGCTTATCGAGTAATTCGAAATATTCGACTGACGATGATTATTAGTGGCTGGACGATCAATCGACGACTATGCCTCGCGCCTCGACGCGTTAATTATTGTCCCGGAATAGTTGATGCTCGCGGCGCAAAAAGACACCGCTGCAGCTGATTGTCAGAGAGCAGAGTGGCAGAGGGATCAGAGAGAGAGAGAGAGAGAGAGAGAGAGAGAGAGAGAGAGAAAGAGAGATGGGGGGAAGAGAGAGACGGAGGAATTGGTTGGACGGCTCGGGTGCGCGTATTATTGCACCTGTGGGAAACCGCTCACCTGACTGAATCAACTTTATAACAAATAAACTGAAATCACCGGCGAATTTGAGAGATTCAGCCGAGTATCCGTGATTCGATGGGAAGCGAATGGCAACGGGATTGACACGAAATAGACGGGAATGGAGGTTTAAAGGAAAAAAAGGAGAAGAAGTGTATGAAGAAAGGAAGAAAATACTCTCGGATGAATTTCAAGCGTGGAATCGCGAGTGTGGAAACTTGTCGAGTTTCGGCAGGCAGAGAAAAAGGAGCGACCACGACGCCCACGCCGACACGACGTGACGGATGGGAGGAGGTTGCGGGGAGGGAGAGGAAATGGAAGAGGAAAGGAGAGTAGGAGAGCGTGAAAAGGAAAAGCTCCCCTCGCCGCGAACGGTTCTTTCTCTTTTTCCATGGGGGAAGAATACGAGAAATTGCGAGCAAAAATATCCGCGAGGCAAAGTTGGAATCGAATTAAAAAGCTGGCCAAGCCAATTAAGGCGTTTCGCGAAAGTTTAAGAGATTCTTCCCGGGAAGGAGTGAGAGCTCACTCTCTCTCCCTCTCTCCTGGTGTGCTGCGGGCGGCCGCTTTTTTTTCTATTACGTCGCCTTCCGCCTGGTCGCCGAACTGGGCGCCATTAAGCTGTTCGCTCTTCCGTATAAATAGGAAGAGAGAAAAAGAGATCGCCCCGTCGGACCAGAGCACGGTAGAAGAAAGGCTTCGTTTAATTTCAACAAAATTTAGCTCGTTATCTCGCCGCGTCGTTCGCGGGTCGCTGAGAATTTCGATAATTTGTTTTGCTACGCTTTCGCGGCCGTACATTCTCGCTCGTTCGTTCCTTTGATTCTGCGTAGCCGCTACTTGTTCTCGTCTTCTGCAGTCTACACACTATTCTACGGTGTTCCGGTTCCGTCGCCGGTCCCGCAAACGCGTCTTAATCGCGACCAGCAAACTCGGTCGCGCGAATCAACGACAAATGGCAGCTGCTTCGTGCCGCCAGGACGAGGCTGCTACGGCTTCTATGGCTGCTGCGGCAGCTGTTCCAACTAGAAGGCTTGCGTTAAATATTGAATTTCGACCAAGTCGTTAGCCTCGATAACGTTAATAGCTGGCGGGTCGTGTCGGCCGATGCATCGCAACTCCCTAGGGAAACGACTTGTTAGCGGAGCCAAGCACTTGGCTCCTCGATCGTGAGCAGGGGAATTTTCCAGCGACAGAAATGTTTCCCCCTACGTAGGGGCCCTAGAGGTTGGTTCGAGAGAAACAGCAGAACCAGGTACATACCTTCGTAGACTTTGAGCTGCGCCTCGGATGACACCGCGTCGCCAACTCCATTCTCGGCTAGGCACTCGTAGGCAGTGTTGTCGCGGGTCGGCCTCACTGGTTCGATTCGCAGTAAAGCTCCGTTTTCATAGTTGTGCACCAGGTACCGCGACTGAGACTCTGCGGCATAACACGAAAGGTTCAGTCGAACGGGTAGGAATAAAGTGCCGTTGCGCCGGATTGGAAAAGCGCCGCGGAACGCGTATGCCTGGCGTTCAATCGAGATTTCACGTGTTCGCGTGATCAACTTTGTTACGCGGCGTTGTCTCCCCTTTCGCCGGATTAGCGAGTTTAGCGGACTAGAGTCGGCTCGAAATCCGCAACGATCGCGTCGCGCCCGGGTCGGGGATAAAAACGACCACTCGCCGTTAACCGTCGCGCTGAAAGTGTCGACCGGTTAATCGGGCCGCGCACCCTCCCCGAATAAATTCCGATTTCGATTTCGGCTTCCGCGGATGCGCATTCGTATTCGCGTGAAACCGAAGCTCGGCCGACCGAGCCGCGAAGCTGCCGGGGCTCGCAGCGATCGCGGCAAGATTCCATCCTCGAGGAGACGGCCGAGTCGCGCGCTAACCGGATATCGGTTTGCCAAACCGTGCGAGACGAACAACGGCGAGCAAACACGCGACGCTCAGTTTACGCTCGAGAGAGAGCGGAGGCGATGCGACGCCGACGGCCGAGATAATCGAATCCCTCTCGGGAGAATTGCGACGACTACTTTGCCGGAGTATATCGCGAGCGTCCCGAGAAACGCGACGGCGCCGGCGATCCGTTTCGTCCAGTTTCCGAAACTCTTGAACCCGGACTCGCACGTACTCCTGGCGATCTTGCCAACAGCTGGCGCGGCCGCTTCCGGTACGGGCCAGCGCGACCTTTAGTTTCGAAGAAAAGACGAGAATCGACGCGCCACGTCCGCGTCGTTGCGAGAACGCCAGCCAAACACGGAGGTCGACCGTCGGGCAACAAGTCCAACTTTCGCGCCATTTCAATCCTCGTTGGCCCTACTTGGCCGGCGTTAGCCCTCTGTTGCGGCACATTTATCGCCACCTATCGTTGCCTTATTCACGATCAATCGACAACGTACCCAGGCAGTGCGCCTGGTCGAAAGAGGAGAAACTTTGGAAAGTGGACAGGCTGCGAAGGGAAGTAGGAGCGAAAAGCGAAAAGTGAAAACTTACGGGAAACTCTCTTTCCGTTCTTCCTCCAGTGGATCTGGGGCGGCGGCGCACCCTCCGCCGTGCAGTAGAAGCTCGCTATTCCTCCTGCCTTTACCTGCTGCGATTGCGGCCTCACCAAGATCGTCGGTGGACCTGCCAACACAAGATCAAGGAAAACCTTTGATTAGAGTCGAATCGATCTTTTGGACCCTCTCGGGAACCACCGTTGCTCCCCGACTTAATAATAAACGACGCAGGGACAGAGAGAGAGAGAGAGAGAGAGAGAGAGATTTCTCGGTAGCTGAGAACCTCTCCGAAAGAACTCTCTAGAAGGAGTGATTAAATTATGTGACGCATATACAGTATTCCCAGATAAATCGCAGGACAAGAGAGAAGAGGGGGCGTGGGCGGAAAATCGGCGTTCGATTTACGATCGTAAAATTGTGTATGTGTCAGCGAGGAGGTTTCGTACGGATGTAATGTTCAAAAAGATACGAAAAATGAAAAAAAGCGTTGTTTCGATTATTCGCAGATTGAGCAGGATAGCGGGTTGTGTAAACTTGAGCGAAAGAGTGACCCAAAAATGAGGCCTCCTAGCTGGGTGAAAAACACCCACTACACAGACATTTATATTTCTTGATTCTTATTTCTTTTTTGTGAATTTTGGAAATCTGAGTTCAAGTTCGTTGTTAGCAGCCAACAAAACTCCTGGAAATAATTGTTTAACTTATCGGACTGACATAAAAGTTTTTAGGTAGGTACATCGAAGCGTATGGGTTGACGAATTTTCACTTCTTTGACCTCCCGTATCTCAGAAACTAATTGTCACCTCAACTTGAAAATTTCGCCTGATTGATAGCTCATCATAGGACAGGCCTTCAGCTAAGGTGGGACGACTTCTGGGAAAGAACCAAATTTGTCAAATTTTTATAGGAAATTTCATGACTTAAATATAGTAGGAAAAAATTAAAATTTAAACTAGCATTTCAAAATGACGTAAAAAGAATTTAAAAAAAAATGTATTACAACGATACAGTAATACAATAATCGTAGTGATGTCTTTTCATTAGAAAAATATATTCATTTTTCTAATGAAAAGACATTACTGTATCGTTGTATGTAATACATTTTTTAAATTCTTTTTACGTCATTTTGAAATGCTAGTTTAAATTTTAATTTTTCCTACTACTATTTTTAAGTTATTATGAAATTTCCTATACAAATTTGGCACATTTGGTACTTTCGCCCTAAAGCGCCCAACATGCTTCCCAGCGACGTTACTGTCTCCTCGGAGAGAGGGTGGTAGAAGTCGTCCCACCTTAGCTGAAGGCGCAGCGTTGGAAGGAGAACCGAAACATGTGTTTCAGGATCACATTCCCCTACTTGGGAAGGCCTGTCATAGGGTATCGTTTGGTATAAACTTCAGTTCCAAAATCGTGGGACCAAATAGAGGCGATTTCTTGTGTCACTCTTTGCAACGGTGAGAAATGAAGGGACGCACAATTAGATCAGATACATACACACGTACGGCTAGAAAGCCGCGGATACGAATTAGCCGATTTAACGCGGACGAGAATTCCGAGTTGGCTCGATTACGACGATTTTACCCGGGAATAAAGAGACGCTTGTTAGAAGACGGATGGACATGCCTTGTCCCTTTGTTGGAACGTGGCTAGTTTCTGCTGGTCCACCCCTGGTGAACCAGCCCCGCCACGCCCCACCGGAAACAGGACCGGACCAAGAGCCGTGCTATCTGGAGCGAGACTACCGGCCAAGCACTAAATTGGTCCCGAAACTTTGCGATCGTACGGATCGTTTATGGCCACTCTTCCATGGACCAGCGACCCGAACCAGTGCCAGTCCCCTGGCCGGTTTTTCGCCCCTCGCACGGCCACCGAATTCCCAATCGAAAACGAATGTTATCGGCGACGAATGGTCGCGGGACGCGGCATACGGAGGAGGACCAAGAAAACAGTTATCGCTGGTTCACCTACACGTTCGGGCTTCAGAGAGGTTCAGACTGCGCCCCCTCTGATCGTTTGATTACGTAAAACTACCCTGTACGTACACGGTCATGGATATTCATTCCGCGTTCGGGCGACTCGCGATCGATGGTCGAGGGCCTCGTAATAACAGGTTCGTGGTCGAATACGGTTAAATGGAAGCGCGTCGAGTTGGACATCATACGCGACGAAAAAAATAATCGCGGGATCGCAGGGAGCGGGGGATTACGGCGGTCGGGAGGACGATATCGAAAAGGCACGGATCGATGTTGAAGGGAGAAGCCGCGATGGCAGGGAAATTCGTGCGGAGGGGTACGCGAACGCGCTAATCTATCGGCTGTGCAGGGAAACTAGGATGCACAGGGGCCGGGCCGGGCGGCGTCGCGCCGGGTCGAGGGGGGCGGGCGGGGCGCAATTTAAGGTAAATATTATTCCATCGGCGAACCGTCGATAATTTTTGATCGAATCGCTCGTTGGAGATTATTGCTATCCGAGGGGGTCGCATTGTGGCTGCGCCGAGCGCGCGACGATTATCATGCCGAAATAGTCCGTAACAGGTGCATTAATCGAGCACGCTCGCGGCATGCGCGACGACCGATGGATTTTTAAATATTCCAAACGCTCCGGGCGGCGATTTCACGGGATAACAACTCGCCGCGGCGTAAAACGGATTTAATAAAGTTGCCGGGCGGGCTATCCAGCGGCAGTTCTTATCTGCCCGGGCTCCCGCGGCGCGGAGTTCCGCTCGACGAGAACGAAATCCCCCGAAAAATCCCGGAGACTTTGCCCGGCTTTGAAAAATGATCTTAACGGGTGAAAGAGCTGTCGGTAGTTTGGAGGCTTCCGGGGCGAATCGCGCGCGCAATTTCTCCGCCGAAATTCCATCCACCTCTGGCTGGACGTGCATTTATTTAGAAGAGGGCTGCGCAGCGCATCAAAAGCACCTGCCGCGCCACGGCTGCCCAATGATAATTTATGATCGAATATTAAAGAGCCGCCCGATAAACAGCCGCAACCTCCAACCCCGCCCCTCTAAATCCCGCCGCCACTCTGGCCTTCCTTTCGCTTCCCGACCATACAGTAGGCTGGCTGGCTACATTGTTCGATCGACGAGCCGTGTACATATGTACGCGCGCGCACACACAGTCTGGCGAATAAAGTCAACAGTGTCGTCCGTGCCCTGTAGAGTAGCCCGACTGTAAGAGTTTAACGAATCGCCTGCGACCGAGTTTAGAGGTAGGCTGGATATTTGCCTTTCGTTCCTTTTCGTTGCGTTCCCTTCCCTTCGGTTGCGTTGCGTTGCGTTGCGGTAGCGGACTGTACCTACCGTATTCAGGACGGAAGTGCAGTTTGCGAATCACGGATCGATTCGAAACAAGTTCTCTCGACTTTTCGCTTTGAAACGCGATCGTTCGCCGCCGCCCTCCCCCGCGCGCGTTTCCGTTGAATCCTGTAGAGTTGGAAACGCGGTCGAATGGGATAGGTCAGCACCGTTGCTGCTAGGAACGCGACAAGCTTCGGTAACTGCGTTTCGGTAGTTCTCGCAAGAGTGCCGCGACCTCGTTGATGGCGTGAAATCGTGAAATATCTGCAAGACGTCTACATACATATGTATCTGCTCGCCGCATCGCTGACACGGAAAACAGGCTAGAGTTAGCGAGAACGAAGGATCGCGGCGCGTGCCGTGAAATAATGCACCGAGCCATACCTCGTGCTTAAAGTTTATACGCGGTTGAATGTTGAGCGGCCGAAATGAATGGATACCTATGCGAGCCGCGGCTGCCGGTGCAAAGCTACGCGAGAAAGAGCGGCGCATCATCGATGCAATTCGGCTCGGGCATCGATTGTAAACACCGTGACAGTTTACGCGTACGAGAGATGGATTTTCATGGGCGAAAAAGAGGAGAGACGAGAACGATAGATAGTCGATGGGAGCTGGCAACGGGTCTGCGGTGGCGGCGCGCCCACTTGGAGTGTGCATTACGAAGGGGCAGGTTTATCGTAAATAATTGTGCGGACCTTATTCGCATTTTAGCCTATCGAAATCCGGCGGCGATCCAGCCGTGCTTCTCGCGCGTTTCGGACCTCTCGGTTCCGGGAGCAGGGTAAATATTAATTTAAACGGATTTCCAAGCAACCCATCGTCGTATCAACGGGAGGGCAGCAGCAGCTCGGCGCTAGCCAGCTCCAACTTCGTTTCGCGTTACGAAAGGTCCGTCGCGTTTTCTGCTCGCTTGTACGGGCACAATGCTCCCACACAATGGAGAATAGAATTCGGCAGCGCGGATTAAATAATGAAAATTTCCCGCTGTCCTCCGGCCAACCGTGAAATTGAATTTATATGCGGAGGGACCGTTATTGGCGTTTAAGTATTATTGCTTGCTTGCTTGTTTGGTATGCCGTTGTGTATACCCCTGCTTTTCCATCACCCTCACCCGTTTCACGTGCGGTCGCCGCGACGTGTGTTATTCTTCCCGATCCTGATTCGCCTCGGGCAAAAAAAGACCGACGAGTTAAGGGAACCAGTGAGAAAATAGCCAGCTTCTGCGAACGGGGACACGATCGGTTTTTACCCCGCGCATAAATAATTCGAGCTTGCAAAAATAGGCATCGGACAGGAAGATATAAACGACAGAAGAGTATGGCAGCTACTCGGATCTCGATTCGAATCGAGCTGAAAATAGCTAACCTTCCAGTTGTGCTCACCCCTTTAGGTATAGGTATCGATGGCGAGCGAATAAGTGGAATTCGGTCGAATTTAATGGAATTTTAACGCTGCACACACGCCTGTCTGCAAATACACCATCGTACTGTGTAATAAGTAAACGCCGCGATAGACAGGAATCTTCGATGCAGCTATTTCCAAACTGTACAGATTATAATTGGATGCGGTGGCTGGCTGGTGGTTGCGTTTAATCGATTCCCGGGACTTTTAACGCCAACCCCGGTAATAGGTCGCGCGAGAGCGACGCGCTGCTGCTGGATAATCGGAATTTATTCTTCTTTAGAATTGAGTCGAAACCAACTTGCAACTTTATCTCAGCGTCTGACCACTACCGCCTCACCTTCCTTATCCTAGCCTCGCAAACACTCCCCTTACGCCATCCCATTGGCGGTGCTCTCTTTCTTTCGCGATAAAGGTAGCGCTCGGAAGAGGGTGGCCAGCGCCTCCGTTGAGCAATCGCGATCTGTCTGTCGCGGATTATTCGCTCCTCGCGTTTCTTTAACGAGATAAGTAACAGAAAACCAGCGAGCGCCGCAGACAAGGAGCGAAAATACGATTCTCGGGAGGCTGCGACGAAAGGCGACACAAACAGGAACTCGTTATTCCTGTCTTCCCCCTGCATCTCTTTTCGCCAGTTGCGGTGGCGGTCGCGGAGAAGCATAAAAAGCTTTGCAGAGCCGGCGACGAGGCAGCCATTGCCTACAATGATTTTTTATCGAGAGGAAGGTCGGCCAGTTGGCGAATCGAACGTCTTTGACTCTATCGATTTCAAGCTCGCGCTCCTCTACATTCATTGGTAATGTGTCGGTGGGAAATGAAGGAAGAAGCGCGCGCGTGTGCCTACGATTGCATGTAGGTACCTACTGTGCTGTACGGCACGGTTTCGATACGGTATGCAAAGCGACTGCGTTTAACCAACTTCTCGGCGAGAATTTCCATTAGTCTGGATGGTCCGGGTGGTTTAGGCGGTTCGAGGACAATGGCAAGGATACACGCGATTGGTGGCTGGCTGTTTCGGGAGAAGCGGGATCGAGCCGTCGCGTCGCGTCGAACGAATCGGAATCAACGCGTCTGGTAGCGCGGATAATTCAATTTGAATATGGATGCGCGTACCATACCATCGTCAGCGAGGAAAATCCGTGAGACGCCCGCCGCTCCCCGTGACGATCCAGCGATTATTTACGATTTACGCGGATCGCGCCCACTTGTCACCTTTCGCGACGCGTACGCGCCTCGTGAATCACCGCTGACACTCCTCCCTAGAATGTTAATAGCTCGACTAGCATCGCGATTAGCTCGATAAGTTTTTTCACTCGAGAGTTAGGGAGCCGAGTCGAAGCCACGGCGCGTGGGATCGCATCGCGGCAATCTCTCGGTTTTAAGAGGGTCTCCGCGAGTCTATAACGATGAGCGGGACGACGCGACCGAGAACGCCACAGGGCCTGTGCTAAATTTATGCAAATATATGCCGGCAATATTCTAAATAAGTAGCTTCCCCACCCGAACCTCGTACATCTAGCGCCCATCGTCCCGATATCTCCACGCTCTCCTGCCTGTAAATTCCACCGAACAACCAACCAACCAACCACTTTGCCTCGACGACTATGAAACGACGACAAGGATGAGGACGAGGACGTTTCGATGACTCCTCGTGGCCAAGATCCAAACGGCAGTCGTTGAACGTCGTCGACGAGCAGCAAAGTGAATTTTGAACGAAAAGAAAAGCTCTCGGCCACTCGACCCGCCTGCCTTTGAAATTTTAATTTCAAATAACGGGACGGCATTCGAGCCGCGGGAACGCGCGTACCAAGCGGAGCCGCGGCAGCCAAGAGACACATCCGAAGAGCACTTTCGCATCCCGTTTTTAGCCGAGCCAGCTAAGTCCGACAGAGCGGTGCCGGCGGCAGCGGCAGCCGCTCCTAACTGGCTTTTAACGTTAACAGTGCTTTCAGAGCCATTTAAACGGCATTTACGAAACAGAGAAGAACGCAAAACTTTACTACGCTCCGAGCTCGCGATCTTTTTACTTTGCCCGGCCGCGATACCTGGCAAATTAAATCCACCGGGGACCAACCGAGTTTATTTCCACGTTCCATCGAGAGTACTTTGCGCGTTTCCTCCGCGCGACGAAATTTCCGCAAATCCGGGGGGGCCATCGCGCGCGCGACCTTCTCCGCGGGGCAAGAAGGGGCTGGTGATTTAACGGGCTCGCGAAGGAGAAGAAGCGAACGCGCCAAAGCCACGGCGGAAGAGCGGTCTTACCGAGGAACAAGGGGGACCCGTGAGCATAGATTAGGTAGGTTCCGCGTGGTAGGCGGTAGGCGACACGCCACCCTAATCAGCACTCGGGCTCTTAACGCGGTTAATTGCGCTTCAATTAACAGCTCCTACCGGCGTGACTTTCTCGCTCTCGGTCCGCGAAACTTTTGCAATCGTCGGCCACAGCGTGCAATTAGCCAGCGAGATCTCTCGCGCATTAAGGAGTCCCGTAAAAACCGCGCCAAGATGCAGCCAGGAAAATTACGCCAAGATAAAGTCCAAGTTATACTCGTTAGAGAATGACGGACTCTGCTGCCATCGCCCGCTCAACCTCTGCGAGTATTCCCCCGATTTTTTAACAATTACGCGGTAAGAGGGTTTTGAAAGGCATAATGCCGTTTCGATAGCCGGGCAGAAAAATGGGTGGGTAGTACGTATATCGCTTCTTCGACTTTTCTCCTTCCTCTCTCTTTCTCGTGTCCCTGCGGGCGCTCGGTTCATCTTCGTTAAGAGGCTGATCCTCGCGGCGCAAAGGAGTGCTGCTGGCAGGGCAGACGCGAGTGTAAAGCGTAAGGGAAAGAAAGAGAAGCTAGCTGGATTCCGAGGCGGCCGCGATCTTGGTCGATATCGAGCGGTCGTGGTCGCGGTTGCGGACGAAGAACGGTCCACGAATAAATCACGGAATCAATTCCGATAGGTAGCCGGTGCCCCATAAATAAAATGCTCTAGATACCGTAGATCGGCCGCGGCGCGCCGGCCGAGGTCGGTACATGGAAGAAGGGGGAAACAAATGACAGCGCATAAGCGGACAGAAACGTTGGAAAGTTGGTCGGGTGCTAGGGTCGACACGGGTTGCGCGCGCGATATTTGAAATTCAAAGCGTGCCGGGGGGCTTGCAGAGCCAGTCCCGATAAGAGCCTCGGAGACTCGCTGCAAAAATACACATTAGCGGATTTGAAATTTAGATCCGGCGCCGGTCATCCAGGCGAAATTGAGTACCGGCCCTCGAAAACAGGCCGATTTACGGCAGTTTACTGCGACTCTAACGAGGCCCTCGAAAGCCAACCGCGGAAGCATAGATTTACGCGGCTACGCGAAAGAAACCGCTTCAGACGCTTTCGTCCCTTTTTTTCCCTTAACCCTTTACGTCTCAGCCATCTCCACATCTGCTCCTTTCCTTGGCCGAGCCTTCGAGAAATCCACAACGCGATCGTCGGGACTCTTGCACGCCGCGCACACACACGCACACGCACACGCACACACTGGGAAGCTGTAACGCGCGTCACTTACTCGTACTTACTTGTCATGTACGTGATGTACTGCGAGTCGCTGATGTTTCCTGAAAGAAGCTCGTTGAGTCGTAGCGCTTCGTAGCGCATCGTCGCGGAGGACGCTTCGTGGGCCTCGAAGCGTTCCCCCACGCAACACTCAAGCCCGCACGAGTACCGAGATCCCTGTTTTCTATCCAGAGACTTACGACGTTCCTACGAGCCGCGGCGAACACAGTCGCGAGAGGATACAGAATAATCGAGCTCCGATCGGCAGCCGATCGTTATCTCGGTGGTCGGCCACGGTTATCGTCTCTAGTAGCTGCCTCGCGTGCACAAATATTCGACGTATTCGAAATATTCGTTCGCCTAAACGCGGCTAATGAAAGCTTTCTGGAGAGCGCAAAACAGCGAGAGGAAATTGCACGCGTAGGTACGTTTACTCTTCGCACACGCTCGCTCGTAAAACGTTCGAAAGACTGGTCGTCGCCTGGAGCTCGCGATGTTTTCACGTTAAATATTTATTATTCGTCCCTCTGTGCGAGCGCACGCCTTTGTTATTCCTCCGAGTCCCCATTTTATATTCTTTATCGCGCGGGAACGTATGAATCGCTAATTTCCGCGATCTCGCATTTAAAGTGATCTCCCTGGTACCCGCGCCGTGTACGGCTCGGAGATTCTTACTTAAAGATCCGCAACACCGGGATCCGGTTTGCCAACGTTTCCAACGCATCGCGTAGTATGTAAATGAACCGCTAGGGGGTGGAATCTTGGCCGTTAACTGGCGGCATAATAACGCAGCCAGGGTATCGGTGTTCCTGTTCTATCTCCAGGCTCGTCGCCGGATCCCCTCTGTGCCGGGGAACGCGCTAGGTACGCGCCGAATACCCTTTTAACCGTTCCGATCTTTCTCCTCTGACGTCGATCTATTAGTTAAATGTTTCACCGATTTTTTTTCTTCGCTCGAGATAGAGCAGCTCCTCGATAACTCTCGGATCGAGGCCGCGCACCCTCGACATTTATCTTCGCGAGCAGCCAGCCATGCATCTTCTCGCCTTTGAAAAATTCCTCGGCCCGGCTGGTTGTCTCCGACCCGAGGCCCCCTCGCCGGGACACGCGTTTCCACGGGGAAGCCAGCCGAAGCGGAGCTTCAACTTTAACCACAGAGATACGCGGCCTCTTATAATTAGTCGCCTAACGTACAACGACGTTAAATTAATGCCTCCACGCGGCACACCGCAAGCGAATTTTCCTATACGGTGACTTGCTCGATCTAACAGGGGATGAAACTCGACGATGGGTTCCATCAACCGCCTGGCAGCGGGAAAGAAGACTCGATTTTCGACGAGTAAAATCGCGCCTCGGTAATTGCGAGCGGCCAAGCGAGCACGGGGGCTAAGGGTGGTCGAAAGAAAGAGCCAAGCAGCTGCAAGTAGATATCGAAGCAGATCCACGGTATGGCCGCCATGCGCCGCCATTACCGTGAAAGCACGTCGACAACGTAGTCGGCGATCCGCGCATATCATAGCTGACCTATATACTGGCCACGGCGAGCGTGCCAAAGCGAGAGATTCGTATCGTATCGCGATCAGGGGTTGCGCGGGCGGATGCGAGCGCGCTACTTTCACGCGGCCCAACGATTTCAACGCTAGACGAAAGCATCGATTCGCTTCGTTTGCGTTTGCCCACTCTCCTATACACTCCTGTGCCGCGTGCGCTCGACCCTATTTGTTTTTCATCCGAATCCACCGGGCTCCCCTGTCTATCAAATTTCACACCGGTCCGAACGAACCGGTCACCGTGCTCTCCCTCTTCGCTCCCAACTTTCAAGAAATCGAAATGTGAATGAAGCAAAAGCACACGAGTGCGAGCGGATGGCGCGCAGAGGAAGTGGTTAATGTACGAGTTAAAAGGATCCAGGCCGCCGCCGCCGCCGCGCCGGATCGAACCGATCGCTTTTAAACGATACGGAATAATTCACGAGAAACTGCCAACGCGGGCGGCGTTACGATTCGTCGGGGCATTCGCAGCAATAATAGATAGCAGTCTCGCGCAGAGCGTAAATAAAAGTTGGGCAAACGCGGGGATCGATCGACGCTAACACCGGGGCAAAAGAGAGCTGCGTGAAATTTGTATCATCGCTCGTTCACTGGAATCTTTCTATGGGGGTGCTGCGGCTTATCATGGCAACGAGTTTCATCGAAATTTCCACGTATAAGAGAGGCCGATTACGCGACCACTAAACGCCTGGAAGAAGTGAAGAAATGTAGAAAAGGTGGTGGACGCTCCGCGTGGCGGAAAGAAACGAGTTCGATTAAATTTCGGCGCAGCTCGGCCGAAACTAAATGCTGGGTCAGGGAAAAGAGGTGAATCGATAGCTTCGACCCCGATTAATTTCGGGGGAGTCACGGCCGTGTGTCGGGGATCACGTTTAACGTTCGGACGTTGGGACGTTTGGTTGCGGCTGGACGCGTTCAAGAGGACGGATTTCTCATGGGGATCCTGATCTACGACATCGGCGTGGCCAATCGAAACACGAAGCAGAGAAGCCTGCACGAATTCGTGACCCCGTCGCAACTACCACTGCTACGATCAAAGTGCAACGAAAGATTGACCAACCATCGTGTTCGCCTGTGTCCGTGACTGGCATAGTTTGCTCAGAAGCAGCGCGCAGCGAGGGAAACATTTTTTCCGAATGGATCGGGAGGGTTGCCGTATATATACTGTAGGAGGTGGTCTCAATAAAACTCAGACAAATAACAGTAACCGTGGACGTTTATTAAAGCTAGATCTGGACTGGTTACAGTCTGGAGACGAAGGACGGACTGAGCCTTTCCGCAGGCTCCCAGGACAAGCAGAGCCTGGCCTGTTTACAATACGTGATCCAAGGCGGGCGGGCCGAACTCGTCACGCGCTTAAGAGTCCTACGACGCAGAAGGCGTCTGCACTATCTTACAGGCCCAAGGAGGCGGCCTACCAGACTAAACAGTCTACAATACTATTGCGAAAACAATAGGCGTATCTGTTGAGCGTGAAGGGCCGGGGCGGTCCGAATAGAGTGGAGTCGTCTCGGAAACGAAGCCTGCGAGTGGGTGGCGGAGGGACGGAGATTTCAATAGTGGATGCCGCGGCAGTGTCGTCGTCGGCAGTTCCGTAGCTGGAATGGCCTAAGAGGGCGGAATTGATTAAATAATTGGCCCCTTAGATCGGGGGCTAGTTTCTGGAATGAATACGCTGGCTCTCGGCCAAGGCTCGTTCGTGCTGTCGAGGCCCGGGAAGGAGGAAGGGAGGACGAAGGGCGGAAGGGGTTGAAAACCACTCCTTCGCACGAAGTACTTGGCGCAACCACCACGAGGAACACCGTTACGTTAGGTGGATCGACCGAACCCGCCACACAGATCGACTACGAGCCCCGTTTGCCCTCCCGCCCCACGCGGCCGGACGACACCCAGCTCTCCACCATTATACCTTTTAATTCTTTCCCGGCTCGTATCTGACCTGCCAATGCCACGTCATCGAACGTATTTCACCGCCTCGACGAGCCGCGTTAATTAACGTACCTTTATGCGAGCCGGTTCGATCGTAGTTTTTGCTATCGCGAAAAACGCCCACTCGGCTCGCACGTCCCACGATAACGGCCAACCGTCCAGTTTAAAGCGGTCCTGCGAATTCTCCCCCCCTTTACCCCTCGTTCGTTTATCTAGCCCCGGCGAGATACGTGGCCGGCTGGCTGGCGTTTCGTCCATGTATCGCGTCGGTGCGTCACGATACCGGAATCGGCATTTTCCAGCCTTCCCCTTCCGACCGGTCAGGCCCCGACGTAAGGAACGAACACACACCAGTTTCCATCCGGGTTCGATGCAGCCTCCGTTCCCTACAGAATGAGTAGAAGCGGTAATTTTACCGGGCTGCCGGGCACCCGTTAACACCCCCGACGCGTTAAAGACCTCCAGACTTGGCGTGTTGGCTCTTCGAGAAACTCGTTTCGCTTGATAGGAAGCGTGCGATTAAAGCGACTACTGGCTGCGTTGCTATACTAATTAGAGCTCGGTTTCCATGACGCGTTGCACAGCTCGCGCGGCTCGACGTTGATGTACGAACTTGAATCGGGGGGGTTCGTCGACGAAACAATTCCGCGCTGCAAATCGATTATCGTTTAACACAATTACCAACGTACTTGCCTCCGTATTACAGCCTCGATACGATCATCGTAACCTCGAACGACACGTATCGTTTTCGACGCCGTTCGACGTCGAGAACGGGAGGACGAGGCGAGACGACGCGAAACTAGGCGCAGCGGTTTTCGTAGCTCTTTCTATCTGAAACGACATAAATACCCGTCGGGTTTTTCGGATTTATATATCGCGCGTATCAGCGATCTCATTTGCATGGAAAATTTACTGTGCGCGACGCACCCTTTCTCTCGCGATTTCGGCCCGCTTACACAAGCGAGCGAGGCTGATCGCGCGCGAGTCAAACTCACTAACAAAACGAGACGGAGAAAGGGGGCGAGGGAGAATGGGAGAGAGAGAGAGAGAGAGAGAGAGAGGAAGCAGACGGATTGAGAAATGGAGGAAAAAGGAAGAGCGACGTTCCGAAGGTATAGCCGGTCGATATATGTAACCCCCCAACTAAGCTGTGCTATTGATAAATGATATTCTAGTCTCGCGAATGAAATATTATCGCCTCCTCTACCGTCGCGCGATCTCGCCGTGAATAGCCTTTCGTTCCGGTCTAGGAGGATACTCGAACTCCACTCATGACCGATCCACTGGAATTCGTCTCTTTCCAAAGTCACAGACAATTAATGGGCCATCGCGATCGCGGATACGTGTATTCCGCTGTGAAATCACAGCCACGCATTCCCACAAGATAAACGACAAAGGAGAAGTCGCAGCTGTTGGCCGAGCGTGGAGCGCGTTGGCGAGATCGTAGAAATCCGTTTGATTAAAGGCTTCTGGGTTAGGCAAGAAGTTATCTCGCGGGAAAGATTATCGAAGAATCGCGGGGACGAGACGACGCGAACGAGTCCGAAGAAATATCGCGTGCACGGACAAATATACGGATCGGAGGAAGCACAGTGCGACGGAATAGGTCGAACCGTTCGAGTAATTCCCTTTTACGATTCTCTCGGCCCATTCTACGGCTGGGTAATGTTCGAGGTGCACGGCGAAAGAGAAACATAAGCGGTAGGGAAAGAGGGCCGAAACGAGCTGAATCGGGGGAAAAGAAATCCGCGAGGAAGGCAAATGGGCGGAGGTGGAGAGGAGGCGAGCATCTCGTCTCGTCTCGTCTCCGCCGGTGCGAGTACGAGTGCAACCGGAGCTGCAAAAACTGTTCGGGATTTTTACTCAAGTTTTATGATTTAAATCGCACACTCTGCAATATTCTCTCCTCTCCCCTGTTCCGTTCACCTACGGGGGGTGGCAGGACGACGGCAGGGAAGCAAGAGGTGCACAATCCAGTCAGCAGTGGATCTTACGCTTTACTTTTATGGTTGCGCGCGAGGCGCGTCGCGTCCTGCGATCGTTCCCGGAAATGCGCGCTCAGATCTCTATCCGTTGTCTACTTTATTCCGCGAAATTAACCGCCGCGCGATCTCGTCGTTGCGAGAGATATCCAAAGGCACCGTGCGATCACTTCAAAGTCTGGCCAACGATCCCCATCCTCTCGTATCTGTCTGGAAAAGACATCGCAGATTCCTGGCGACCAGGAGCAGCGCAGAGGGTTCCGCGCCGAGGGTTCCTCCGCGTGCCTATCTCGTAATGTGCACAGCACCAAGATACGTGTGCATGTTGCGCGGCGGTTGGTTCGCGGTGAACCGCGCGCTATGGTCAGAACGGCGTAATAACGAGAAAGCATAAATTGACAATTTGTCCCGGAGTATTGGTTCGTCCGACATTTAGCCAGGTCAAACGTAATAATTGGTATTCCCTGTCAAGTCGCCCTCTCTATTCCCCTACTCGTGCCTCGCACACAGGCCTGCCCAACTTCTCATACGCCACGCAACACAGTCGACGCGACGCATTATTGCTTCGTGTTTCGCTAGGTTCCTGTTCGCTCCAGACACTCGGAGAGGGCAATCAGGAGTGTGGGTGTAGTTGTATACCTATATTGTACACGAATGCTCCTGAACGATGAATTTTTTTCTGGCAGCTCGGCGGGCTCGCGGAAATCCGTACGTATCGAAGGAACGGTTGCCTTTCACGAAAACAAGGATAAAAGCCAGCAACGACAATTACAGGCGATAAAGAGTCGCGACTCTGCGAGCGAAATCGTTGGCCGGTGACATCGTGTCCCAGATTTTTATTAACACCTTGTATATGTATAGAGAAACGAGTGTGTGACGGTTCAAGAACGGCCGTCGGTAGTTATACGCCCAATTCGGCACGAATGAGCCCCAACGGAGAAATAGTCGTAAAGCTTTCGGTGGAAATTCAAACGCGACCCGGCTTTCCGAACAATTTACTTGGAGCTCGCGAGGCGAGGTCACGCGATGCGATCTCTGCGCTTGATTCACGAGCAGAGGACCAGCATCGGGGCTGGGTCTCGGTTGCATCCGTGGCCGATACGAAGCGATGCGCCGTCCCCGGCATTGCGGGACGACACACGGTTCTCGCGTCGGCGTCGATCCGATCGCAACGGCTCCCTGGACGCGTCAAACAAAAGCCTGAGGAAGGGAAATATGTATGTATTACACTGAATAGCGGCAGACGCGCGAACAGAATGGATATCTTTTTGGCTGGTATACTAGCGATCCCGCGAGTCGGATAACGGAGCTGGACGGAGCATGTGCAAACAACGCGGCCGATACGGATCTCCCACGACCAGCCGAAAAATACCTCGGACGAGGAAATGGCTCGCGTGTGCACGCGGTTTCCTAAGCGAGCACAGGCGAAGGAAGCGGCTTGGCGCGGCGGCGGCCATGCACACTCGCGGCACTGTTAGTTTAATAATTCGCGTGCCCACCGTTCTTCGCGTTCTCCGCCTATTCTCTACAGGGCTGGGTGGTTCGAGTCGAATCAAGCCTCGGCGATCTCTAGCGGAGGGTGGTGTCGAAACGGTGAGAGAGAGAGAGAGAGAGAGAGAGAGAGAGAGAGAGAGAGAGGGTGGCCGAGGCAGCCGAGGTAGCGGGCGTTCCTCCAACACACACGGACCACGCAACACTCGCATTTTTCAAGCGAGCTGCTGCCATCGAAAAAAATCTGCCACTCTCCTCTCGACAGGCAGACCGGATCCCGTAGCCAGGGGTACCATAAGGGTGCGCAAGTACCCCTTCAAGTACTTTGCAAGCGGACGCGAAACGTATCGTTGCTGATTTGCCGGGATTTGTTGCAGAACACTTTCGAACGGGTTCGACCGCGATAAGTTGAGCGATGTGGCGCGTGGCCATGGAAAAGTTAACCGGAACTCTTGCCCGAAGGTAAACGGCAAACGATTAAGAGCCATCCTGCCATTCTCGATACCAAGGGAAACGAATCGTTGACCCCTCGGAGCGGAATGGCCCTTGAGTGTCATCGTTGCTTTTAATTAAGCTTCACTTGCCCGTGCAAACTTTGTTGTTGGACGACGGGGCGTAGACTCCTCCGGGACAGGGCCACGGTAATTCAGTCTGAACGGACGGACAGGAACGAGAAGTTTATATTGGTAGACGACCGGGAGACGCGAGGCGACGCGACGCCCGGCCCGGCCCGGCCCCGCGTCGCGTCCACCGGCTCTATTATTATGTTTCGTATTCCTGCTTCGTGCTCGATACGAGGCAGACGCGTTTCACGCCGACGTCCCTCCAATGCACCGCATTCACCGACCGAATGCTCTTTGCAATCGCCCCGACCGCCGCTGGAATTAATTTCGCTCGGAAAACTACGGCCGAGAAAAGGCGTCGCGTACGAGCGCAAAGCGGGTCAGCCTTAATCGCGACTAACCAAGTTTATCCTTAGAACTGTTTTCGCCAGGGTACCGGCGACGGACCGTCCAGGAGCTGGTGTTATTTTTGCCAGAAGTAAGCCACCGCCCGGCAGGGGCAGCCTCTATTTTCTTTGGCAACCCGACCAAGCTTATCCCGTTCCCAAGTGTTTCACCGCATTAGCGACTAATCCTTTGAAAATAATTATGCGGCCAACTAAACGTGTCCCGGCAAATCGGAGCACCGTGTGGTCCCCGAACCGGTATATACAACCGGTCGATACGAGTCGCGTGCTTCTATCGATTGCGTACGAGCCACGAGCCTTGGCTTCGCCCTCGAGCCAACGATTCTTTCGAACCGCGTCGCCTACAGGTCAGCAAGCGTCTGACCATCCACCGACTATTCTACTTGGTAGGGCTGAGCGAGAGCAGCGGGATCCAGCCGAGGAGACCACAGCTGCGCGAAGATTAACCGCAGCCCCGCCGCGTTCAAAGAGTCTAAACAACAACGCCGGTCAGTCGCGTAGGTATGTATCTGCTATGGATCGACCGATCGAATTTATAAGCTTAATATTCGATATGCGAAACGAGCGCGGGAGGAGTCTGGAGGCCATAGATATCGGCGCGACAAGGAACGACGAGTAGCATCGTCACCGTGGAGGTGGCCGCGGTGGTGGCGATGTCGGCGGAGGCCGTCTGGCAAGTTTTTCCCATAAATACCGATTATTAAATAGCCGGTGACTGGTCGCGGTGGTCGGGGAGCAGAGGCAGCCAGGGCTTGCTGCGGTCTCGAGGAAATGGTCGACGATACATACTCTCGGCTGGCAACAACGGTGGACAGAACGAACGGAACACGGGGAACACGGGGAACACGAAGAGAGCGCGACGCGACGCGAGTACAGAGTACCGGTGAGCGGGTGTAGAGTGTAGAGTGCAGGGTGTAGGGTGCGGGGTGTCCGGGTGTCGGGAAGGGCGAGTCGGAGGGGTCGTGTTCGAGGCTGGCTTTAATACAAGTACAATGCCAGTGGCGTAAGCTTTATGATGACGAAGAGCACCTGGGGGACCGGGAAGCCTGCAATTTCCTCGCTGCCCCGGCCCGTCGCACCTGCACCGTTCGCTACACCGACGCTATGTATGCATGCGCGCTCCTCCGCCTTCCACCCGAGCCGCGGCACACCGAGTCACACCGAGTCATACCGAGCGGTACCGAGCCGCAGTACACACAGTTCCGCGCCGCGGTTGCAAGGGACCAATTTGTATCCGAACGCGAAATCGCGGTGATGCGTCTTCGATAATCTCATTGGGAATTAACCGGCGACTGCTCCAGCAACATCTACCGCCTGCACTTACTCACGCGTACTTACTCTCGCCTGGCTAATCCGACTTTTAAATTACAGGCAGGTTTCCCGAAGCCGAAAGAAACGTGGACGGATGTAGCGTTCGGACAAGACCAGCTGCATCGCGCAGGAAACGCGAGACCAGGCTCCTCCCACGTTCTCATTACCATCGACGAGAGAGACAACGTCGGAAGAGCAAGCAACGATGCAGCCGGAGAGAGGAGAACCGGCGACGCGGCGGTGAAACGGTTAAGAAAGGGCGAAACGAACGAGGAGCAGCAGGAGAGAGGAAGAAGAGCCGGGGTACCTGGCTTCCGCGCTCGGGCCATCGAATCGTTAAGCCCGGGAAAACTTTTAATCGTCCAAGCCACGAGTCAGCCGCCGTTCTGCATATTTGCGATGCACCGGAGCTACGAAGGTCGCGATTCCTTCGAGATGCGTGGAAAAAGCCCGAGAGACCAGCCAACGATATTACCTAGCGCATCTCGCCGAAAAGTTTGCTCGTAACGAAAAACCAAGGTATATTAGGTATATTCCCCCAGAAGAGTGTCCGGGGGGGACGAGGATTGTGTCCCCGTCCGATGGCGATCGAATCGCTGCGCGTTCCCACGGAATCGAAAGCAAACAGATCTGTTCTAGAGCGACGTTTCGTCCGTGCGATTGTTGGTGCTCGTCTCTTTCCGAAAGGCAACCACGGGACGAATAAACACACGAGGAAAGCGGAGCAAAGGAGCCGTGAGAGCGTGGCGTTACAAGATTTCCGATCCCACCCACCGAAAACTTTTCTATGCGCTCGCCGAAAGAGGACGCGGATGTGGCCCGTGGGACCGGCTAGCGGCTAGCGGCTAGTGTTAAGGCCAACCCCGAGGGAAAAAAGGGAATACAAAGAAGGGAGCCTGCGGAAGAAACCATCGCCGGGTCGGAGGAGGTAGTGGTGTGAACGCGAATTCCTGAGAAAGGCGGAAAAGTTGGTAATTAAAGCGCGAGGAAAAGCGGAGGGAAGAGTAGAGTCGTCGACGCGCGCGCTAGGGAAACCGAGAGCCAAGAACCGAGGCAGAGGCGAGCGAAAGGGCAGGCGAAGCCGCCCAGGAAAATGCATGGAAATGTATTCCCGGGAGCAAAGGCGCGCCGAGGGTGAACCCGGGAGACAGTGGGATAGACAGAGAAACGGCGGGTCGGCAAGGGAAAGGGGAAACGGTTGTAGGAGGAGGTGGTCGGCGCTGGAAAAAGGCGGGAGGCAGAGAGCGCGGCGAGGGCGTTGAAGATATTATAAGGGTTGAAAAGCCGACGCCACCCTGTCACCAAGAAATTATGCCCGATTCTTCCAACTAGCCGTGCCCGAGGGCGCTACCGTTTCTATCCGCGCCAGGACCCCGAGGAGGTCTCGATGTCACCATGCCGGCTTCCCTCTTTTAGCTCGGTTGCCTCCTCTTCTTCCGGATCGTTTACCCGAATCGTCGCGCCGCGCCTAAGATATCCAGATGGCATATCTCTACTCTCGCGAGCATCCCCTCAGCTTTAAAATTTCGGTCGAGAGAAATTGAGGGGCCGAAATTTTAAGTTTTGTGGGGAAAAAGAATGTTTACTCTGACTTGTGAGCCGGCTGGAGTCCCGAAATTATGGGGGGAAGTAAGCTCTGTGGGAAAAGGACGGCGCTGAAAGTCTTGCGGGCCATTTAGAACCCCCAGTTTTGTGCGAAAATGACAATTTGTAGGTCTTAATTTGCGGTATGAAGGCGTTTTCGTTTTTGCAGTTGCGGCACTTGAAAATGGGGGTATTCCGAAATTCATTGCACGATTCTTGCACCACAAGGGAGCCAGAATTACTGCATCTGCAACAAAGTTGCAAACGGGGCATTTGGGCTCTGAACGCGGAAAATTCGTTTGCAACATTGTTGAAAAAAATTTGTCCCTTGCAACTTTGTTGCGTTTTTGTGGGAATCTTAAAACCTGGTTGCAATCTTATGAACTGTAGTCTTGTCTGTTGTGTTGCGTAAAGTGGAATGTACAGAGTTTGATATGTATGGTGATTGGTGTTGTATGTAATAGGAAGTGGTGCAGAAGTTATGCGTGAATAGTGAAGGCATAGTATCACAGTAGCGAAAAAATTATTCTGCAGAATGGTGTGTATGCGGTGTGGGGGTAATGGCGTAAATCTAATTTCGGTTCGCAACGTTATTACGACATTCTGGGAGGCAAGAATGTGGGAGATGCGAAACATAGACTGTGAAGGGTGATGTGCGAAGTGCATAGTGTGAAATGTTGAGTGTGGAGGGTGAACCGTGAGGTGTGAGCTATGAACCGTGAAGCGTAGTTCAGAGTGTGGAGTGAACACTGTGAATAGTGAAGTGTAGTGAGTGGAGAATGTGGTGCAGAAATAGAGTGAAAAGGGTGTGAGTAATGTGATAAAAATGTAGAGTGGACATTTTGGTCTATCATAGGCCTGGTCTGTGGTCCCATGCATATTCCTTGGAGGGAGGTAACCACACCCTTCCGCTTTCTTTCTCTGCTTTATTAAAAGCCGACGCGACGCCCGCGCCGGCGGCTGTTACTCGTAGGACTCCCTTCTTTCCTCGCTCCGTCACCCACCTAATTCCTCTTCTCTCTTTCTGCCCATCGTTTTCTGCCTAGGGGACCGTCCTCCCCCGCTTTGGAATAATTCGAAAGCACGCGTTTATGGTTTAGGTGGGAAGCAGTCGCTAGGCGGTAGATTGAAACGGAACGACAATGACAATGATAACGACAACGACGCGCGGAATAATTCCCGTGGACGTTGCAGGGCTGAAACAGCCGTGCACGTATGAAAAAAATTCGCGGTCAGTTTGTCTGAAGCTGGAGCGCCGTTTCAACGAAAGAGAATTGCGCGCGAATCGAACGGCTGCGCGGGGAATTTCGAAGTGACCCCGTAGTGCCGAGGGGCGTTTCGCAGAGCTCGCAGGATTGGAATTCGTATGAAAATCGAGGGAGCCGACGTTCGTGTCAAGAATAGAACGAAATTAAACGATTCATAACGCGTTGCCACCAGCGCGCGTGCCGTTAACAGTTTGGTAGTTAGAACGGCATTCAGCCGGACGGTGGAAGTCAGCCTACTGGAGCAAGCGACTATTCCCCGAATACGGTTCACCAACGATCGAGCCCGGCAGCCGGGACCATCGGGGCCGGCCGAAACCCGTAAAGGAAAAGAGAATAATATTTAGCTGCAGGTTATAATATCTGGCGCAATCGGCGGCCCGATGGCCGCGACTGAAATTTGAAATTCCACCGGAACGGTTCGCGACTTGGAAAAACGTGTTGGGAAAATTGGCAGAGTACCAGGGACGGGTTGGGGACCATTCATCGTTGGCTGACTGATTCGACGCGTGGTCTCGCGAGGGGATCGAAGGTGGACGGTTTGGAGAGCAGAGGGTCGGCTCGGTTGTTGGCCACGCGACGGATCCCTTCTATCGGGAGGGCGATTTATTCGGCGGAATATACGAAACGAGTGTCGCGCAATCGTGGAACGGTCGGGTCGCCGTGGATCGACGAGGTTCGGCCAGTTTTTGCGCGGCGAGCTCGGCGATATATTCGTCTCGGTTTCGTGAAGCGATAGCAAGACTCCAATTTGGAGGATTCGTCAGGCAGCCGAGGGTCCGTGAGTGGCCGTGAGGGGTTGTGAGGGGTTGTGAGTGGTCGTGAACGGCCGTTTAGCGGCGAATGCAAACAACCGATGCGTGGGATCCCTCGGTTGGCGTGTCTGCTGGCTCCTCGGCGCGCTGACCCGAGTGTATCGACATCGAGGTTACACGGAACCACATGCCAGTGCGGTCTCTCTTTGTGTGCGCCAGTGGGCCGGCAGTATAGCCCGGCTCGCTCTATACTCGGCCAACTTAATTTCCCCAATTTCGACCGCGCTTCGTCGACCACACGATGCAATTTATACCGAGCAACCCCTTCCAGCCCGGCGTGCGCCACGGGCTAATATCTCGGAGGTCGTGCCGCGACGATTTAGATTTAGAGGCTTCGGACCCCCGTCGCATCGCGGCGAGTTGCATTTCCACTTGCACCTACATCGCAATCGGATACGGATGTCCACCGTGTATGCCACCGTTCCCATTCCTGTATTCTTTCTCGCTAACTGCTGGCTTCTCATCCCTCTCATGTCCGTCCGATTTCGCGCCATTCCAATTCTATCTCAGCCTGTCGGCTCGATGTCAAGACACAGCGCAGTCCTAACGCAGGCGAAGCAGCTCGGCGAGCTTCCGCGAAGAAAACTTTGAAATTTCTCGGAGCCCCGAAAGTGGCGAGATCGCCAGTACCGACAAGCTTTATCAGGCGTACCCAAAGGTAGGGATCTGGCCGGTAAACAAGCCCGGCACTCGTTCGGATCTGATTAAGGGTTTACGGGGAAAGTAATACACGTAACGAGGCGAAACACGTAATTACGCAATGGCGTGTTGGCAAAGTATAGCCTTCAGCGGGCACGTTCGTTATGCGACAATTTCTCTGGCCACCGTCGATTCCCCTATCGTCCGCGGTCGATGAATACCACGACTGCTCGGGCGAGTCGTAGAAACGGGGTGGGGACGATGAACGGCGGAAGAAGAGGGACGACGGGGCGAGCGTTCGGCTAAGCCTCTTAGCATATTTCGTTCAAGTTCCCTATTGTTATTGCGACGTATATTTTTATTGTATTAATTATCCCCTGATCCTCTTACAAAGTTCGAATTAATTGGTTATTTCATAATGAGGGAGAAAGCGAATGGAAGAGAAAGGGGCCCGGCCGGGCGGGAGAACAAAGGGTTCGAAAAGTTAGGGAGGGGCTGGAAGAATGCGAAACTGTTTGGCTTACCACCAACTTCCAGGGCGGTGCTTGGCTGAAGGGACTCTCGACTCGATTCCCCGAGGGTAATCTCTCCTCGTTTAATGGAACCGGGCCTCGAGTGGGTCTCGAGTGTTCTTAAATTTTTGCTATCGTTTCCGCGGGGAGGCGACCGCGACAGGGAACCTTGTCGAACGCGCGCGCGATACGCCTATTACAATCGTAGCTGTGCGTACGTCGTTAAAGATCGTAAGCGCAAGCTTGCGTGCGCGTACGTCAGACACAAGGCACGTTTTCTCGAGAAAGCTACGATCGTGTTCCGGATAACGCGTGGCCCTTTCCCTCGGTGGAAACGCACGCCTTTCGCTGCCTCTCTAACACCCTTCAGACGCTTTTTACCCCATTTACCGCGATTCAACGGCTAATAATCCCGCGAAGCAACTGGACGGATCTACGCTCTTTTAAAGTCTCTGGCATCGCGTGTCGCTACGACGTGCCAATAGGTGAACTGGCGCTCGTAGGCTAGCAGGAGTCGGGGCGACGAGTTCCAAGAGCGCCGCAACACTATTCCATATGTCATTTAGTCGCGTGAAAATCTCCAGCCTCGATGCCACTTGTCCGTCACCCTTTACATTATCGATAGATGAACGGCGGAGGTCAGGGCAGGAGGGACGTTAGACGCGAGAGATCCTCCTCCGGAGCGAGGAATTCTCTCTCGACCTCTTGGCTTGGTCCGCGAGTACTTGGGCTGGTATAGTTGCTATCAGATGGTAAGATAATGTAAACTTATGCGAGGCACGCCCGACACCCCGGCACCGGCTCCAACCCCCAACCCCCAGCATCAGCTCGAGCCCCAGCCTCAGCCCCAGCCCCAGCCCTAGCTCCAGCCCCGATACCGAATCCGACCCCCTCGCGCAGCCAAGCACCAAACTTTGCTGGGTTTAAATATATCGCCTCTACCATTACGGTTTAACCATATGCTCCGGCGCGGTGCGGCGCAGCGCGGCGCGGCGTCCCACCCACCTACTATACCCACTGCCCGTCCCCTTCGGCAACCCTCTCGTCCCCGACACCCCTTTCAACCCAGCGTCCAACCTGCATCCCTTACGGCCTTGCCCGGATTTAGATGCGACCTTCCTTCCCTCCTCTTTCCTCCTTCTAAAAACCCTCGGACTAATTGAACCCTTCGTTCTACGGGAGCTCCAAGCTAATTCGTGTGTCTCGGCCCTCGAACAGAATATCCGTGCCGCGTGGTTCTCGTGGTCGGGAGAGACGGTCGGGTCTCCAGCGTCCTCGTCGATAGGCGGGTGAACGCGTTGCGGAGACGGGACGATACCGTAACAGATGTAAATGTAGCCAACATTAGCCGTCGAGCCTCGCCCACCGGGAATCGAGTCATTCGAACGTTTATCCGCGTATTACGATCAATTAGGGGCAGACGATAATCGTCGCGGGCCATACCTTAACCGTTCCACGGACCGTCCGACCGTGCATCGCAGTCACGTACGTAAACGCAGCGGGATCTAATTTTGCGCTATCGTCGCGGTCCACTTACCTAATGTCCACCGTTCGTCGAGTTATCGCGCGCCACGTATGTACATATTTCTCTGCGCGGACGGAATTGCCGGATTTTGGCGACCCCTCGCGAAAGACGGAAGCTCGCTCGAGCCGCGAATAATTTCTTTGCCCTGCAAGCTTCGACGACTGGCGAAACGTGGGTAGACCGTAGGAGAAGAAGAAGAAGAGGAGGAGGAAACAATTGCACGGCAAACGTTCGGTCGAGGTTTCGAGATGAAAATCGATCGTCGGAGAGAGAGAAACGTTTACCCACTCTTGCCAACGGTAAGGGATCGAATCGAGTCGTAGGTTCGCGCAACCCCTCCGCCTCTCGTCCAACTGCTAAATTTTATGGTCCCGTTTACGTCCGTCCCGATGCTCGCGCTCGTTGGTAAATTAATCTGGAGTTTCGTTCCGCATTGAAATCCGGCGAAAGAGATACACACGTGTGTGTGTGTGTGTGTGTACGTGTGCGTGGAAGGAGCGCAACGGGGAGAGACGCTCCTCTGAATCCAGTGAATCCACTGAATCGGTCTCCCGATACCTTCCAGACGAATTATCGTTTTTCCGGATCATTAATCGACCGTGCCGCCGTCTGCCTCGCCGACGAGATAGCGGAATCGTGATCGAATTTAATCGCAAATACGTCTCTGTGTACCCTCTCGGCGTGTTTACACCGCGAGATCGACTCTAATCGAATCGTACCGAACCACCGGGACGATCCACCAGCCACGAGCCAGACGTTTCGACGACCTCTAGAATTCCCGAAGAACCAGAATCCAAGAAATGGGTCACGAATCCGTCGAGTCGCAACGCGGCCCGATGCAATTTACCGGATAAATTGTCACGGTGAATAAGCACCTTTCCGAGACACCAAAATCTTTCCCGTGTCATCTCCTGCTACTCGACGGCGACGTTAACGCTCGCAAAGCTCGGCCGTAAACGAACACTGTATCGAGAATAAGATGGGGGTGGCCTCGCCTGAGGGTGGGTTGCGAGTTATTGCATACTGACAGAGACAGATTACAGCCGGCGAAATAATCGGCCGTTTTTACTGGAGAGCGTGCCGCTCGACTGAGGCTCGTTGAAGCGAGCGACAGGCGTTAGACGTCGTAGGAATCGTAAGGAAACGGCTTAATTCCACTCGCTGGCTGCACGCAATGCGTCCCCTCCATTGTACCACCGAAACCCCCTTGCTGCCGAAAATTTGCCTTTCGCGCCTCGCCGTTGTCGTTTAATTCCCAATTTGTACGAGCTGCCAGCACCACGAACGATCGCTTTCGCTTCCGCCTACTCTCCCGGCGAACTTTGTGAGCGCAGATTGACGTAACCCCGGTTCAATGACGCACCCACGGAGCACTGTGCATATAACGCGGAAACCGCCGATCGCTCTGTTGCGGGCTGCGGTCGGCCTCTTTAAAACAAAACCACGGTTCGTCGAGCGGCAGCGCGATTGACCCGGTCTTCCCTCGCGGCGCGGCGCTTCGAAACACACTGTCGCGCGAACCAAACAACCACCGTCCTCCGGGCTGTGTGTGTCCATCTGCTTCCCGCCGAGAAAGAAGCGAGAAGATCCATTCGGCTGTCCCGAGCCGGAGCTCGGCCGAACCGCAGGGAAACTAGGCGGGACTCGCAACCCCCAAAGAGAGCTCGTTAAGAGGCAGAAGGCCGTGAGCCGAAAGCCGACAGCTGACAGCCGACAGCCGAGCAACAATCATGCCGGTGATTACGGTCGCCGTTAAATCCGGCCTCCATTAAAAGATCGTGAAACCCTGGACTGTCGGACAGAAGGAGGCGCAAAGAACTCTGGCAATATAGACGGGAAATAAAAAGCTGCAAAGGATCGCGCCACCGCTGTGTCGACGACGACGATGACCACGCGGCCGTACATTCTCGCCGTTTCTCACCCCCTTTTACAGCCACCAGGGAAATAGAGGGAGCCGAGATAAACGTGGAAAGATACTTGGCTGGCGTTTGTTGGTCGGGCGCGCGATGCCATGCCGATGACCGCCTAACGACCAGCCGATGATAACTCGTTTTGGCTGCAGCGCAAATAGGCCGCTCGTTCCTTCGATTAACGACACCTCGACGCAACTCATCCTCCGGTGCAGAATTTTCGAAAAGCCCGCGTTCGAGGAGACGCCGAATGGAAGCTGAGGTGGAACAACGCGACGGGGCGGATACGCGTGCCTAGGCTCGCAACGTCGACTTACGGATTCCATCGCGTAACGAGCGTCGTTCGCTAGAACTACACGTAACCGGAGCGTAAAAGCCAGAGGTCGATATTAACGACATCGCGCACGCTTCGGCGTTGCGAACACAGCACGCGAAACCGGGTAGCGCGATTAAATTACGCGCCGACTCTTCCCACGACGCAGCGCATCGCGGTATCTCACTCGAGAAACGCTCACCCACCCCGGCTTCTGTGTGCATCGCGTCCAACGTCGCCGCTAATTACCTCCTGAATTAATGATTCGGCTCGATTCGCTTACCGGATGTTTAGAACGTCGACTGAGACCGATGTGTTATCTTCTACGTCCGAGCCGCGAGGAGTCAGCGAGGTTCGTCAGGAATCGGGCGAGCTCCAGAGGGGCGAAATCGGGAACGCGTTGCAGCCGCGCATATGGCAGAACGTCCGGGCGCGCTCGGTGAATGGGAATTGCGCGAAATCAGGAGCAGCCGGTTGTTAAAATCGGCGTATGCGTTTAAGTACCGTTCCGAAACTTGTACGCTGCGCCGTGCACGCGATCACCACCGTTCGAGCGTACCGGCTGCACGGCCATTTGCCGAAACTCGGTTGTCGAATCCAACCGAATTTTCCGTTCGGGCCCGAGTCACTTTCCCTTCCGTCACGGCTACCTGAACAAAGTCCAGGCACGACCATACCCCGTCACGGTATACGTAATCATCTTCCTGCCTATCCTAGAATCCGAAATATTCCTCGAGGCGATCGGCATGGGATCGAAATTCGGTCCAACGCGATCCAACACGCTCGGGCGTAATTCCTTGGCTTCTGACACATCCGGAGAATTTCCGATCCCAAGGTCCGAGTGACCACGCTGCGCGGCGGCGAGGATTCGCGGAAAAACTTTGCCGCTACCGATCGAAGGCGAGCGGTTTCGCGTGGAATCGTCACGGCAGATACACCGCGACACGGGGCATTTCGCACTTTTACTCCTTCGCAATATACTTTACGAGCAACGTGGGTCCGACCGCGCGGGGTCCGTAGAAATTTTGCACGGCTATAATCTCAAGCAATTATTCATATTTTACGACGGTGTATAATTGACGCCGTAAAACGTCCATTAGTTACCCTTCCAATTCCGCGCCCTCTCCCACCCAACCACGCATTCTCTCCACCTAGCATCCCAAGCGATTTTCCAACCTCCCTGGCCTTCCACGTTTCCCCGTTTCCTCGTTCGCTCGCTCCATCGATTCCGCTCGCTACTCCTTCGGCCTGCGGAGCGGCGAACCTGCGAGATCCGCTTTCCTATGTCCGTGGGCAAAATTACCGATAGAAATCGACCAAATCCTTTAGCGAGACGGTCCTTGAGCTTCTTTCCCTTAGTGTCCTTACTGTCGCTCGTCTAGAGAGTATGTAGATACCTACTTAAATGTAGCAGGACGATGCGTCGCGTCGGTTGAACACGATAGTGTTGGATCCTCGATTAATATCCCCGCCGCGCCGCGCCCGCCGTTCCACCAACTAACTTCGCCCCGTGTATACTAATATAGCAATCCCGGTACCTTCTCGTTCGCCCTTCCTCGTCTCTTCCACCCACCTTCAGTCTTCCGAGTCGCCTCTTCTTCTTCGGACTCGCGTTGGTGGAAAGCTATTAATCACGGTGCAGCCAACGGCAAGTTGCGCCATCCAGAGATAAGCTTTTTACCGTCCAAGTATTGCTCCGGCAGACTTACTTTCTCGAGAAGGCATCGCACGAGCAAGCCAATTAATCCGCCGCGCCGTGCCTACCGATTACCCGCCACCGTTTTCCACCTTCCACTTGGCTGCTGGAAAATATCGTGCACGTATGATTCACAGCGCTTCTTTCTCGCGCCACATCGCTGTGAACGTAGGCAAGCTAAATCCAATGACGATGACGACGGCGATGTCGATGGCGGTCCTGAAAGGAGGGTCCATCTCGTCGGCTACATTTCTGTGGCCGACATCGGTATCGTGGCCGTCATTAATCACGTGAGCCGAGAAGAAGAGGCAGCAAAGATCCCGCTCCTCCAGCAGACGGGAGAGCTCGATCGGTAATCGGGCGGAACTTCTGATCCGTAAACAGCGACGTGCCATTAATTAACTTGTAAATCGCCGGATCCGGCATCGATCGAGATGTCGCGGCCAGAGGACGAGGCGTCTCGGGAGACAAACGGAAATTCTCATTTCGTGGGACCAGGATGGATCGACACCGAGGTTGACATCAGCCGACTACTCGGTAACAACCATATATGAACAGCTCCCCTTCCGGTTGCTGCGTGCAACCGTAGCGTGTAGGTACTCGAGACTCGAGACTCGGAGCAAGAGGATGCCTGTGTTCACATTTAATCTCTTGGCGTTCGTATGCGTTTTGACGGGTGATTACCAGAGGCGCTTCTCGTTATCATACATCTAGTTGTCGCGTTTGTTTAGCCAACGATGCGCGCTCCGAAACGCGGGGACGTTTCACTGTTCGTAGATCGCCGACTGTGATGGAACGCGACGCGACGCGACGTGTTTAAATTAACGGCAACTGGAAGCACGCAGAGTGCGCTAGATATACCTGACGACTAATCCTGAAATAGAGTAGAAGACTCGCCGTTCGAATAGGCGTGTCCAGTAGGACGTACAGGATCGTAGATTACGATGAATCGAAGAGCGATCTTTGTTGGAGGAGAAGCTGCAAACGAATCGTCGGCTCCTCCGGCTCTACCTCGACTCTATCCCGGTAGGTGCCTACAAAAGGAAAGAACCCGCGCAAGCGACGTCGGTTTCTATTACCGGGCAACGATGAAAAACGATTGCCGCTAATCAAACGATAACGATAACTCGGCTGCAGCGAGGAAAGTTTGCTTTAAAATTCATTAAACAGTGCCGCGCGTCCGAGTCCTCGTTCACCGCCGTCAAAGCCCGTAAATCGTAACGGGGCCAACACCCACGAGATAATTACGTGGAAAAATCTAGACAAGAATTACCACCCTACGCCGGGGAAATTCCGACGAACGGTGAAATGGAAATTGGTGGAGTAAGAGGAATCTAAAAAATCGACTTCGTTACCGTAGTCCGTGAATATCGGAATTATTAAAATCTCTTTCTCCCCTTTTGTACTCGGTCTCTACCTCTACCTTCTTCTCCCTTCTCCTTTCTCCATCCTCCTTTTTCCACGATCCACTTTAATTTACGAGCGAAAGCGGAACGGTCCAGCGGCATTAACGTTACTCATTCTGTATTCTCAACATCGACGTCATAATTCACGATGATAAATTCGCGTTAGCATCGAACGCGCGCTTTAACACCCGCGTCTTCGTTTTTCCAGACAATGAGGAGAAACCCGAGAAGGAGGATGACGGCGAAGACGGCTAAGAAGACGCGATGCGATGCGACTCGGCCCGACCCGGCGCGCTCGTCTCCGATGGAAATTCCGGAAGCGTTTCTTTCTTATAAATGGAAAACTGCTGGCGCGCCTTTAATCCCACCCGATGCGGGACGAACGATTCCTCTCAGGAAATTCGTTTCCCTCACTCTCGGGCGAACGTTTCGCGATCCCCGAATCCCCTGCGTGTCTTTGACGAAAAAGAAGTTGGGCAGAAAAAGCCGTGAAAGAGACGTCGAAAGAGACGAGGATTAGACGCGATCCGTTCGGGGAACGCGACACCCGTTTCACCGCGGACAAGGCCGCACCTCGCTGCTGCACGGGAAAAGAGCTGACCCACCCTGAAATTCTCAACATTCAACGAGAGACGTTTTAAAGGAGAATTCCGGAAAATACTCGCGCGTCTGCAATTTCTTTCCGCAGAGATTTTAAGACAGAGACAACGAGCTTAATCGGTGGTACGGAATCGCGGAACGGAGTTTGGTCAGGTCTAGTCGAGTCGAGTCGAGTCGAGTAGAGTCGGATTCAGAGGAGACGAGTAGAAGCGAGCTGTTCTCTACATCGAGACGTTTGTCGTCTAGTAAACAGGATTTCGAAAGAATACGAATTTCCATTTCTATCTGGCAGCAGAAGATCTGCAGCGACCCGAGGTACAAGCGTAGACACAGGATCGTAACAGGATCACCGCCGTCGCGATATAAATGTAAATGGTAGACGGAAGACGGCGCGCGGGAAGGATCGCCGCCGTCGGTGTATAGGTTGGCAGGAGTAAGGAGGGTAACGGAAGAGTAGCGCGGAAGAAGACTCGGTCCAAGGAGAAGGATCCAGTTTCCCCCTGCTGTTCCCTCTTATTAAAATATCTAACATGATTACTGCAGACTCGGCAACTATAATAGAGCGACTCCGAGTCGAGTTTGCGGAGCTCCGGTTCGCCTCGGCATCTGCCGTTCTTGCTACAGGGACATCCGCCCCTTCCTTTCTTCCCTCCATCCTTCCTTCCTTCCTTCCTTCCTTCCTTCCTTCCTTCCTTCCATCCTTCCTTCCTTCCTTCCTTCCTTCCTCCCGCCCTTCCTCCAATTTTTCATTCTCTCCTTTCTCTCTTTTCTCTCTTTTCTTTTATCCTTCGTCGTTGTTCGCCGTTTTCCAACGCCCGGTTTCCGGCACGACACACGGCACGGTTTTTAGAACACGTAAGAGTAAAGTATAGAACGTTTGCGAATATTCCGTGAAGAGAATCGCAAGGCGGACCCGTTAGCCTTATCTCAGGGTAAAGGGCGCAAAGTCATCGATACGAGGGAAATTGCTCGGAATTTTAGTAGTCACGGCGGGCGGTGTCGAGTATCGAATATTTATGAAAGTGGCTGGATAAGAGAAGAGGGACACGAGAAAGGGCAAGAGGAGGAAGCCTGGAGCAGGAAGTTGAATAAACCGCGAGGCCAGGGAGAGGCGAGGGAGGGATAATTGTCGGACGGTTTTTCGAAGCGCGATTAGCAGAAAAGATAGAAGAAAGAGGTTTCGTTTGTGCGGACGAACGCGACCAAGGGAAGAGAGATAAAAGAAAGGGGATAAAAAAGGGAGAATCGGTGGGTGTATCGCGAGCGAAATTAGCTCGTATTCAATTTCTCCCGAGGGTACGCGCGCACCAACCAACCAACCAACCAACCAACCAACCAACCATCCAGCCAGCTAGCTAGTCAGCCAACCATCCCTTTCCACGGCACCCTAGACTTTAGCCGACACGGTGTTCCGAGTACGAGCCGCCCCCGGCCGGTGCCACCCCAAGGCGTCTCATAATTAAATTCGGCCGAATTCACCCCACTCCGACCATTGTCCCGTAACAAGCTATTGTGTCGGCATCGCCACTGTCACGCCGCGGCAAACTTTCCACTCGAATTTTAGCCGACGGATCCGTGGCTGCCTTCCTTCCAACTTTCCTGCTTCTTCTTCTGCTCGTGTTTCGGCCCGTTTAGACTCCTCCCCGACTAGTTTCCTCCGGGCCAATACTTAATAACCGGAACAGGGAACAGGGAACAGGGAACGGAGAGCGGAACGAGCCAGCCGGGCATTCCGTAAAACGAATCACGAATCGATAAACGACGCTGCCGAAGCCAAGGGAAATAGAAGAGTTGGACGCCGGATTGGCGCGTGATCAACGAAATAAAGAGTTCCTCGGCCCGGTATCGCAGACCGAGAATTTAAGAGTCCGCTATTGTACGGTTCTCTCCGTGGCTGTGTGGGCCGCGCGACTGTGTGCCCGCCTCCCTGACTTTTCGCACACGAAAACGCCGCGCCGGCACCGGCCCAAAGGAAGGCCAGCCAGTCCAGATTTATGCCCGATAGGCAATTGTTTTCTCGGAACCTGGTAGATTCGAGAAAAAAGGCTGCAGGAGCGCGAGCGCGCGCACACTCGGGCGAACGTACGGGCAGCGCGCCCTTACACCGACGCGTGTAAATTATGTCCGTCTAATCGAATCGACGCCGAAGATTTATGTCCTATCGTATTGCCGCCATTCGCTTCCGGCCTACGTCGTTTCGGCAGAGAGAGAGAGAGAGAGAGAGAGAGAGAGAGAGAGAGAGAGAGAGAGAGAGAGAGAGAGAGAGAGAGAGAGAGAGAGAGGGGCGAGGTGAATCGAGCTTTCTTCCAGCTTCGTTCGTCCCGCAGGGCTTCGCTGGTCGACCTTCGTCCCTCGCTTGCCCCAACTTTAGACTCGAAAAACTTTTTGAAAAATCGTCCCGCTGCACATTGCCTCGGTATTATTGGGTAACAGTGCCACTATTGCGCCAACTTCACCCCCTGGCGTTCCTCTCGGATTAAACTCGGTCGACGGAAAAACACCGGCTTCTGAACGATTTCCCGTTCGCACAGACGATAATCGTTTAGCCGCTCTTTTTCCCCTTTTGCCTACTGTTCAAATATTCCTCAACGGCGATAAAAGTTTCGCGTTGAACGCGCAAAGCAAACAACTCGCCGGTGGCAAGGATGCCACTTGTCTCGTTTGATTTCCGAGCTTGCCGAACGTCAAAAACTTGCTTAAGATGTGGAGCAAGTCTTTAGCGGAATATAGCACGCGCTGGAGACTGGGAGAGGCGGTTCTCTTTGATCCTCATTGTTCATCCGTTTGATACCGAGATATGCTGGAAGGAGCTGGAAGGAGCAAGAAGCAGGGCGAGGAACGGGGTAGTCGAGCAACACGAGATATGTGTTAGGGTATGCCATTGTCCCGAGAAACTCCGGATTGCGACGCTTACAATACGACGATTGTTTCTACGTTTGGCGTACCAAACGGGCCTGCCACCTCCGCCACCTTTCACCCCTCCCCCGTTACTCGCTACTCCGTGGCACCGCTGCCACGTTCCACTCGCGCGCCGAAAACTATCAAATTCCGTATTAATGATATCCGCCTACCAACACCGTGCTCCCTGTTTCATCCGGGGTTGAAATGAAATCGTTCGCTGTATTTATATTCTCAGGGCCATTCAGCCACAGCCGGACAATGTGTATATAGCAGTTTCCCTTTAAATCCAGACTTGCCCCGTCCCTGTCTGTGACACGTTTCCGTGTCGATGCCTTTAACGGGCCGTGCTAATCGAAAGAAATGGCGTCATTCTTTGATCGATACGTTCCTCGGCTGACACGGATAAGGTCAAAGGCAAAGTGGTCTCTGCTTGGGCGAAGGCTCGCCGCCGCCACTCGCCGACTACACCTCCCCTTTTTGACAGTTTCGTTACCTACGGATTATACCGTATACACGATACGCAAGTGTTGCCAGGACACGCGTCGAATGACAACCCTCCGCGCTGTTCCCTTTATCACACCGCACCCTCAGCCTCACCCCCACCGGCGCCCTCATCGTCCCGGTTACGACCCATTTCTGTGGACGTGTGCACGGCTGTGTATGCGCCAGCAGGCGGGCGACCAGCCACCCATTAGTAAGATTGCTACCCCTGCCGATGAGGCTACATTATATAATAGAAGTAGCCCCTTGATCGCGCTTAATGAAATTGCTGAGAAAACAGGGTCGTCTCGGGACGAATTTGCGCACGGAAAGACTGGCCGTGCTGCCGGCGAGACCGACGCCAAACGGCGCCTGGATCAAGACGTCTCCTCTCACAGAATTCACGCGCCGGCGCGTCCTTGGTAAAAGCGGCTGCGAGAAGAGCAGCTACATGTTTTCCCAAAGGAAACGACGTCGTAAAGTCTCGTTAAATCGATGGCAAAGTTTGCCGCGGAATCTTTCGTTTCGCCGCCGCGCCGCGCCGCGCCGCGCCTTTGTTGCTTTCCTCCTGGTCGATGTTTCGCGAGCGTAAACGGAGTTTAAGTTTCTCGGCCAGCTCCCAACGCTGGCGTGGTCGGCGCAGCGTACGCGGATAGTTTAACGATAAGTCCCACGCGGCGAACCAAACGACCGCCGCCACGAGATCGTTAAGACAAAACTCGCTGGTCTTTATCCCGCCTTTTCAAATAAGAGATATTTCGCGTGGCAGTGGGTAGTGGCGGTGGGAATGGGATCGAAAGAGGGTGACGCCCCGCGGACCGAAAGTCCACGCGTACGATACCACTCTTATCGGGGGAAACGGTCCCGTGAATTCCAAGTTGCGCATGCCACCGCGGACCTGCAAGTAGTGGAAGCGGCCGATAGTAGGAGGCAGGTCTCTATTCACCTCCTCGGTCGGTGCACCCGCCGAGGTAAAAACCGTAGAGAACACGGCCCGTTAAAACAACGCTGGACCCTCGCAATTATACGGAGGTGCACAGCTCCCCGTAAAAATCACCGTAAATACCGTGCTCGGTGTTACGATCCCCCGTGGTTCGCCGGCGTCAACGCGTAGACACCGAGATCTGGAGCAGTTCCCGGGGGTGCGGCCGACTCTGGCCGCGAGCCAAACTCACCACCCCGAATATTTGTGACGGCGGAGGACAGGAGAATCGGAGACGAAGGGAGAAGAAGCAAGGGCGAGGGGGGCCAAGGTTCTCCAAGCCTTGCTTTACGAGAGGACGCGCCTCGCCCTTTGGGTTTCAACTCGAGCCGCTCTATTTCCGAAACATTCTCGAAAATCTCTCTCTCTCTCTCTCTCTCTCTCTCTCTCTCTCTCCACCTTGCCCTTCTTAAAGATTCGCCGAGAGACAAAAGAGTCCGCGCGCGAATTGAATTCCAGCTACCTATACGTTTCCTCAGCCACTGGCTGTCACGCGACAAACACGCAAACGCTAATGGACGACGGATTCTCCGGTTGGGATTTAACAGACGCGAGGAAAATATCGCGTCCCTTTCCCGGTAATATCTCCAGTCCAGTCCCGGGGATATAAATGTGAATTAACCCTTTAGCGGAGCGGGGCGAGGCGGAGCGATGTGGTCGCAGAGGGAACGACCCAGATTTTCCCAGCGGGACGGCGAAAGAACGACCAAGGCCTCGTTTCCTAGGAACCGGCCAGCCTCCGGTACGAAAACACCAGTCTCCGGCCCCAGCACGCTAAGTGATACGAATGCGCCCGGGGTCTCGCCGCTCCCATTTAAACTATACTTAATGTCGGCACGCGGATCCCACCTGCCGGTACTTATATCGCGGGGAAACCCTACCGTGCGGCCAGGGGAAAAACGCTCGACCAGTATTGATTCCAGCGTCCAGTCCAGCGTCCCTCGAGACGCGGCTCGATCGCCAGCAAGAGGACGCAAATTAATCGGGCCTGCCTGGCGAGCGCACGCGATATCCTCGCCGCTCGCATTTAGGGGACCCTTGTGCTGCTATCGCACCGACGCGACGTCGGCCCATTTTCTACCTCGTCTTCCGGGAACCGTGCAACTTAAAGAGAATCGAACGATCGTTCCCCCGCGTGATGCTGGATACCTGCTCTTGGATTTAACGGCGCCGATCGAACCGCAGCACATAGGTACGTGCATGTAGATACGCGTGTGACAGCGTAGCGGTGGTCGTCGCGAAGGAGCCGTCGGCAATGTTCATCGCTGAAACGACGCCGCTGGCACCGATGCCGATGCCGCCGAGAGGAGGTCGGAGCGTGTTCCCCGGCACACGCAAACCAAACCATCTTCGTATCCTGGTCGGTAATGTATCGTATATACTGTGATGTGGTCTGCTGGGACCGGCAGGACCCCGCTCGCTCTGCTCTATTCTAACCGAGCACCTTATCTACGGATGCACGTTGCTACGTACGAGGCTTTACTGGCGCGAAATGGATCCACGCGTTCTCCTCTCTTCCTCCCGGCGCGCATAATGGACGGGAGAGGTAGGTTGCACGTAGAGGCGGCGCGTTTCTCGCCGCGTAAATATCCTCCGAGGGAAAGGGCGGAAATCCTGTTTACACGATTGGACAACGAATTTTCTCGCGAGCGCGACTAACCGATTGGAAACTTCGGATCGTCTATTAATCCTGCGCCCGTCGCGTGTCGCAGCAAACCGAGAGCCGCTGGCCGTTAACGCCGGTGTATTCTCGCCCTCCGGTCAAAGAGAAACGGGAGAAAAAAAAATCTAATTTAAAGGCTGATTCCGTTCTCGCGGAACGTTATCGGGCGAGCATCGGGGAAGAAATAGGAAATCTGGCTCGACCTCCGCAGTGAATCTCGATGGAATTCCTTCGCGGAGCGATCCACTCACGGAGGAATTCGTTGTCATAAACTCGGTCCGCTCCTCCGCCAGCGGTGTCGCGTCTCTAAAATGCTGGATCGACGTTTCGAAAACTGGCACTGACGTAAGACGAGCGAGCGGATGGCGTTCGAGTGACGAGCGGTTCCACCCCGTCTCCAGTTACTTCGCTCCGATATTTCGCCGACATTTTCCCCGACGTCTGCGTTGTCGAAGAAACGAAGGGAACGTCGAGAAACGTACGGTTAATCGCGGTTCGACCGTTTGTAGGCTTCCAGCTGACTGGGGCGAATCGTTTCGAGCAGAAACGTCCAGCGGACCGACGACGGGGACGGGGGGACGGCGACGTCGCGTTAAACGTCGACTAGTATCACTGGGCCAAGAGTGCGCCGCGGTACAGCGGCTAAATATTTTCCACTTGTTCGAGATCGACTAGCTCGTTTGTTCGACGAGACGCGGCAAACTTCCTCCCAAAGATTCCTATCTCTGTTCTTCGATGCACGCAACTCTCGCTGGTTTCAACGGCGGCCAAGTTTCAACGGCACTCCGATGCTTCCCCAGGATCGCGCGCAACATCCGAGAAAACAATTTAAAGCGCAATACCACGTTCCGACGAGTTACACAGCTTCGTTACGTTTTACGATTTACCGGAGCGCGCCGGTATTACGTCCGCTATTGGCTATTTATTAAACGAGAGAAATACCGTGTGGATACTGTACCGGCGCGGCCGCGTCTAGAGATATCGTTCTTCGCGTGGTTTCACTCGCCAGCTGCACTGGATCCCTCAACGAGGCTCGACGCTCGCCCTAATAACGAAATACCTACCTTTAAGGGATTTAAAACGCGTTCAGCCAGTTAGTCGCGGACTAGAACGGCGAAGGTGTGCAAGTGGCTGAAAATGCTACGTTACCACGGGTATTATAGAATATTATAATACATATGTCGGGCGAGTCGTAGCACCGAACCGAAAGGAAGGCCGAAAAATCAGATACCTTTCGCATAATTCATCGCGAGGGTGGCCGTGCAAGTGGCTGCCGGCCGGAGCAACCCTTTTCTCCGAAAGTAGGGGCGCGGTCGACGGTTTTCGCGTTAAATTATAAAGTCAAAACCGTGGCGGGCTGAGATGATATAAATGCGACTATTATACCGAGCGAGAGTGGGGAAAAGGGAGGCGGGCGGTCGATTCTACGTTAGCTGGGACGAGGCTGCTACGGAACCGTCGCTGCTGCCGGTAACCTCTTCCGCCTCTCTGCTGGAACGCTGGAACCGCAGGCTCGCGGACGATAAGTGTTTGAAATATTGAAAGCTGAAGCGCAGCCACTCGTCCCTTTCCCTTCGCGGTCGCCGATACCAGAGAGCAGCCGCAAACTGGGCCGGACGGGGCATAATGCTGCCATTTATACGGGTAGCTGGCTTGCTGCTACGCTTCGTGAATAACATTCAGTGAGAGAGACTCCACCCCCCCAACAGACAGCCGAAAGGGAACGTCGCGTCGTAGGGTAGCGGTTCGCCTCGCTGGGCGAATCGGATCGAAATAAGAATTTAGTCCGTATTTCTTACATCGCGATAGAAATGAGCATTCCGATCGTTCGTATTACCTCGTCCCTCTCCCCCGCACCTATCGCAATAGCCCTGTTTTAAGTCATTGTTTAAAGCTGGTATACATTTTCAGTGAGATTGACGCGGGTGAATTTTACGATTTTGGTCCGAATCTAACCTACGTAATCTGTAATTTTGTATTTAAAATAAAAAGTAAGCTTGAAAATTCAAATGGGTTTATTGTTATTAGATTGCGCGGTGTCCAAGTTTAGTATTTCATGTATCATAATGTTTATGTAATCTACCTACAACCTTTGAAATATTTATATACGGGACTTCACTGTCATTAAATTAGATTTGTTTAAATTGATTCTAAAGATTGTGTTATGAAAATTTCAATGTTTTTCAGATATTTCTGGGATATTTCTCACTTTTTACTTTTTTACTTTTTTACTTATAAACGAAAGATTTTTATTTTTAGTTTCAATTTTTATATATTAATGCTCAAGCCAAAGGTGTACTTGTCACGAATATATAATAAAAAATTAGTTTTTTAATGTTTGTTATTTTTTTACCGTCAGACACAAAGTGATCTGATTTACCCCGGTCTACCCCACTTGATATGCGCGTCAAACCCTCCAAAAATAGTACCTACGACGATTGATACCTGCCTCGCGTCCTCAGACCGTCTTTCCCGCGCCGTACGCCAGATACAACTTAGCTGAAAACTCTCTAAGAGATCCTGTAGCGGATCTTCTCCAAATGCCAGACGCGCTTTCCAGCCCGTCCTGCGTTCTCCTGGTTTACGCTGGTTTCTCGATATCATTATTGTAACACGGCAAAGCACCGCGCTCTCTCCTTTCCCTGCGTCGAGGATGTTCGCTCGAGCGACAAACGACATTCGGCTCGTATATCTGTCGCGGCACTCGAGCGATTAATCATCGGGAGAAGTCGATCTTCGTCGCGCAACGAAATTCGTGCAACGAAGCAGTCCAATTAATCACTCCCCGGCAGTACCCCTCCCCGCAGGCTATATGTATATCGATGAATCAATTAATTAGCCGCACCGTTCGATCGACCAACGCGAGGCACGTACACCACACCGTGGCGGGGTCCAAGAGGCATCGCTACCAAGATCCTGACTATTATTTTTCGGATATCGAGGAAGGGAATCCGCTCGGACGAATGGAACCAGCTGGAACCACCCCGGTCCCCTGGATTACGTCGGAAACAGTGAGGAACCGAGAAACAGTCGGTTAGCCTCGACGGACGTCTCGCGTCGGAAACGCGTTGCACCATATTAAAAGTTTCAGAAGACAATATGCCTGTCAGTGTTTCCAAGGACACATTTCGCCCGGCCTGCATATTTCATCCTCACCGTTTCCGTTTACAGAGACGTCGAAGCTTGGCACGGTACGTCCGGATCGCGAGGCAACGACTCTCCGTTCCCCCGGAAACCTTGGCGAACTACTTAGGTGGCATGTGACGATGAAAAAGCAAACACCGCGGTACCGTATCGTGGAGAGCAGGCGAGGCATGCAATCTGGTATAGAGTGGTCGAGTGGTTCGCGGGACAAAAGGCTGGCTGGCTAGGTATCTACGCAACGCCGGTATTAATTGGCGCGCGGGCATACCTAACGGACGGGACGGATGGATCTTTGACGCGTTCTTTTGTCGCGCGTTCATTTTTACGCGTGATAATTGGCCGAGCGAGGAAGCCTGACTACGCTGGCAATTATCGACGATTATCTTGGGTAGAATAGCTGCGGGGCACGTGCATCGTTTGCTCGGCGCGCGTCACCGGTCGATTATTACGCGCGGATCGGCGGCCGCGGGGTGTAGCGGTCGCGACGCGTCGCGGCTTCGCGACAACTACGCAACGATCTCGTTTAAGCGATAGAGTTCCAACTGAAAATCAACGACGCGCGTTAATTAAATTGTCCGGCCCCTCCGCCGCGCCGCTTCCCTTCTCCGTCGATACGTCGGAACGACCGTGCATTCCGTTTCGGTGAACGCGGACGCTGGTCCCGCGTACCCTTTTAATCGTCATTCTGCTACAAAACTGTCGAGCCGCGGGCGGGCTGGCGCTCGCGCGGGACCCAGGCTCGTTCTTTAAATTCCGACGTCGACCATAAATCGTGCACGCGATGCACAACCAGTCGCAGCGGTGGAGGCTCGATTTTTCGAAATCGTTTCGCGGGGTGTGCATCACGCCCGCACCAGCTACGCTCCGGCCTCGGCCAGACCGATGTTTGTTCGGTTTCATCGCGCGCGCCACCGGCGCAACAAGCGCAACGAACGAAACAAACGCGCCGCGCCGCGCCACAGGACTTGTAATTCTTCTATGACAAGGACGAATAAACCGCGCGTGCGGAGTCTCTCCCTCGGCGACCACAAAACACTCGCGCGGTTGATTGCTAGTAAATTGCCGTTGCGCCGCGTGTCGCTCGAGACTCGGATTCCAGGAGAGCCGGGAGATCCTTTCGCGTTCTCGGCTTGCCACAAATCCGCCTTGCCGCTGCAACGACGACTCGACGAGGAACAAGACATCGGTCTCTCCTTTTCTTCGTCGTCTTTGTTGTCTTTGTCGCCGCCGCCGCCGCCGCCATGGTCGACGGTGGCTCGCACTGATTCCCGCGGGGTATCACTCCGAGGAACGTCGGCAACGGAACGCATCCATTAACCTTGACGAACGGTGTAAAAAGACGAGTCGCGCGAGAGTGTCGTCGTCGTCGTCGCCGTAGTCGTCGTCGTAGTCGTCGTCGTAGTCGCCGCCGCCGTCTTCTTCTTCGTCGTTCCCGCGGTCGTTAGGGCGGCGTTTTACCCCGTTTTTTTCAAGCGCCAGTGGTTAGGGTCGACGAGCAGCCGCGGCCCGACCTCATCGAGATATTAATTTCTTAGTCACTTAACTGCACGCGACGTACGAACGCGTCTATTGATTTTCTCAAACACCCCTCTCCTCTCCTTGAACGACCCTCCGCCGCTCCAAACCTCTCGCTGCACCCTTTCGCCACCTCTTTTAACCACCTCTTTCCCTGCCCCTGCCCCCTTGACCCCCCCGTTGTCGAACGAACTGCGTGACGGAGACCCGCCCCCTTTCCGGAAGCCATCTCGTTCCCCGCAACGCCACGACACCCCCTGCACTCATTTCCTCGCGGTCTTTGAAGACGAGAAGACCCGCGTGTCTGATGCAATTCAATTATTGTAAGGCGACTCGGTCAGACGACACCGTCTTCGAGCATTCCTTCGCGGCTACGAAAACTACCCACCCTCCTACCGTTCCCACCTTCCGCCTCGTGGCTTTCAATCGCGAAACGTCCGAGCGAAACGACGGCTGAAGCAAGTAGGTAAGCGATGTCTCGTATATCTCCAAAGGAAAAGCTGGCGCGCCCTAATATCCGCGCGCGAACAGGACACTTTGCGCGGAATCCACAGTCCTCCGTCGAGTATGAGCTGTTTTACGGCTCGTTCCGCTCTTTTTACGCGCCCGCTTACTTTTATTTCTCTCGAGCGCCCCCCTAGATTTTCCCCCGCCTTTCTCTCGACTTTCGTGAGAAGTTGCCCGCGACAGGGAGGCTCGCGATGCACTTCTCTTCCGGGCGGGAGGGATCTAGTGTTTCTCGTAGGATCTTTCCATCCTGATGTTAGTCGAACACGATCGGTAGGTACCCTGTCATCCGCCATTACCAGTTGGTAAATCAACTGAACAAGGGCAGGCAGAGGTGCTGCTCGATTTGGCGGAGTATACAATTAAGAAACTGATTTTTATCCACGACAAAGAGAAGAAAGTTGACAGGTATCGCGATATTCCGAATATCGGGGAGCGAAACGATGGAAAAAGGCGCGTGCATTCCGGCTAAAAGAATGAAAGAATAGTAGTAGTAGTAGTAGACGCGACGGTAAGGAATAGCGTGCGGCTAAACCACGTCGCGTCGTTTCTACGAACGGAGCTCGCAAGTACGAGGAACGGCTGTTAAATTGGATCGCGCAACGCGAGCAAATTACGCGCGGGCCCGCCACGAACCCTCGCCGCTGCGAGGGTGGCTACGAGAGGGACTCGAATTCGCTCGGGCGAACGAGCAACAAACTCCAACAAGAGGGAGAGTGTCGCCCAGCGGGGAACGGAATCAAAGAAAGACGACGTAATAGCAGAGAGTCTTGCAGGTGTTGACGATTCTTCTTCCCCTTTTATTGCCTTGCCGATCTAAGAAGTTTTAATGCCTGACAGTGCGAATCGACATACTTGTCGCGCTTCGCGCTACCGCGAAAACCGCTCGAGACTGCACCCTCTCGCTAAGGGTGCTCGTGCCACGACAACTTCACCAACGTCGTTTCCATTCTTCGGGTCCTGATTATTCCTTCTCCCCCTCTCTTTGCACTCTCCAAGACCATCCGTACACCAGCTTCAATCTTTGCCGAAAGTTTATAACGAGGGAAAAGCGGGAAAGCAACAACTTTACTGCCTGGCCTTACCCTGTCTCTCCTTAGAAATCTGAGCCGCGGACGAAAATCATTTTCAAACGATTTTATTCAGCTTCGATGCTCTGTTTTTATGTATGCCTCAAACCTGGCAACTCAAATTTAACCAACTTGCAACTACTATCCAATTGTCTTGAAACTTTGCAGGCGTGCGTATTTAAAATAAATTATTTAAAGTGAAAAAGCACCATCGAAATTGTAGTAAAAGAAAAGAATTATTTTTTAGTTTTTAGTGCATTTTTAATAAAATCGCTTCACATACAATTCTTTTTTATATATTTCTTAATAAGCTGAATATCGTCTCCATTTGTTCCTCGTATCTCCTCTATCTTTTCACCCTTGCTCTGCTCAGCCGGCAGCCGTCTCTCTTCAAGAGAATCCAGTTCGCTCTTTTTTTCTCCGTAGCCCTTTGCAACAGACCAACCGATAAGCCCTGGAAAGTAAGAAAATCGCGGGCCCTCCGAGTGCGCTCAGCGCTGTTCGACCAACAACGAAACAGTTAATTATAGCGATATCACGGGCCCGTCGCGAAAACAATGGCCCTGCGCTGGATCAGGGCGTTTCGCGACAATGGCCTCGAACATCCGCAAAACGCCGGACACGAAATAATGGGAGCGCGATCCCGCAGGGACGAGCACTCGAGCTGCCGGGTCAAGCGTCAAGTTCATCGGATACGTACCTTGACGACTTTACCGAGCCGACAATCGATCGGACTCACCGTGGAAACTACGCTCTTGTAGCAGTCACCTTCCCCGAGCGCCACACCACCGTGATTCTTTGAAACGTTCTTTGCAACGAACATTTCGTAGGCAAAGGGTTAAAACTGAAAAGTGAATGTCAAGTCAACTAACCCCATCATATTTGTCGACTAACCTCACAGCCAGGGTTTGTTGACTTATTCGTCTCACTGCTCTAAATATAATAAAAACCCCGAATTATTTTCAAAATTAAGCTTGCATATCTAATGAAATTTCTAAACTTTTGGTATGCAAGAAGTCAACAAAACACCAATGGTCTATTTATAAAAATTAGAAATGTTAGAAATTAGTGAACTAGCCCCGATCTCCCCTAGGCAACGGCTTTTCGGTCTGAGTGCGTTTACCTTTCCATCATTTTTCACGGGCGTAGGTAGTTGAGAGAGACAGTTGCTGGAGGTGCGCGGGTGAACGACCCGCTGCTCGTGCCGGCTCGTAATAGATGATACGCAATATCTATTAGCGTCCAAGCTAATCAAGTCGGAAAACAATTCCGTTCCCTCTCTGCTTTCTCTATTTCTGCCCCGTGATCGGCGGCCAAAGGTAAAACGAGGCGAATCGAAAGGGGGTTGGAGGGAAAAAATTGGAACAGATGAGGCAGAGCGGGGGATGGGGGTGTGAGGGGGAGAAAGTGAAGGCGCAGAGGAACGACAGGATCGAAAGACGGAGACGGAGGTGAAGCAAGCAAGTTACTCAGCTGTATCGGATATAGGATCTCTATTAAACAGACCGAAATTCCCTGGGAAAAATCACACCCTGCGCCATTGGACTGATACGACCTGACGGCCCATGAAATGAACATCGGGTCTCCGCCGTGCACTCGTACCCCTGCCGGTCGTGTCTGCCATCCCTTCAGCAACGTACGACCGCGCCTATCTCTGCGAGGAAACATACAGGCGCGCTATTCATTCGGGACGGACATCTAAACGCGATACCTCGGATAGAAGGGTAGGTGTCGCGGGCCGATCCAACGTTTCGAACAAGTTCGTGAGAAAGTAACGTCGCGAGAACGAATTGCCGGTACGCTCGGCCGATGATAAATCGAAAAAGCCGGATTTATCTGCCGTATTCTTCCACGACGGTTTAATCGAATCGGCCATTGCCGCCGCCGCTGCCACCGTCACCGTCACCGTCACCGCCGCGATTCTAATTACGACGATAAAGCTCGCGGGACGGCTCCACGTCCCGAGCACCGACATCGATCTTTCTTTGCAACTTTCTCTCTCCTCCGAGTCCTTCGCGATTCTGTAATCTTTGCCGGCAACCAATTTCTTCTTACGATCCGATAAAGTTCTCTGGGCCAATCAGAAACACGGATACACGTCGTTCCGGTATCTTTTCACGCGCTCAATAGTTGAAAATTATAAGTACAAGTAATATTATCTGTCATCCGCTAAAAAGTTCGATCACTGACGTTAGTGATTCTGCAGTCTACGGTAACAATCGGTATATAGGTCGGCAATAGCCCCTTCGATATCGCTATTTTGTCTGCGATTAAACAATTGGAAGACACGGTAAGCTGATACCTCGACGTTACTCCAAACTTTGCTTCCGCGTCGGTATTATCCGGCGTTGCTTGAATCAACATTGCCTACATCGAGCTTCAGCGGGCAGAGGATCAAGCAATCCAGTAAATAGTGTATCCGATGTTAGCAACTTGAGAATAAGATTGAACCACAGCTGCGAGAAAGTCGGGCGCGTTATATAATAATAACACCAACAACACCAACAACAATAATGATAATAACAGGGATGAAGTTTACCCACCGTTTCCAATGTTTGCGCGTGTCTACATCGCGCATCTCGGGTGAGAGATTAGTACCAGAGAAATGATAAGAGAACGAAAAAATAAAGCATTTTAACGCGCTTATCGTTCGATATTCGGTAGCTCACGGGGTATCCTTCGACAGGATCGATAGACGAGGGGCTTGCGCGCAAAGAGGTCGGATGATCGAAGAAATTGTTTATTCGTAATACGTGCGACCTGATGCGACGTTTCATTGCGAATCCAGATTCGGTGGAAGGTGGAGACTACGCGGAACAAGGGGCAATAAGGTATCTGAACAAGTATCGAGGTCGGGGAGCTTGGGAAAGCGGTCGTAAACCGGCACGTAGACGCGTCGCGACGGTTCCACGGAGAAAGGCCGGAGTGAGGAAAGAGGAAAGGTGATCCGTTTGTGGTTGCGGATTTCGCGGACCCCGTGCAGCTTTTTACCGTCTGCAGCTTTAATACACAGTGAATTTGTGCCACGTAACCATGGTATCAATTGCAGCCAAATTCGTACGTGTCGCGCTTTTGGAACAAGATCAGCTCTCTCGGCCGAATTTCAGCTGCACGCTTTTTACACTGCAGCTCGCTCTACTCCGCTGCGCCTAACGAATGCGCGGCCAAGTTATACTTGACGCGCCTCCCAGCCAACACAATCCCATCCTTCCACTTCCTTTCATTTTGCTGTAATAGAGCGTCATCCTCGGTGGAAAAGAGGATAGCGATCGCGTGCGCTAGCAAACTTTCTCAAAGTTATTCATCCGCTTGTTTCGTGATCGTTGGAGAGTGCATTGCTCGGAGGTAGACTGAACGACTGACTCGTACTACTGGCATCCGGCGATGGTGATCGCGACTCGCGACATCGAGAACGCATCGGAGAGACGAAACGACTGCTCTGCATGCCGCGAGCATTTGCTCTGACAGTCGGCTGTTTTGTTGGCAACCAGTAATGCGACCAAGTTGGCGAAGGTGTTGCGACAAGAAAGCCAGTACGGTACCGACGTCACCGTCTGTTTCGCGTTTTGCCGACACCCCGCTACAACGAACGGGAGCATCGTTTTTCGTTCATGCCACTGTCTATACGTGCATTTCGGAGAGGACTATCTCCGATTTCGAAGCAACTTGCGGCTGCTCGTAATACGTGCGACAGTCATTCCCATTTCGTTCCGACCGAACCGACCCGTTTTTCCGGCGCGCCCCGCCGCTTCTGAATTCAATGGAAATCTCGGCGAGATTCGAATCGTTCATCAACGATGACCGCAAATTCTCCCAAAATGATCCAAAAATATTCTCCAAGTTCCGGTAGATTTGAAGGTTGCGGAAAATGTTGGCCTAAGTAACCTAACCGGCACGTTTCCACGTTTCGTTGTTTATTACGCTTTGGCGGTTTTGCAGGCGACAGTACCTGCAATTGAAATCGTCGATGAGTCGTCGTTAAAAAAGCCTCTCAAGGATTGGGAGCGGTTGCGTCTGAAAAGAGAGAGAGAGGAGCAACCGGCAAAGTGGCGAAACTTTGGCATCCAGGTCGGATTAAGGGCAGAGGTTCGAGGTGCGGACATCCAGGGAGACACATCCGGCCGAGTTGGCTCCAGTCGAGACTAGTCGCTATGTAGGTACAATACATCGGCGTGAAACAAACGGAATGACGAGGGCCCTCCGGCTAGGATTCCTCGAACCTGGCAACATTTTCTATATAATCATCCGGTCCGTTGTCGTCGGCTTTCACGTGTCGCGCGTGCATCTCCTTCGTGTTCATTCGAGTCGCTTGTTCTAGCCTGCTTTTGCCAGTGCGTTCCACGCTAACCCCCTTATTCCCGCTTCCCGTTTCTCATCTTCCCTCCATTTCTCGCCAGACTTTCCGCCACCGGGTATACAATACTTTTCAACGGATACGGACCGTCCATTGTCGACGGGCATGCGTGCCAGTTGCGTAACAGCGTGATCGTCCCGATGACGAGTCTCCAAGTACGCAGGTACATAAAAGGTGACCAATGATGAAGAGCGCGATGCTACCACGCCACTTCTCCCGGTGTCAGGCGGGTGAATGCTCGACGAGACGCGACTACGAATGTTTAGTAAAGTAAAGAGTCTCTTCGGAGCGTCTGGAGAAGATCGTTTCGAGATTCCGTAAAAATTTATAGAATATCGAGCGGTTTCGAGGGGACGCGGACGTGGACGCTCCGACGCACGGTTCGCCAGGATTTCACGGAGCTGGTTCAAGTACCGTGCGAGAAGGACGGCTGCTCGGAAAGTGGAAAATCTCATTTGGACGCGGTGACCGGGCAAAAGTGGAGTGAGCAAGGTTGAATCTTCGAACGGACGAAGCGATCGCGTGGGTGGAACGCCGCCAACTCCGGCCTGAGATAGGCTGGCCCGCGGACGAGGTATCTCAGCGTTCGCCAAACACATTTTTGCTATTGTTGCGAGTCTACCTGGAAACACGATCACCAAAGGATCAGAGGTTCGATCGCCTGGGAAGGGAGCCGACGCTTCCAGCGCCGGCTCCGACTGCTCCGCCGTTTCACCAACGAATATTATTTACAAGCTTTTCGTTGCCTTCCCTCTCGACGCTGTTGAAAGAGCTACCGTCTAGCAAACCGTCCAGATCGAGGGATTTCATGAAACGTAACCTCGGATGTATAATATGTACGTTCGAGCACCATGAAAGATCGGCTCAACGTCGGCCCAGCCCAGACCAAGCAGCTACGGTAACGTTCTCTGCGATACCTCCTCAAAGGCGATTCTTCACCGCGGTCCGTTTCCTACGAGAGAACGAAGGAATCGAATCAGGATGACGAGCACAAAGGCGACAGCAGGAAAGCGAATCCCCCTCGGAAGGGTTCGAGTATTCTGCGAACGGCGTCCTCTGTTCTTACGTATTTTTTTACAAGAGTAACCTCGATTTTCCCCTGTAGACTTAACTTTGACGAAAGCCAGCCGATTTCTCGGCTGGATACGCCAGGAATTTCCTATTCTCGTTGCTGCCAAACGTTAAAAGAAGCGTCGTTCGTTCGAGGTACAATGGGACGGCGCGGGGGTGGAGGTTGAAAGGGACGAAAGGAACGACGGGGGCGGAACGGACGGAAGAGAGAAAAAGAAACCGGAGCGGGGCGAATCCAAAGGCAAATATCGATAAGGAGACGAAACGCAAATATCCTCGAAGCAGCCAGGCCTAGGGGAGAGTCGCGAGGAGCCTATACTGGATACGAGGCCCGTTAATCGTGCAAATCTTGAAATATTCTGCCAATCGGTAAGAAATAGTCCTCTCCGCCATCCTGGCCACTTAACGGACGCGCTCAGTCAGTGAAAATTCACGATCGAGAGGATCGAATCAAAGCGAAAGATGCAAAGTTCTGGCCTGGTACTTAATACACCCTGGAGGTTTCGAGCGTCGATTCGACCGTCCTCTGGCTCCCCACCCCTATCAGATACCGTGGTTCGCGCGTATATTTCGGGGTCCGTTATTATCGAGGGGTAGATTTCATCGTGAATATTTATGAGGGTGGTTCTCTTGGTTGCCCATGCCCTCGCCTTCCCTTCTACCGGCGTCGCCCATCACCACCGCCACCAGCACCCAGCATCGCCCCTACCAACGATCTTGCTATCGACTCCTGCCTCCTCCGCCATTGCCTACATACACCCACTCCACCTTCAACTACCTCGGTTTCTACACGTGCACCGATCCTTCTTTCCACCGTGTCTTTCCCATCTTGGTGGATCTGCCGTGGACCGACTGCTCGTCCCCTGCTCCTTCGATGAAAACTGTGGATCGGGCCGACCAGCAAAATAAATCAGATAAGGAATGAGAATTAATTCGAGGCTGAAATATTAAAGAGATAAGAGAGCTTCGCGAGGAGCGCCGACCGCGGCGCTGTGTCGCGCAGGGCGGACGACAGAGGAACAGACGGAAATGACTGCTATCTGACAGTTTATATTAAGTTAAAGTTCCGTCAACCGGGAGATTTTCGCGCTCTCTGCAGAACTTAATCGCTCCGCGCGCAATCTGACTAGTTGGACGTACACACTTGCGATTCGTGCACGGACACAGCGGAGAAGGAACTTGTGCAGCTCGGATAATCCGCGCAGCTATTATTACCATACATAATGTCAGCCCAGTCAGCGCTAACCACGAGAAGAACTCGAGGGCAGCGATGGATCGCGGCAGGCAGAATAGTACAAATCTACCTATCTTATACCTTTCCATGCCTGGCGCCAAAGTTGTTTTAAAGGGAACTTTCTCGAGCTTGAACTGGCCGGATCCCGGTATGGGTTCGATTGACGCGTTTTAATTCCGTGCGATCGACGCACGTTCGTGTAATACTTACTCGGCAACTCTTCGGCTGCGAAAGGGTTTACGGCGGGTTTCGCAGGGTGGATATTCAAAAATCCCGCCAGCGATCGAGCTTCCCACTGGCCCTTTTGACGTCGACCCAGGCAAACATTCTCGATTGCTTCAATGAAAACAGTGTACACACGCGTGTGTATGACACGTGTGGAACCCGCAGGAAGTTGGGAGCGTTGACGTAACAGGGGGCGGTAACGTCCAAGTCCAAATGCGATGCTTTAACAGCGTGCGTGGGTTAGGATTGCCTCTAATTCAAAGGAAGCGTTCTGTTCTTCGAACTAGGCGCACGTTCCATGAGAAAAGACCGCGTCGGTGGTTGGGCGTTTCAGGCTGAAAGGCTTGTTTCTCAAGAAAATTCCTCCGCGTCCAGGCGATTTAACCGGGTGGTTTTCTTTCTATCCAGAGACTTGGCGACACCGGCTGCGTACTTGCCTCTTCCTCTCTCGTCCGGAGGCCAACACTGACGACTCGGTTGGGGTAGCTCGGCAGACCACGAATGGTCGTCGTTTGGCTGGCAAATGCAAACCCGACGGTAGAGATATTGTTCGCGGTGCATAATCGGAGTTTAAGCCAGGTCAAGAACGGAACAGGAACAAGATATTTCCAGGAGTGGAGAGGAACGATTCCAGCGGTCAGAGGAACGGATAGGTAGGGCGGAAGGCACGCGTCACGCCAAGCCAAGCCAAGCCAGGCCAAGCCACGGCAACTTGGCCTCCCCTGGCTCGACCGCGACCACCGGGCATAAGTTTAGTCGCGGATACTGCGAACCAAGGGAACGAGTGAACCTGCATCGCGTTGGGCTGTTTGCGGTTGCATCCGTCCGTCCATCGTGGCTTCATCCCTTCTCCTCTCTCGTTCTCCTTCATTCTCCCAGGCTGTGAGCGCGCCTGTGTGTGCGCGCGCGTGCGTATAAACGAACGAACGGACGGACACACTCGTCTGCGAAGCAGAGTCCCGAGTACTCGCAAAGACGAAGAAGAGAAGGAGGAAGCTCGATTATTGCCGTATTGTAGCGAAGTCAAAGCGTTGACGTATTGTCGGCCGCAGCTCGGCTGGTGAACACAATGCCCGGCATTAATGGACTAATATTCCGCGCCACAAAAGCAGTCGGCTTCCTCTTCGGTGGCGGGTGAGCGCGTGGCTCGCGCGGCACGCGTATACGCGTGCACACGTCCCTCGTTTAGCAGGGTCGTTTAGGTAGTAATACGTCTCGCCCGGTTTCGACCCTCTGCCACCCCGCGTTTCCGACTAATTCGGCCGTCCCTCGTCCGACGCTTGTCCGAGGATTTTTCTTCTTCCACCAGGCGGCCACGAATTTTCGCTTTCGGCCAGCCTCGAATCGAGAGTGTCGCGATACTCGCTAATTGCGACGTGAAACGCTCCGGTAATTTTCCACGGTACATGCTGTGTGCGTAACGCGAGCGACTCCACCAGCGAAATCAGTAGGCATATAATTGTTACGGTGAAACGCGTTGCATTATTGCGATGCGGTTTGGCCCGCGCGCCTGGGTCGCTTCGTCCGAACAATCTGCAGCTTCACCAACGGCAGACCGACGGTTATTCGTTGGTCGGGCTCTATCCGGTGGCGCGCGCGTCGCCGCAAATTCACTGCTCGCGTTTCAAGCCCGCTAACTTGGGAGCCGTCATTTCGTCGCATCCTGGACTGCTTCTTTCTTCGGGAATGTACTCGGTTGCAACTTGTCTGTCCGTCAGCCTGCGACCAGTTATCGAAACTCGCGGTTGGTAATTGCGTTTCACGAGGCTGTCCGTAGCGAGACCCGGGTACAGGGCGGATGGAGACTGTGAACTTGGTTCGTAGAAGCCGGATATGTGACGCCGCCTTCCGTTGGCAAGTTGAACTCGGCCACGAAGCGGTCTTGCGCCCAGATATACGACCGCGGCCCGGAGCTGCCGGATTAATTCGAATTCTCGTTTTTATCCGATTAGACGAGTTCCCAAGACCGAATCGCGGTCTCGAGATTATCCCCGAGTTACTTTGGGAAGAATAGTTGGAACTGCTGGCAAGTTTCGGGGGCGAAAAAGCAATCTGTTGGCCGCCGGAAGCGAAGCGATACAACTCGTCGCCGGGCGCGGCGCGCTGCTCTTCCAGCTACCTGAACCGAACGGACGCGTTTCGCTTCTCCCGTTCGCTCCAACCCCTCTCCTCGGCGAACACGCTTCCGCGAGCGATGCCAAGAAGAAACTGTCGCGATGGCTGCTGCCTCCCGTTTCACCTTCCCCTTAACCCCCCTCATTCTCATACTTTCGAGGGTGGCCATAATGCGTGCATTTACGAGCAAGTTTATGGCTGCTGCTCGATCGAGAAGCGCGTCGATGAAGGAGGCCAGGTTAAGGAAGAACGATGGAAAGTCATTTCAGCGCGGTTGCTCTTCCATCTCACGATCAGAAGGGCCACCGCTCTCCTCTCGTCCACCTCCTTCGGACGGAATTTATAGAACGGCACTCTTCCCCTTGCTCGTTTTCTTTCCATGCATACGTTTCCACTCCGATACAACGACTACGCGAATACGTCTCCTGAAAGGAGCCACTAAAACTTCCATTACACACGAGCGAACGAGTTCCTTCGACTCAATCTCGCCTCTCTCATTCCATCGGGCGCTGTGTATCCGTAACGACGGAGGCTAGTCGGGGAATAAAGCAACCGGATATTAGCGTACCTGCCGGCAAACCCCTTCATCCCCGCCCCATTCGAGTTGCTTCTATGGCGGAATAGCTTTTCACACGTTGTCACCCTTAAGATTTCGGTGCGTCGCGTTGTTCGCCGTCGATCGAACCCGACAACTCGGTCAACTGTTCGCCTCCTGGAGGGCCGCTTGCCCCCCCGACAGGGGCAAGGACGCGTTCCCCTAAAATTGACAGCTGAGCGTAGATTGTGCAGGCGTGGAAACACGAAATTTTCCAGAGAAGTGGTGGGAATAGAGAGAAGAGGGGAAGCGAGAGAGAGAGAGAGAGAGAGAGAGAGAGAGAGAGAGAGAAAGCAAGATGACTAGTATTTCAAGGCATTCTCGAGTGTCAGACGTGGTTACCAAGCGGCAACGTCCTCTCCCCGTAGTAGGTAGCTCCAGTGAATTCCTACCACTCGTGTGCATCAACCTTCGCCTTTGCAAACAGAGTACAAGACCCCTTCCACCCCGTGCGACTTTGGCGTAACGCGACTTCGACGTCGCAGCGAATCTCACGTAGCCGGAATTCGGCAAACAAGTTCTGCCATGAAGCTGAACGCCTTTCTAGAAGAGCGACGATTCAACAATGGCGTAACCGAGACTCGCGCAAATGCCCGACATGGATGTTCCAGCGGGGAAACTTCCGCCAGGCGATGTTGTTCGCGCGATCGTGGCAATTGACGGCGGACGGGAAAGCTTTGCAAGGTTTTTAAGAGATTCTTTAGCCTGGCGCCTCCGCCGAGCCGCAGCAGCAGTCGAGAGGCTATTACCATGGTCGGTAATTAAGCTTTCGTGAGCGTGACGCAGGACGAAAGCTAGTCCTAAGGACGCGGTTTTCCACGGTGTCACGGCTCGCCGTGACGTTAATAAGCGTTTCGCGCGCGCGGACACGGCACACATTGCCGTTTAACTTGCGCGAGCGGTAACCGCGGGCTTTATCCGATTGGACAGTCGCCAAATAGCGTGCGCGCGGTCGCTTCTTGCTCGTTTTGTGCTACGATATAAAGAGAAACGGACGGGTGTGCGGCGCGTACTTCATCCAGCAACCGACCGAATCGGGCCACCTCGAGAACGTGCGAGCCAAATGAGAGAAAGGGTAGGCCAGGGAATCCAGTGATACGCACAGATTCAGCTGCATAGACATACTGGAAAGAACTGCCAGATTCAAAGATACCTTTGCGGCCTTCCGCTTGCACGCGACTGCTTCCACGATCAGAAAAATGCCTCGCCACCTATCGGGGGGATAGGTAGGGCTAGTCTACTTAGTCTTATGCGCGATACCGTTGCTGCCGCTTTGCCAACAAGTTTTCCTGAAACTGCAGTTGCACTGGAAACACCAACGGTCCAACTAAAAACACGAACGAGCAAACTGCAAAGTTTTTTATCCCGCCACCACGGAGGAAATGAAGAAATGGCAGGGTCCGTAGTAACAACAAAAAAGGGCGCAATCGCGACGCAATCGCGACGAGTAAAAGGCGAGCAATAAGGAGTAGAGGTAGCCGGGGGAAGCAGAGTGCGCGTTGCGGCGGTGTTGGATATTTTGGAACAGACTTACGGAGCGTCAGTTATTTTCTCGTTGGTCAGACTCGGGGCGAATTTCGTTGAATTCGTGTGCGGAGGCAGAGCCGGGGCTACGTCGAGAAGAAAAAGAAGTAAGACGAAGGGCAGAGGTAAAAGACCGGGCAGAGCGGGAGCGGGAGCGAGTAAGAAACGAGGGAAAAGACGAAGCAGGCGGAGGCGGAGGCGGAGGCAGAGGCGGAGGACTGCATGGAACTTTGAACCGCTCTGCCACGCCGTTTGCTGGTGCTATCAAAAGCTAGTTTACAAATGCTACTAGCTACAACAGCGATATACCCTTGCGCTCTCGTCTCGAGTCTCTGCCAACAAGGCCGCAACGCTACCGGACATTGTGCGCATGTAAGTCGCCGCTAGGAAAATAGCCGGACCGTTTACGTTCGTGAATTTGCGCAAGTGGACAAAGTTTCGGTACATTTCCAGCAAAGGACCAGCGTTGCTTTTCAAATACCCGCAATTAGAGCCCCGTTCAAAGAGCGCAAGGATCACCGATTCGCGCTCGTTACCGTTGCGTTACACCGCACCGAAACGACTCGCCACTTTCTTCGGTATCCGGCCCCAGCTTCGGAGCCGGTGCTTGTCTTCTCTCAACTTTCCCACTGTTCCCTCGGCAAGATTCGAGTGAATGGAATCATCTGACGGGGGCATCCGAAATCGTTGACGGCGTGAAACCGTGGGAAGATAGAGAAGCAGGACCGAGGAGAGCTTCTTTACGGTAAACGTCTTTTCGTAAGCGTCGACTCGAGTAGTTTGTCGGCTGAAAACCCCGCGGCTCTGACACCGAGAGTCTGAGCAACTGTATTCGTCTGCTCCGACATTTCTCAGACAACGTGCACCGTGGAGAAACCGAGGCAACTGGGGCCTTTCAATCCCCTAGAGCAGACAATAATTAATAACGGGTCTCCCTATGGTTAAGAGAGTTGTTTCAAAGGATTTTGGAGGCAGGACCCACGCTGCGATGCCGAGCCATTTAGATCTCGCGACCGAGTGCCCGCTACTTACCGTATTGACGCAGCAAGCGCTATGTGTGCTATGTACGTTTGCACCTATAACGCAGACGTCGCGGTACATGAAACGCGTATCGGGAGACGGGACAAGTAATATTTCGCGGCGGCGAGAAGAGCATGAACCGAACAGTGGAGTTGGCGAGTTTCAGCGGGAAGCGAAAGAAGAGGCAGCGGGAAGGCAGGAGCGGGAAAATCCGCTTAAAAGCGACAGAATTCAAAGGGGAACGAAAGCCACCTCGGTTGGCCCATCGCTGCACCGCGAATTACGTTGCACACGACCTACGCCAGCGTGCTGCTCCAATGTACAATGTACCGACACACATACTCCTCGTGTACGGTAGTACGCGCGTAATCCTCTTCGGTTAATTGCCAGCAGAAAGACTGATCCGTCGCAGTTTCTCGATCCTCGTTACGGCGCAGGGTTGTTTCAACCTTCCGCCTCGTGTCCAAATACTTTCAAACTCCGCAGCCGCAGAAGGAAATCGCCTGGCGATCGCTTCGACTTTTCCGCGCAACAGCTAATCCACTTTGGCGTTCGATCCGGCTCTCTCTCTCTCTCTCTCTCTCTCTCTCTCTCTCTCTCTTTCCGTATTGTACCTATCGTGACCGGAAACTACCTACGGTTTTGCCTTGCGTCGAATCTCCGTCCCGGACGTCGTGCATCGCGGCGGAGACCGAAAACCTGCGATCCCCGACGAAGTTGCAACAAGATTAGGAAGCGGTGTTGGCACGCGGAGGGAAACAAAGGCAAGTATCGTAGATTCGAAACGTATAAAAGACGCTTTTGGAAGATTGCCGAAGGAAGTAATAGCTGGCGGGCGTGTGCTGGAAAAGCCGGATCTCCTTTCCTCCCTTATCCCGTTTAACTTTCCCTCGAGACGCCGTACGGGCGCATAAATTGGTGTAATTTCTCGTGCCGCGCCGCGCTGCTTCAAGCGCCAAGCGGTCCTCCATCCTTTCTAATCGCGTCGGGAGGTATGGCTGCTGCGGTTTCTGTTGTAATAACAGCAACGAGGCACGTCCGGTAGCGAAGGAGCTCTTCAACGTTTTCTCATAAAGCGTCGGTTGGATTGCCCGTACCGGAGCCAGCCGATGCGCGATGGAGGAAGAAGGAAACGGCGGCTAAACGGGTAAAGAGTCGACGCGGTCAAAGGAAAGGGAAGCGAAGAAAACGGCACCGGCGAAGAGAACGTGGAAACGAGAGAGGCAACAGGCGGATGAGGGGACGAGCCCGAGAGAAAGAGGGAAGGAAAGCACAAGTACCAGAACCACCATCCGCGATACGTATACACGTACATGGACGTCGAACCCAGGCAGCGCGAGGGTCGTGGAAGGAAAAGCGAGGGGCTAAGTAGTTGTTCCGAAAGAGCGTGGACGACGTAACCTTCGGCACGCGATCGACCTCCGTAAGTGGTGTGCGCAGTGCTGGCGTGCCACAATCAAACTTTGTCGGCCTTGCGTTAGCCTACATAATACACAGGAGCCGCGAATAGGAACTCGAGCCACACCGAGCACGCACTGCCTAGCAGCCAACAGACTCCCCATCGACACCAGCCGCTGCAGCGACGCAATAATCGCGAAACCCGCTCTTTTTAACGGGGACCTGCAGCACACGGTCGATCGTAGGTCGCAACAAATGCTCCAACGAGCACAACTCGATCCTCCACCCGCATTCCGATTACCTCTGATTTCGTTTAATCAGTGGAACGAGCTGCGGGCTGTGACGACGATTCGAGAGAGAATCGTCTGGCAGCGACGTGCGTCTCGCGTTCTTCTCGGATACGGAATCTCCAGCATGGACAGCCATGCTCGTGGCTGCAAGATCGGGATTAGAATCTGGTCGATACGGATTAACCGACTTCTCGTGCCACTCGTTAATTGGGTTTATCCAACCGCGGCTGGACGCGAGGCTAACTCCCGCTTTCTCCTCGACGCTGTTTACATTATCGATAGGATTGCACGCAGAGAATGCGGCCGGGCCGCCTTCGGTATATGCAAACCTGAACAGTGAACGCCTTCCAAACTGCCGATTTTCTGTTACGCAGATGGACAAATATCTATCGGGGACATGCTCGTGTTTAGCGGCGCGTTTGCTGGATAATTTACGGCCCTACACATCGCGTAGACGAATCGAATGGGATCGAAGCGAATCGATGGGCCAACCGTCCACGTGCAATTTGCTATCGATGTCGAACTGGCGCATCTAATAGAAAATCTCATAAAACGCATATCGCGGATGAATTATTATACATATGTGATTCGGGGGAACGAGCCGCGTGAGTAACGACCATATAAATCGTAGGTGAGCGCGTACGACACACCCGGAAAACAATAAAATCTATATTTTAATCTGTGCCTGAGCGTCCTCGCGGCCGACCCCCGTCAAGAGAATCTCTCCGCGAGATTGGTCCGCGAGGGAAGAGATGCGAAAGCCTGGATTCGGGTCGATCGTTTATCATGAACGGAGGGATTCCGCAACGCATGCCATGAAGGATAAAACGCGTAAAAGCTGCTCTCTTTCTCTCTCCGTTCACCTGCTCCCCAACTGTTGTCTCTGTTCCGCGACCCCTCGCATTTTACACATGAAATTTTTCGTCCCCCCCCCCGGAGTAAAAGACCTGGCCTTCTGATCTCATCTCCAGTGTTCTAGCCAGTCTGGCATTACGGGATAAACGGTCGCATTCCGAGATCGCTGGTTATTCCTCTGCAAGGAAGTGATGGACCAGCGATCGGCGATCGTTAACAAAGACCGTGCAGCCGTCGTTAGAAGCGCAATTGACAAAGAAGTCGGAGAAGCTACGGGATCGGGTCTGATCTTTTTTCCTCTCTTGTCGACGATCGACTGGCTCGTCATTATCCGTCGTCACGTTTCCCCAATTAAACGGAAGAGCTTTACGTCTTGGGTCGCAGGAACGTCGCAACTCTCGAGTGGTTACCGAAGACTTGAACGCCCATCGACGTATAAAAAGGCGACGAGTTGTTAAGGTCTTGGACTGTACAGAAACGGATTGAATCGAACGAATACGCGTTGGTCCTTCCAATCCACCGCAATCGCTTCTTACGCGTTACTCTCTAGCCAACCTCGCGTTTCCAGCGTTTCTTATCCCCTGGCCTTCTGCCGATCCAATGGAACTTTCCGTGCCACGGGATAAAAGACTTTCCCCCGTAATTTCTCATGCCGGCCTTTAAATTGGATGACGTTTCTCCTAAGCAAAGTAATTAAAGCTGCCAAGGATCTGCTCGATATCCGAGCGAGATCACTGCTGGAAAGGAGGAACGCGTTCGAGTGGGTAAGATCGGTTTCCTGGGGGAATTTAGTTACGAAAACGGCAAAAGACTCTTGCCCGTTTAATTTCAAGCTGGCCCGGGCAATGTTCGAACTTCCAAGCGTTGGACGAAACGCTTCGATTTCCCACGTCCAGCTGGCTCAACATTCGCATCCAATCTTTCGTTTCTTTGAATTCTCTCAACGAAACGAAGACTCGCGCGACTCTAGGCGCGAGGAGTTTGTGGCACAAAATTTTGCTTGCCTCGCAAAACTGCAATTAATTCGAGCGCGCGACTGGTTGGCGTTGACGTTTTACACGGTTCCTCGACGTGCACGGAAGCGCTGAACCGGACCACGCGCGGAAGTTCAAAGTTAGCGCTTAATTTGCCTACTTTCTACTTGCGAAACTGTGAACAACCTGGTCTGGAAACGCGACATTCGGAAAGAGAGAAATATGCATCTGGAGACGATGTGAATCGAGACGGAGGAGGAACGCGATCGTGCGGCAAACGAACCCGCGTACTGGCTAGTACTCAAACAGTAGCTCGTTAGAGGCTGCGCGAAAGGTGTGGGCCTCTCGCGCTGATTGGCAGGCGCGTCTAATTAATAACGCAGCGACATTTTTACGAGAATCACATCGGCCAAAAGGGGGGAAAGAAAATAGAAGGGAAGGGAATCTTGCTTGCTTTGCAACCACAATTGGTCCTTTCGCGGAAGCGAATAAACGATAGGACCAACGGTGCGGGGCACCGCCTAAAATTTCCTTTCCAATTATCGAAACGCAAACACGACGGCTCCCTCGGGCCAGGGTAACGATCGTGCTCGAGCGACCGTTTAGGTGTAACAGCTTCGGAGGACGATTAAGAGGGTCTAATCAATGACAGAAGTAGATAGACAGAGAAAATAACGGGATAAACACCGAGGGGGAGTGCTTTTATCGTCGACAAAGTGGAAATAGCACCCTACGATTTCCGAGTTCTCGCAGTCGGAAGGGAAACACGCGGTTAAAGTCCGCGATAAAGTTCTCTCCAGGGCCGAGGGAAGGAATAGGCAAAGTCCGGGGCGGCAAGGAAGAAGGAGAAAAGCGCAAAACCTATTCGAGACAACATAGATGGGCTGTTAAGATAGGAACTCGAGGATTTCTCGGGCAAAGCCGGAGCCAGGCGAGAGAAGGAGAGAAGGAGAGAAGGAGAGAGAGGGAAACGGATCGTAAGGGTCAACCGCGTGCAAGTCGGGGCATAATTTTCCTTCGGTAAGATTCTTTGCGGTGAACTCACGGATAAGCCGATTTTACGGCTGACTTGCACCAGAATGCGGAAATACAAAAAGGTCCTTGGACGACGGGATGAGACTGGATTTCTCGATCGCTTCTGAAATCTTGACTCGTCTTCTGCATCTCCAGAACGACTGGGTAGTCGACTGATCGTGGGAGCTAACTCGGAAATCAAACGAGCACCAAACAGACGCTCATCGTCAGAGGGGAGCATTTCGACGAAAGGATTCCAGCTGGCTATATTTCTCTGCTTACGTAATGAAATAGTTAGAGAAGAGCGATTCGGTCGGATTACTCGTTAGCTACGCGAAGCAGTTACTATACCGCCATAGTTTTACGGCAAAGGTATTCACCGCGCCTCCTTTTTCACAAAGCGTAGGACGCGACGCGAATCTCTCAATGCGGCAGCGTCCGGTCGGTGTGTGATTCGCTTGGAAAGAACCAGAGTCGAAACAGTTTCGTGCTCCATTTTCCTGGACCGCGTTCAACGTGTTTCCGTTTCTGTGTCCTGATCACGCCAACCGCCACGCGTGCTTTCAATAGGGGTTCATCGTTCTCGGTAGAGCGAAAAGGAGCTTGCGTTTTATCCACTTAGCCCCGTGCGTAGGAAGTTGGATCGGGGCAGTGAGACCCGTCGACTAGGCTTAAACAGCTATCCTTCTGCGGCTTCCACGGTATCTCACTTCAGGCTTCCGTGCACCGATCAATGGGACTAACGGCAACTGAATGAGAGCTGAGATACGCACTCCACACGACCCTAAGCGAGCCTCACCTGTTTATGTTCCCACGTTTTTTCAACGTCCTTGCCCCCACGCGATCGACACCTGTTTACCTTCACGCCTGGCTGACCAGCTGGCCGACTTCTCGTATTTCATTGACCATACACGTCGGTGGAAGAGAAATAGGAATCTGGGTCAAATCTTCCAGGCGTGAAGGTAAACAAGTTTCGAACGCCGCGCCGGGACAAAGTCGTTGAAGAAAGAGGTGGGAACGTAAGAAAGCCAGGTTGATTTAGGGTCGTATCTAAGGTGTATCTCGCCTGTCATTCAGTTTCTACTACATATATACGTATTACTTAGTCCCATTGAAGATTGCGCGTGTCCCTGAAACAGGACACAGTAGCGTAGACAGTTGGCTTTCCACTCTGTCAAAGCCAATCGGTGCCTCCATCAGACTGCCAAACTTACTTCCTCGCACAGGTACATGTGTGCCGTACGTCGTAGCAGTTACGTTTCCACGTTACCGAAGAAACGACCGCGCAGGAGACAGGGAGCACGCGCTCCCTCGCCAGCGAACAAGGAGAAGAAGCTGGTTATAAATTTCGCAAAGGACACTGGCCTGGTAGCTTCGCGAGCGAAAATACGGGGCGATCTCGATCGCCCGACTATAAAAATATAGGAGAGCGAGAAGGCGAGAAGACGTGACGAGGCGCGTGTACTCTGCTGGCTGCTCCAGTCGAGGTGCATCAGGTGCAAATCGCATTCTACGCTCAGTTTAATGCACTCTCGCCAACGATCCTTCGCGTTCGATTCTTTTCGAAGGTTACACGATCGATTCCTTCCACTATTCAGGTTGGAAAAGCCAAGAGAGATGTTGAACAGCGTCAGAGGTCGAGGCTCGCGCAAACTCTCCTGTCGAGTTTAAGCGTCGCGGTCGGAAAGGCGGCCGATTTTTAAATAGATTTATTAATCGTTCAGAATGAGCAGGGCAGAGGTACGCGTAGTCATCGATCCGTCCAGCCGCGAGATGGCTCCTTCGGGAGGAAACCTCGCCGATGAAATTCCAAGACAGCACCTCCCACGTTTTGCTCTCGCTCCTGCAAACGACATCGCTGCTATTGCTCGGTTTCACTGGCGGCTACGAGTACAACTTTTGAAACCCCGTTCACCAGCCTTGGGAAACTCTGTAACCCGATCCTACAGCGAGCTCGAAAAGAAAAGTTACCGCGCAAATGCCACGTTATCAGTGACAGCCGGTAGACAACTTTAAGAGAGCTACTGCGAGCTGGCAGTTCCCGTGCAAGGGGCGAGTGGAGCAGATGGGGATAGAAGCGCGGAGGAAAGATGCGTCCCGATAAGGGAGAAAAAGTAGCGTGAAAAATAGACGTGACGTAAAATTGAAAATGTAGCCTGAGCACGGACAAGCGTGCCTCGAGGCTGCGGGAAACCATCGGGCCGGAGGAAGCGTTGACCTTACTACTACGGGGGCTGACGTTTCCAGCGAAAAAGCCAAAGGAAAGAGCGGGAAGTTAGAGGAGAGAAAGTAGCTAGTAGTCACTAAAGCGATCGAGCTGTTCCAAGTTTTATCGTGGATTTTTCAATCGGCGCGCCGAATCTTCGGCATCCGTAATCGGCATTCGAAAGTTGCAACAGCTACCTACCGATGAGTTTTGCGCAGGCGGCAGGCGAGAGGCTTGTTTGGGCAGAGAAAGGGCGGCGGTAATACTTTTACCAGGGAAATTACCGCGGTATTATTCGAGCCTGCAAGGAGATACGGTTATTACGGCAGTTATTGCGAATTACGGTGCTACTATGTGGAACGGGGGACACTGTCTCGCGCCGTCCATACAAATGCGAACGGACCGCGGCGCGGGTGCGGGCGTGAGCTGCCTGCCTTTTGTGGCCCCGCTCGCCTTCCACCGCCGTCTTCCCTCTCGAACCCCCATCATATTATAATAGTAATCGATGAGTAACCCAACCGTAATCGTACGTGCGGTTAATGGACCGAGTTTAAGTATGCGACGCGATACGAAGCCAAGGCAAAGTTGTCGCGCGGCGCGGTGGACGGGCGTTAATGGGATCTCGAGAGAACCCCCATGGGACGATACCGTAGCGTGACGATAGCAGCGTCGCAGGACTCGATGGCTCGAGAGAGAACGAATGCCATACGGATTTGAAAACAGAGCAGGGCTGAGAGCGACGGATCGATCGAGCCTTTTCAGAGTCGCATTTAGAAAAAGAGGCGGCACAACGACGAAACGTTCATCTTGCCCTCCGCCGCCGCCGACGACGACGACGAGGACGTTATACTTCGGCCTCTTTATTTCCCGACTTTCGTTCCCGCCGCATCTCCCGCGGGATCGGCTTCCCCCGGCAAATGGTGGCAGACCCTCGCGCGAAAGGCAGCGATCCATCATAAATTTAATATTCGAAATTTCAGGAATGTTCCACACGCTTTGGGGGGCCATCCGTTTCGACCGACGATATAAATTCGCTCGATAATGTACTGGGAAGCAGAGTTAGTCGCGTTAGAAGTGAGAGAGTCTGGTTACACGTTCGACGATGTAAAACCGAACCTCTGCAACGACCCGCGCGATATCATGGCAATCTAGTAAGTGGTACTGGAACCCGCCTCTTTATTCACCGACATCCGCAGAATTTAATTATTCAAGATAAATCTATTTTCTCCCTAAAAATTGCGCCACCGAAATACTTGCTCGCTCGTCTGTTTCGCCCCCCCCCCCCCCCCCCCCCGATTTTTTCCACCCGTTCAACCGTCCTCGGGCCGAGAGGAAGTAGCAAAATAATTTAGACTTGGTGCCGGCAAAACGAATAATTCCGGGTCGTACGATTAATAAATCAAAATGTCACCGGCGGTATGCAGGAATTTCTATCCACGGATTAATTGTAATTTTCGAGAGCGGCACTTTGCATTTTCCATCTGGCAGAACTGCATAAGCGCGGATGGTAAATTCGTTCCGTCAATACTATTATCCTTTGATTAGCCCGCCTCCGTCTCGACACGTCGCGTCACCGTCGCACGTTAATTTTGCAAACGCAAAGAGAGAAAGGCGTTAAGGTATTTCCTCGAGTCGGCGGATGGATTATACGTATAATATTTGCAGCGTAACAGGACGTTTGCAGTTTCATTTCGCGCAAATGCAAATGCTCAATCAGAGGTACCGGCCTTTTGGCAATATTATCCGTTGATCGCGATCTCAACCTGTCGTATCCAACATGACGCACCGGAGAACTTTTGGGACTCGCTTTGAGATCGAGTAAAAATCACCCCGCAGACTGCTGCTCACTTCTCAACGTGGCCATCTGCCGCCAAGAAAAAGAAGAGCAGGAGCAGCAGAATGAGGAAAGGCACGTCCGATGCTATTGCAGTTTCGTGCTTATGAAACGCGAAAAGATCATGCATATGCAATGTAATGCATTTACGCCACTCATTTAATAGCCGCTACGCTCTAACGACTCGCGATAGCGACTCCTTTGTAAGCTATCGTGGTTTTTCAGGTTTTTGTTCGCCGAGAGCCGGATTGAGCGACGGTAACGGGTAAGCTCGGCTAATTCCAGAAATGGTCCAGAGATTCTTAAACAGCGTTACGCCGGATACCTACCTACCCGAAATAGCCGGTCTAGAACACTAGGAGTCTGTCTGCCGGTTCGCTCGCAACCAGCCATTTCTTCGCTTGGATATGCACGGGGCACGTCAATTACGTCCATCTCGTACGCGCGAGCGCATGTCTGATGACACTTCGAGCCGGATGGGAACAGCGAACTGCACTTCGACTCCCCATAAATTGCGCCTCGGACGAAGCGAGAGAAACACAGCGAGCGGTGGAAAAAAGAGAATAGCGTTTACACATCCACGATATCAACGTCTTGTTGCGATGCAAAGTTATCGCCCCTGTCCCATATCGGTCATCACCAGAGCTGTCCAACTTCTCGCAGTTTATTCAATGATTAATTCTTGTCTCGGCGAGCATAATATCTCCGACAGAAGGAATGGGGACGGACGGACGGACGGTCGATCGTCGAGGCGAATCGTTTGACGAAACAACGCGGACCGCGAAAATCGCTAGACGAAATGTCCGCGCATTCCGCGTTCCACGTTCCGCGCTACGAGAAAATCAGTTTAACTCACGAACGAACCTTTGCTACCAACCACGGCTAATCCCAGATCCGCAGGGAAGTTCACGACGGGGGTGTAAACCCGAGAATGTTGCGGCTAAGCCAGCCATCCTCTACCCTCCCAACCCTCGAGCACCCAGGTCCTCAGTCCCCGGCTCCTAGGCACCCTGGCACCCTCGTAGCCAGGCGCCAGGCCCGCCTGCTCCCTTTCTACCTCTTGGCCTCCATCGGTTGGCAGAGGTACGTATCGGTGCGATACCTGCTGCGAGTCTGGGCCAACGTCGAGCTTATCCCGACGACACTCGTTCGATACCGTAAAAGCCTGCGCGAGGCGGGGGTGGACAGGAAGCAAGAACGAAACGATGGAGGATGCGCTGGAAGCTGGGGGATGCTGGTGGTTGCAAGCTACACTCCTACCACCCCTGCCGCCTGCCGTCCTGCCATCCTGCCATCCTGCCATCCTGCCAACCGCCTGCCAGCCGAGGATCGCGAGAGACCCCCTGTCGAGGGATCCCATAAAATAGCTCGAGTAACTTTTTTACTTTATCACCCGCCAGCCTTCTCCGCGAACCAGCTCCGGTGTACCTGCGCGCACACAAGCTTCTCCTCGCCCTACACCATGAAATGTGCGACGAGCTTCGCCCAAGACCACAGCCGCGAATACGACCGACCGCTACCGTGACCGCCATTCTCTTTCCATCCTCTCCCCTCCGGGTCTTTTGCCTCCTCTTTCCTTACCTGCAACGCCGGAGTCGTTGCTCGCGTCCTGACGCCCGCATTCGCCCCCTCTTCTTTTTTCCTTTCTTTTTAGCGCCGATAAACTCGTCCGAACAGTTTACCTTATCGTTAACACCGGTTGTAAGCTTCCGCGGTTCGCGTACGCGCGAGCCGAAACTTCCGTCGCCGACGCTGGGAATTGAAAGTTGAAACGCTCCTAACGAACTTCTCCTCTCCTCGCCCCGTGCCTTCCTTCAGCTGCCCGCTCCCCTACTCTTCCGCCTCTCTCTCTCTCTCTCTCTCTCTCTTCCGCCTCTCTCTCTCTCTCTCTCTCTCTCTCTCTCTCTCTCTCTCTCTCTCTCTCGGTGGTTTTCCAATTAACGAGGAATTAGAGGTTCGATGAAATTTACCGGGAACGCCGAGCGGACGAAATTGAAAAATTGGCAAACGGAGAATCGGCATGGCGGAAGGGTGTCGCGTATCGTTAGCCCCGTCGGCGGTGTCATTTTTTGGCCGGGTCCCTGAGCGTTAAGCTTTGACCGTTCCTATCCCTTTCAGAGGCGTCCGCTCGTTTCGTCGATACGTATACATACCTACACTGTCAATTACCGATAAAAACAAGGACAGCCTGCGCGGGATCGCACAAGCGACGGTTCGGGGCCGTAACGCGACCGGACGGAATGTAAATTATCGCGTCTGACGCGACGATAAATAACGTCCGATCTCCCTCAACCCCGAAAACCAAGGGTCGTCGCCGCCGCTTGCATTACGTCGCTGGTCGCGTCGACGCGACGCCCGACCGATGCGGGGGAAAAAAAAAGAAAGAACGGCCAACGATCGCGAAATAGTTTCCGTCACCAAAACGCACCTCCCGATCCAAGGAATTTCACTAACGGCGCGAGTGTTCGCGTGTTTCTGCTGCTACACGTTCGTGAATTTTCCGTTTAGCTCGATCTGCTTGTATTTCTTGCGCAAAAGTTGCCCAGAAGCGAAAACGTGTTGCCTGGTGTAACGCAAAGGAACGGGTAACCAGGGTGTACGTAACGGGGAAAGAATGCACGCGATGTAGGTGTTCTGAAAGTCGTTGACGCGTAACTCGGATGAAATGCAAACCACCGAGGTCGAGGTGGCGCGATGCAAACCACGATTCCGATGTATCCGACGCGTTAGCCGAGTAGCCGCGAATCACGTCAGAATGGCAGGATCCGAAGGCGGTAGGTGTCTAGTCGGTGCACGGTTCTAGTTTTTCGAGGGCCGGACCAGATCGAAAACGAAGCGGTTGTTGGGGCTCGGGATGCGGGGAAATGAGACCGAGTCACCGGAGAGAAAGATAAATAGATGGATAGACAGGAAGCCGGTCGGGAGCTGCATCCGGCTGCCGAGCTTTCGTCCCGCTGCCGCCCACGAGGATGATTTTTCGAGAAGCCGCGACAGCGAGCGAACCTCCGAGGAAATCTTGCTGCTCTTGGACCTCGGCTATTTCCCTTTCCGCGAAGAGCCCGACAAACACGACCAGCGCGACGTGCACGCCGACAGGGCGGACAGATCAGACAGGCCTGATCTGCATTAACTATGCATTCCAGGCTGATCCTACTTCTCCGAATCTTTCTGCGTCGGTCTCCGTCTAAATGTTTTCTCCCACGAGGGGCGATTTTCGATACGCGGGGCAATGGATATGAGAAACGTATTAGGTAGGGGTAGTGGATTATAGGATACCGCAGCGGCGTGGATTCCTCTCGCGTGCCCGCCAGCGTGTTCGCACCAGCTGTCAAAATCACGGGGAACGGACCTATTGAATTCGAATGGAAAAATCTGCTTGGAAAACAAATTGGTCCGAATGGCTCTTCTCAATAACAGCTACGAGGTATTGGTGAAAACTGGTGAGCGACCTTTATTTCGCCTCTATAGTTTGGATATCGTGTGAAATATCTATCCTTACCAGGCGGACTTAGCTTTAGACCGAACTGGCGAGATTCGCGGGGTGCTGGCGACTACTTGACCGAGAGTTTATAAAGAGAGATCGGGCGATGCAATTAATCGGCCGATATGCGGTAATGTGGGATCGTCATCACGGAGTCAGACTTCGTCGCGTGTCGGCGTCGCGCAACGGTCACGATCACTGACCATGACCGATACGCGAGGAAGTCGAGAGTAGTCGTGGACGTCTCTGGAAAAGATATAGGATCGCTGCACTCGAGGGAGATGCGGATTGCGATACGACTGGACAGGTAGGCCCACGGGGCGTTTTCCCTCGCCTGTCTGTCGCGGTCGGATCCAATGTAACGCGGGGTCTTGGAGTCTATGGAATGGCTGTCGGATTCGCATCTTTCGCGTTCCATATCGTTTCGAAAGGGGGTCTGGTTTCTTCTGGATCGACGGAATCCACGCGGTTTCCTTACGTATGTAGATTGCAATGTCATTGAGCGTGTCTGGCAGCGACCAGAACGGACTAGCCGAATCGACCACGCTTCGCGGGCTTCACGCATGTCCGCTTGAAGCGCAAGCAACAGGGAACGCGAGACTCGACGCGACGCACGTCGCGCACTAAAACTAAAGGCATCGGAAACTTAACGTTCATGCCAGCAGGCTAGCAGCTACCAACGTTGCTTCTTTCACCGCGGCTCGAGTTCAAAGCTCGCGTTATTATCGCTGCTTCGGGGACAGGCCAGCTTTTTGAACGCGACTGCCTCCGGGGAGTTCTAGCCGCCCAACTATCCCGGTATCCTCTCGCTGCTTTGTGTACCGTGTATACCGTCGTCGTTCGCGCCGCGTTAATTTACAAATTCGCCCGCTCCATTAAAGCATCGTTGGCGTTCGAGCTTTTAAACATCGAACAAGAGCGGGCTGCTCTGGCGCTCGCCTTTCACTTTTTCTGTCCCATTTTTCGTGGTACACACGCGTCAGGAAGTGTCGTCGCGTCTCGACGCGACGCTCCGATCGTCCCGTGACCCCGCGACCCCGCGACTCGCGTATCGACCGGTCCAGCCGAGTCGATCTTTTCGAAAGGAACATTCCGTCTAGCATCCCGTCGTTTAAAGAGCAAAGTTTCGGGGAAATCTCGACTCCGCCGGAGTGGTCGAGACGCGCCTCTAATCGTCGCGAGCGATCGTCGGAGCGCGAGGGTTTCACGTTTCGCGCGAAAAGTTCCCGCGTCAGCACTCGGCACACTATCCGTTGCGCGTTAAACACAATTATCGGGCAAACAGTTCGGAACACCGAAACAGTTCGAAACGTGCCAATGTCCGCAAAAGTCTGTTATGGAAAGTGGATTTCTCTGGTCGATTACTCACCACTATTCTGCGCGATAATCGGGTCGATTGCCACCAACAGGACGAGGAAGATAGGAGTCATATTGACCACCCTCTTTCCCGTCTTTCCTCGGTCACCCGTGATCACTGCACACTTAATACCACCGTTGCAGCGTTCCACCTACGAAAAGATAAATCACCCTCGTCATAACATACCACCTCACTCGGCTGGTTGGCTCGACGGTCTTCGTGCCAGCCAAGGCGACGACGACGACGACGACGATGACAACGGCGCCAGCGATCACGACATTCGTCGGCTCGCGGCTGCCAGCTTGCTGCGGTCGTTGTTTGAATGACGAAAATCACTGTGACAGTACCAAGGGGGAAAGCTCTACGAGCAATCTATCCTCGAGCAGTGCGATAACGAGCGTAGAATCGCGCATCACCGTGGAACCTTCAACTAACTCGCAGGGGCGCGTAAAAAAATACTCTTTGCTAGTGCTTGGTTGGTCGGTAACGGACAGGTACGAACAAAGGAAATGGTAAAGCTTGCCGAGCGTGAGTCGAACGCAACTATCGACACGCGCCATTTACCAGCGGCCGCGGCGTTCTCTCCCCTGCGTGGAGACGTGGAAAAAAAGAACTCGCAAGCTTTCCACGAACATTGCTAAGGATCACACTTTCGTCGCTCGCCTCGCCTAGTCCTCGCTAGTTCTCGCTAGTTATTCCCTTTCCTCCCTTTGCCGCGGTGCATTCTCACTGCTTGCCGGCTCGTTCGCGATCGCAAAGATCGATTTGGAAAACTACGTCGCCGAGCTCGTTCCCGAAAAGTAGCCTCTCGATGTATTTCCCCGGGGATCCACGCACTTCTTCCCTGCTTTCCGCCACCGTTCCCCGGACCTGTTCGCTTTACCATCAATTCTCTCTCTCCTTTCGCTTCGCCTTTACGGCGAGTCCAACGGCGTACATTGATAAGGCGTATCGGAGCAGATGGAAAAAGAGGTGGAAAACACGGGTCTGCCTCCTTTCGCAAATCTCTCAGCATACCGTTCTCTTCTGCAGCCTCCTCGATGGCCTCCGAGTGTTTACCTCGACTCTTTCTTTCGATGATTCCACGACCATCCCATATCTTGCTCGGTTCTCCGCCCGATAGGTAATGCTTCTGGGGTCCAGAGGCTCGTCGAAACGTCGACCCGACTTCCGGCAGGTACCTTCGGTTACATCTTCCCACTGGTCGCGTCTGGTCCTCGTTCTTCCCTTTCATTAGACTCGCGATTAACCACGTTTCCCTTCATTCTGCCCTCCTCGATACTCCCTTTCCTCGTTGCTTTCCCAACTCCGCGGCACAGGTACTTGCTATTCGATCCAATCGAGTCTTTTGTCGATGCACTGTCACACTTGGATCCTTGAGATTGTCAGACGTGCGAGAGAAGGCCGGAGCGGTTACGCCTTAAAACATCGACCAGATTCGCGATAAACTACAAACGAGTCGGATAGGGAAGTTTTAGGGTCCGATGGCTGCAACTTTCGCCAGCTTCAAAGCGCTACGAGTCCTACTGTAAACCTTCTCCCTTCCCGCGTCCTTTCTCTTTCCGACCGTATCATGCTTGAAGTAAGGTCGCCTATTTCTCCGGTCACTAGACTCGTTTGCGTCTGGTCTTTCTCCCAGTAAATCTTCGGAGGGATTCCCGATGGGTTATGATCGGGTTAAACGGCTCCGTGCACGTTTCACGAGCGGCGATGCTGCTGGCTTTCCCGATCTCCTGCTCGGTACTTTTGCGTCTAAATGCTCTTATTTGCCTGCAGTGAAACGTTCGCGTCGCGAAATGCTATTGTGCGCTGCGAAATTGAGATTCTTCGTGCTCGGCGTTTCTTTGGCCGTGACACTAATCCATTGAACGAACACAGATGGGATCGGTTAGAGCACGTGCGAAGCTTGCCGCGAACTCGCGATTAAATTGCAAAATATCTCGCGAAAATACGAGGCCACGTTCGGGGGTACTTTTCTGAACGCGCGCTGCGGCTTGACTGACTCACCCCCATACCCCGCCACGAAACCCCCTCGCGGCCTACCGTCGAACTTGGCGCAAGCGCGTCATCCCCTCTGGCCCTCGGCGATCTGACCACGAAACGCCTACAAATTCGCGCCACCGTTGTCCATCCTTTCCAACAACTTCTGCATTCTCCACCGGACACTTTGAACTCGTTGCGGTGGACATTGAAATATGTACTTTCTGCCATATAATAATCGCTCTCGCTATCAGGCTGGTGTCTCGTCTCCTGACCAACAACCGTGCGACTCGATTTCTTGTTGCTCCAAACTATAGTGGTTTTAACGAAGGCTCGTGAAAACGAACGGGAGAGAGTAGAGAGAATGAGCGAACTAGGGAGAGGGGAACGGAAGACAGGAGAGAAAAGAAGAAGGAAACGGAGAAAAGCGGCGCAGAGAGGGTGGTTTCGGCGCTGGTTTAAACGCGACGCATGCGTACCACGGCCGAGAGGATCCGTCCGGGGTGAGCCGCCGCCGTACTCTGGCCGACGTATCGCAGTTTCTAGCTCGATGTTTGTCCGCGTGGTACTCCCAGGGACGGTGGTGTCCGCGGCGACCACGAGGGTACCGGGACGCGGAAAATAGAAAGAAGAAACGAGAAACGATCCGCGGAGGAACGCGACACGAAGCGACCGTGGTGACCGCGTTGCGCGCAAACATGTATACACCTGCCAGCCGAGGGAACTTACGCCAGGAAGAAAGTCTCGGCTCGTAAGTCGATCCGTTTCGCGACGCGATCTTCGACGCTTGCGCCCCTGGTCGGTCCTTTCTTTCTTCTGCCTCGACGCGCGACTCGGGTCTTTGGTCGTCCAACCATGGATCCTGGACGGCCCCTGGGAGTACGACGGAGCCTTTCCATCCGGCGAAGAAACCCTCCCCGGCAACGCGATACTCTTTTCGAACGGGTAAGTGGTCAAGCGTGTCTACTTGTTACAACACTTGACATTTCTCCTTCCTTTATTATTGACCACTCCTTGTCTGGATCACCGTCAACAGAGTCCTTCCCAGCCCACTCAGCCACGAAAACCGTGCTCGATGCGCGAATTTAGAGGTTGTGAGAGGGATCGATCGATATTCACGATGTCAGAAGGAAATAATCGAGTTCGTTTGCGGTTGTATAGCCTCGTTCTCGTTCGGATATCTTCGGCAATTCATTGGTTTAATAGCAACCCTCGTCATTCTCTAGTCTATTTAGTCATAATTCGTTTAGCAAAGTGCTTGTATACACCAATTCGCAGCTGGAATATTCAATGCGCACTTGCGAGCGTGTCGGTATTATTCGGTAAAGCACCGTACCCAGTCACTCGTCGAGCAAAGACCGCGTTCAACGGAAGGACCGTCATTACTTTCGCCTCCGACTATATTACCGACCACCTCTAATTTTTTAATAACACCCAGAACGCCAACCACCCTTTTCGTTTACGCTATCCGTTACAACTTGGCGACCGAACGGACGAGGAAAAGTGTAACGCGACGATGTACAGCGGCGTCGATGGTAATTAAATTAGCACCGCATAGCCATCGCAACGTTAAGACGTTGCAGACTCGTGCGATTAATCGCCACCGCTTAATATTACAGTAACTTGACCATTAGCGGCCGTGTCGTCGGAGGTAAGAGAACGCGAAACAATTACGCGTTAATACGGTGACTCGAGTTCGACGAGCGCGATACTTTCAAAATGCAGGCGAATCCAGGTGAGACTCGCTTAATAATTGTGGGATTGAAAAAATCAACAGACGACGAGCTACGAAGGGCAGTTTAAAAAAAAAAGGAATTCCAAAGCCCGCGTAATTTAAGTCAATATCGTGACTCAAAGAAACGTCGACCCGACTTCCGGTAGGTAAATCCGAAACTCGAAGATAAATCCTTCGGTAGCTAGCTTGCACCGCGTTTCTATTCTTCCATCGGAAAATCTACCTATTCTCCCTCTTTTCCAGACAAAAGATGATAGTCGGGCCGAGAATAAGTGTGCGGGGGGGGGGGGGGGAACGCAGTTCTCGAACGGGCGACGGAAGGGTTGAATTAAAACGAAAAGATAGGTCGAGATGTACGAGGAGTGAGCTCGGTGGTACGGAATATCGGGCTGCAGAGGGGAGGATGGTAGGAAAAGTCGAGTCCGTTCTTTGCTTGCATCTCGCGTGTAACTAAACTCACCCGCCCCCGAGTATCCTGTTTTACGAGCGACCGTTATAGAAATACAAGGCCGATAACGACGAAGCTTTGTTCCAGTCGGCGATGCTCTTCGCCGATGGAAATCGGCGGTGTCGAAAAGCACCGCTGATATTCACGCCTGTCACTCGATAACGTTTACGATAGGTTTTCCGTGTTTTTTTCACTCTCGCCTCGAAACTCCGCACTGATACGCTTATTCGGAATTACGAATTTATAATCCGGATCAACGTATTTCGAACCTGAAAAGAGGCACGTCGGCGAGTTGCGCGAAATAGCTGGGTGCCATACAATATTTCGAAGGGATTTTAACCGAGCTATGGTAGCTGGATCAGATTTACAATAACAGATCACAAATTCCGATAATAGGGATAATTGATTTCGCGGCTTTCTTTCCTCCTGATGCACGAGCTCCCAGCAGCTCACGATCGTTCGTCGTGATAGTCGTGGAAATTGCCCAAACTACGTCTGAATGACGGCGCGGCCCCGGCGCCGTGTTCGTGCATCTGTTGAGGGAAAAAATGGGCGAGAGCGTGCAGGCAAACGTTGCGCGATGATAACGGCGGTACTGTCGACAACGGCCATGTAAAACGTCGCGGAACAATCGTACATCGCGCACATTCTAGTAACTTATGAATAAACATTTCTTGGCGCCACCCAGTGGAAAATTACTCTCGGAAATGTCCCTGTCCCTGTGACGTATTCTCTTCCTCCATTTCTTTTCTCTCCTTCCCTCCTCGTGTCCCTCCCATCGCGTCCTTCTGGCTTTCTCCTCGTCTTCCCGTCGTTTGCTTCCGAACACTTCGGTCCGCCACCGTTGCTGGCGAAATTCAAACTTTCTCATGGAAAAATCTTCCCTCCGACCACCTTTCGCGCGTGCAAACTGCAAAACCGATGGAATCCACTTGGCGCATTCGAAGCTTGCGCTTGTAAATTATAAATCGGGGTCGTTTTACGCCGACTATTTAGTAGAACATCGGGCAGCGTTCCCGCGATTAATGTTGACACCAGTTTGGTCCGGTTTGTTAATTAGTTGATCGTCGCGTCGCGTTGATATACACCGATGATAAGTAGATACGATACGGTTAACGCTGCGCGACCTGTGACCGTGGTAAAAGTGAATTTGTCCCGGTCGTTGTCGATGCACTTTGGTGTTTATTCGCTAAATAGAACTGCCTGGTCAATACGGACTGGATCCGATAGAATAATAATAATAACAACGCGCCCCGTTTGCTGCAAATCCCCGGCATTCGAATATATATGAAAAACCAAAGCCGTCGGGTCGCGCGGAATGAGATCGTCGCGGTATGCGTCAGTCTTTGAGAGTAAATTACGCGCGATTCAATTAACCACTCCTCCGCTGGTTTAAATATAATTTAGCGTCGAACAATTCGTTAAACTTCTCCGTTCGATTTAGCGTGAGGATAATTTATTCTCTGTACGGCTCGTTTGTCGGTGTAACGAGGGGTTTCGTTCGCAACAAGCGACTCTCCATCGAACGCGCATTAATCGCGGCGAAGCCAGCGAGAACGCCTGCTAAAAAAGAAACGTGATTTCGGTTAGGGTTCTCGATGGAAGAGAACTCTCGTCAAGCTGATCAACTCGACTCCCCGAGTACCGTGACGCTTTCCACCTGACAACGATTAAACAGAATTTATTTCCCACGCTGGGAAAGTAACGCCTTCGGATAACGTTTCGAGCGATCGCGTTTTATTACGCAGTAAATTTACGGTAATCATGCGCGTGGACGCGAGAAACGAGTAGGAAAGCGGCAAAGATTCGAGTCCCACTATTTCGCCTTTAATAGCCTCGATCACGAAACGAGGTAAAAATCAAGACGCGCTCGCGCACGAAAGTCCCGTAGAACGGCAGCGAGAACGAAAGGAGTTTAAAAAGCCACAGTTTCGTTATACTCCGGCGGGTCGATTTAATTAGCCGAATGCCACGTAATTGCATTGGCAACTAGTAACCGGAGAGCCGTATCATCTTCCCGACCGATAGCTATTACGTTCGAAATGATAATTGCGACTCATTGTCGGCAACCGTCGGGCACCGCGGTTATCGCGGTTAATCGTGTCACCCAATGTAAATCGATCGCGAGCTCCGCGTGCAAATCGATCTGGCTAGGAAAAGAACGGGACAGGGCAGTGGGTAAGAAGGGAGAAATTTCGCGACACTGGTCCGTAAATAATTCGCGTATCTGCCGGCTTTCGCCGACTCCGATCGAGAAATCTACTCCGGCGCGTGGTGTTCTCTTCCTTCGACGGTGATTCAAAGAAAAGCTGATTTCGCGGGATGCTCGGGAGGCAGAAAGGAAGGGGGAGAGAGAGAGAGCAAAGAGACGGGGATAGCCGGTAACGAACCTTCCTCCACGGTTGGTACTTAGAAACGTCGCGTCTCGAGACCCAAACGGAGGATGAGAAAACGAACGAAAGAGACCAAAGATGTAGAAGGATCGGGCTGAAGGGTACGGGACGAGTATCTCCTGTCAAAGGCAACGGTAAGGAAATTTTCGCGGAAAGGAAAAATCTGTAACTCGACGGGAGTAGCGCGGGGAATCCAATTGTCAGTGGCAAAGGGAACGCGCCGCCCCGCGCCGTACCATCGTTGCAGGACAGACCGAGACGGACCAATACGGACCGACGCGACGCAGTCCCAAGTTTTCCCGGTGTCCGAATGAACAAAGGAGAGTCTGAAGGTGGGCTCGAAAGACAGATTAAATCGGCATCTTAATGATTTCCAACACGTGAGTTACGGCGTGGTAGATGGTAAATCACCGATCAAAGCGAGTAGCAGTAACGTTGCGCTGCTGGCTGCAAGTTCAAAGTCCATGCCCATGCCATTCGCTGCCTCCTCGCGTGCGTCGAAACGAGGGATTCTCTTCACGTTTGTATTACACACTGTGGCTCGATCGAAGATCCGATGCAGAGTGACGCGACGAGGTGGGTTGACGGTAATCGATCAACAGTTCACTGTTTATTTCGCACTTTATGGTAGGTACCTAAGTAGTTTTCTTCTAAGCATGATATTTCCATTCGACCGATGTTTGGGAAGAAGGGGAAGGTTCGGAGAAACGAAATCCGAGGATCGAATGGAATGCAGCGTAACGCGTAAGCGGATGCTTTTAACCCAGTTCGAAGTGGGTATCTCCGCGATCCTGTAACTCTGTTCCTGCTTGAATCTACGCGCATTTCCAATCAGCCGATTGCAACATGCTACGTCGGATGCGCAACCGTACACGTGCCAATGGTTTCGCCAACAAACAATCTAGCACGAGTCTCTAGGCTCTACCCTTTCGTCGCTCCCTTCCTCGCGCATTTGCCTTTCAGTTTATCAGAGATCGATATACCTACCCTCTTTCGCTACCGATCCTGCCACCGCGTGGCCTCCCCGAAAACAGAATCTATGAGGAGACAACAGTAACGACACTTTTAACGCTAGGATCCGCTGCGTTGGAGGGACCAAGTCGAAGACGCGGGGTGATAATGTCGTTTCATTGAATTTCTCCCCTCTAAGCAATTAAGCGGTGGTATAATTACGCGGTTATTAGAGTTTCGAGGATCGGGGCAAGTTGAGCAGAGGAATGAAAATTTCACCGCGCTCTGACGGTTTCTCGTGACCGTCGAAAAGACTAATTAAAATCTGGCGTCAGTCTCGCGGATCGGCCGCGGCCGTTTAAAAGTTTGCTGCTTTTGGCACGAGCTCGGGCAAAAGCGATACAAGGGCCGAAGCGATGTTTAATATCCGTAACACCGCTACTGCCTGCAATGGCGAATCGGTGGATAGGAATGTTGAAGCAACGACAACGAATGCGTGTCGGTCGTAACACAGCGAGATTTCTCTTGTTTACGCGTTTCCTTGTCGCGTGAAAAGACGACACACACAAGTGGTAGTAAAGGGAAGTGGATGATACCGAAGTGGAAGCTCGCCCCTTTCCCTCTTTCTACGCGTTACTCCTCGTTTTCTTTCTACTTACGCCTTTTTATCTCTACTCCCCTTTCTCCTTTCATCTGCCCCTTTTCTCGCGCCCCTCTCCCCGTCTCGTCACCATCTCGTTCTCTCGTCTCAACGTGTCACTCGTAACAAGACCCGACAACAATACTCTTCTCTTTCCTTTGTCCCGAAATTCTTTGCTCGGTCGAGGCTTTGTGTACTCGTCATCTGTATTAATTAAAAGTTTTTGAAGGCCTCTCGTATCCGCCGTTAGAGCCTCGAAAATGCAGACAACAACGCCTGGTACGAGTCGCGACTCGCGAGGCGACACTCGACGAACGCTCTCTCGTTGCGTCGCGTCGCGTCGTTTCGACGCATGCCAGTGCGCCGTGCCTTTTCCTTTTCCTGGCTCCTTCTTGGGTCGTAACCTCAATATTTCCCTTCGAATCACCTCGGAGAACGTCGACGCAGCATCTGGATCCGATTCTCTTCATAGCTATCCTTCTACCTGTCTGAACCGAGCCGAGAAAGTTGAAGACTCGATGAAACCCGGCGAGGAGAGGTGAGGGAATGGAGAAAAATCGACGATCGACGACGACGCAGATCTTACCATGAAAACTTTTCGAACCGAGGCGAGCGCGAGCGGACAAACTGCTTAAGGGGACTAGGCAGTCGAAAGATCGATTTTTTTATAGCATTTTCCGAAAGTATTATTCTTTCTGAATAAAATGCCGCTTGGATTATATTAAAATTCACAAAATTGTATATTTGGCAGCTAAAAAGATCAAGTGGCAACCTATAGCGTCGCCTTTGCCCAGGAGCTTTAAATGCGTTTTTTTTAATTTCTTTTTTCTTTTGGTTTTCGGATTTTGCGAATGAGCGGAGGTTCAGATCGACTGGAAAAAAACTTACAGAATGTGAAAAACATGTGCCATTTTGCGCCAAACCTGCGATATGGTCCGTAAAAATTCGAGATTTACATAAAAAAAGTAAAAAATCACGGATTTTTAGGTCATGTTTGTGCACTACTAAAAATCCGCGACTTTTACTTTTTCGATGAAAATCTCGAATTTTTACGAACCATAGAGGTTTGGTCCGAAATGGCACAATTTTGCGAATTTTAATATAAACCAAGCGGCATTTTATTCAGGAACGATAATACTTTCGGAAAATACAATAAAAAGCCCCCTTAAGTACATATTAGAGAAACTGGAGGCGAAACAATTCATATCCGTTTTACCGTGTACGTATTACGTTGACGCATACATATTAACATCACGGCTCAGAAATAGTTTAATAGTGCCGGTTCGTTCTCTGCATCACTGCCCACAGCCCTAACCTCTTACAAAAAGCAATCGCTATTTAAACAACCGTCGCCATAAACGAAGTATCAGGCGTACTTCTCGCACAAGGAATAAACGCGCTAAAAATGCTGTTATTCGGACGAACGAAAAAATATGATACGCCAATGCCCGGTCGTATTTACAAACGAAACCTTCTCTATCTCCCTCACAGAAATGTTTCGAAAGAAATTTTTTCTGTGCGTTTCCATTTAGCTGTTTTAGTGTGAAAAAAAACCTTCTGTCCAACTTCGTGCTTCCGTGCCGCTTTATTTATGAATTTCGCTGCCGTGCAGTTTTTGCACTTCCCGCAAGATCGATAACCGCCTTTTTGTCAAACCACAGTGCAGCCCCGCGTGCTTCGTTTCGCCGGAATCAAGCCGATTTGCTTCTCTATCCTGCAATTTACAATATTTGCTTATTCGAATAGCGCCGCCTCCCTTATTTTCTCTTGATGCTTGCTACGAACGCGTTCTATGTATTATACGCTTTCACAGCTCCCCAAATACCGTGCATCCTCGTTTCGGCGTGCTCCGCCAAAAGATAGCTGCCAGGCGGCAACGAACAACGATACGGATTAAACTATTCATAGCATAAACAATAAGCGTGTGTGCTGGCGCCTGGCGCTGGCGTACACCTCTACGCAGCAAGCGGTCATTAACCCATTATAACATCACAACGCAACATCGCCGGGGTGCGCTAAGCTTAGCGACAACACAAATTTTTATCGGCCAAAGGTAGTCCATTCCGCAGCGCGAAAAAAGCCGGCGGGACCTTTATTTCGCGACACGCCTCGTTACGCCCGCTTCGTGGCCGGCGGTCGCAAGAACAGCCACTAATTAGAATTTCATTCGTGAACGGTTCCATCTGCTAGACACCGGCACCGGTAAAGGCACTCCGGCAGAAAGGCGCAGGCCACTTTTTCCCGCTGTACCTACTTTCGCTCTTGCGTCTTAATCGACGCAACATCCGTCCAGGGTCCAGACGAGACGGAGCTCAGTTGTACATATGTAGGCACATAGTTAGGTATGTACATTGCTCCGAAGCCGCACATGCGAGGAAAAACCCCGTGGACAATTTGTCCGAGTGAACGTCGAGTGGCAAGTGGAAGGCAACTAGGGAGGATGAGCGTGAAGTTTCGGATAGAAGTCAAGCTTCTTCGCAGCCGTACGAGATGTCGCTATATACCATTCAACCGGCCACCAGGGCTTTTCAAACTATTTTCCAAAAATGTTCCCACCCGCCTCACCCCTGCCGACCCCTCTACCATTCTCTTCTACTCTTCCTTCCTCGTTTTATTTATCCCGTCCCACCTCCATTCCAACCCGTATCCCTTGTCAGCCGCTCCCAGGCGAAAACTCTAATGGAATTGTTCCATCGAACGATATCCCACGCCAATTCTGCATTTTTCATCGGACACTGGCCATTTGGATTACCGTGAAACTGTCCTCGACGAAATCCGCCAGAAACTGACGAAAAAAAACAATTCGATCAGATTCATCTTTGAAGCCGGTCGGGGCGAAAAATATTCATTGGACGAAGGTGGGCGGAAGGCACTGTGTCATTGCGACTACTTAGGAGCACCCTGCATTTCTTTTTATTTTTTCTTAAGGCGAAACAATGTCGAATGCAAAAGAAAATAAAGTGGCAGCATAATGCTCGACGTAAAACGGAGCAACTTTGCTACCGCACGATAGAATAACGGGAGACCCCATTATGCGGCATCCGTGTCGTCGTTAAGCTGCTGTAACAACGACGAAAAACCTTCGCAATTAAATTCTTACACAGGCAACGAGACACGCTTGAGGAATGTAGGTGCATATCGCTATTGGTAACAGTGTATTGTAACCGTAAGACTCTTCTTCAAAGTCTGCTGGTCGACTAAGTAATTGTGCGCTTTTTCCTAACCTCGTCAGCACTGTTTCGCACTGAATCAGTGAATCACTGAACGGATAAAAGAATGGTGGAAAGAGTGAGAAAGATGGAAATTTGGGCTTCTCGAGTGTAACTCACTTTTACGAACTACCGCTTCTTCCTGATGGATTTGCAATCAGAACGACGGGCAGCATGTGTCGGATGAATTGTAACAAGAGTTAGCGTACGGAGACATTTGTTAAGATTTCTATAATGATCGACCAACCATACACACCACTCAGATGTGGTCTCATTCAACCCATATGGTCGCTGATCCGACATTCAAATGCCGCTTCGTATAGATCGAGGGGACAATTAATAAGGCTCTTTCATCGCCTTTCACCGTTCTATCTGCACCCTCCTATCGCGTTGATTATACGCCCGACGTCTCTCATGAAGAACGAATTAACAGTGAGTGGGGAACTGATTCCGTCGAATAGCGCGCGAAGGCTAAGCGCACAAGAATCGCGTGGTCTCTATTCACACAACAGATATTAACCTCTCGTTTAATGAAAATGCAACGTTACCAAATGTTTTCATCCCTCTCGTATTCAGGGCTCATTGATGCTAACGTTTCAGCGATAAGCACATTCGGCTGTTGAGCCGACGGTGAAAAGCTCCGACTACTAGCCCAGAGATCTTTTCTGGCCACCAACACTGACGCGCGCGGACGCGAACACGGAAACGAAGCGGATGAGCTGATTACTCCGGCTGTTGACTCCATTTCAATCAACAGCACGAATCCGCCAACTACGGGCGCCGGGAAGAAACAATCAGCGATCGAAAGAAAATCGTTTGTGCCCTCGTACATTTCGCCCGACTCGTTGGGAGTAGTTTTTCCCGCGACAAACTGAAAAGGAGAATGAGGAAGTTGGGAGGCGGGGGACGAGCCGTGTGAAACGGAATCCCATTGAGGGGCGAGTTTATCGAAGAAACGGCGCGAGTTTACGACTCGCGATACGTTTCCCTTCTGAAGCATGAGAAATCTTGTTGCGAGACGTAAATCGGGAAAGATTACGCTCCCTTTCTCGTTTCCGTCTTTCATCGCGGGTCAACTTGCAGAGAGGATCTCCACTTAAGCCGATACGACGAGAGATACACATTAAAAAGCAATTTATGCGTACAAGAAGAATGGTAATGCCTCGAGCTTGCATCGCGGCAGAACCGTTCGTTTCAAAAGTTTTCGCGACGATTGAATTTCACGAGGTCGCTCGGAATCCTGAAACTCGTCGCAAACGAATAGGTCGACGAGGCGAGCGAACCGCCAAGAGACCAAGAATGACGGGCCACTCGACGAGTTATGAAAGGCAAACAGATTACAAAACGAAGCGCGGGAAAAAATTGCGATAAATTTCAAAAGCTTTATTAACTGTTCGATGAAAGGGGGGTGGAAAAAAAAAACACCGCCGGCCGAGGGTGGGAACGATCGCGTGAATTTAAGAGACCGTCGGCTCTAAGCTTCTGTCGCGGTATGATAAAGATGAGGAAAACGGGGAAGGAGAAGAAAGGAAGGAGCGAGAGAAAGAGCCGGAATACAAGCGGTGGCGCGGCGACTGTAACTTGGAGACTTTCTAGTCGTGCCGTAAGACCAGTGGCCTTAAAGAATTCATGAAAGCTAAATCATTTTCATCGGTCGCCTGGTCGCGGTGAAGGCGCCGAGGTTTTCTTAATGTTGCGATATTTTACGCGAAAACTCTTTAAATCTAATATATTACCGACAGTAATTAAATATAAGTTACATCGAGACAGAGGCAGCGCGGTAAAGTATAGTCTGCGGGAGGGTAAAAGCGGCGGTTGAAAGAACGAGCGAGGCTCGGCCAACACTTTGCCCGGCTTGAATGTAGAAAGTTTTGACGGCTGCGCGAACGAGACGCGCCGTCATTGTCGGCCAATACTTTTGGGGCACGAATGAGCTGCAAAAATGTTCGCCGACCTTGTTGCTCCTCCGCGACGACCACCACCGGCCGAGCGCACCCCCAGTTCTCTCTTGATTGCTGCATCACAACTTTAGGCAACGCGAGGCGATATTTCACCGGTGCACCGGCAAACTAAACGTCATCAACTGTATTCAACTGGCGAAAAACTGCCCGAGAGTGTACATTCTTTGCTGCAGTCACCGCTCACTGCTCAGCTTCGTTCAAGTAACGCCGTCCACAGCTCGGAAAACCTCTTCTCACTTACATTCTGTCCTTTAGCCTCTTCTAAAAAGCTGACGCGACGCGACGGCCGGGCCCCACTCGCCGCCGCCTAGTTGGGATTTATGTGTGTCACGACTGCCTGTTGCTCGGTTAGTCAACTTGCACGCGTAAGCCTCGGCGCGACGAAAACCGACGTGAAGACGTCGATTTTCAAACGGCACCGGGATCCGGAGACGCTGGCCGACCGGTAACGTGCTATTCCACTGAAATCCATCAGTCCGGCGAGACTTACGCTGACTACTTTCACTGCGACGCGACGGCGACAACCGTTTCCTGCTTCCTCGGGAACATTACTTCGCTCCACGAAAATGGGAAGCCGGTGGGAGGAAACGAGGAAAATTACTTTGGTCTTCGAACGTCGAGGGCGCAAAGTTTTTAATATCCAAACGTGATTTAAGACCCGCGGTTAATTAAATGGAAGCCAAGTGTCTGTATAAAGGGAGGAAAGCCGTTCGCGGAACGGTAACTTTAATTTTATAACTTTCTTAACGAAACGTTCGTTTTTAGTGCCGCTTGCGAGACCCGACCTACCTTCCATCGATGAAAACGCACGCGTCGCAACCGACGAATTTTCAACACTTTCCACAATGGAAAATGGATGAAAAAGAAAAGGAAACGCAGGAGAGAGGGCGAAAGATAAATCACACGCTCATAGCTACGATCAATCCCAGCGTCTAACACGGACCGTCTTTCGTATCTAAGCTGTAACTTACAGTCTGGAAGGGGGAACATGATTCCCCAGAATCTCCAGCATCTCCAGAATCTCCATCTTCGAAGGTTATACGATCCTTTTTTGATTGCCTACGGTAGACCCGTCGGTTATATTAGACGAATCAGAGTTTCTGCCTTCGAAATTTCCATCCTCTGGTAGGATTATCTTGCCAGTACTTGTCGATCAACTCCCTCCCGCTTTCCGTCTATCATATTCTAGCGAAACCGTTGCGTCGTTCTGTGCACAGCTCGGATATCAAACGCAGCTACATATCGCACAACTTGAAGGCTGAAACGCGGAATAAGAAAATTCATCGGCACGCACTAAGGGCGACCGACGTAATTTCCATAAAGTCCCCTCCTGGCAGTTCTTGCAGAATCGTCGCCCGACCGTATTCTCCGTCCTCGATACATACATACATACATATATGGATATCGAAATGGATCGAGGCACTGGCATTAATTCGGCTGCACGAGGTATCAGCCGTGAGTGGTATCTAAACATGCTAATCTCTAGGAGCGTCCATCCTGGTTTAGCATCCTCCAATCCTCCCGTCCCTTTCTGCGACCGCAAAATCCGTCACGGAAGAAACTTCCCCTGGGGCGCGTATAAATGGACGCCTTGGGATCGGACCATCGAGTACCGGTGGTACGGGGCAAGTCGTTCCGCGACCAACTCCCTACACGCTTAAAAATCTGGAAAATCTGCAAAACTGTCTGGAGAGTCTGGAGAGAATTGTATTGCAGGCGTTTGTATGAAAACATTGCCTTCAAGCAACTCGCTAATAGCATTAAAAACGAGACGACAACGACGTATTTTAATTCAATCTACTATGTTCCGCCGCCAGTGCCGAGACGAACAACAAACACGAAGGTGAATTTTTAACGACACAGGCAAGGGTGGGCGCGCAGATCTCGCACAAGTGGAGTTTGCTGGCGCGCGCGTACTTTCGATCGAATCACTGTAAAATTTCATTTTTCGACGCGCCCTCGGAATAACTGGAGTAGAACTCCGCAAATCGAGTAATGAAGTGGTTGCGGGTTTTCTGCTCGAAACAGCGGATCACGGGGTCGCGAGGTATATGAAGATAATTAGCACTGGAGTCGTATATCAATTAGAGCACCTACCGGTAAAGATCAAATCGTTTAGAGTCGCAGCACGCAGTTCATTTGCACGGCGAAACGCTGCCTGACTACCTATCGCGGAAACGTTCTTATAAGAGGGCACGATAGACCGTAGTCGGCTTCTGTGTAAATGTACTTTGCTACGCTATTAAAGGGCAACGGAGCGGTATTTTCAAACGCACCGAATCGCTCGTAGGTGCTTCCTTCTGCACGGAAATATTTGACACAAAATCTTAGGATCGTTGGACCAAAGTGCGAAGACGATGGGCGCAGCCTGTGACTGAAGTGAAAGGCACATGTCACGATGTGGACGCGACACGTATGGAGTTTGGAAGGGTCGAGGGGTGGCAGTATAATTTTGTTTGTTTATGGCCGAGCTGCTGCTCGATTTTTCACCCCTAATGGACGCACGCCAACTGACAAACGGCTCTACTCGTCCGCTTCCACCGCTTTTTTATTTTATTTTTTTTAAGACAATCCGTCCTCCACTTCTGACTAAGGGAGCCAACGCCCGCTAGCTTATTCAACCCGCTTAGTTAGTGTCGGACGACTAACGAATTTTCAACGAAACACGCGCCTCCTGCACTCCGCGCCGACTTCGATGCGGCCCGGAAGAATAACGAGCGGCTTTGTTCCGTCGAAAGAGCCGGGATGAAGGCGAAGAAATCCGTACGCGACAAGCAGAAAAAATACGAGGAGAACGGGATGGAGGAGCCGGGCGAAAAAGTTTAATTTCGTAAGAGTATCGGTTCGTAAGGTCTTATAACGCTGGCGTTTAAACTGCGTCGTTGCATCCAACACTAAATCATAAGATATTAGAGGGTGTAGCCAACCCTCGTATACCAGACAGCGGCCCCTCGCACGAATCCTTCGCACCTTCCCGACCCGACCGAGGGTAGAACCAATTTTTCTCTCGACTGTCGCGCCGAGTTACGAAGAAATGAAGCTAGCCTGCTCTCTGCTACCCCTGTCTGCCAGCTGCGTCTTCTTTTTCTCCTCTATCCTTGCCTTCCTTTTCTCCCCCTGTTCCACCTCGCCCTCCCCCGTTCGCCGCTTCACCAACCGGAGAACTTGCCTCTCTTCCCTCGGAGCTGTCTTCGAGTCAAGGTGGCACCTTGGATACGTCGCGTCGACGGTTTTCCTCTGCCGTCGCAATCGTTCGCGCAAGACGGCCCCTCGCGTCGACGGCCGACTAACCCCCATCGTCCCCGTTACGAGTGTCTCTTCCGCTTTTGTTTCTCTTCGTACAGCACAGAGCCGCGCCGTTTCGAAACCCCCGACGCTCCGCCAGACCCTTCGGCGCGTCAAGGGAACTTTGGAGAAAATCGCGAAGCTAACGCCTACCATCGAAAAATGTTTGCAGCGGTGTAGCGATGCAAGTGTACTTGGACGGCGAGCTGTAGCTTCGAGGTCCTATCGATTCTCGGATTCTCGATTTCTCGGGGAGCGACACGAGCACACGAGCGTGCAGGGGCGCACGAGCAACTTGCCCCCTTTGGCCGATACGAGAAACAAGTGGAACCGGAAGAGAGAGAGAGAGAGAGAGAGAGAGAGAGAGAGAGAGAGAGAGAGAGAGAGCGGCTGCCTGAGATACGTCGGAAACGTACGAGGAGCAGACGAATGTAACGATTACACGTACAGAAGGAGGTACTTAAATGAAAGGCAGATAAAAATAATGGTGCTCTTTCGATCACGGGGAACGCGAGAGACCGTGCGATAAGAAGGAATCGAGCTGGAGGAATAACGAGAAGAGACTCGCTCGGCCGCGCGCTCCTTTCCATCTCTGCTCGTTTTACACATTCGCGTGTCTTCTATTGCCTCCGCTAGGAAATTTCCAACTCAAGTGGCTCGCTGTCGAATCGGCAGTGTACGCTCCGCGTGCACCTACACCCCGCACACATACGCGCAGGCGGAGGAAGTAAGCGAAACCAACCGTGTTTCCTCGTCCGACGATAAATAGACTCCAGATACGGCCGCGTTCAGCGTCGCAGCGTATTAACGTGGAAATCAACGTCGTTTCGGAATAATCAGAATCTCAGGTGATGTCAGAGTATCGTGCGTCGCACCGGTTCATAGCGTCAGGGATCGTCGAGCGAGCGCGAATAGACGCTGAAACTGCGGGACGTGTAAAGCTCCGTTCATACAAGGGAGGCGTCGAGCGTTGAGCGTTAAGCGTTAAGCGTTTCGTCGTCTCGCAGTCTGGCCCATTGTGGCCGCGGTATTAAATTAAACGCCGAAGAAACTACTTAATGCGCGTTCCATATGCAGATTCACGTCTCCGCCCTGGCTTCCACGCCCTCATACACGAGGCAATATAGCCTCTTTGTATCCATTTTATGATGCCTGTTGCCATAAAGTCTTACCACCTAGAAAATTTCAGTGTACCAAAGCCACTCGAGTCTTCTTCGCGGTGCCAAAGTCTGTCGACATTTTCCTCGGCTAAAATTAAACAATAACTCCTTCGCTCCAACATCGCCGCAGAGATTCCGCTTTTTCCCCTCCCGAAGCCCTCCATCGTAATTAGAAGCGCTCGCTAACGGACAAGATTCGCCAAAGAATCGTTTATCTATCGAGTCCGGAGCAGCTGCAGTGTCGAGCCAGTAGGTACTTCGCTTTCCAATAAAACCTTAAATTAAATCAATCTGAAGGATAGCGCGCCGCGGCATACGAACAGGGATCCTTTCCATATTTCTAGCGAACCGACGATCCAACTTAATTCCATTGAAAACTCGTCGAAACTGTCGATTGGCGAGCTTGGGACGCTCGATAATATCGCCACTAAATCCATAGCTGGCAAAACGAAAACGGTTGATTACGGTGGATTGCAGTTCATTACAGGTCGGCAAACGTTTCCCCCTTATCTTTAAAAAAATCTACAACACCGGGGCCCAGGATCGACAAAGCGTGTATTCGTAGGTGTGTATGTATCCGTGTACACACTTGTACATACCTACGTCTAATTGAGAATAACACGCGCACGATTTTATCCATCTTCCCTGTGCGTATCCAGCAAGGAAGATGCAACTTTCGCCGATTCTTCTCTTCTGCCGCGAAGCGGATAGAATGGAGGACAGATAAGAGAAGGGAAGAGCGAATGGACTAAGTAGTGTTTATCGTACGATTGCCGGAGGTGGCTATTTTGGCGGCGCACTGTCACCGCGTCGTGTCGCCTCGCGTCGTAACGGAAATAAAAGAAAAAAAAGGAGAACATACGTCCGCAGGTTCCAACGCTTTCCTCCAAACTACCCACGGTCCCATTATCCGGGCTACGCTCCCCCGGGAATTCATGCAGGCTGCGACTAGCTTGCTCCTCGCTTCTAAACGAATAATTTTGCCGTGCCATCGATTCGTTCCATCTCGAAGCACGCTCTCGGAAAATACTGTTCCCATTCACCGATAAACAATTCTTCGCCGGCTAAACGACACCGGAGCCCTCTGGCTTTTCCTGCCCGCCTCGAAGAACCAAGGTAGCATCCTTGGCGGAGATTTCACAGCGAAATTACTGGACGGACGCGACGGCGCGGCGCGGAGCTCCCATCTCGACAACACAAAGTAGGTACCCTACGTCCGAAGCGTTACATAGACCGCTTAAATTTTTTAACTACAGCTTGCCGCCTCGTTGCTCCGATTTTCTGCTCCCGAGTATTCCCGGGAGTGATTTTTCCAAGATATTTCGCGCGTAAAAACTTTACCGTTGCACCGGCTAGACCGACGTAAATAAATAATCGAGCAATTTGGCTGTTGGGAGAGCAGAAAATTCTAGCCCTCCGCAAACCTCGTAATGAATCTTTACTCTCGAGAAAGTCGATGCCTCGGACCGTAGAAACTGGACCACTTATTAATGGCAGACTCTATAAGAGGGAGCAGACCAAGTCAAGATTGACATCCGAGGCGAGAGATCTATTCTGACCGTAAGGTGCCGTTACGTTCGGCTTAAGAAAGAAGTAACAGCCAGCAAACAGGCGCAGGACAATTCGATATCTCGCGACCTGCGGTGACCCGATTCCAAAAATGGGGGTAGCTTCTCTCTTCTGCCTCGTTCTCGCTTTATCCCGCGAGCAACGGATATAAATACATCGAACGTAAGTAAATCTGCCTTCGACCTGGCACGTACCAACTCGGCGCACAGAGAACGAGAAGAAGAGAACGGACTGCTAAAGAAGAAGCTGCTTCGCAGGACTTGGAACGCGACTACGCCAACGACGTTTCCCTCTTTTATATCCTTTACTCCTTTAGCGGACAACGGGAAAAATACAGAGCAGGAGAATACGTGCGAAGCAGAGAGGTGACGAGGATGTCAGATAAAAGCTTCATGACTTAGTGATGAACTTGCCTTCCCCGTGCGAACCGATTCCCCGAGCGCATATAACCTACTCGGAGACGAAACTTGTATGCCCGATTCTCGTAGCCGATTTACGTCGCGTTAAGTCAAACTCGAATCATTAAGGGGAGGCTGCAAGCAAAACGTCAGGGCCGAACTCTTTCCATGTCGATCTGCGCAGTTCTTCCAACTCTATCACCAGAGAGAGAACGTCTCCTCGCAGTTCGTGTGCTCAGCTCTTATACACGCAGCGATGTTTCGCAGCTTGTTGGACTGTACGCCTAAGTCGCCACGCAAATTTATATATCAGTGCAATATATCGACGTAGATCCCTTTATGAAGGAAATACAGAAGACTAATAAAGGTCGCAGCGGGGCATCTAATAAACTACCCCGGCTTATACGGTTGCGACCCCACATTCGCGCTCACACACACACACACCCTAAGAGTACATCGTACTCTTGCGAAATGCATTGCCAGGTACTCGTATCGTCAGCTACGCAATAACCAGACCGTCGCGTCGATCTTCTGCTTTCAATTTGCACCTGCCAAACTTGCTCGCAGATACACCGACAAGTACCACGTATCACGACAGAATAATGAATTGAATCTAGTCAGAAATGAAATGCGGTATGATTACTGACACTGCTGGAAAGTTCACTGGGTCGCGCGACTCGAAGAGACAGATATTTATTATTACTGAGCCAGGGAAGAGTATCTTATCGAATTCAGATTACATTCCAAGTAATGAATCCATACAATTTTACGGGGGTATACCCGTTTGAACGCTCGGAAAATGTGTACATTTTGTGGATTTTTTACAAGTCAACGGCTTGATGAAGATTTCCCGGTTTTGTTTTATGTTTACATAGTATTGTGAGCTACTTAAAAAATAGTCTCAGTTAAGAAACTATTATTTTTCGGAAGTTATGAATACATATCCGAAAAACTCGAGATTTTAGGCGGCTACATGGTGGCACTGAAAAAAGCTGTATGCCGTGTCTGAAATGAAAAACAGTAAAATTTTCTTATAAAATATGTTAATAGCCATCGACCTACGGGGGCGATTTTGAAAATTTTGAAAAATACAGAAATGGTGAGAGATCAAAGATAAAGTAGGATTTTTATAAGAGAAAACTCCACGTTTCTTCTTTATAAACAATAAACAGGAAATGGGAGTAAAAAAAGCCGCCGAATCGGTCGAACGTAGCGCGAGTTTTTAGGGCCACCGTAATGAAAAATTTAATTCCGCTGCGATCGGTCGAGCCGCCGCGCTGCGCCGCCTCGGGCTATCTGGGTTGTTCCACTCAAATGCCTATAACTTCGTCAATCTTCCAAATTTTAATATATTCCTGAGTTGATTTATAATATTCCTAAAACACCGCTCTATGAAAATATGTAAAAAATAGAGAAATCCGTTTTCGACACTGTCAAACAGTGATACCCCCTTAAGACATCTATATATGCAAGATACGCGAGTCCGAGAACTTTCAAGTATCGATGAATCGGTACAACTGCTACGCGCTCGATTCGACTGAATGCTGAGGGATCAATGAAACGCGATGAAACGCAAGACCCTTGGGCCTTGGAGTATCGTTTTTACTGGTAGGAGTAGTCTCGTTCATGGAGCACGTCACGCGAGCACCTACACTCTATAGAGTAACTCAATCAGGTGTGCTGCAAGCATGCATATTTACTCAGAGTCGGCTAATGTTACACACCTATGTAAACTACGGGCTCTGTTGATCCTACCTGCCTGCAGGTCAAACATCTACCTGGCTTTGAGCAAGTATCTGCTCTCTGTTTCCAAATTCCCGGCAACCTAATTCGGCTTCGTTAAAAAGGGGGGTGTACGTTGGTATGCGACTACCGTGGCCGAGCTAAAGGAATACAGATCGATAGCACTTTGCACGACAGCTTGCCAACCTCTAGATTCTTTCCCGCCCCGCCGGTATTGCTTTCTCGAAATAACGGACGGCTAGGTAATTCGTTTTTGCCCGCATCGGTCGACGCGTCACATTTCCACGAATACGTACAACTCATTGCTCGCGGGTAGAGCATCTTCTTGCTGCTGCGCGCATCCCTCAAACTTTAGGGATTTAACATTTAATCCACGGTATACGTTACTTTACTTGATCCCCGCCGCGCCGCGCCGTCAATCATCGTAAATCCATGCAGATTTCACGCGATGGCAAAACCAGAAAATATCCTACAAGATGAGTAAATGGAGGATATTAACTCGCAGCGCTTCGAAGGTAGCGGTCCTATAATTTCGACCCCAGCAACGTAAATTTAAAGGATTACGAGCAAGAATATTTTGAAAAGCGCGATAGAAAGGGGAAGAAAGGAAGAAGCGAGAAAGAGAAAAAGATAAAAAGGGGGAAAGGGTCTGGGTTAGGTTCTGCTCTGTATGCGTGCGCTGTGTCAACCACAGTAGGTATATAGAAGAGAAATTCCTTTACTAAAATACGAATGGTCTGGCGATGAAAGGATCGAGGAACAGAGACAAACTGTGACTAAGCTGTGCGTATAACAGCAAGTAAGGTCGTGAAAGCGGAAAGGAAAAACCCAACGACCAAAGATAATCGGGCATCCGTCGAATGAATATTCTTTCCCCGCTTAGACTTGGAACGGTTGAACTGAAACGGCTAAAAAGTCGCGATAAATCCATGGCATAGGAAACTGAAGCGATCTCAAGAATTTCCAGCTACGATTCGTCGTCGCGCCACCTTTCCAGCGCAAAGCTCGTCTCTCCTTACCCTTTTGTCAAACCCGTCACACGGAATATTAGTTTCGTTTGCACAATGCACGGTTCATTCACCACTTGACACGGTACCTATTCGTATTTCTCTCTTTCGACGTTACCTACTTTCTTATCTATAGGCGAAGCCTTGACGCAGAACTGTTTAGTTCTAAATTCACTGAGAATTCGTCGGGTTCCGTGGAGCATGTCGCAGCGATTTCTAACGCGATCGTTTTCGCGAGAGAACACGATTCAGTTGAATCGGTATTGGAACAAGTATCTTGTATAACGAAGAGAAGAATTATTGCCATGCGGTGCGATTAATCCAGCGGACTCTGGTGTACAAGGGATCCTCCCATTATCTTCCCCTTTATTTCTCTTCCTCTTACTTATCCCTCCCCTTTCAGCCTTCACCGTACCTACACTCTTCACCCCTTTCTCTGTTTCTCTGAGACACACACAGCGCAGATCGGCGGACGGCAATGGCGGCGAAGGTAGCGGAGTTTATTGAAGTATCGCTAATCCCTCGGGATGATCCGGTAGGGTAGCGTGGCAGCTGCGTCCTAGCATGCCTTAAACTACGAACTGGTGGCCATGGGATGCCATGATTTACTCGGCCGAGTCTCGAACCCACAATCTGTAAGGCTTAGCGAGTCTGCGATTTCCCGCCCAACTACGACTTCCTAGTTTCGCCAAGCTCGCGATATTAAAACCCATCCATTTTCTCAGCTTTTCCCACTTTAGCCTTCGCTCGTCAACTTCTGCACCGGCCCACCAGCTCACCCACGCCGCGCTCCGATCGATTGCGCGCTACGGCGAAGATGCGATCTATCTTTTCTCTCATCCTGACCGGACACGAGTGCGACCAGCGCGTTATCTGTCGCCGTAAACGCAAGCAAATCATCATCTAGCAACGAAATTTCACGAGACTGTCGCTTTCCCCCAGTAAACATCACTTTCTTCCGGGTGAAAGAATTCATTCGTAAAAAGGCTGATTCGTCGGCTCGGCTCGTACATTTCCTTACGGAATAACATCCCTTCGTGGCTTAGTAGGATAGTTCTCGTTACGCTCGTTGATGCCACGGTTTTACGTGTTGTCCTGCCATTTGTAAAGCGGCTCACGTATTTCGGTGACGACGTCACGCGTGAAGAGAGCAAAATATAAAGCCGCACCGAGACCCTCTACCGAACTCCAGCCAGGTGGATTCGTTCGAGCAGAGTGTAGTGAAGAGAAGCTACGGGAAAGAGACAGGTATGAAAATGGCGTATGGAGATGTATTGTTACGAAATTTCGTAATTCCAGCTGGATTTGCGTAAATGCGTATTTAAGCGCACCACCACCGAACACGAACAGCACAAAAAGATAGTCGAGTCAATGTCTACTGATTCGACTACTCCATTTAATTAAATAGGGCGATCAGTTAGCAATACAAAAGACTGTAAATGTACAGCTATTACAGTGAATACTGTCGATTTTCTGCGTCACTATAATCTCTTCGATGCTGTACCTATTGGTGACCAGAGGAAACTGATTGATCGAATGGACGCTTATTGCAGGACTATCACTAAGCTCGGCAATGTCGACAGAGAATTCACGAATCCTACAGTTCGTCGATCAAACCAAATTAATTAACGCTGTGATGCGTTTGAAGAGAGAGATTATGTTCAATAGCCAGCCCTCTGTTAGCTCTAAGCCGCTACAACTCTTACCTGATAGGTAGGTATCATCTTCGTGTCTATTTCTGAAATGTAACTAAGTAGTACTCGTCGAACCTTTCTACATACAGACAAGTATACAGAAAAGCAGGATAAAAGTTTAATGCAAAAGATCCCCGAAATATGTATGTTATAGAATATGTGAGATCAGGAATCCCAATGCCAATTTGCCAAGATCCCTTAACTCCGAACTCCCACTTAATGGACGCCACCTATGTGATTTTGGAAAAATTATTTTGAGCTTTTCAAGTATATAAAAAAATCTAGGCAAACAAGAGGAAAAAGCTCCCGATAGCGCTTAGATTTTTAAACCTAAAATAAGCCTGCAAAGCCTCGAGTGAATCGGTTCATGAATTTTTGAGTTACGTGCGTCACCGACTTTGAAAACATGATACTTACACCCGCATAACTTTGTCAATTTTGGTAGGATTAACTTGACACTTTCAGGGAATATTTTCAAGATGTTGTACTTCAAGAAAATATAAAAATCGATTTTTCGAAAAATTTCTAGGTAGGCCTCCCCTTAAACGGTTCTCACCCTATCCAAGAGTATAAAAGCCCCCGTTCGAAAGTAAGCACGTCACTTTGGACCTTCCGTGTAGGTTTCTCTTCCTCTGGCCTTTTTGCATCAACTGCAGCGTAAGAAATCCATAGAGTCGAGTCGAACGAGTAAACGGGATACAGCGAAAGGAAAAACGACAGCTCTAGAGCCAGCGGACGAACGAGAGCCAGTGAATTTACAGAGGGAAGGCGCGTTATTAACATAGAAGCGTCATTTATGCATCGGTCGCTGTGTTTCAAAGTAATTACACTTTTGCGTGCCCGATTCGACCGGAATTTATGCGTCCGAAAAGATGTTACGTATCCGTTAGTTTCGTGCAGGCCAATGATTATTAGTATCCCTAAAATGTGGCGGCAAGTTGTTATTAGCGGGCCATAACGTTAGCATAAAATGTCCCTTGCGATCGGTGGCCAGTGGCAAGCAAAGAGCTACCAGCCAAGCTGCTTGCAGAGAAGAGGGCGAATACTATCGGGTTATCGCGACCAAATCTGGGTCTGGGTAGGGCAACGACGCGTGGTTAAATTATTAAGGCTTCGTATAATTGGCCGTACTGACGCGACACGCGCCGGCTTGCGGTTTGGCCGTGCGCGGAACACCCAGCATTTTGACCTGTCATCGAATATCTACCTGTGCAGCTCGAGACGTCAGACAGCTTATTCTTGAAACTAGTATTTTTACGCACTTGCACTTTAACATGTTTTCATTCGAGAGCCATTCCCCTTTATTGTATTATATATATAGTAATTCTACTCGAGAAACTGAAAGCCGCCGCTTTTCCGTGTGGAGCCCTGGTAGTTATGCGCGAATCATTCCCGGTTTCTATTGCCGTCCAATGGTCATAATTAATGAAAGTAATTAGGTGACGCGATTTACACGAACGTGAGAGAAGGGAAATGCGCGATACTTCTGGCGAGGTTGAAAACGTTCGTGACTCGTCCCACCATTCCCACCAGAGACTCACAAAATGGAACAACTTTGACCCCTGTTGTTCCTGCCGAAGTTTCTTAGCCTGTTCCCGTGGCTAGGGATCTGTTTGCTGTAAGCGCCACAGACACACGCGTGAAGGCCTTAATTCGTGTCATTGCCCGTGTGAAAGTAGGGAAGAACGGAACAGGGTTGGAAGAGGTCTGATGAGGGGGAGATGGTATGGACGCACGTGGCTCACGAGGCATCGGTCGCAGTTGATTAAGCGTTATTAAGCGGGAAACGAGAAAAGAGCTCGACAGCGACGGATCTTCATTTTATACGCGCGTCGCGGATACACGCCGCTACGGATTACCTTGGCGCACAGATGACTGACGTGAAATTCGAAAGAAGAGCCTTTAATCCGCGCCGCGCCGTACCGGCTACGAGTTAAGCACAAGCTCCGAACTCTTCCGACCTGCTTCACGACTAACCGCCAATCAACAGCTCCGGGCGCTGCTTCGATTCCCTCCCGCATGTTTTCTCGATCGATTCGGGTTCCGGAGGTGGCGGAACGGCAACGATTAATACCACGGGCCGCGATTACTTTATAGCGACCCCTATATTTACAGGAATCAACGGGGATGAAGAGATGAAAGGTGAAATGAACGAACCATCCGAACCCTGTGAAATTCCATCGGATACTAGGGAACGTAAGAAAAAAAAAGGTACGACGCACGAAACGAAAGTCTCGATTCTCTGTAATTCGGTGCGAAGGGTAAGGAATTACGAGTTAAGAGGGGAGGCGCGAGGATGAAAAGGAAAATAATGCGCAGTCACGCCGAGGGAAATATTTTCGAGGCGCGGTGATATACAAGGAGAAATGCTCGCAAAGTAAAGTAGGAAAGAAACCCGAGGAGAGCCGAAAGTGGAGCAAACAACTCAACACCATCTTTAATGCAGGACATCTCATGAAGCGAGTATGTAGTAGGTTTCCGCGATACTCCGAACAACGGGGTAGAAGGTGGAAACCTTTTCGAAGGATTCCAGCGTTCTTTCGTGCTAGAGTGAAGAGCACAAAGTAGGTACTTCTCCTGGAGAAAAAGGTATCCCTAACTGGCGGTTTTAGTATCGAACGAGGTAGGCACGCACGGTATCTTGCGCCGGCAACTATCGGAGGCGGAGGCCTGACATAGTTCTGCACGAATAAAAGCCGGAACTGTTCCACGGCTGTATCTTAACAACTCTTCTGGGTGGAGATGCACCTCGGAGAGGTTTAAAGTAACGCCGATACGAAGGAAGATGAGCGCCGGCATTGGTGATCCGTTGTTACAACCCCTTCGAGAGCTTAATTACCCCTAATTATCTAATCTAATTTTCTTCCTCTCTCTCTCTCTCTCTCTCTCTCTCTCTCGCTCTCTCTTTACGAGCGAGAAGCAACGAAGACGAAAGACCGGACCGAGGATCGCGACACGTTTTACGAGGAAACAAGTCCGCCGGTGCTTGAGAGTGACACGGAGCCGCCGTAAATAGAGCAAGTGAACCGACAACAGGCTTTCCCCACCGTAGACGTTCAAGTTCAAAGTTTAATGAAAAGCGTTACGTTGGGTCCGAACCCGTCTCGTAAGTCGGAGGGAATGGCTCTTTAAATCTTATCTGGATTCGAATGTACGATTATCGGGGAACGAGGAGGCTACACGGAATGGGTGGAATTGGATAAAACGTCGTTAATCGTTGAACAAAGCTGGCATTGTCGCGCTAATCAGCAATGCCCAGCTTGATCGAAAATAAATTGTCGGGAGCGAGTACGCGGTGGCGCGTTTCAGCCGAGCACGAACGCCACTTTTCTTTATTGCACTTTCATACGTGTACTGGATACGTTTCAGGGCTGTGCCTTGAAATGTACCAGCCAACCTTTTATCCCTCTCTAATACAGCTTCCCTTGGACACAGCTACGTATGTACGACCACGTGTACGTGCCTCGACGATACTCTCAGCGACACGATCGCGCTGATCATCCATGGCGATCGATTCGACCAGCTCCGAACGCGTCCCTTTAAAATTATAGCAATACGTGGAAAATGAGAATGTGATTGGTCGGCTGAGGGAAACGCGGGCGTGGGCGGGGAAAACTGACTGCGGAACATAGAATTGAATCGATCGACCGTGGTTCCTCCTGCTAAATCGTGTCAGGTTTGCTCGTACGTGCTCTTCGGAAGCTCACGCCCTTGCCCTACGTCCTATTACGCTCGAGAGATGTCAGTCGGACGCGGTAAATAAATTCGCAGCTACGCCAGAGACGTAACCTTTATGGCTGCTCTTTGGTCGAAATACGTAACGCTACCACAGGGGAGTGTCCCGGTCTGTCGTCGGACGCGCGGAGAAGAACCGTTTAACCGATTTAAGACTCTGGAAGCCATCGAGCGAGTGGTCGGTCGATCGAGCGATCGGTCGGTCGGTCGGTCGTTAGGTCGTTCGGTGGCCCGATTGTAGTCCTTATCACTGGCAGTAACAGGGCTCACTCTCGCGTGCCAATGATTGCATGGTTCCTGGGCGTTCTACTGTGAGCACTGCCGTCGTCGTACTAATACTATTATGGAGGCAGGTCCTTGGATCACCATCAGCCTACTACCTTCTGTATCCTCCAGGAGTACAGGCGGAGATTACGTACATACAGTGTCAGTTGCGTGCGTGTCCTAATTACGGCTAATGTCCATTGTTCACTCGTTGGACAGCCGCGGGGGCAATTCTCGGAGCAATCGAGCGTTCACGATGCCGCGAAATCCTCCGAAATCGCCGTGGATCACGCTTAGCGAATCGATGTCTGGACTCTGGAGATTCAGGGGCGGAAAACGCCCGCAAATATTTGCCAGCGAACCAGCTCGCAAATCAGTCCCGGGGTCCGCTGAAACGCTGCTTCCACCGGAGATCTAACCCAAACGTGTCGCCGAAAGAATTGCACTTCGTACTACAAATCCGCAAAAGTTTATGCGCAGCGTATCAACAGCACAGGCATAATTCACCTTGTATCGCGGCTATTCGTGCGCAACGCCCGACATAAATTCGATCAAATTTTCACGCGGCGGAGTACGATAGAGCACGCGTGTCGCGCATGCCACTGTTGCCGAGAGGTATTTTTGAACAGAGAAACGTGCAAGCCGACATCCACGACATCGCGGTTCACCGTTGCGTACGTATGTAGATATTACTCTGCGTGCGCGGTGTTCCGCTTGGATACCGGCTAAGTTGCGCCAAAAATCATTTTATACTCTATACCAGTATACCTACCACGTACAGAGATCTCAAGAGAACCGTCGATAAACTTGGACGGGGCTGCGCTTGTAGCTGGAAAAGCCGACGATTCAATCGGCACCTGCGCGTGGAAACACGTACGCGTTTGTACATTGGTGTAAACAGGGGTTAACCAATATCTTTATCCGGCAAATAATTATCACGCCCACCGACGCGGACGCTAGTCTCGTTTCACATTCAATTTAATACACCGAGTTATTCGATTTGTTGGAAACTTTCCTGGACAAATAGCTAGGTGTTTATCTCTCTACAGGTTTCCTACGGCCAGGAATTTTGTTAGCAAACACGGCTGACATTGTTGGTGTTGAATTTTGTTGGACTTTAAAACGCATTCACCAAACCAAGACGAATTTCCGCTCATATCGTTCGGACACCCCGTTTCCCATGGCTTAGCTTTAATGCGAGAAAGCGTGGAATCACGGGAATCGCGTGGAGCGAGGCTTAAGCTTGGCTTACGCTTTAAGTGACAGTAATGAAATCAGGTGTCAGTTGGTTTTGTTGGGAAGGTAGTCTGGTTTCTTCCGTGCGCGGCGGCGCGAGCATCCCGTTTTACGATAACGAAACGCATACCTCGGCGGACCGATCGATCGCAGTAAATAAATAAGTTGGAGGAACGGCGGTGTCGAACACGCCGTCTAAAAGTTCTTGTTTAATATTTAAATGATGGCCGGGCAGTGTCGCATGACGCGACGACTCTTGAAAAATGAGCAAACTTTGTCGAATGTTTCTAGCCGTCGCTCCCCTCTCGGACACACCGTTCTTTTTACCCCCGAGCGTACTTAATTAATTGACACGCAAACTCGTAATAAAGAGCTGCGAAGGGAAAGAGAATGAGCGTGGAAGAGGAAAGGCCAGAGGCCTCGGAAGACGATGAATGGGAAGAAAGGTGAGAGGCAAACGAGAGGCCAGTGAGAACGATGGACCCGGGGAAGGTAAGAGAGTGGGATGGCTTGGCAGACCAAGAGGCTGCTGCTCAAGTATCCGCCTCGGGCAGTAGTTACACTTACACCATACCTCGGGTTCAGCTTCTCCCGCAATTCGCTAGTACCTATACGTATATACTGCGGATCCTCCCGGGCTTTTCCTAAAAGATATACAAGCAGGAACCCCCCTTCTCTTTATAGCCAACCCGATCCCTTCACTCTGCATTTCGACCTCCTTCCACGCACGTTTATTTAGCTACTATGTGTACTTGACATTACGTAATTAAATGCATACACCGGCAGTGGGAACTGCCACCCCGGTGTGTATGTATTAACCTACGGAAGATGCATACGTCGCTCTCCAACTACGCCGCCGAGACAACATATGTACCTACGTATAGTTAACGGGTCATGCTCAGTCAGGAGGCCGAAAAAAAGGGTGGTCTTTGGAAATATTGTACTCAAAACCTATGACATATTTCTCAAAAAATCTTTTTTCCTTTTAAGAATTGCATCTAGTACCGTGCATCGTAATTTTTTTTTATTTAAAAATATTTATCAATAACTGAGTTATTGTCCATCACTCGAACCAAAATATTTAAAAAACCATTCAACCGATTTACTTCAAATTTTACAAGCTTACTATACGAACAATAAACTAGTCTTTGAACGAAGGATTTTTCTATCCAATGCTTAGTTTTGTTTTAATTGACGAAAATCAGGCACGATTTATGATGAAAATTGAAACTTTTACTTTAAACATCCGCTATTTTTTCCAAAATCAATATTTCGAAAAATCCTTCGTTCAAAGACAAGATAATATAATATACTAAGTAAATTCTTTTGAATTTTTTAATTTAGATGATCGACTTTCGAACAGCAGTGGTCACCGCAGAAGCCTTTTTCTGAGAGGACCTTTGAGAGATGGACAATAACTTTGTTATTAATAAATATTTTTAAATAAAAAAATTACGATACATAGTACTAGATGCAATCTTTAAAAGGAAAAAAGAATTTTTGAGAAATGTGTTATAGCTTTCGAGTAAAAAATTCCCAAAGATCACCCTTTTTCGGCCTTCTGACTGAGCATGACTCCTTAACTAGATATGTCGTGCAATCGTTCACGTACACCGCGTATAAAATAACCTTCCCTTCCTCCCGCTTGCCTCGTTTCTCTTCGTTTTTCCCCCCGAATCGTTATGTCGCGCAGAATAATGAAAGATGAAATTACATCTGGCGAGGCAAGGATATCAGTGTGCCATACGCGGCCGCACGCATAAACGCAAAGGGTTGGGAATCTTTCGACGAGAACACCATCGCATGCTACCACTACTCGTGTCTACATTTTATTTATCGCCTGTTAACCCGCCGTGACTGTGGCCGACGTAATCGCGGGGTCATTAAAGTCATTAAACCACTACAGAACCACTCTCACCAATCTCTGGCTTATTCCGTGCACGTTCTCCTTCGTGCTATTTTTCCTTGCTTTTGTTAGTTGTCGTGGTAAGCTTTACGAGTGGCAACAACGTGTCTGGCGAATGGTTTCACCGTACGGCAACATACCGCTACCATTTTTCCGATCCTAATCATCTTTACAATAATTTTGTCTTGTGTATTCAGAGGTCTTCGCATTGTTTACGATTCATTTGCTCATTTCTGTTGCAGCTGTCACGGAAATTAAGTGACAATGATTAAATATCGCATACCGTTGCACGTTAATCAAGCAAACAAATTGAAGAAGAATGGGAGAAAAGGGTAGAGGAAGAAGGCGATACGGAGGCAAGACACTAGAATCTGGTTAAAGGAAACTAACAATAAGGAAAGTGCAGCGAGCAGGTCGAGCGGTTCAAGTCTAATGAACGAATGGGGTCTCTGCAAAAAACGGAGAAGGGGCAATAAAAAAGCTTGCCGTCGCTTTTGCGGTCAGTTACTTTTCACCCTTTACTGCTCCCTTTCTCCTCTACATCCTCCACGCTACGTAGCAGACGAATTGCAGCAAAAACAACAACACAGGCGTTTCACGGTTACGCGAGTCCTTCTCTATTAAGGGTAATCAGAAAATAAAGAGAGAAAAAAAAATAACAACTATGCGATCCTATGAAATTCCTTGTACAATGTTCGACTGGCTCTCCCTCTTTTATTTCTCTCCTTACGTACGGAGGAGACTCGAATAACTGCAGCCGGTTCTGTGGTGCAGTGAGACGACTGCGAATCGATACTAATAACGGCGATTTAACAGGGACGAATACGTTTAACGAGGAATTGTGGGCAGATGCGTAAGATTACCGTAATATCCACATTTAAATCATGTTGAATGCGGAGCAATTGGTTCGGCCGTAGCAATATCAGGACGCGCATGGAGAGCTATCGATCCGTTGAAAACATTCCCCGTACAGTCTACAGAAAACGAAGAGGAAGCAGGTAGGAACGAATTAACAGAGCCGATGTCTGAATTGAACCGTGGCACCGCGAGGGGTGGCAAATGGGATGGATCTATGTAAAAACGAATAAGAAGAAATGTAATCCAATTGCGGGTAATCGTTGTGCTCGCTGGAAGCTCGTGCGGGCATTCGGGCGAGATATCGAGTGATTAAAAATAATATGCGAGTGCACGTGATCGGAAGTTTGCTCGCGTGTAAGCCAACACGAGCCAACCACGAGTCACGCCGGTTGCCTTTGATTCCCGCTTTTCCACCCTGCTTTTTCCTCCCTCTTTCTCCCCCCCCCCCCCCATGCCCCCTGATCCCTGCACGAACCTAAGTGACAACCCTCTTTTCGACCTACTAGAAATCGTTCGTGTGTTAACTTTGTACCAGCTCTACACGTACCACGTGGAAAGCGTGATTAATCGACGGAATAATGGCCTCAGTAGCTACGGTGTTTCAATGCCCCTCTCTTCAATCGCATCCAACCATATTCGACCACTTGTACCGCAACATTTATGCAGTTTAGTTGAGTTTAGTTAAACTGGATAGAATGAATGTGCGTTTACCTTCGACGACTTCCATATCCCTGTCATTTCTAACGTTAGGTACTACATGCTGTCACTTCCTCCACCATCGCTCTAATTAGCAATCCTCCTTCTTTGTGCAGCAGTGTCTCTAAGCATCCCTAGGCCCGCATCTACTGATAATAATCGTGTCTGAAGGTAAGGGCGGCAGGTGCAGCGAACGGTACGCTGCTCGAAGGCACCGCAAGATTCTCGTGTCAGTCGTTACAGTCGTTTCGTATGATCCATACACGGTTCGGAAGCCTGCGACACTAATTCACTGTCGGTAAAGAAGCTGCTCAACTACCCGCAGTGAGTTCCTTCACTGTCGATAAAACATTTCTAGATGGTCGGTAACACGAATCAAGAGGCGTCGGTAAGGACTTACCTTCATGTTTCATACTTTACTCGGGGACGATACAGCAGCATGGTTAAAATAGTTAAAACAGTTTCATAAACTATCGAACAACGTGTACTTTGCTTGAACGCTTACAGGACAGTTTTTATATAGTGGATGGTAGATCGGGCTGATCCCTCCCCTCAAATAATCATAATTAGCGCAGCATCTTTCAACGCGAAGACGTTAAAAAACCAACATGATCGAAATACCACTTGAAAGTGAAACCTTTACAAATCGCATGCGATTTCGAGTCTGTGCTCGCATTATCTAACGATAAGTGACCAAAAGCAACATTGCATCTGGCAAAATTCGTAAGAGAAACAAGAGATCGCACTGCTCGAGATCGTAAAGGACCGCCGGATATCCATTAGAAACGCGTTGACATTACCTATGCATTGGGTGCTTAAAATTATAGATATATCAGGAACTAGAGTATAAGTAACTGCGAGAGGTCGCAACGCGTGTAGAGTTGACAAATTTCGATACTTTTGAAGTATCGACTCATAATAGGAATCTACTTTACTTCTTACCTAATCGATATCTTGCATACATGACCACTCTACATTTATTTACGAAAATACTAGTGGTGCGTGCACGTTTAACCACGCAGTATGCACGCGACAAGTACAAACGAGAACTGTAAGTTACTTGCGTAAAAAGACTCTTAAGAAAAAATCTGTAAACAAATCTTAGCACTCTGAGTAACGATTAGGTAAAACAACCGAATCGTACATATGTGTGGAAGAAAAAGCGTTCCGCAAATTTCGGATGTTAAAAAAAGAATGCCGACCGAAACACGAGTAACGAAAGGGGATAGTTTCGCGTAGAATTACAAAGTTTCGATTATGTACCGAGATTTTATTCCATAGCATCGTTCTAATACGATCGTGGTGAAAAATGATGACAGAATATATTCAGTAACATTGCAGGCCGAAACAACAAAGCAATACATAATACACCGGTACATGAGTAATATCAATGTACGACGCAATTATAACATAATTTACGCGGGAAATCAATTTCATCGGAAATGAACGATTCAACCATGCAACGTTGCGCGATGCCCCTATGTGCCCGATATTTCGCGACGGACATAACGAAAAAAATGTAACTATTACACACAGCCAAAACACTGATATTACACGCGAAATGTCTGCATTAAATGGAAAAAATAACATGTAAGCACGATTGCCAGAGGTGCATGTTACTGAATACATAATTAAATAAAAACAACAAATAACTAAAAAAAAAGTAAACAAAAATAAACATACGTTTCTCTGCAGTTAATGTGTGAACGGTTTCGCGCATTCCCTCCTGGGGCCGCTCTTTCGGTACGCACCTGTATCCTATCTCGATTTCGATCCTCTTTAGGTCCGTTCTGAAAGCAAACAGAGAAAAAACATTAATTTCGCTATATAACGATTATCGTTCCTGGATACATATAACATATACGTGGATATTCTTAAAGTTTAAGACACACGAATTGTCTATTGTTGATAAACTTGGGAAAATATAATAAACAATTGCCGAGATGTAGGAGACTGCGGCCTGCCGCCTGACTGCGCGTACACAGAACGGTTGCTCAGCTGTCGACGGGACAAGAGAATGCCAACATAAAGATATAATTGATATTAAAAAGAAAGTGATAAGAATACGTTGGATAATGCAAAATGAAAAACGGTATGCGCCTCGGAGTGGGTATTAAACAACGCGACTGTTTAGGAAGATATCGCATAATCGATACTTTTCCTTCGGAGCGTTCGAGCAATGCAAGAAAAATAGAAAACTGCAGATGTACGAGGCAGGGGTGGTGAAGGAGGCCAGAACGGTTCCGAGAAACTACTAGGAATGTCCACCGGAAAAGTTACGACGAAGGGTAGAGAAAAAAATAAAAACAAACCGAGGAGCGAGTAGGACGGTAGGACGGAAGGACGAAGGAAAGCATGTCGAGATACGAGAGGTTATACGTACTGACGCGCTCGGCTGACATGCGACGCATGCTTGCCTCCGAACTCGGAATGTTTCCTATAGATTATAGAATGTCGTATCGCCGTTCGCCGACTCAACTCGCACGATCCGAAACTCATTGTTCCATTAGCGATTCGCGATTAATTCGCTACACGATGTAAACAAATTGCCTGCCTCCTTGTTTGGAGGGCGACCGTGGAAAGGCAGAACAAACGATTACGCACGGAATAGCAAAACACTTACCACGATTAATCGTATTCACGTCGACCGATCGAGTACTAACACTCGTCCCCCGCTGTTACATCGTTAACCAACGTGCACTCTATCCGTCTGCTACACACTGATTCTAAGAAACTCGTGTGAAATATATAAAAAAGGCAACAATTAGGAAAGGGACAAGAAAGTCGCCATAGCGGTGTTGGTACTGGGCGGCCATATTGCTCTGCCTTCCCCCTCTCGACATCTGACGGAGCCGAACGAAAACGGCCGGTTATCCACGAGAAGTAATACCGCGTTCGAGGCAGCAACACGTTGTGCGCCCGCCGCCCGGCTCCGCGGTTGTCCTAACAGTTTAGTGTTTACCCTCTTCCCGTTATTTCTTAACTAACCTCGTGAATGTGTAACACGTGGATCCGCTAACCTTATCCAGTGCAGTGATTAGAAGTGAAGTGCATCGATATTTCAAGAATTCCTGCCGATCACTGGTCGATGACGGACGTACTTTCCAATTCGCCTTCGTTCCCATCAGAGAACAGAAATTTTCCCTTATTCCCAATCATTGCTGTCACAGAGGACCAAAACCTCCTTCCTGCGGTTCCTTGCATCGAAACTGAGTGAAATACCCTTTTTATGCCCTTTCAGAAAAATTCTTTCTTGTCCTCGATTTTGGCGCATTCCTAATTCCCGCATAGCAATCCTCACTATCCAACCTCACAAGCTCTTATTCGGTGTATTTATCGTACTGACAATACTTATGTTCTGTCCATAGTACGGTTCGAACTGTAGGTACATAGTGCGGCTCTCAAGTAAAAGCGGGAATTTGGAATGACTCCCTCACTGGCATAACAGATGGCGCCCCAGTGCCCGCAGTCGAGGAATATTCAAACCATACCTTACGCGAGATTCCCTCGGGTAATCTTCATTTATACATCGCAGTCACAGGAATGCGTAATAATTGGCTTGTGTCAATATTTGTATTTGATACGCGGGAAAAGTTAAACAAACCAAAAGGATTAATATTGGGGAAATGGGTATTATGTTGAAATTATCAGTCAAGTTCTTTAGCAATTCGCTTGGTACTTATTCCACACTTCGTCTAGTGCGTATAAAGAAATTTGTAAATTGCAAGTAGGTGCACGCATGAGTTTCTCCCAAGTGAGAAAGCTCTGTTTCTGAGTTTCCATACTTAAAAGTTCGAACATAAATTCGTGACACGTGTCAAATGTCGCGTGCAAGAAATTGCGAGCATCGCAGGATATGTACGTGTTTCTCAAGTTGAGAATTTTCCGTTCGTTATACCTATGTAGAGGGAGACCGTCGCGTCGCGCAAAGAGTCGTTACGTGAGTTTGGTTATCCGCTACCATATGAAAGCACGCGCGTATATGTATAACTTCCTTAACGAACTCGGCAACGAAGTGTGCTTCTATTTCAATCTCGCATACACGCTTAATTAGCGTCAACAGTTTCGGGATAGTAGCCCGTTAGTTTGCTTTTTCCGTTTCTTAATATGTAGATATCCACAAACGCACAGAAACGCAGCTGCGACTCGTTTCCGACAGCCCTCTGCGACGAATATGCTTTTCCAATTAAGGTGCAGAATAAATAGAAATACACATCCATCCGTCTTGTATCCAATTTATTTCATCCAAATAATTCATGCCAGCACCGAGCGTAACTGTGCTTTCGTTCTTGGCCGTAGGGTACGGCGTACGACGATAGAACGGAAAAGGTGGCGGGGTTAGGGGGGGTGGAGTTTGAAACTCGTATAAACGTGTGTGTAGCGTAGCGATCTCTTTCCATGTTTCTGATTACTTTAGAAACTTTTCCACCAGTCTAGGCAATGCAGCGGAAGCTTTTAGACACTCGTCTCTTTTAGTTTCTTACACATAGGTCTTGCAAAGAATCGTATTCTCCGAAGCCCGTTAAACCGTACGCGTGATCATGCCTTCGGAAAATCTGACACGCCTTCTTTGGATCACGAAGTCGCAAGAATATGGAAATCGCTGGCAAGAGAATATGTAGAGAGGGACGATTTTATCTGTCCGGGGCGATACATCGCATGCGTACGCATCGATGTTTTATTCCGCGTGCATGCCGCTTTTCAAATGCAGATCGATATGATTGTGTAGTGTATGCCCACTTGTACTATATGTACATATTTACGTAACGTTGAATGGTTGATCCGATGTGTACCTACTATAAAATACAGCGTCACCATATTTCTTATTTTCCCTGTAAGCTGTTAATGAAATCGCTACCTCATCTTTACGAATGCATATTTACAGTGGCGGACGAAAGAAAGTTTACAACTTTTAAAATCGCATAACTTTTTTAGAATTGGTCCAAACGACATGAGTTTTTTTTTGCGAAGCTAGAACGATTTGTTTGCTAAGCGACGTGTGTCGTCGTTTTGAAAAAAAAAATGCGATTTGTTCAGAGAAATTTTTTTGCTATTTCAACCAATTGCATTTTTTTTCAAAACATATTTTTTTAAAGACATATGTATGTAGCTTGGAAACAACTATTGTAACAAGTATTCGCTTCTCTGTCCGTTGATTGGTATTTTAGTGATGACAAAATTGGCGAAATAGTGATGACAAAAGGGCGGCCTTTATTTTAGTCCCCGAAGGATCGTGGAAAGTGTGCACATAAATTTCGTGGACCATCGGCTATCGACCTTAACGGTTCGGTGACCGATTATTCGAGCCGCTCGAGAGGCCGCTTTCCTTTCTCGATCGCTGCGAGTTTCGTTCGTTTGAACGAAACTAACTGATTTCCCACGGGATAAATCTTTGGGTAAGCCGTGGAACCTTGCTGGAAATTCGACGTAAATCGATCGCAAAAGCCCAGACGCGATTACGAACGAGTTGCCGTCGATTCTTAATCTGAAATGGTTCTTTAGCCTCTCCCGGACGACCCGCCCGTCTATATTCTCTTCATTCTCTTTCTTTCGCCTCACCCTGTCCCATTTTCTTTTCTCTCGGATGTACCTACCTATCTTTCACGAATGTTTCGCTTTATTTCGCCCGAGCTATCCAATGCACGCGACACACGCGAAACACGCGACACACGCAATCCAAAACACGTGTGGTGGATGCCGTGTGCTGTACCCCATTATCCCTCGGGAGATTTGTATCTGTAAGCTGCTCGGGGCAACTCTGTCTTGGAATAGCTGCTATTCCGTTCCACTAATCATATCGGAAGGGATTTACGCGCGTACGGAACAATTACCTTCCAACTAATTTCCTACGCCTGTTTCGATCGTCGCAGAGCAATCTTTCATCTATTCAGCCAGACCACGGACGAAAGTCTTATCGTTTAACCTGTTAAACATGTAGGCGCAGCGCACTCGCGCAAACGTTTCTTCAATCCGCGATTAGTGCTACTAACACTTGCAGGTTACGTTCAGAATAATTAGCCACGAGTAGTCGTCTATTGTTGATCTTACGTTAGTATTAAACCCTGGGAAATAGTGATTCTATATATATAATACATATCTATCTACCTATACTTATACGGATGAGCCTTTGCTCGCTTCGCCAGAGTAGGAAATTCGACAAGGCTATTCAATTAGGACGATATGTTTCAATTTCCACCGCGCATCCTCGCGAGTATTAGGCAACGCTCGTGAAAGCTCGACTATGTTCAAGGATTGCGTACGTGAGAGGTAGATGGGTGGTGTAGAACTCGAAGAACCCCTGGCGAATCTCCGTGGATGTGCTCAGCTTTCCTCGTCAGAGCTCTTGCCGCCCGGTATAATTAGAATTTTCTAAACAAAAAAAAGAGTCCTCGCTCGGCAGAGAAATCCAGAGAAATTAGAGGTGGAAGAGCCTCGTTAAGGATTCATGCCACTGTCCCGTATCGGTTTTGTATCTAGATCGCTCGATCGCCAACGGCGCGGGCGGATATCTAATCGTAAGAATTCTTTATGTCTACGTGCTCGGCTACGTGCTCGCGAAGCGAATGTAAGTTTGCTTCCTCTTCCGAAAGCGAGAGAAATCTCGGATACATAGCTGCGAGAATAGTTGTTCAGGAGATCCTGGCTGCGACTCGAGTATTCCATCGTTCGAGAAGATCTCGGTAACGGTTAATTAACCGTGAAGAGGGTAAACCTTGACGTCTCGGTCTTCTCTGCACAGCCGAGGCAAATTAGGGCCAAGTGTTTTTAAAAAGTACGCGACAGGCGGCACGTCGCGTGCATGAAGAGCCAACGTGTCGCGTCGAGGGGGCTCGAACATTTGCGAAAGATTATCTTGCGAGATTGGATGCCTGGTCCACAGAGAAGTGGCAACACGTACCTACCTTCAATCAATGGTACTCCGCGCCGATTGCTTATCAACAAAAACAGGATACGTCCACGCGTTCATCCGGATGTGTCTGTCTCGCGGCGCCGCCGTATTTTGTAGCCACGTGCGTTCAGGAGGGAACTCTTTCCGGGCTGTTCGCGTAACGTTGTTCCACGAGTTCGGCCAAGTTTCGGGACAGAAACGAAAGAACAAAGTTTGGCGCGAAAGTGGAAGTACCTACCCACTGTTCCCAGCGGAGCGGCTCACTCGGAAAGCCAGTATGTAGGTACATACATAGGTACAGTACACAGTGTGGGTAGCAGACAGAGTAGATATATCGGCAGCGTGAAAATATTTTCTCTCGCAGTTTCGCAATCCGCGCTGATTGAGGTCCGTTTTCAAATGATTGTTCATAACGGCGCGTGCAAGCAGATTGTGGATTGTAGGTACGCGGCTCGCACGCTCCTAGAATGCTCGTTCTCTGCTGTCCGTTGGATGGGTAGATATTTGCATGTAACTGCCCACTGTGGTGCATGTGCGGCAAATGGGAAACTGGAAAAATCGGAGGAGAGATTTTTGCAACCGGTCGAAAGAGAAATTAGAGTGTAGCGTAGCCATTCCGGTGCTCGGAATAGATGCTCGGTGGCTCGTGTTACGCCTTCATCGTCCGAGGGTGTAAGGGGTGGTGGCAGATCGATGACCACGCGAGGGTGTTGAACGCACGTGACGTCACGACCCATACATTGCCACGAAATCGGGGTTAGACAAGCCTAAGCTCGGTACATATGTGTATATGCAGGTAGGTACTGCTAGAGTGCTGGGAAGCACACCGTTCCCGTCTCTTCTCTATCCGGTCTATCCAGTCTATCCGCTCCGTAGGTCGCTCCGGCCACGTTTCACGCTGCCACCATCTCTGGCGCTCACTAGCCGGAAGCGTGTCCAGAAGGGACAGAAACAAGGTTGTTCCGCTATAAGGTTAAGGTATTATTACGTTTGATGCACGTATGTACGCGAACGGTGACGCAATCACAGCGCGCGAACATGAATACGTCCGTGGCCGGACAAGGGAAACTTATGTGCCTTACTTAGGTATGTTCGTTATGCATTTTCGGGGGACCTGCAGGCACGAACGATCTCGCGTTTCCGTGGCTCGTGCACAGTGTACACTGTACACCGGCTACGCAGAAGCAGAGACGACGGCCTTTTTGCTACTCGTGGTCTCTACGCTCCGCTGAACGCTCACTCTCCGACCTACTAATTTACCGGATTAATTAGCCGAGACGCTAAGACCTGCCGGAAAGCCGGAAATCCAGAAATCCAGACGTCTCGACGGACAATTTCTGTCCTATTACCGAATCCCCAGCTTTTCCTCCTGCCGATCCTTCGCAAGTTCGGGTAAACTTTCGTAGCGGATTAAAACGTTAATCGGCTGGCCGGCAGGTATTGTAGGTAGGTCCTTACTTCGAATTTAGATCACGTTTCACGAAAATTCTCTGCAACGATCTTTATCGATTCCTACATATTTCTGCTCCCTATTAACGAAGGGAATCTGGTAAAATGTATCTATTACATTGGTCAACCGTTTCCGTTTCTCTTTCTTCGCCACGACAAACAATTGCAACTCTGATAGACAGTAATTGATTGCCGGTACATATGTAGCGAACTTTGCAGTACAACGATTCGTCCTCCATCAAGCATTGTCAACAGACAGCTTACACCTTGAAATTTAATTATCGATCGCAGAGCTATTCGGATTGCAACATGTGCTGATTTAACGCGGGTCTGTCAGTTATTCCTACAAATTCCCAGATCAGCTGCAACGCATTTACCTACCACGTGTTTTATTACGAAATTGTTATCTTCCGAAATCTGCAACGCTCCGAGTGCCGCAATATTAGTCGCATTTCTGGAATACCGTAACGTGGAACAAAATACGAAAGGGGCCGTGTTATCGATTAACCTCCTTTCGGCGAGAAATTCATTCGCTTTTTAAATTCCAGGTATTCCTCTGACAATGTTTGACATAGATTTGGCGGCAACATTCGCGGCTGTACGATTCATAAAAAAAGATCTCATTAGTGTTTATCCCTACCGCTCCTCTCTCTGCTTCACTCGTATTCGCTCACTCGGTCACCGTGGTTTCTCTCTTCCCTCAAAAGCGTGCGATACGTTTCACGCACTGTTGTGCTACAACGTAATCGCGTTAATGATTTGCGGGGCATCCGCGCTAATGATCGTCGACGCTCTCTGATGCAGAAGGGCGAGAAGGATGAGCAGAATGTGTATGTGTGCGCGGCGGCGGGGCAGGGTCGGGGTGGTAAAACCGGAGAGCGCAATTGTGTTCGCGATTAATACCTACTGGAAATCCATCCGTGCGAAATCCGAAACGCGCGTGACTCGACGTTTTTCCAATAAAGCAGCACTCGTATGTAGAAAAAAGTGTAATAATTATTATCGATTGAAAATTCTCTCGCGAGCCGTTAGTCGTTCCTTTGCGTCGCACAGTTGGGCATAGTAGTTTATGCTTAGAAAAATCTTATTTCCATTTCTCATCTCGCGTTACAGTCCGTTCGGATGCCCTCTTTACCGGATTACGGCAATTTCGGCAACGGGCAGATAATGATTATTTCGATACGCTGACGGTGCTGGCTCTCGATATAGCGACACCTTGAGGTCCTTGAGGGAGGCTTTAATCAGCCTCCCATTGCACATACCGTTGACAGTAATAACGGAAATGCTGAATAGAAGATTAGATTAGAACTAATGCTGCTCGCCAAACGAGTCGATGGGCGAGGCTGGGTACCCGGGGGAGAGTAGGGAACGATGGGATGTAAGTATAATCTACTCGTAGATCTGGCACATAAACGTCAAACGTTCAAAGTGTCCTTACAAGCGGTCGATGTTACGTGGGAGATTTTCTGTCCGCTTATGATTTGGGTCGTTCGATTCCAATTACGGACTATTAAAAGTTCTTCCCCTGAGAGATTAGACTTATCGTTAGACGTTAACGGCGGATGAACGGTAAGTTGAATTTTCCCGTTCTCCGTGCGCGAGGAAGTAAACTCTTCATAAGACGAAATAGCTTAGCGAGTTCGCTTTCGCGAAGACACACCGTCTGCAATTCCTCGATACATAAACATTTACAGAAGCCGAGTAATAATATCCGCCGGTGAAAAGTAAACGTTTACGGAGAAAAGAAGACTTCGTTGATACAGTAAACAGTAATGCACCAGGTTCAGCGAGTATGTAGTATATACCCCTCGGCCGGTAACTGTTCGGAACTTACAATAACAGCGATTCCAGTATTCTTCGGAATCGAAGTTAGCCTTTCCATTATAGAAAAGTTGGTAGACTGTGCGCTCAAGTACGAGGCGCTTTAATCCCTTCTATTTACTTCCTACGAAACATAGATGTTTCTCCCTAACTGCATATGTATCTGCATGCATGTATTACTATGAATATCGATGAAACCATCACGTTCGTTATGACCCATAAAAATATTTTCATTGCGACGCTGCAGCTCGTTTATCTGTCGTACTTTCTGGTCAGTCGACCCGTTCGTCCTTTACCTACCCCGTGGACATTCTTTAACCACGCGGAGACAAATCTGCGGCACGCGACAAGGCGAAACGTGAAGCGAGAGAACGAAAGAATGAGAGCTAGAGGCAAGGAATACCTACGAGCGACGTAGAAGAGTGCAGCAACCTGCACCGAAGAAGAAGCGGTAGACCGGATTAGCATAGATATTGAGCACTCGACGGTCCAGCGGAGGAAAAACATTTTGGACTTCGTTACGGTGTTAGCCCACCCATCACTTCCATCCGCCATCTCTGTCTCTCAGTCTCTCTTGCCCTGCACGCCTCTCCTCTGTTCATAAAGTACCTACTTAGGTATCCGCAAGCAGACGTGGTCGGTTCTCTATATCTCGCATTTCAGATAAATCCTTCGATCCTACTCGGTTTTACCAAATTTTTCTAGTACCTTGCAGAGATTTTACACTTGCCTCGATGGATCAAGAGTTGATATTTTCGTTACTGGATGGCTTCGTCCTAGCTATACCTGCGTACATAATACAGGCGCCTTATCGGAAACCTGAGTCGTACAAGTTCAACTTCGCGCAAAGCTTCCTACGATAGCCACACACGTGTGCATGTGTGTGTGCGTGATTAAAGTTCAGGGTTACCCCGGCACTTGCGATAATGAGAAACTCAGCCAAAAGTCCGAGTTTGCTCGTGCAGGTAATCACGGAGGTATAACCGCAAGCATATAACGAGTTACAGCAGTCGAATCAAGCCGCCGCGCTGCGCCGTGCCGCGCCATCTGTCCCCTATTCGTTTCGAGCCCTATCGACCATTTTCCTACTTAGCTCAATGTTATTCTCGGTTTAACTTTAACGTAGGTGCCTACTCGAGAAAGGTCGCGAAAGGACCATCGGGAAATATTCGAAAAGTCAAACACTTGTATAGAGTGATTTCTGAACAGTGTAACCGATACGATCGACCTCGAGCTTGTATTTTTTGCAACGCAGGAATGTAGGTATACACTCTTATTTTCGATTTTTCCATTATCTTCGCGGCACTCCCCAGAATAGTTCTAAATAATACAAAAAATCTATATTATTAAAAATCGGATATTATATAAAATCGACTTTGTGAGCTGTTAAATAATTATTTAAAGGTTGAAGGACCCAGGGGCACCTTTTCCCATTACCGATCGGTCTCAAACTTTACACAGATTTTTTTTTGTATTATTTGAAACTATTCTGGGGTTGCCGCGAAGAAAATCTTGCTATTGAAGACTAGCTGGCAGCGCGAATCTCATTATCAGTCCTGGAAGGGACTATTTTTAAGCACCCAAGCTACGTCTTAGCTGGCCACCACTGACGTCGAATTAGCACAGGCTCCATTATTTAAATTCGGTGGATATAAAGGAGGGATCAGCGTTAAGTCGTACTCCAAGATATTGGCTGCCGAAGCTTGTCTGCGCAGAGGCTTCAGCAGTCTCCTTTGAAAGGAAAAGAGCAAAGGAAATCTGGAAAAATCTGCTTAATAAAATTCCACTGGTAGCGTCGCGGTATCGTCACGGTATCGTCGCGACAAGACGAGTAGTTTATGTAGGTCTCTCATATTTCGTCCAACGGTACAGATATCACTGGCAAGAGTACTAAACTATTATGGTTCGCGGTATTTTGTTCCTCTTGTTGAACTACATGCTTCGAAATCAGCTGCGAAGAATACATTTAGAATTTACCATCGTCGAACGATGTTTTGCGATACCTACTCCACGATAAGGCACGTCGGAGCTTCAAACCTTTCATTTCTATATCACTTTTTTCATTATACACGCAAGCGGTAAAACGCAGAGCTTTTATCCGCCGCAGATCTAAAATTCTGTCGCAGAATGTACGCGACCTACTTAGTTCGGCAGTACATAGGTACTTTACGAGCACCGTAACTCGATTCGTTAGCTTTTCTAGTCGATAGTGAAAATTGTTGTGGGTAGAGAACAGGACGTCTTAATTTCGCGCCGGATTCGTTTGTAAAATCTCAGTCAGATTGTTGGATTTCATAGATGAAGAAATTCAGCACGCAATTATGCGTTGCTTAAAGGTAAATCCCGGTTCTAATTACCTACACAGAATTCTACTTGAGTTACGTTCCTATGTGCGACTCGTGCTACGCTAGAATTTCCCTGTCCGTTGTGTCGTTCCTTTTGCTTTTCCTTCTCGCAAAACCAAGTAAAATCCAAGCGACCGTTTGATCAGAGACTGTTTATACTTGTTCGTTCGTTTACACGGGCAGCATCGGCGCGATAAGAAGAAATCAAAGCTATGCAACGGGAATGTCGGAAGGAAGCCGTCCTGACGGCGCGACGCCGTCGTCAGCACACTGCTTGTTCTCGTGCAAATACGTGCAAATACGTGCAAATGAAATCGTAATGCGTTATAGCCCAGGTAATTCGAGGGAATCGAATAGTCGTAAAAGCGCGAAGAAATTCTTGGATCGATATACGTATGTATGTATCTACTACGTATGTACCTACGTAGATACGTACGTATATATCTGGTTCGGAGAAACGAGAAAAATAAGTGGTACTCTGTCGATATCCTGGGACGACGCGACGCCGACGCGACGCTGGCTGGACTAGCGCCAGGGAATAGTGAAATTGATAAAATTTGCCAAGTAGAGCCAGCATTCTTCTTCCTAGATCGCCCCGGTAAGATGGTAGTTTTGCTGGGTCAACAAACCCGCTCGGCCAATTGGCAAATTGTCACGAGCGTCGTCGTAACGTTATTCGCGTTCGTTATTATCTCGCAGTGGTTTCCGGGTGAGTATCGATTATCGATTCGTCTGTGTCTTTGAATTCGACATCGAGCCACCTACTTAACCAAGTCGGAAGGAAGTGCTGTGGGCACGGTAAATTTTTCCAATCGAGGCAGAAAATACAGACCTCGTTCACTCCTGCTTTACCATAGAATCCAACAAGTATTAGACATTCAGTAAATATGCGTAAGTACACCTAGGTACACACGCGTGGTCCGTCCCTGCGGACATCGCGTTCTTCCTGCTTCCGTGTTTTCCCTCCTTCGTGGCCCTTTTTTTCCTGCTATCCCGCCGCAGCAATGCCCGTTTTAGTGTGGCGCAAACTACCTAATGGCAGAAGCTGCCTTAAAAAAGAAGAGAAAAGAAAAGAAAAAAAAGGGATCGGAGCCGTGGGTGCGGTGAAACGAAGAGAGGACCGCCTGGCGTAATAATCCGGCCCGAAGAAATTATATTTTATGATTGCCGCAGCGTTTAAGCCGCCTACAGCGCAATGCACGCGCGCAATTATTCCATGCATTCTAAGCTGCGATTATGACTGTTGGCCTGCTCGGCTGCCGCGCCCGTGCCTCCTTTCCTACCCTACCACCCGTTTCTCTCATTTCATTATCCGTAAATTTGAACTACACCGAGTGATCCCATTTCATCACGTTCCTTCGCTGAATTCCTTTCATTTCACCACTGTGTGCGCCTTAAATACTGTCTCTTTCTGTACGCGAGAGTAGCCGTCGCGTCGTCCACCCAGCATTTTTCTCAAACCTCAGGAATTCAAAGTATCGTAAGCTTGTATGGAATATTGTATGTACTTATATATAAGTATCTGAATGAAGTGAAAGTTTTTTCTCCTTCTGTCTGAATCTTGACTAGAAAGTCACTACCACTGCCACCTGCAAATTCTCTACCTAATGTTTCCCCCAAGAAAGAGCTTCGCGCTTTTGCTTCTTTTTTCCACGAATCCATTCTCTCTGCAATCTCTGATCTCGCGCGCGCGCCAGAAAGATTCGATCCTTTGTGGCCGATGAACCGGACGGCAAAGTTCTCGTCAACGCGAAGCAGCTTTCAAGATTGCCTACGGTGTCGCGTCACCGTACAAAATCGGGATCCTCGTAGACGATATTGCCAACTTCCTTCCCTTGGTTTTCTGCATTTTCCTCCCTCCCTGTCCTTCGTTGTGTAGTCTTTGGCCAGGCTAAGATGAAATTCTCTTCTTCTTCATCTCCTCCTTCACCCCCAGCTCCTTTCCTTTGTCCCCTTCCTCTTCCTCTTCATTTTCTCACTGCGTGCCCCTTAGAAATCGGCTGCATCTCGAAGCTAGGAGAAAACAGTTCCATCGCCGCGCTGGGCGAATGTATTGTAATCGGTTTGCCCGATAACTAAATGGATAGGTAAGTCTACTCGAATCCGTTGCCGCATGGATCGACCGTGTACCTATGTGCCTGCTTATTAGCTACCGTGCGTTCGTTAGACTTGTCCGGAGAACTGCGATATTTGCGATTTCTTTGCGCCAACACTTGGTACGGTGAAACGAACGTTATCGCAATCGCCCGTGGGGCTGCTCGTTCGACAGGCTGAACGCACGAGCTTAACCGAGCTTACGCTCGTAAAAGCTCACGCGCTCGACACGCGTCATCGAAGAGTGGTTCGGAAAATTGCGCTGCGAAATACTGAATTAAAGTCCGCCGATGCGTGAATCGACATTGCAAACGAGTTCGGGCATCGATTTAGAGGCAACGCGAACGATGGAGGCCGGCCTCCATCTCCATTAGCAGAGACCAAATCTTCCCTTGTAATTTCCCTCCAACCAATCTAAACACTCGAATCTGTTTCAATCTGCGCGCTTGCCACGCTGTTTGTTCTCGCTTTGCATAAACTGCAATCGCTTAAATCGCCAATGCTGCTGGACGTCATTTACCTAAATACACTGCAACGTGCCTTTAAAGTTTCCGTCGGAAAACGAAAGGGAAACGATGCACTGTCAATTCAACTTGTTCGCATTTTAGGTAGCGTATATTATGCACCACCTATGTGTAAAAAAATGCCAACATGATTACTGCCAGGCGCCACCTCTCAATTCCAGGGTTAAACGTGATTCATACTGTTAAATGCTGAACGGTTGATGACCAACATTCGCCAACTGTATTTGCGATCGTGTAAAGCTATTGGACTCGCTGGGAGCGATTTGCTTCCCTCCTCTCTTCTAGTTCTATAGAGTTTGACCTCGATCCACGATATTTCGCGAAATGTTTCCGAGTCACAGATAGGCCACATGCTCTGACGAACCTAAGTCGAACGCGATCAATCGATGCACAATAGATAATCCACGATATCCGAGTATCGATTTCTGCGAAAATTCCCCACTTTGGTCCACTCTGTTCTAAAATAAACTTGACGTAGAAGTATATCTGCACTACCTCCCTTAAAAAGGTGGGAAAGATTAGCTATTCTAACTAGCGCGTTTCGGACAGAATATCCGGCGACTACGTATACCTATACATACATAGGTATACATATACCTGCTGCATGATCTTCGAAGAGAATGGCACACACTGGGAAACGTATGGCCTGCGGGGATGAAAGGATGAGCGAGGAAGGCGCTGGTGCGACAGTTATTCCGCGAGTGTCTGCTAACAGGACGAAAATTCCCTCGACGTTAGCTTTTCTTCTGTTGAATCAGCGTAAACCGATAATTCTTAGCCGGATGAATTAAAAGTTGAGTAATTTTGAAAGGCCAAGCTCGTTATTTGTCGCCGCTAATGTGTATGCAATGTTACATACTTCTCGGCCGATTCATCGCGGCGCGGTAATGAAAGGTTTGGAGTATAATTTCGGATGAGCGAAGATTCATGGCAAGTCGTAAATTCAGACGGCTTGCGTTTCGGGGGATCTGATTTGTTTTCCTTTCTGGTGGCAAATACGTGTCCACGTATTTCGACTGTGTTTCATCAAGTCGTTCACACCGTACGAATAGGCACCATCGATTAATCCTGCTTTCACTTAACAAACCCTCCGTTTCCCGTTATTCCTCGTAACTTGTCCAACAATACTTTCTACGCGAGACGAAAGCGTCCTGCTAACAGGAATTTACCATTTCTAAATGCTACGCAACCGACGCAGCTTATTTGTACCTATGTCTACCTAAATTTGCCGACGCGGAAACCTCCTAATGTTAATTCGAAACAAAAGCGCGACCATCACGAGGGTCCTAGGAGGGTCTAACCAGAACACAGCGCACAGTGGCAAAGGTAGAGGCTAAAGCAAAGGCGGAGGCAGAGACAGAGGCAAAGGCAGCGGTTCCGGAGACGCGACGGGGATACAGAGAATTGTGGGGTCTTGCAATGGGGTAGCGGTAGCGCATTCGGTACAGCACAGTACGGTACGCCAGCGGAACTGGGGTTTTGTTCGAAGGATGCGAGGGGAGGTTGCCGGAATATCCACCGCAACAAGGTGCAGTTAGAAAAAGGGAATGAGAAAATGGAGGAAAAAGAAATGGAAACCGCAGAATCGGCGCATAAAGCGGGACACGAACAACGTGGAAAGTAAATAGTAAAAAATGTGGTTGGACCGTGAATTAGAAATTTTTAGGGTTTCTCCACGCTAACCGCCTCGTATTCGCGTTACTCGAACATATCCGATTAATTCTCGGGACATTCTTAGCTGAAATTCGGAAGCATTGCTACGCCGAAACTTCAACTTTAATTTATAATAAAACAGTTTACACGCTGGCCAACATTTAAACGATACAGTAACGAATGCTATGAAATTGTAAAAATGGGGTCGCAAATTGGGTACGTAGTTTCCAGATCGTTTCTTATTGCCAGATTCCCTTGAAACCGTCTCGCAGCTACGTGTAGGGGAGACCGGGGCTGGTAGGCCAGTTTCTCGGTTTTTTAATAAATTATGTGGACGAAATATCATTAAACCGGTTAGTATATTTGACAGAGCATACATTTGGCTCGCCGATTAAATGATTAAAGTTGACTCAATGTGACCCATACCTACCTACCTACCTATCGCTGTATCTTCGAAAACACATCCACCGTTGAGTACCATGAAAGGCGTCGAAGAGGAAAGTATCCCCGACTTATAATCGCGTCAGGAGCAAAGCATCTTTTGCTTATCTCTTCGTACTTTAGGCTACCACGGCGCGTAAGTTTTAACGCTTTCAGTCCAATGGGTTTCGCTGCGATTAAGAGTGGAGCGCTACTAAATCCCATTTCCCACTGGCGAATCGATTTAGGGTGAGCAGCGGTAGATGGATTGAACGCGATCGTTGGTTGTACATAGCGTGTTTGCGCGTTCAACAGTAGGTAATATCCGTCGGCGTCGTCACGTGTCCCGTCGAAAATAAGTATCGTCTATTGATAAATGTGCCCGAAGCATTGGCGGTGATGCATGGCCGCCTGGGCACAGGAGAAATTCCATTGGGTCCGCGTAGATATTTTCCGCGATTCCCGTGAAACACGCGAGCGACCGCGTCGCTGCTGCGCCACGTACCTGGTAGGTACCGTACACACCACGGCCTGTACGCCTATACGCGCATGGAACGAACAGATCGCTTTATACCGCTTCGGTCTACGTGCACTGTAAAAATGCAAAGCAGGCTTGCACGTCGGCGTATAGATCAACGTGCGCGTGCACGTGCACACGAGACAGCCGTGGACTTGGGACGTAGACACGGGTGGGTCGTTTACCTTGCACTGCTACTCCGTTATCAACTCGCCTCGATATTATCGACGGAACGCAATTTTCTCGGGTATGGGGGCAATTCGACGTTCCGTTTCCATCCCGCCCGAGCAGGGACTGGTTCCTCGTACATTCTCCCCTTGATCCATCACCTGAAACCAACGATCAAGTCACGTTTCTTTCGTTCCATCATTTCGATCGATTTCCGCGAATAGCAGAGTTTTAAAGAGAGTTTTAACGCAACGGCCAACTAGTCCCCTCGGAACAAGCAGCAGCTGCGAGTGGGAGTGTTAAATATTTCTAAACCGAGGCAGCGAAGGAGGAAAACAACAGCTCGATAAGGTGGGTGCACAGTATCAGGTAGTTATCTAGGCGACGAAGGGGCGATGCGAGGTTCGCGAGAGAGGCGAACGCAGAAAATAAAGGGGTATCGAGGATCCCATAGGAAATCGTCGGGAATGCCAGCCTCTGTTCGAGTCTGACGGAACAAAGCCGGTATAATGGGCGATCTGGTGCATGCAGCAACCGTTCTGGAATTTCGCTCGCGATACTACTTCACCCTCGATACTTTGCCTACCCTCCTCTGACTTCACTCTTCGTACATCCTCTGTGTACCTCCCCAGTCGACCACGTGAGAAAAGGACCGCGCGCCGCAGCTACCAATAAACCAGCAGCCCCGTATCGGCGATGCATCGAAAGCGTATCCGTTTTCGCGAAAGATTAGCCTCGCAGCGGATAGATGGATGGATCGCAAAAGGGAGCACGTTATCTCGTCTCATTCGCGTTTCGATTTGCCCGTTTGCGCCGTAGACGATTCGTTAAACTACAGCTACACGCAGCCGGTAATACGCTCCGAGCTTATCAGAGACGGTTTCTCCGCTGAAATTTCACCCCGGTGTTTTGCCTCCCGTTTCTCGGCGATCAATTCGGAGCCCGCAGATATCTCACTTTCCTCCCAACCCCCCGCAACGTTTCTCGCATTTCGCCGCGTCGCGTCGTTCCCCACGACACACGTCCATTCGGCGAGTCGCTTTCCAGACAATCCTCGCCCTCCTTATCCGTCGTCGATCCGGCAGACGCTATACACATGCACATCACCTATATCCCCGAGTAAACGAGCAAGCGCAAAAGAGTTGGACCGAATCGTTGCAGAATTACGGGCTCCAGGGAAACATTGAAACTCGCTCGGAAAATCTACGCTAAGGAGCAGATGGAATCGAACGTACCTAGGTACCTACCTACGTGTACCTAGGTAGCTCTCGAAAGCGAAACTCGGGTGGTCGGGAAAGAACACGGATCCGTATATCTTGGATGTCCAAAGTATACCTATAGGCGCACTGTTCTCTTTCATCCTGGAAACCGATCGAGGATTAGAAAAAGAACTGGTAAGGATGGATAGAACGGTACGTGCGTGGTGGTCGATAAGATGTACCTATATAATGTATGTGTACATCGCTATAAAAGCGGAAGTATACGTGCGCGAATGGATGTAGGAAAAGCAAAGGGTTCGACTACCGCCGTACGCTATCGGCGCCACCAAGATTTTATATCGGAATCGCTTCCATAGTCTCGATCACTTTTATCTAGAGCAATTCGTAGCCGCGCTAGTTTTATCGCATTTCCATTGGTCCATCGACTCTCGTTATTCCAATCGATTCGTTTCTCGCGCTTTCTACTCTCCTCGACGCGCATCATGTTCGCCTCTATCTGTTTCGTAACTGGTGTACTACCTGTACCTACCCCTACAGTATTCCGCTCGTACCTACATCGCTTGTACTCCTCGCCGGAGCTTCAGAAACGGTCTGGGTTAGGTTTTCGTGTAGCGCAGATCGATACCTCTCAACTATAATACAACGATCCGTCAAACGAGAATGATACGCGTCCACTATTTTTTTCCTTGTTTTGTCGTTCTGTGCCGCATTGCCGTTCGCAGAGTGACACGAACGTCGCGCCACGTCCACATTTACCTATGGTTTAATATGGGCACTTCGATCCAGAGCGCGATTTCAACCGAGTAATGGACAAGTCCGAATCTAAGCATTGATCGGCACTGGCGATTTTCTATTGAAAAATCCAATTACCCGCCGCCACCTTCCCTCCCCTTTTCGTAAGAAACGGACAGCGCTAAGGGATTGGGGACGCAGGCGGCTCGAATTCGTCTGCCACGAAAACTTTTTCCAATCCATATTCACCCTCAGCGGCAAATCGGTTTCTCATTCCATCTTCCTCCTCTCGCCCGGCTTTCTTCTCTATTCTTTTGCCGCGCTCACGTTTTCTCATCGACTTTTCGTCGGCACTTTCGTCCCCGTCCCTTGGAAAGTGTCGGGATCCATCTAAATTTTCCCCTGCTTGCGTTTCCACGCATTCGTGGATCTACATATCTGTACGGGGGTTTTCCATGAAATCGAATACCTAAACACCGTAGGTATTTCGTTAGACGGACCGCTGAACGTGGCAACTCGTGTTTACCTACCACGGTTCAACCAAACTTCCGTTTGCCAGTAATAATGGCTCGGTTACCGAACTTTGAAATTCAAGCAGCGGTCCGTGAAATATAGAATATCCGGCGAAACTTTCGCCCAAGCTCGATACAACTTTCTCGAGGTCTGTTGCAGGTACACACAATGTTGAGCGCCGTTTGATATTCAGCATCGTGAACCGATCAAAATTACGCACACATCCCCTTCCTCCTAGGACCTGGATTCCTTTTTCCCCATTCGCTGCTTCGCGGCCAACACTCCACTTTCACCGTCAGCGTCGTGGATTATTTCGACGCATCTCTCTGTCTCGTCCATTACAAAGCACAGGAGAGAACAGTTCGCTGGTTAGCGGTAGCGAGTCTAGGTAAGCGAAAGCGTATTTCAAGGGTGTTTTCCCTTTAATAATTCTGAAAAGGGTGACAGCGAAGAAGCGAGAAGCGCGGAGGGTAAGTAGGCTGGAAAGAAGTAAGGCGAGACCAAGCAGAATGAGACGCCAGGGCTAGAATGGAGAAAGGCTGACCTGGCCCGAGGAGCTGTCTTTTATTTCTCTTCCAGCGCCATCCGTTCTTCGGCCGCTAGCTGTGTGCAGTGTGCGCCGAAACAAGACGAAAGCTCCTTGTGTTCCTCGCACGATTTCTTCAAGTATCTCACCTCTTTACACACGCATACATAGACTGCCGTCTATCTCTCGGAGATGACGGCTATCTCGGTTCATTTATTTTCCTCCGCACCTCTCGCTTCATATTTTGCGCGAACACATAGGTACATACATATGCACGTACGTATACCTACGTGCAAGGAGGGAACCCAGTCAGCCGTCGACCTGTTAACCCTTTTCCGTCCCCTTCCGGGGCTAATTAAACAGAATTTCTCGGACAGGATCGAGTTGCAGGGTATTTCCAAAGTACTGGAAAACATTGTTACCGGCGCTGTTGAGTTATAACTGCTCGGGCTATAAGTCAAAAGCAGTTACGACTCTATCGGGCTCGGCCCTATTATTTTTCACCCTTGGTTCGATCTTTACGAGGATAACGGTCCAAGGGGTATTTTCTTTACGAGACGGGGAGCGTTCCGGCAGATCGAACGGTAGCGAAGATATGAAATCCGAATCAATTCCCGAGAGATTTCCGATTCCTGGCCTCAATAAATGCATTTTCCCTTCACGGTTGAGAAGGCTTCGCCAGTAGGTAGGTCGGAAGCGAGCCGGTTCCCAATCGCGAAAAGTGGGTTAATGTTCCCGACGTTTCTCAAAACGGGAATTATTTGAACGAATCGGAAACTGAAGCTTAGCGCGTCTAATTTACCAACAGATGGAATATCCGAAGGCGGCGAATGGCATCGCGATGAGATAACTGGATATGGCGGATGAAACTGAAGGGTAGGAGAGAGGGAATTATAGCTGTGTAAGCTGTGCAGGTAGGGCGAGAGTAAGACTAAGGCGGGCCAGGAGAATAAGGTGGATTTCATCTTTTCTGCAGCCTTTGCACGGACATTGGACAACCCTCCGGTGTGTCCGGAGGCGTGCCTCCGCAGAAACAGTGTTCCCCTGTCGTTGAGAGTCGTCGGGTGTCGTTGGAGAACGAAAGAGCCGAGGAGCGATAGAGTTAAGGCGAATATTATTCCCAGAAACTGCTTCGAATAGACGAGCGAGCTGGGTGCACGTGTATTTAGAGGGAAAGGTACCTATTCAAGAACACTCGGCTGCAACGTTATCTCCGATTATTACGAATGGTGGTAAGTAAGGAGAACTAAAAGGGGATTACGTGTCCTCGTTAAAAGCGTTGCCGCGCGATCGAAATATCGAATAGGTACTCGCATCATTGGTCTGCCGCTTCCGAGTCAGCTTCTCGAGGGACTCGACAAATTAGTTTCCCCGGTGTAATTTGCTCGATCAAACTTTTCTGGTCCAACTTTCTTTGCTCGATTCCACCCGGAAGGACAAAGTTTAATCGCAGTTTAGAGCAGCAACGACGGATACAAAGTCTCTTACGCACGGGATTAAGGATTCAGGATTTAGGCTTTAGGAGTGGACGATAAAAGCGATTCCACCTAAAGAGGAACGCTTGTTATCTTCTTCCTTTCACACATTCCCACGAGTACGTGTCGCCACGCAAGCAGTCGCAATCTTTAGGTAGAACCATTGAGCTCTTTAACCTGGATTTTGGATATTGTCAGAAACTAAAGCAGAATGATTGAGCGAAAGTAGGTACTCGCTCAAGCTTCTCAAGGAAACCTAATCCTTGTGCCCGGTTTCGGGTCGGTTGGTCTGGAATCGCCTGCGGGCACAGTCTCCGATGCCTCTGGCATTTCCGGCGCAGCGTTGCGCATCCACCTGTCTTGCCAACCTTCCTCTATATCCACCGTCTCGTCGAGCCAGCTTTGTTGCGCGGAATTCTCCACGGCATTGCTTCACGAGTTGGTTATATAGAAGAGAGGAGAGAGAGAGAGAGAGGAGGAGGAGACAAGAGACTAGAGATTTCCCTGTCTCCCTTTGCTTGTTCCGTTCCTCCGGGAAAAGAGCAACTCCTGCTACTCGACGTCTTTTAGCCTCGCAGCTCGTCCCGGAACGGAAACTCCACTGACCCTGGGCTTGAGCCATTACCACTACGTCGCGTTGCAACCCGTGACAGTCACGTACTCGACCAACTATCTTCTCCGTCCCCCGAAAACTTATCATACACATTTGGCTGGATTTACGTCATCTTTTCCCATCGTTCCCGAGGCATCAAATCGGGATTATCGCCGTTTCGAACTGCCTTCTGTGAACGCACTTGCGAAAGTATCTACTTAGATAGAAGGACCAAGGAAATAGGTCGCCACAGATTGGTATTGGGGCTTTGGGTCGAGTTCCATTGAAAGCTAGGCGCCTATTATACTTTATCTATTTATTTCACTATTGCTGTGCGTGGCAGCTTTATCCGTCGCCCCCGCGCCGTGTCTTTAGCCGCCACTCGTAAAATGCGTCTCGGGAGTTCTCAAGTATTCTTAAAATTCCGTCCCTCGAGATGCAGAATCTACTTTGGCGCGGTACGAGGAAACAACGACTGATCGAAAGAGCCGATAGTACGAGGCTGGGGCCGCCCCTCCAAGTCGAGAACGAAAGAAACCGAAGGAAGAGGGTGGAAACGTTTTCCCCCGGAACTTTCAACAGCAAACTTACCACCTAGCGAATACCTGTGTAGGTACCTATAATGGATATTGCCAACCACGTTATCGTATGATTGTCGCCCTGAGCGGGTACCTAATACAATAATAATTAGAATATCTCATGTTTGAAAGTTCGTTACATTGCGATAGCTCGCGACAGAAGAAGAACGGTAGGAGGATACAGCGCGGGCTTGTATTACTTGCGTAAACTAGTTTAACATCAAATTTTTGTTCTCATTATATTAAACGAGTTACCCAAGTAGTAGACCTATCTGTTTGCCGCAGAATGTAGAGGCGACGAAACGAGCATAAGCGAAAAAAGCGTGGGCTTTTTAATCAGCTTATTTGGCAACATTTTAATTTCGTTACATAGGTACAGTATACGGCTGAAGGTTGCTGACGGTGGCGGTGGCTTCAGCTCCAGCTCCAGCTAATGACCGCCTCGGGCCAAGAAAATTTATCGTTCGCTCTATATTTCCCGCACTGTGGATCGAGAGAAAAAAAACCGCTCAAAGGTAACCGCACTTACCCTGTTCAACGTTCTCGGCGGCTGGTTTGGAAAAGTTCCAAGCAAAAGGATCGCGATCCATCGCGCGAATCGTTTCTACCGGGTAGGAAGTTATCATCTACACACAGGAGTGATGCAGCGATGAAAATCTGCAAGCAGTTCGGCGGGTTCGGATTCGGTTTCGCGTCCGGAATCCTGCGAAATGATCCATTATCTATTCACGGGTGCTTTTACGCGGTGGTAAGTGCAGAACAAGGGGAAGCACAAGTAGGTATTATATAGAAAGACTGGCCGAACGGGGTATAATTAAGGACGGGAAGAGGCAACGTCCGACGTCTAACGATATTAATAGCTCCGAGGAATAAGGCTATAAGTTCGTTAGTCGCGCAACGACTTTGAAGACTAATGACAAAACTTTTGTCTCAATCCCGCCAGGGTGGCGAGACAAGTGTGTCTCCGGAAACGACGGCCGATTAACCGCGAGATATTTAAACTTGGGTACGCGGTTTGTACGCGGCGGTGCTCTCGGAAAGCAAAAGCTGGCCGGCCAGCCGTGAAAACGCCGTCAGTGGTAACCGTTGACCGTATCGCACGGTATCGGATATATCGAATCGATAAATTGTTACTGGCTACTATCGAAAAGGTAGAAAAAAATGCAGAGGAGAAGAGTGTAGAGAGGAGAGGAGAGGAGAGGAGAGGGAAAGGGTCGAGTACTAGCGTAGTTGGTCGCAATACTAGCGGACCCTCACGACAATTATTGGAGCAAAGTCGTCAAATGGCTTTCCTTCGCTCGACCGGTCTCGCCGTCCCGACTCCTGGGAGGAGAAAAATCATTTAGCCTGCTTCCTGAACACGACGGAGAGAGATAGGAAAAGAAGGCGCCCCATTGGCAGAACGTAATTGGTGGCATCTGTGACCTACTGTTCCGCGAAATTGATTCAAGTCTCGAGCCGGAGAATCGGAGCTAATTGGAACGAGTAACGAATCCACCGGAGGAAAATCGCCACGATTTTTCTCTCGCGTGACTAAAGTGACGCTCGCGTACTCGTCGCTCGCTCGATTAACGATTTTTAGATTGCATCGAATTCGTTCCCATCGGATATCGAAGCGCTCTGTCTTTAGGTGCCCGTCTGGATGATTTAAAACCTGCCTTTTAATTTCTCTCCGAGCCCGATCCGCTGCTGGCCACGCGATACGGACTCGTCGACACCTCCAACTTCCCTTCGCCGATGCGCCCCGTGGCCGGAACGCCTCAACAAACTTTCTAATTTAAAACTATTCTTCGATTACCTATTCGTTTGCCCCGGTGAAATAGCGAAGTACTCCGGTCCACGATCGCGGCAGACGAGCAGATAAAAAGATGCCCGGGAAAATTGGATTTGAAATTCTTATTTTTCCATGCCGCCTTTTCTCCCGCTCGTCCCTTCGCGATTCTTCGTTCTCTCTGTGTGCTGCTCGATCCAGCTCGTACCGTAAGAAAAGATACTACATAGGTATCTAGGTACCTACGCTCAAGCCCGAGGCTAAATACCTGTGTCAGCATTGTTAAGGTAGCGGCTACAGCTGACCTGATAGTCTTAAATTTTTACGTTACACGCCCGACTCTCGAGGAACTTTTCTCATCCTCCTCCTCCGACTCGCTCATCGACGCCTTTTCTCCGTTTCCACTCGCTCGCTTCTCTTTCTCCTTTTCGCGGATGTTGCAACGAGGACCGATTCGCTCAGGCGAACCCTCTAATGGAATTCCCCGCGGCTACGCGCCTACGTGCCAACGCGCTGACACGCCGCGCCACTCTGTTCTTACTTCTTACCGTGCCGAAGATGGAAAATCGGCCACAGGAGAATGGAGATCGGTTACGTTGTCGGTGCTATTTCCTCGAGAATCGCGGACCATTTCAAAGCTGCGGGTGAGAAATATTATCCCGTTATCCTGCGTCGCATTTCTTTCATCGCGGATTAGAAGATGACGCGAGCAGCAAGGATAGTTGTCGAAGTAATTCGGTGAAACTACCTTGATAACTATCGCGTAGCGATTCCACGCTCGAGTGCGATTAAACTTTGGGTAGGACGAAGTTTCCGGCAATTTGCAGCCGCGGAAAGTACGCGTCGTCGATAATTGCTAGACCTCCCGTCCGTTCTTTCCTCTCCTTTTCCCTTCGTTCCTGGTTTTCGCCCGTTGCTGGCGAAGGAGGAGGCCGTAGATCGAAGGACGAAACTGAGGAATGAAAGTTCTCGCTTCCCGGTATTGGTCGCGGCGAGCGAGAAAGGTGTGACCCTATGGTATGAGACGGAGAACGGGAAGGTGTAAGCGTTTTACACTTACATACTTACTTCCGTAGGAAGAGAAAGAAGAGAGTCGGTTCGGCGAGACGCCCTTAACGCGGAATGTCGCCTGAATTACGGTCCTCCTTATGGCCAGGCCGGCGCGGCGCGGCGCGCGAACCGTTTCGAGACAAACGAGCTAGCAGAGGCCGCGAGCGTGAATTTCTTCGCGAATTCCGACGAAATTCCGGTGCCAACGGGCACCACGATCCTGCTCCTACCTACTCGCCGTCTCCTCCTCGAGCTAGGTGAAAAGTAGCTGCGAGGAATCCTCGTACTTTTACGAAATTTCGGCAGATAAGGCGAACATCGGACGCAGCTTCCCTCTGCCTCGTTAATGCCGCTTATCCGGCCACTTGCCCTTCCTCTACTTCCCTTAACGAGCTTGCGCTCTTCCTTCGTCGATGGTTCAACGTTTACCGCAACGTGCACGCATGTCAGGCTTCGTCAGGCTTTCTTCCACGCAGCTACGGCCTCATTCAACCTTCTCGCACGCGTCTACAATTTCGTAATAGTACAATAGTATTCTACTACTCCTAAGTAGTTCCTCGTTTCATGGGCAACTACTTGCTCACATCTTTCTTTTCCTCCCCGTCCATCGAGCCCCGACAAAATAGGAAGCCTCCGGCGCCACACCTTGCCTCGCCTTCAACGAACTTGACATATTTTTTCCCCTCGCGTCGAACTGGGTCAGTTTTTTACGCACGCACGTGCGACTTTCGGCAGCTCTGTTGCACCCGTATAAAGCTTAGCCCGTCTTCTTTTCTAGATGTTCCCATTTTTACCCCCTCTGTGGATAGATAGCGAGGCGAGGATCTTGCTTTTTTCTCGCTTTTTACCTTCTTCCTTTCGCAAAATTCCTTTTCGCATACACGTGCGGCTTGGCTCCTCCTTCTCTCGTGTTTTTTTCTGCTGCTGCTTGTTCACACCTCTCCTTGCGCTCTCCTCGGATCACCGAGCGTCGATGAAAGGAGATGCCGTCGCGACTCGAGCTCGCTTCTAGGGTCGAGGGTCGAGAGCCGAGGACCGAGTGCCGAGCACCCCAGGATCGACTTCTTTTCTTCCGTGTGTGTACAAATCCGCATAAGAAAGAAGCATTAATTTATTTATTTATTTAAATAATTATACGGGGAATTCCCATGGTTTACAAGAGACAAAGCAGAGAAATTAACTAAAGAGTCTATACAATAAATAAGCCAAGGATACACGGCTAACAATTAATGTGTATGATAATTATCGTACGGTTCTCGTGGCTTGATTCTTATTAACTGGTCGTTCCGTTGAAGGTGGGAAATGTAGGAAAAGGATGGTTGTGTTCGCGCGAAAAGACCCGGCCGCTGCGAGATAACAGCGCGGATTCGCGTGACCGGGGCTGGTGGGAAAGGAGCGAGAAGGGACGGGGCTGGGCGCGGCCGAAATCCATGGTAAACGGGGCAACGACCAGATATCGGATGCCGGAATGAAAACGGGATGCGAGTGCATCGACGAGAAGGCGGCGCCGGAAAAAAAGAGCAACCTATCGACGATACGTAAACTTGGCAACGAGAATGATTACGTGGGCAAACGCTGAAATATCCACTGTCTGCTCGTTAACCGATTACGACTCGCCTGTCTTTTTTTTTTACATACAAGAATGCAACGGTGCGAACAACCGATACAAAACCAGTGGCAATTGGCCCGACGTTGCCTCGCTGTATCGATAAGCCACGCCACTTGTACGGTATACTACAAGTGGTAGTATGTGCTGGAATATTTTGCTTTACATATTAGCCGACGTGGACCGTTTCACTCCAATCAGTTCCGTTCTACGTGTCGTAGGTGCGTCCGACGATGTCAGCTTCTTTATGGTACTATTTCTTCGGAAGTAACGTTACTGCAACGAAATTGGAGTATCCGTTAGAAACGAAACAGATATTGATCGAGTTTTATGTGCCTCCTCGTCCCTCCTCCGAGCGAAACTTTTCTCGCGGGTAAATCATTTTCGCGTCGAACCTTAGTTTAACAAATTCGATTTAAGCACGCGCCGCTGAAATGTGTTTTAGCCAACTCAATAGACATCTAACATTTCCGCGAGCTTTTGCCTCTGAATTGGTTCGCTTTGCCACTTGAACTTTCCGCTAGAATCCATCGCGGCAGTAGTATGGTACCTACGTGTACCATCGTTCTGGCAAATGATCGGCAGAGTCTCGCGTGAAACGATCCTTCGCAGGTATTTAAGAACAACTGGCTCACTGCTGTCAGCTACAAGATCCATCCTCCGGACTTACAATTAGAAGCAAGCTCCTCTACCTTCCCGTTTCATTTTTGACGTACCATTCGTTTTCTGCCTTGCCGCTTGTGTTGCTCCCCTTTCTTGCAATTAGCCACTACCGTGCTCTTGCATCGCCGGTGAACGGCAAGAACGAGAAGGGTTCGAACGACGGGAAAATGGTTTCCCGGACGCCAAAGCAAATCGAGTGATGCTCGACTGGACCAAGAGAACCTTTACCATGGAAGCGTCGCGTTCGTGTCTTCTTCAACATTCGGTTAATCGAAGGAAATGCATGGCTTTGCGGTGACGCGTGTGTATGGATACGAATCTCGATGATACTCGAAAATAGTTTGGGCTGCTTTCGAGGCATTCGTCGACATCGCGGGAAATGTTTCTTACCTGTCAGGGGTAACAGGGGAAATACCTCTTACTCTTTTTTTTACGGCGACTTTTTCCCCGTAACTATCTCGTCCCAAGTTGTTGGTCTGGAAAGAGTGTAGGGGTTAACGAGCAGCGCAAACTGAAATACAGGCGCGTACACATATACCTATGTGTATACATAGGTACATATGTACTCGCGAGGCCGTCCACACGTAGCCAGCAACTAGACGAGCACCAATCTTGGTTATTGGTTCATTGATTTCTGCATCAGCCCGATGCCCAGGTTCGTGGAATTGCAAATATCGATACTCGATGACGGCCCTGCCGGCAAACAAAACCAATAATCCGTGTCTTCGTTTCCAGGTTTCCAGCCTTCTCCGGCTGTTTCTTTCACAGCGAGGACACTTGGTCCTCGTTCCCTTTGCTTCGACAACGTCCCCTTATCGCTTTCTTTGCTCTCTGCCCCTTGCTCCCCGGCGACAGACTTTGCCTGCTCAAAGATCTCATTGTTTGCATTCTCCCCGTTACCACGCGAAAATAACAACGCAAAACTTTATATTTGCATTGGTTCTCTGCAGCGGAGTTCTTTCGAAAACTTTCATTAGATTTCCCGCTGTCTTCTTTCTTCTGAAAGAATGACACAAAATGTGAGCATACTAAGTAAATTGTTTTTATCCCGAGTGTCTGCTGAGAAATGCTTGCCAAGAGAAACTAAGCGGCCAAGGAGTTACTCGACCGCAGAAGCGCGGATGATTCGGTGTGACGGAGACTACGATTGGTTTCCGGGGCTGAGCGCCTCCGCCGGAAGTCGCCGACTGTTACCAGCACGCCACACGTTGCTGCAACCCCCGACGCTCGAACTCCTTTAACGAAGCAAAGTTGGCCCTGTTTCGCAGGAAAACACAAATTTTCATCCTTCATTTTCCGCTTATCTCGCACACCGTCTCTCTGCTCTTTGGCCTTTTTTCCTGCGTTCAAAGGCCGGCACAATTTTCCGATGCGTTCGCACAATTCTGCCAGAGGATATCTAAATCCATATCCCTTAACGCAGATCGCCTTCCTCCAGGTATAATTTCTCTATAATTCTACGCGTTCTCGTGAATTTTCCCAAGCAAATAGAATTTCCGGTGAATCCCTGCTGCCTGCTTCCCCGTTCCTCTTTGCTCTGGCAAGGGGCTGCCGAGGGCTTGTTAGAGAATCGAACGATTGGACGTGTCATCGTTGGAACGCCTCGGCGCGAGCCGGGCGGTCGACTTTCAGGTTGACGGGATTTTCTCGGTAGCCAACCACGACAAATAGACCCGATCCTTCGTGACACCGCTAATCTATGTATGCGACTCCCTCGTCTCGCTTGGATGTGGTCTATCTGCCAGCAGCGGGCTAGGTTGCTCGCTTCTAAGCAGACTTTCGCCCGACCCAGCTGCCCTTCTCAACCTATAAATTCACGCAATTTCCATAAATTCATGTGCCTGCGTGGATGCTATTAATTCAGAAGGGTCTGAAAACGGTTGATCGTCTTGAGCACGGAGGTACGTTCAGTTGGCGAAGCAATTACTCGTGCTGCTTTTACTCATATTGGATAGAACGAGCGCTCGTGAAAGCCGACGAAGGTCCAGAATGTCTGGATGGGAACGGCGCGAAAGATTCATCCGAAAATGGCAAGAGTAACTTTTACGGCCAACTTTTTCACCAACGTTGTATACGCTTTCGAATGCTAGCACGGCCACTATCCGTCTTGTCGTCGGTTCCAGAAAGCGGAAGTAGAAAGAAGAACTTTTGCAGGTACGTACCCCGTCGCGTCGGCAAGTCGAAGGCATTTCTTCTCTCCAACCCCCCCGTTCCACCCACGCCACCGTCGCGCCCACGCTTTCCAGCTTAGTTAGCGAAACGCAATCTCCTTCATTGTTCCAGTAATGAGACGAAACGATAAAGTGGCACACTTTGAAAGTTTATCGTCGCTTGGCATCCGTGGATTTTGCGCGTCTTATACGCGCCACTGGGAACCGACAGAGAAGGGAGAGCGAAAGAAAGAGATAAGCGAGGTTGAAAAGTGTGTATCAGAAGCGGCCATCGTGAAAACCTACTTAAGCGGAGAGACCACTGTAATTGTGTGAAAAGTAAGGGTGTTTTCAGAATCTCTCCAACGTATGTATGAAAGACGTCCGACTTGATTCCGATATTTTGCCTAAGTTGGCAAAATCCCGCGAGGGACACGAGTGACGGAATCTAGGCAGAGTAGCGTTCACGCCCTCGCTTAAATTGTCTCCACAAACCGGAGACTCTGATTACGTTCCCTCGAAATTGCGCGCAACGATTTCTCCGTTGGTCCGTCCCGTGCGGTCCAAAGCCCGAACCGTTCGCGACCGATCACAGTCGCGTTCGATGCATTCACTGGCGGTTGACTCCGATCAAAGGAACGACATTTCTGCGTTCCGCGAAAAATGCGTCTCTAGCTGAACGGATTCTCCCTAAATGTCCGCTGGTCGATTAGCCGACACGTCAGTCTGCCACTACACGCTTTTCAGGCTCGCCAAGCGAATCACCGATGTGCGCATCTGCAGCCTGACAACGCCAGTTGCCACTTCACCAGATGCTTTCATTCGTCAGCCATTATTACACAGTTACTACATGCATATTTCGTTACGTCGCGTCGCTTCCATGCACGGCAGCCAACGACACAGTGAATATCCTCGGTTAATCGAGAAAACCACGCCAGATGATCTTCCACGCTTACAATTAGTTGTCGTGATTAACTAACGGCAAAGAACTCCCAGAAAGTTAAAGTTTTTCAACGGCAGAACGGAATTGCACCCTGTGGATTCGTACAGTCACTGCGGTCGTCATAGTTCGTACTCTCTCAACAATTTTAGGGGAGAGAAAAATAAGGGAAAAGGGGAATACGCAGGGGCAATTCACTGGGCCCTTGTTGCCGTGGTGGATAAAAACAGATTCACGTGAAGGAAATGTTTCACGAAACCAACCGTGTATTCTCGTTTCGCGATGATACAATACAGAGAGAGAGAGAGAGAGAGAGAGCCGCGCGTCGCGTCGTATCGCCAACGATAGGGTTATAGTGTGGCGCAACGTTACTAACAGCCTCTTCTGCCAGACTACTAGGATTATTGTCTGCAGCTCACGAGACCACCTCAGTTGCCAGTTACAGCAAACATCGTTGTTACCTGGATCTTTTATCAGGTGGCGTGTAATCTATCAAGTTCAACGTATAGCCTGCAATCGTAAAATAAGCACTGACATCTGCGGCACGAGGAAGTTGCCTTTCCATCTTCCTATAGGTAAGCTTCGACTGCCGACAAAGTTCTGGAAAAGAAGGGAAGCGCACGCAACAGACACGAGCGAAACTCTACGAACGAGCCACTGTTAATGGCAGTTGGGCTTAATTCCGCATTATGCTTATGTAAACGTTACACAAGTTTGCCCACCTATCTGCAGTTTACTGCAAAGTAGCTACTTACAGTGCTCGGTACCGTTGCCCACGTGCGACGTATCGTTACAAGCTACAACTACATCACTGTGGAGGACTGTGCGCAAAACGCACAATGAAATTGAAAAGTTTCAATCTCGTGGCAGTGATACTGCAGTAGGTACGCCGACTATAAAATCGCACTGCGCCGAAACTCAGGTTGAAGTAGCATATAGCGACGATAACGCCCCTCCCTTCGTCACCCCATCTAGTTTCATCCGAATTTCTTATCTGTTCGTTTACCGTAGCCAGTTTAGTACTTTAGACGGCATAATTGGCTGCAGAGATTGTTGACGGTGTGCTTGGCGGACTCGGTTGTTGAAAGCGCGATCGTTAAATTACGAATTACAGTCCTCCGAGTTAGTTTGTAAGAAGAGACGCGTCGCGGTAAGAGACGTCTACTCGTGAAACAGCAAAATCGCGGGCTTATAGCGAACACTGTGGTTACGGAGGACGACGGAATAGCGCTTCAGCCGAGCTACGCCCTAAATAATAACAGCAGGGTCCCTCGAGCCTCGAAATCTACCTACAGTCGAGACGGACTCGGAGTAAAGTTTCCGGCTTGTCCCGTTGGAAAGACTTTACTCGAGTTCCACGCGAACATTCCGCAACGCTCTGCTCTTTCCCTTTCAAGGGGTCCAAGTATTGGAGAGTTTTTAATGAGATTAGCTAGCTAGCTGCCGCGTCACATAAATAATCCAGACGCTCGGTAACGAGCAGGTTCGATGGAGGTCGCGCTTAATTTTCCGGAGGGCCGGTGGAGGGCACAGGCCTGACGAAAGGAATCGAGCGATAATCCCAGCCTGGGCGGGAGCGCGTTCTATTCGAGACGCACGAGATAATGCTGGTTCCGTCTTTAAGTGGAAACGTTCGTTCAACGTCAGACGGGACACGTACCGGAGCTGGAGCCGGGAGCCAGAGCACACCGGTGTCAAGTCGGAGCGTAACAGGGTGAATAATCATTTTCCTTGGTAACGAGAGAGATCTAGTCGTAACCGACCCCACTTGACACTTGACCCGATCTAGGTAGCTACCTTTCTCAGCCTTCAACGTTCGATGGTCGGCCAACGGACCGACTGCAGATCGCATTCACAGTTGGATCCGGCGAAGCTCTCCCATCTCTTCGATTTCGTCCGACGTGGTGAAAGCATCGTGTCTTCGCCGATTAATCGTTCATCAGCCTTGTTCGCCGGTCCGCGAGTGTGCGTGCCCGTCGCGGGTTGACTCGATAGTTACGTAGCTGGCTAGTTAGTCGATCTAGCGGGCGGGTGAACGGGTGGACAGGTAGACGAGTCGACCCGAGCGGACAGTCGGTTGGTTCGTTGGAAGCGATCACCGGGCATATTAACGAACGCACTAGAGCTCATAAATCATACCGATGCAGGAGAACAGCCAATCGGATGGCCCTGTTAGCTAGCAGCAGCCAATCGGAGTCTTGGCCGAACGGACGCGCACGTCGAACGAATCCCACGCCCCGGAAATTACGTGTCCGACTCTAAACTCTGATGATTGATGAGCCCGCGTGGGTTCGTAGGTACGTGGAAATAGTGTGCACTCGCTGGCATCGCGTCTCTTTCTCCTCCTCTTCTTCTACCCCTTGCCTGCTCCCACTGCCATTCTTTCTCTTCTCGCTTCCATACGATTTGTTCGCTTCCCGAAACCTCCTGGCGAACTGGCACGTTCACCTCATACTTTTTCCGTTCGCGTTCGCCGTTTTTCCTTCCCGATGCTTTCCCCCGTCCCTTCGTCATTGTCAGCGGCGCGAACGAGCGCCACCGAACTCGATACGAGAGGTCCGAGCGTAACTGATTCTTAGTTATGTATTTCCTGTTGCAAGTGAGCAACAACGCAACTTTGAGAAACCGATGCGCCGCGACGTTTGTCCGTGCAAACTGCGCGTATTAAATTCTCCATCGGATGCTCGCGGCAAAAGTTCTCAAAGTTTATATATGACGACGACGACGACACCTGATATCGTTTTCCCGCCGCAACCTGTTCGCGGGGCTTTCAAGTCGTAGACAGTACAAGTAGGTACGCGGCTAAGCAGAAAGTCTTTTAAATTTCATACGGTGGTTTTGTACTTTCGCGTTCCTCTTTGATTTCTTCGGTTGAGAATATTCTCGCGGCTGTATGCACACGCGCGACTGCAGTCCGCGTTGAGATGAAAGCGGTCGCGAAACCAGGGGATTTTAATGCGTTTCGGTCAAAGCGAGCGCAAAGGAACACACCGAGGCGGCTGTCGTTCGCTAAACGGATAGAAGAGCAGACCAAAGAGAGACGAGTCGTTCCTTCCCCTCTTATAGATTACGTTCGAGGAGCAGAAGTATAAAATCTCACGAGTTGGACGTGAAGTGTAGGTACCTAATCGAATAGGAGAAGATAGAAGGGCCAGCGACAATCCATTGGGGATGAACGCGACCGCGACTCATAACTACATCATTTCTACATTCCATTCGGAAGAAAAAGCTTGCAAGGTTTGAAGGCACTTTGCGATTAACATATTGCGTATTCATATGCAGGGCAAAGGGCCCAAATTTCGTCCCCCATTTGTATTTGACCCTGTAGAGGGTGTATAAAATGTTAGAATGAGCTGGCACTTGGCATGAATTTTCTTTGAACGTTTCTCTGTGTATTCACGGATCGCAAAATGTAATTATATCGTGTTGATACGAGATAATAAACAAAATGTGAGAGACTAAGGCGAGAAGGCAAGAAGGCGTGAAAGCGAGTCGCAAGGATTTGGAAAATCCCGAACTGAGCGTTTCCTGAGAACGAAAAGTCGGTAGGTGAGGGATCATTCTTTAAACTTATTCCACCGCGTACATATTAAGCTGCCTCGAGTGGCATCCTCCTGATCGGAATAGGAAGCAAACGCTGAAAAGTTGTACCCGATTCGCGAAGATAAGAAACCGAGCGACAGGCTAAAATTGAAAGCAGAGTGTGGAGCGAGATGAAAGCGAACGGAAGAATGACAAGACTTGGTGGAGACCCGGGGCACTCGAAATGATTGAAAGACCAAAGAAATTGAATTCTCGTACTCGATCTTGCCAGCTCGGCTTCTCTAATTGAACGACTCCTCTTTCCCTTGGCCCTCTCTCTTTTTTCGCTTGTCAATTCTATCTCTCGTTCCCGCCACCCGTTTCCCTCGTTCCAATTTATCACGGCGTCTCACTCTCGCTCTCCTTACTGCTTGTGAGTCGCACCGCTCGCGCCGCCCGCGTCATCTCATTCGATTTTCAATCGGAAAAGTTAATTAGGATACCTACCTATTGGAACGTTCTGCTGAAATACTGCGAGCACCTCGACGAAACGATTTGCATTATTTTGGGATCGTCAAGTTTAAATCGCGTTAGTTCCTGCGGGTAATCTGCCACCACCAATTCTATACCAAAGTAGGTATTGGCCCCAACGCAAGGAGATATTTCTTGCTGGGATGCGCATCGATCTCCGCGTCCAACCTCGGTTTCATATTCTTATGACAAAAGGAAGGAAGGAAGAACGGAAGGAGCGGTAGTTTCGCGCTTTCTCCGTTTTCCTGTTCACCGGAGAATCGTAAAAGCGGCTTGGACGGGCCATAAAGTCAAGCAACCTAAACTTTTCGCCTTTCGTTTGGTCGGATTTCTCGCAAATGCCTACCTATACGCTTTGCTGAATTGACGCGAGAACGAGCGTGCATGCTTCGCGATGTTAAGGTCGAAGAAAAATAATCGCTTGGAAATGAACGAAGGAAGAGAAGGGATTCTAGCATAGATGAGATAGAAGAGAATGAGAGCACGAGTGGGATACGAGAGGGAGATCCGCACGAGTCCACGCATCGGTTAATAAATGGCAACAGTGCGCAAATAATGTGAATCGTCCGATCGTCGGAACTTTAATTTCGCGAATTATGGAATTAAACTTGCTGCTGCTACTACGAGGCGAACACGCGTATGTAGAATTGCAGTTGCGCACCTACGGCCGATGAATCGATCGTTACATCGCATTGGCACGATATTGCCGTCACGTTGAAGCGTCGAGGCGTCGAAGCGTCGATGCGTTGAAGCACAACACGCTTCGTCGACACGCTGGGAGGAAACAGGAGAGCGAAGGGTAGCTGCAAGCTTATTAGTGGTCCATGTACTTGGCTACACCTGCTTAGCTTTCGGCCGGAGTACCGATGCACGAGACAAGAAACGCGGAGAATCGCGTTTAGGCGGACGCGCTCTATAAAGGCGAGAACGCGTTGCCTCGCTATCGACAAAGCGAGGCGGTTCGTTAACCGTGAAATTTTCGCGAGGACCCGTATCGGGCATTCGTCCGGGTGGACTGCCGCCACTAGAGGTATATAAGGGCATTGTTCGCTTCCTGTTTTGAATATCGAATTTACGAGCAAAGTTATGAGCCGCGCCCGCACCCGCAAAATCTTTCCCTCTCAACCGCATTTCCTTCTCTCCTCTCCACGGCACTTCTCCCCTCCAGCAAGATTCTAACTTGGCCCGTAAAACTTGCCTCGGAACTCGTCTCCGAAAGGCGGACTTTCCCCTTAAGGGTTTCCAAGCCAGCAAGGGATACGGCCGGAGGTGTCGTAAGATCCACGCTTCGTTCCGCATTCCGCGATATCGGTTGACGGTGAAGCCGGAAAATCGATCGTCCGAATCATTCGGAGCGGTAAGCCGTTCGGGAAAGACAAAAGGAACACGCGTCGGCCCTCGGACGAGATCGCGGGGTTCAGGTGTAACATACGAAAGACAATCACATCGACCTTTCTGGACGCAGAGCTTCTTTTTTTCGGATGAGAGGCAGTGAGAGAGTCTCCTCTGCGTTGGTGAAAAATTGATGGTGGGTACTCGCGAGCACTGTTCGTATGCAGCTATACAGGTAGCTACATTGCGCTCGACGAAAAGACGGTGCTCGAAGCGTCCACGTTTCGAAAGCGTGGCTTGCCGCTGCCACGAAAACTACCGATTCCACCTGAAGTCGTTCACCGCGCTAAGGCTTCATTTTCAGATCACGTCCGCGCCATTGCGCTAAGCTTCGCTCCTCCTTCCATCTATTTCGGAGGCATGGGATGCTGAAATCACTCTTCTTCGACTCCTTCACTTTTTTTCTCCTTTCCTCCTTTCCTCCTTCCTCTACGCATTCTCCGAGAATTCCCTGTTCCCGGGATTCGCGAGCGTCGCGAACACAAACTGGTGTAACCTAAATCAAAGTCGGTGGTTCCTCGATCCGCTGTCTGTCGGCGAGTCAAAGTTATCGCCGGATTATCTGTACCGATCAGCCTGAAGTAGAGGACCGTAGGTGAAAGCAACAGTCGATTCTGATAGTCCGAAATAATCGTTCGGAAAGGATATGCAACTCGATTTGCGCGTTCGCCGTGACTCGTAAAATGTCACGGATCACTTGACGTTCGACAAAAATGCTTGAAGCCGGTAGTTGTCGAGGGGTGGGATCCACGGGCGTGTATATAGGTACATACATGCGCGCACGGTTTAACGGTTTAAAACGCGACTGGTGCGACCTATTTACCTAAACCTGGCGAATCTAGCTGCAATGTACAGCAAGCGAGATAGAGAAGTGTAAGCGAGGATGCGTCACGAGCAAAACAGCAAAAAGCCAATGATATCAAACGGCGTAAAACCAGAGAGGAAACTGAGGGCGAATTGTTGGATTTGACTCTTTAGTGGATGCTAATCACACGCATACACCAGCTGTCCCATTTATTTATTTTGATAAATTAACCGTTCGGTCGAAAAGGTGAGACTACTAATAAGTAGCACCTACTTAATAAGCTATTGGGCCAGAGCCGCGGTTCGTTTAGACTGGTAGACCATCGTTGATAACATTCGTCATGATTCGTCACGATTCGTCGCGATTCGTCGCGATTCGTCAGGATACCACGTCGAATCGAAAGAGCTCCGCTCTCGAGTTTAATCCTATCGACGTTCGACCGTAGTCGAGCGTGCCGACGTTGATAAGGGATGCGAAGGGAGTGGAAGGGAATAGACGGGAGCAGGAAAAATCGATGGAGAGACGAGCGGCGATCGGGCAGTTACGACTGCCGAGTCACGAGTCACGAGTCACGATTTACGAAAAGGGTAAACGAAGCGGCTGGCTATGTAGGAGGGGAGGGGTAGGTAAATAGGAGGAGGCGATGGGGTTGGGGATGGTGATGGGTACCAGAACGTGGAAACGCGTGTACACAACGGAGGCCGTTTGCGAGCATCTATGCGCGTATTCCGACTCACGTACGGCCACGGACGAGAATATACGGACGCGCCAACTGACGACAACGAACGAGGGGAACGTATGTCCTCGATCGTGATTTTCGAGTGCGCCTCTCTACAAACCTACTGTTCAAACAAGGGGGTGCCGAGCATCGCCAGATACGAAACGGCGAAACAAAACGATGGGCCACCATCGGGCAAGACGATGTCGACGGCGGCCAACATTCAGCGACGAAGGTAGAGAGCAGCCCGCTGGCCCAAATTCCGTTCCTGGAAAATCTGTTGGGAAAATACACGGTTCATTGTGTCGCGCTGCAGCTTCACAAATTCTATATGTCTACAAATTCCACTTTCCGCTACCTGCTGCGGGAGCAGAATATATCCTACCTGTGCGTTACGTAACGTCCAGCAGTCGTACCGAATACGGTACCTACGCCAGTTACGTAAGAGGTCGCATTTCGTACGATTGATGAATTTTCGCCACGAGGCCACGGTTTCTGCAAAGAACTCGAGCGGTTAATCGAGTGTCCCTCGAATGCTAAGTAGTCTCGGTGGGGCGTGGTAGGATTCCGAAGAGATCCGAAAGATTCATGGATGCCCACATTCCTTGTCCGGATTAACGACGGGTACTCGATTCGAGAGGGCGGAGAGACGAACGCAGCACATCCGTAACCCATAACGCGGATCCGCGAGACACGTCGCCGTAGCGTCGTTGCGGCATCGTTCCTCGGAGAGCGGAAATGAGGCGGTCGCTCGTCCCACGAGCCGGTCGAACGAAAAAGAAGATACGGCGGTGGGGGAGATGTCGGAAAGAGGATGGAAAGTCTTGGTACGGACGCACGGAGTTCCCTGATCGTCGTGTTGGTCGTTTTCGTCCCGTTCGATCCGATGCCCATAATTCTGTATAGTCGCCCCGAACGGAGCCGATCGATACACGGCAGATTTTCAAGTTTCGCCGGTTCGGTTTGTTCCGTTTACTTGGCTCGCGAGAGAAAGGACCTCGCCGGGGAAGCTCGGTTCGTCCGCCAATCGAGCCAACGGCAGAGACGACAGAGACGGCGGTGTTGGCAGAAGCAGCCGGCAAGATGGGTCCACCGGCTCGAAATTCCGCGTCAATCCGTGGAATTAAAAGCTTGCCGAGCGAACTTAAGTTTGCGTTTCCTCGAGGAACGGGAGAGGCTGAGTGAGCGAGGGAAAGGGCGAAAGAAAGGAAGGGCTCGACGATCGTCTTTGGAGAGAATCGACAGGGTAAAAGAGGTTCTTGGCGAGGCCGGGTTGAAGGGTTGAACGGTCGAAGGGGATGGAAAGAAGGGGGTAAGAAGAGAGATGGGAAGGAATTCGTAAGCGCGTGGACACACAGAGAAGGGCAGCGTGGCGCGCAGCTCGGGGCTACCGCGCGAAACGGAATCGGACGAGGGAACGGCGGAACCGAGGGGAAAGCGGGGGCGACGGCGGCGGCGGCTGCTAGATAAGATAAGAGTGAGAAATCGCGGCGCTCTTGGATGCGGTAACATTAGACCGTCCCCCAACCCGTGGTTCTCCTCCTGTGGCACCGTTCGTTCGTTCGTTCGTTCGCTCCTTCCTTCCTTCGTCGTTTCTTCGTTGCTTGATTCGCCGAGGCGTTGCACTTCGGCTTAAGCCTCGAGCTCCGAACTAACTCCTATCGTCGTCCTCCTCCACGGTATCGTTCCGCCGTGTAAGCACGCGATACTGGGATATCCAACTGTGTGTACTCGTACATCGGCCTGCTGGCTGAAATTCGACCGGCACCGTGGCGGTAGGCAGGGTTAAGCGACGATGTAACGTCGGATTAACGGCAACTGCCCGCTACCGTTGCCCTGGACCGAAGACGGATCATCCAGATTCGGTTCGCGTCTTCGCCGCTCGGCCACACCATCGATCCAACCTGCTACTCGATTATCCGTACCCTTCTTCCCGTCTCCTTTATCCTCTCTATCCCTTTATCCGGGCACGCGGTCTTCCAGCACGAGCGTCTGACGCACGCGTGATCACCAATGCAGGGCTGCTTAGGGCACTGCTTAGCAGCTCGAAGTTAGAAGTAATCGTGAGGCGCCTGCAGCTGCCAATTTCCTTGCTCCCCTTTACGCAACAGAGTCGTGGTACGTAGCTAACCGTTTTGAATTAAACGCCGTGTCGGTGAAAGGCTCCCGAATTGATCGACCCCTTGGTAACCGATTTCTTTCAGGTAACATTTAATACTTACACTTCAGCGTGAGGTAAAGAACTGTGTCTTTCTATTTATTTATTTTTATAGTCTCTTAAGACATTGTACTAAAGGTAGGTAATAAAGAATTTATACGAAAACTGTAAATTATTCCTGAAAAAAAAAATCTTAAAAATGGTTTACCTTCCCGGCGGTAATAGTGGTGTTATAGAGCTTCCCTTAAGTAGGTTTGCCTTTTCGAATAATCGACCATCCTCGGCGTCTATTCCGCTGATCGTCGTTGGGGCGAGGAATCACTGCGTTGCGTGGCGAAACGCCTCTTAGGTACCTACCTCTATCTCGGTCCATGGACTTTTCTCCCTTGAAAGCCGTTCGCGATAGATAGTGACTCCCGCGAGTCCCGTGCATCAAAGCACCGACGAAGGCAGCGATGGGGCGGATCGATTATCGTGAAAACTAAACAAGTCGAGTGTGGTTCTTTGAAAAGTTGGATACAAATTTTCAATGCTCGGAGGCAGAGGCGGGAAACCTGTTGCACCGGAATGTAGCTTGAAAAGCGGCGGCTCTGGAGAAAAATCGTGATTTCTTGTAGGCGGGTGGTGTAGTGGATTGTTTTCTCGCATCGCTAGACAAGGGTGTTGGATCGCGTTTCGTTGCCTCGCGAAGATGGATACGGTGTCGATGGTATGCCGACGCGACGCCACGGTGTTATTAAAGCATCCAGGGACAAGGGTGCACGGGTGTACGGGGAATTGAATTGGCGGGGTTCGGTCGGGGTTGAGGGAGGCGTCGAGGTAGCCGCTAGAACGACCCAGAGACGTGCACGCGAATATGCGGGCGTAAATACATGCCATGAATTTAGGTTAGCATGCGAGCAAAACCGCAGCACTTGGCAGACCGACCTCGCCCAGCTTAATTATTGTCCGGCGACGGAGATGATAATCGGCTGGGGAATTAACGCTACTGGCCTGAACGATCGTTAAATCAACGGACGCAATCGATTCGGTTGGTTAAGCCTGAAGATCCGTACTCTTTTGCCAGTTTCAGACTAAGAGACGCGATACATACGAGGGTGGAATTAATTTCGGTGGTGTCGCGTTAACTCGGCGTGGTACGTATTAGGTATTAGGTAGGTAAGTACAGCGCGGCGCGACGTAGTGCTCAACGAATGTCGATAACAGAAGAGGTTGGTGAGCGTATCGATTTTCGAATTTCCCCAAGCAGCTTTTCGCAGACTCCTGCGTGGATGGTGCGACGGTATTACGCGGTCGTCCGACTACATCCTCGAGGAGGAGCAGCCAGCCGTATGCGGTATAATAATTTAATATAATGCCAACTATCGGGAAACTCGCAGGAGCGTAACAATGCCAGCCACCGCTATGGTAGCCGATGCTACGAGTCAATGGAGTCCCCGTGAAATATTCCGTTCAAATATTCCCGATACAGTACCATCGCTTCTTTCTCCACCCCCCTGGCGTTTACCGGCTTAAACCGCACAATGACCATCGCGACTCCTCTTCTCCTATCCTTCCAGTCTTTTTCTCCTCCCTGTGCCCGGCTTATCCCCTTACCTTTACCATTTACTCATCGTTCCAACTTATGGACAAGCTTATGCTCCGCCGATCTTTCCATTCGTCTTCGGAGCTTAGGAAAGGTTCCTTCGACCTGGATCGTTATTCGCTGTATCTAACGGGGACGGGGCCGATGAAACGATCGAACTAACGAAACGGCGGTTAACGAGGAAACGCTAAAGGGGAACAATAAACGCGATGCGATCCTCGCGAGATGGTACGGTAATTTGAAGTAGCTACAGCTCGTAATATCGAATCTTTACCGTCGCGCCGTCGAGCGGACGACAGCGATGTTTGTTCAAGTACCCTTCGTGACGGTAACGAGATCAAAGCAAATTTGAATTGCCGTTTCAAGTAGTTCCGGATGAACGGCGAAAAGGCGAATCCTCGAAGCAAAGGTTTGATGGAAACAGAGGCCAATGCCAAAGGGACTTGTCGCTAATTTCACTTGCTTTACGTTATCGATCAAGACGGCCATTACATCTCGTTACGTAGTACACTATCACTTTTTTATTTCAGGCATGAGCAACGGTGGCTGCGTCTAATTAGGATTTCATCGGCGGTGAGGAATAGATGCAAGGACCCGGGAACAACGGGAACGGGAAGGAAAGGCGTCAATAACTCGCGTACCACTAATTCTACCGTGGCGGAACCCAAGGTTTCCCACCAACATGACGTCGCATCTCCAGGGGTAACCGCGCGGACCGGCGAAATCTTTGTCTACGAGGGATCGCAAAGTCTGCTGGGAACCGGAGTCAATAATTTCCCTCTTCCCGCTAAATCCCTCAATTTTAAGGTTACGACACTTACGACAGGCTAGGGATGTCAATAAAATATCGATGTAGCGAATATTCGATATTTTTTTTCGCGGAATATCGATATTTATAAACAAGAATCTCACCTTTGAAATCGAATTACGTAAAATTTTGAGACTAATGTTCAGGCAAAACCACAGAAAAACGTTAAAATGTTTACCAGTTTGCATCGCCATTTTTAAAGCACATATATATTTCATACCAATTATTTTTCAATCTGTATGGTAGTAATAAACATTGGGTAAAAGGGTACATCTGGATTTACTTTCATTTTTTTAAAATAGTCCCCTTAATAAACGTAATTAAAATAGCATATAATTTGTTTAAATCCTACCTCAATAATTTTAAAAAAAGAGCCGATATAACGATATTTCTAAAATGTACAAATGCAATGGTAGGATAACTCGGAATCGTTTAAAGGAGTTGATCGTGATCGCGACTTGGTTTCTCGTCAACTTCAGCTCTGACGTCCCTCCCCTATTCGCGCGATACCTTGAAAAGTGCAAAGTCCCAACTACCGGGTCGTTAATAATCGTTAGACGCAGACGACAAAGCAGCGACCTACGACGCGATTCAGCGTGCGAGCCAGCCCGGTGGGGCGTCACCGACTCACCGGTGCCCGTCGGCGGCGCGGCGTTCACCCATTCACCGAGCAGCTTTACTAACAGCGAGACCCAACACCCTAAAGCGGATGCGATTAACGCGCGATACGTTGAAGCTTATTTCCACGTGATGCGCGGCTATTCGATAACCTGCTCGATAACCATTGGCGGGAATACAAGGCCGAAGAAAGATCCGCGTTACAACGCTACAGGTTATTCCCTTGGCAGAGGAGGAAAGAAAAGTAGCGGGGGCCGATGGACTCTGCAGAAAAAGTTGACGCGATAATTAGGAGGCACGGCGTACTCCTTCGCGGATTTAGACGCGCATTATGTATTTAAGGGAACGCGCAACTCGGGCGAAGGTGGTAGCAGAGGATGGCGGCAGTAGGTTGTACCGGGTGGAGCTGCGCGGTGCATTGCGATGCAATGCGATGCGATGCAATGCACCACTATACGAAACCACTTTGAGTTTTCACGGAGTTGCACCGCTGCAGCGTTGCACCGATGCCAGCTTCATTCCGCTTGTAACGCGGGTGTTTGCGGGCGACGGAGATGGAACGAGGCGGAACGAGGATTCTGGAGAATGGAAAGAGGAAAGCGGGCAGGCGGCGGCGGCGGCGGCAGGGTTCCGCGGTGTGGCGTTGCGTCGCGTCGGTTAGGGGCTGGAAAGCAGGAGAGTGCGGAACAGGAGGTTGAAAAAGTTTTATCGAATGCGGTCGTGCCGCCTTCGATGTTACGAAACACAATTATCTTGGTAACGTCGGTTACACCGAGTGTCTTGCGCGTGTTCGAGAGTCGGACTACCCTTGACGGCTGGATCGCAGAACTCTGCGCAGTATCGAGCCGAGGTCGGTGATCTTTGCTACCCGCGTACGTGTGAACCGCCTCTAGAGCGGAGCTATCGGGGCAAGTTGCTCCTGCGACTTCTAACTACACCAAACAGGTTTCGCTTCGAACACGACTCGTACATTAAAGGTTAGCTGCTTGTCGGAAGGAGGGGGTAGTTGGACAAAGTCGAGGACTTTAACACTGACAGGGTAGCGCGAGGAAACGGAACTCGGTCGTGTCAAATGTCCAAAGCTTTAGCGACTCTATCGATCTGCGTTCTCGCTATATCGCTCGCTCGCGTAATACCTAGACCGAAATGTCTTTGGACCTTTGCGCCGGGCGTTCGGAGGCGTAATCGATCCGGCTGGATCGGATCGTATCGTATCGAAACAGAACGGCACCGGTGGCCGTGTTGGCTCGCCCGGCTGCTCTCCGGCCATCCAACTATCCGAAGAAATACAGCGCCTCCAAGTCCTTTCGTAGACGTGAAACTTTCTACCAACCGATTTTCTTCGTTACCGCCAACCGGGCAGAGTTGGCTCCCCTTCAACAACGACCGAGAAAAGTTACGCCAAGATAGTTCCCCTCTCGCTGCAAACTCTATCGACGCAAGTTAACGTGTCGCACTCCGCAACGGTGACAGTTTTGCCAGAAGACTCAATCTCGTTTCGGTTCAGGCGCGAGAAGAAACCGGAAGCTCGTCGAGTGATCGAGTAAGGATTAATCGCGCAATCGAAGGAGGTTCATAATACGAGATGTGAATAACGAAGTAGATGCAGCCTAAAGTACGTACGCGTCTATGAGCAGCGCGAGTTAATGCAGCTAGTTGTAACGCTAGAGATATAGCAGTCGAATTGACGAGAAACAAGGTGTACGAGGAATAGTCGCACACCGAGTATACCGCTATAAAACACTCGCCGTTCATGCATACTTTAGCAGCAGCTGTCCTAGCAGCTCCAATTCCCAAGCGTGTCGATAACGCGTCGGCTTAAGCGCCGTTCACAACCGTAGCCGTTTCGATGCAAGCAACGCGACGCGAGTAACGCGGCGCCTCCAGCGACTCGCAACACGTCCATCAACTTGGAATCTGCTTTCGAATACATTAGGTGTTGTACACAGTTGGAATTGACGCGTGCATCGAGTCGTAAACTTTTTCACGACACTTCAGCGGCCAAGCATAGGTACGTAGCAAGAGAGACACCGTTACATGCTTCTGCGTTGTTCCTCGTTCGCCTTTTACAATTAGACGAATTTAACGCTCATCCGAGTATAATGCGACCAGACGAAATTCTTCCGGCGGAGTGATCCGCCGAGCGTAAGTCCGTCTCTTCCACGATAACGATTATACGGTCGACTAAGTAGACACGTTGGTCAGACGTTCGACGGTGCGCCGCGCCGGTTCGCTGACGATCGCGTGGTCTACTCAACGATTATATCGCAAAATTTCCTCGGAACGCGCACCTGGTAACGGCCGAGGAACTCCTCGGAAACGCCTCGGTAACGCTATCGACTTTAATTACTCATAACCGCCGTAATCGCTATATGGTGGTTAAAGCGATTCGCTTTGAAATTGCGTCGCAGGCTTTATTGCGACCAACTGTTAATTCGCGTCTTAAGGCGGCATTCTGAAATTAGATTACCGGTCTGCCGCATTAAGTCGTTAGCTACCGACGCCGCACCGCGCCGCTCGCTCGCTCGGACTAGCGTGCAACGATTACCTACTTCCATCGAGCGTGCTCCCAGCAAAAACAGCCCCCGCAGCGGAAGAATAACTTTTGCTTCTCCTCGCTTCGGATACCGTGCTGCATTCGAGATTTCACCTACGATCGATGAGCGAGCACTTTTCGTAGCTGCCGCGTATCGAACCGTCGCGAGTACGCGTATCGCGCGTGAAATGGATGCCGTTGTATATCCACGGTAATTAGCTATCGGGGAAATGGGTGCGCCAACCGAGCCGTTCGAATCCACCGGATATACGTAGGTGCGCGGTGAATATCTATCCAATCCTACCTCGATTTACCTCGATCCGCTCTATCGCATTTTTCACAGTCTTGCTCGGCTTTATCCTACCCTCCATCGCGTAGGATCTTCACTCCCGCCATCCTTTGGTATCGTATCGGATCGCATCGGCTCTGGCTCTCCCGGATCTCGTTGCGCGCCAGCTTTAAATCGGTCAACACCAAAATCATCTATCCGATCGAATTATTTCGGACCTATTCATCTGTTCCTTTGATCGCGCGTTTCCCGCAGCTCACGACTCTGCTGCTTTGACGGTTCCAATATAGAGAGCTCGTCGCGTATACAGGGCCGGCTTGAAAACAATTCAATCAACGCATTCCTCTTTAGTCTGTTGGCCGAGGGCGCAGCGTTGAATCGCCGCTATTACACCGGCAACGCGCTAATCCCGGGCTTTGTCCCCCTGCTGGTTCTTCCGCTACTTTCCCCGTTGACGGTATTCCTTTCATCTACATAGCTGGATGACTGACAATGAGAGACTGCGTTGCTGGCACGAGCTTGCACCGCCAGTTGAAGGCAGCCACTCGAATCGCCACGGCTGATAGCGGAGTATTTAAAATGCTGGTAAATTGCGACCGATTGATAAGCAAAAGTGGCAAGGATATTGCGGCCTATCGTTAAAAGGCGATAGCAGGTCCTGCGTGGCTGGAATTGTGGGAGCGATTGGGATCGAGAGCGGATGTTTATGGTAGAGTGGCGAATGCGTCAGGGGTGTGAGGTTTGAATGGTTTCGTCGAATGCACGTGGAGAGCTTGGGTGACCGGGGCACGTGTCAAGAGTGTGTGTTAGGCCCGGTCCAGATCTGAACCGAACCCCGAACCGAACGCCGCTTGAGTAGTTAGACGGAGGAAGACAGGTAGATCACTGCTCAAGTGGCGTTCGGGGTTCGGTTCAGATCTGGACCGAGCCTTGTAAGCGCGAATCTCGGGGAGCGCAAGATTAGAATAGATGAAGTCAGTCCTGCAGAGTTCGTCCAACGAGAGGCATCGTCGCCTGAACCTATTCTAGTAAATATCGTGTCACTTTTCCACGAGTGTGCCATTTAATCAATCCTGCGATGATCACCTAACATCCCTACAGAATGAATAGCGGAGGATGCTATCGAGCGTAATGCGAATCCCGAAAGGGCCAACGGTTACTCGCAAGATAGTGGATTGCCGGCAGAACTGAAAGTGCAACCGTACGGGAGTGGAGGTTGCCGCGTGGCCAAAGATACGAAGGAAGGAACTGCTGCTAGAACCGAGGAATATTAATCGCAGCCACTGTCGTATTCTCCGCTATAGGCTGCCTCATACCGCCCTCGGCTTCTCTCCTTTCTCTCTCTCACCCTGCATCACCGCTCGGTATCAACCGGCCCCGCAGTCCCGGCAGTCCCGGTACCGAGTTCTCTCCTCAGCCTCCTCTCGTTCCTCGGTCTCCTCCAGCTTCTCCCTTACCCTCTCAGGGACCCTTTTCCGTGTACCACATCAAGCCAGGAGGCGGCTACTAATGAGGCCAAAAACATCGGAGCCCGGAGTTACGAGCGTCCCAAAAACGTTACCGGCGTGATTTAGAGGATGGTAATGGAGCGAGCGGACCTTATCCTCGCCGAGCGAAACGCCACCCTCCTTTTCCTCCCGCGGATCTTTTCTTGGGCTTGCACGCGCTTATACCCCGGGCCCGCGGACTTGAAGCATTTCGCCCGGGAGCGTGTAACCGCGACTTCCAAACTCTCTCGTATGCCCGTGTACGGCGTGTACCCAACTCTATCGCGGTTCGTCCTAATTGCGATCGCGTTATCTTACGCCGGAATGCGCCAGGCTAATTTTTCGGGCGGCGCGCCAACCCATTATCCGATATTGCGGTTACCGTTCTCGTTAAGCATGTAGCATGGCGATTCGCGGCTGAACGGAGGAGACGGAGAAACAGTAGTCTGGCTCAATAAGAGAGCCGACCGCGTGTCAGTCGGCGGGATACGCGATAGCGACGTATTGCCCCCGAGGAAATTTGCGCGACCATTACTTATATCCTACCCTAGTCAGCCGCAGATGCAAAACATTTTTCTCCGCGCCTTGCGAGTGACTATGACGCAGTATAATAATATTCCGACAGTTTTTCCTTGAGACACGGTCGGTAGGTAGTCGTTGCCGCGGCGGGGCTCGTGCCGCGTTCGATAACGCGTCCGGTCGAGCAGCAAACTTTCCAGGGATCTTTCGAGACGCGACCACGAGTCGAGATCCTGCCGGAGGCAGCAGCTGGGACGGAAGCGTTGTCGGGAAACGGCGTTAACGGTATCCGCGGTCTTCCACTTGACCGTTTGCACGGGGGATGACGGTTTGGCGGAGGGTGTGACAGGGAGGGAGGTGAAAACCAGAATCGTTGGTACAATGTTGCGCAATTCCAACGCAACAGCGTTCCCGGTGACACTTGCTACGTGCAGCCTGTAGCGAACGTGTTCGTTCGCACCGGGCGAACTTGGCGTGGCAGAGCTCTGCGGGAACGGCCGCGGCCGGTGTTCCACGCGGGATTGCATTTTAACGGGAACGGTGTAATCGCTCGAATTAACCGCGACTGGCCAAAAACTTTGACTTGTGTACTGTACACGTTTTCGAGCGTCAGTATACATAGGTATACAACGTACATACTGCGAACCTCGCGGCGACCGGAGCCAGTTTTTCTTTCGATTGAAGATTAAAGGGAGCGATGACTAGGAGGCCGAAGAACCGCTACAATTTCCACCGATTCGCGTAGCCGGTAATCCCCGCTGAGCTCTGTATGGAACGCGCGTAAATTCGGTATATGTAATGACCGAGGAACGGTATCCGGTTCCCCGTGATTTACCAAGCCACCTTTGGCGACCGAGTAAAACATCGCGGACCGCAATGCTATTCTCGCTTACTACTTACTTAGGTATCTACATGCATACATAGGTATTAATCGTATTCCGACCAATTGCGCTATTTTCAAAATGACGAAACACGTTACCTAGCAAACTAAATCCTTCTAGCTTCTCAAAAAAGACCCATGTCTTTCGGACCAATTCTGAAAAAGTTATGCGATTTTAAATGTCGTAAACTTTCTTTCGTCCGCCACCGTACGTACGTAGCGGAGACTGCAGAAATCGTCGGCATCGTTTCGTCCCGTAGACCAAACGCGCGATAAAAGTCTCTCCCTTAAGCAGATCTTCTCCATCTTTCTCTGCCCTCTGCCCTGTAGCATCCCCTTCGAAACTTTCATTCGAAACGATCCTCGTCGCTCGGCTGAACAAACATCATCGAATTTCTCAGGAGGATCCGAGTTCGTTAGTTTCCACGGAAACTTGACGCGAATCAGCCAATTGTTGCCTTTTTCCGTGGATATTCCCGCGAAATTCCTTGTATCCCGGCTGCCTACGATGTAACTCGGAGAAACGACGTTGACTAATCCAATCATCGTTCAGCCGCGAATCTTGCCTCGAAAGCGAGCAGCAAGAAGAGCTGGCTGGAGCCTTTGCCGCGGCAGCATAAGTGTGGGTCTGTGTTTTCTATCCGCCTCTCTCCCTCTCGCCCGTTTTCGTGCCAATAGAGACGGCGCGGCGCCCTCGAAAAGATATGTACATACATATACCTATGCTTTGTTGGTCGAACGCTCGAGAGATTTACGAGGATGTAGGAGCTGTTTTCGTTCAGACATGGTCAGCCACACTATTTTATCGGCATCGTCTCTCTCACGACCCGGGCTGGCCGCGGTGCTTCTCCGTGCTAACGCAAATACGGGTCAGCGACTAGTAATCTCGTAAATTTGCTAAACAATCATCTCGTCAACGTCAAGCTATGCCGCATAGAAAGTGACGTGACGTACACACTCCTTACAACCCTAACCGAGCCTTGGGCATCGTTTATTTTCCCCCATGTCTCTCTCCAGACGGTCGCGTTGCTCAAAACGTGTTTACGTTCGCGCCTAGCTGGCCAGCTGACCGACCTTTCGTATTTCATTGACCACGCACGTCGCGCAGCCAGAGGAAGAGAAATAGGGAACTGGGTCAAATCATCCAGGCGTGAAGGTAAACAAGTTTCGAGCGCCGCGCCGGGATAAAGACGTTGAAGAAAAAGGTGGGAAAATAAGGAGCCTCGGCTTGCCTAGGGTCGTGTGGAGTGCGTACCTATCTAACCTCTCATCTGTATCTCATTCAGTTCCCGCTGTCCCATTGAGGAGTGCACCAAGCCCTGACATAGGGCACCCTTCATCGTCGGTTATTCCGCTTGGCACCTAGAACTGCCTAATTTACGATACCGCGTTCACTATACTTCCATCGGCAAGTAAACACACACGTACAATGCACGCTAAACTTTCTCCCCCGCGGAAACTTTATTATGTGATCCGTTGAGTCGTTGAGGCGGTGCTAGGAAAGTCGAGAGGACGGGTGAAAGGAGGCACCTTTCTGCCAATCCCCGGCTCGAAAGCAGACCCTAAAACCGCGAGAACTCGGTCTGCTATCAGTCAAGTCCGAGTGGCTCTCCACTACCCACGTGTAGGGGAGCGTAATCTGGGAATCGCATCGATTTCAGGATTCGTCGAGGAGATACCGCAAAACCGTGGTTCCCCGAAATCGTTCGACGTTCACTTCCACAGGCATCGATTATTCCAACTTACTCTCCAACTAAATCCGTTCTAGCGTGGTAGCCGCGTTTGCGTTGCCTGCTCCTCGGAGAAGGTGTACTACTTAGGTACGTGATAACTATACATAATTTCAACAATTTCAGATAAACTGTTTGCTCTCCCTCTGAAAAGAATCGTTCGATAGGTACGTCGATGAGAAATCGCTAAACCAATCGATGTACCTGTGCTTGTAACTTGAAACAACGCTGTGGCCGGGCACCCTTTTATGCTCCCTCTTCTTGAATATCGATTCTCTAGCGTAGCCGACACTGGCGTTGGAACGCGAGAATTCCTTGTGCTTCCCCGAAGACACGATGACCGCGCAGTCGCGTAACGCAATCTCGGCGACAAGAAACAAGAGATGTCCGAACGTCAGCAACAGCAACTTGAAGTGGGATGGAACCTAAGCAAACAGTTTGGACAACCTGACGAACAGCGTAGGGTGGTTCGTAGTCGGTGTCGATAGCAAGAAATCGATAGAAACGAAGAGAACCGGGGAACAGAACTATCGCGAGGAAACGAATTCTGGTTAGGTGAAGTAACGGATAAACGTGATCTTATTTGTGTAGGTACATCATGCTTGACGCGAGAAGGCGTAACTGAAACGCGAGTCGTGGGATAAACGAGGCGAAAAAGTGGTATGTTCCACGGTCGATGAGTCAAGGGCCATCGGTGCGTTGAAGCGGCAGCGGTATGGTAACTGTATGGCAAAGCTATGGCAACGATAAGACAAAGGTACGACGGATAACACAATGGACCCGACCCGTCTTGCACCGTCAACCTTTCCCCTTTATTCTTGCCGGTTGTTGTCGACGAAAGAGCGATAGATTCTGTCGCGAATACACGCTGCCGCCAGCCAACCAAGAGAAGAGAAAGTGGAAGAGTCGCGCCTCGCCAGCCATGCTCGAAGGGGTAGTTCCGTTGTTCGCGAACCGTACGAAGAGCAAATATGCTAGTAGGGGTGGCTCGCCCGAGGGAAAAGACCACCATCGCGACGGCGGAGAGTCTGGCTTTAGAGTGGAGTTCGATCCTCCGGTTGAGGTTTTGTTCAGCCATTGTGATAACTCAAACAATGCTACCCTGACAGGCGCATCGCGCGCGAGCCGGCGCAAAGGAACGCAAAGGGACGCAAAGGAGGATCGAGAGTCGAGAATCTCTGTTCACTCTCCTTCGTTCGCCTTTACGTTTTGTAGCTTTACCGATTCCCACCTATCCGGTCATCTATGTAGATTTATTCCTCACTCCTCCTCTTCCTCTTCTCTTCTGCTCGAACCTCTTGTCCGCTTCGCCACAGCCGTGGTCTTTGTTCCGCGGCACACCGTCAGCTGATTCCATCGCTGGCCGTAGATCGTAGAAAAGAACAAGCAAATGTCCTGGACCGCCAGGTTGTAGTTTTATATGAATGGAAGAGCGACGGTCGGCGTAGAGAGAACCGCGCCAGAACTGTGAATGTATCCATCCAGGATTCCCTTCGACTGTTGCCCGCGGACCTTAATTCTCGCGGCGATCGCTTTTCTCTGGCGGTTAAGATTGGTTCGCGTGAAACGCTTGTTTCGGCTAAGGCACTCGCGGGACGATTCAGGCGAGAATCGCATACAAAAGCGGAGACTCGAACGCCTCTGTATACCGTGTTCCCAGCTATTACATATTCATACGTGGACACTAACGATAGTCGGAGGAGTTCCGCTCCTAACGGAGAAGCAGTTTGTTGGTTTCCCATGTTTACCAACACCCGCGTACCTACATAGCTCCTATATCGAGCGACGATGAACGCCTCTTAGACGAAGCTCGTTTATCGTCGAACCGAGTCGAACGAAGGAGCAGCGAGCGAAGCTCGCAATTTCTGCGAGTATAATTTCCATCTGCGATTTAGCGTGGTCTGCCTCGGTAATCACGCCCGAGCAACATTCTAAGTAGCCTACCTACGTTCGAGTGATCGAGCAAATTACCAAAGGATCACGAGAAGGAATTCCGCAAAGTCCAAAGTGACTGTACAAACATTTACTTCTAACGACGCAGGTAAATATCTTCCTCCTTGCAGAAACTTGGCCGTACGTCGCACTCGATATTACGGAAACTCCGAATAGCGGAAGCGTCGAAATTAAACGTCACTCGCAGCTCGGTGGAAAGCAGTATCCGCTCAGGACACTTGGCACCTTTTTCAACTTCTCGTTCGCCTGTCTCGCTTTTCGCCGCGTTTTCCTAGTTAATCACGCGCTCGGGGTCGCGGCGGCGGTCGTCTCGAGAACCTTTCGAAAGGCAAAATCAAAAGTTAAAGGAGCGGGGGAGTCGTCGTTCGGGGAAAGAGATTTCGAAAATACTACGGTATCCTTTCATCCTTCAGCGAGCTACATCTTTTCCCAACTCTCATCGTTCGCCACTTAAAACTTTCTGGCCGTTGTGCTTGTTACCGAATCTCACAAGCCCGTATAGGCAAATTAATGCCGATTCGCTGGCTCCAACTTTCCAGCTTTTTACCACCCAAAGCGAAGTCACCGTTTGCAAACCGATTGAAAGTGTGGGAGCTGTTTTTGCGATACCCACGCGCGATTCGATTCCGTGCCAATGCACGCTCCACGTTGGCGAAACACCTACGTTCGAGAGACGCTGAAAAGGAACGTGACGAAAATAAAACGGATCGGAAGGGCTTTAACAATGTCAGCTGACCAATATGTCTGGCGCGAGAGCGACCTATCCTCCCGCTGCTTTCTATTGGGTAAAGATAGAAAGCCAGCAGATTTCTCAAAGATTTTTCCCGCTCGGACGGGGGAGTGTTCTGGAAAGAAAGGAGGGAACGTTAGGAGACTCGACGATGTCGAGTGTCGAAGGCCTACGCGCCTGGACCGAAGCCGAGCGCGAGCAGTTTCCGTTCGGCTAGGGCCAGTCAGGTGCACGTTGAAAAATTCACCGAGCGTTAAAGCGGACGAGATCGAAGAGTAAAGAAAAACTGAAAAGGGGTCGAGTTGCGCTCCGATCCGCCAACGAGGAAGAGCGGAAACGCAGGCGTGAGAGGAGAGACGGGGACGAAAGTGCACGGCCAAGGAGATTTCACGGTGTCGGAGCAGCTGCCGAAAGGAAAACGAAAAGGAAGCGGTGCTCGTCACCGACGAACCGTGCATTCGCCCAGCCTCCTCGAACGTTTTCGACGGGCTGAAACGAACAGTCGGGGCGTGCTGTACGTGGCATGTAGCTGTGTATAATCTGTATCTATCTCTCGCGGGTCGTCTCCTGTTGGACCCGTCCGAACGCAAAACTCGATCACCGTTGCAACGTTCAAATTAACGATCCGCGGTATTATTTGTTCGACCGTCCGTTTCGATACTGAAACTAGAGCGGCTCTCGGTATCCGATGACATTAATACTCGGTTCAGTGAAAATCTGTTTATTCGCGACAGTCCATTGCAAAGGGAATGAAGCTTGGAAAATTTCCACGATTATTCGCTAACAACGATCGACCGACACCTGACAGAGGAATAAAATCCAAGGCTTGACGACCGCGTGCGGCGAGCCGTGCAGCGGTCAAATCACTATCGCGACAGTTTCCCGAGGAACATCGGTGATAAAGTTAACACCTGGAAACTGATTGCGAGCTTCTTCGCCAGACTATCGTCATCACGCGTCAGACCGCGTCCTTCTTCGACACCTACGCTAATTATAACGATTCCCGCTCTTGGAATCCTGTGCGCAGCGAGCGATTGGCAAAACGAGACGGCGCGGCGCGCGCCGATGACGACGATGCATAATGTATTAGTTATTAAAATCCTTTCCGGTCGGCTAAAAAGTTCCTCGGCGGGAAAAAAGGGCGGAAACCGCGGTGAATCGTCCAGCCGTTGCAGCGGGCGAGCGCGTAATTATACGGACGAACTTGCGTTTATGTTACGTAATTAGCGCGAGCCGGTTACGAAAGACGCGGCAACGTCTAGCCTTTGCATATTTATAATTGAAACGTCCGCGCAGCGGCGGAACGGCCGCAAACGTTTAAACGAATCGGCTACGAATTTTCACAGCTGCTCGAAAGGATTTCGGGCACGATCGGATAGCAGGGATCGTATAATCGGCGAATGGTCGGAGAGGATCGATCCAACGCGGAGCGCAGATTCGAAGAGGAGCGCGATACACGAACGAACTGCATCGTCGATCATAGAAGGATGAATGGTGGGACGATGGTGATGTTACCCTTCTGCGTAGATCCCCGATTCAGCTGGTCTGTGATGAATCGGCCTAATTTCGCGGCCGAAAGGTCACGTAAGCTCGGTAAATCTTGAACAGTGGCATCGGAGAAGCGAAACATTTAGCGGCATTGCACGGATATTCCGCAATGCTGGTCGGTGCGTGCTGTAGTGTGATGGGTAAACCCTCCCAACCCGAGCCGATTCTACTCGACCCAAGCCGACCCAACCCGATTGACCACTGAATAGTCAGTACGCAAGAAGCGATTCCTAAATCATATCAGCGCGCTCGAAACACACGTCCCGCATTCCTAAACTGTTTACCATATCCTACTGCCAACGAGCTTGCACGCAGGCCCGAGCTACCGTTGCTGCAACTCTCCCTGAATCGGCCAAATCTCCCGCTCTCTGCTTCTCTCTCTCTCTCTCTCTTGCTTTACTCCTGGGACGTAAAGCGTTTCCAGTAGTCAGCCTCCACGGTTGAGCGTGGTCCGGTCTGCCCGAGGGACGGCCAACGAGTCGCTCCACCATCCATAATCACCCTCGGCATACCGTCGATGAGATTAATGTCGGTCTCTTGCTACCGACAACGTCGCCAGCACGGCGTCGATGAAATTCCGTTTCCCTCGGTTCCGCTCGAATCCCTCCAGGCAACATCAAGCTCGTATAATTTCATCGAACGAAAAGCTGCACTACCGAAAGTAAAGCAGATACGTGGCAGAACACGACCACGAGTTACGGACACCGGGAGGATAGGACATCCGTTGCTGTGTGTACCTATCACTGGATGAATCGGTGGCTGTGCAAACCGGTGGAATATGCTGGTTGCTGGTAATCACCGCGCAGGTTATCGTGGATGAGATTAATGCCATCGAAGGTCATAGATATCGGGTGCACTAATGCGTTACGCCATAGCCGAAACTTGGGCTCGTTGGGCTCGTTGGAGAATTCCAGCCAGATAATCGTTTCGAAACAACCGAGAGTCCCCTAATGAAATATCGCCTCGGCCAATGCTGCGCCCGCGGCAGAACTTTTCCATCAGCGGCCAGTGAAAATCCAACGCTCGGTAAATCTACCGAATTCCCACTTACTCGCCAATCCACCTACTCCTGCAATCCTAGAGGGGAACGAGCCGAAGCCACCGCAACGATAACTACTCCCAGGCCGATGGAATCGAAGCATTCGATCTTGATTAACACGGGCCCTATACTTATCCCGTGCAACAACCGTACGTCCAACGGCTAACAGTAGCCGCGACGTGTCGCGCCGCGCCGCCGCTGCATCGATTTTACTATTTACGTGTCTCTCGGTGACCGATCGAGGCAACCCCGGAAATGTCACGTGGCTCGAAAAATTCCGACGCTTCGGGAATATAGGTGTCGGGAAAGAATGGAGAGAATTCTAATCGCAGCTTCGAAACTGATCCATACTTGGACCGCTTGGACGATTGACTCCCCGGAAAAACAGCAGATTGATTATGAAAGGCTGCTGCAAGATCGCAGAAACGGTCGATGTCCATCGTTTCCTGGCGCCTAGCGGTTAATCGGCAATGCGAAACGTCCGCAGTGTACGCCGAGACACTCAGCTTTCGACGGGAAACGTTTTCAAGCCATGCAATCTCGGTCCATTCGCGATTTTTAATAGCTACGTCCCGAGTGAACAACGAAATTACACCGTCCTTATCCATCTATCGAAGTACGCCTGAAACGAATCGACCAGCGACTTTAAACGACTTTAAGCAACTTTTTTCCACCCACTCGGAAATTTCCCTCCCGTATTTTCGAGGCTTCGCTCCGGTGCGGCGAAACACCCTTAAGAGTTCTCCAACTTGCTAGCCAGTTGGAACGATCTACGGTCGATCGGTCGCTTAACTGCCGCCTGAACGGACGTGTCGCTGCCTCGCTTGTCTCGCTTCACACCGAATGCATTTCCCTCGAACGCTTCAAATGACACCCAGCCATGCTTCAATTTTCACCATCACGCGAAACAGAATAATCAAACATTTGCCTACACCTAAACGTTGTCAATAGTAGTTCTCCAGCACCGTTTCCTCGTAATTCGGTCGAAGCTAATTTTCGGAAGCGTGATCTACGCAAAGTATTCCTGGAACACCTACTACGGCGGAAGAAATCTAAGGTTTTCTTGCTTACCTGTCCGGAATAGTCGCCAAAGAAATCCGCGTGGATGCGTTGGGAACGATAGTAGAAGGCAGTCACCGCATATTTTTTACCGTGTTCTCCGAGCATTCACACGCCGCTACTGCCGTCGCCAGTACCACTAACACTGCTACCACCCGCACCACCACCAACACCACAAGCACCTCCACTACTACCAGCACCACGACCACGCAACCAACACTACCACCATCACCAGCAACAACAACAGGAACGGCGCCGGCGACGACGACAATAACAGTAACGGTAGCAATACTATCAGCGCCGAGTGTCGCGAACGGCACTGTCACCGTTAATACGTGTTGCCGCAAAGGGTCGGCACTAAAGCATGGATCCACTGGAAATCCGTGTCTCTGTGTCTAGCTGCGAGCTTCGAACCGAGATCCTTGCGAGTTAGAAACATCGTGGTCGATGGGGAGACTCATGTTTTTGAAATTTCATCGGGGGTTTTCTGTCTCCGCACAAGGGTGCTCCCGGCGAGCACTCTGTCAACGATACGTCCGCTGTGTGTGTGGCACTGTGGCAGGCGCGTGAAAGTTACACGAGATTGTAGCTGGTGTTGACGACGCTTAGCCGCGTACGAGCACGGCAACGGATGCGGTAGCGACGAGCACGTTGCCTGAGGGTTGCTCGAGCGCGTTTCACCCCTACCGTAGCTGGGGTTCGACTAAAGTGAGAACCGAACCTCGTACATTCGTGATACCCGAGCGCATGCTCTGGCTTTCCTCGCTTCCTCGCTTATCCTCGTCTCTACGTGGCTGCTCGTCGAGTACATACTTGCACTGTGTCGCACCTATAAAGGGTGGTCAAGAAAATTCTCACGGAATCAAAACCTCGTCGAAGAAGGCCTCATCGTCGATCAATGGCCCTTTCGGGTCCTCTCGCTCCCCTAATACCGCCCCTTATAGCTCTTCGTAAAATCCCGCTGGCATTTTCTCTCTCTCTCTCTCTCCAGTTAAAGCACAGACCCGCTCTGCGTCAGAATATAACTGTGCGCGCGTTTTTCCGCGTCGACTACACTTAGTTATGTGTACACCTTGTCAGTCCTTCTTATTTCATCACGAGAACGAGCCACGAGACGCCGACGTCGCAGGAGAAATTTTGCTTTCATCCACACCGAGAGGGAAAATGCTCATTTCGAAATGAAGAAATGAAGAAACAGAGAGTCACAGGTCACAGCTACCCGAGATGTTTGGCGTTCGAACGCGCAAGCAAACATCCAGCCTACGAAATCAGACAAAATTGGTTATCCTACTGATTGCAGAGGACTGCGCATGCGATTTTACCAATTTTCAACGGCAACTTTTAACGATCCTTTGCCAGCAGCTCGTTCTCTCTAATGACCACTCCGGAACAACTACCGGAACAAGTGCATGGAAAAAAGCGTTTCTAATTTCCGCGCGTTCACGCGAATTTTATCGCTTTGGCGAAAAAACCGTTAGACGGTGGTCGTCGATCTCCCGTTACCTTTCTTTCTTTCGAAACCCTTCCTCGCCCCTTATCCTTGCTTGATCGTCGGGCAAGTACCCGCAAAGTTTTTACGATCAGACTCGGTTCGATATCGATCGTAAACGAAAACGGTCAGTGATTTCCAATGGCGAAACTCGGGCGAATATGGGAAGCAGGGAGGCCAAAGGACGAGACGAATTTCGATCTAATCCAGCGAAAGGAACTGGATCGGTCCGCGAACCTGTACAGCCTTTATACATATGTAGACCTCTGCGTATGGGCGTACATATGTACACATACCTACATAGCAAACGCGTATTCAGTCGTAGACGTGTTATCGGCAGGGTCTGGCGGTAAACCCATTTCATTCGGTGCCCGCACCGACGCGACGCGAACTCTTCGACGCTACGATTCTTTGAATCTTGCGAACACGGAAGGACTCTACAGACGACAGGCGACCGTCGTACGTTCTCGTGTCTCGGATCAAGGATTATTCTCGATTCCTAACCACAAACCACCTCGGAATAGATGCTTATGGTTTCGTCTGCTGGACTCGTTACCGAAACACATTGACCGGGAGCAGAAGATTCGCGCGATCATATTTACCTATATGGACATTGGGATGGCTCTTATTTTCGACCTTTGAATTTTCTTCGCGGCACCCGAGAACAGTTCCAAATAATACAAAAAAATCTGTGCAAGGTTTGAGCCCGATCGGAGTAAATAAGAGCCACCCTAATGGACATACATATCTACATATACGTAAGCACGCGATAGTTTGAGCGAAAAAGTCGGTGCTTCGCCGACCGATATTTTCCTCTCGCGGCGACTATTATTTTGCCGTAGTTCGCCGCGTCCACGACATTCGCATATCCATGCTACTTTTTTCTCTTTCTCGTTCCTTTATGTATTAGCCGACGGCTTACAGCGCTCGTTCATTCCCTATTACGAATAATGGAATCGATTTGCAGGACGATTTGCGCTTGCATTCCGTAGTTTCCACCCTGTCCCTAACGGAATCATTTCGTTGAGCGATTCATTTTCAAATTTTCTTCTTGCAGCTTGAATCAGCATCTCTGCGCGTTCTGCTTCTTTCCGCAGGCTGGTTACGACAGGCTTCCCGCTTAGGTTACCGCGTCGTCTCCTTCCTTCCGTCTGATTACGCAACCTTGAACTGCGATATCAGGGAAAGGAGTCGATAAAATTTCACCAGCTGACCCTGGCGAATAGGCGAAGCCGTAAGAGCCAGCTAGAACGTTGGTGCTACACCTCCGCCGAACCAGGCCACAGAGTTAAAAAACTACATGCACGGTCCCTTTGACGACGACACAAGTTCCATGTAGGCACCACAGAGGCGCAGAGACCGCGAACGTTTTATAGCGCTTCCTACTTGAATAATTAACGCCAGCGCGGCGTTTATAATTAATACGACCCATTATCGCGGCCGAGCTCGAATTTCCTCGCATCGAATCGTCAGATGGTCGACCTAATTAACCAGCGCCATTTACAACCGGAATAGCGGCGCGGTACGAATCCCCGCGAATTTTACCGCGCCAATTACAAATAGGCACGATTCCCGGCATATAATTGCTTCGACTCGAGCCGTAAAGTGCGAACACGCGAGCGTCGAAACGCGAAAATCCGCGAAGCGGACTCGAACGTTGCCGATATTCTCTGGGAACCGATTCGAGAGCCCACCCCTTTCCTTTGTCCCGTTGCCCAGACTATATACTCCAAGGCTGCGCGGATATTCGCCATCTTGAAATTCCGGAAAGCTCGCGGAAGTTTCGCGAGTTTCGCCAATAAGTTTGTGTATCGCGGTATTGCAGCTGGCCGAGCTCGCCTAGTTTCCGTCCGACGATCTTCCGCCGACGCCACACTCTGCTCCCTCTACACAGTCCCTCTGTTTTTCTGCGCCCGGAGAGAAATCGGCGGGATGTATAAGTACCCACCTACTTACTCGCCGAGGAAACGATCCTTCGGAGGAACGAACTCGTGCCTGCTCGACCCCCGAAGCTTTTCAGGGGACCGTCCGTACGGGTGGAGAAAAGGTGCCGGCGGGGCTAAAAATTTCATCCCCCGTTGGAGCAGCACGCGGCGCTCCTTTGTTTCGTACGACCGGCGCGCAAAAAGCGTATTAGCAGCACGGTCCACCGGTTAAGTTGAGCCGTTGGCCGGGCCGTGCGTGCACGGTTTAATGCGCTATTAACGAGTTCCGCGCTCGCCCCGCAGCGGAAGGTGGAAATCGTAATTTCAAACAGTGCATCGGAATACTCCCGTCCACTGCTGCGGAGATGGTCCCTCGGCCCTCGGAATTATTACAGAGCCAATCGTGTCGGGAATCGTGGAGCTTTTCCTTTTCTCGCGCCACTGCAGCGTCAACTGCCGAGAGGAATCCCGGAGACGGGGGAGATCGTAACAGCGTTCTAGAGCGGCAGCGGAGAGAAAGGGAGAGGCGAGGGAAAAGGAGGAACGGGCGAAGAGGAAACTCGTTTAACGACCGTGCCAGCGAGCTGATACACGAACGACACGAATTACATCTGCAACCCGATGCAAATTACGGACTTACGAAGTATTGTTGCAGACGTGCGGCGGCATGCGCTGCAAATAATAAATCGGGCATTCCCGGTGCCCCGCCGCGAGACGTGGTGCACAGCCCCGCGGTCCCGGAAATATCAGAGGCGACGCGCGTATTTCGAAACAAATTTAATTTCCCGCGCTCCGTTTTCCGTTTGGTCGAGCACATACCTACTCTCTCGTCTGCCGAGTCGCTGCCACGCTAACCGTAGAACGGCTCGATGTAAATGCGCATCTACGTATGGGAATCGTGTCGGGCGAGGCGAACGAATTTTCGACGATGGCTACTTCCGAGCGGTTTAGCGCGTTTCGGAAACTAGACGGCGTAGACGGGACGTAGCCGCGCGGTGCGGTGCGGTGCGGTGTGGCGTGGTGTGGTGTGGTATGGCGTGGTCTGGTGTGCCTTTCTCTCGCGCGGCAATCGCATCCGCCGTCCTCTCTCTACAGTACACTCTACCCTCTCGGCTTCAGCTGGTCCCTATGGCAACGCACTTAAGCTCGCTTTAGTATTTCGGTCTCAGGGAGAGGGTTCGCGGGTTTCCCCTCGACGTGATCTCTCTCTCTCGCACTCTCATGGTCCCTTACTCTCTGATCCTCTCCTGCTCTCCTCTGGCTAACCCTCGACGACGCGACGGCCAGCTATTGTCCGAGCTGCGTCGCGCGGGGCCAACTTGCTCTTTCCACTTTTGCTTGGTGTTCCCTTTCCCTTTTTCCACCCCCTCGCGCACACCGATTAAACTCGCTTACCCGCTGCTCCTCTCTCTCTCTCTCTCTCTTCTCCTCGCAGCAAAGCTTTGTATCGAGTTCCACTGACAATGAGCTCCAGCGCCGAATAGATTTAACCCGAGTATCTCTAAACGTCGCTAGACGGAAGTCCCTCTCGTAGACTTGGTTCCTAAAGCTGTTCTTCCGCTTTCCTCCATGGTACGCCGTCCGCTGCTCGTTTCCGCGTCCGAGGCTAAATGCTCGCGTCTCTAGACACGCTTACACCCGTCTACCTGCCGAGGACATACCCTCGTAATGCTCTTAACAGCTTTGAAATTAGTTTCACCGTTTTCTTTCGCTCCTCAAACTTCATCCCCGCGTAATTCCGTACCGTCGGACGAGCATTCCTCATCTTCCCAAGGTGCTCGGCGATTCTCCGGTTTCCTTCAGTGAACCCCGTCGCTACCTCGCCGCCTTTTGTCTGCCGCCAAAGTACGGAGGATTTAACTAAACGTCGCGTCGCGGTATTTCGACTCGGCTGACTAACGAGAAATGCCCAACCGAATAGCAGAACCACGATGTACCGACACCGCGGCGATAGTCACGATACAATACGACACCGTGGTAGTATTCTTTACCATCCCTGTCCCTCGTCGTGCCAGATACGTGCAACGCATGATGCTGCCTGCATCCAATCGCTTTCGCATTCACGCGTATGAAACGGCCACGTACCACGCGCCATAGAACGCACGTACTCTTCGCCTTACGTGGCCGAAGAACAGGCGTCCGTCCTAGGCCCAAAGTAACCCCGTCATCCTGTTTCGGCCCCTTGGTTCTCGCGCCGCGCCACGTCGCGTCGTAGAAAATCAATACGCGATAACAAGGTGGCGAAACGTCCACGATAACGACGATATTTATTGCTCCCGTTAATATACATCTCGTGCCTGGACGGGCGAAAAAGAGCACGGAGTTGGTGCACTCTAAACGAGCACGGCCGAGTTTATTACCCCGCGCTTAACGGGTATTAAGACAGCATTTAAAAAGCCGCACCGCGACTCGGCGAGCCACCCGAATGCTGTAAAACATCCTAAACGTCCCTATCCCAGATAACGGTAAACGCGAGTAATAACGATAAATCCCAGGCGTTCGATCCGTTACCTACGTAGGTATCCACCTCTACCTAGGCATGCACGTTTCGTACTTTTGCAGCTGCTTCTCCGCTCCGTACCGCCGAGGAATCGGTCCCTTGGAAGATCCTACAATTAGCGAAGCAAAAGGTAATGCGCGCGTAGGTCGTACGCTGCGCACAATACCCGACCCTGGACAGCGCCGTGGAGCGGAAACGGAAAACATCCTATGGATATATATGTTTCCAGCTCGGAAGGAGATGCCATGATAATAAATATGCCCAGTGCCGGCAGCCATAAATCCCGCGTAATTGAATTTTCAACATCCATAACCAGTTGGTCGTCGCCGCGCCGCGCCAGTGCGACCGCAGGAAATAGGATGGGATGTATCTTAAACCGAGGGATCGTTCCTTTCTATTCTCGGAAAGGCGGAATCCCTTCCAAGCCCTCTTCGATTAAAACGCTGCCTTTTTCGTCCCCCTTTCGATTCTTCCCGTGTTCGCAGACTGGAACAATTTTTAATTCGCTCTCCAAACCGATTCTTTTCGTCCCCTCCGTTTCCTTCGTCCTGCCGCACCGCTCCGCGCAGCGCCGTGCCGCCTCCCTTCGTTCTCCCCTCGACCCTCTCGCCGACCCACACCCATACCCACTTATCGCCCCTTTCTTTTTTCCCTTCTGTCTCCGTCGCCCGTTACCTTCATCCCTCTCGATTCCCAGAAAGCGCACCTTTCCTTTGACGGAAACATCTAATCAAGGATTTCATAGAGTCCAAAGTCCTCGCTCTATGAAAATCTCTCAATCCAGTTTCGTGGCTTTGTCAACTCTGTGCTAGGCGCGGCGGGTATGGAGGCGAAACGCGGAAAACTTTGATCGCGTGCATGCTGAGGAGGAGAAAGTAGGATGGATCGTCGGAAATAATGAGTGCTATGAGATTTCGACTTTATTGGTGGTTGAATGGTTCGATGATTCCTGTGCACCAGGAGGCTGGAGGAATTTCAGCCGAGCCTCGTGGAAACGCGATCGACGTTGGGCACAGTGTTGGCGAATCTCGCGAAGAAACAGTCGCGATACCTATGATTTGTATAAACGGCAGCATTCGCGACTCGATCTCTCCATGCGAGAAATCAGTGACCCAGCCAGCCAACAGGAACGAACCTTTCCAAGGATGGAGATCGTAGGGAGATCGCAGGGAGATGATGGGGAGGGGGCCGCGTGAGGCCAGAGATTACGATAAGCCCTCCCGGCGGCGAGAAACAAATGACGTACTAACTGCATATTAACTGAACTGCCGGCTGCCGGCTGCCTGCCGGGCTATCCGTTGACTCCGCCTACTGTCCGGGGAGCCACGCGAGTAGCTGGTAAGCTACGTACATAAGTACACGATCCACCACCGCGTCTACCACCAACCGACTAAACTTTCACTACTGCCCTCCACCATCGCGGACTAATCGTCTTGTTTTCCTCGATTAATCGGAATCGTCGTGCGATAAAAAAACGTATGTGTACATATTATAAACTAGACGTAGGTAAAAATTTCATTGTTCGTTTCATATATACTTCATAACAATTATTTTTTAATCTGTATGATAGTAATAAACATTGGGTGGAAGCATACATCTGGATTTGCTTTCATTTCTTCACAAATAAATATAAAGGACAGAGCCCCTTTCTCACGAAAAACGACTATCTAGTCTCCTAAGTGCGAACTCTTGCCCCGCAATACTCTACTACTATACTTCCCGGGCCGTGAAACGAAGCCCGTGCCCGCTCCGACGATTAGGCCTGCTCGATCCTCGCTCCAACTTTTAGTATCAAAGCGCGAGAATTGAAAACAGAAAGTTCGGCCTGTATTGTATACGAAACGGTCGACCACTCACCATCCTAGGTATAGGATGTAGCTATACATATGTGTCTATGTACGTATAGCGGCTTTCTCGGAGCGGTTCAGTCGCGCAACATATATCGCCTTTCCGCGAGTGTTAAGGAAGAAGAAGAAGAGGAAAGCCAGAAGAGCGGGGCGGAGGAGGGGTCGGTCGGGATAACGAGAGTGTAACCAGATCCTCTGAATTTTCCATAACAGGCGTCCCGCAAACGAACTATGCCTCCTTTTTCTCCACCGGCTATGCCCACTCTATGCAGAGGGAAAGAATACCGGCGCGGCGCAAAGCACGTGACTCATTTTTAAAAGTATCGCGTCGTTCGACGTTCTGTACAGTTTGAAAGAAGGGAGGAGATTTGGCTCGTCGTGTTGCTTTAATAATGCTTTAATAGGAGTACAGTCGACAGCGTCGACGTAAATGTCGCTATAGTTGTTCCTTGCGGTCCGGCTTGCTTGGCCACGTAGCACCTGCACCAGGTGCAAGAGCCATAGATTGCGCGGCCAAAAATTGAGATTGCACTCGTGGTGGTGATTTGCTTAGTGCATCTCAATGGAATGCAGCAAATTTTGAGATTGAAAAGGTCGGAAGCGCCCGATTTACGCATCGTCCGACTTGATCTTCTCTGTCTGGGCGGAAGCACTGTCGTGAGATACTTCAGGCTCGTGTATGCCCATCCATCTGCAACGCTTTTGCAACTCTTGCCGGTATCTGGTGGGCGAGAGATGGGAATGATTTGGTTGGAGTTTCGCGCAAGTACCTACAGTAGTACGGTGAAAACTGACGAGCGACAGTTGGTCGTACCTTGGATGGTTGATCGCATAAATCCACGGGTCGATGCAAGAAACAGTCTTGGCAAATACAGCCGGCAGCATCGTCGCGAACGGCGTGAGCAGTTCCCTGAAAGGGAGAAGAGAGGTTGAGAGAGAGAGGTGAGATTAAAGAGAGGTGATCGGTCTAATTACCGATTGCCGAATGCGCCGATCAAAGCGACCGTTGCGTACGGTGTCCAGGCCATCAGGAACAGGAAGAAAATCGTAAATGCCACTTTAGCGATTCTCAACTCGACGCTTCTCTCTTTGTCCTGATTGGACACCAACGATTTCACGTTCATCTTCTTCGCCTGGCAACGTAGAATCGAACAACTGGTTAGAATCGCATTGGAGAGACATTGGATGGTCCGACGTGCTACCGACCTGGTCGCGTAGCATCTTCTCGTGATTCCGGATAGACTGCAGCAGCTGGGAGTAAAAGTAGACGATAAAACTCAGAGGGATCACGTAGGCCCAAACGAAAATGCAGATGACGAAGGCCCTGGTGTCTTGATCATCCGTGAGGTAGTCGAGCGAGCAAGTGGTTAAGAAGCCCTCTGAAACGGTTGGGAGGAATAGGGTTCGGGACAAGTAAAGCGAATCATCGACTACCGAATGCTTTTCGAGGGAGGACGATCCGTAAATAATCGTAGGGTTGGTTACGCCTACCGGTGGTGAATTGACCCCAGACTTTGAGTAGCGGTAAAACGGTGAACGGCATCGTCCATGACCACGTGAAAGCGACGATTACCGCAGCCTGTTTGGAATTCAGCCGTCCGTCGATCGGGCAGGAAATGGTCCTGCGGAAATAAACGAAAGCCGCTCGATGATTCCTTCGGTTGCTCGTCCAACGATTTCCGATTGGAAAGCCGCGCGATCGATCGGAAAAGCTCAGAGGAATGTCGGCAACCTGTATCGGTCGAAGGCGATCGCTGCGTTCGTAATGGATTGGCCGAGTCCTGAAACTGAGCCCAGCGCCGCATAGACGTCGCAGCCCAATTCCCAGCCGAGCATACGTTCCATGAAGCAGTTTATCACGAACATGGGCATTTCAACGGCCATTACTAGATCGAATACCGCCAGGTTTACTATAAATATGTTCGAAGCCGTTCTCAACGATTTCGATCTGAAAGCATATGCCGATAAATTATTGCGCGTAACTACGTGCGAGGGTGGCGGCACGGCGGTTAACAGTGGTCGGTACAAAGTCGAGCACGACGATACACGAACGGACGATTTTCAACGTCACCGACGGAGGGCACCACCACCACCACCACCACCCACGCCTGCCACTTTGCGAATCAAACGATACACTTACGTGCTAAAGATCCATATGACGCAACCATTTCCTACAACAGACATTACTATCAGCATAGTGTAGACAAGGGCGAGTCCAATGTGCCAAAATTTTTCTGGTGCAAGGAATCCTCTCCAGTGGGGATGCACGAGGTCCGAGTGTTCCGGAGCCACGTTCCATCCCAGGAATCTTTCTCTCATCGACGGAAGGTACCTGCGTGGCGAGCAAACCAACAGAATTCAATTCACCGGCAATTCGGAATTTCGGGGTCGCGAATGGCGGTTTGCGCGTAAGCATGAAATCCACGTCGAAAGGTACTAAACGAGCGCGGAGGGCTGGGGCATTTCTCCGTGGAAAATACTACTCGGTCGTTCGGAGCAGCGCGAACGTCCTCTTCTCCGACACACTCGTATTTCAAAGAATCCCTCCGTCCCGCTATCACCATCTCGACGCTCTCGAACCGTTTTCCATTCGCGTCGGACGAAATGACCGGAAACGAGCACTCGATCGTGCTCGATCGGCGCAGGTTGGTATGTACGTATGTATCGCCAACCGACCCGGAGGAGAAGCAGACGAATAGACTATCAGCACACACCCGGTTTCCTCGCCGATGAAAGCCAATGGACCACTGATGAGAGTCTCGTTGCGCAATGTCATCCCCGATAAAGTTGGTCGACTCCAAGACTCAGCTTTACGTACAGCTGTGCACGGGATTCCCAGTCACTTTGCAAATTAATCTATGGATGCGTCGATGCGGATCGACGACAGCTCGACTGGATAAATAGGTACCGATGGCTGGATATGGCCGAGCGGGCACGCGCTTCTTCGTTTAACGAATCGGCCGAGCGACAAATGCTGCTCCAAGGGGGTTGCGGACTCGATCGATGTTTTGAGGAACGGGGGAAGAAATGGAGAATTCCCAATTAAATCCGGTCGGAGAGGATCGAGGTGCGATGCACACGGTTTGAAGTGAGACGCGGTGTAGAGGTCGTGAATACGTTCCGCAACTCACTTGACTCGGTCTATCCCGATTCTTTCCTTTTATACGCAGCACGGATCGCGATCGAGAATTGCGTGCCGGCTGAGAGTTTAATTCGATTTGCGACCCACGAATACGAGAAACCTTTTGTTTAGCTGAGTCTAGGCGGTCACGCGAACCGATCTTGATCGCGCTTTCACCCCCCGTGACGCGATGCCCTTTCGCGACTACTCTTAATCCCTGGACGAGGCTACGGTTGCGCCATGGCCGCGGCCGACCACGCGTCTCCGAAAAGTTCGCCAACGAGAGCAAGCGGAGAGAGGTCTGTCACCGGGCGAAATTACGAGGGGTTCAGCGGCGCTCGAAATCCATTGGACGCGCGCTGTCAATCCCGTAATCGAGGGCTCGTTTCGTTATCGGTTTAACCGAATAACGCTCTCGAGCCGATCGAAAATTCCGAGGAATAGCGACGCGTCGGTCGGAGTCCTGAAATTTCACGCTGGTCGAACGTTGGACGGTTACGTCGCGGCGCGGCGGCCGGCCGCCGCAAACTATTTTTCCGGCCGCGGTCACCATTTGGCGCCGCGCGAAATTCATCTCGGCAAGTGCAGCGGCTACCTATATAGCGGGGCTCGGATTCCCAAGCTACCACGACCACAGCCTTCGCGCAGCGCGTCCACCGGATTAAATCATAAAATTGTCCTGGAACGGCCTCGGAATTCCGCTGATTTACGAGGACGGCTCGCGCGGCCCCATGCGTGTCCTTTCGCGCTAGTTGGTTGGCTGGCGTTCACCGGTACGCGCCGCGCGGGCGGCCGTCTCCATAGAAGCGTGTCTGCCCGAAAAGATACAGCGTTTCGCGTTTCACGCGCAACCTAGACCGAAACACCTAGCGAGGAGAGATAGCGCGGTGAAAAAGAGACGCGGCACGGGGCTCGGGCAGCGAGGGGAACGGAAATCGCGGGGGTGCGGGTGTGGGCGGCACAGCGGTGGCGGCAGGAACGCACAGAGAAGAGGGTTTTTCATTCTGCGCGTGGCAAAAGAGAGAGAGTAGCAGGACGTTTTTCACGATTCAACAGATATATTTACGAGCTTTGTTCGCCCGTGTAATTCCCGCGACTTATAAAGCGTCGCTGCGCCATTGTCCGCAGTGGAAATCCAGCGGGAAAATTGAATGACAAACAATGGGCCCAGCCGAGGCCGATTATGGTAACAATGCGAATGGAGCGACCAACATCACGCCGGTCCTCGTGCTTCTCTCTACCTCGGACCCGCGACCCAATGCTCTAACTACGTACCCCCCCAGCTACTTTTTTCTACTTCCTCCGTCCCCGCGCGTTCGTCATCTCTCATCGATTGTTCTCCTTTTTACGCCACCCCTCCCCCTCGGCTATCGGTCCGTCCAAACCCCTGCCCGTCGGCGTCGTGTCATCGTACTTTTCATTTTCCCCTCATATCCGTAGTTTCCTCTCGTTTCGACCGCGCTCGTCTCGCCTTGTCTCGCGATACCGACCGTCGCGTCGGCGTCGCAGGCATCCCCACACAGGCAGGTTCCATCGACGCGATAACAATGCCTTGTCGCCATATCCAGGAGACAAACATTTCTAAGCGCGTCGCTCCTCTCTACCTTCCACCCCCTTCTATCTTTCATCTTCCATCGCTGTCCCTGTATCGGAAATAAGCCCGACCGATTTCGCGAATCTCTCCGGGCATCCCGTTTCAGTTTGGCGTTTCAACGTCCGTTTCGCTGGCCAATACGAAGAATGATCGATCGCGGTGGGAATTTTCGGCCTGCAGCCGATGCCAACGGGACCCGACGGTCCAGCGATATCGTCTTCGAAACTCCCTTCTCGCGCAGGGCAATACGGTTGATGGAGCGTTCGCGACGGATATTGTTTTTGAGATACAGACTAACATTTTTCACCCAATTCCGTGACAGAAAAGCTACTCGAAACCCTTGGAAACTGGAGGCTGGATGCCTATGTATTTTTGCCTCGGTATCGAGCCAGGCTCTCGCCCCCCTTTACGTTCTCTGGATTCGAGCCTGTATATGCATGCAGGCACCCCCGACCCTGCACACTCCCCCGCTTCTCGTGAATCGTTGCGATCGTCGGCCCGCGAAGCGGCCCGAACCAACAACAAAGGAATGCAGATTGGAGAGACACGGATTAACGGGGATTAACGCTAATTGGGCCGCCGCCGCGACGCGACGCGCCGCGCCGGTCTGCGTAGCCGTCGTTGTCGTCAGTACAGAAATTGTGTCGCTAATGGTAGCGGTTCTTGCTTCCCGTGTCCTCCTCGTGCTTCTCTCCTGCCCTGCCTTCGGTGCGCCCTCGCTCGTTCGACGGAGTACCCTGCGCCGAGGGCGCAGACTGACACTTTTTTCCGATTCAAGAGCCATCGCGATTATTCAAATCGCGTCCCGCGAGGTTAGTCGAGGCGAGGCGAGGCGAGGCGAGGTGAAAATCGCGATCCGAGTCGGCCGATGTACATACCAAGATGAGGAGGCATTCTACGTTTCACCGGAGAATTCACCCCTCGTTACTGTGAAATCAATTCGAGGGTCCTCGTTAATCGTGCCGTTCCCCTCTCCGAGGAGCCGTCTCGCGCGATTCGCGGATAAATCGAAATCCGATCGGCTCTTCGGATCATTTCACCGTTTCCCTCCCGAAGGGAAGTCGTAGGACTAATCCGGCAATTCCGTTGCGATTGATACCCACCTAGGGATATTAACGGACGTTTAAGCTGCTGTTTAGCGTCGACGAAACAGCGAGGGCCGGTATTACTATTCGCAGATTTCTGCTCTGCCCCACTTTCTCTTTCCTTTACCCGCCGCTCCCCCGTAATTATCCCGCTGCGGCACGGAGCAACAACAGAAGCACGGCAGAGGAGAAGATTCACGAGAACGTGATCTTCATCTCGCGCACAATAAACCTTATTATACGTGGCTGCTTGTCCCGCTTTCCTGATACGTACTCGGATGTTGCCGCGCTATCTCTTTGTTTCGGATGCAACGACGAAGCGGATCGACCCCACATGGGAAGAAGTAACATTAGAGGGCTGCACGATAACGGCCGCGTACTCATGGAAGAAAGATCGCCGTCAGATACGGTATCGCCTCGTAAAAGCTAGAAACGTATTTTACGAGCGTCGCGTAAAATTATGCGGATCAGACGTGTTGCCGTTCCGACGCGATACCGTCCCACCCCGGGCGCCTAAACGCGGCGATCAAATTCTGGTCCGAGTGAAACGTGAAGAGACCTTTGCGCTCGCATCGGATGCATTACGAATAACGAAACTCTCCCGGTAGCCGGCGCGACACGATATGACCGCCGAGCCAAGCCATCGCGCGCATCGCATCGGGCGGTGTGCTAGTAGTTTCGGTGCGCGCTTTGTCAGACAGCAGTCTCGACACGGTCGCGACTTTGTTCGTCGTTCTCGCTGCATTACCGTCACGGCTTCACCTTCGACATATCTCGCAAGATTTAGTTGGCGCGTTATTATGTAAATTGGAGCTCATTGTCAGGTGGAAGGGCTCTCAGCGAACGCGACGCAACGGCGGGACGAAACGTAGGCATCTCTGGATATGACCGTATCATTGTTAAAAAACATCTTATTCCGATGAGGTTTAACTTATTTTAGAGGCAAATGAAAAACCACGCTTCCCGGCAGTGAACATAAAAATTGTAAGAAATATTGTTTGGACTCTCTAGCTAGCATTTGACAAACGTCAACAAATTTTTGCAGTTCGGCACACTCTTCTTGAAGGGCGGATTTTACTCCCTGGACACCCATTCCGATAAATGCGATTCAACGAGTCGAAAAGTAGAAAGTTTCAACTTTAAAATGGTCTTTGTTTCATCAACTTTGGATGAATTTTAGCTTAGTTATGAGACTTTGAAAATTTAGCAAATTTTAAAATAGTTTTGCCTCGTTTTCGATGCAAATACCCCACTGCATCGAGTATATAGAAGAGATTAAAAATTATTATTCAGGAGATGAACTATTTTTTCTGTACAAATGAATATGAGAAAGGAAGGTAAAACGGACAGTGGAACGACAGAAAAAACAAATTTTTTTGACAGGTTGAAAAACAAATAAAATCATTAAATTTTGGGTTTTGTTCACATAAACAACTTCTTAACAATCAACCCCAATGTGTTTTATGATGGTAGAAATTTTGTTAATTATTCTAATACTAATTATTTACTTTCATATGACAGCCGTCTGCAGAACGTATTTACTGCCCAAAATTCGGGATTTAAAATGTTTAAAAAATTTATAGTTTCATAATTTCGCATCCATTAGAACTGAAGGATAATGCTCATATAATTATATCAATAAAAAAAGTTACATACTTCATATTTTCGTTCATATCCGGAAATTTGTACGCGTCCTCCCGCTGCGCGGCACTCGGGCGATTCGGTTGAACGTCAGTGGTCTGTTTTGTCAAACACTGTCTACATTGTCCACATTATCGCCGTTCGTTACAAGTCCCTACTACTACGACACGAAGCAAGAGAGAAGAAACGAGAGGTTTAAGGACCACGAGCGCAGGATAAAAAATGCCATGTCGAAAGCTCGGGCCGATGCCTGAGACGAGGTTAGCGAATATATGTACATACATACGTCTGATGCCTGAAAATAACCTCTCATTTGTTCCAAGCCGGGCCCTCTCGTCTATCCCTCGTCTCTCTCCCCCTTCGCCGACCCCGTTTCCATCTCTACCCTATTCACCCTTTCGCAGCCTACGAACCCGTTTATCCCGACAAAGAGTACTACGAGGGCGCGGTCTCGGGTAGAATAACGTCGATTTCGCGAAATTCTTCGGAAAAATCTCCATAATTTCGGGAATTGCCTTTTGATGTTGGAGATGAAAGAGCCCGCGGCCGAGTGGTCTTCCGAGTCGTTCCGCCTATTTCTCCCTAACTCGAGCTCGGCTTCTTACCATCGGCTTGCTCGCTGGTCGGGACTTGGCCGTGTTCGGGGCGAAATTTACGAATCTCGTAGTATACCCCGCCGGATCGAAGCCTCTCGGTGTTTCGCTTGCGACTTTTCGCTGACTGCCGAAAACATTTATGCCGGCCGGGATAGGAGCAGCGAGTACCCTAAGAATCCTCGCCGCGCCGACTAGTACCTACAGTGGGGGGACTCGAATCGTAAATTAGTGAAAGGCGAGAGAACCGGAGAGGAGAAACTGCGAAATAATCGGGATGGGTAACTAACGTCTGTAGCCCCGGGGCGTCGCGAATTCGCTTTGGAGAATAGGGAAGTAGAAGTAGAAATGAGAATAAGGAGACGAAGGAGACGGAGAGAGGGACGGAAGATGGTGGCGGGGATGAGAGCAACGAGACCAGTCGGCGATACCGTGTAAACTCGCGGCAGGAGAAAACAACAAAGGGAAATGACACAATGCGTATCGGAGGTTTCAACGGGCTCGCGAGGCTAACGGCAGCGTGCTCGCATTTGCAAGCAGTAGGTAGGTAGGTACGCTAGCAAACGTGCAAGCGTATCGTGACCATAACAAACGAGGAAAGGGGGTAAAAGGGGTAAAAGGAGAGCGAGTGTTGGTGAACGCTCGCGAATTGCCGCGGCATCCTGCTCGGCTTAATTTAGCCTTGAGCCCCTCGTAGTTATTCGAATGCCGCCTACTGGCTCGTGCGGGACAGTTGAATCGCTCCCGGGGATTCCGCCATCTTTTGTCTTAGCACAATGCCGGCCGAAACACAAAAGTGACTAAGTGCCCGTAATACTCGCCATTATATGCCATCTACCCGCTACTCTTTGTCGCGTTACTCTCCTCGCCGCGGCGTCTACGCTCGCCTCCTCTTTCCTTGCCTATCGAATTGCGCACGAATCTTGCCGCGGCTTACAATTTTAAGTAAGTGTCGAACGGTGCGATGCGTTGCTTGAAAGTCGACCCCAGCTAGGCGTCGCAATCCAATTGGCTATGCACGTATATTTAGTATCTACCCACTTCGGCTCGATCCGCAAACAGACACAGTCCTCTTGTCCTCGGCGTGAAATGAGTGGAAAGTTGACGCCCCTGGGTAATCGTGACGGAATTACGAGGGGACCCCGAAATCAGCGTTATTCGCGGTGCAAAAAGTTTTTCTATCGCATCGTCGTAAATATATTCTCGACTCGTACCGTGCCGCCACCGCGTAACTTGGCTTAACTCGAGCCAAACGCGCGATATTCCGTCTTCTTGTCCTATAGTCCCTTTTAAACTTCGTTTTGGCTTATTTTTTTCCCTCCCCGACCGACGAGAGCACGTTTGGCTTTTGCGTCACGTCATTTAATTTCCGGATTCGAACTCGAAAGTTATTGGGTTGTACGTGCTCGTCTCAATTAGGTCTCCGCGCGGTAGGTCTCGGCCAAAATTCTCTATTTCTTGTACCTGCCGTGCGAGGGGAAACTTTTATTCCTTCGTCTCCTGGTTAGTCGAGTAAAAGTTCCTTTCCACGTTTCAAGCGATAAGCTCGCAATCGGGTACCTGTGTAATTTACGTTCACAATCAGCAAAAGGACAGTCCGAGGTGGCGAGCACTTCGAACAAGCGTGGACGCTGCCGAAACGAACAGACTGTCGTTTCTGTCGGAAAAAACGGAATCGTTCGATTCCGTCTTGCTCTCGGGCGAACCATCGATTGCGTCGCGGAGAACGGACGAGGGTGCGATAACGGCCGCAGGAATGAGACGAGTGCCGGTAGAGCAAAGTGAAAAGGATGGAGAGAGAGGATGAGAGAGATAGGGAGCGGGAGAGAAAGTAAGCGGTAAGCGGTCGATTAGAGAGAGTCTGATCAGGCCTATTAATCTTCGATCTGTCCGATACTAGGCTATGAATTATGCATCGGCCGTGCAGACGCATTGATTTCTCAGCCGGACAGGGAAATATTATTCGAATAATTCAAAGTAATGAGTCCAGAGCGAGTTCGACTCCAGCCGTTTCCCGAATCCCGATCACTCGCCTTTCCGTGGCCGAGACCTCGAGTGCGGTCAATCTTATCGTGCTTTTTCGCAACAGCAAGGGCGAGAGCTGAAAGCAGATCGAGATGGTCCCGAGTAAGGTCCATGTCTCTGTTCACTCGCTTCACCACCTTCTCTGCATCGCCACATACTTAGCGGGCAAGTACCTGCAGACCTTTGAAAGGGTATTATGAAAATGAGGAAAGTGGAGGAGAGGAGGCGCGACGCGTTGGCGTTGTGGCGTTTGGCATTTGGCGATGGGATGAGAGGCGAAAGCGGAAAGCGGAAAGCGTCCGGGGAAGAACGAAGGGGTGGGGGCTGAATAAATCGGAGGAAGAAGCTCCGCGTATCGGATATCGTCGATAAATCGAGACCCGTAGGGGTTTCCAGGAGATTAACGGAGAACTTTGTCGTAGCTGGGGGTGCGCGGGACGTCGCGTCGCGGCCACCGCCGCGCCATGAGAACACTTTTCTCTAATTCGATGGGAAGTTCCCTCAGTCCGAATCACCGGCCGACTTCCGGCGCAGTTCCTCCGATCTTGGTCAGCCAACTCCCAATTCATTCTGGCATCGGCGCGAAACTTGGATAACGATTATTCTGCCCTCGTTTTCGTAGCAACCGATTTCCTTCCACCTCCGTTCGTCGCACCTACTTCTCGCGAACTCCGTCTTACTTAAAACTGTCTATCCACCGTCGATCCATACCCACGTAGGTATGCAAGCGTTTCCGCTCTCCACTTCCCATGCATTTATCGACGAAATTGTAGGCCCTATTGCGCCCGCCTAGGATCGCGGGATTCAATTATTTCCAACGGCTAGGCGTGACGTTTCCAACAATTTATTAAAAGATAGGAGTGCATCAGTTGGAGCAGATTAAACGGTAATGGCAGGTAAAAGGATAATATGACAGCGACGGTTGCCTCGCGAACGCGACACGAATAATTCAACCGTGACCCCTGATATGTCGTGTACCGTCCCACTGACTTTTGCTCCAGCGGAACTTTATTTGTACCTTCCCTCACGCGTCACGGACAGGCGAAAATGTCGGGCAGGCCATCTTTAATCCAGCACAGCCAGCGGATTCTATAAAAAGAATGCACAAAAACACGACCAAGTGAAACGAGCGGTTCGAGTATCTTCCCGAATCGTGTCGTCGCGTCGCACGGTGCTCGGCACACGCCTTCGGTCGATGATGACTATCCGATTAGATACAAACGAAGGATATTTTTGCGATATTTATCTCTGAAACCAGGCCAACACGGTTATCGTTGGGCGCTCCAGAAATTTCACCCAACTACCTGCAAGTTTCGTGCTGGTCGCCTCGGAAGGTCCACTTCTTCCTACTCACGCAACCAAACACCTAAGGTGCTATGTAGCGGCGATATCACCAGAATCGTACGAATTGTATGTATATGCAATGTACATGGGTCAGACTCGTTTTCGTTGGTCGCAAGGTGCTTCGGGTCCAGCCGCTTCCTATCCAAGCCGGACACCGTGAATCACACGTTTCGATCGTTGCTGTTTGAAAATCAGTCCTATTCCGCATAAATCTATCTCCGTCGATTGATAAGAAGACTTCCCTCGCGTACTGATTTTCCTACATATTTCCTTTCGCCTTGTGCGCCGCGTTTCTTACCGTTTCTCATCCAAAGATTTCTGGAGATCCTTTCTACCGACGTTCACGACCAACTCTGTTATCGGTACACACCGTTTCGCCCGGATATTTTCGCGGTATCTGCACCCCTTTCCTTTCAAAGTGTTCCCACAATTTCCACCGCGAATGATACAAGTCTGCTTGCTGTCGGTAGGATAAGTACACGCAGGCTGTTCCCGTTCGAGGCATGGATACTTTCCGGGAACCGTGAAGATACCACTCTCGAGCGGTGATTAAATCTCGATCCCTTGGAAAAAGAGCATGGTCTAGGTGGGTCGGCGATAGACCTCGAGGCCCGCCGTGGCGTGCTGTCGTCTCGTTCCCCCTTGGTTTCACCGACGCGCCGCGTCGCATCGCGCCGAGGCGAGCTCTCGCACGAATTTGCCTCTCGCGTTTTCCATAATATCGGGAACGATGCTGGAGAGTCGACCAGCGCACGGTAATCTCGTATCCGAACTTTCGCGACGAGGGCGCGAAACATAACTCGTTAGACAGAGGACCGAGGCGAGCGTGGGTGCTTTGGAGCGGGCGGGAGGGGAAACGGGATACGACAACGGATCCGGTGAAGAAGGGGAGATGGAACGAGAAGGTTGTACATAGGTATATACGGGCGTAAAGCGAAACTGCGTCGGCGAGGAGGATGGATGGCGCCGACGACGGCGACGCGACTGTTGGGCCGCGAGTACGCGGATCGTAAACGAGTCGTTGACGAGACACAAGACGCGGGAGAAGTGAAAAGAGGAAATTGCCGCGTATTTTCGCTAGCTGTTTCCCCCAATCGCAGGAACCGAGGGATGTTAACTGTTCCGAATTGCGAGCGACAAAATTATAAATCAAACGCGCTTAAAGCGAGCTAGCCCCGAAACTTTGAACAAGCCAACCACGAGGACCGATCCGCGGAGGAGGGACAAAAGGAACGAAAGCGACCAAGAGCTCGCGAAAGCATCCCGTCGCTTCGCGGCACGTCCAAACGCGAGGATAGGAGTGGTTTGCACGGAATGACGGTATACAAAGGGAACGGTGAACTCGGGATTGCGGTTCCCCGTAGCAGAAGAGGAAAGAGATACGCCAGTAGTCCGCAAATCATTTGCATAATTGATTAAAGACTCGTACTGACCGCGGTATGTACATTTCCGCGGCGTGGTCGGTGAAACGCGCCGCGTATCTCAGCCATCAACAGAAGCGTGTGTTGCGAAACGCCCGAGTCAAGAATGCAACCGCGACGCGACGTCTCGGTACGCAGTCGCGTCGAAAACTGCCGCTCGCATCATAACTCCTCACTCGGGAATGAAAATCCCCTACTAACGTATTAAAGCAGGGGTAATTTTCACCGTTGCTGAAAGATTATCTAATTGTAACTACTGAGGACGATGCGGATCAGTCCGCTTTTATATTTTGTTTAAATATCAGTATGTTATAAATACATCATAATTTATGTTTAAGTTGAAAAAATGTTCAGTTTATTATTAAAATATGAAAGAAAGAAATTAATGTTTTATAATGAAACAACTCTGGTGACATTGTGTTATTTTATTACCACGGAGATAAGTTGCTAATAACATTTTCTTAACTGATTGTCCTATAGTCAAGCTACCCCATACTGTAAGTCAACCAACCCCGGTCATGGGGCTGGTTGACCAGCATGGAAGGTGTTAGTAAAACATTAAAATACCTTAATTGTTGTCACATTGAGTGAACATTAATAATTTAATCAGATAGCCAAATCTACGCCTTACCAAATATACTAACCGGTTTAATGATCCTTCGTCCACATAATTTATTAGAAACCAAAAACTGAAAATCTGACCTACCAACCCCGGTGTCCCCTACCTACTGTACACAAATACTATGTACACACGTGGAAAGTGGCGAGGGCGAGACCGCTTGTTAGGCAAACGAGATCGCACTGGCACCTCCATCTCTCCTTCTTCTCGCTGCTCCTTTCGCCGCGAACGTGTTCTTTCTCTACTATGACGACTAAGACCCGATAGGGAACGCTCGGCAAAGGGAAGTTTGCTCTTAGGTTTCTTGCCGCCTTGCACGCGGATTCGCGTGCGCACCGTCCAAAGAACCAAAGAACCAAAGAACTGACTACACGGCCCTCTATTTATTTGCCCGGGCGCCGTCGCCGACGCAACCCACCGAACCCACGACCACCGGTGGAAGAACTTTATTTCACGTAGTTTCTTGCCTGCCAGGGGCTAGATTAATATACTCCGGAACGTGTTTCCCGGTGAAAAAGTTCTCCCGAACGGACGTCACCACTCGGGCGTTTTTCGCGCGGGGCAGCGTCGCGTCGCATCGCGGAACCCATAATCCGAAACACACACTCGAAGAATTTTACGAATTTTGCGAAAGCGTCGAGTCGACTTACGGTCCCGTGGCAGTGCATCTCCGTCTTGCCAAGGAACGGTTCGTTGATTTTTCGATACTTCGTAAAGGCACGAGCTCGCTCGACCTTGCACGTTTACCGAGCCGTCGGAGACGATCGAGAACGAGGGACGTGGCCTCGTAGAGCGGGCTACGTGCGGGAAACGTGCTAGGAAATATGTATGCGCGGGTCTGATACCGCGGCGCATACAAGATGCACCGCGATAAAAACTGCATTTTCGGCCTCCCAAAGGATCGTCGACCCTACCAGACCAAATCGGACCGAAGCGGACCCTGTCTACGGTCGGGCCTGTAGAGTTTTAGTACGTGTAAATTAACGACGCGTTTGGTCTAAATAATACAGCCTTTTATTCGGGTACTACCGATGCGGTTCTGCGCGATCGCCCTCGTCAGACTAAGTAGCTGCCTGGGTTCGAAAAGGCTAAAGGCTCACCGCTAGGGTGAGGAAAGGTCGCTTAACCTTCGCCGCTGGAACTTACTGCGACGCGTTTCGCTCGCCGCGGTCCCAATATGTACTATTCCAGCAACTTTCTCCAGTTCGTTAATTTTCCTTGCCCACTTTTTCCCTCCGCTTCGCCTGCTCTCCCCATTCTGTTGGCTTTCTTTCAGCGTCCTGGCCCGATCGATGAAACCGTAAACGATAGGAGCCTGGGAATAGGGGACCTCGACGCGGCGCGGCGCAGCATCGCGATCGGGCCGAGAGAGAAAGAGCGGAACGTGCGCAATCCCATCCTCGCGTCATCTTTCGCCGGTCGTGGCGAATCGGCCACTTGTTGACAATTCCCGCCAGCCGATTGGCACGCCTATAAATTAACTCTGGGACAGTGTGGACCAATTAATCGCGAGAGACAGGAGGGAATCGTGCTCGATAGCAGGCGAGCGTGGTACGTCGTAAATCAAGTACCAAGCAGCAACGGCAGCAACCAGGACTACCTACGACGTCGTGCCTCGCGCCTTCCGCCTTCCTCTATCACCTGTTATTGCCCACGGACCGAGCCCACTTACTTGTTGATACGCAGCTGCACGGTGCAGTTGGCGCTCCGAAACGACGCGATTTACATTTCCGCAGGGATAACAACACTGTCTGCGATCGAGTGCGGATACAGCTCACAGCCGAAAGATCCGGTCACCCTTGACCGGCTGGCCGTTTCTTAAATCCTGGGTGCAAGAGGAGAGGGGCATTTACCGAGAGAGGTAAAACCAGACCAGCAAATCGAGCTGCCACGCGAAAAGATATGGTGCTCGGCCGAGTATCATATTCGGCTACGTTTCACGATCTTTGTTCTTTCTTTCGGGGAGTGGCTTGGATTGCCGTTCCAACTGACGCCGGGGGATCAAGAATCGGCGACGTCGCGTCGCTGGCTCACGGAAAAGTACACCGTTCAACGAACGAAAAACGAAGGAAAGGGCCTCGATGCCTCTGCAAATACGGATCGATTCCGGAGCGACTAGACGCGACGCGGCGCCACGAGGGGGAAAGAGCGAATGCACCGGCTCGAGCGTACGCCAAGTCGTGAATTCCCGAACCCAGGCTCTCGATTAATCGCGTCGATTCGAACAAGACGGTTCGAAGGAAAGTCAATAAGAACCGGAGACGACAGGGATCTGGTCGAAACCGATCCAGCAGGCCTACTACGGTCGGCCGAGAACCGCGGTAGCGCTGCAACCGCAGCCTAAACGAGGAGAAAAATTATCGTATCGCCGAATACACGGAGCGGCTGCTCCGAGTTACCTTAATTATTTTCCCTCCCTTCGGGCCCCATCCCGCCCGCTTACGAGCCCGCAGTCGACTCCCAAGAAAATTACAGGCAGCCTCGATAAATATTAACTCCGTAGCCCGGAAAGGTCCTGAAAGCTACACCACCCTCGGGTTCGGTCTACGGCCATCCCATCGCCTCCCCCCTTCCGCTGGCAGGTTACGTTTCAGACGGTCAGGTTCCTCGAGCTGGTGCAACAGGGCTTGAGACCGAGGACGGAGGGCGCCAGCGACGACGATGTCGAGCTCAAGATCGTGCGAGAGGGTGAGAACGAGGGTGCTCGGAAGGGATAGGTGTAGAGAGGAGGTTGAAAGTCGCACGGGGGAGGAACTGGAGGAGGTGAAGCAGGTAAAGGAGGTGAAGGAGGTGAAGGAGGTGAAGGAGGTTGCCGGTGCGACGAGCTGGAAAGGATGGTCGATACCATCTTCCTGCAGACGCAGAACGTCCCTATTTATTCGGGTTAAGTAGTGCGAGCTTCCACGTACGCTAGGCGCGCGTTTAACTCCGGCGAAAGTTCGTTATCAGTCGCAGCGCCGCGCCGCCTCGTTTCAACAGGAATTTGTCGCGATTCGTCCGCGACGATCGATCGAAGGCTACATATTGGCTGATTCGAAATTACCAGCTGTTGACGATTGTTCGTCGTAGCACGATCACGTTTCGCCCCATTAACGACGCGTTTCGGCCAACTGATCACTGGCTTTACGCAGTCGGCTGACTATACCGTATGGGCTTGGAATCTCACCGCTATTTATATCTCTTCCTAAACGCGTCATTGAGATTGGTAGATAGGATCGCGAAACCGGATCGTCACCGCAAAGAATTTCCTACCTACCTGCAGATCCGTGGCTCGCTCGTGTCCTCTCGCCGTTACCGTAAATGTTTCTGTCATCTGTTCGGTGAAACTAATTCCGCCAGATGATTATTTGATTAACGACGCGTTTCAGGTCGGCTCCTTATGCGGGGCAGCTTTTTATGCGTCGCTAAATCACGTTCGTAGCCTCGCTTTATGTTAATTTTATTTTCACCGTTGACCGTTTCGCGGAGCTCCGCGGGTAGGGAAAGATAAACGAAGCGATGAATTATTCATTCCAAGATAAGCACGATTTTAACAAAGAACGATTGCATTTCGCTTGCTGGCTACCGCGTTTGCGTTTTGTAAGAGGCAGACTTGTAGGTTGGATGCAGGTGAATAAGGCGACAGCGAGAGGACGGAAAGAAAGTGAGGGGAGGATCAGCGCGGATATTCGGGCGAACCAGCGGCAAGGAGGGCAGCCTCTCGAAACGGCATTTCGAAGGGGCAGTAATATTCCAGTCCGCTCCGGCGGCTTGATCGTTTGTACCGCGCGTACCTGGATTAATGATGGAACGGATAATCGATTTACGCCAATCTCGCAGAAGCTACTGGCCAAAGTACAACGTCTTTGATGACGTAACCGCAAATCGTAGAATCGACGATATGCGCGGGTTACCAGCGAAAACAATTTCGCAGTCTTCTCAATCCGCTGTAAACCACAATGGAATTTATCGTCTATACCTATGAACTGGGATTTGTACCGCAACTGTTTTCAAAGGAGCACCGCAACGAGCACAAAGGGAACGAGATTTCCACGCGTTTCGGTGCGTTCGTTCCTCCGCCTCCGCCTTCTCCTTCCACCCTCGATGCCGAGATGCAACCATTTCATCCGCGAACGCGCCACCCTGATTCTCATCTATCGCGATTAATCGATCTCGTTTCGACTCGATGCCACAACGGAAAATATACTCGTCTCCTATCTCCCGCTTCCCCATTCCCTTTCCAACTCCTCTCTCTCTCTCTCTCTCTCTCTCTCTCTCTCTCTGTCTCTTCCTCTTCTCCTAATCTTCGTCGGTGCATCGATGCGTCCGAGTTTCGGTTTCCGTTCACGGATCGGACGGAAAAACGACGGTATCGACTGACGGGACGGGCCTGGCCGGGACGGGACGGGGCGTTGAGCGCACGCGAAACAAGGCAGGAGAAGCTAGCTCTCTTCCGTTGTCGGCCGAGCTCCGCGTGGAGTACGCGCGGCTAACGATTCCCATTATCGTTATCGTAACCAACGAAATTGACCATTGCGTCAGCTTCAGCTTGCCGGGCGCGGCACACCGGAGGGGAACGAGGCTTTAGAGACTTGGGGAAAAACGATTATTCCATTACGGAGGAACTTTTATGCCTGCCGGATCAGCCAGCAGTCCTGAGGCCCCACAACGCAACGGGCGGACGGACCTAAGTAGGTATACAGTTCCTCTGACGAATCATCGTGCAAAAGAAAATGGTAGAGAGTTTACTGGCTTCGCTCCTCCCTGAATTGTCCAAGATTTCCCCGCGGCACGCGTTTACAAATGGCCAAGCTTACTATCGCCTGTAAAGTACCTCGCCAATGCATTCGCGCGCATCGCCATCCAACAGGGACCGGAACCACGGAATAAGTATAATGCATAATTGTTTCGTCATGTATCGGCCTCCTACCGTTCAAAAACAATTGGGTACTGATCGAAACCGACGCGACGCGATTCAGTCGCTAAGGAAATGTTTCACCAAGTTTGCGTGGCCAATGTTTCTGCGATATATCTACATGCACACAATCTTCTGATCGCCAGTGAAGCCACTAACGTCGAATGCTGCTGGAATCCCGTTAAAATGTGTGCCGACCATTTTCAATTTGCCCTTTGAGAAAACTCGAACCGCTCGGTTGGAAATGGGACGCGTCTGTCCCATGCCCGCGAATACTAATAATAACCAGAATGGAATTAACTATTGTTCGTATCGATCCGGGGTCACCAGGTCTGGTTCGCACGGGGCCGAATATTGATAATTACGACACACTGCGTTACTCCGAGAATCGTTCCAATCGGTTGAAAAGAGAGACAGAGAGTGAGAGAGATAGTGAGAGAGAGAGAGAGAGAGAGAGAGAGAGAGAGAGAGAGAGAGAGAAAGGGGAGAGTTGAGATATCTGTAGTTTCTAGCGTGATTATTGTGAGGAGAATGGTGGCGAGCACTGACTTAGAGCTGCCGAGACGATGCTCGGTATTTCCGTATCCACTTGACACCGATGTCTTTGAATTGAGGCATTTGCTGGAAAAATAGCGCATTCGCCAAAATGCCAATTCAAGAAAAACGATTTCAAAGTTTTCGTTATAGTGTAACTTAATAAAAGTGATGCAATTAAATTCAATTTTTTATGAATGTAGTACCGTGCCTTTCAAACGTTCTGAAAACAGAAGTCATGATTTGAAAATGATACGTGTCTTTATTTATAAGTTTCGAGCAAGTGGTTTATGTGCCCTTTTTCCGTAAATGTGGTAAATTCGTATAAAATTGCTTCTTTGTTTAGTTATTTAAATATAATTTTGTGTACTTACTTAGTTACACCTTTTTTAGACATTGTTTAAATAAAAAATACAAAATGTACCACAAAATAAACAAAAAATGTAATGTTTTAAGTAAGTATTAGTTTCTTCTTACAAATCAATTTTTTCTTTCTTAGCTTCTTTCCTTGCGGATTCGATACTCGCCTCACTTTCCAGATTTTCTCGCTTACACAAAATCCTCTATGAAACAAGAGTACTTATTGCACGACTCAGATGCCTCAGCCACTACGTAGCTGCGTGTCGATCACGCTACGTAACAAAACAGCATCTAACTAATCTAAACTTGAGAGAAGCAATGTTCTTGGTATGTATATATTATATAATATATATATATATATAGCATATACCTGAGTCGATTTAAACGATATAAAGAAAAAATCTTTTCCATCAAATGCCTCAATTCCATTAGACGGAAATACGTAAAGGTGAAAGTAGTGCACGAACTCGATCGGGCCTATCGGAGTCGAAATTCGCGAATTGATCCGAGCGTGAAAAGTCGAAGAGCGAATGGTGGCGTTGCGTGGCCGTGTATGACAGTCTATGGCTGTCGATGACCACGGAGAGAGAGACTGCTCGACGCCGCGGCGCGGCCGTTCCGCGCGTCTCGCAGTCTTGTCGGCGGAGAGTCGCGTGCATTTTGCACCTGTTCGACCCGTAACGCGCACGCGCCCAGGTATACGACCTACCGGCGCACAGACCTATACTGGCGCGACGTCGAGCTTTCGTAGTCGGCATCGGCCATCCGCGACGTGAACTTTCACTCAGTGACGCTGCTCAAAGTGAGCCACCGTGCCGCGCGGAACACTGTGCAGTGCTAACTTAAACTTAAACTTAAACTTAAAGTTAAACGACCCGAGTTGTGACACGTCGCGTCGTGGTCAGTTGAAACCACGATTTTCCGCGCCTCTCGGCCCCCGTGATACCGATCTAAGTAGGCAGCACTAACGTTTTAGCTAATAATCGATTCCCTGGATCGCCTCCATCCTCGTAACGCGGTGGCTTTTATCGGCCCTTCGCCACAATTCTCAGACCTCTGCTCGTCCATCCAACAACTTTCACCCACCACTTTCTACCCTCGATCTTCAGTGTTTTCACTAAGTAATCATTCTATATAACACGGCGCGCGGTGCGGCAGGGCACGGCGACCGATAGCCCTTTAACTCTGCCCGTATCGTACTCGAAAGGACCATGCACCCGATGAACCGGAAAGTAACCGCTACCAGTGGCGTTGCGGTGGGCCGCTCTTAATCCGCATCAATGACCGGCGATATCCATTGAACCCACTTTGAAATTCGATTTGCCACCGAAGAATTGGGTTAATCAAGCGAATCAAGTAGGGAACGCGACTATTTCCGGCTCGTTGGGGAAAATTCCTCCAAGTTGCGCAGGTATAGCGCCAGTAAACGTAGATTGAACCGAGCGACTGTTGAGACAAGTGTCTCCGTAGATCGGGATACAAATCGCGACGGGATTCGCGTTCCAGGGTATACGCGGTGGATATCGGTTGCAACTAATTGACTGTTCCGATGCAAATCTATTAATAAATAAGTGATTCTCGACGAGCACTCCTCGTAGCATGGTACGCCCTTCTTCGAATGGATTTGAAAGGGAATAGTCTCGGTCAAATCAATACGCATTCGCGTCATACGGTTGGCAAAGGGAATAAAGGGCCGACACGGGGGACACGGAAGGGGTTTGGAAAGGGACAGAGAGGGAGGGAGAATCAGCGGCCGAGGCAAAAGATGCCTAGCTGTGTGCGTGTCCGGCCTCACCTGGCCGGCTGCTACACGTAGTGCACGTGTCCACGGGAGAAAAACAAAAGGGCGGCTCTAACGGTCGTGTGGTGGTGCGGTGGTGCGGTGGTGCGGTCGTGACGGCTGATATTGTCGAGCAAACAGCCAAGCTAGCCCGGTTAATAATTCGGCTGCCGTTTGTCCTCTGGGCACTAGTTTGCCCCGATACTATATACAACCTGCTGGAACGTTGGCGGAAATCCACGCACCCAGCTCCGCGATATTAGCAGTAGGCAGTAGGTATCCGCGGCGAAATCCATTCTCCACCGATACTCGGTAACGAACCTCGTCCCGCGAGATCCGCTCGGGTACGCCGACTTTGAGAAAACCGGAGGGCGGATGGACGTCGCGACCGATTCACGTGCAGAAACACGCGTGCACACAGCCGCCGCGCCGGACGAAAGACACACGTGCGCGTTCTTAGCCGAAGCAGCTCCAAGCTTTCGGCGAGATTGCAACAAGTTGCATTTAAAAGCCGTACCTCCCGCACACTGGCACACTTTCCTTTTCCTCCTTTCTTCCCTCGCGCCTTTTCTCCCTGTGCCGTTTCTCTCCCTCGCTCTCTCCACTTCTGACGTTCATCTCTCACGAAACGAAGCCTGCTCGTCATCGCTCTTTCCACGCTGATTCGGCGCTATTCAAACCAGAATGCGCTTAGGATTTTTCAGCCGCCCGCTTCGTTCCAGAATTCCCGGAATCCTAATGTCATTCCCGAGGCTAATTATCGGGCTGCTAAATAAATTCCAGCAAAGCACGTGGCCAGTCCACCGGATTTTCCTCTCTCACTTCTAGAATCTGGTCATATATTTTACTTCTCCCATTCAATTCGGCTCGTCCGATGTCTGCTGACCTCCACTGACCTCTACTGAACTCCACTGAACTTTACTCAACTCGATAGAAATACCCTCGACTGTTATTTTTCGTCGACGCTGCGGATGGTTGTCGGAGATTCGGCTGAAAATTACCCACCCTCTTAACGGGTCTGTCTCAGTGCCAAACTATCGCGACCAACGCTATCCGGCCAGAGATCGGATGACGCGGCGCTGCTCAAAAATCGCGGAAACTTCGGAATCCCAGCGACGAGTATTTAACGCTCGAGCCGTAGCCTCCTCAGCGATCAGAAAATCCACGTCTCTGTTGGCATTTCTAGCCGCCGATCTCATTTGAAAGGAATAAAAGGGAAGCTTGATCTTCCTCGCGGAGCAGTTCGTCGCAACAGTTACGGAGCAACATTGAGGAATAATTTGCAGCCCGGCGAAAATTGTCTTCTGTCTCGTCCGCTAAAAGTCCCATTTCCTGAAAGAACCTTGCGCGCTCGAGTATTCCATGGCTGGCATTAACTTGGATGAACAACGAAGCGGCGAGAAAGGTTCGGTCGATTAACAGGGCCCATGACTGTTAGCTTCTCTGTTCCATTTCGTTAGCTGCCGCTCGATCGGTATCCGCCGTGCCGCACGCGACTTCTTCGACCGCACGGCTCGTTAGCTTCCGCTCGTGAAACGCGTCGCGACGATTAGGCCACGCTCGTGCCGGCGTCGGCTAAACGAACATAATTGACGAGCCAATAAAAAGGAGGATCGCGACACGTTCGTTGACGAATGCGTCTCCGCTCTCTGTACAGTGACCGTGATTGTGTATGTACGCGCGGGTGCAAGCTACGTTGTCACCAATCGCCTTGTTCGTGCTGGCAGAAACAACGGTTGGAGCAAGTGGGCCGAGAGGAAGGCGGTTACACTGGAGGGACGAAGGTGAAAGGCAACGCGCGAGGCCCGACGATGGATCTCACGCTGCTGCTACTCGTCGTCTTTCTCGGCCAACAGGGTGGGTCGCTTTACTCTTTTCACGTCGAATCTATGCCCCTCGTTCGAATCTCCATTCAAATTCGATAACGAATGAATCGCCACGAATCACTACAATAACTGTTTGCACGAGGGAATGCGTTCCCATCCCAATGGACGGCCGACCGAGCAATCCTTTTAAAGCGACCTCGTAATATAGTCGTTCGTCCATCCAACTTTCCCGTTTCCCTTTTCCCCTGTTCCTCTCCCCCGTACTCCCGTTTCTAGCGCGAGAAAGGAGGTACACCAATGGTTCGCCTAATTCCAAAGTGACTCTTTTCCTCGTCTCTTCTCTCCCGGCACCTTGCCACCAAGATCGATACCGGGGCTCTCGGGCTGAATAATTCTGCCCCGATAAAGAAGCAAGGTAAAAATTACAAAGGTCTAGGCGGGATAGTCGCGCGAATGCTGACTCTCGTTCCCGTGACGGCGCGGCACGGGGGGAGCGCTTTAAAAATGGCACTCTTTCTAATTACGTTCTGCCGTTTCGTCCGTGTTATCGTGGTTTCTCCGAGGGGAGCGGTACGCGGCGAAAAGAGAGAGGGACAATCCGAGTAGGCTGACAAGGGACGGTACGGAAGAAAGAGATAGGCGCGACGGGGTGGAGGGCGCCGGACGAAGGAGAGCAAGTGGCAAGTTGGAGGATGGTTGGTTGGAATTTATGACGTTCCAGTAGGCGAGCTTGACTAGGGTGCGAGAAAGAGAAGCGGGGGGAAACAGGCGAGGGAAGGAGAGGGAAAGGAAAGGGAAAGGGAATCAGAATTACGGGTTCAGATTTTCAGGATTCGCAGTCAATGAATAGAGAGCAAAGTTAAAGCGAGATCTGCGGTCATGTTGGAACGTTGCGAGTCGAACGTTCGTCGATGAATCTTGCAGAGCCGAAATGTAATCGATAGCTGCGGTAATGTCCTTTTACGTGGGTGAAGGAAGGCGACAAGCGTCGCTACTTTTGTCGTGGTAGAATAGATTAAGCGGTGAAAAATTGGGGGGGCGTAGGAATGAAGAGAGGAAGGATGGAAGGAAGGAAGGAAGGAAGGAAGGAAGGAAGGAAGGAAGGAAGGAAGGAAGGAAGGAAGGAAGGAAGGAAGGAAGGAAGGAAGGAAGGTAGGTAGGAGGGAAGGTAGGTAGGAGGGAAGGAAGGAAGGAAGGAAGGAAGGAAGGAAGGAAAGAAGGAAGGAAGGGAACAAGGAATGAAGGAAGAAAGGAGACTGGAATAGAAGTCAGCTAGTTAATTGCGGAGGAGAGGAGAAACTCGGTCGCGTTCATAAATTATCGATATTATGCCGAGCAGACGTGCTCTCTCGTTTATCAATAACCGTGCGTTATAACGAGAGCCGACGAGCGCGCGACAGGATGGTCACCGCTTTTATAACGGGATAATATTAACAGCAAATATTTCTCCATTGCTCCATTTGCGGCCACGTTCGTTAATCGTGCACGCATGGATGTTGTACGAAGGCCCCAATGTACTCCGCGGAAAAGCTATAATTTTGATTGTCGCGAGCTCGCGCGGTTTCGCGCTGGTCTTGGGAGTTTATCATTGCCCGGAGAGCAAGCTCTCTCTGCTCCGGTGATGACGAACGGGAGTGGAACAGCGAGATCATAGCCACGGGTTGATCACTGAATTTCTTATAACGCGGAAAAATGGGAACGGATTGCATTTGCCGGGGCGAAGAAGGCGGTGGAGACGACGCGACGCGATGAATAAATACGGTCCAAGCGTGCCGGACTCGAATCGAAAACGCGCTCCAAGTAAGCGGTTGGGCGGTGGTTATATCGCTTCTTCGGTCGCGCGAGTCGTTCCCCTAGAGCTACCCCACCTGATGAAGATAAAACGGGATAATTATAGAGCCTATCGGGGATCGTGGCGCGGTTAAATTTCGTCGAGACACGCGAGATCGTCGAAAGAGGGTTGGCAATAAAGGGAAACCGGGCTTAAGTAAAAAGAGGGAAAAAATCGAGGAGGGAATAAACTCTGCACTGGGGGAAGTAAAAAGGGTTGGGGGTGAGAAAGGGGAATGCCGAGAACGGGATGTCATTAATTTTTCATACGGACTTGGCACATCTGCGTTCGGTCGGCCACGCTCCGCAACCCTGCTAATTATTTCTGGCTCATCATTTTTCCTGCTAGCTTTCCCCGCCGCCCCTCTAATTCGCTCTCTCGCAGTGTCTTTTCAGCCTTCTCCCGACCCTCCCACTCAGGACCGGGCGAACCAATCGTACTCTTGTTAGATAAATGCGCAACAGTAGCAGGATCTTGAAGCCGGTGGTTTGCTGGTCGATTGAAAATCAGGATGCAAGCTTATTGACGGATCGTTATTTCCCAAGAGCATCCCGTAATTGACCGTCTCGTCCCTTGTTCGTTGTTGACGTTTCTTTTGTCGGTTAACTGACTTGGTAACGGTACCTCGAGGTCCACCCACAGTGACGTTTCAGTCGCAGCAGGAGAAACCGCACGCTGTCGTCTAATTATTTGCAGCCGCTCTTTTTCATCTGTTTGCTATTTCGCAGGCCGTTGCTGGCCTGCACGTACGGTAGTAAACTCTAATAGCTTCCCTCGCATGTACTCCGTGCCTCCTCGCACCCATCACTTTCCCTTTCATTCGCCGCCGGTCTCGCTCCTTCTCGCTCATTTTCGCTGGTTTTCATTGGCTTTCGCCCGTCCGGCGATTCTGGAAAGGTACTCGACGAAGTGCGATTTCAGCGCTTTTCAACTACGATTTCCCGGGTACTTGGACCTCCTCGAACCGGAAACGGAATGTCCGCAGTTGCTTGGAGCAAGTCGACGCGCCGAGGATATTCTTTCTCGAGGTTCGGTAACGGGTGACCGGTTGCGGTGAGCGGTGAGCGGTGAGCGGTTGGCGGTTCGCGGTACACGCGCACTTCCAGTATTTTCACCTTTTTCTCACCTAATAGCCGCGTTTCGTTCCTTCTCAGCAACTAATTGTAGGCCATGGTATATATATTCTCTGTTCTCGGGGGTCGTGTCGCGACAATTGCCACCCCGATTGAAGCGAAAGTCCAGCCGAGTCGGCAACTCGCGCGGTCTCGTTGCTACACGGAATTACCGTTAATCCTCCCCTCATCGTACACGTCTCCGGCGCCGCGCGGCCCCGCGCACGTAAGTAACTGCCGCCTTCCCTCGAGCTGTCCACCCGTTAATTACACCGGCGAAAGATCCACGTTTTCGTTAGAGGAATCCGTGGCATTACCATACTTTATATCCCCGTTTCGCAGTCCGGCACCTAGCCGTCGCGCCGTTACCTTTTTATCGCTACCGTAATTCAGCTGGTTCCTTTCCGTGCCGACGCATCGCGGCGCATTGCTCGCCAATAAACCGTTTCCGCGTGATAGAACGAATCGGAAAGCGGGGACGTTACTCGACTCTCGTTCACCGAGCCGGCGTCCCCGCCGCGCCGAAATTAGCGACTCGTCGTCTCGATTTGCGATCGCGTCCGCAGGTCCGTTATCTCGGTTATTTTTGTGTCCGTGATCCCGGAAAGTACGTAATTAACGGGCTCGCTTGCGCCCGCGTGTGCCTTTGCAACGCAGCCGGGAATCGATATGGTGCTAATTTACCAACCGAATTCGAATAATTGACGTTGCATTAAATATTCGCGTTGCAATCGCCGCGTCGTTTTGGGAGGCGGCCGTGCGGTAGTAATTTTCAATTTCAAGCCGAACCAACTGCGCGTACGTATATCCTCGCGGTCTCGCGAAGCGTCGTTAATGCCAACTAAACTGACGAATTTAAAAAGACGTGCTTAATGGAACGTGAAACCGCTGTGAACGCCCTACTTGTCCGCGCGATGAAAGGTTTAGCTTCCGAAAAATCGTCCTTCAAGAGTGCCGCGTCAACGGCGGAATTTTTTTAATCCGATACGCTGATTGACGGCAAATACGTTCCTCCTATACAGGTGATTTACACGTGATCGATAAAAATGATAGGCAAAAAGGTGTCGGCCGATACGCGAGGCGGAACGATGACCGCGCAACCCCGTCGAGTAATTCTGTCTCGGCCAAGATAAAAACCGTGTCCATTGGCGAGTGACTGTTCTTTTCAGCGACATAGGTACTACCTATTACCCCTGCCGAGAGTCATACGGAACGCGCGCGATGCTTGTGCTCGGATAGCTCGTTTAAGCATAGGCTCCGCTCGAACCTCGGCTAACGAACATTTTTCTCATTAACAGTCGCCTAACGAGGGAGCGGCGTTAAAAGATCCGTCGACAAGAGGGTGTCTTTTTCTCGGTGTCGCGGAAACTCTCGGTCTCGGTTGCGTTTACCGACCAGCAGCGATTCGAAACCACCGCGTTCACTTGCGGTATATGGCGGCGGGTCCAGTCGATTCGGCGAGTAGGCCTCAACCTCTACTAGGGGGTGTAATTGAAAGGGGAAGTTGCTGAGTGAACTTGACTCGACTCGACTCGACTATACAGAGCCGGGAACTCAACACGACTCGGCTGGGCTCGGCTTGGCTCGGCTCGGCTCTAACTAGATCCGACGCGGTTCCACAATTACGGCGAATAAAATTTAACGAAGTGTATGGCACGTGTACACCGCGGACCACGATTCGCGCACGCGCTTAATTAAGTTCACTCGTCGTCTCTGCTAACTTGATCCGACGCGATCCAGGCCCGCCGAGGTATGTAAATCGAGTTCCCCGGCCAGTTCCTCGTCGCTCGGATCCTCTAATTTTCCGCGCGCATACAGGTAGCTAGGAAAAAAGGATGTGCGAACGACAGGGGAAACAGCGGAGGAAAACGAGATGACCGGGGGGGACGAGCGAACGAGGGGAAATTCGAATTCCCATGACCGAATCGCCGGTGAAATTTCTGTCTTCCGATAAATTCGATCCACCTACCGATCAAACAGCACTCGCGTCGGTGGAATCGCCGACTATCGCAAACAACCGCCACCAGCGGACACTGTTCCCTCGACGGCAACTTGGGCTTCGCCGAATATCAACCACGCCATCGCGAGGGGGTCCGTGTCTTTAATGAGAGTATCGAAAAAAAAAAAAGGGTTAACGAGATGGCGAAAATGATGGTGGCGTCGAGTCGAGTCGCATCTCATCCCATCGCGTTCCGTCCCATCGCGTTGCGCCCACGTCGTCTGGCGTGAACCGTTGATTTCCATTCGACAAGATGATTACTTTGGACTTGGAACTACGACAAGTGACACACGCTAGTGCTCGCTTTGATTTTATTCCCGTTGGCCGTGCACATTTTGTCGTTCGCGCAGTTGCAGAAATCGCTGCAATTTTGTCCCGCAATTCGGAAGGTAACGCGAACTCATTAAATCGTAACCGCTTCGTATTTTCCTCGCTGCAGAGTACGCCGTACATTTCTAATTAATTCGTGGGAGTTTTGTTTTTTCCTGCTCTCTCTCCGCGCTGCAGCGTTTTCCATCCGAGGCTAAATACGTCTGGGGGAAAAAGGGGTGAAAAGGTAGAAATTAGTCCGACAAATTATTCCCGTTATTTTCGAAAAGATGACTGCGCTTGTTTGAATTCACGACGTTTCCCGTTTGGCCAAGTCGACCGAACGACACACGGGTGCTTCCCGGTTGCGGGTCGTGCGCGTCGAAGCATATTGGCGCAACAGATATCGCGAGGACGGGGAAAACGATGATAAAACAATTTTTCGAAATTCAATGAAAAAGAGAGGGCGCGCGTGAAATCGCGCGTGCTCGTCCCCCAGGGCCAGCCTTAATTCGGCTTAATTCGCCGATAAAACGATTGGTGCCGGCGCGTCAAATCGTTAACGCTCGCCCCGGCTGGTTTGGAATCGATTTTTCTTCGAACCCTCTTTCCCCGTGACCCGTGTCTGTGTCTGGTATCGACGCGACCGATGCGGAACGGTCGCGCGACCCAATACTGGCTCGTTAAGCGTTTCCAGGCGAGCCGACGAGAGACAGAGAGTCCAGCTCTCCCTGCCACTCAGCCGACCCAAATCAAAAGCGGTTTTTAACTCCACAGCGGTCCTTCTTGTCCTCATCTCCATTCTTTGAATCTCTCGGCAGAGATAATGCGGCAGCCGCGAGAAAGGGTGGCGCGCTTCACCGCACCAGCATACCACCTACCTGCGTGCCTCGTAATGTCGCCGAATGGTAGAACTCCTGCTAAAAGCGGCGTTACTATTTTTTTATATACCAGCGTAATTAGGAATAATACTTTCATTGCCGTGGGTACGATGAAGTACACGCCAGTGCGCAGGAAACGCAAAGAGCGCGGAGAGTGCGGAGAGCGTGAAACCGTGCCACGTAAAACGCAACCCTCTTGTCCCCCCTCGTTTCTCTTGCTCGAGCACTGCCAGGCGAGTTTCCTTTCTCTTCCCTGATCCGCGGAAATTCCCGTGGGTGTAGGGGGGAGTGGGTAGGTTTAGGTCGCGGGAGGTTTGGGTCAGTATATTTCCATCCCTGTTAGGCATACCTTATTCGCATATGCATCATTCGTTGTAGCAGGGAATTCGCAAACAAAGCGAGAAGTTTGTTAAAGCGCGTATTAATTTTCTATAAGTAGAAGTGCATTGTCGTGGTAATTTTAACCTAAATCGGTAACCCGAATAAGTCGCTGTTATAAACTTATATAAAGAACGTAGTGCTGGTAACAATTTTAGTAGACGAACTTATATTCAAGCAACAGTAAATTATAAATTGTAATCTAAAACACAGGTGCTTTATTGTGAACCTTCAGATGCGAGATTTATGGGTCAGAAGTGTGCGGGAGATTTGAGTCGACCCACACATCCCCACTTTCTTTCTAATCAGCTGTTTTAGCTACCATTTTTTACAGGTCTACAATGCCACTTATTTATGAAAGAAAGACTGAGAGAAATAGAGGAAGAGAGAGAGAGAGAGAGAGAGAGAGAGAGAGAGAGAGAAACTCCCGAGTACATTCGCATAAAAAAAGTTTTACGTTTAAGTTCTCCGAATAACGTAGCTGGTACGAGCAGGACACAGAATTTATTTAAATTCGATGTTACCTTGAGTAGTTTTGAAAATCAACATCAAAAATTTAATTAACCAACTTTCAATTCGTTTATGTTTACTGTGTTATTCCTTTAGAGCTTTCATTTTATTTAATTACTTATTATTTTCACTTTGTGGGTAATAAATACAAATATACATACATAAAAGTGAAGAAAAATTAAACGACCTGATTGACATTTCTTAAAAGGTTTTATGATTTCCAGTGCCTACTCTAAGGTCTATACAGTCCTAATAAATACTCAAAAGTAATATACGAAGACCTATTTATTTTACTTTTACCGCGCTCGAAGCATGTTTAGCCCACTGTGCGACATCCCTGCTCAGGTCGATTCGCCGCGCCCAGGCAGACTCGTTGTCGCTCGGCCATCGCGGGGCATACTCGCACAGATACGTACAATTCGTATTCTCCGAGAGACTGTTGGCCCGCTCAACAGTTGCCGCGTGAGTCGTTTAACCGGCGATCGACGTTCGGCCCTGTATCCGAAGCAACGACACCACGGCCAAGCATCGAGCACACGTATCACCGAGGCAGATATCCATCCTCTTCCCTTGCCCTCACAAACCAACAAATCACTTTGGCCAATATTTCAATGGAGCTGAATTTTATCGCGGCTATCTTTCCATTCGTAGCCAATGTTTGCCCAGCTCCAGCTTCACCCCCTTCGCCTTCCTTTCCCGGAATTCCCTCATTTCTGCTTGGACAAATTTCTTCCCCGATAATCGTCTCCGTTCGTCCTCTGTTTGCCGCCGCGCCGGACGTCTTGAAAGTCTGAAAGGACGCATCTGCCGACGAACAATGGCGAGTTGCGGAGGAGCAGCCGCATCCACCTAGGCGCTATCCAACCAATGACACAAGCCCCCGCTGGCCCCTGTCCAAAGCGATTTCGGATTCCGCGAACACGCTTTTCCCGTAATCGCTCGATACCGTTTCCTTCTCGTTTGCCCACGGCCAGACCGTATCTGTCACGGTGCCCCGGCCAGAAATTCCGCGCAGGGGCTCGTCACCCGACTTGTGTCCTAGGAAAGGAACGACGGAGGCCACCGTCTACGTTCTCACGTTGTACCTGCATACCGCGTCTGCCTGCTTCGAGTCTGGCGCATCTATGCTCGTAGTTGCAGTTTACACGGGTCGGCGAGTTAAACCTGAACCGAGAGCTATTCACCCCGGCCAGTTTCATCTACCCCGGCATCTATCCTGGTACGATCTCGAGACGCGCCATTGGAATATCGCGAAACCGACGAAAGTGGTTCCGCGTGCGGAAACACGGTACGTGAACCAAGAGCACGATCCTAAATGGAAATTTCTGCACGAGGAGCGTAATCGGTAACCAGCAGCGTGGCTACCCATCCTCGACTCTCATTTAACATTGAAATGCGTCGGGCGGTCGAGCGTTACCACCCAACGCCAACGCTCTGCGCAACCCTTCTCGGCTGTCCACGACCCCCGCCCCGCTCGCTCAATCGAGTAATCGCTTTTGAAAAACCAACTACCACGTTGTCCAAGAGAATTTCTGGCCCACGAGTGTCTATAGTAGGGCGATCGGCGATCGCGTACGCCTCAGTCCCGCCGAACGTTCTTCACAGTCACCCGGAATCGTTGGGAGCGACTTTCCTCGGGGAACGCGCCCTATCTTCATCGTCTCGGATCGGAATTATGTTATTGCTGCTGTTGGAATTAGCTTGTACGATTAGCGAAGGAGAGATCACTGTTTCCCCTCTATGCTCTACTTTTCTGTGGTAGCACGATCACTGTCTCCATTCCCTGTGTACCTACCCATGCTCCAACGAAGCGAGATACCAAGAATCGTGCATGCGACCGCGCGCACCGATACAGCAACACGCAGCCATGCTCGTCATTCGTCTCCGTTCCTCCGTGTATCACGGTACACCACGGTTACGCCATTATCGTATCCTGGCAAATGGAAGGGTTATGTGTACCGAAGCAACATAGTACCCCTCCGGGAACATCGTGCCGTATGCAACTCGCTCGAATCTCTCCCTCCCACCGTGCGCTCTCCATAAATATCGAATGATTGATTTTAATTGGCTCCCGCTGTGTACCCCTCTCGCTAGGCTTTTTTCCCCGCTCATTCAGCGGAGCTGCTGTTTGTTGCGCTTTATTCTGGCGACCAAGCTTACACCCGTACCTCCTCTCCAACGCAACAACAAGACTTTCCGCCAGGCTTTTCCGCCACACGCGACCTTTTCTCTCTTCCAGCGGAGACTTTGGTAGACGCGCGGTTATAATTAATGGCAAACCCGGCCACTTTGCTCCCCTTTGTTGTGTAGCGCGGAATCGCGTCGCGACTACTCGAAAGTTACGATCGAATCGGGATGAGCCGAGCGCGTTCTCTCGTCAAGCCGATCCGCGTGCAACGATCTTGCTCTCATCCTAGCTCGAGAGGCCCGTCGCTTCGAGCCGAAAAGAGTTGCGCGCCGCACGACGAACGCGTTGCTGTTTACACGATAATTAATATTAATGTCGCGGTTCCAGCGTGCGTTTCAGCTGAGTCAGCCGGCATCGCCTATGTATCGTCCTCTTCCCGTTTTTCTCTCCACTCCACTCTTGTTCCCGGCCCCCTCGTTCCCTGCGGCGCGTCGCTTCGGTTCGCCGCCAGCCGAAAAGTGTCGGTGCTCCGTGGTACCTACACGCGAACAACCAGTCACCGCTGATCCCTCTTCTCCCTCGTGTCAGCCACCGTGTTGTGCGATCGCTGTTACGTTAGTAGGAACGGGGAGCATGCATCTAACCGAACCGTTGGCACCCTCGGACGCGCCGCCCTGCCGCCTGCCGAGGGCGGGCGTTCGAGGGTGAAATGTGCCTCGATAGCATTACAGGCCGGCCAGAAACGTAAGGCGCGCACCGTTTCACCGGCCAGTCGGCACCGGCAGTCCACCCCCGCGCGCCGGTCCTCTCGCACCGCTTCCACTCACTCTTTCCTTCTCCCTTTTACGGCGCAGCAAAGAACGCGCCCCGGGTGACGCAGTCACGCCATAACCCGGAAGTGACCCCTTCTTTCAGCCGGAGGGGCCCGTCGAGGCTCGTAAAGACAAAAATCGGTGCTCTTATCGGGTGGATAAATTTATTGTCATGACTACCGACGGACGTACACGTAGGAGGGAACACGCGGAGGTGAAGCTACGAAAGATACGAGACGAGCGATCACGGTCTCATATCGTTGACTGGATTGTCCGGCCGTGGGCTACCGGCTACAGGCTATGGGACGCATTCCGTGCTCGCCACTTATTGTTAGACGTTAATCGCGCTGCCGCGCGTGGACACGCACATATCAGCGCACGCTACGGGACTACACACTTAATAAATGCTCGCGGTTGTCAAGGCTCTCTGTCCCATGGGAATCTGAAAGACCAGGCGTAACCATCTCCCTGCGGGCTGCAGGATGCTTCGATTTCGCAGCAGATTTCCTATACGATGCCGCATACGCGTTAGGGGAGAGCGGGATTATCGCAATGGTTACGGTGTTTTAATAAATTAATTGGTCGGGTAGCGAAAAAATAGTAAAGGTCGTTTTCTAAATCGTTGATCGAATAATTCTCGACCTTATTCTGCGATCTTTAAGCGTTTGTAGCTCGGAGCAACGTTAACCGATTTCAATGCAATTTTCAGCATGTGTACAATTTACTTAAATCTCCGAACGGGATTTTTGAATTTTCATTAGCAGAAGAGAAGTTGAAAATGCATTTACTATTTTCTTCTCTATTCCGACCAATTGCAATTGTTTTTTTTAACGCACAAGAAGAGGAATTTGAAAAATACATTGTAGGTTGTAGCAACTTTTTTTCTCACGGTTTCTGTGCGACTTCCGCGATATTTAGCACTCTGTTCGTGATTACCCCACGGCCGTCGGGTAATCACGAACTCCGAGGGTTTTGTTGTTTCGCTATAAACTTGATTTTTATTATAATTTTTCAAAAATTCATTACAGTACTTTGTAGATGAATAGCTTTCGTTCTGTTTGCTTCTCTGCTTAGGTGTTCGCAATTACCCCGCTCTCACCTACGCGTAATAACCGGTAATACTTCACCGTGATTTTACGACGTGTACGACCACCATTCACAGCCAACTATCCTGCATCCATATTCCATAGGTTGCAATAGGTCCGTTGGATCTAGCAAGACGCGCGTCGTCGGCGCGGAGCAGCGTATAATAGAAACGTTAATGTGGAGTGACTGTTACGCGGTCACGTGAAACTCATCCGAACGCGATAGTAGGCGATGGTCGGCGGTCGGCGCGGCGGTCGGTGGTCGGCGGTCGGTCGTTACCTTTCCGTGTCTCCGGCCTCCTTTCGAGGAGCGCTTTAATTCGCGATAAGTACGTAAGGGGGAATTTAGTTGGTGGCGTGACCAGATACGAAGCAACTGCCTTCCTACTCGGACAGCTGCTATAGGATAAGATAACGACTACTCGGACGTCCGAGTGGTTCTCTTTATTGGGCCGTGGCGATCGGTTGCATCCCCAGCAACGGCAACCGGTACTGGTAATTGCCGGCTGTTCTAGCAGAAATCGAAGGAACACACCGACGCGTTTCCGGCTGAAAAGCGGTACTCGACAAATACCTCGTCACTGTGCCAATTAATTTCGCTTACCTCGATTACCGTCGCAGTTGAATAGCTTTTACGATTTCGTAGCGAGGCGGAACCGAGCGAAGACGCGTTCAAACGAAACACTGGAGACGGACAAAACCACTGCCGCTGAATCGTGCACGATATCCCTTCGTACGGCGAGCCACCGTGCAATAAAGGGAGATAAAGTATCGCCCACATTTCGCCCAGCTACCAGGGAATCGCGGAACAATCGCGACGTCACAGCCGTAACCGAATCTAGCGCTTTCTAGTCGGTGGTTTCAGCAGCGAAATCGACCGTTGAAAAAACGTTGGTTCGGCGAGACCTAAGACGGCGCGGACACGGTATAGATGTCGGTGGCGACGCGACGACAAACAGGGGAGAGAAGAAAGCGGGGTGGAGCGAACTCGCGGAACTCGCGGAACTCGCATAGAACGCAGCGAGTTTGTCGGAGATGGAGAGTCGACTTGGAGTGGCTATTCAAAGTCGGACCGGCGTGCAATTAATTCCTGAACGAAGAGAAAGCGAGAGAAGGCGGCCGATAGGATGCACTCGAGAGACCCGCGCGTCACGATCGTTCGGCCAAAAGCCGAGTGGCCGAGACTCGAACTCGCTTATCTCGGAAACGCCGCGGGCACTCTAATTCAATGGTCGAGGCCGCTGCGTGCACCGGAAGCGACGTTATTGTCGTAGCTACCGATCGTTCGCGATTGGTCCAAGCTGCGGGGCCAAAACGAGACGACGTGCAGCCACGCGACCAGTCGAATCGTCGATTCTCTGCGCAGAGTTATCGATTTGCCGTAACTCTCGATTCGATCGAAGGCTAATTGAACCCTCGTCAATGCACAGTTATCGAATTTGCGCCCGATCGTATCTTCGGCAAAGCAGTGTCGCGTTGCTCCGACCCGCCGCGCTCAGCCCCGCCTCATCTCTTTCGAGGATAGCTTTTGTTTTTTCCGACAGTTACCGATAATTTCTCGATTACTCGAGCAAACGTGCCGGCGGTGCGCCGAGTTGAGCCGCGCCGCGTCCAATCGCCGACTAATAAATCGTCCGGGCACCGCGAAACTTCCTTGAGGTCTGACGCTAAGATTTCCAAACTTTTGTGACGCGACCGGGACCGTCGCATAGTCCGGGCCTCGCTCTTCGTCGTTTCGATATCGACGTATTTTTGACAGTGACGCGATCCGAATACTCTGCAAGCGGCTTATTTGCGAACGCGAGGCAGGCAGGCAGGCAGGCAAGCGCTTATCATTGGAAGCATTGTCTAGCCTCTTACATCATAATTTTATCCTGTCAACTGAGAGTCAGACACTTTGATTTCCATCATTACCTACCATCACCCGCTTCTCTTTATTTCAATCCACAATTACAATCCATGGCTTCCCAGGCTATATTTGGTAACTCTTGAAAATAGAAGAATTATATCAGACCTGACCTTCTTACTCAACGTGATAAAACAGCTCAATTTCAATGCAATCATTAAGGTCGGTATCATATATATTGGCCGGTGAGTTTCGCGAGGGGTATTCACCTACACACAGTTTGCCTGCCTCGGTGCTCCTTTTCTCAAAATTTTCTGACCCTCTCTCGTTCCATCTCGCTCTCACTTTCGCAGAACAAGAGTGAACCAGAAATGGTGGGTATAGTGCCAAGCTTCTGGTGTGTAGGCCACACCGAGCTGTCAGCGTAGAAATACACACATCGGAATAGGTGTGCGTTAGCTCCGAAAAAATTCAGGAGCTTTATTGGTCAGAACATTGATTCTTTCTCGATAGCTTAATCTCGTATTGGTCTACGCGTAGCTTCGTAACGCACACAACTATTACGTTAAGAATAAATAACAGCCAAACGGCTAGGTTCAGGCGGAGCCGAGCAGCGTTCCCGTTACTCCACCATACCCTGCGAGGACCTAGCAATTCCAACTGACAAATCCACGATCGTCAGATGGTGGTGGCTGATTTCTCCTCGATCCCTATTCCCGAAAACGAATTCACCGGCCAATATATTCGATACCGACCTTAAGAGCCTAAGGCATCGTAATCGTTTTAACGTAAAAAACTCATAGAACCCTCTATGGCAAACATAATTGCATCGATCGCATATGTAGCATTGTCAGTTCTTATCACGACCAACTTGATCTTTTCTCCGATTCAATAGATAAAATCCGTTCAAAGCTGTTACGTCTGTTACGTTGAATATCTCATATCGAGTATTCATGCTTTTCTCTTTCTATCTTTTTCTCTCTGCCTTTCTTTCTAAATATACGTCCGTTCCTTCACCTCATTTTGTAATATATTCAACCAAAGGGTTATCCGACCCGTCTATTGTAATTAAAATTAAAAACAAAATTCGGACGCGCGCTGATATAGGAATCACTCGCATCGTGCAGAATCTTGTTTCCATTGGAATCTGGTTCAGCGACGACGAGTACGATATACGTACATACGCCGTAAGCTCGCCCCGTGTCCGAGCCGAGTGCGATCGATGGTATACGTATACATATGTTTGGAGCTTGCAGCGGCGAGTTGTTGGCCAACGTCGAACAATGCAACCAGGATAATTCGTCGTTAAAAGTACAATAACCGCCGACGCCGTGGCTGGTGTCGATGAAAAAATCCGGACACGTTCGCGTGATTCCGCCGCAGCAGGCACTGACCCGCTTGGCATTTCCACCTCCAACCCCCCCATTAAGATCGTAGTCCGGGCAATTAGAAGGACAATGCATCTTGGTCCGCGCGCGCGGCGGATTAAGCGGCGCGGCCGTAGAAGAGATTACCCACGGAGAGGAGTTCTTTCCGGGAGAGTAACTTACAAGCTAGCCACGTACGTGAAACAGTCGTCCGGTTCCGTGGACTAAAGTCACCGTAAACGTCGAAATTACGCCCGCGGAATGTATTAGACCCTCGGGCCGTAATACGCCGAAAGAATCGCTTAGCGGCGGGGCGCTGCCGCGACTCGGCCGCCTCGAAACCGAATCAAGCCAGGACGTAGGAAAAATTGCGCCTCCAGGAGAGTATAATTGAACGAAACTCGGCTGCCAGTGGCCGCACGGTCTCGCGCGTAATGGTGCATTACGGACGGTATATTTTACGATCCGAGGGAAGGTTGCTTCCTCGTCTCCGGAACGGCCACGCGTACTCTCATCGCCGCCGTTGTCGTCGTAAAATATCGCGCCCGCTTAATTAAACCTAGCCGACCACTTTGACCGGAGCTAGCCGTTTTCTCGGTTGCATCGCGCAGTCGACGCTGCGACGCGCGTTTCCACGGGTCGCTTCGACAGATCAGTAAGCGTTTGCCGGCTTTTTCATACGCCGAACGGAAAGGACGAGCGCTGCGCTCGTCCGAATCGAATAATTGCATCCCGTTGCGCGGCGCCCCGACGCGTTTTCCACCGTTAGCAGCGCACGACGTTGACCCACAAGGAAGGGCCGTGAATGGAAGAGAGAGGAAGAAAAAGAGGACAGTCACAAAGGACAGCACAATAGAGTTTGCGGACCATTGTTCGAGCGTCTATGCAGTACGAACCACTCGCGCCCTTCGTCCCTCTCTCGGTCACTCGATCGAGCCCCACAACTTTCCAAGCTTTTCCTCTTCGATCGGTCGTCGGCGGTTCGGCGCGAAGGTCGACGGGAGAATTTTTGCCGCGGAAACATCCTGGGGATCGCCGAGTCGATCGCCAAGTATCGTTCGGAGAGCGGTTTTTTTATCGCTTCCATTGTATCGCCGCGAGTGGGTCAAGCATTCGGCGAATTCGTGGGAAAAGGAGCTCTCGCAGCGCGGTGCGCCTCGCTCCTGAAGACGGAAGGTCGCGCGGTGAATTCGCCCATTGTCCCCTGATTTCTCGCTACTTGGTCAGCTCGCCCGGGAAAGCAGCTTACCGTCCATGTCCGAAAATCTGTTTCTTCTTTCTGTTACAGTCGCCGGCTTGGAGCTGCTCCGCATAAACGTCCCGGCGTACACCCTCAGGGGCAAGAGCGCGCTTCTCGAGTGCAGGTAAGAGCGGGTACTTGAACGCGCCGCAGCATCTTCGACCCGCCAACGCCATCGCATCGAATGGTCGAAGGGATTCTCTGGCAAATCGTTTCGCCCGACTCGTCTCGTTTCCCGGATTGATCGACCGATCGATCGTGACCCGCGAAATCATCTCGCCCCGACGCGGGCCTCCGCTCGATAATCGCTTTCGACGAAAGCTGCGCCCGTCCCCGTGACAAACATCCTTCGGACGCTTCCATTTTGGCTTTTTGCCTGATGAAAGTTGAAGCGTGCGAGATAAATCGAACGATTCCGTCGAAATGCCCGGACCTGCATACTGGACGCGCACGTCGCATGCGGAAAATTGGTGGACGGTTGTGTAACCGAAGCGACGGTCCACCGAAACTGTTTAGAGAACCGCAACGTAAGGGGCGCGCAGTATCCTTCCAACGATTTTTCTCTGTTATTTACGAGCGAAGAAACCGTCGGGTCTGGCGAGAGGCACTCGTAAAGATATCGATAAGATGCCAGTCAATAATGTATCAAGTTTACGCTTAGCGTCCGAGCGAGACGGTAAATAAAATTAAAAGTAAGGCGACTACGGCGAAGAGGATGGATCGCTGGCAATCTTGCGGAGCGAGGAATCTCGATATATTTTTGCTCTCCTTGCGCTTTATTTATTTATTTATTTATTTATTTATTTATACTCGCAATATCGTAGACAGCAATCCAACCGGGAAAGCTTTTTGTTACCTCTGCCGACAGGGGCTTCTCGCCCGAACCGAATCTTTCCCGGGGCAACCACGGCCGATCTCCGACTCTTTCGAGATTCCTTTCGAGTCGAGTCTTTGCGCTTCTTTTATTCCCACTGCTGAACCATTGAGATACGTAACGCCGCGCGTGTCTTCGCAATGTCGCTACTGCCGGCACTAGGCGGGAATGGCTGATCCGATGGAACGGCGGCCCTGGAATTCACCACCCGAAACGTAGTCCAGACGAATACATGTGTTCGCATATGTAGGGGAGAGTCGTGCAGTACCGATCGCTCTAAGCTTTTTTTGCTATATCTTGGGCTAGTTTCTGGGTTATCATACCCATCCTTATTCACTTTATTCTTCTGCGGGAAAAGGTGGAAGGAAGGCTAAATTAATATCTAATAAATTAATCTGAGTTGGTAACGGAAGATTGAACTAACAAATAAGACGAATTTGGTCTCTACTGGTTGACAGTGTGTTGGTCGGTACTGTACGACAAACACGTGGAAACATTTTAGATCGTGGTATATTATCTACAAAAAAATATTTCAAAACTAGGGCGTTTTATTAAACTTAATAGACTAGAGGCAGCATATATAACAGAATAGAGTCATTTATTTACCTGAGAAACAAAAGATCAGCTTTAAAAAAGAACTTTTAACCCACTGAATATCAACGTTTAATGCCTCAGAACCTAAAGAAAAATTAAGTAAACAATGGCTCCAAAATAGGTTATACAGAATTGTGATTTTCATTAGTTACTTCGAATGAAGTGCTAATATCTGGTCGAAGAAGCGAGAACTACCTTTGGTCGGTAGGGTGACTGTACCTAATATCGCCAGGCAAAAGTTAAATCGCTGTCAATTGAATAATAATTGTAATTTTTGCATGCAGTTTGTTTCACAGTAAAGAGAAATTATTCATCTTTCATGTAGTATAAGTTAGAATCGTTGAAACCTACAAATTTTTAATTAGGACTCAAAATACGTGAGACATGCAAAAATCGGGTCCTGAAAAAAGTGTACCTAATATCGCCACTTCAAGAAATATTGATTAATTCATGTATATATGAGTTTTTTAAGTCATTTTCACACGTGCTTTTATTATTTGTGCACTACAAATGTATTTTTATCCATCTTTGATTTTATTTTTATTAGAAAAATATAGAATTTACAAATATAGAATTTAAAAATATAGATGTTTAAAGTATTTTATTTTTTACGTTCCGATGTACATATTCGACAAATAAAGTCATTTTCACATGGGCTTTTATTATTTTTGCGATATTGGGGACACTGACGGTAGGCGGTATTGGGAACACACATACTGCTACAAGAAAAACGTTATTTTCATTATAAAAACTATTTGAATCGATTACAGTCCTTAACTACATCATTAATTAGGTTTTTCTAGTAGATATTCTTGCATTTACGGAATTATTAGACTTATCTTCTCCGAATGGGATGTAAAATTGTGACAGTCCAATAAATTTTTACACTATTAAGATTCACTAAAATACTTCTCTTTCTGTAATTGTTGATCACATGACGCTGCAATTACAGTATGTCTTCCTGCATATGGTTAGGTTCTAATTGAGTGCATAACCGATAAATTTTAGTGCTTACTTTGCGAGATATAGGGGGTGGCGATATTAGGAACACTGGCGATATTAGGTACAGTCACCCTACTGCACGACTCTCCCCTACATACGTCTCGCCGCGTATCTCCTCCAGTAGTATCCGACCGTTGGGGGTCAGCCAGACGCGAGGTAGCCAAAAGTCGAAAGACTACGCGCGAACGTTGACAACGATCGATCAAATGAACGGATTCGGAATCGTTTCGCCTTGGCCGAAGGCTTGGAAGCGGAACTCGTCGGTTCACCCTCGTCGCTGACTGCCCTCCCCGTTCCACCTGTCGTCTGACCGGTAATTACGCCAGCTCAGTCCTCGTCATCGAATCGAAGCATCTTCCGGTAGGAAGCGACGGCTGTCACTGAATCTCTATTAACGAAGCTCGATCGAACAGTGAATTCGGGACAGGAGACGTGATCTTTCCCTCGGTATTTATTTCGAGGATCCCCAACTCCCGCCTCGCCATGTTAATTAAGACGTAACGAAATTATGCCGTAGCGTCACGCGTCCTACAATTACGGCTGGTCGAAATATATGCATTCTAATTAGTGGTGGAAGCTCAACAACTTTTCACGATGAAAATAAGGTCGTCTGTTGGGTACCTACTGCGCGCATTCTCGAGGATACTTGCCGCCGCGGCAATCGTTGGGGAAAAGAATCTCCAGTCCGTGTCGACAACTATTGGGCCGCGTGCAGCCGAAATGGTAGTTGGATCGGCAAGATTGATCGATCGATCGATGGAAATAACGCGTCGCGACGCGCAGCCTGTGCCTGCGTTCAGCGGAGTCGAACACGCTGGAAATAGAAGATAGGAGAGGAGTCATATACGCGAAAAAGGAAACGATGTCACGGCACAGAGGCTGGATGCCCGAGAGGCGCATCGTCGACTGCTGCACGTCGATTCGACCAGTTGACCGGGAATTATTCGATTACTAAGTTGGGAAGTAACATTCGACACTCGCCGCGTATCCTAGCAGCGAATAGGGTATACTCGGGAAAGTCCGTGATAGAGGTTACTCCGTTATACTTTTTCATCTGTCTGTAACTCGAAATTGTCTGACTCAATTTAGATGGAACGATAAATATGTATAAAAAAGCATTTTTATGTTAAACGATTTTATTAAAAATGCACTAAAAACTAAAAAATAATTACTACGAATACTACAAACGCCTGCAAAGTTTTAGTTTTACTGTTCGTACATTTGTGACGGATCATTTCACGGTAAATTGTGTACTAAAGCCGGGAATCCACCGGGAAGCTAAGCCAAGCTATGCTATGCGATGCTTTAACATAGCTTTCGGTACAAACGGTTCCATAGGAATGAATTGAAGTTAATTTTTTTAAAACGTAGCATGGCATAGCATAGCATCGCAAAGCATAGCTTAGCTTCCCGGTGGATTCCCGGCTTTATCGCACACGTAATTTCGCGTCGCCAAATTCCCGTTCAACTTGTTCCTCGTCCTTACAACGATGCACCACTACCGTTACATTTTCCCCTCTTTCGTTCCCTTCGATGTGCAAACAAAGTCGGACCCGCGTTCGTCTTCCATTACCACCACGTATCACACGTTCAGAGTGGCCGTATGCCTTTCACGTAACGTCGTAAACGGAACGGTGAAAAGTCCGCGAAGCGTCGGCAAATTGGGCGCTGCGCTTCTCCAAGATAGCTAGTAGCTACCTACATCTGGGGCTGTAGCGTGAAAAGAAGAGACCCGCGAAGGCCGCCGTCTGCACCCTTCGATCAAGGTCTCGTCTCCTTCGTTTATCTTTCACCCTCCACGTCGTCCTGCTCCCCTTCACCCCCAACAGAAGGACTAGAACAATCCCGTCGCATGCTTTCCCTTTTATTCGTCTCGCCTTTCTTACCTCCGGCTCGTGGTTACGCCATCGCGAAACGTCCAATCATTCGCGCTCGAAAATACCCCATCCACCCACCCCCGCTTGCAATTGTCTCTCTTGTTCGTCCGAGCTGCGTATAGCACCTATTCCACTCTCTCGAAGGCAAAGTTCGCCGAGTTCGCGCCACGCAATCCTCGCGAGATCGCACGGGTCGTCGAAAGCGTTGACGCGTTGAAGCGTTAAATAAAACGGACCGGAGATGGAGCGAGGCGACGCGTTAAGCAATTAACGAGATTCGAAGCCGAGAGAGTTGCCGTTTCGTTTGGAAACGCAGCCATGCGTCCGCGAAACTTTAAATTTCTACCGGTAAACTCGGAGATGATGCGAGTGTCATGGCTCCCTCGTAGCGGATCCAGGCCTTCGTTCTCTGCGGAAGAAGAAAAACGATTTCACAAAGGTTCTCAGAGAGATCGGAACGTTGTTCCAGCAGGCGAACTGGCTTGTTTCGTGAAAGCGACGGGACCCGAGCGGCTGGTTCCCTCGTCAGGAAGGAAGGCAAGATTTAAACGAGGGTGCACGGTGTTCTTTGATATTAGGTGCCAGTTGAGCATCGGGACAGCGGCACCTGATACCAAAGAGACGAGATCGTTCCCCGACGCGTAGGTATAAATTGCAAATGAGTTTACCTTACTCGGCGAGCTAGCTCTCGCTCGTTGGTTTATCCGGCAAGTTGGTTCGCGTCGCGACGCCTACTCCGCCTCTACCCTCATTCTACGCGTCGAGTTCCTTCCCGTCCTGTTTCGCCCCATCTCAGCCAACGTTTTGCACGACGTTTCGTTGGACGTTTGGCGTGTCCCTCGCCGCTCTTCCAACTTCGCCATAGAAATTCCACACAATTTTACAGCGTAGACATCAATCGACCGGATTCTTTCGTGCGCGAGAAGCGCGCGGTCCCCGTTCAACGGGATCTCTTCGACTTGAAAGCGAAGTCCGGACGAGCAGCATCAAAGCGACGTTTGTTTCCGATAGTACCGCAACTAAATAGGCGTACCTACTCCTACTTCCTCGTCCAACTTTCCCGCCAACAGTCAAGTCTTTCGTTACAAATTCCGCCCTCTCTTTCATCATCTTTCTCTTCTTCTCCAGCTTCCCCGTCATCTTCTTCGTGTTCCCCTCTTCCCTCGTGCCAGCTTCTATTGTATCGATGCTATTAATGTCATCGATGTTAATTGTCTCAGAAAGGGCACTTTACGTGCGATTAAGGCGAATAATTAGTTCGGGGGAGACCGGGGCTGGTTGTCGCCAGGGGTAGGTTGACTAATTGTTAATAACTTTGCACCGATATATATATTCTACTGCGGAAACATTCACTGTAGAAAGAAGTCACTTCTACTATGCCATGCATTTATGCCCGACCCCGCGACGCACGTTTTTTAATAGTTATCAGCTGTAGTCAACCTACCCCATACTGTAAGTCTACCAACCCCGATCATGGGGCTGGTTGACCAGCATGGAAGATGTTAGAAAAAGATTAAATTACCTTACTTGTTGTCACGTTAAGTCAACTTTAATAATTTAATCAGACAGCCAAATTTATTCCTTATCAAATATACCTACTCACCGGTTTAATGATATTGCGTCCACATACCAGCCCCAGTCTCCCCCACGTAATTGAAATCCGAGTCGGCCTGCATCCGGAACAAACGAACAGGAGCAGAGATAAGGTGCCTTTCCGTTTTCATTATCTCGCGAGTCAGAAATCCGACTGGCGCGCAACGTTTGCGCCGAGCAACGATTGTCGAAACGAACCTCGATGCATGCACCCTAAGCAGGTATGCGCGTAGGTACATCGAAAGGAAGAGCATTGTGACACGTAGAAGTCGAAGTCGAGGTCGACGTACGGCCCGCGTGCAAGCGTACTCCGCGAGCCGAAACAAAAGATTTTCGCTTTGCCGTTTCCAACGTGGAGTCTTGAGGAGGGTGAAGGGTAAGCGAACGAGAGACGCGGGTAACTACTAGAGGACGACGAGGCGCGACGGGAGAGAAAATTGCAAGGGTCTATGGGAGGAACAGCGGGAAAAGCTGTCGCAAAGGGGAAAGAAAATGGAAAGGCGAGGGGGAGGCGGGAGCGGGTGGAAAAAGGTAGAAGGAGAGGTAGTGGAAAGCGTGACGCCGCGCGGCGAGGCGGGAGTTCCCGCAGGACACGACCCGGCAAATGAGCCGGAGGATGCAAATCAATCCCACGACGCAGCCCTCCAAATTGTGCACCTACGCTCGAATGCGGCAATCCCTTTTCCAGTAGCTGCAGCTGGCAACTAGGGAGCTACGGCTACGGCGACGGCGGCAGTGTCGGCACTGCTGCCACCGAGCCAACACCCCCAACGATGTTCCCCCTGGGCACGTCGATGCAACGATGCGACGATACGACGATACTACGATGCGACGACAGGAGCATGCCTCCTCGTGCTGCGATGCAATGATCCTTCTACTATATACGTACAATTAACTAGCTTCAAAGAGGAGGAGGTCATAGATTCGACCCGTATGTATCTTTTTCGGGTTTGCCACCGCGTAACTCCTCGGCGTACGAACCGATGTTGATAATTGGTTTTTATTCGAAAGAGGGTGGTGGTCCCATCCTACCCTGCGTCAATATTGGCCCAATAGTTTGCCAGTTCTGGATAATAATAAACACTATTGTCACCTAATTATTACTATGTTATGTACGTACCTACACACATATCTCCTAAGCAAAAAGATACAAAATAAGAAGCTTTAAAAACAAAATTAAAACCGACTTCGAAGAAATAAAAATGCGCTGGAACGTGAAAAATAATTTAATCCCTTATTTAATCTACGACTCTCATATTTTTTAAGTCGGAGCTTCGTCATTTGCACTGTGTAAATCTGGCGCCGTCTTAAAAAATATGAGAGTCGTAGATTAAATAAGGGATTAAATTACATTTTACATTTCAGTGCATTTATATTTCTTTGAGGTCGGTTTTAATCCGATTAACAGATCAACGTCGCGCCCGATAAGCGGCAATTCGCGAAATAATAATTATCATTATCGCTGGGAGATGGGTGTGGACCAGAACCGAAGATTCGGAAAGACGATTAGGTACACCGACTGTAGAGGGACGTTTCATCGGGACGAATCGATCGTCCTATCCCCGCCAAGGACACGGTTTAATTGCCAGAAAACGCGCTTGTAGTTTCACACGTTCGACGGGAGAAAGAAGATGAAATTCGGCGACGATTCTCGCCCGAATTGCTCAGTCGGATCAACCAATGGATTTTCCGAGAGCCGAGTGTCGGTGGCGCGCATTAACGAGATCGTTGCAGTGTATACGAGCGTACGTAGCGGGACGGGGGTGGGACCGGGTGCGTTGGTGGAGTGTCAGAGAGAGAGAGAGAGAGAGAGAAGTAGGGAGAACGAGGGGCGACACGAGGGGTTCCGAAAAGCTCGTCGCATCGCGATGCCACGACTCTCGACCATCCTCGGCGAATCCGAATGTAACCGTGCTCGTTTAATTACTTCGCGAATATTAATTGTCCCGCGGATTACTTGAGCCGCGAAACGCGACCCCGTTCGCGACCTGGCAAAGCGAAATGGCCTGTTGCGCTCGACGATTTTATCGGCTATTCGATCGGGGAGCTAATCGAGTTAGTAATCGACGATTAGCAGGGCCGGAATTCGATCCGATTTCGTTACGCCGCGCCACCGGAAACGGCCGTGTTACAGCGGGTCCAAGAGAATGCTGAATCGAGCCCGCTCTTGCTTCGGCAAATTCACCCCCGGGCAAATACCATCCCGTTCCTCTTTCCTATATGGAATCCGGATTATCGGATAACCTAAGATTTCCGGCTTTCGGCGAAGGAGGAGGCAGAGAGAGAGAGAGAGAGAGAGAGAGAGAGAGAGAGAGAGAGGGCGAATCTTCGTGGGCTTTTTCGTTCCCTCTCTCAGGACCGATAACCGGAGAAAGGACTTGATTAGCAAATTGATGGAACTCGCCGGCGCGACGTGGTGCATCTCGACTCGACGCTCCGCATCGGTACGGTTCGATCGCGGATGTTGATCAATTACCGTAATTGTAGTTTCCCCCGTTGGAGGCTCGTCACGCGACAGGCCATCCCGCTCCTTCGTGTTGGGCATCCTAGCAATCACGTTAAAGCTCATACCTACGAACGAGCTCACCCCTCTCGCTATCCCCAGCGGTACACCTCTGTCTCGTCTATCCTACTCGAGCTTTACACCCTTTTTTTTATCCCCGTTCTTTCCAGCGAAACACAGCCGAAAGAGTGCCGAAACGTCGTCGGATTAGCCGAATCGTTCGTGTATACGTTCTGTCCCTCAGCTGTAGATCGGTCGAAACGGGACCGCACTGGACCGAAACGTGGACTATCCGGAAGACAAAAAAAAAACGGAAAAATCTCCGATATTCAATGCGAAAAATACGGGGAGCGCTCGCTGCTGCGAATACATTGCGGGCCATGGGTGACAGTTTGCATTATTCGCGCCATCTATTCGTCGAAACGATCGGTCTGCCACCGGAATCGAGGCTGGGTAAGCTGTCCGTACGCGGGATTACGCGAGCCCTCGCGACATACATGGGGTAATTGTTGGAGAGTTGCCGCAACTTATGCAATATTGTCGCCGTGTCTAAATTTTGCAATGAAAATCGTTAACAAGGATACATATCATTAGTTAAATATCTTGTGCTACTACTACTAGCATTAAGGAAAATTAAAATTTTAATATTTGTCACCTTTAAAAATTGATACTAAGAACATCCTTTTTGGGAGTGACGTCGCACGTCACATCTCGAAAACGTTATAATATTTTTGTACAGTATTTGTACAATATATGCACTAGTACATGCTCTACGCATAAGAAGAAAAATATAATTTTCAACCTCGTAGTATCCGTAAAAAAAATTCGTCTAGTTTAGTGTGTACCTTAACACGTATTACAAAAGTTATATCGCGAAAAACTATGAATTTTTAACTACTACGATAGCAAAAATGGACTCGGCGTATAACTATTACGTCAAAGTGCGGTAAGCTTACCTCGAAAAATATCAAAATCTTTAAAAGTAATATTGGAAACACGTTCTCGTTTATTAATCTAACTTAAACTGACAGCCTAAAGGAAATAAAATCGACAGCGTTGTATTTTATTACCGATAACCCTGAAATACCGAAGGTACGGCGTCTCCCCCGGTGCGGCATCTCTCCCACAATTACCTTACACACGTGCCTGCGTATCAGCGGCGCCTATCGCGCGAAACAAACGAGAAGCAATGCGTAACCTTTCTGCGGAGCTTCTCAGCGTGGAATGGTCTGGGAGAAACTCGACGGATGGACAGAGATGCCCGCCAGCGCGACGCGGCACGACGGTATCTCTATACCAGCGACACATACGCGAACCGACCGTTTAAACGTGTACGTGTATTCGCAGGTGTAATAAGCCGGGCATCGTTTCTTCTCTTGTTTCAGATACGATCTCGGAGAGGACAAGCTTTACTCCATGTCGTGGTACAAGGATCACGAGGAATTCTACAGATACGTGCCTAGATCGGAGCCCAAGAAGCACAGCTATGGCGTCGAGGGCGTTAAAGTTGACGTGAGTCGTCGAAAGCCCTCTTGTGTCCCGCAACGTCACGCCGCCGCCTCGTCCCGACTGCGGTATCTGATCCCCCGCGTTTCGCGCGAATCTCGGCTGCCGCCCTCGTTTCCATTTTCCTATATTTCACGAATCGTCGTCGTCCGCGATTAAACAGGATCGCGACGAACAGACTCGACGCTTCACGCGGCAGTTTCTTTTCAGCGTCGCGTCAAAATTCCGCCCGACGTTGCTCTAACAATAAGACCGTTTCGCAGCGGAGAGGGAAGAGGCTGGGAGAAGAGCATAAAGCTGCCGATACGTATCGATATACGATACGTGTTGGGTGCGCGCCGCGTCTGGTGTCCCCTTGCGACTGAAACGAGGTCGCTTTTATCGTCCCGTATAAATGTTTGACGAATCGAGAGGGCACGACGCGAGTCGGTCGTGTCTGGCGAGACAAAAGTCTCGGGGAGAACAGCCGCCGCGCGGGTAAATCGAGAGGCGCGAGACGGCCGATGTTGACCGGTCAACGATCGATTTCTCGGATCGCGGGCCCGTTCCCGGATCCAGCCAGGAGAGAGAGGCTAAAGAGAAAGGGAATTGGAGTGGTAAAGGTAAAGGTGAAGATGGCGCCGATCGCGAGACTCGACTATTCTCGGTAGGGTACGTCCGTTTCCGATTCACGTTTTGGAAGGCACGAAAGTTCCGTTTTCCCCGGCGCTCGTTAATATCGGCCGACGCGTAACGAGCATTACGTGAGTCGAATCGGCTCATCCCTTTGCCCCGCTCTCGAGATCGCGAAGAGCAGAGCACGCTATTAATCTGGCTCGGTCCAATGGCTCTCCGATATCGACAAAGAAATTTCTCCGTGGACAAAAGCGAGCGTGTCTTTTCACCCCCAGGCTCGGATACGCTCCGGTCCGTGACACTTATTGGAGTAGCAGGAATTAAGTGGATTTAGCGGGCGCACTCGTATATTTCTACTCGGGTCCAGGACTTTTAATTTTCCCCCTTGTTCGCCCCATTGCTCTCTTACCTAGCGCCGCTTAATTTCGCTGTCGAAAAATTTTACATCCCCTCGCGGGCTTCGCAGCTGAATTATTTCGCCGAGCTTTCCCTCGCGCGTCTTCCAAGGCCTCGCTATTGTCGGTAAGAAGGCGTGACGATCTGCCCCGATTATCGTTACCATTCCCTTACAAATTAGTTGACTCGTAGCGAGTCACGTTTCGTCGTGACAAGCCTGACAACTTAACCTGCCTCCGCGGCGTCATCTCTGTTGCGGTGGTTGTGCGAGCAACGTAGGTACTCGTACAATCAGATTGGTCCGTCTTGCTCCGGCTCACCTCCGAAAGGTGAAGGCAGGACGAAATAACCTCGAGGATAATGCGATTTCAGGCGAACGTTTCCAGGTCCCTACGCCCCGTTCCCTTATTTCTCCGTGAAGTCTGCTCGCAGAACGTAAATCGATTTGTCGATCGAACAACTTTGCGCCCGACGTACCTCGGTCGCGTTGAAATAAACGTCAACATTCTCGCGGACCGGGAAAGAACTCGCTGCGGAACGATGCGCGGCTATCCTGGAAATTCTGTTGCTTTGGATTTTACGAGAACGTTAGCGTAACGTTCTCTGGATAATGGCCGCGCGCGAATATTAGTGAATCCTTCGATCCTCTTTGCTTCCTCCAGAGAAATTCAAAACTAGAGAGGCATGTCTCGCCAAGAAGGTAAATGAAAAGAGGTTGGGAGGGAAATTAGTGGAAAGCGAGCGAAATATTCGTGACGCGAGTCGGCAAAAGTGAAAAGATCTGCGCGGCGAGGTAAATGGATTATCACATTGCGATTCCATCTACTCCGGGTCTTCTCTCTCTCTGTGCTTTCCTCTTTTCCTCGAATGCTGCTCCCTGACGAGGTTCAAGGGACAAAGCTGCCGGAATGATTCGAGACCGATCGGATACTGAATTTCCGTAGAAAGCTACTGCTCCCGCTCTCTCGTTCCTTAATAATTCTGTAAATTCCATAATTTACATAATTTACGCAATGTTAATTAGTCAGGGGAAATGTGGGGCATGTCGGTTCCGTTTAGCGCGATCCGCTTAATAAATCTGTCGTCTGTCTACTACGTACCTAACTAGGGGAGATCGGGGCAAAGTCGGGACGTTCAGAATAAAATCTGATAACTTTAACATTATTAAGTAAAAAAGAAACTGCAATTGGGATTCAATAGAATAAACTCTTTTTTAAATAATAGTACATATCCAATTTTTTTAATGGACGGAAAAATACAGAAAATAACAAACTGGCCCTAGCACCTATAACAACGAAACTCATTCAATTCTTCAGTCTCCCAAGCAGTTAGAACAAGCTGTAAACTGCACCCAACCTTCATTTAATTTCGATGAACCATATGATTCTTGGACATAAATGCAAATGTCTTCATCGTTTCCTTTATTTTTGGCTGTAGTACTTTATTCAGATTTAGGTTTAATTTTGATAACTTCCTCTTTTACGTTTCTTTGTTATACACATGTTCTCCAAAACCGGGTACCCGGTTTTACCTCGTACGGCTTTGCCACAGCATACACTTTTGTAAATATTACGAATTATCAATAACACCATGGCGAAGTAAAATCAAACCTTTTAATTATCTACATTTTAATATGCAACAATTAACATAATTCAGACCAAAAAGTATCTACCAGAACAGTGTCAAAAATGTTTGAAGTTTCTTAATAATCCAAAATTAGATGCCTTTAAAAACATACAAGACGATATAACCTTAGTAAGCACGCTTGTAACACGATCATCTTTCGTAGATGAAATAATGCACATCGCGACAATATGTCGCTGCAGCGACGCGGGACAATTTAAGGCAGTTTAAAAAATAATAGCATGTCCCGGTATTGCCCGAGTTTACCCTACCTATGTAAATGCAGTTCGAACCGGTCTATCGGCCAACGGCCAGCTGACAGACGCAGACGATTCTCCGTCCCGTATCACGTCTGACCAATACCGTACCCTTTCTACTTACCACAAGAACAGGCTCGCTCGACCATCTACCGTCAAGGACCCAGTTCCTGATCAGAACCCAATTCCTGATCAGTTTAGTATATAAATACCAAATAATAAGTTTATCACGATACAAATTTATTCCAAAAAATGACTAAATAATTATGAAGTGTTTTTAAATTTATACGCAAACATTTGATAGCTCATAGTAAAATGTTTTAGGTTGATCAGAAACTGCTCCCTTTGCATCTTAAGTGATCAGGAACTGGGTCCTTGACGTATCCCACCGAAATAATTCTCGCGCTACGTAGACGCGGACGAGAGGCGGGAATAAATCGATGTAAACGCGTAAGCTTCTTACCAGGCTAATGGCGTAATATTCCGTCTATGAAGAATAATTCCCAGCAACAGCAGCGGCGCCTTTCACGGGGCTGAGCATTTTGGCAATGCGAGTGGCACGGCTGCTTTCTATTTCCCTCCCGTTCTATTCGCGATCGGTCAGCTCTCGGGCAAACCGCTTCCCAAACGGTGCAACACGAACGAAAGGGCAAAAGGTTTACGAGGGCGACGCTGGAGAGAAGTCGCGCGCGGACGAGGCTGGCATCGATCTCGGCTTCCGTGGCCTGGCCACGAGATCCCCTTTGAAAGATAAAGCGATCCGTCGCCCGGACAGAGGCAGCTGCCTCTTGGCAATTAGTATTTGGAATTTATCGGGCGACGTGGATTTTGTTTCAGCACCGTCAGTCCGACCACCAGCAGGTTTTGCTGCAGGACGCGAGCCTACACACCAGCGGCCAGTACAAGTGCGAGGTGAGCGCGGAAGCGCCGAGCTTCAATTCGGTCAGTGCCGAAGCCGACATGGAAGTCGTAGGTGAGCGAACAACCGATCTACCTCGCCTATCGCTAATTAATAGTCCTTTGATCGCGCCTATCGAACCACCGTAATTCGAGCAAAGCTATCGTCCGTCGCGTCGACACCGGTCGCAAGTTTCGGCGATCCTCTCACGAGCCGAGCAAAGGAGATCGACCGTCCAACGTTCAACGTCACCCGCTTCGCGACTGACTGCCTGGCCAAATATTTCCCGCTATTACAACAGGTCCGTTAGCAAAATCGACGACGGATCAAAGGGGGATTGGGACGCACCGGCAATTCCATTAGCTCTCTTTCAAAGATCCACGTGCATCGACTCGCTGCGAAGCAGAATGGCCCGATATCGTCATATTCCTGTCGCCGGCAAACTTGCAGCGACGACCAGTCGTTCAGGATCCAAGCATAAAGACGAGCGGAAGCTGGCGATAAATATTGCGATATCTGTGGGGTCCTAACCGCGGGCCGCGGACGCGATAGGCGGGCAGGTGATAGCGGAAGAGCAGGCGGCTGGAGGAGGCCAGTGACGAGGAGCTAGACGAGTAACGAATAGGTCTTTCACTCGTTTCATGCGTAAAACTGTCGCGTCGGTTCGAAAGGCGCCGCCAGTCGAGCTTCGACGAACCATCGGTCCTTCGCGTCTTCGGAAGCGGTGAAATTTCTCCTCCTCTCGTCTAGTTGCGCTTCCCGAGCCATGCAGGATCGATAACTCTCCACGTACCCGCCATTACCGTACCTTTACCGTCCTCGTGGAAAATTTTCTACGCGGCAAATAACCCGCGGGCATCGTTCGTGCCTTTACCGAATCCTCCTTCTGTCATTCCGTCTTTTCCTTCCCCTTTTCATCTTTCCTTCCTCCCTTCCATCTGTATAACTACCTTTTACCCGCTACTGAGTCCTGCTTTCCAAAATTCCCTCGCCCCTCCGCAAATATCAGTGCTAATGGCAACGGTAGTCTAAAAGTCGCGCGTCACGATTCCCCGCATCTTTTCCTTAAACGGTTTTTCCGGCTTACGCGTACGTATGATTCCCTCGGCGGAAAACCAACGCCTCGTGTTCCGCGTGGCCTTCTCGCGCTGAGGAGGCAGGGGAAGATGGAGGATGGTGGGTGGGTAGGTAGATCTGTTAGCGGTAAAGGTTGATCGTGCAGCTCGAAAGGATCGATCCAGTTACACTCGCGAATGGCTTCGTTGAATATTCCGAGCGGAGTGTCGCGACAGCTTCGGAGGCTTATCGGAAGGATAAACTTTTATCGCGATCGTACTCTTGAAAACGATTCTGCGGGCGACTTTTCCTCCGGCGAAATGTTAAGATTAAATCTTGACCCGAAGAGCGCGGGACATCGCGCAAAGATGCTTTGCATAAGCGGAGGGATACTATCGCGGTTCAATCGAGCGCGAATACGATGACACGCATTCCATTCAGCGACACAATGCAAGGGGGTGCCTGTCGAGGCTCGAGCTCGCTCACGGTTATCGAGGCTGCGATCCTTTCCGGCGAGAGGTGGCGGGGTGCAGGGGGCACGTTGCGGCTTCAGTTTAAGGCGAGCCGGGGACGAACGAGGGTCGACGAAAGCGTTTAGGGCCAGTAAAGTTTGTCGTTAACGAGAGAACCCTCGCGACGTTCATCACCGGCCGTGTAGATCGCGTGTTATAAAAGGAGCCGTTTATTAAAAAGTGTACTCGTTTGTGCGCCGAACTATCCATGGAACGAGGAGAAGAAGAAGAAGAAGAAGAAGGAGAGGAAGGAAAAGAATCGATCACGCGTAAACATTCTCCGTGTGGTTTCAGTTCTTCCGCAAGACGGGCCAACGATAACCGGCGAGGAGAAAGTTTACGCTACCGGCGACGTCCTCAGCTTGAATTGTACCAGCGGCAAGTCTCATCCCGTCGCCACACTCAAGTGGTTCATCAATAGCGCGGAGGTGAGCCAAACTTTTGCGTTTCTTCGTCTCAACCGGCCTTAATCGTCGTCTTTTCCTTTCTGATCAACTCTCGATCGAGCATTTTTCAACGTTCCAACTAAGCTGAATTTACAACGAAATCACCGCGCTCCCGCTGCCGTGCTGCGAAACGTGATCGTTCATCTAAAAGTGTGCGTGCGAATCCACAGTTTAGGTGGTTTAGTTTATAACTGGCAGTACCCGAGAATCGTTAAAGTAAAGAGAGGGAGAGGGAGCGCGAGGGAGAACGAGGATAGGGGTAGCGAAAAGGATACCAGGACGGAGAAGGCCGGTGGTACCGGCAGCGACGACGATACTTGATGAACCAAAGCTCCAATTAACGAGCGGCATCAAAAAGCCTGGTGGATCGTGTAAATGCACCCGCGACTGAAAGGTTGTCGCTACGTGAAAGTTCTTTTCGTTCGCGGATCTCGTACACGCGCGGCCTACTTAGCTTCGCTCTTGATCAGCAGACGTTGTGAGTTTCACTAAAGGGACAAAAGGTAGAAGGTGGTTGAGATCGGCGGCGAGACTGAAGCCGGTCGACTCGGTTAATCGGCGCGTTGCTGATTAATCCGCGCCACACAAGCGAAAGGAATCCAATTTGTCTGGGACAAATGTGGTTCGCGAGTATCGAGTCGCTGCGATTGGTAGGTACGGTACGCTGTGCTGGCGCGAGGCCCGCTTGTCCATCCGACAAAGTCCGTTTCTTTTTTCATCGTCGGCCGACCTATTATCCCTCTATGGATTTAAATATAATCCGCAAAGTGGATGCAGTTAGTGCGCGAGCGAGTGAGCAAGAGCGCCCTCGCACACAGCAGCGCGCGTGTTCCGGCTTATGAACGCCTGTGCTTCTTTAGGGCTTCGCAGTTCGCAGCGAATCGAACGGCTCGAAAAGTTTCCTCTTATCCGTTCGCTGTCTCCCTCTTGCATGCGCCAGCCTCTTGCCACGTGGAAAACTTGCCGGTGTTCTCGACGATGTCCATTAGCAGTCGCGCGAGTTTATTACAAAGTGTGACACTTTCCGCGAGTAATAGGTGTTGCTTTGAGGTGCTCGTTAACAGTGGGCGGCCATCGAAAAATATGCTCCGCGATGATCGAGCATCCGGCACCGGTTGCTTAATATTGTATTCTCCTCTAATTACGCGACGCGGCGTTGCGCGAGTGAGCGAAACCCCTCGACGACTCTGCCCTCGCGAATCGATCGTTGCCGCGATTATCACGCTGGCTTTTAACGCTTTTACGAAAGAGGAGAAGAATAGGGCTACGAACGCGGTGATCTCCTCGATAAAGATGATTTAATTTCCAGACTAGTTTATCTCGTCCGAGCCCCTATCTCGCTCCCCCGGAGAAGGCGTTTTTGTTCGCAATTGGAGCGGTCGCGAGATGAAAGGAGACGGAAGAAATTTTCCCGCTAGACTAGGACGCGCATTCCGCGGTTAGGAACAGTCGCATTCCAGGTGAATCGTCGAGCATACGAGGCCGAATCTCGGTGGCGCGACTGTTTCGAAAGGTCCGCCCGCGTTAAGTTGAACGTTAGACGTTTAACCGTTCTGTTGGCGTTGCAGCGACTCGCGTCGCTTACCTCTCGGTGGCCGCCGGCTTCTTTCTCCAGCGATTCAGCGCGGGAAATATTCTCGGCAATTTCCATACGCGGTCATGATAATCCGGAACTCGTCTCGGCTCGCTCGGGGCAGGAAAGACGGTCGGAAGTTTGCCGCGGTTGAGCGAGCGCGTAACGTTAAACTACACCGAGCGAGCGCTCCCTGGCTGCACACCTACCAACCCCCCCACGTTCGCCTTCCGCGATCGCTTCCACGATCTCGATAGAACTCGGAGAACACGTTCCGTCCCTGGTCCGTTTTAGGTGGAGCCCGACTCGGAAGCGGAATTCAAGCAGAACGGACTCTACTCGGCGATATCCAGTTTACGACTGCAGCTGCAACCGGATCACATCGCCGGCGACAAAATAAACGTCAGGTAATTTCGCCCTGGACAATCACCTCCCCGTCGGCCACCACCACCGCCGCCATCACCACCACCGATCCATCCAACTGGCCACGATTAATGCGTCTCTATAAATTTTGTCGAAGATGCGAGGCGATAGTGGAATTGGATTCAAACTCGGACACGCCGCTCGTCGAGACGCGCAGCACACAAGTTTTCGGTAAGTCCGTTGTCGCCTTTCCCCCCTCGTTTCCATCCCTCTCCCGTTTTCCATCCATCGATTCCTCGCTCTCTCTCGCTCTCTCTCTCTCTCTCTCTCTCTCTCTCTCTCTCTTTCCCCGCTCAGACACGGAGGACGGGCGGGGAAGCGGAGGTGCGAGGACGTGGGGCCGCGACCGTGGAGGACGGGTTAAAAGCGTTAAAACGACGGACGCGTTAATTAACGCGAGGCTGCTGGCACGAGAAACGATTACCTCGTTATTTCCGAGCGTAAGAGACGCGGAGCGAGCGAGAGAAAGCGAGGAGTCACTTTTGCAGGAAATTAAGCATCGCTGGCGCGCTCCGACGAATTAAGGATGCTTTACGATCAGCGTTGTCCATGGAGAACAGGTCGGGGGTAGGTATCGCCTCCGTCGGCCGCAGACTCGGCCCGAGCAACAGCCTCCCTCGAGACGACGCGATCCACCGAAATTAAAACAATAATTTACTCCCGCGCCCCTTTTGCTCCCGCCCCATGATCGCCGACCGCGACGTTTCTTTCGCCTTCGCGAGCAGCCTTGCTGCCCCGACAACCAAGTAAGAGCAACGACCAACGAGTCGCCCGACGCGACGGACAGAGAGCCTCGGAGACGAGACTCTACCATCCAGCGATCTCGGCAGAAAGAGAAGCGGGGTGGTGAAGGAAAGAAAGAAGAAAGAGAGAGGAAGAAAGGACGCCGAACGTCTCGACGAAATTGCTCCTAACGATCCTCGATTTTCTCGTTAGTCGAAATCGTTCTTGGAAGCGCCGTAGGTACCGCGTCTTCCGCGTTTACCCGAGTGCCGCGCCTCTTCCGCCAGTTTCCTCGTCCGTTGGGTTGTTCCGGAGAGCCCGCCAGTCAACTCCCGTAGGCTGAAACTTTCTATCCAACTAACCCTTTGACTTTCGGCCTCCAGTCTCTCTTAAGATGCCGTCGATTGTTCGCCAAGAGTCGATTGGCATTCGCGGTGCCGATTCGCGATTAAAGTCGAGTATGGGTAGCTTGCCCACCGTCAACATTCGTGAACAGGAGATTTCCGAGGCGGGAGAACCACCCGGTTTTTTCGAATTTTCATCGAAACCTTGCGACTGTTATTCGTGGTTGCGAGGCGTCGATAGATCGGTCATAGAAAAAAGGTAGCGTTTGCTTGGATGTTTCAGTGGAGGGCGACGCGAGTTTCGCGAGGCCCTGCGTGTGCCTGATGATGGCGAGCGCGTTGCTGCTGCGACTACTGCCGCCCGTTTAAAACAGTCCGAGGGCGAAGCATCGCCAACCGTGGCCTGTCGACTCGGCTCTCTCCGTCATGATCGCGCGGCGCGTACCAGCCTCGCTGGAACCGTTGGACACTGGAGGCGGTGCACCGGCCGGGTGGGCACACGGACCGAACGGACAGGATGAAGAGGACGCGCGGAGAGAGGCGAGAGGAAGGCGTCGCGTCGCGGGGGACGCCTCGGTACGAGGGACGATTAGTTCGCGAGGCACGCCGTGAAATCGAGGCGAGCCTAGGCTCGCTCCTCGGTGGCCTACAGTTCGCGGTGGGCGCGTGATCCGTAGCGCGGGCAGCAGCGGGCGAGGGTGAGGGCGCGATAAACGCGAACGTGAGACGCGCGTTTCGATCGATGGCAGGATTTCCAGCTGGTCCGAACATCGAACATTGGGCATTGAACATGGAGCACATCACGACGGAATTCCGCGCTCGGGAATTGCAACGTCCGCGTCGCAATGCCAGCCGGGGTAAGAGCGATACAAGTGCGCGATCGATGGGCGCAGGCAGGCGGACACGCGCCGGTGTGCTGGGTGGACGCGGATTATCGTCCCGTTTCACGGCACGCGACTCGAGAGTACGATTTATCAGCCTTTAAGCCGATTAACTTGTAAAATTCGACGTCTACGGCTAGCGTAAATATTTGTTGCAACTGAACGGAGGGCGTTAGTCGGTGTCTATTAGTCGATGTTTGCGACTGTCTCGCAAAGCGTGATCGGCGATCGTTTAGAGTCGCCTCGGAGATCCTGACCCGTCGACGCGTTCTTCGCCCGGATTCGGTCGTAGGAAGCGGCCGCGGGCGAACCGTCTCACCGTTCCATCGCCGGCATGTCTGTGTTTCTTGCATTATACTCGCACTCGCGTAGCACGCAACGATACTCACGTAATACCCTAAATATACGATACGGCTTCGAAGCTTTCACTCCCGTACTTGTATGTACCTCCAAAACGACGCGCTCCACTTTCTCGTGCCACCATGTAAGTATATGCATACATATGTAGCAGGCCAGTAGCTCGCAGTCGCGTGATCCCGCGACCGATCGACCAACCGAACGCTACCGAACCCGCACCGGCTCGCCCGTTCGCCTATTTGCCTACTCGTCGCCTATTCGCCGATCCGCCACAGAGCCTTCGAGTCTGTATACTTTGTACATAGCAGCGACACATGCGTATACCAGCCGTATCCGTATCCACCTATCTCTTCCACTGTTAGAGGCGCCCGAGATCCCGGCGAAACGAAAACTTACCGCGCTTTCCGTAGAATAGACATCGACCGGTGGAGTATTAGGACGCGACCTACAGTCTTCTTCCGATATCCCGATACGTACCAACGCCGAGAGGGAATCACCTCGGATGCTTCTTCCCGCTAATCGTGGCTGTCGTCGTAGCCGTTGTCGGACCTTTGGAGAAACAAACGCGAACGCCTGTCGTCTTTATCCCGACCCCCAATCGGAACGATTACGTACTTGTGTGTATGGCCTAATGTATATATTTCGCATACTTAGTAAATAAATCGTATTTCGTTACAACCGATCCTTCGATATGCTCCTTCTAGGAGCGAGGCCCAACATTCCTTTCCTTTCCGTTCATTTCATTTCGTTTTGTTTTTTTAGTTGACAAGGGCCGTTCTTAAAGTAGGCTTTCACTACGCCACAGCCTCGCCTCGGCTCATTTTATTCTGTCTATGTTTTTCTAATGTATTTTGATAATTTGACTCATACCCACTTCCAGCCGCGGATTCTTCCTCGAGAATATTTTGAGGGAGAGAGGCGAGGCGTAGTGTGAGTGGACGCAATGCCACCGCTTTCAGTGATCCCTGCAGGTAGGCTCTCACTACGTCTCGCCTCGCCTCGACACAACTTCGCCTCGGGTTTTCCGTAGCTGAAGTTATCTGAGCTTGCCTCGGTTCATGCGTTTGCCCAGTTCGTCAGAGAATCTCTTACCTCTTCTACATACCCATATGAAACAGACGAGCTATCAACTGACCGATCCCGTTGCAAGATATCGGTTCCGGTTCCCCGATCGGCTTCCGCTGGTCGATTAGAGAAAACAAGGAAAAGCAATGGACAGATCAGGTTGGATTTGTCGGCTCGTCAACTTGCCGCATCTTGCAGCGGCCGAGAAAGAATTAATGGTCGTTCGTGCTAAGGGACAATACGGGTCGGGGTTCGTCCAAGAGGCGCCCCTTAACCGGGTTTGAGGGAAATTCTCGAGACGATAAACGACTGGTCGACGCGGACCGACGCGAGTCCCGGAAGGCGATCGATGCTAATGGCTCCTACCAAACCAGACCAGACAGCCTGGCTGGCCATCCGTTGAATATGTATCGGTACTTGTTTCACCGTTACCTACGTATACCGTGGTCGGAAAAGACCGTTGTCCGCGTAATCGCGGCTGCTCGAACGGTCCAAAACCAGCTGGATCGATAAGGTCCCGTAACCGGAGACGGCGAGCCGTCCCCTTGGTGTCGAACCTTTCAAACCACAGCGCTGAGAATGAAGAAAGCAACGAGGACCAACCAGCATCCCGGGATCCGAGGAAAGCTCGGTCATCTGGTCAACAGGATCGATTCAGAAGAGATATGTACGTATATACGCTTGCCTTTAATAAAGCTCGCGAGCTTTATTAAAATTATTATAATCGCGAACCTCGAGACCGTAAAAAGCGGCGACCTAATAAATTCTTCTCCTCTATCGGAATTAAATTGAAAATTTGAAATTGAATTTCGAGTTGATCGATATTCCGTCGCCGGTGGTCCCGCGCCGCTCCCTTAATTAACTTCTCCGGTGTAGGAGTGAGCGGCATCTTCCCTCTGCTTCCCCTTTGTTCTGCTCTCCGCGTCTCCGCATTCAGATATCACCTGCGCGCTTTGTCCACCTCCTCCAATCATAGAACACTCAATTATTTTCCCCTGCTGGCCGTTTGCCTACGACCCCCGCGACCCACAGAACTCCCAGCAAGCTGTCGGTCGTCGGATGGCGTGAGCACTGGGCCAGTCATTTATCTACTATTTACCTGCCAGTCGTTTATCCCGAGTTCGACCGTTCGCGGACTGAGAGAGCGAGCCAAGAGCGGGATGCTTAGCTACAAGTCTGCCGACTATGAATCTTTTCATGCGCGGCCGGATAGACGGAAATCATCGATATCCTTAAAAGTTTCAATCGCGCGGTACACGCGAGGCCCGCGGCACCGTGGCCATCCCTCACGGTCCTTGGTAATTTCTTACGTCTCTCTCTCTCGGTGCATCCTGAATTATAAAATGCTATCGGCGCACCTGCTGCACACGAAATGTCGAATAGATCGATCGTACGTACCCGTTTGCCGCGCGAGTAAAATTACCCGCGGCTAGGGACATAGATACCTGCAACCTGCGAAACATGCACCGGACGTGCGAGATCGTTGCGCAGCTTCCAAGCGAACAGGAAGATACGCGTCCGAAGTAAGAGCGAAGCAAGCTCGCCTCTGCCGTCGAGTATCCCTGGCGAAACGGAAAGGGCAACACTTGATTTTTCTTTCTAATCGATGGCGGCGAAGAGCAGAGATTACATCGACCGAGTCGAGTAATGTTTCGCCTCTTCATTTCTGCTCGCCTTTATCTCGATAAAGTGTGTCTCCCCGTGGCTAGTGTCTTGTCGGACCACGATCTTTCAACGTTTCAATGTTGACCGTGCTCGGACTTGTGCGCGAAACAGCGTTGGCTCTTTCGGCTCCTCGCGGGTTCCTGTAACGAAAGGAGGATGTGGAGCACGCATGAAAGATCTAGATCGCGTAAAGGAGCATTCACGAGGCGTAATTCGGTGCATACAGACGTGGGACAAAGCAAGCGCAAATATTGATTTTCAATTACGCCATTCGTGACTTCGCGCAATGTCCCCGCAGGATCGTGCCCCGCAGCCTTGGCATAAAATAAACCGCAATCTCAAGGTCCATCTCGATGCAACGCGGTTCCCAATCGATCTGTCGTCAGTAGGAACGGCGTTCTTGGTTTCTGTGCTTGCTCGTCCAGTGAAGTTAGACGGAAATAAGCCCAATGTGCGGAATAAATCCCAGCGAGCTATATTTTAGCATGGGCCTTTATTTGGCCGTTTTAAACAATATGTCAGGTGTCCCCCATCGATCCGACCACCCGCCGCGAAAAATTTTAAGGAAACTCTCTGCGCAATAGCTTCACCTAGGTACCTACTTAGACGCTAGACTAAACAGATGAGTCGACCTTAGATTTTCGAGAAGAGTACGAAGAAAAAGTTACTAGATTGGTTCGATCCTCTTAACGTCCATCCAATCATTTCCCCTAAAATTTCCAAGCAGGTAAACCGTGTTTGCAAACAACTCGCCGCTCTCTCTCTCCCTTGCCGAATCGTGGAGGAATCCAGCAAACGCCGAGACTTGACTAATTTACGGGCGACCTCGTACATACCTGTCGCGCTGCGACGCATATTCGGGAAATCTATCGGAAGCCGAGAAAAGCGGACGGCGCAGAAGGTATCGTATTTGTGCGAAGCGTATCGCAAATTGCGAGCAGAGCGAATCGTGCACTTCTATTCTTCTTTCCTTCCACCTTGCACGTCGAAGGCTGCGCGAGGCACGCGATGCTCGCTAACACGTAGCTATACGCGACGAATGACGTAAAGAACGACCTCGAATTAGCCGAAAACAGAGCCGCGAATTCTAACCACCTTGAATTACGAGCTCCGACACGAGCGCATATCTGGCTACGTGCAGATGCGAAGGTTCGCAATTACCTACATACCCGCCTACCGCGAAATCATACGAAAATACCTATCGATTATTATCCGATGGCCCACTTGGAGCAGCATTAATCGATAGCAGTCGATAGAGGACCGGCAGAGCCTTAATTACGACTTGTTCGGGCTGGGTTGGGCTGGGCTCGGCTCGGTTCGGCTGGAAACGGGTGGACGCGGACGCGGATACGGACGCGAACGCGGTCGCCACTGCCGTCATCTCAATCTCCATTGCCGCCACTGTTCTCTGGAGTCGATCGATTCAAGAACAGCCGGAATAAACCGACGACCTCTCGTTTATACGGCGCTAATAATAAGCGGACCCAACATCCGCGTACCGGCAATTAACTCGCATTGAAGTTTGGCGATTACTCGGACACGGATAGGATGACGGGGTTTGCGCGGCTTCGCTGCATAACGCTTGACACGCAACACACGCGTGCCCACATATCGGTTCTTGAACATTTACGGGAAGCCTTTTCAGTGGAACGAAAGAAGAGAAGACAGAGGGAGAGCAGCAATTAACGGACTATCGAGTGTTCGGTTATGCACGCTCGGCTCGTTCCTCCAACTGCTATTACCATGAACGAGCACAATTTGGCGAGCGAACGGCTTTTAAAAGACGTCGAAGCGGGTAACGTGGCTGTCGAAGATCGTTAGGCGAGTCGAGGCGAGGCGGATGCAGCACCTGCCTACATATTCTCCAACGTCGAATGTGGATCTTTGGCCCGTGCTTTGGCGATGGTCTGGGGAAGCGACCAGCCTCGCAGCACACTCGATCGCGTCGACGAGGTATGTATGTATTTTTATAAGGATACGCACAGCACATATCCTTAACGTAGCGTTCGCGTGTTCGATCACAGCTGTATTCCCCTTCGAATCTACTCGGGCAAGCAGAGAGAAACGGAGACACGTGGATTGTTTTAGCGGGAGAAAGATTCGCGTCGCGTCGGTCCGAACGCGGTATCCAACCGTGGCGGAGCTTCATTAACGCGATTAAGGGAGAAGGGTTGACAGAGCGGGGACAGGGCGGGAAAGGGCGAACGGAGAGAGAGAAGACTCGTCGGAGAGAAGGAAGTTGAGCGCGGGTAACCGCGAGTCGAACGTCCCGAATTCTCGTCACGTTCGTCGTGCGCACCTCGCGCCAACTACGAAATACCAGCCTTTACGTCTCTGTTCTTTCCGCTTTTCCGCCGCTCTCGCCTCCCTTCCGCTCTGTCTCCTTTCATCGGGTCTCTGTATCTGTTCCTACGGTGAAAAGCGCTCGCGCAGCGTTAGCATTCCTCCGGCTTGGAAGTCCTCTTACCGTCGCGTCGGTCGAAATAAGCCCGAACGACGCCAGTCGAGCGCAAGGCTCCCGGCCGGATACTAATTAAGAGTGGTTCTTTCAATTATTCTGCTATTGACAGTCGCGCGATTTGCTCGCCGAGTGAATGCGACCGTCAGAGCGTCGCCGTCGGTCACGCGACGCGCAGCCCCGTGTCGCTCCTTTTCTTTTCCTCTCCCTCATTCTACTCTTTCACGCCGATTCTACACCCCCGATACTTACCTCCCGCACCGCGAATCCTTGCGAGACGTTCCTTCTCGCCTCCCCCGAAGAAAACAGCCCTTGGCATTTCACCGTTGCAGAGCAGTACTTCGCTCTAAAGTTTGGTAGGAGCGCGAGGAGAGAAGCGGAAAGGGCAGACTCGGGATAAAAGCGAGAAGCGAGCGGATATGCCAACGCTAGCCACGTTGCCACCCAAAGCCGTGCATTGAAGTAGCGATGCATGTCCGAACGCCGTATATCCTCATAGATGTACCCCCCGGAGGTATCTGGATCACGACCGTTCCGGGAATATTTATTTGCATTCTGGCAATTAGTCGAGCATTAGCCGTGCCTCCGGGGATACGAATAAACCCAACGTTGGCGAGTGTAGGTATGCCTCGTGCGCGGCGCGGCCCGGCTGCGAACGCGCACAGTCTTCTGATGCTTGGAAGCAGAGAAACAAGTCTGGCGACAATTTCACACTACGACGTCCGCGCTTTGCACGCCGCATTTTCCAATCGGGGCGAATTCGAAAGTTGCATTTATAAATCGTTGACAGCGGAGTCTGCCGCACCTATGGGGGGTGCGACGAAAGCCCGCCCGCTAGCCAACAAGAGACAAATGGAAACCGTCGCGAAACTTCCGCACGTCAAAGTTCCGTGAATAAAACCGGTCAACGGGAAAAGGAGGCTGGAGGGAGCGAGAGAAGGACAGGGCAGGGCGGAAGGGAGCGAATGTGGATGAAGAACACTTTGTTAGCGGCAAAGTCTCGAGAGTGCTCGGAGAAGTAGCGTGCCGTAAAGCGTGGCGAAAAAAAAAATGCAACGAGAGGGAACAAGCGGGATAACAAACCACCGTTGCAGTCAAAAACGGAGAAATCAAATGGTTCCGCGAAATTAGATGGGGCTTTGCGAAGGCGGGGCTCCGCGCATACATTAGGCAGTGGAGACCGGGGCTAGTTGATATAGGGGCAGGTTGATACAGACGAATTATCTTGACACTGTATTATGTAGCTCTATTTGAGCGAGATATGTGAAGTTTGTTGTGAAATACTTTACTACGACGTTAACGATAGTTTTTTAACTGTTTTCGTTTATATAGAGAAAAAGTGAAGTAGTTGTGTTCACTTTCCACTCCGTCTTGAAACGGTATAGAGAATTTTATATCCCGAATTAATTTGGCGTCACACCGAGTCTTTTGAAGGTAAGGTAGTCACGTTTTGTTATTTTATTTATATGCTCTGCGGATATTTTACAGATGTATGAACATGCCCCAGAATAGTATCAACTTGCCCCGCAGTGAGTGGGATAAATTGATACATTTCGCCTTCGTCCAAATAACATTTTTTTCATTCATTTTCTATGTATTTTCTCAAGTTTTCGCTTACTACATATTAAAGAGGAAGAACCAAACTATATTTCAGCATATTTGTTATCAAGTAATTACTTCAAACAAAAATGGAAAAAAAATTGAAAACTGAATAATGTGTCAACTAGCCCCGGTCTCCCCTAGCTACATACACGTCGCGGTCGCCTGGGTACGTCAGACGGCACGCTCGGCCTTAAAAGCTGAGTAGGCTGAATTCATATTCCATACTTTCGTCATTACTCCAGACAAATCGTTGGCGAGCGTTGGCCGATCCTAGTAGAATTCTTTGCGAATAAAGCATTCTCGCCTTGGATGCCGTCCAATAGTGGAGGATTCAGCAACGACCAATCGCGCGGCACCCTTTGTTTCCTGGCGCGAGAGAGGCATAGGCCACCCACCCGTTAATTGAATCGCGTCGAAGCGATTACCGCTGAGCTACCGTTACCGTTACAAACGACCCAGTGCATAAATCGCTGGTTAACGGAAATTAAGGAAAGAAGAGATCGGCGTCGCGACGCTTCCCCGCTCGGCTGAGTTCTTATAGGTGCGCGAGCCCCGTCGTGCGGGAGACGCGGCGAGAACAATGAGTGTAGAAAGTCGTGAGGAGAATCGTTGGACGGTTTCGAAATAGGGAGAGGGAAAAATCGATAGGCTTAATCTGATTAAGAGTCCGTTTGCCGCCGGCTCGATATCCGTGCGCAAAGGTGAGAAAAGGTGAGAAGGTGAGAAGGTTCGTACCGGCCGCACCCCCGCCGGGCCGCTTCGAGATGTTCGCGTCGCGATCCTGATCGCGGGAGAAAGCGAGGAAACTGCTGCAATGACCGGAACAACTGCAACAACGTCGTTACTCGAAATTTATTCCTCCTCCCATCTCAGCCTCGCTGGCGGGAACGTATCCGCGTCTGGACAGTTAGAAAAGCAGCCATCTACGAAGAAGCTCGCGAACGCGCCATCCATCTCGCTCAAGCGTACGCAGCTACCTACATATACATACATACCTACATGCATGAGTCGTCGATAAAGAATCGCCGACGGACAACTACGGGGAAATCTGCATATTAAATAGGGAGCAACGATCGAACCAACGTTGAAATAAAACCGATAAATTTGTCATTCGGCTGACCGAATGTCCAGGTAGATATGTGCGCGCGAGATAAATTTAAGGAGGTGCTCTAGCGTAACTGCCCGTTTTTCAACGCCGTCTTCGGTAATTTATTTAACAAGAACTATCAGTTTATACTATCTGGCGTCTTGCCTGCATATTATGGTATGTTTGAGGTAACACTCAGAATTTTTTTGTGTTTCTTCATCGCACAGGTACATAGATATAGTCGGTGGCGAAAGCTTCTGCAAAAAATTCTCCGATGGGCGTTAGGGAATTATTCAAGTCGTCTGAAATGGAAAAACTGAGAGTTACTTTATTTATTATGCCTGGAACCACGGAGGTCTTCTAAAAATTAAAATTCGCAGAATGGCAGCATTTTTAGTAAAACCGTTCGATTTTCACGAAAAATTAGGCTGTTTTCCTTCTGTAATTTTACAAGAAATAGAAAGATCCGCTTAATACTTTCTTAGAAAAAATTTCCAAGGATCACCCTATTGCTAGGGTCCTAAATAGGGCTCCCCCTTAAAGTCAGTCGAAAATAAGATCGGAGCACTTAAGAAACCTAATAAATTTAATAATTCGCTGGAGGATACGTATTTCGCCACGAATCTCTGCTGACTAACAGTTTAATATCACAGAAAACAATTGCCAAACGCGCGTGGGCTTCTTATATTTATTTTCAGGAACACGGTTTTGTACAGGTTTCCCCTACTGTAGAGAATAATGGATACCTAACTCAGACACGATCAACGATCGCGGGTAGAGTGCAATGGAGTTAAAGATACATACACGTGGAGGATAAAAGAGTGCGAAACTGCAGCCAAGAGAGAAAGAGAGAGTAGAGATCGCGTACATATGCACGTATGTACCTTCCTACACGAGGAGAGACATATTTCGCGTGGTCGTAAACTGCAGCAACGTTGACGTCCACCGGTCGACCCGTACTCATCTATCACTCGGCGCGTCTCGGCCCGAGCGTCAGCGTGAGCGCGAGCACTCGAAATCCTTTGCAGCAGGCAAGAACAAACGGAGCGAAGAAAAGATGATTCGCATCTCGACCTGGGCCTGTCGCCCATGTCATCGCTTGGCAAGCAAAAGCAGAACGCGAATGCAGGAAGTTCGTTTCGGTTCGCGACATTTCACCCGCTCTAATCCATTCCTTAAAATAGCATAGCTGGTGTATTCGGCTCTCGTAAATATCTTTCGAGTGACGGATTCATCGACTTGAAGGTGAAATAAAAATATACCCACCCACGTACATAATTGAAGGATCCAGCGGTTAAGCGAGGCGCTTGCCAGCGCCCAAGTCGTTCGCAACAACACCTGGAAAAATAAAATCCATCGTCGACGGTTGATAAAACGCGCGGGCGAGACAGAGAGTTAGCGGGCCAACGAACGAACGAACGAACGAACGAAGGGACCTAGGGACAGACCAACGGACAGAGTGGTAAATGGGGTCGACCAGCCTGAACGCGTATAAAATATGCCGAGCCGCGCTATCTCGCGGCCGATTGCCTGGAAAACTCACGCGAAAATATCGATCTCCACCCGGTCCGCTTGTAATCAGATTAAGCAAGACCAACGGCTCGACCTGGCCATACCTATAACCCTGCACGGCTCCCTCGACACCTGTGCGAGTGCGCCTCTCCTCTCCTCTCCTGCACTCTCTCGCTCCCTTTCGCCGAGCGGGCGCGGACGCGGGCGGCGAGGAAACGAGAGAGAGAGAGAACACCGAGGGACCAGCCGGAGAAAGAGGGAGGGACGCACGAACGTTTACACCCCTTCGTCGTGCACCCCCTGTACTCTGCCTGTATCTCTATATCTACCCGCGAGCCGGTGTACAGCCAGTAGGTATACTCGGGCCGTTATGGTAACGGCTACGATTCGAGTGTGTTTGCACGGTAACCAGTGTGATCGACAACGTCTACGCCGTCTGCGTCGTCCACGGGCTGCCGAAATGGTCGATCGGAGTACGTTGCGTCGTCAAAGATCCCCGCCTAACGTCCGCCGGTTAACGTTTAACTTCCCCCACAACGGGCAATCGAAGCGTAACGGAAGAAAAGGTCTGAGAAACAAAGGAAAAAGAGGCGGTTCGGCAAAGACGAACGACACCCGCAATTTTTCGATACGATCGTGAGTTTTGTTCGCTCCGCTTTCAGTCCTCGATTTCCAGCAACGGCGCGGGGCACGGCACATCGCACCGTCCCGCTGCGCCGCCACCAACTAAGCCCCTGCGCGCCTGTACATTTCCACGTCACGTATATCCCGATAATAATCGGAATAATCGGTTATCTCCGTTATCGGGTCTGGCTTCGTTGGCTTATGAAGATTCCGCCGTCCGCCTGGTTTGTTCCCGTTCATGCTCGTGATTTGCCTAAAGGGAACGAACGCTCGCGTATTTATTCGTTTTGCAATGAATCGCGACACTCATTATTGAATTTACTATAGAAGCCTGCCTCACGTTTATTCCGTATCGAGAACGCAACAGTGTACCTGTCCATCATGCGATATGCAAACAATGTAAATGCTGCGAATTTTGATATTTCGCACCCCCCCCCGCTGATTAAATTATCTCGTTCGGTACACTGCCCGCGTCGCTCAGGAATGCGTGCTCAATTTAATCGATCGAACCAGCGAGGCCAACCGTCTGCGATTCAGTCTTCTGATTTAGTCTCATTGTCAGTATCATGTCCGAGCCTCCCGTCCAATCGACTGGTCCCCTGAAAAACGCAGCAGGACTTGTGCGCGCTAGACTACGTTGTCGGTCATCGATGATGACACGCGTCAGCGACATGGCGCGTTTCATTCGCAGCTTGAGCGGTGGTCCAGATCGATACGAGAGCCGGCGAAACGTTTCGTTCGTTATTATTCGCTTCACCGGCTGAGATTAGCGAATACGCTTCGAGCTTTCAATGATCCGGATCGATTGCAATCACGCTCCTGCTCTCGCCCCCACGTCCACTTCCGTCCGGAATCGCACTGCCGCGCAAGTCAACGTAACAGCGTATGTAATTAGGAGTCATCTCTCCTATCAACGTGCTCGGGATGGTGTGCCGCGACATCGGTTGAGGAGGTGCAGGATTATTGAAACCGCGGAAGCACGAGTTTTGTATTACTATTAATTATGAAAGTGTCGTCGTTTGTGAACATTTACGACTAAGTTTCATGGGGAAATTCGGATAATTATGGGAATTATAGCGCTGAACGTAACTGAGTAAAGCCTCGCAGAGCGGTATTGGCGTAGGGGACTTAGCTTTGAGGCCGTTTATCTCGAAACTTTTCTCTAATTATTATTATAATTTTTTTTAACTGCTGGAGATGGTGACTAAAGTCGACGCTAGGATTGGTAGCTCGTCCCGTGACGTCGACTAAAGTCGGCAGTCGTACACACAGGTCGTCGCATGGGTGCCGATTATAGTCGGCGCTCGTAGCGAAAGGGTTAAACATCGTACATCACTGGGTACGTCAGAAGTTTTGAACGAATGAATATTTTTACTTGAAATTTTAACTGGACGTGTAGAATTCCTTTCTCTATTGCATGGGATTTCCGCATCAATGTTAGATGTTTGTAAAATTTTTTTCTAAATGATGAAACACGAGTTTGCTCCGTAAAAATGTGGGAAGAAATTGAGTCGTGTGTAACTTTCACGATTCTTGTTTAAATTCGCCATACTGTAGATTTGGTGTAGTGGAGGGTCTAGAAGATTAATTAATACATTACAATTTATGCATCTTTTTCTATTTATTTATTTTTACATAGTCTCTTAAGACACTATACTAAAGGCAGGTAATACAAATTTTCTATGAAAGCATTAAATTGTTCCTGGAAAAAAATGTCTCAAAAGCTTACTTACTTTTCCGGCCGTCACAGTGCTGTTCCCCTTTAAAGACTGTCACACAGTTTTCGACCGAGCGATAGAAACGGCACTAGGGCGAAAGGGAAGCACCACCGTCCTGCGAGAAACAAGGGTAGCGAAAGGCAGCAGAGTACATACCTACACTATATTATTACGACATCGGATGCCGAATTTTCTTTCATCGAATTCGAAAGTTCCGCGGAAAAGAATTTCGATCGAGCGCGGCACGTTACCCAGCCAATAGAGGGATCCAATTTGGATCATCGAAAATTCATGGCAGCACATCGTATTCCCGTGTCCAACGAAAAACGCCGCGATGCGAGCAGCAGCTGCAACCCTCACGGCGAAATATACCGCGGATAATATAATATAAGAGGTTCTTACTGCTTCGCGCCATGTCCCACTCATTTTTTCCCACTCCTCCGTTCTCTCTTTCGGTTTTCTTCGCCCGCGGCTAATTCCCGAGTTCACACGTATCAGCGCGGCTTGTTTGGGGCAAAGAAAGAATCCATGAACCGACGGAAACGGCCTAACGAAAACATAATACTGCCGCTGCCCCTCCAGCACACCATCGCGTCGGACGCGTAAAGTTCGGCGAACGTATGGGTGAAAGGACTACGCGAAGTTTGTAGCCGCGGATGTACGAGCGAACGGACAAACGAATGGACAAGCGCGAGCCGCGTGTACGTATCGAGGGATTTCCAGCCTCGAAATTTATAGCAGCTGCCTACTCGGGAGGGTAGGACTGTAGCAGGGCCAGGCCATCCACGCCATCCGCGATGGCCTGGGGCCTGGAGGATATAGATTACATACGGCTCAACTATGGAACAGTATTTTGCTGTGGCTTGCGCTCCAGCGTACGCAACACAGCGAACCTGGCACCTCTGGCGAAGAAAAAGAGAACGCCGAAGAATGGACTTGGTAATCTTGGTATTCCCTGTTGCGACACTTATCTCCTTACGTAGGTACATGTACGCGCCCGCATCTTCTGCATCTCCTCGAGTCTCCCCTTGCTTGTAGAGCTGTTCGAGTACACGGGAAAAGCGAGCGGTGCCGAGTACTCGAAAAAAAAGCGAGTGGCTCGAAAGAACCGAGAAGCTCGACGAAAACCGAGAATTCGAATTTTTTCGAGCGGCTCGAAAAATGTCGAGTTCCCGGCTTTCTTGTCGCTCGCTTTTTCCGAGCACTCGGCTCGGCAACCGAATCTCGGCTCGGTCCGAATTTCAAGCTACTCGAATATTCGAGTACTCGAACAGCCCTACTTGCGTCCTTGGTTCGCCGGCTCTTCACACTTTCCACTCCACTATCTGGCCTGCAATGGCACGGTAATGTTTCCGGAACCGGATCGACCGCGACTCAGCTTCGGTTAAATCTTCTCCTTAATATCGTCCAATCTCGACCAAACGCCACTGACAACAGCTCTCTACTGATTAACCAACGAAACTCTTTTCGCATGGATCACCGTTCACCGCAATTCCGAGTCTGCGACAGTTGCTGCTCTCGAAACGCATCAGCCTGCGTTCCTCGAGATTGGCTCTACGTATCACTTGCAAACGTCTGACACGCTTCAGGACGCGCGAGAAGAAGTCGAGAAACTAGTGATCCGCTCTGCGAAACCTAAAGAAACATAGGTACATACATATCTTTCCATGCGTCTCGTTGACACTTACCGCGACGAAGTAGCGTGGAAAAGCAAAGAAGAAGAAGAAGAAGAAGAAGAGGAAGAAGAAAAGGAGGAGAAGGAGACGAACAAAGTATTCCGACTTTTGCCCATTCTCGCGAAACTGTCGCGATAGCGGCGCCGCTGCCGCGGCCGCGATCGTTGCATACAAAGTACTATCGGGAAGGAATTTTCGCTTAAAAAAGTCCCCGACAATTGCCACGACTCTCTCTGTTTCGCCTGGGATTCTTCTCATTCCTCGGGTCGGTCGATTTCGCGTAATCGAGAGCGGGACGGGTGGAAAGAGCCAGGCTGGAGGAGATAGATAAATTACTCGGTTGCCGTAGGAAGGAGCACGCGAGATTAAACGACTGCCGTCGCGCCAAACGACCGTCCGGCGGATTATGAGAATCGATTTGCCATTAGGCAGTAGCCTTTCGCGGTTTGATCTCTCTGTTGCGTCGCAATGCCTGCGTACAGTCTGCTAGCTTATACCGCGCAAACATTCCGCGACGGTTTGCCAAGCGCTTCGCTGATTACCTCTCCGGAGCCGTGTTCGCGAGAGCCTGCGCAGGCGTGCGTTGCCCGTTGTCCGAAACAGTAACCGTAATAAAACGCAACCCGTTCGCCAGCTATGGAAATTTCCCCGGCAGCCAATTACGCGGCAAGTGTGCACGGAAACTTTTCTTCTCTCCGGGCGGGATAGCGTGCATATAGCAGGTTATATACATATGTACACCTGGCAACGCGCGAAAGCTACTCGACGGTGCACCGTCGCCGCGCGTCTCCTCGGCGAGCCGGGCGTCCGCGGTGCGGGACCGGGTCGATCGGCGATGATCGCTGTCGAAAAGCGGCGCGATGATAAAATAAAAAGTCGTTTTTCATTCCCGATCGATGCGCCACGGTCCGCGGCGCGGTTAACAGCCATGCCTGCGCCTACGGCCGCGGAACGAATTCTATCGGAATTTCGCGTCGTTAAAATAAATCAAAGTTTTCGCGGGCGGGACAGTTGCGCGCGTCAGGGCTGACGATCCATAATGATGAAATACGACGCGCGGTTCGATCGATTCCGAACACCCGGATGATTTTATTTCCCTAGCGTGAGAGTAACTGCTGTGTCACGGGTCACGGCTGCGTTCGCAATTCGCAATCGCTCTCCGCGCCGGCTATCGAGCGCGCGGCGAGCCTTCGTTTCTCCGGCCGTAACAAATGTCCGCGAAACGGGAAGACGTCCAGCGAGTTAGCAGCGCGAGTACGCGCTACGCCCGGAAGGAAGGAAGGAAGGAAGGAAGGATGAATCGCCGCCCTGTTCGCTCCGGTCTCGACGGGTCGCCCGCACCCCGCACCGCATTGCTATCACTCTCTCTCTCTCTTTCCCCCGATCTTTTCTTCTTCTTCTCCACGCTTTTATTACCCTCCGACTTTTGTCCGGAGCCCAGAGAGCAGAGCGTAAGTGTCGCAACGGCGCGAATCTTTTTCCCCGCCTGTCGTTTCTTCTCGCGACAACTCATCGAACTTCCACACTACCACCCTCGGCCTCTGTTGTTCCCCCTAGACGAGGAGACTCGGCAAAAAGAACGATCGAGAGACTTTCCGCCTGTCATCTATTTCGCAAACGAGCCGGCTCGCGAGGGAATTTCTTGCTCCGGAAGTCACGAGCAGCGGCGCGAAAGAAACCACATCCTTGCGGCTTCCCCCGTCGCTGCAGCTCAATTTTCCCTCGTCTTCGGAAGAGAAAAAAAATGAAGCCAGAGGGAAATAAGTGGGCAAATACCGAAGCTGAGGAACGCGTATCGCGGTGGGCCGTAATTCAACACTCATCTCGTTCGATTAAAGATTAATGTCTCCCGCTGGATGGAATGCTTCAGCTTCCGATTCTTTGGACATTCCGCAGGCAAGTTATTCCGCTATTGGACCGGACTTGGATTCTGCGATCGACAGCCGAGGGAGTGCTACCTCCTGCCCGCCGATTTCTCTTCTCTCGTTCGTTACCATTTGCCCCGTTCGCCTGTTTGGTCGTCGACTTACAGTGCAGTCGTTCTGCGTGCGAGAAAGAAACATGCACTTACGTTCTTCAAGACGACTGTCCCGCTTACGGTCGGTGGTCGATGGCAGGCGTAGTTTGCCGAGCCCTCGAGGAATACCGGGTCGCAATTTCGCGTAACGAAAAACAAATAGCGGCCATCCATCGAGCCTGCCGGCGCTAGCAGACGCACGGCAGAAGAAAACGCAAGGTAAAAAAGCAGGACGAACGAATAAACGAATGAGCAAGCGAAAGGATAGATAGAAGATATCGCGGCGAGGTGGTTGAGGAGAGACTGTCAGGAAAGGAGGAAAAGGTCTGCGGACAGTCGCGGCTGGCCGAAAGGAATCCTTCGGTGCACATTCGAATCGACGTCGTCCGTCCCTTTGTCACTTTGTCCAGGCTCCTTTATGGGGCATGGAACTCCGGCGATCTTTGCTCAGCTCGGTAATTCAAAAACGGCGCCGCGGCGGTTATAGTGGAAAGTTTGAGAAACGATTGGAAACCGTGCGGGAAGAGTGGACGCCTGGCTCTCGATCGCCGATCGGATCGATAGGCGATAGTCGGCGAGCGGCAAAGTTTCCCCGTCTTCGCGGTCGACAGGCATCCGAGAGGGAAAAGTTTTTGGCGGAGAGCGTGGGCGAGGTAGTTTTCCTTAGTTCGATTTGCTTTGGTTTACGGAACGTTGCCGTAAATATTTGAAAGTCGTGTTTCTATTCGCAGCGAGTGCTCCTCGGATGTTGGCTCGCGCTCGTCCGGAAAACAATCGGTTTTCCCTCGAATTTTAAAATCGTAATGCACTGGCGCGCGTCCTTTTTCTCCGGCGTCGCTATCGCCCGCGCCGCCGCGGTTTCGACCGAACCAACCAAACGGACGGATCCCCTTCAAATATTAACCCTCGAAGCGGCACGAACCCACTTCGGATTCCGTCAAAATTTAAACCGAGACACGTCTGTTGGAGCGTAGTGCCTACTGTACGTTCACCGTGCGGCTGCTGCATTTCCTTCGGAGTTACACAACCGTTCCTTTCTCCGCGAGCCTCGCTAGCTTTTCGTCGCGCTTTAATTACGGACCGTGCCCTGTGCAAGTATGCGAAAGACTCGCGGCGCCGCATCGGAAACTATATGCGAATGAAAGGAGGTGGCAGTGGAGGAAGTGGTGCAAATATGGGCTAGGGTCTAAATATGGGCTAGTTGGAGTATTAGGTCATAGTAGGTGCTTCGCTCCATCGGCAGAGGTGCAAAAGTACGACTGAGAAAGAAAAGGAGCTGTGGGAGCTGTGCGTTGCAAAACGTCTTAATAGAACGAACGCCCGAATTCACTCGAAGGGGGTGAAATTAACCCCTGAAAATCCGGTTCTATTCCAATTTTTTGTTATAACATGCGAACTGTAGGAGATGGAAAAAAAGTTTCAAGACAAAAGTTACTTCTTTTAATTAGATCTATCGTTTGATAAAGAAACTATTTTACAGTTCACGAGTTATAACACAAAATCGGAAAATAACCGGATTTTCAGGGGTGAATTGCACCCCCTTAGAGTGAATTTGAACAGAAAAAAATTACGTTGTAATCAGGAGGAAATTCCCTACATGTTCACAAAGTTTCAGAATTTTTTGAATTTCCGGTTTCGGGATCTTCCCTTGTGAGATTCCTTTTTTCACCCCCGTATAATAAATTAAGCATTTTGAACACACAGATTCAAGTGCGTGATCATAAAAATCTTCAACAGGTGTGGCAAAAATCCTGAAATGAAAGTGGTAGCCCATATTTTAGACCACTTCCTCTGTAATATAGATTCCCCTGGAAAATGGACCGTTTGCTCGGTCAAAGTCAAAGTTATCACGTGAAACTGCGCTGGCTTGGAGTGACCCTATCAGCTGGCCGTGTTTGGGGAGTGGGTGAACTTTACGAGGTAAGAAAAAGTTGTAGCACCTACGTACTTGCGACTGTGTGAAAGTTGAGGGGAAGGACGCGAACCGGCCGGGCCGGGCCGGTCGCCCCTGCCACCCCCGCGTTCGCATTCTCATCGCGAAGGAATTTAAGCTGTGAAAGGATGCCCGGCGCAAAGCGAGACGCGACAAAATCGTTGAAAATCCTGCTCGCAGAAACCGTCGAGTGCCCTGGCAGATTGCCATTGTCGCCGGTACAATTCAATCGCGAAGTTAGCTAGCTCCCTGTAGAAATCACATAATGTGCGGTTACCCGACCGCTCCTCCGCTTCTCCGCTCCTCTATTCCTCCCACTGCGCCCCCGTACGCTCGGGCCTCTCACCCCCTCGCAGTTCGCCCTTCGCGCTTCCTCTCTCTCTCCGCCGCCCGACTCCGTCGATTCTCTCTCGCTCTGTTCGCGCCGCCATCGCAGCGCGGCACATCGTTCTCTATCTGTCTCCAGTTCGCAGCGTCTCTCTCATCTTTCCCTACCCAGCAGTCGTCCCATGGGAGCCAACAAATCAAAAACACCCCCAAAGAGCCGCCCCGTGCAACTCCTCGAGGCGCGACACCAACTCACGAATCACCGACGCGACGCAACGCCGGCAAACTCGAGAAAGAGGCTAAATTAAAATGCATCGTGAGACGAGTGCTCGGGAAAATTACGTCAGTGTCTCGCGAAAGCACAACGAGTCAAGGCCGCGGGAGGAGTCCTCGGGACTTTGCGACTCTGGGCAAGCAGACACCCTGTGGCCCCGCGTACTGTACCTACGTAATCGCGAGCCGATCTCCCGACTGATCGTAACATCCATCAACGGAGAGCACGGCGCGTCAGCTGCGCGGCACGGCCAGATGCGATCAAACGGGCGCGCGTTCCTCGTGAATGTTGCGCGTCGTCCGCGTAATCGCGTGTCGCGCAAACGTAACGAAGAAACAGACATGGCGTCGTCCAATTAGAAGCGGCAAACGTTCGTAGGAAAAGTGTAGCGCGAGGGTAAGGGTTAAAGAGGTGAGCTTTGAGCCGTGTAGTTTGTAGGTCGTGGCGGTGAGCATAGGTACGTACCGTTTGACTGAAGCAGGTGTTTAATTTAGCGGTACTTGGTAACACGCGTTGTACGCTGTAAGCCTAAGGCGGTTGGTGTCGGGGGGGGGTGAAGTCGAGGGTCGGGGGTCGGGGGTCGAGGGTCGGGAAGCGGAGGTGGAGGCGGGTCGACCGGGTGAGCTTACAAAAGGGGATGTTGACGGGGCTAGGCGTTAGGCGCTAGGCGTTAGGGGCCGGAGAACCGGGGAACCGGGGAACCAGGTGGGAGCGGAGTGAGATACGACGAAAGCGGCACAGAACGAGGAAGAGAACGAAAGAGCGACAGCGGCGAAGGGGAGAGAAAGCGAAGAGAGAGGGCGGAGGGGAAAGTGAGAGAGGGCTCTTGGCTTTAGCGTGCAGGGTCTGCCTACTCATGGTAATTAAATGCCAGGCAATTTACAGGGCATGCATTTGCCGAAGGCTGGGCCGCGATACCGTGCGAGTTTCTCCTTATATTTCAGTAAAGTCGTACCGAGCCCATTCGCGCGATGACTCAACGGCAACGGCAACAACGACAGGGGAACCAAACGCCGAAACGGGAGTTTCGGTTGCTTCGACTAGCTTCGAGAGAGCCGGAATGACCACCTTCCGCGGACACTATCACACCCCAACTTCGCTTAGGTCCCTATTCACCCTCCACCCCGTCCGTCCTTTCATCCATCCATCCATCCATCCGTCTTGCTTAGGCCGCAGAGTCCCCAGACTGTCCGGTTGTTTCCTTACCACGATTAATCCCAGCCAATTTACGTCGTCGGATGGACGACGCACAGTGGTTCCAAATCGCTAAAAAGCGGCAAACAATGCGTACTTCAATTTAGTCAGAAAGCGGTGCTCGGTGGTTTTCGAGGTCGCTGATTAAGAATCTAAAATTAAAATTGCAAAAAACCAATTGGAGGGATCTAATATCACTGGTATCAACGTTGTTTTCAAGTTGATTTTAGTGAAAATCGATTATTTTCCGTATTTCCGACGACGAAATGCGGGAAGAGAAGAGGTACGGGAGCTACTGAGTTCAAAAGTGTTTTAATCGAGGTGATAGGTAAAACACTTACCTACGACTTTCCCCGACTCGGCAGCAAACTTTTATTCCAGACACGAGACGTTAGGAGTGAGTTTTTCACCAGCCTCCTTGTCACTTGTTGATGTCGCAGAGGCGAAAGCTTCCGATGGAGGTCGCAATACAGGTGGTGGATACCACCCTTACGGCCGAGCCTCGAGCGTCCCGCTTCGAACACCTTTACCGGCTCCTGCGAATCAGCTAAGAAGGACATTCTGCTTCGGTACGGACGCTTCTTGACGAAAGAGGAACCCACTTTCCACCTCTGCGAACCGTTCTCGAGAAACTTTACTTCATCCGAGTTTTATCCTGCGTCCGTCTCGGACAACTTTCCGACTCGTCTTGTGTACGTGCCCCCCGCCCTCAACCTCGAGAATCGTTTCTCGTCCGAAATTCATAACTTAATGTTTGCCGATCGGTGCTCCGTCGGCGTTTAGACTGTTCGGCCGTTGCTGGAAACGAAGCAGCATCCGCTTCGAGTGAACAAAAATTGATCCGGAGAGTCCGTGTGCGATGCAGGTACCTAGATACATGCATACGTACGGTCGATTCGACGCGACTTGAAATCGATGAAGCATGCGAGATAGGCGGAGGATAGAAGGGCGAAGCAGGCGATAGAATGTGGCTGGATCGAGAGGCAGGGTCTGAGAAGAATGGTGACAAGGGAGTGTAAAGGAGCGAGGCTGCTGGCTTGCGAAGGCACGCCACGCCACGGCCGTTGCCATCGTTCTACGTCATTACCGTGGCCCGACGAAGCGGATATTCCGTATCTCCGAAGCAACGCGTAACAACGTCACTGTTTACCGTGTTTCGATCGTACACGCCGTTATCCGAGTATCTCGTTTCGCCAAGATCCCAGGTTATCGATTCCGTTCGCTCGCAAGCCATCCTCGCAAACTTGAATTATAATCGGCCACCCGCTCGGCGGAGATTACGCCAAGTGTCGAGGGTCCCGAACACGGCAGACTCTAGAGTCTAGAGCCTGGGGTGTAGAGTATGGAATCTAAAGCCTGCGACAAATTGAAGAAAACCGTTCGTTACCCTTTGTAGCTGCGCGTCTCTGCCGACAGTGAAATAGGAAAGGGATGGTGCAAAACGACGGACGCCAATAATCATGCTTGCCCGTTGCATACCGCGGATGGCTGAGACAGTGGACACGCGCGTATTGGCGCTTTTGGTCCGATGTAACCGTTTCCTGTGTATGCGTCGCGTCCGTCAGAAAACGAATTTTAGTCGTATCCCCGGATTCAAACTTCGTCCCTCCGGGGGACGGCGAAGAAAAAAGACCGTCACGTGTGTAGTAGCCGGTCGCCGTTGTTGCGCTGCTCCACCGCGATAACGGCACGCCCGCCGTTTCGCCGCGCCGCGCCGCTATCGCAGCCTTGTCACTCCTCGTGTCGCATCCCTAAAAAATAAAGGGCTTCGGAACTGCTAAGCCTCAACCGAGGAACCTACCTACCTTTTCATTTTATTTCATTTCGTCTCGTCTCGTTTTGTTTGGATTCAGTTAAATTGCACGAGATCCTCCGAATGAGATGATTCAACGAATCATCGCGAGAGGACAGTTTACGAAGGAACGACGTTCTACATTTGCAACCGTTTCCGTATATGGAAGTTGAAGAAAAGAAATGAATGCCGCACCTAACGTGAGCCAACCATTACAATCGCTAATACTTTGACAAGAGTCTTTAAGGGGAATCCTATTTTTTCGACTAAAAACATAGCAAAGTTTGGGATTTTTTTTTAAGAAACCAGCGATTCGATTCATCTGAAATTTGGACCATGTTTTGGTGCATCTTTGGGGAAGCTGCAGGTTTTTTTTTATTAATTTTTAACCATGAATATAGTAGTTATGGCTGATCGACCATCACGCCGCGTAAAATTCGCCGGCCCTTGGTGTGCGGGATATTTACCTTCCAGGTAATCTGAAACAGAAAAATGAAACGGTGATTTACTTTGTACATATGTAGCTTCAATTTGATGAACCAGAATACCGCTGAGTTCTATACTTCTTTTGTTATATAAGAAAATTGTCGCAAAATTGGATAGCAAAAATTAAAGGTTCAAACCTTTCAGTTTGAAAACTCTCCACACTGCTCAATAATTTTTTTGCGTTTTGCTGGTTCATCAATTTCAAGCTACATACGTATAAAATAAAACGCCGTATCATTTTTCTGTTTCAGATTACCTGGTAGACAAATATCATGCCCACCAACGACCGACGAATTTTGCACGACCCGATAGTCGATCGTGGATAACCACTATATTTACGGTTAAAAATTAATAAAAAAAAACCTACCCCGTCTCCAAACATGCATCAAAACACGGTTCAAATTTCAAAGGAATCGAATCGCTGATTTTTGAAAAAAAAAAATCCCAGAGGTTGCTATGATTTTAACCCGAAGAATAGGATTCCTCCGTTAATACCTGGAATCCGTCTACAGCCTCGCCTAAACTTTATCCTCACCGAGCACTCGAGTCGCGGATAAAGTAGAGATGAGAGCTGGTCGAGTCTCCGATCACGGTCTACCAAGGATTCAATTGGCTCGTGACACGCGTAAGTACATTCCTCCGATCTCGTGGTAGCCATGGAAGAAATCGCGACGGCTCGATCGCACCTGCATGCTTTTATTATACTTATTTTGCGCGATAAAAAAGCTGCCCCAAAATGTCTTGCCTTGCTACGGGAACACAGCCGTAGAGAGGGAGAATATCGTGCAAGAAGTTGGAGAGATTCGTGGCCTCGATCGTTCCACGATACGGTCTCGCGTGTCGTTAGATGTCGAGGCGGAGAGGGCGAGCGTTTAACGGGCGCGCGAGTTTGAGCTTTCGTTGCCGCTTATCGATCCTGCCAAGCTGCTGCTTCTAACATGCATGGTGCATGGATACACACGACGTGGGCGGGCAACGGGTAACGAGTAGAGGGACGCATTCGTCTCGCAGGTGTAGACCGTAGGTGAAACGCGTCAGGCAGGGATCCGATTGGATCGGATCAAACGTAATTATTGCCAATGCGCGCGCTAACTTTCGCGGCGTTCCGGGGCTGGAGTTATGTAAAGGCTAAGGGAAGGTCAAAGGTCGGACAATTAGAAGGATTCGGGAACGGAGAGTCGGGATCGATGGGGAGGTACAGGCGACGGCGACGCGATGGACGAATCGCGTCGGGGTCGTCGTTCTGCAAGGAGGACTCGGCGAGAACGTTGGAACGAAGAGAACGAAGGAAAGGTTGTTACCGCGGCGGAAGAGACCTCGATCCATCATGGGCCAGAAAGGACGGAAATCGATCGATCTGCTGGGGGTGTCGCGTGGCCTGGCGTCGGTAGGAACGCGACACGAAAGCAACGCTGGATCCGATTGTTGACGGAAACGGAACGCGTCTGACCGCGACCACGCGCTATTCGGGCAATCTTCCAGCTCCCATAAGCGACGTGGGCGCCGTAATTTACATGGGTCAAGAACGGATAAATAAAACGAGCGCGAACGCGAACATGAGCACACGCGATCGATGCGATCACGTCTTTGCGTGTCTACCAGCAACTTTGCCTCTGCTCGCAAGGACGACGGGACGTGCCGGGCCGGGCCGAGGCGGGAGCGCGTTTCCTTCCCACCTTGGACTCGGCATTGCGTTCCACCGCGGTCGTTCCCGTAGTTTGCTGATCGGTAACGTCTTGGACCGTGGGTCTGGACAGCGGCGTATCGCACCGATGGAAGCAGGTGCCAACGGGTTGCTGGGGATTCCGAGCGAACCTTGGAGGAATAGAGAAGAATCGATTTAAAGCCCCTCGAGTCGGACCGGCTCTAGAAGCTGCATCTTTCCTCGTTACTGCTCCCACAAGCTATCCCGTACGCGCGAGATCCTTTCGCCAACGGTCGGCAGATAATTTGCCGCGCGGCAAGTCGGCAATGATTAAGCTTTCGCTCGCTGGTAATTGCGCGAAGCACGAACACGGCGGGATGTGTACAACGCACCGTGTCTCCCTTCAACCTAATCCACCTTTTCCACCTCGCCGGCCGAACTTACTTACCCAGGTACCTAGTAATAACAATTGCACGCGCGGAAAACTCTCGCGAACGCGACGGCGAGCCGAGAGTTCGAATGGAGCAGCTTCCGAAGCAGAAACGCTCCGCGCACATTGGCCGATACGCATAAATTACTGGAGAGACCAGAGTCATTGTCCCCATCGCACGTTCGCGTCACGAGCGATTGGGGAATTCTTTTCAAAACCGAGTTCCGCCGAAGCAACGGGTCGTCTCGTTACAAGGCAAAGGGTAATGTAAACGGGCGAGAAGGGGACGCGCAGGGAGAGTGTATTAGAAAATTCGCCTATAAACGGAGAAGTGAAGGCGACGAGAAAATGAAGTTTGGCGGCAACTGGCAACATCCTTGTTCCTGGGTTATCGCGCCTAGGTACTATTGCTAGCAGCGGAGAAAAACATCGCGACCACTTTCCAACCTGCCTCGACGCGTAGATTGTGGCCTTATGAAATTACGCGAAACACCACGAAAGTCTACGGAAAAAGGAGGAACGGTTTCGGTGAAGATCGGCTGCCTAGATGAAAAACGAGCGGTCGGGTCGAAATTGGGAAAGGAAACGGAATGGTTTCGATCTTATAGACACCTATACTTGTCCTTTCGAAATGGTTCGATTCGATTAAGAACACACGGGCCGGAAGGATTGCGAGCCCTCCGCTGCACCGGTCTAATACATCACCGTTAACATAATAGACGAACGGGAAAGAAGCCAACTATGCATAGGGCACACAGGAGGAGCTGCTAGCCCCGATCTCCCGGGAATATCTGGCTCGAATAGAGTCTTGAAAAGGGAGGCATAAACGATGCGACATCGCTGCTATTACCGTGGCAAACTGTTGGCGATCGTCGCTTCGTTCCTTCCGATAATATGCAGAGCCGACGACGTTTCTACGCCTTTCTGTTTAATGGTGGAGACAATTTACAGCTACGACCTCACCGTCACTAATCTCGAGCGAGCGTGTAAGTGAAACGAGTGGTGTACTGGTCGGACTATTCCGGTCAGATAGAGAAGACGGTGATCAGGGCGAAATACATAAGTACATACATACATAAAGGGCATCGGGCTATCCGGTGATCTGGCCCGTTGCGCGAAACGTGTGCACTGCGCAGCAGGCCGAGTGCTACCTTACCCGACACAGGCTAGCACCTAATGTAATCACGATAATGGCCTTGCCGGGTCAACCGAGTGCCCTACGCCATCGCTCTCGGCATCCCAGACATTCCTGTATCATCGCGTGATCTGGAGTCTGGACATGAAAGCGGAAGAGGAATGGGAATGAAGTCCCGGCGCGGCGCGGCGCGGCGCGGCGGGAAGAAGGGGCGGACAAGCATCAGCAGGAGGACGATTACGTGAACGGGGACGGGTTTGAAGGGGTGAACGTTACGAAAGGGAGGGAAACAGCACTCCCGTGGAATCCCGATTACCGTCCGTTAACGGGCTTCCGAACAATCGTGGCGTCGCTTCGCGCCGTCCGTTGGCGCATCTTCGCCCATCGGCGGAATTGTAGCTCGATCAGACTTTCGATCGATCCGCCGACAAATGCATACGTAATCCGTGTGTCGTTCGCTCGAGACGCGTGGAACGCACCCGCATATAAATCTCCCCACCTGGAACTTTGACCTCGCGACGATAAAACAGGCAATGGAATTAGCCTCGATCGTTTTACATCGAGACACGGGGCGATGCTTTTTACTGCCGCTCCTTTTACGATGGCCAACGTATGTATGCAGGTGGGCAGGTATAACGTACCACCGAATAAAAAGCTTCCGAGTTCCGAGAGTCACTGAAGCATCGTTGAAATTTTACAGCAACGAGCAGGATCGCGCTGCGCCCGTTTCCGTGCTGACGGAACAACGGACCAGACCCTCGCCGATCGGATATGCCCGCCGAATCTGGTGAGCACGAGGACCAACTGTGCAACTAGGCCAACTGGATCAAGGGCAAGCGGTGTTGCAGAAGGAAAAACAGGAGACGAGTAACGATCCCGTTAAGCCAATTAACGTGCACCACTATCGCACGCCAACAACTTCTGTCCGACTGTGGCCAGTTGCCACCTAGGAAACACGAGCCATTTGTCCTACCGGCCAGAAACTTTCCCCCCTTCACCTCGCGATTTACCGTCTACCTTCTCATTTACTTGGGGAAACTCGTCGCACACATTTCAGCCAACATTCCCTCGCTCCTCCCTTGCTTCGGTCCACGGAGCGTGCAGGTGTCCGTGGCATTTTATCCGGGACACCGTGAAAGCAAGTATGAAGAGATACCTAGAGGATACTGCACTCGCGATGAAGCGAAACCGAAATGGAAAGAGTCTTGCCCGCTAGCCAAGAGTCGTGCGATCCGCTGCGACTACTTAGGAAAGACGATTTTGTTTTTAGCAAGTGGAAAATCGAGAGGCACACGGGCACCGTATATAAATCGGTATATATGCATATTTCTCCTTTGATCGTTAGGTTCATTTGCATACTCGCGAAACTATCGGCCCCCCCCACGAAATTGATATATTCAAGCGCGTCCGACACAGGAAAATAACGCAGCCGCACGGCCGGGGCCGCGCTCTTCCACAGAACAGCCGGTCGAGCCACTGGTTGCAGTACAGAGTATGTACAGCAGGGTTACACGTTACGCGACGAATCGCTCGCTGTGCGTGTATCTACATATTACGTATGCCCCGCCAAAAGATCATCGCTTGCTGTTCCGCGGCCTTAATTGCGAACTGCGTCAGCGGATAATTGATGAAGTAACGCGATTACAGCCGCACGCTCGGATAATTCTGTGGATTGTCAGGAAACCGGCCATCGTCGAGCCTTGATAAATCCATCGGAACTACGTGCATACATAGGCACGGCTCGGTTTGCCCTATCGCCGACAAATTCTAACAACCTCCCAATCCCCCGATCGTGTCGCGTCGTTATGCGCGCCTGATACTTTTCAACTTGGCTGGCACGAGCGCACGAATCCAAATGGTTTTCCACGCGGAGAGAGACTACTGCGTACAAGTAGAAAAGAACATGTATAAAAAAACAAGCATCTTTAGGACAATAAAAATTTAATTTTCAACAAAACTTTCGCCGAATTTCTTACACAGACAAAAGAAGAATTAATATCTCGTAAGGAAGTATGTATGCGACTATATATACACGAAACAGAACTCTAAAAGTTCCTTAATTCATACTGGATAGTCCAGAAGTTGTAGAAACCCCGGAGTTTGTACCAGAGTTGGTAGTTAATAACTACATAATTGTAAAGAAAATGATGACAGAGATGGTGTAGGAAGTTAGCGTGCATTTATCTAGTATATTATTAGATGCAGTCTTAAAAGTACATAAACGAAGTTGTTATTTCATTCCTTAATCACAATCTGACGTGCCACGTGTCCTGTTCAAACACTGTGAGGCTTTATGCAACAATTTGCAACAATAAAAACTTTACAATTTTTTATTTATCCCTCGGGAAAGTTCGGTTAGTCAGTTAGTCAATGTGGGATGTTTTCAAATGAAAAGTGTAGCAACTTTTAGAATATTTACGATAGTGAATATTTAAATACTAGCTGACCCGTTACCCGATTTCACACGGGAATTATTTATGATGTTTCCAAAATAAAAAAAAATAGTCTATAATCTAATCTAAGGCGTATGTGATCTATATTCCTGATTTCATTGAAATCCGTTCAGCCGTTTAGGCGTGAAAGAAGGACAAACAAACAGGCAACGTTTCACTTTTATATATTAGTTGGGATAAACTTGGCGGGGTAATGCAGAGCGCCCACTCTACAGCAACTTGATACAGCGCCATCTATCAGAAAGTGAGCCAAAGTGACCCCCCTTTTGAAAAACGTCCTACTGACAATAAGGCCATGTCATATAGCAAAGTATTGACTTTTCAACCATCGCACCATCTACAGATGCGCATATTCACTTGCAACAGAGCTGCAGCCTGGCAAAGTTGACTAGTTGACAGAATCACAAAGCAGGTATAGGATAGACCTATCAACCAATGCACTTTTCTGTCACAGGTTTGGGGGGACCCCCTTACCATTTTAGTGCCGCATGCAACGTTACCGATGAAGTCGCGAAACAGATTGTAACGCTACGCGTGGTAGAAATTAGAATTCAACACGTGTAAAACTAGGTCATTCGAAACCCGCGATTTACAAATGATTCTGTCAGACTAACAATTAAAGAGTAACATACAAATTTATATAAACAACAACATTATTTGTGGAAGACATGTTTTTATGATGTAACGTGGAAAACCTCGCCAAGGAATTGTAACTTGGTATATTTCAATAAGGTGCTGAAGCAGAGTAGACTTTAAAAATCGTCAAAAACCCATCAGTTCGAGTATTTCGCTGAAATATTCCAACTTGGACTTATCCTTCTATCTTAACACTGTACTCGCGTTCTGGATTCCGGTAGGAGCAATCGAACAACATTTCAAGTTACATATTTTATTCTTACATTCTACCATAGTATTGCAGGTTAAAGAAATTCTTATATCTAATTAGAATATTTGACAATCACAGCTATTAGCTCGGTTCTCACCGATTACCAGGTCTCACCACGAGGAGGTTGCTGCGTTTCGAGACCCGTAGAGAGATAGATGGAATCAAAGTTCCATCGATCTCCCTGTACATGAAACCCTACTAAACCAAAGAGATGGATGGAAACAAAGCTCCATCGATCCCTTCGGTATAGATGTAGAATCTAGGGAACTGCCAAGCAATCACTCGATTAAAAGAAATTCAGGAAAGAAGGAAAGACGAACGGTAAGCATGAAAGGAGTATTGGACGGCGCAGTTCCTACCACCCTGCTGTCCGAGTCGAAAGGGAAAAGTGCTCGGCGCCTCCCAGACGATTCCTGTTTCACCGATGCGACTCGTCAGGAGCAACACCTAGTGTGACCTGACTTGAGCCGTCCAACACGGAGACTGGGCACCGATGCGACTTGCCAGGAGCAACACTAGGGCTGACCTGACTCAAGCCGTCCAACACGGAGATTGGGTAATCGGACCGGGTGACTTACGCAGGCAGTGTACCAAAAGGTACACCCCCTACGCCCGAAACTTTTCCCTTTCGACAAGAACACCAGAGGATGAAACTGATCCACCCGTACCGATTCCATGCTCAGTCGCTTGCTTCCGCAAACGGAACCAGCGGCGACCTCCTCATCGGGGATGAGGAGCCAACAAAAGAGCAACAAAGCTAATGATTTAGTGACTACTTCGCAATTTTACACGGGGCCTTAAATACTTCATGTTATAATACACTTTTCACTATCACTTTTCACTGTCACTTTCCACTGCCACTTTTCACTGTCACTTTTCACTGTCACTTTTCACTGTTTTGTTTTAAATATATTATTTTACTGCCTCCCTTCCCCGTGGAAGGGTGAACCTCAAACTCAAATGCTGAAATAATCAAATATGTTATATTAGTAATGGTGGGAGGAACCTAAGAACATACATAAAATCGAATAAATGATTTAAAAACATCGAAGCAATACATAAAATGGAATAAATGGCGCATAATCATTGAAGAAATACATGAAATTAAATAAATCATACAAAACCATCGTAGAAATACATACCTGAAACAGAATAAAAATCTGATTAGTTGCCGAGACCGAACCAAACTCACTGAATGTGCGTTTGGCTCGATCTGGGCCCTTAACCTAGGTCGTAGGCTTCAGCATGATTCCGTTTCGCAAGTCGCAATGCTTGGGAAACGTTACCAAGTATCCGAGCACACCGTCATGGAGGTACCTACGAAAGTGACCCATTTCTACTGAATATTTGTAGTCGCATGTTCGACCAATGCTTTGTGCATTTTGAAAAATTTGGAAAAAGTCTTACAAACTAAAGCAATTCTTATACCTAATTAGAATATTTGACAATCACAGCTATCTGCTCGGTTCTCACCGATTACCAGGTCTCACCACGAGGAGGTTGCTGCGCTTGGAGACCCGTAAAGAGATAGATGGAATCAAAGTTCCATCGATCTCCCTGTACATGAAACCTACTAAACCAAAGAGATGGATGGAAACAAAGTTCTATCGATCTCTTCGGTTTAGATGTAGAATCTAGGGAACTGCCAAGCAATCACACGATTAAAAGAAACTCAGGAAAGAAAGTAAGACTACCGGTGAGCATGAAAGGAGTATTGGACGGCGCAGTTCCTACCACCCTAATGTCCGAGTCGAAAGGGAAAAGCGCTCGGCGCCTCCCAGACGACTCCTGTTGCTCCGATGCGACTCGTCAGGAGCAAACACTTGACCTGACTCAAGCCGTCTAACGCGGAGATTGGGTAATCGAATCGGGTGACTTACGCAGGCAGTGTACCATATGGCACACCCCCTACGCCCGAAACTTTTCCCTTTCGACAAAAACACCAGGGGATGAAACTGATCCACCCATACCGATTCCATACTCAGTCGCTTGCTTCCGCAAACGGAACCAGCGGCGACCTCCTCATCGGAGATGAGGAGCCAACAAGAGAGCAACAAAGCTAATGATTTAGTGACTACTTCGCAATTTTACACGGGGCCTTAAATACTTCATGTTATAATACACTTTTCACTATCACTTTTCACTGTCACTTTCCACTGCCACTTTTCACTGTCACTTTACACTGTCACTTTTCACTGTTTTGTTTTAAATATATTATTTTACTGCCTCCCTTCCCCGTGGAAGGGTGAACCTCAAACTCAAATGCTGAAATAATCAAATATGTTATATTAGTAATGGTGTAATAGCCTTGGGAGGAATCTAAGAACATACATAAAATGGAATAAATGATGCAAAAACATTGAAGCAGTACATAAAATGGCAAAAATGGGGCTTAACCATCGAAGAAATACATAAAATCGAATAAATGACGCAAAACCATGCAAGAAATACATAAAATCGAATAAATAACACAAAACCATGGAAGAAATACATAAAATCGAATAAATGACGTAAATCCATCGTCGAAATACCTACCTGAAACAGAATAAAAATCTGATTAATTGCCGAGACCGAACCAAAATCACTGAATGTAAGTTTGGCTCGATCTGGGCCCTTAACCTAGATCGTAGGCTTCAGCATGATTCCGTTTCGCAAGTCGCAATGCTTGGGAAACGTTACCAAGTATCCGAGCACACCGCCATGGAGGTACCTACGAAAGTGACCCATTTCTACTAATTATTTGTAGTCGCGTGTTCGACCAATGCTTTGTGCATTTTGAAAAATTTGGAAAAAGTCTTACAACTAAAGAAATTCTTATATCTAATTAGAATATTTAACAATCACAGCTATCAGCTCGGTTCTCACCGATTACCAGGTCTCACCACGAGGAGGTTGCTGCGTTTCGAGACTCGTAGAGAGATAGATGGAATCCTACTAAACCAAATCGTAGAGATAAGCACATAAAGGAGAGGGTAGAGAATGTGGACCCATCGATGAGATGCATGACAGAGTGATAGAAGTCATACAAAACCATCGAAGAAATCCATGGAATGAAATATATCATTTAAACCCATCGAAGAAATGCATCAAATAAAAGAAATCATGTAAACCCATCGAAGAAGTGCATCAAATGAAAGAAATCATGTAAACCCGTCAAAGAAATACATCAAATAAATTAAATCATGTAAATCCATAGAAGAAATGCCTGAAACAGGACAGATCATGCAAACCCATCGATGAAATACACGAAATAGAACGAAGCGTGCAAAAATCCTCGAAGGAATGCATGAAATCGGACAGATGGTGAAAAACAATCGAAGAAATCAATCAGAAAGGGAGGGAAATCAGTTTAGACCTTGACAGAACAATAAAATTTTAAACGGCTTAACGAACCCCAAAATTTCATCGGCACCAACCGTATAAGCTAACCCAGGTCAGGGGGTGAGGGGCCGGAGAAAGAACCAGGGTCCCCAGCAAGTCCAGCAAGTCCAGCAAGTCCAGCAAGGTCAGTAGGTCCGAATGGTCCAGGTGGCTCGGGAGCTCCGGGGGGTGGAGGGAAGACCCGGGTTGAAACCCTGACCAGGTCCGCAGCAAGTCCAGGCAGTCCAGGAAGTCCAGTAGGTCCAGGTGGCTCGGCAGCTCCAGGGTCCCCGGAGGTCCTCCAGGCTCGGAAGACCGACGACGACTGAGTACATGGAGCTCCGTGAGTTCCCCACCTAGACTTCGAGAAACGCTGCCCCCCGATCAAAACAAGGTCGACGGTTAATTACAATTGCGAAATCCAACGAATTCTTCGGCAAAAATGGATTTTCTGCTAAAATATCCATTCCTATGGCTATTGCTATGACAAATACTGTTAACAACATTTACACTAACCGCCCAGTATAAATTATTATTAACTACGATCGTTAGAACTCGAGATATCAAGCAATTAGTAACATTTGGCCCTGAGTTTGCAAATGATTTTCTACGCCCATTGAATTCTCTTTTATTCTCAATGTTTAATCGTTCGATACATTAATATTAATGCTTATACATACCTCATAGTATTATTTATAATGTATAAACATATTTTAGTTGAACTTGGTGTAAATGAATAGTTGCAGGAATATTTGGAGAAATATGAGTGATATACTGGTTTCTCGTAGCAAAAGCCAACCGTCTAAGTCGAACTCTCACTCTGAAAAAATCACACGTGTACAAGCACGCACACACCTTTCAGCATTTCAACACATTTCAGAGTATTTCCTAAGTTGAGCGCTGTTCATGAGCAGATGCCACTACATTCAGACCTCAAATTATGAATCGGTAACACAGTTTCGGTGACGACACGAACATCCATAAGGTGATAGGTCTATCGCTATCCTATACCTCGTCTGTGCGAATACATACCCTACGTCGACTTTCGTTGACCGTTGGATTCGTTTGGATTCTAGCCGCGAACCTTGATCGTTAGTCAGTGACCTGTAACGCGACGACCTTCCGCAAGGCTTCACAACAACCCATAAGAACCACGATCCTCGAAACAGTAACGATCAAATTCTCGAACCGTTCGCGTCTGCATCGCAACTGGTGAGTTGCTGAAGCCTAATCGGAATCGGAATTGATCGTGGCGCTTCTTCATTCGGGTTCTCTTTCCTCGTTCAGATGAGTCGCAAAGCGTTTCCGGGAAGAGCTTCTCTCTCATTCGCGGCAACCGATGGCATTCTCGACATCGATCAAATTTTGAGCACGAGTCCATGGAATCAGATCGATGATTACGTGCAACGCAATTTTATGCAGGAGGTTTTGAACGACTTTAACGAACAAATGGCGCTCGACCCGAAGCGTGTCCCAACAGGTGCGTAAACACTTAAACAGGACTAAATTTATGTACTTAACGTAGCTGTTGCGTCTTGTATTCTTTCCATCTGAACGAAACCTCTGACAACGTGAACCTTACCAGATGCCAAGACTAAGGGGACGCACCAGGAAAAGTCACTGCGGAAAAATGCTGATAAAAATCGAAACACCGCGGAAATGGAAAGCAACGATCCATCGCCGGATTCGCCGGTCGATGATGCAAACGGAAATATTACGAGCACCAGCACCGCCTCGATAAACAACGCAACGCCGAGAGATGAGGGACGAGGCAGCGCTGGCAATGCGAAGAAAAGAGCTGATCGTGCAACGAAGGGCGAGAAAGGCGAGAAAGTGAAAAATGCCAAGTTGCTGGAGAAACGGGCAAAAGAAAAGAAAACTGTCGCTAATGGTCCGCGGGCACGGACGAGAAGCAAAAGCGCAAAGGCGGATCTTGTGGATAATGAGACAGAGGCGGTGATGCACGGAACCGAGGCAGCGATAGAAGAATCGAGTACGCCAGGACACACCAACACCGTCTCGCCGTTTAAAACAAGTACGCCTAACCGTGAGCGTGTGAAATCATCGATTAGCAATTCTACTGGAAAAGAGAAAACGTTCGAGTGCAAAAGAAAAGATATGAGTACGAGATGCCAAGGGAGCAACACCTCTAAACCCGTCGCGACGGCGGATCGCACAATAAAAAAGCGTCCCAGATTTCGGCGAAAAGAACACGGAATGTACGAGACGCCGTTGCGGGAGAAGCGGCCTAAAAAACCTATTTCCCATGTAGCAGAAAGAAAGCATCCTGAAAAATGCCAGAAATCTGTAAAGAAAGAGAAAGGGTCTGATTCCAATAAAAGAGGTATGTATGTAACTCCGCTTCCCCGCAATTCCTTCTAATTGCAGTACTTTTCGTCTATTCATTTTATACCCACCTGTGTATACCTATTCTGCAGCTAAGAAAACGACTGCAAAGCTTAAGAAAAGCCTACGCGAAGGAGAGGGGAAGCGACGGGATAGGAAACTCCAACAACGCGAAAGAAAAGCTGAACGTATTTTTAAAAAACTCGGCCTCCAAGTCAACAGTATAGTGAAAAGAATGGGTTATTTGCCAGGTACATATTTGATTGAGAATCGTTCTTACAGTAGGCTGATTGTGAATTCTACGTAAATACATGTCCGCCGTTTGTGTTTCCAGAGAAAGGTTATAGTTCCAACCGCAACACGCACGACAGCAGCACCGCTTCCGACACTTCCACTGAATCCTCTAACCTGTCATACTCCTCCTGTTCTTCATTTTCTTCTTTTTCTTCTTCGTCTTCTTTTTCTTCTTCTTCTTCTTCTTCTTCCTGTTCCTGCTTTTATTCCTGTTCCTGTTCCAGTTCGTGCAGCTGCGACGACTCGTATAGTTCCGACCAATACACGGAATACACATTGAATTCGTGTTCGGGATGCAGTTGCTCGCGCAGGCGCGATCACTCGTCTTCCAGCGACAGCAGTACCATGGAATGATCGCCGTTCGATGGCGAAAAGCAACGTAAATACTTATTGCATGATATAGTTTTATAAATTGACGATAAATATAAAGGTTACGCACTTATCTTATAATATGTATCAATTAAAGTGAATTCGAAATAAAGGAATTATAGATACTCCCATTCGATCGAACTATTACAATTTTGGAAAGGACTTGGGTGTACCTAAACAAGCGCGATCGCGTGTGAAAACGTGTTGCTGTCACGTTCCGTCGATAGACACAGATACGACCGCGACGATGGGAGTCCACCAGTGAATCGAATTGCAGCATCCTACTTCTTAGGATTTCTCTCTCTTATCTTCGATATTTCCAGCGTTGCACTAGCATGCGCGACCTATACTCTATAGATACATTTTAAAAATACTTTCTGCTATAAGTGAGATTCCAGCACGCGGTGAAAATGCCAGGTACCATTTATTTGGCGATCGAACAGCCTCCTTCCTGGAGAACGATATCACCGCAGTGATTTATTCGTAATTACGGTGTAATTCGTAATTTGCTTAAACACGGTAGGTACGTCAATCTAAATCTAACTGATTGCCTGGCGTGGACGAATGGAAAGGGCGAGAATAATTCCCTACACTCGTCGTGGATGCAAAATTTAACGCCGCGAGAAATTATTTTCTTGGCAACGTACCAGGGAACTACTCGGTAGCAAAGCAAACTTAACGGCAGCTAATGCCCAAACATTTATAGGATTTACCTACGAGGCTTTCCTTGATCTTACCTACGGAAGGCGAATTTGCACCCGTTTCAACCGCGCTCCGGACACGGATACGGAAACATACCTACGCGCGTAACGAGTCCCGCCAGTCGCTGTTCGATGATTCAACAGAGGAAACGATAATTTAGCAAGACGCGTGAAATTGTTGATGCAACCGAAGAAAGGATGGAGGAATCACGCGACGCGGGTGTTTGATCCTCGTCCTGATATTCCGCACCCTTTTTCGATCTACGTCTGCGCGTCTCGGCCGGGTCTATAAAAGCGACGCAGGGCGTCGCGACCACTCCAATCGCGACACACGCGCACTGCTCACCATCTGACGCATCCGACAGAACGAAGCAGTCTCGTCTGACTTCTGCTTATCAGTGTTGCTTGAGAGTTCTCGCAGTTTCTTTAAGAACGGAACACAGAACGAGCCAGAAGCCACCCGATAGTTCTCGCCTGTCTATTTACGAGTACCGACTAGGACATAAGTATAACCTGGAATTTGTTGCTGTGGACGTCGCGCGTGATTTCTCTCGCGGTGCGGTGCGGTGCGGTGCAGTATCCAGCCACAGTGAAAATGTAACTGAAAAGCTCCCTCAGAATTTGCGCTGTTTGAATTCTGCGGACCTTACGACGACCCATGCGTTAGTTGATCGTCCTAAAGCGACGTTACCTTTCTCGCCTTAACCAAAGGATTTAATCATCGTGGTAAGTTCTGAACCTCTCGCCCCTAACGATCCAGTAGCTTATCAACGCGAACGTAGGCGTGACGATAGCTTCCTATAAGAAAATATGATAATATCAACTGAATACAAAACCTTTCTCGCTCTCCATCTCTCTCTCTCTCGCCGCCACTCTTTTAGAACGTCTAAATGCTAACTGCAAAAACGTACACCGAGATATTACTTCACCAATCCATCACACGCACGCGTTAAAATAGACGTAAACACAAATGCTAAATATACATCAGCGTCCAAAGCTTTTCCAAGCGGACCGGTAGCAACTGGCAGAGAAATAAGAGAAAAGCGCAACTTGTTGGAATCGAAATATACGACTGGTGTTAAACATTCGGTGGATAAAGATATTAGATCGACGCGTAATACAGAGTCGCGGATAAAAGTGGAGGATTTAATCGGTCGCGTTACTTCCGACGGATCAACAAGTTCTTATTTAAGCGTGGCGTTTTCGACGAGACAACCCTTTACGCATGAAATGTGGTAACGAAATAATGTTTAACATAAGTTGGTTTTCAATCATTAATTCGCAATCGTGGCAGAGGGGACGATAAGAAAGCGGGCTTATACACACGCGTTGCCGCAGCGAAATCCTTGCTATTGATCTAGGCAGCTCCAAAGGTCCTGGGTTCACCCGGCCAACCTCCGGCGTTCTCCTCTCGCCTCCGCGTCCTTGCCACGGACATCCCGTCTCTTCGCTACAAACCATCGCCCATGTCGCGCTTCAGCCCTATTCCATATTATTTAGAAAATAATACTGAAATGGAAATAACGCGTGTGGCCGCGAAGGTGATTAGGTAACTCGTATTTCGTATCGTATCGCGCCACGTCTCCGGTTCCTTCCAATGGACAAGGGCAAGCGTACTAAATAGGTAGACTCTCGAATGAAAAGCCTTTCGAATGTGAATCGTTTCGCGCTTCATCGACCGTGCGTACAAGCGACATCCAGTGAAATAGGGGTTGCTTACCGAGTAGCACACAACGATGACGCAAAAGGGTGCGTAACGACGCGAACGCGACGGGAATGTTGTTACGTGATTAGACGCGACAAAAGGGAAAACATGTAGGATGGAAATTGAGACGGCTGAGTAGATACAGAGAGAGAGAGAGAGAGAGAGGGTAATTGGTAGGAAATATAGGGGGAAAGAATGGATGTACCTAAGTAGATGTAAGGAGGAAACGAATTGGATCTGTTTGCAGATGAAACTTCACGAGAAGAAAGAATCCGGTATACACAGAGTGCAGGAGGTAGCACTGGAGGAACTGGACTTGTCGAAGGAGTACGAGGTGGAAAAGACTCTTGGGGAGGGCAGCTTCGCCAAGGTTTTATTGGCGAGCCACCGGGCAACGCGGACCAGGGTGGTACTGAAGGCCGTTCACCAGGAGCTTACCACGGAAAAGGACTTTTTCCGTGAGTTTCACTACTCGTACCACTTGAGCCCACACCCGAATATCCTGTGCTCGTACGCGGTGGCGTTCAAGGCCGACAAGTGCTTCGTGTTCGCGCAAGAGTACGCTCCGCACGGGGATCTTGCGGGGAACGTGAGGGCCGGCGGCCTGAGCGAGGAGGCGTGCAAAAGGATCGCCGGGCAGCTCGGCTCCGCTCTCGATTTCATTCACTCGAAACAGCTGGTGCATCGCGACATCAAGCTCGAGAACGTGCTGGTGTTCGCGACGGACATGTCCAAGATGAAGCTGTGCGACTTCGGGTGCACGCGGCGCGAGGGCACTCTCGTGAACAAGATACGGTGCACCTGGCTGCCGTTCCAGCCACCCGAGATCTACGAAATCGTGAAGAACGAGAGGTACGCGTGCAAGAGGAGCGCCGACTGCTGGCAATTCGGCATCGTTCTGTTCGTTTGCCTGACGGGAAATCCGCCCTGGCAGACCGCCGATCTGATCCAGGATCCCGAGTACTCGGCGTTCCAACGGTGGCTGAAGAGACGCACCACCAAGATACCGCCAACCTTCAGGCGATTCACGCCGAGGTTGCTGCGATACTTCAGGCGAGTGTTCGAGCACAAACCCGAGAAAAGGCCGCACGTCACCGAGATCAACAAGTATCTCAAGGACTCGTGGTGCGTCAACAAGATCAGCCACAGCGCCACCTCCACGTCGCTCGACCCTAGCGAGACTATAGCGAGGCGAGGCGACAGTCTGCTCTATCTCGACACCATCATCGACGACCAACGAAACGTCGACGAGAACAAGAACAAGCTGAGAAAGCTCCTAAACAGCTACGGCCTCGAGACCACGATCGACCAGAAGGTCGTCACCAAGAGGATCTGGGAGTGGGTGATGCAGTGCGATTCCAACATCGACGAGCCACGATGCTCGGCTGTGCTCGGCAGCCTCGGGGCCGAGAGTATGTGAGAGATGGTGAAAGCTTCCAGTGAACCGTGCCTCAGAACCGATCGACGCCTACGAAAGTACAGCCTCGGCGGCTTCGACGACACATCCTCCTCCCTTCTGCGACCTGCGAAACCGTCGTTCGACACCACCGACTCGCAACAGCCGCAACCACCATCTCCATAGAACTTTACTAGAGTCCCGATGCTTTTCGCCCGCGCCCAACTTCACACTCGTCGCGTGTACCCAGGACCTACCTAATTCTAACCTCTCAATCTTCTCTACGAGCGGACCAATTATCGTCCAACGACCAACGTATCGCAGGCATACGCAGTTATGCGCGTACGTCACCTAAATCTCCTTCACCTTCCACCGCCGCGCCTGTACTCTACCTATTTATTCTGTACCTAACAAAATGTAGCAAATAAAAGTTGCATTACACAACTTTACACGTTGTTCGCGAGTATCTCGAGATCGTCGAGAATTAAGTGTGACTCTCGGTATGGTGTATGAAATAGGATGCGTGATGTACGATGTATACGCAACTATTTGCTGCGTGCGCACTCGCTGTCTTTCGCGCGCCTTCCGCCAAACAACTTCGGGACAACAATATTGCTTCTGACCGCGCGAAATACTCGATCGCGAGAAACGCACGAGTACATCGTAGGAGCAATTCTTCATCCTCGAATGAATATGAAACGAATGTGATAAAAAAACTCGTTAAGACTGCGGCATACGCGACCGTGAGTTGCGATCGGTGTTTTCGGTATCAACTAGAAAGACAATAAAATTAAACCGAGAATTTCCTACTAATAGTACACTACGATAATCATTTTTTAATTTAACGAACGGGAAACGGTGTACCTAACTGTCCGAACTGCCTTGCCGGGAAACTGGGCAAGCTAAGCGCGGGGCAGCGAACTTGGGGAAATTCAGAAAGTTATATTACACAATATTTAGAGTTATTATGCGACATGGAGTGTACGCATACGCATAGCGCGCATAATATATTCTTCTAGCAGTTTATTAGTAAAACGAGCAGATAGGTAGTTAGGAAGACCGGTGATGTAATTTCGTACCAACTATCTTACCACGAAACCGCACACGGCTGTACATACATACGTAGGTATATACAGACTTGACACGATTCTTCCCGTCTCCGCGTCTTCGCCAAGTTTTACGACACGCTTAAGCGTTCGCGGCACGTGCTGTACGGCACGCGATTTCCAAAAGTGTAAGAAGCACGGCAGAGAAATGGGAAGAACCGTGCGACAAGGGCAACATGTCAGCCCTCCTGCCGTTGACGCGAAGCAATGTTTTTTATGTAAACATTAACGAAATATACGCTACAATTACATATAAGCGGAATATTTTCAATATTTTCATCATCCCTTTCTTACCTCTTTCTCCTTCCTATATGCAAGAGTTTCGGGTAAGGTCACCACGAAACTAACTTTCGACAAGAAAAAAAATGTGGTTTCGTTTCGTTAAAGTTTGCCGAATTAATCGAACAGTAACTGCCGCGAGCAAACAAGTACTGTCTACGATTTGAAGGGAGAAGTAAACACGTTCAACGGTGGTCGGTATACGGCGGTAATATTTGCACGAAGTGAAGTAGTAGAATTTATTGCGAGATTCGAAGAAGAGGGGAAGGATTCGCAGAAACACTGGCGGCCATATTTCGCAAATCGCTCTCGTCCAAACTAAACGATCCACGTCGTGGAACTACGAAAAAGAGTTGGCTTGGAAATCGATGAATTTCCTCAAAAGATGTTATGCATACAGAGAAAAGCAGCTCGGAGCAGCGCAAACGTCAAACAGCGCGACCGTGCAGCCGGAGAAAAGTCGTATGTGGGTATAATGCGTATTTCAGGCGTGTACGTTGCTATTTCTGTGCGTCGCGCGGTTATTCTTGCTCGTTCCTTCCCCTCCCCCCGGCCCGGCAAACTCTGCTCACTCTTCGTGCAATCCTGCATATACGCGCATCGCGCAGCCCTTGCCAAGCTAGTACCCGTACTCTTCCATGGACACGATAGCAAAAGAGAAACGTTGTACCTCCGCTGTTGTCCGCTTTTATTATTTGACAGCTCTTGGACTGTTGCACATATATCTGTAACATGGAGGAAGCTACGGGTGATTAGGTAATGCGCTCTTTTAGCTTCAAGAAAGGGCGGAAACGTGTACAGTAGTGATATGGTAAGACCATGAACTTTCGATCAATGGGGAGGACAGGAAAGGCTGTTTAGCCGACGGACAGCTGGTCACTGAGGGCTTCTCATCGATCCTCCGGGTCCAACGGCCCGACTTCTATTTTCACATGGACGAACCTATTTATACGCACGGACAATGTTCCACTTTTACCCGCCGCGCCGCGCCGGTAGAGTACAAAGTATAATCATGCGGCGTGACGTCCATCGACACTACGCTTTTACTATACCCGCCCTTAAACTGCACTCCGCCGTCGTTCTCAAAATCTCTAAAGTAAACGAATAAGGTTTTCGACAATTATCCCAGTCGCTGCGAAATGTTATGCTGTTTATCTCCGGCGTGCTGCGCACCGTTTGTTTTCAACAAGTCCGCGTTCGCTAAACTTAGAATTAACTTTTACGAACTAACGATTCGCCGAGCGATATTTTAGTCGGTTATCACGGATAGAGAAGACGATGCTCGGTTGCGATTGTCCTTTCAAAACGCATTTTATATTATAAACAGGAGTAAAACAAACGTGTGTATGTACTTGTACCGAATCACTGAATGCTGCTGGCTGAATCACAGACCAGTTGGTCCAACTTGTCTTCTGTTTCCGAGAGTGTACCAGATTCAAATGCATCCCACATCTTCTGAAATTCGGACACGAACGGTTTTACTAATGAGCACTGATTAGTTATCATTATATTATCGAAATTCCCAAAGAACGCGGACATTGTCCAATTCGTACTGCCGGTGATCAATACGCCACCATCCACGATCGCAAACTTGTGATGCATCATGTTATCAGAGTAATGCATTTTAATCGCGATACCTGAAACACACCAAGTAGGTACATCCACGCAACTGGTTTCGATCAGTATGTGATATATACAATACCGTTTTTGTGAAACACAGCGGTTTGTGCAAAATCGTTGCCAGCCATGCGTCCATCCATTATTATTCTAACAACTACGCCTCGTCTGTATGCATTCACAATAGTGTTGGACAATGATTCGCAAGTCATTATGTACATACACACGTCCAAACTCTGCTCCGCCCGGTTTAGGTAATTTTCCAGTTTTCTACACAATTATCGAATTGATTATTGAATTTTCACACATTCAATCGATTAGACTAGTTACCTCATATAATGGACTGGACAATTGTCTTTAAGGCATGCTTCTTTGGAATTAGTGTGCGCTCGGCAAAGGCTCGAATCTTTTGAGAAAAACATCACCTCCGAGATGTTTGCTTTCGGTTCGTTCGCGTCCGTTTTCAAAATCGCGCAACCATTACAAGCAGCTCTTTTTCGACGATCGTTAAACTTTTTGTACAACTGCCACATGATTTCCGAGGCAGAAATTACTATTATCCCGAGTAGGAATACGTTGCCCTTTCTCATAACTAGAAGAAAGGTGGACTTTTAGATTACGTTACAGAAACGTAGTGTTTCGAAAAGATTACGAGAACGATCATTCCGATTTTTCTTTAAATCAAAGCATATGCCCCTACAATTGTGTAAATTTCGCTACATTAAGACTGTGCATACATACAGTGGCTCACAGCCATAATCGTACACTCTTTAAAATTGCATAACATTTTTAAGATTGGTCCAAACGACTTGAGTTTTTTTGAGAAGCTAGAAGAATTAGTTTTCTAAGTGACGTGTTTCGTTGTTTTGAAAAAAAATGCGATTGGTCGGAATAGCAAAGAAAATAGTAAAAGTCGTTTTTTCAACTTTTTTTCTGAGCCTATAATGAAAATTCAAAATATCGCTGATTTCGGAAATTTCGCGATTTTCGACCTTATTCTGCGATCTTCAAACATTTGTACCTCACAAGTAAACATTCATTTATAGTGAATGGAGTTTCCCGATTTGGAATATATTTTTTGAAAGTACTCATAGTAACTAAGAAATCCTGAAAATGATATCTGCAATGGACCTATTTTACTTATGTTATTGAGGCGTTCGCGAAGAACGGCAAAATCCTCTTATTTCAGAATAATTGGCTAAAACCTGGCATCTGTATGTTTTTTGTGGTGCTAAATCCGAATGTGACGTTACTTTCTGTGTAAAAAAATTTCCTGAAGTAGTTCCCTTAATAAAAAATCGGTTTTTGGAGATACAGTGAGTAAAAAAAGTATTGGCACACTTTTTAAAATCGCATAACTTTTTTAGAATTGGTCCAAACGACATGAGTTTTTTTAGAAGGTAGAAGGATTAGTTTGCTAAGTGACGTATTTCGTAGTTTTGAAAAAAAATTCAATTTGGCGGAATAGCAAAAAAAAATAGTAAAGGCCGTTTTTTCAACTTTTTTTTCTGAGCCTGTAACGAAAATTCAAAAAACCCGTTTGTAGATTTAAGTAAGCTGTATACATGCTGAAAATTTCATCAAAATCGGTTTACGGTGCTCTGAGTTACAAACGTTTAATGATCGCACAATAAGGTCGAAAATCGCTTGATTTCGGGAATTTCGCGATTTTCGAACTTATTGTGCGATCATTAAATGTTTGTAACTCAGAGCACCGTTAACCGATTTTGATGAAATTTTCAGCATGTATACAGCTTACTTAAATCTACAAACGGGTTTTTTGAATTTTCGTACAAAACTACGAAATACGTCACTTAGCAAACTAATCCTTCTACCTTCTAAAAAAAACTCATGTCGTTTGGACCAATTCTAAAAAAGTTATGCGATTTTAAAAAGTGTGCCAATACTTTTTTTACTCATTGTATGCAGCCATTCTTCCCGAAGAATCATAACCTACCGATCGATGTTTTACGGAACAAAATACCCATTATCAATCGCTAACTTTATATCAGGATAAATAAAATATATCGAACCGGTATATATACATTCTTTATTACGAAAAGAAAAAATTAAAACCTTTCTCGGGAAGAGTAAAAAAGAGGGAAGGAATGCCGCTGTTTGCCGCCTCTGAATGTCTGACGCTCTTGAGGCTGCTTCGGATACTGCGAACATAAACGTAAGTAAGTACTGTTAGACTGTCACCAAATGGAGGCAGATGGAGGCACATAAGCTCCCAAACATGGATGACGTTCGAATGATTTGTCAGCCTGCTTGTTAACCTTCCTACACCTTCATGTTCCTCGCAGCACCGATACCAACAGAGAAAAACACAATGATAACACCACCCACTTATAAAACTAATTTAATTACCTTGGCTGAAAATTCCGTGAATGATATTCGCCAGGATCGCGCAAGCAGAACCATCTATGGCTTAATTCTGTCCCATCTGTTTAGATATAAACTCCTTATCCCTATTCCAAAGTATATTACATATGGAATTCAACTGATAGGAACAGTCATATACTTCAGATCTTGAGGATAATTTGTTCGTGTCAACCCTGATAACTTTAACTTTCCATTTGTCTTCAAATTCCTTTATCCGTACGTCTTCTATCGTCGAACTTGACCATGGCTTAAATCTATAAAAGACTGCTGTAATTACTCGATGTAAGTAGACAGAGCAGAGGAGCAGATACTTGTTAACAAATTACTTTGTTCCTATTACTATGTTTGCTGGTTTCTCTTTCATGGCTGCCATTGTATTCATCAAATAGGGAACGTCGTTAAAGCCAGTGGCATCGTCGAAAGAAAACACGGAGCAAATAGCGTCCACTTTGTCCTTGCATGCCTGAAAATTATGGGGAGCACGAGGCTGATTGGGTTTTCCTAATTTCAGCAACAGGTCGGGACCGATGCGTACAGGATTACAGGATAATACGTACAGGCAGTATATGATTATACTTTTTGATACTTGTTTCCGAAGTATCCCAGAATTGTAATTTAAATAATACAACTTTGTCCCATACTTTGACTGGCCAAAATACATTTGTTTTCTTTATCCCGTTGGTCTCGGTGTAATTACTGGGTTCTAATAAGCCAGCAAGACGGGCTACAACAGATGTTTTGCCCACCCCAGATCTACCAACCAGAAAAATTTTGTATGTAACTTCCTCGATTGAAGATGACAGAGGTGGTCTTTCGAGAATGCCTAAAGGATTCGACAAATAGAGTAATTGTCGGAGGTTAGAGTAAAATCGTGACGGAATGGAAAAGTTAGTTGGATGAGTGACGCGAGTACAACGTTCACACTTTACCATAAAATCTTCTCTTTTTCGATGTATTTACATAAAAATGATGAACCAACGACTCTCCCTCCACTGAATGTAACCAGTTGACGTTTATCGCGTTCATGACTACTAAAATCGGGCTACTCGAAAACTCGATGAAACATTAAATGTATAATACCGACGATAACGAAACAGTCTCCGCATTCTCCGAATGATAAACAGGAACACATAAAACCCATAAAACTGTGGAGAGAGCAAAGTAGAAAAGGCAGCGTTCTTTCTACCGTGGAAATCTATGCCAAGCGCAAGCAAGCGAATGCAAGCAACATGCAAATCTGAAGCCAGTGTCCCCGGAGTCAATTGTTTGCGAACAAGTAATAATAATGAGTGAACAAAGATGTTCAAAGGATGAACGATCGATTTCATACGAAATTATTGGTGAATAATTGAAAAAAAATATCAATGACCGGCTGATTGAAAAAAATTTCAGTCAAATATGTTTAATTTATTATAAATCGTCAATTGACGAACAAATAATGTAACCTAATGAACAATTATGTACAAACGAGGCATAATCGATTGTATAAAAAAGAAACTAAGATATACTCCAATGAGGCGCTAACTTTTCGGAGGTCGTTCTCGACGATTCTCGACATCGACAAGCTTGTTACACACTCGCGTGATCGGCCTGTGGAATCTCCCGACGAATCCGAACGCATCCCGCCTTCAGGCAGCCAATAAGAACTCGCGCAGTACGTCAATGCAAATGCACAATAATTCCATTCGCACTGAAGTTGGCTTTAGTTGAAATAAATGCCACATTGACCAATAAAATCCATTTACACAGACAACACGTAACGCGTTGTTTGCAGTTGTATCGCCATATTGTATATTTAACGCGGGTCATTGGCGCGTGTATGGGCTTTCCGTGAGATTTTTTGTCTAACAGAAGTGCGTGGATTAAGAAATTTCTTCAAGCATCACGCGCGATGGATCCGGAAAAATTGAAAGTGGCCGAATTACGGACAGAATTATCACAGCGCGGACTCGATACGAAAGGCGTCAAGTCAGTGCTCGTCGAGAGACTTCGTAAGGCAATAGACGAAGAAAACGCAAGTCGTAAGTTGTATTTCGTTTGCTCGGTACATGATCTTTCGTTATTTCAAGCACTTCTAGTCGCGTTACTCTTCACTGGATGACGAACTCATCCGTTTACTTCAATGTTGACAAACACGCAAATCAGGTGATGGCGACTCGACCAACGATTCCACCGAATCTTCCAACTAGCTTTCTCCGTCAAGTTCCTTTCGAGCGGCGCGGAATAATATCCGTATTAGCATTGAATATAATTCAAGCTTGTATACAGTTTACATATTTTTCCCAACTGAATACACTGTACAAGTAGAAACTGTTGCACCCTACGCCTCCCTTCCGTTTCTCCACGAAACGAGCGTGCGACGCGACGCTGCATCAACATCTTTCTATTTGTCTAAGAGTCAATAAGTTTTTCCCTAGGTTCACCTTAATTGTCTCGGTCGCTTCGTTTCGCCGACGTGCCTTCGTTTCCTAACTGCATAATTTTAGAATTTCTGTCCAGTGGATTATATACCTACCACTGTACAATTCTGGCTTGTCTAAATTATCATCGTTTAAGCGCTTCTTAACGTTGCAGAGGAAGAAGAGGGAAGAGCAAGTACCGACGCAGACGATGCGCACGATTCGGCGGGTCAAGACAATGACGAAAAATCCTCCGACTCTGCGAAAGTACCAAGAACGCCAAAAAAATCTGGCAGACTGTCTAGAAATGTTTCAGTGACACCACAGCAGGACAATTCTGGAGCAAAGAAAAGAAGAACCTCCAGAATGTCTTATTCCAGGAAACGGACATCTCCTAAGAAATTGGATCAGAACGATGCCTCTTGCGAACCAACGCCTACGATATCGGAATCCGCTTTGGAGGAGGAAAATGCTATGCAGGAAGATGACGCTGTACAAGAAGAAATTTCTGCGCAGGAAGAATCTGCGTTGCTGGAGGAACCAGTTACGCAAGACGAAAAGCCGACATCACCAGGAAGAAACGAAGAAACAGAGGCAAAAGAAGATTCAGACTCAGCAGAGATTGTAGAAGAGAAAAGCGTAGCACGAGATGTCGATGTTTCAAAAAGTTGTATAACCGATGGAAAGATTTTACAGGTATCTGTTACAAAGTTACCTGTAGCGAGTGGCGATATCGTAGAGCTGCCTTCGAAGAAATCAGATGAAAACGCAGACAATACAGAGGAAAGTCAACCACCGGCAACAGAGGTGACGGCGACAGAAGCAATATTGGAACGTAAAGAGATTGTAGCAGAAAATGAGGATATTGCGTCCAAAGACGTCGAGGACAATAGATTGCATGCGATTAATGACGAACAGGATAGAATGGAGGATCGTGAAAAGGAGGAGACCGTTGAAAACGAGGAGGGAAATGTAGAACGCATAGATGACTCTGAAACCGTGGATCCTATTAACAATGTTGAGACTGTACACATTCCTGAGACAGAATTAGCAACAAACGATTCAACGCACGAAGAATTGGACGCTAATGAAAATGAGGGTGACAAAACGCCACCTGACGATGAGTTCATGGAGGATAAAGATGTTTTGTCCAATTACGAAGAAGAAGCGGAGGATAACATCGACGAGAGACCGGAGAAACAGGTATACTTCAGCGACTCAATGTTCACATTAGTATGATATGTGTGTTTGTACTATTGATTATTTTAAATTTAGGCCTGCGAAGTAGTTTACATTGATTTCTCTTTGAACCATTTGTTTCATTTTTCTCATACATACTCATATGTATTTTTATCTCGTATAATCTGCGATGTTACATTATCGAAATGTAGAGAACTGCAATGAAAGCAATGAAATTGAAGCAAATTTAGCTATTAAAAATGAAAATTGAAGGATGTCTGGGAAACAAAGGAGACAATTAGTTTTTCTTGTAGAGATTACGTCCTCTACATTTCGTTACATAAAAATTATACCGTACTCGCAGGAAATATTATTTTTAATCATTCACCTATTTTCGTTTGCGTGCAAAGGATACAGAAATGACAGAAGTGGCAGAAATTAAGCACGAGGAAGATACAGATGTAGATATGAAAGAAGAAGAAGAGGAAGAGGAGGAAGAGGAAGATAAGACCGATGTGGTAAAGGATAGAAAGCGGAAAAGGTCGCCCAGTCCTTTGGATGATCGTCGTGACTCTCCAGCGCCGATGCTCGCCGAGAACGAGCCCGAAATCGATGATTCTGCCTTAATTTTATCTTGGTGTATGTTGGTATACAAATGGAAATAATTAGAATCGAAAGAGTTGCGCAAATGTATTGTATTATGATCCGTGACTGTTACCTTACGTCGAAACTGTTTTCAGACGATTCGGATTTAAACCTGGTCATCGACAAAGATGGGTTTTTCACCGCTACACCTATGCACAATGATGGGTTTTCGCATATGTGGGCTGGCGCAAGAGCTTCGTATGGTTTCCTTTGCGGAAAAGTTTATTACGAAGCAAAGATCGTGGATCTATGCCCTGTGGACACGAAAAACGAGGAACGCTCACACGTACTCAGAATTGGTTGGTCCACTCCGTATACATCGATGCAGCTAGGAGAGGAGAAATTCAGTTTCGGTTATAGCAGTACCGGGAAAAAGTTGACGGATAATCAATTGGAAGATTATGGTGTTGAATTCGGCAAAGACGACGTTATCGGGTGTTATTTGGACGCTACATCCGAGAATAACGTGGCATTATCGTACACTGTGAACGGAAAAGATCAAAGCTCGGCATTTAATATCCCGAAAGAAGAACTCGGCGATAAGCCCCTATTTCCGCACATACTAAGTAAGAATTGTAGTTTCGCTTGCAACTTCGGCCAGGAAGAGCCGTGGAGCGAAGACATTTTGCAAGGGTACGTTTCGATCGGGAATGTAGATTCCCAATATAAAATCCCTGGTCCGCGGAGACCAGAGAAGAAGGAGAGCTGTGAAGTTATAATGATGTGTGGATTACCCGCGTGCGGGAAAACCGTTTGGGCGACAAAACACGCCGCCGAGCACCCGCAAAAGATTTACAATATCTTGGGCTTGGGTAGCTTAATCGACAAAGTAAAGGTACGCAGTGCAAATGTCATTATATCGTATAGATCGTAAGATGCAGGACGCTTTTGATCAATAATATTGTTCTTCAAGGATCCGGGCTTGTCTTATGAAGAGAACAACACTGGTCAGTGGGAGATACTCGTGAATAAATGTACCCGAGCGCTGGAAAAGTTAATGGAAATGGCACCAACCAGAAGACGTAATTACATTCTAGATCAGGTACGCAGTTGATTCTAACAAGATTATGTATTTATTTGCTACGTCACAAATCTAATATGAAAAATACAATCTAATCGCATTTCTCTTCCTGTTTCCCTCGTTCCTCTGACCAATCGAATTCAGACGAATGTATATCCCTCCGTACAAAGACGCAAAATGAAGAATTTCAGCGGCTATCAAAGGAAGGCACTAGTGTTAGTACCGTCCGATGAGGAGTACAAGCTACGCGTTGCAAAGTTCAAACCGACCGAGGGCAAGGAGCTTACAGATACTGTGCTCATGGAAATGAAAGGTTGATTTTAATATTTTACTTTTTAGTGATACAAAAGTGGAGTACACACGCTCATACTTGTATGCAATACTTTGCAGCGAATTTCAGAGCTCCGGTTGCCGGCGAGTCGTTCGACATCGTCGAATGGATCGAACTCGACCAAGAAGAGGCTAGAAAACTTATAGGGAAATACAATAGAGAAGGGAAAGAAGCCGGATACGGACGGCACCAAGCTACTAAACGACCGCGATTCGATTCGAGGCCAGATAATGCTCGTGAAAATCGCAACGATTCACGGAGCAATCGCGATAACAGAGACAATCGGGATTATCGCGATAGACGAGGTAGCAACTGTAAGGATCGCGACGAAACTTAACAGCATTAGAAACGATAGCACCAGTGAGGATACTAATTTACAAAAATTAATATCATCCGCAGATTCTGAGAGGAATCGTAATTCCTCCTGGCGCGGCGGTAACATGGGTTGGAGAGACAGATCTCAAAGAGGTGGGCATGCCAGACACGGTGGTGGTTATGGCCCTCCTGTACCATGGAGAGGAAGGGGGGCCCCTATTCCACTCGTACATCGTGGAATGGATCGAAGAGGCGGCAATGTGGACAGAAGAGCAGGAGGCGATAGAGGTCGTGCTGTAGTGTCTCGTCAAGGTGGCTGGGCGCCAATGGGGTAACATTGCATTCTTTTTCCCTGCAATCGAGCGTCTCTCGCATTGTGTGTATCCTGCAAAATAAAAGTTTACCTCTCGTTCCCCCGCAAGGAATTATCAAGGATCGCAACAATCGGTCTGGAATCAGCCAAGTAACTGGTCGAACACTCAGTCTCAAGGAGGCTGGGGTCAACAGAATAGTTGGGGGTCACAGCAGTGGGGTAACTGGAAGAGTTATGGCCAAGGCTCGTACAGCCAAACCGGCTACAATCAGCAGGGTTATGGTAACGGGAACTGGAACAGTTGGAATCAGCAGTATTATAATCAGTATTGGGGCCAGCCGCAGCAACAGCAACAGGGCGGGCAGACTACAACGAGTGGTAGCCAAGCCGTAAACAAACAATAAAGATCCCCGCGCGTAAATGTTACAAAGGCGGAATTGACAGGAAGGTATAATAAATAACCTCGGCTTCTTTTTCTTGTCTAAACGAGTAATCGAGACTTTTTACGGTCTTGGCAATTATTCGAAACTGCTACTATTTCTCGCCTATTTCTCCTGCCGTTATTATTCACTATAAGTAACAACTGTGACCAATTACGTCTCGTACGAAAGTGTGTGTGTGTCTACTTTTTCAGGCGGAAACAGCTGGAAGCTTGAATAAGAACCGATTCACCTGACAATTCCTCTATGGGATATAGTCACCCCACAAGCACGACAAGAAAGGAGTACCTGGAAAAAACTATACTCCTACTCGGGGTGTTATCGATACCGGTCATCGGTTTTGATCGTACACACAAATAGATGGATAAATTTTTCCACGACAATATATTCACAGTTTCAGTTCGTATGTCTTGCAATGTACGAATTCCAAAGTTATCGTGGTTTTATAAATCAAGCAACAATTTAGGTTTTATCGCGTGAATGCACCGTTACACATGCACCACGAAATTAATTGTTTTGCATTAAAAAATGCAGTACTATATGAGCTACATAGTGATAAAAACAAAAATAATAATAATAATAATAATAATATGTACCATTTAAGATTGATCATCGCGAGGGGAACGAACACGTGACTACGAGAACGTATTCGTATAACGTAACGTAGTTTTTAAATGAGCAAAAGTGGGTAACATACATACATATTAGTAACGTTGTCTTATAATGCCTTTCAATCGAGAGATCGATCAAGAGGGAAAGTATCGCGTATGGGTATACTATGCAATTAAATAAACGCTAAGATTAAAATATTTGCAACGGATTTATCGCTCTCGGAAAAGACTCGTGTAAATATGTACAGATTTTCAAACGTATTACACGGAACGTTTATTGGAAGATCTATTTATATATTAAGGAAAGTATCATGTAATAAACGGAACATATTAGTGTTCTTGACACACACACAAACACACACGGGAGTGATATTATGTATAATTTTATCGTATCTTTCTATGCTAATGACGATGTACAAAAAGAAAAAAAAGAGAATAGCGTGTCAGGAATAAATTATTATTGGACTTTATTCGTACGTATCCGCGTTTTATTGAAGGAGCTAATTCACGAGATTACTGTAGAATATGCTTTCGGATTGAATCTTATACTTTAATAACTTACTGTGCGTACAGTCAAGAGATATGCGATTGTTACCCAACGTACTTTCCCTTCCTTTCTCTTTCCTCCCCTCCCCGCTCCTTCACCCTGTTATATTGTCGTCGTCGCCGTCGTCATTATCATCAATCATCACCAATAATACCTATGCTTTCTTTTCCCTTATCTCGATCCGCTTCTATCGGTTCTGATCACCTTTTCGAACAAACTTAACGAGCCACTCTTAGCACCCGTTTTATTTTGTGCATTGTTCATTTTGAATTTGTAACAATAGGTATGTCGTTCTTTCGTGGTTACAGCATGATTGTCCTTTCACCTGCTCTTTCTGAAATATTTTGTACAGTTTGCGAGACTTGGAATTAAGGTATTTTGTCAAGCACCGAGAGATATAGTAGTAGACAAGAAATCACGGGGATTCTATAAACGTACAAACACGCTCGGTTGCCGCGCACTACCGTGATTAGAAATCGATCTCGATGAAATTATACCAAGTTATGTTGAACCACGGGTTGGCGAAGAAAATGTTCTCTTTCCTCCAGCGAATAAAAGTTCTACGAAACGAGCCCGAAAATCAGAGAATTTACTTGTTGACAAAAGTGTACAAATTCATTCGTAAAAATAAAAAATATCTTCTATTTATTTGGAGTTTAAATTATTTACAACCCAGATTCGTTCAGCGCAATTACCCGCTAGAAATATCCTGTAACAGTAATTCAGTCTTCATGCACGCTTAACGTATACGCCAACGATTCACGTTGACTTTGTAGACCTATGAATAAGAGTTTAAAAAATTAATCCAAAGTGATGTACATACATATGTACGCGTTGCAACTAGTTTAGCAACATTCTTGTAACGCATGTGTACTATAATCTCGCGCGCGGGCGGGCGGATGTTCGATCGACCGAGCCTGTGTATCTCGCTTAGGTACTACAGGTGTAAACTGTAAGCTCTTCGAATTATCTCCTATTGCTTTCCAGAGAAACCAATTCCCGTCTCGATAAGATAAACTCTTTCCGTTTTTAAGGAACATTAAGTCTCTACGATTCATGCTTTCGAAGAAGACTCTATCCTTCCGGTCAACAGAACCATCGGAACTCTAAAGAATCCCACACACACACGCACACGGTTGTACTATTAAACTCGTTTCCCCCTAAAACTTAAGATTTTACATCAGCAGATAACTGTACCGAACAAGGTTCGCGTGGCATTTACGGGAATTTACGGAGCATAACAGAAGCAAATAAATGCATTAATAAAAAAAGGATTCGTCGACTTTCATCGAGAGACTACGATCGGTTTGCCGGTTTCGATGCGATACAAAGATTCGTTAGCTCCGGTGTTCGTCTTCCAAATGGTCGACTCACACCAAAAACCAGGATGGAACGATTCTATTAACATGTTCATTCGATAACAATAATAATAACGTCGTCTCAGATACTGTGCGAAAAGCTGAAACACATGACGTAAATAAGACTTATACGTATTTTAATAGCTTTCAGTAATATGTATTTACTAACTGCATAGTGTAATAATAAATACGAAATCCTGCGTATATTTGTCATTATAGCAACAATCGGCTATACTCGATCGCGTTCATCAATAAATTAAATATGTTAGTAAAGAGTTTCATCTATTAATTTACGGACCTATACATTACACTTAATTCAAATAACACTGGGATTATGAAAAATATAATGGTACTTTTGTGCAATATAAAGCCTCGCATGTACACGATTTCAATCTCGTACTTGTTTCATCTCTGTTTCATCCGTGTGTTGACTTATATTCTCACGCGTGCTATTGTTGCAACTTTCCTCGATCCCGAGTATGTATGTAAGTATGCAATACTACAATTTACACACCCAAGTGTGTATTCGCTGTGAAAAGAATTTACAAATAGCTTTGTATAATTTTGCGATTCTAATTAGATTAGAATTGTTGAAAAGTAAGAGCTCTCGTTAGATCCAATTCAATAGACACATTGTTTCACACGCGGCACCTGATTTTCTCGATCCGTTCCACGGAAATAAATTACATCTATTCGATCGAAATCTACGTTACAAAATTTACGCGGCACGATACTCGAAATACTTTAGTTAGAAACGATCCAAGATTACCTGTCTTTTCATTCGCGATTCCATTTTAATTCCCAGCAAAAGCGAAGAAAGGTAATCTAAGAAGGCGAAACGGTGACGAGGAGCTATAGAAAATTTCAATCGAAACTTTCGCGTGGAATCTCCTATAGCTTCGTCAGTGTAAAAGCAACGTATAAATGATTTCACCCGATAAGAAGAGATTAAATAATACGAATGGACGGGTTGCAATGTAAGGAAGAAGGATACGCGCTACACGTAGTGGTGGTTTGTCTTTGTTTTTATCCTCCTCTACAGCATGGCCTCCTTCTCCCTATCGTCGTCGTCGTCGTCGTCGTCGTCGTTTTTCTTATAAGAAGGATTGAATGGTATCAGTTCAGTCATAGTCACTAACTGATCGATCGTTTTCATTACAGAGTTGGCTGCAATAATCTTTAAATTAATGTGTCTATTGGCGCGCGAACGCGTATGAATGATAATGCCGCATTATCGTTGATGTATAATCCAGTGTCACGGATTTAATCCACCCGGCCTTTTCCGATTTCGCCTATTCCTCTCTAACAGGAACGACAAATCCAACGGATCTTTCCTGTTTGGCATCTTTTGCAGCAGACTAATTAATATATTATTCAATCTTCTTCTTTGCTCTTCTCTCTGCAAGTAATGTCAGCATATATATAAGCATCGATCGATACCGCATTTCGTTCAACATAAATGTAGAATTAATTACCTGGGCGTACGAACTCGCGGGTGTAGCGACAGACAGAGTTTCATTCGATCGTCGCCTACCCTTACCAGTAGATTTCTGTTGATCCTTGGTGTGCGTTTTCACGTTCTCGCAAGATTCCGATTTGTGATTAGAATCGACATCTTGATTGTTGCTTTTCTTCTTCTCCTTGTTCATTTTACTTGCGATTTGTATCCCTTCCAGACTGTGAGGCTGTAACATTTCACCACGGTTTTCCCCTCCATTTCTTCTTCTTCATTCATATTAATATCGCCGCAAACACTGCTGCTACTCACCAAATAAGTTCGATAATGCTTAATGCGTTGCGGGAACGTTTCGAATGCGTAAGGTTTCGTGCACACCTGATGCCTAGCTCTGGCAACCTTTGTAAAAAGCCGTGCAGCGCGGTCAACGCGATACTCGCACACGTACGTATGCTCTGGCGTAGAACCCACTGGTCGCCCTTCGTTTCAGCGGGACAGAAACGAGAAGTGAAAATACGATAGATAGATACAGTTGCCTGATAAAGAAAAAAGGCCGAGGGCAATTACGAGTTACCTTTGCAGTACGTATGAGGATCCAGAACCCAACAACGTTCCGCAACTAGATCGCATGGAACTGCTTCGTAGAGTGGCGCGCACACCACTTCGTTTTCGTAAAACTTTCTAGTCGGCTCGTGATACGTTTCATGGGGTCTCAAGTAGTGATGACCGAACACAAATCTTTCTCCTCTGTGGAGTGAAAAGTAATTCGAACGTTGGTATTTTCATGACGGTACTTGCATGCAGACTGCCAGTGATAAATGGTAATGTACACGTAACGTAACTTACTCTGTATTCTTCCAGAGTCTTTCAATTCTAAAGATGTCCATCTGCTCGTAATCGGGCTTCTGAATGGTTCTGTACGTATGCTTCTCTGGCGTGTCTCTCAACACGTATACCGTGTCTCCCTGTCTAAGTTGAAGATCACCGCGCATCAAAGTGACATAGTGTTTCTTTCCCTCCTCTTCCTCGTCACCCTCTAACGGTATTTCCAAATCGACTGGCCGCGGCTGACATCTTTCGCACAGATAAGACTCCACGCTCGTATCGGCTTTAACGCAATCACAATGCTGCCAGACGAGACAGCGCTCGCATTGTATCATCAAACCCTCGTCCCTGCGTGTAAAGAAAGAATTTTTACACGTACGAATAGTCAGTATCGGCGCGCTGTAAAGTGTACACCAGCAACTTCTAGCGTTTCTCTGTCGGAGAAGCTAACCGTTCGTTCAACATTACTAATTAAAATAAAATTCTATCCAGCAGTTACAATGAAGCTCACCTGTGCAAACCACAGATACACCTGATAACATCTTCTTCTCCCGCGGTCGAACCTCGAGGAGGTAAGAAACCTTGAGAGGGAGGACAGCCGGTCGCATCCGTTATCGCGTCTACAAAGTCGGGCTTACTTCCCAGGTACAACTTTCTTAATCTGGCTGCGGCGATACCCATTTCCGATGTTCTTCCAAAGAATCGGACATTGTTGTCGAAGAGCCTAATCATATCGTGATCGAAATGCTCGGCAGCTTTATAGTGACCCGTTCCGATACACTGATCGATCGTGCTCAAGTCTATAACGTCCACTATTTTCTCATAATAGTCTGGCAATTTCCTTTTAGAAGGCAACGTTATAAACGGCGTGCACAGCAATTGGCCGTTCTCGTCGTTCGCAGTCGCCACGATGGTGTATAAATCTTTCAGTACCTGCAAGGTAACGAAACGCCTCTTAACGTAGCAACTATTCACAGGATTATATGAAGATTCCAGACAACTAATCTGCGATATGTATTATTTCCGCTCACCTTGGCCAGTTTCGCAGTTCTATGTACTTCCGGGTCGTCTTGGGCTTGTGCCAACCTTCGCGTTCGCACTGTACGAGTATTCGTATTTGTCAGGGCAGTCAATTGCGAGAAGAATGCATCCGATTGAATTTTTGCATCACCAGCGCCACCTTTCTCCTTCACTACACACGCGGTACTACCGAATCTCGATTTACCGTTCTGTATTTGTACTTGGTTCACCAAAGATTTTACCCGCCTCACTTTCTCCAAATTCCTCAATAAGAAGCAATGGTGTTGTTGAGCAAAACACCGTTGTTGGTGGGACATTGGCTTCAGCACCGGGGCATGAATCAAATTAGAGTCGCCCATTTTACGGGATTTGCAGATGCCTTTAGAGTTCACGGACTGCACCGCGTTCGATTTCCGTACGTTTTTCCTTGGTCTCCCGACCGATCGTCTCTCTGTCGGTTCCAATTGAGACGGAACAGATACCATACTCTTTGTAACCCTTTGACTCTTTCCACCTGAGCAAACGAGAAATGCCAGTGCAGGCAGCAGAAGAGTGAATCAAGGGAATCAAGGGAAACACATTAAGATACAAGATGCTACAAACGGACGTTACCTATTACACCTCTGCAACCGCTACTGCCGCACCTACATTCCTGCCCTTCGGATGGGTTAAATAGCGCGAAATTATAATCGTACGTCAGCTCTTCGCCCGGCCTGATGTCTCTCGAGGCGAACAACGCCATACGCGGAAGACCGTGTACGCTCCACTTTTGCATCTCGCAGTTTGGTTCGCAAGAATGATTTACGAATCGTCCGTCGCCTCCCATACGGTGCCCATCGATCACCAGACCTCCGTCTAGGTGTAAGCAATAGTGATGCGTATCGTTGGCGTACCTACAGTGCGAGGAAAAAACATGTAGCTATTACCTAAAAATAAGTTCCGTGTGCTGGAGCGCATGTGTTACGCTACGTACCTGGTTGCCATTCTGGATTTGAACTCCCTTTCAGACACAACCTCCCCGACGTACTCGAGAATAAAAACACCCGACTTGATCGACTGTTGCGTTCTCACTCCCCAACCTTTATCCTCTGTCATGAATTTCTGTAACCCCGGCGCCCATTCGTGCTTTTGGATCTTCTGATTTTCGCATTTATCGCCACAGGGGCAAAGTTGCGGGGAACATTCGCTGAATACCATACGATTGATGCAATCATCCCCGCAACCACTCTCCGGCTTGCATTCGCACGCTTGCGCCTCGTACAGCGTGGTCGGCTTCACGTCGTAATAAACGTTTGTACGAATTTTCCTATAAACAAACAAAACGTTAATGCCTTTCATTTTCTCGAACATATATAGGTGCACGACCTTTCTACCTAAATCAGCCCTTACTTATAATTCCACGACGGTACCGATTCTCTGCTGGGCAGTCTAGATTGGGTCTGCAACCACCACAAATCGTACGGCAACTGAAACGACATTTTCCTTTGTCGCAGAAACTTGCCGCACTGGTACGAAGTGGACAAGACCGCCACGGATGCGGATTCATTCGGTTCACAACCGATTTTACTCCTTCCGGGTGCATTATCGGTACTACCGCCACTGCCACCGCCTCTGCCTCCAGCTCCGCCATCGCCACCTCCGCGTGTTTTTGGCTCGCAGTCGTGTAAAGCGCCTCCTTGCAAATAACGTTTCTTCCATCTGGATTGTTTCTTCCTGGTATGCGTCGAATTGAAATGCGGTCTGGCCTCGTGGTCGCTGCCAATAATGTCGGTGTTCGGCAAAGCTTCGTTTTCCGTATCGTATCCGGCGCTACGCAAACGCTTCATGTTTCTTGGAGTAAGGCTGCAAGGACTCGACGAACCTCGCCGTTTTTTCTGATTTCCATTGAAAGATCCAGAATGTTCAGTTTTTATGTTCGCCTGGCAGCCTGGCCGTTCTAGCCTTTTCGTGTTTTCTTCTTCGTTCAGTTCAGCGATCCTTTTCTGATTCGAAACGTATTTTTCCAGAGATTCCTCCAGTGGCGCGTTCTCGTCGTATATTCTCGAATCTTGAACCCTTTCACACTTGACTGGACAAAATCTGTTAGACGATACGTTATCGGTCTCCGATTCAACCAGATCCTTTCGTACTCTCAATTGACAGGGACGGGATTCCGCTCGTTCTTCCGAACAGATCCGACCAGAGGACTTTTCCTGCCCCACCAAATTTCCAGCATCAGGCTCGAGATTCAAGTTGGCTGCCTTCGACAGAACTCGGTTTTCCGCGATACTATTGTTGTTAGTATGCTTAGCAATATACTCGCACGGCAACGTGTCTCCTATCTCGGCCCTTAACACGCTCGGTTTACTGTCCATCATAAGATCTTCGGTTCCTTCCTTGGGCGAAGTATGACCTTCGACATCGTCCGCAGCTTCGTCGGTAGCCAATGTTGCTTTGGATGAGTCGGTTGACCTCTCGCCCACGTTCAACGATCTCTTCTTTTTCTTCTTCAACGTCGGGAAACCGGTCCGATTGATGGCCTTTCGTCGCCTCATTTTCTTCTTGGCCAAAACTAACACGGCAGCAGAGTTTAATGGATTAGGTACGTTCGAGCCGACATTATTATCCGTCAATTTGCTTTCGTTCGCCGTTTCGTTCTCGTCGTAACTTTCTGCCACGTGAAACTCTCCTGTATCGACTTTTATATACTTGTCTAAGCGACCGTGTTCCAACAGAACCTCACTCTTCTCGAGCTTATCTATTTGATTCTTATCGGGTTTTATTAATTTCTCCGCAACTACCTTTTCGACCTTGCCGCTCTTGTCCACATGGCTTTTCAGGTTTTTCGAATTACCGGCACATTTCTCCGGCTTTTCGGTTTTACCGTCACCCTTGTCGACTCTGTCGGTCTTAGCGGCTTTCTCCAAAACGGCATGGCTTTCGGCAGACAGTTTTGTGACCGTTACCCGAAGATCCTTAACGATCTTCTTCTTCCGGCGCGGCTGTACCTCCGTTTGATTCAGTGGTTTTTCTTCCACCAAGTTGCAACATGCTGCACTGGATTTAGCAAGTACCGCGTTTTCGGAATCCCTGTGCCTTTTCTTAGGAGTAACAGGGGCTGCCTCCTCCTGGCTGGAAGACGCGGAACTACCTCTACCACCGCCGGCGCCGGCACCGTCACCGTCGCCATCGTCATCTCCATCTCCATCACCATCTCCATCTCCATCACCATCTCCATCACCATCGCCATCTCCATCGGCTTCGGCATCACCATCGCCATCACCATCACAATCGCCATCGCCATCGTCATCGACATCACCGTCGCCTTCTCCTTTGTCGCAGCCACCGCTACCATCAACGCCAACATTAATACCAAGACTGCCACTGCCGCCACCGTACCTCGTTATCGTAGCCTCGATAGCTTCCTCTATATGGCTCTCAGTGGAGTTGGTTTCATTGATGGTCGCGTCGGTGCAACTGCCGTTCGAGCTCTGAGAGCTGTGCGGGCTGGACACGTGGTAATGCCTTTTCTTAAGCGGTAACCTCTGTTCGTTCGAATTCGAGTTTACGTTCGCGCTTGTATTGCTCTTCGAATCCGTGCCGGACGACAGTATCTTTTCCTTCTTCGAACGCCTTTTTAATTTCTGATCGTCGGTCGCGGTAACGTCGCCTTTCCTTTTTTTCGTCAACTTTTTCACACGAAAAATTTGGGGCAACTCAGAATAAGCGGCGTTCGCGTTGGTCCGCCCTAGGCTGCAGGACTTTGAGAATTCTTCGATCAGTTTCTCCAGCTCTTGAATGACACAGGGATCGATGCGTATTGGATTCTTAGGCGGTAACACCAGTCGTCGCCTATGCTTGTGATGATGATGATGATGATGCTGTTTATGACAATGATTGTGTATGGGTTGCGTCGCCTTGTCGCACTTGTTGGTCACGTTCTCAACTTTCTCCGCTTTCAATGCTTCGCTGACCGGCAGAGATATCAAAGTTTGAACACCAACGCCGTTCGTTTCGAAAGTGATGGCCGTCTTTTTAGTATTTTTATTCTCCTTCAATACGCGTCGCGTGACCGGTGCGACAATCTTCTTCGGCGAAGACCTTTTAGTCACAGGACCGGAGTGATTTCTGTTCTCCTTCAAGCTTCTCTTACTCGAATTGATAGTCTTCCTATCGTTTGTTGTTCGCTCGCAAGACGATTGTTTCTGCCGTCGTAACGTGCTTGTCAATTTGTTCCCCGCTGTTGGCTTATCTTTTCTCATCTTTCTACACGTTTTGCCGTCGCACCGAATTACATCCTTACCATACTTACTCGACGTAACAGTCCTATTCAGGCACTTTACACGCGCCGGGGAATTTCCGTTATTCCTTCTTCCCAGCATTTTCCCCTGCGAGAATTGTTTGGACGCGGTGCAGCCGCGTTTCTTCTGACAAACAGGCTTATCCTTTAACTTTTTCGTCGACTCGCTTTCTCCTTCTTTATTCTCTCGAGCCGCAACGGATCTGTGCTGCAACGTCTTTGCTTTACCCTTCTTATTCAACTCCTCCTTTGAGATCTTTTGCTGCGGCAACGACGACGTTGCCTCCTTCCTATCGTTTCTTTCGTTCTTTTCGAATTTCTCTGCCTTGTCTGTCTTCTCGATCTTCTCGATTTTCTCCGCGACGTCTGGCTTTAGTCTCGGCCTTCCCGGACCGCGGGGCTGTGTCGATACCGTTTTGGCCGGTCTACCAGGCTTTCGCTTCGGTGGATACAGAACACGATCCACGTTTACCGCTGGCTTCGAGACTACGGTTTGCACCGGTGACTGCGTTGGAACTGCCGGGCTTACTGGACTGATCGCCAAGTGTAGCGGACTGTTATCCACCGACTGAATTCCCGAGTCCGGCGATACATTCGAAACGCAAGGATATTCCGAATCGTTTAATTTCTTCCCTAATTTACTCCGTCTTTTCCGCGGTTCCGACAGCAGAGCCGTCTTCTCGACGAATTGCTGCAACAAAGTCGAACTATACACAGGTACTGGGTTTTGGTCACCGTTCTCGCTCGTATCCGAATCGGCTCCCAGAGACATTCGTTCGATAGCTTTCGACACTAATCGTCCGCTTTCTGAATCTTCAAATCCATCAAACGGTGCGTCCTCGTGTTCTTGATCCGGTAAAATGGCCGCCAAATCCTCCTGATTGATTTCCTGAAGCGGTTGATGCGCTTGTTGTTGCTGCTGTTGTTGTTGCTGCTGCTGCTGTGGTTGTTGCTGTTGTACTTGCTGCTGCGGCTGCTGCTGCTGTTGTTGTTGAGACTGCTGAGTTTGTTGACACTGTTGTTGCGAAGGTAAACGACCTTCCGACGAGTCTGAATCGTCGCTGCTGCATTCGGATGACTAAACAACAGAACAGAGATCAATGGTTTTTACCGATAAACGTTAGCCCTAGCAAAGGAAAATCTGGTCGAATCGCTAATCCCGGAACGTTAAAATTAACACGATGCATTCGCCGTTCGATCTCTTTGATTCTTACAATTCAACAGTTGCACCCGCAACAAATTACCTTCGCCTCGCAATTTGCTTTACTCTTTTTCGACGCGTTTCGCCTATTCTTCTCGCATCTGACCTTTTCCGTATCCTCTTTCCTCGGCCCTTTCATACTGATCTTTAGTTTAAGCGCTCCCTGGAACGAAATTGCAAACTCTACCGATCAATTGTTAAATTTCCGAGAGGAGCGTTAAACGACATAGTTAAATCGATACATCGCCGTATCTATTCGATCGGCATGAGATCGTAATGCACGTACCGATTCAAAATTTGTCTCTTGAATGGAGAACGTTTGCTCGCTGTGCTCGGACGTGCAATCTGAATTCGAACCTGTATCCTCCTCCTCCTCTTCCTCTTCTTCTCCCTCTTCTTCCTCTTCGCCGCCGCTACTCTCGTCGTCCGAGTCTGAATTCGAATCCGAATAAGAACAACTACCTTCCGTGCCGCCGGAACTATCGTCGTCGGAATCAGAATCTTCTTCGGAGTCGACCGAATCTGTTCCTAACATACATAAACATTGCGCACGATGCAGCATACACGCTTGTACAGAAAGCCTACGGATCACTGGCCGAACCAGTTAACTAATCTGCAAGTGCAATGTTTCTCTACCATTAGGTTCGGTGGTTGGATCCCAGCTACCTCCACCTTTTATGGCGTCCATGTCAACAGTCGAAGGGAGTTCTCTTTCTTGCTCGCCATCGTTTTCTTCCCAATTCCAATTCTGCAGTTCTAATTCCGAAGGATGGTGAATAACGGCACTCCATCCCGAATCACCAGACATTTTTCTGCTTATCTAACATCCAGTACAATCGAATAGAATACCATTCCTTACAATTTTGTTCGCTTGTCCGGTTCTTTCGTAATTATGCAAAACATGTCTCCTTTAATGTGTTCAATGCTTAAAAGTCAAACACCGCTGTGCAATTTCCATGTTACTCTCCGTTCCGTTCGCCGTAGAACAGCCGCACGACGATTACGCTTTACACATAACGACGTAACTGCAAAAGAATAGAGAATATGTGACCTTTACCTCTTTTGTAGCGCATAACTTTGAGGAAGCATCTAAATAACTCAACGTTTACTGGTGGCTACAGCAGGAGCAACAAAATGGGAAACATATTTCACAGAAGACTGGGACAAAAGGTGGTAGCTCATTATCAATCTGACCGTGTATCTTCTTTGCTATGTAAATCAACAATTTACAGGATTCCAACAAGTATAAATTTCCCGTCGAACTTGGAGTCCTTATGTTCGAAGGTGATCGAATTCTATATTTCACACGGCTGAAAGCTGTGTTCCCGAAGCGCGGGAGAACGCTTACGTATAACCTCGCGCGGAATTGAGTGTAAGCGAAAAAAATTAAGATTACGGAAGGAGTATGTGTACCTTTCTCTCGATATAACTGTTAGTCCAGGAATCGGTACCGATCAAAGGCAACGTCATCGAACAAACGTCGCTAGTTGATGCGCGCGTATTTCACCTACGAACGCGTCGCTTTCCTGTACGCACAGCAATAGTAGCGACGATACGTTAACAGTAGCAGGCAAGTGAACAACACGATAAATCGGATAAAAAAAAAGGCAGAAATTTATCCAAAAGCTATCACTCTGTTTACATCGTCGATGAAGCACACAGAGATCTCCGGAGTAACATGGAATTGGAATGGAAGAGTGGGAGAACGTACGAGAGACAGAGATCAAACGAGCGAAAGAGGCACATAGGTAGATGCAGAGGCAGAGGTAGAGAGGAAGACAGATAGCTTTCGGGAATTGGGTTGATGGAGAGGGGCGGTGGGGCAAAGAGAGAGCGAGAGAGTGAGAGCAGGCGGCGAAGAAGTGGGAGAGAATGAGAGATGAAAAGGGGGGAGAAACGTTCCGGATCGTAGAATGGGGAAAAAATAAAAGGCAAGCACGTTATCGTCGAAGCGAGCGCCTAAAGCGGTAAAGAGTGAGGAACTAAGGTGCAGGCTGCTAAACCGCGTTTAATGACAGACACGATACCATGAGACCTCGTTACTCCGCATCCAACGTCTAACGCGACAAGGATCCACGCGATTCTCGATCGACGATCAACCAACAGTATTCTCGAAGTTACTTCGAACAGACAGCTGTTTCTGTTTCTCGGTCGATGCGCCAGGTGCGTCGGCGACAGGGTCCGTAGAAACACCCGACGTATTCAAGTAGAACTCAAATTGCCGCGCCATCTGACGTTAAACACTATCGTTACACAGTGGCACAGCGGTATATACAAAAATATACTGAACTACTTTCTGTATATACCTTATCCTGTATGCGCACACATAAGTACGCACGCCTAATTAAAATGATAAATATGAGAATGCATCTTCCAAAATGGATCTGCATCGAATTTCCTAAAGGAAAATATCGTGTCCGCTGTTGGAAGAGAGTAGTTACTGGCCGGTACATACATGGTGTGCCTGCTCCTTTGGTTTCCCACGTATTCTGATCCGTATGTCAGGAAATGTTACATTTTATCGTCTAGGAACACGCATCCATGCGCATCGAACATCACTCCACATCACTCGAATGGAACAGAGGTTACATGGTTGTTTACACATGTTGCGACTGACAATCGCTATCGCATCACTCGTAATCATACTTGAACTTATCGATTGACACTCGATAGATCGATAATCCACTTTGTCCAATCTACTCGAGATCGATAATCGAGCTTAAAGTCGCGCAAGTATAGCAAATCAAGACTTTTTATTTTTATTACCATTTTCCGAACGATAGATTGGACGCCTAGCTGCATAAAAGATCTGGCTTTCGCGTTATCGATCGTTTTGTTATAAAATCAGAACTGGTCTGATTGCGAAATTCGGAATCTCATTGTACGTACATATACGTATACTGATTGTCAGAAGGGAGGTTGAACATTGAGGAAGTTGCGGTAGGCGGGCTGGAAGGGAAAGCGACGCGTAAAGGTATATAAACTGTAAAGGATAGAAGCGATACGAGGTTAAAAATGGCAGAGCATGGCAACGGTTGTGACTCGAGTATTCCCTCTAGGTAGGTATTTATGTGCATCGAGACGAAGGGTGGTAGGAGTAGGAGTGAGTAGGAGCCTCGAGTCGGCAATATGGCTGACCAGATGTGCATAGGCAGAGTATCAGGGTGGTGTTAGTGCCGTGCGTTATTTATGTCGAACTATCGCAAATCTTGTCCGAATCTCGCGTGTTTTCATGGAATCGGTGATATATTGTGCAGGAGCAGGAATACGGCTTGCATGAAGGCATAGCATACGCTTCCGAGTCAAACAAACATGAAGTGAGTTCCACGTACTTACACGATACGGGATTGAAAGGGAAAGAGAAAGAGAACGAGGGTCGATCTGAGTCGAGTCGAGTTGAGTTCATGGCTTCGACTATGATTTCTTTTTGTCCTCGGCTATTGTTTATGCCTTCAGCTGCAGGACTACTCTTCCGAGCGCTCCGATCTCCCCTTTACACTCAACCCTTGTCTTTCGACTTCTCTCCGGTACCTACTCTTGGTCGGTTTTTCGTCGATATGATTTTTTCCAACAGAACCCCTACTGCTAGAAGTACGAACCACACCGGGCAGGGCTTCGACCACAATTTTTTATTCAGTACTTTTTAAGCCTCACGCAAGGTTCTATCAAGCTTCCTCCTTCCTTCCACATTATTCGAGCGTCCCTTTTACGCGCTTGTTGTCGCCTCATTTTCGGCCCCGATCTCGGTCTTCTCGTTCTCGTTCTCGGTCTTCTCGTCCTCGTTCTCGGTCTCGTTCTCGTTCTCGTTCGCGGAGATGCATACATACATACTTACATACATCCCTACTTGCCGAGGCTCGCAGATCGTGTTCCAACGCTTTTGTGTATCATAAATGAGTAAGCTCGTCTCGTCGCTGTTTCCTCGCCCCCTATCTTTCCTCGTTTCGTGTCCGTTTTACATTGATGCGGTGCTCGCTTGCACGCTTCGCATTAGATCGCTTGGGATTACTCTACTCCATCTGAACTAAACTATCACGCATCTTTATGAACGCGTAAGATAAAAGGATGCAATGCGAACATTGCTTTCCACGCATTTGTTTATGTTAGATGAGCAGACATCGGCTGCACGCACGCGCGTAGGGTATTTCACGATTTACCCCGCGAACAGAAATTTCACTCGCCCTTTTCCGTGACTATTCCTTCAGGAGTGTATGCATTTTTTTTTACTTTAAACGGAATATTCTCAAAACGAATCACAGTTAATACTTAATAATAAATTCGTTTGATAAGATTTCACATTCTGGTGCGGTGTAGTATGATTCATATCGTGGCTGGTATCGGAAAAATGATATCGGAATATCGTCTAAGATAGTCTAAGCCGCGATACTGCCGGACGTCCGCATGCACGTAGTGGTCGCGGCATTTCAGTTACACATACGTAGATATATATACATACCTTAGCGTCGTAAATGACAGTCTCATATTTTTAACAATTGAACCAACCCTGTAGTGGTTGAAAGAAGAAGACGCTGGTACAGTTGATGAGAATTCCATAATTTCGTGGAGCAGGCAGGGCAACGACGCGAAACGAGTGCATGCTAGCAACCTATATGCGCGTGCACCCGGCTACCTGCACCTACTCTGTGTACAGGAATATGTACCTACGTGTGCGTGCATTGCTGTTTCTCGTTTACGACGCGCGCGTTCGACTAAAATCCTCGCGACTCACCTTCGAAGCCGACCAACGAAATCAGTTCATTTATGCACGCGGAATGTTTTAATACTCCCATTGCTATTCACATTTATTGTTTTGCGAAAGAAAAATGGGTAGAAAAGTAGCTGGCGCTGCGTAGAACTAAGCAGTACCGGAAATATCTGACGCGGTGGTCTGATCATACGCACCAAGCGGAGGAGGAAGTGGTAGTATCTTTTCGTATTTCGCTTCGTTCTCGTTATGTTCCCGGTCGCGAACGGTCCGCGGTCTTTTCAGAGTGGTTCGCGCGTTGCAAGGTGAAAGTGCTACCGAACTTAACAGCCACTCTTACGCAGAATCCAGTAGTTGATTAGCCGATAAACCGCGCGCGGAAAGCTCCGCACTATCGTCTAGTTTTTCACGGACAATCCACCGAACCCTCGCTGAACGTACGATCGCAGAGAATTTTGAGGAACGATGAAGCGATCCTCGCATTGCCGCCCACTCCAACAATTCCTTCCACCGGAAGAATATCGATCGCGGTAGGAATTCTTCGCCGGCAATCTCGCGCGTAACGAACGAATTCGCGATTACTAAAAACCTCGAAACGCGTACCTAGGTGTCCGTACGCGTACATGGCATGCTAAACGCGACAAACTACAAAGACGCCGTCTTTTTCTTTCTCTTGTGTTTCAGCGAAGTGAGCATATCGTCGGCACGCGCGTCGGTAATGGTGTACGACGACGTTAACAAGAAATGGGTACCGAGTGGCAGTTCCTCGGGACTCTCCAAAGTTCAGTTGTACCATCATCAAGTGAACAATACGTTTCGCGTGGTGGGGAGAAAGTTGCAGGATCATGAAATCGTCATCAACTGCGCGATCCTCAAAGGACTGAAATACAATCAAGCGACAGTCACGTTTCATCAGTGGCGAGATAACAAGCAAGTATACGGTCTGAATTTCTCCAGTAAGGACGACGCCGACGCATTTGCCAGAGCGATGCTGCAAGCGCTCGATGTGAGTTTAAACTGAGAGAAAGAGCATTACCTAAGAGGAAACTACATACAGTTTTATGCGCCTTCTCGATTCCCGAATAATAGTCATCGATTTATGCCCATCTGGATATGCACCTCTTTCATTAATAGATTAACGGTTCACCTAGGTGCTGAGCAATGGGAACAATATATCGAGAAGTCTTGCTCCCGCGGTTGGCTCCACTGCCCAGCAACAATCTGTTTTCCAGCAACAACAACAGAGTAATGCTCAATACGACGAAGATATGGGCTACAGGTTCGTTCATATCTAAGTCTCATTCGTATTCACATTTACCTTGCCAATCGGTGAAAAAGCACTTTTCTTGTATAGAACTATGACCAGAGAGGATGTGGCAATAATTCAGGAACGTAGAATGTCTCAACAGGGTCAAGGTAGTGCATCTGGTTACGCTTTGTCTATTATAACGCCAAGAAATTCGCGAGATCGATCAATCTAACCCATTGTGCTTTCCTTAGTAGCAACCAGCAGTCCAAACGCGATCTCTCCGAGTTGCCCTCTCGCAACTCAGCAACAGCAACCAGCATCTCAGCAACAGCATCAACCGTCTCAGCAGATTATGCAACAGCAGCAGCAGCAACAACAACAGCAACCGCAACAGCCACCACCACCGCCTCAGCCACAGCAGCAGCAGCCGCAGCAACAGCCGCAGCAGCAGCAACAACAACAACAGCAGCAACAACCACAACAACAGCAACAACCGCAACCGCAACAATCGGGTCATCACAGAACCTCGTCGGCGCCACCAGCCCCGCAGCCTCAGCAGCAAACCATAATGCAGTCAATGCAACCGGTCGGTGGTCTGTGCACGGGTTCGGGACAACTATCAAGCGGACCCGCTCCTCCGGTACCACCTCCTCAGCCCCCTATCGCGACATCAATACCACCTTGTCCACCGGCCATCATGAATTTCAACGCATCGGTACCACCGCCTCCGATGATGATGATGAATCAGTACGCTCAATCGCCATCCTCCCAGTCGAATCTGTCCAATCAGCCGCAAGCTCAAACGATTTACGGTAGCAGCCAAGGGAATCCGTACGGCGGTGCGCCGAACAGTGCCCAGTACGCAAGCACCGCCATCATCGGGCAAAGTCCGTGTCAGTATCCCGCTGGGAATCAGAATAACTTTTACAATAACAACAACCAAGTGGCGAACGTCTATCCGAGCGGACAGCCGAATCAAGTGAATCAGTATGGCGGCAGTGCTGGTACTGCCGGGGGGAATCAGTACGGTAGTAGCAATTCGATCGGTCAGTACGCGAGTAGCGGAACTACGACGACTGGTCAGTACGGGGTTGGCGTCGGAGTCGGCATGAATATCGGCCAAGCGAGTCAGTCTCAGTACAGCGTTGTCTCTCAGGCGCAGGCACAGTACGGCAGCAGCCAAATACAGACACCTTCTAGTGCCACGAATCCATACGGAACACCGTCAAACACGGTGAATCAGTACAGCAGCAGCGGTAGCGGCAGTGGTGTTGCTGGCGGTGCCAGTGCTAATGGCAGTGCCAGCAATGGCAGTGGCAGTTGCGCAGGCAGTGGCAGTGGCAGTGGCGGGGGCAGTGGCAGCGGCGGCGGCGCTAGCAATAACAGCAATGGTAACAGTGGTAGTGGCCATCACGCGGCACCGGTTAATCCCAGTATTTACGCCCCCATTGGCACTGGTGGTCCCCAACCACCACCCATGATACCGCTGGCTGGCCCTGCAGCTCCACCTCCACCTCCGCCCCCACCAGCACTACAAGCCAACACTGTCAATCTTAATCAACTCGCTGTGTCTGGCACTAGCGGATCAATAAGCACCAATTGCACCACCGATCCACCACCAGATACTAACTCGTTGGCGGCTGCCCTTCAAGCAGCTCGCTTGAAAAAGAAGCAGGTTCGTACCGCTTTGCTTAGTCTCGGAAGCATTTTATATATTGCTAGTTTGGAAATCTTTTGGGACTTCAATGTCTCGCACGCTTTCCTTTCTCGTGGCTGATCGTTGTCGCTTCGTTCCAGCCGTCGCAACAGCCGGTGGAGAACAGTGGCTCGAGTACCAGCAGCAGTGGAAGCGCAGGAAGCAGTGGAAATTATGGTACACTAGGAAGAGGTGGAGCCGGTGGTATGGCTTCTATGATGGACGAGATGGCAAAAACTTTGGCACGCAGGCGGGCCGCAGTGGAGAAGAAACAGCCCGAACAACCACCACAGGTACACGAATTACTTTCCCCGTCACCATTTTTGTCACCGGGCTCGATTATTCCCGGATCTGACCTCCCTGTTGTTCCATTTTACTCTGATAGGAGCCAGAAAGCTCGCCGGATAAAAAATCGTGGGACAAAAACAACACATCGAACACTAAATTCTCGAACGGTGCTGAATCGCCGAAATCAGTCCGTAAGAGATTCGGTTCTGCTTCCGAGGACACGCTGTTGAAGGTAAACGGCGTTAACGAAGGAGCCGTGTTCACTGCCCAGGAAATGGAAGCGTTTAAAGTGGAGATCATCAAAGAAGTGCGCAAAGAATTTCAGAAGATGAAGCAGGAAATCGTAGAAGGTAAAGATACTCGGAGTCGTGGGTCTGTCGCGTATTTGCTCACGTGTGTTCTTTCTACACTTTCAGCGGTTAGAACGGAACTGAGTAGAAGATAAAAGTTGCGACAAGGACCAGTTCCACGTGTAATGCAGAGAGGAAAGACAAGTTTTCTATCGAGTATAAATCAGTCGACGCGAAGTCACCAACGGTCGTACACAGCCGTGTCTTTTACTACGTATGCGTGAGAATGAAACGCAATTATACCCTATGTATATCAAACGTGTACGCGCGTAAGTAAGTACGTTACAATCTAACCTAACGAGTGCTCTAAATGGACCGTATATACTTTCGTTGTTTACTGTATCAGTGGTAGGCGACGTCGACTTTGGATAAAATCGGTTCTAATTCTGCCAATTTAACGCACAACTGATCACGAATCGACTTCGTTCAATCGTACAATTTATCCGTTAGTGACAACGATTCACGTGCTCTTTTTATTCCGTTAACTCCACGAATACGCACAGCTCGATACATTCCAACACGTGAATACATTTTGGCGATCCTCTACATTTTGACTACCCATCTACACCGTTTTTATACGTTTTTATATTTTTTTATCATCTCGTACGATTCTCACGAAAAATTGAGAAAATTGATGTTGCAGTTCATATATATTCTATGTATCTATAATATAGCCGTATATACGCTGATCTGCACCGGCTTATTGGCATTTATCGCAATTAACGAAGATAAACAGAAAAGAGAGGCAGGGGTCGTAAGGGAAGGAGGACGAATAGAAAGATAGATGTAGGAGAAAAAAAAGATGAGAACGGTGCCCATTCCGTAGAGCACCGGTGATTTATTTTCCTCTTTCTTTTCTTATTTCACTCTCACTTGAAAATGCTGCAATATCATCGCCGTCACTCTATGTACAATACATACTTACTAGATGTTGCACATCTAGCTGAACACGAGTCACGTAAAATGAACGCGAACGAATTCGTCGATCGTGTCGACGTCCACTTTCATTTTCGTTTCGTTTGCCTTCGCCTGGTTTTCTAAGGATTTCTAACAACTGATTGTTAAATTAACGCGGGTACTAAGTACGCAATGATACCTAACGCTCTAAGGTTCTTCCGATATGTCGAAGTAATCGTTCTTATTTTAGGCGTAATTGTATAAGTATGTATTACCAGCTCTAAAATTTTAATCTGGTTTCAGTCAACCATTTCTAGTCGTATAAGAAAAAAAAATCAACGGAAACACACTGTTCTCGATAAACAATCATGGCTGAATCGGATGTTCCGAGGCAGGAGCATTCTCTCCCAAAATGTACACGACCTTTTAGTTCGGCATTCTCATCGTTTCACTAGTCTGTCGCAAGTGGCAATAGCTCGGGTAGTTTGAGGAGTCTCGCGCAAGCATGCTGCACCGCTGCAGTTCTCCGTTCGTTCATGTTCTCGCACAAATTCATTCACTTGTACGCGGTTCGCATCACATACTTTCACCCGAGCCTTTTCATTCTTCGAATCGCACCTTTCTCGTACGTCGAAACTCTCTCGTATCGATCTTCCAGTACGATAGTATTTACATATAATCATTTTCCCCCATGCCGATTGTTAATCCTACGTCAGATGCGTACCCCGCGGAACGAAAGGTGTATTCAAGCCAAACGGAACATGTATAGGTACATATACATACATAGTTATGCGACCGGCACTAGCGTAAGGTTCCTTTTAAACCTTTCTACGAACAACATATACGATAATCCAAGTCTCGTTGAGGCGTGCCCTGGTTTTCTACGCATCGTATTTTCATGTTTGTACGCGCCTCACGATGCTCTGCTCGCCACCACCGTCGATCGCTTCACGATCGATCTCGTGGATCGGGTAAACGCGAAACCGCACTGCCACCAGATTATACATATATATATACATATATGTATGCGTGTACCCAATTGTAAAATTTCACCAAAACTACATACGTTTCATCGGTGGCTGCATTCTACCGACGATTCCTTTCTTCTTTTACATTCTTTGACTGAAACTCTCCGCAGTATATGTATGTATGAATGAATGAATGTATGTATGTATGCATGTATGTTTGTATGTATGCAACAATTTATTGGGATCGCGTCGCGCCGTCTTCTGGAAGTAACGACGCGTCGGACGCCGATTCTGATTATAATACGTATGTAACTCGTATACTGTAATTCGAGCACGGACGAAAGTACTCGCATGTATAGAGAAGTGCGTGTGCTCTGAAAACGCGCGTGCAAATGTTTCATTGTGTTGCACCGCGTGCGAACGGGTCGGGGGGAGGAGGGCAACAAACGTACAGATTCGATGGGTCGACGCGGAGGAAGCGAATAACGCGGAGTTAGAGAACGGCTAACCGGAGAAACCGACTAGTATTAGACGCATTTATATTATATTTAACATATGTATATTTATATATACATATATCATAGACGGATAATTTTAATACATTAAGATTAACGCGCGAGCGTTAAGAGTATTTGTTACGATTGAAATTATTTAAGGAGCGCGAGAGAAGAGGCTCGATACCGAAGCGGCGTTGCGTTTTGCGATGCCGACGAGTTCGAATCGAGAAATATATCGTGTGTGTCCAGGGCCATTATAAACGGTGTGTATTATAATTACTGTACTAGCAGGCAAATACACGTATAAAGCAAACGTAAAAAAATTACATGTGAAACGCTATTTTATGTATACAATACGTGATGGAAGCGGCGATGAGAGATTATCAAGTACTTCCTTCTACATATTTGCTAGCAGGCTTTCCTCGCGTTCGGTAATCCGCACACGGTTACCGTCGATTATCATTTCTATCCGATACAACGATTTTTGTACATACGTACGTATATAACAGCGTACACACGCATCCAGGCTTACGTTCCGTCGTACACGGCGGTCGCGCGACTCGTCTTCGTCGTTTCTCGTCATTGCTTATACGCAGGATTTCGAACGCGGCAAAGTATCGCGCCTACATCGACACCGACATCGACGTCGGGATAAATACACACGCGGGAGAAAGGGGAGGAAATGTTGATGTCGAGTTGCCGATGCTGTATGGACTTGGCGATGTCCTACGTCCTATGCCCTATACTATCGTATATACATATGGTGTGCACGGAGATTGGAAGGCATCGAGCGCAAGTCAGAGAGATCGGCGCGATTCGGTTCAACGATGACAACGATGGAACGCATCTCAGACGCATCGAAGAGGACCTCGACGAGACCGCGTTGCGTATTTTGCTAAAGTTTTAAGTAATCGCGGAACGCGCGAGAGAAATTTGTACGAAATACAGATAGCAGCGTTAGTACGAGGAGTTGGAATCGATACCGAGCACACTGTTTCTTAACACGTATCTTGGAAATATTTGTATGTAAATGAATGACGAAACAATAAAAAGTATACGCTGAATCTGTTCGAGGAGAATTCATTCCTGTCGATCCGCAACATGTTTCGCGACGTGATTTTAAGTAGGTACCCATAAGATAAACCTAACATCTCCTATAAATTTTTATCACCCGATAACCTAAATCACTTGCGTGTAACATCGTTAATATTAAGGGGTCATTAGGGTTAGCGCGCCGATAAATTCAGCGATTTTCAGAAATTTATTGCGACGTAAATAATTATAGTAATGGAATAAAACTTTTTTTCTATTTATTAAACTACATTCCTACAGTAAATAAAAAATATAAAAATTTTAAAATTATTGCTTTTCACATGCTTTGGAAAGTGGTCTTTGATGACATGTTTAAAAATTCATGCTTCGCTCGTGAAGGCGATTTCAGCTCCAAACAGATTGTTGATCAGTATGACTGTCGCTATCGCTCGGACTATAATTAGTGATTTATCTTCAAAATTAGCAAAATGACGGGCAAAATGCAAGAAAAATATTTTTTTTAGCTTTTTTCTTTTGCTATTTTCGATTTTAAAAGTAGGTTAGACTCAGTGAAAATACGTGGTTGTAGTCCCTGCGGGAGCCACAGGTGTGCAGAATAAGCAGGAAAATTTATAAAGCAATCGGTTCGGTAGATTTTGAGATTTTATCTTCATGATGTGGACAAATAAGGTTTCGAAAAAAACGCGTTCAAAGTGCCATTTTGAAGAAAAAGAAAAGAAAAAAATAGCTTGGACCTACTTAAGACGTATATAATAAAGACATTTTAACAGATTATCGATTTATTTCTTTGTTTACCCACAAACAATTGTCAAAGGTACACTACGTTTCTGTGCCGTTACAGTGGTGTTACCCCTTAATACGAGGCGAGGATCAAAGTTTAAGAGCATGACGTAAGAGAAATCAAAGAAACAAAGTTGGCAATCGCGTAAGTCCGTCAGGAAAAGAGAGTGAGAATAAGAGAAAGGAGGGGCCCCGACCGGCAAGAAGGGGAGAGGATCGAATGAATGACGCATGTAGTCTAGCAAGAACGATTGGCGTCGCGTTGTCGCATGTACTCGTCCGTTGAATGATCGGTACTGCTCCTTTTAGGCGTGTACTTAGATAAAAAGCGTATTTGTGTCTGTTACGTCACGTCGTGGGTGCGACCTATGCGTATTTCGCATCTCTCGCGTCACACCGCGTCGTGCCGTCCGTTTCCGATCAATAGGACGAAGGAAAGCGTGGCGCGCAACTTGATCCAACGAAATAGGAGTTGCACAGTCTGTGCTGGCCCAGCTGAATCGCGTTCACTCGGCGAATGATGGAGCGCTAAAACGAATCGTCGAGTATCGACAGCGATAGTTTTACGTGGCACCGTGCGACCGGGTGTGCTGCTCGTCTGTTCAGCTGTGCAATCGTGGTTGCCTCCGCGCGGCGACTGGTTGCTCGAAAGCGGAAGTGGACAAAGCCGCTAAAAGCAGCGATCGTGAATCTCGTTTCGAACGGGTCAGGCGGGAAAAACGAGGTCAATCGACGTTAATGCCGCGTAGCATTGGTGGCCAAAGAATCGAAGGAATCATCGAAAGGAGCAAAAGGTAACTCTGCGGCAACGCGTGAATGCGCTTGCGCTTGAGGAAACGCGGACGACCACGCGACGCGACGCGACGCGTTGCTCACGATACGGGAACACAGGGAGAGCAGGGGAGAAACAGCCGGCGCAGTGGGACTCCGTGCGACGACACGGCCGCGGCGTGGCAAGCAACCGTAAGGGCAACGCAACCCGTTCCTTCCACTGGGATAAAATATACCTAAACAATAACACGTAATTTGTTGCGCGACAGACGGCACACGAAACAAGCCTGGGATGGAGTAGCCGAGTAGAACGAAGCGTTACCATCTTTAGTCTGAGCAGTCGTGGAAAGAGCAACGCGGTTGCCAAGGATGAAGAGAAGGAGGCCAAATGGTTGGTGGTAAAGGAGTAAATCCATCGCAGGACACTGTTACGGTATCCGACCGTTCCTCGTTAACTCATAACCAATAACTCGTAACTCGTCACCGTTTCCGATCGGCCGGCTCAACTCGGCTAGGCTCGGCTCGGCTCGGGTTGTCTCGCTTCACTAGTACGTAATAAAACTTGACCCATTCCTTTCGTTTTTCTTTCAGTCTAACTGTGTTGAGAGTAGATCGTGGACGCGGTTGCTCGCGCGAATACCGTGCGACTGACTCGTGCGAACGTACCAAGTCGCGTGAGTACGCGGCTGGCGAGGAACGAGAACCGATGATTCCACGAATAGAAGATGACGCGATACACGATATAGACCCTCCCACCCAACCGCTCAACCACCCGACCACCCATCGGTAAAGGTACTTCTACAGCTGATTGCGAGCCAGCCACTAGCTCACGCGACCCACTTGTTTTCGCAGAAAAAAAAAACGCGTGCAGAAGCGTGCGAGTAATGAAGGAGACCGCAACAAAGAAATTCTCTGTGCCTTATCGCATACTCGATGCCCTCGTTGCTTCGTGGATATTTCTGGATTATATCGGTTGGTGCACAGCCGATTAGCTGGCAGTCGGCAGCTTCCGCCGCATGCCCCGCGTTTAATGAAACCGTCAGTTTTCCATCGAACGAATCAACTGTTAAACGTTAAAGACACGAACGGCCGGCGATTGTTGATTGATCGATCGATCGTTGCGTGTTTCAGCTTCGAAGGGCTACAAAGGGATCGAACCATCGTGCCCGGCCGTCGCGCCGCGCCGCGCCGCGCTGTCACGTGACATGAGGAAGCGGCAAAGATCGAGCCGTTGCTGCCGTCAGCGTTGGTCCAATTCGCCAGCTAGAATTTCCACCCACGGATTTCGGAGCAATTCCCTACTCGCATGAACGCGGATCATCGAAATTCCACCATCATTGGTCTTGATTGAGTTATCGAGATCAGCAGGACTCGTCAGCAACGCCGAGACTTACAGTAGTTTCCAAAGAGAAGCGTGCACAGAGGAGTGTATAAGCGTAGGCGTTAGACTGAAGCAATGGAAATGCACGTATGAAGGAAGCGGACAGAAGGGAACTGTAGGTCGATCGAACTATTTAGGACCACGAGCACGTAGTCTACGATAGGTGGTGAAATCGTTCAGGGGCATGGAAAGCAGAGGCGTGAAAGCCGAAGGGTCGATCGGTATGAACTAATTGTAAGGTAACGAAGAGCGCCGCGCCGAGAGAGCGGACGGACAGACGCGTAGGAAAATCAAGGCGGAGCAGTGCCGTAATCCTGGGGGTCCAGGGTTTCCGCATGGGCTATTAATAGCTGGTAATACGGCGGTGGTGGGGCGGTGGCTGCTCGCGTGTGAAAATAGAAAAGAATGTTTTTGGAATCCAATTGGACTTGGTTGGCCGAACGATGGGGCAATATGGCCGACTTGGCCGAGCGGGTGGACGATCTGATATGCAGTTTCGACTCGGCTGGTGATACGACCATGGATACGTTATCGATGTTGATATTCGGCTGGATGTTATTCGGATTGGTGGTGCTGTGCGTCGGGAAATACGTTTACAATCGGTTCGTTTTGAACGAGGTCGCTTCCGCGACGGTATTTGCCGCCAAGGACGGCTACGTCGTTCATGGTGATAACGTCGGTGTTAGTGGTGGTGGTGGTGGTGGTGGCGGCAGCTCTATCGGTACTGGTGGTAAATCGGTTTTGCCCAGCAAACAAAAAGTCCCCGCTTCTGCTTCGGGTACATCGCCAGCCGGAAAGTCTTCCGTAACGAGCAGTGGCGGTAGCGGTGGCGGTGGCACCGGTTCCGCTTCCGGCCCCAGTCCCGCCACCCCCGGGACGACTTCCGTGATCGGTACCTCGCCATCGGCTTACGTCCCGCCAACTCCACCCGTTCGCAAACGCCTGACCGCCAGAAAGACTTCCGGCGCTTTGATCAGTCCAGCGAGGAGCTCCAAAAGCTTGCATCTGCCGACTGCGACGGGTGCAGATGCCGAGGCGGTGCGCTGGGTCAACGAGATTATCGTCTGGCTTTATTCCGATCCTGCGATTCTCGATCAAGTATTGACTGTTTGGGTTGCCTCTCTCAACCAGTTTACCACCAACTCTGCCGACGAGGTGAGTCAACGCACGCGATTCTGCCAGCTGCGGCGTTACGGTTCTAGAGGCACCTAAGTACGTAGGGGAAAGGTGTCTAAAACGATCCCTCGGGGTAAAATGATTTCTGGCTGTTCTGCGGCTAGTAGTGCTGCTATTTCTTAATATCGCTGTACAAAAGTTCAGCCTGAACGTCGTCAAGTTTCGCGCGAAGCGCCATGCCATGTAAATACCTATCACGACTGTGTATGTGTTATACCTTCTCTTTGTCTAAGGTAAGGTTTTTTTTCAATGTTGCGCAACTTTTGCCATAAACGGCTTAGCGTGACAGCTGTTTTTGTCGCGAATTTAATGACAATTCAACAATAATTTCACGTTATATTCAAAAGTCAGATGATCCCTCTCTAGTAGGGTAAAAAGATCCCAGGGGGTGCGTGAAAAAATTGGTGTCTGTGAAGCTGATCTGATTTTCTTGTTTGTTAGTTGATTTTAAGTATTTCTATTCATTGATTATGTGCCAAAAATTATCTAAGATTTAATATTTTTAAAAATTGTTTTAATTTATAATGTTCGCATATTTTGTGACTCAGTTTAGTTTCTGTTCTTATTTAAATAAATGAATGCCTTTTAATGCTTCTAACAGGGGAAGATCCCGAACCCGAAAATTCAAAAAAAGGTGAAACTTTGTGATGTTTCGGGATGTTCCCTTGTAAGTCAATAACAAGTTAGATCAACTAACTTACAAAAACTACTTTACTTTCATTTAAATAATGTGCATTTGTATTTTTTATATGAATTACGCCTTAACGGGATCGTTTTAGACACCTTTCCCCTATATGTAGCTCAACACTAATTCAGGCGAGACTAGTCACGAGCAACTTTCCAACATTTCGATGTACTTATTAACAATAAATATGTATTTGGTTGATCCGCGTCGCGAACGCCACGTCCGCGTCACGTTTCAATTGTTGTATTCTTGTAGCACGGAGTTGGAGTGGAATTTGTTCGCGTTCTTCCCGAAACCCACCCGCCGAATCTGTCCAATATCTTCTGCGAGTGTGATTCCAAAGACGACGTGGTATGTATCCGAAAAATTCCCGACATCGCGCGTGTTGCGGAATGATTTTAATACCACCATTGCGACAATATTATCGTTCTGTTGTAGACAATCACCTGCGACTGCGAAGCTACTCCAGCGTTGCAGTTGAAGGCGTTTCGTCGGAGAGCTGACAAACTAGAAGTCAGTCACTACCGAGTAAACGTGAACCGTTTTCGCGCGCGACTTAACGTCATTTGTATTACCGAGAAACTTCTTCTCGATTTGAAATGCGACGGCTGGCCAGAGGTTGGTACCTATGCCCTATGTAATACCCGCAAAGATATGGGAAGGTCGTAAAACTGGTAGCGCGTGTCTGTTTACATGTTTCGAGAGTCGGACGAGGGAATTGACAGATCTATGGGCAGATAAGTGACTCGGGCCTCACTCAGGGCCGGCCTCAAGGCTCAGGGCTTGCGACCTGAGCAGTGGCGCACGCACGGGGGGGCCGGGGGCCCTGGCCCATCCTTCCAAACAGAAAGAGAAGAAAGGAGAAAGAAACGGAGTTGTATCAAGCGCCTGAAAGACGGATCGAGACAAAGTATCAACGCGTCGCGCGTCATCTGTCTCGGCCCTCCCCAAATTAAAATCCTGAGTGCGCCACTGGGCCTGAGACTTGATTCCTACTGATATCTACAATAGTATACCGCATACGGCCCTCGATGCAGGGGCTTCAAAGACCGCCGCTGTTCCAGTGTTTAATCTACGACCTCCCTATATCTTTGTGGGACATACTATACCTTCTATCGGCTTATCTTTACCACGCTTTCGACCTTACCTGTTCCCTCTGGTTTGCACTAGGTGAAAGTGTCGCTGGCCCCTGTGGGCACGATAAAGAAAGACCTGGATGAGAACCAGCTGCAGGAAGTTGTAACAGAAATCGTAACAGCCGCGCTGCGCGGCACCAGTGTTCACCTAAATCTGTTCCAATATCCGAATTGCCCGCGCTTATGGAGGGAGCCGGTCACGCCGCAATCCGGCTTTTCAATGCCGGTCCATTACGACAGTATGGTTAGTCCGTGCATCCTACGAGACCATTTGCACTGTGCATCACCGAACCTATTTCGATGAATCTTCTCTTCGCAGAATACATCCACCGGCTCGCTTCCACCTCAGCGACAACGGGTACCAGCTCACAGTCAACTCACAACGCAGAATCAATACGTGGCCGGTGACAAACGATTGCTGGTGAAAGTGGTGAGAGCTGCGGAGCTCGGGGGCGAGCAAGGTGCCCTGGAGCCGTACTGCATAGTCGAACTGGACGATCCTCCTCAAAAGAATCAAACGTCCGTGAAGAAAGACACGCGAAATCCACTCTGGGACGAAGCATTCCTATTGTAAGCTGCAGCGGGAATAATGAATTCCCCAATATAGCATGCATTTTTATCCGAATTTATTATCCGCAGCGACGTGAATCGTAACACGTCGGAAGTGTTGTTGGAAGTTTACGATCGTGTGAATAAATCTCAACGATTCTTGGGCCTGGGAATTGTCGGAGTGGACGAGCTTCTCGCGAATCCAAGTCAGCGACAGATAATACCTCTTCAGAATCGGCCCTACGAAGAAGACGACATTACGGGCACCCTGACGGTCGAGGTAACTATGAGAACCGATTAAACGGGGCGATTTAATCGCAGAGTCGGCTTCACGCGTTACATTGGATCCAGCTGTAGCCTACGATGATCTTGTTCGATTCGCAGTACATATTTCCTTCTCCCTTGATCGCGCGCAATTTCTTTGTCTCTCTTTTTCTCTCTGTCTCTCTCTCTCTCTCTCTCCCTCCCGTCACCCCGCTGTTTCTCTCTTTCTCTCTATCTCTCCCCCTCTCTCGTTTCTATCTCTCTTTTCTCAGTTTCTGTTCATCGAGGGTGCAGAGGTGCCTCAAATTGGGAACAAACCTTACAAGGTGAAGGAGACGATAAAGCCTGTGTCACCGACTCCTCGTATCTACAATCCGACAAATCTCATCAGCGACAATAGTCTGAATTACAACAATGGTAACAGCACACTTATCTTGTACGACTCTACCGTTCAATCCGAAGGGGGTAATTACCAATTACTTATCTGAAAGGCATTGAGTTCTTATTCACGAGTGTGAAATGATAGTGAGACCCCGTTAGTGCCTGATACCCCTGTTATGAGCCGCGCCCCGCGATCCGCGTCCCCCCGAACGCGATCTATCGACTCTCTGCGTTTCATACAAGCTGCGATGACCTCGACGCGCTTCTCTTTTACCTGATTCACGCCGCAGGTGTGATATCTATTTCCCTTTGAACGTTCGCCGAATTCCTGCGCATTCCTCACTCCCCGTAGATCGGACCGCGTTTTATTATCTCTTACTCGCCAACATCGCTGTATCCTACACGCGCACGCGACCACATACATATACCACTTAGCATATAGTGATTCGCATGAGATATGTACACGTACGGTTTCTTTGTTTTCTTTCTTTATCCCTTTTCTTCTCCTCGCCCCGTTCTGTAACGTTCGTGGTTAACACGTTAGCTCCCTGGACGCAAGTGATATGTTTTTACGCCCGTCTGCCGTCGCGACGATTCTTCAGTGTTATTTCGGCTACCAGAGCACCGATATCCCCTCACGGATAAATATGACTTACATGTAACGTACTATAAGCAGGCACGTAAGAGCGGAAATATCGGTAAACGCGACAATTCATCTGGTAAACGGAATGACCGATGGATGCTTCGTAGAATAGGACGGAAGTAGAATGTCGTAACCACCCGTAACGCCCTTTAAAACGTTTCTTCTACGTTCGGACCAAAGACTAGGGAAACTGATCGATGATAAAACGGAATTCGCAGACTATCTGATGAACGGCAACGTCGTTGACTCGCCTTACAGAACTGGCCAGACCAACGGAAACAAGGGAACACTGATCGTGCACAGCCAGCAAAGGGTATGGTCGATAAACCTGCACGTTCATTGAATAATACAATTTGCGTATTTCTCTTTGTCCTCAACTCCTGTCGACCCACCGAGTGGTGCATCTTTGCCCTGTGTTTTCTTTTGCAGCAACCGGAGCGGCAGGTGGTTAAGGTAAGCCATTGCTTGACGTGGTGCCCATCGCTCTAGACGCCCTCGACGACCTTGAAGCCCTCGACGCTTCCGTCGCTTTCGTTACGCTACGATACTAACTACTTACATATGTACCTACATATTGAACGCGCCCTCCCCTTCCATTCTGATATTCGCGAATCCTCGCGTTAGATCAGACCTCTATCTTCATCTCGTATTGTCCTCCTCTGCCCTCGGTAAAACAACTCGAGGACAGTCGACGATGGTGACCATTGTTCCGCGAAACCGTACGTTCCTCTCTTCTCCATCCCCTTCGTTTCTAGCCCGAGTTTATCGTGTACGTATTCTGTGACAATTACGACCTTCCCCTTTCATTCCACCAGGATTACTAATCAGTGTCGGTTGGTTGAGTGGTGTGTGTTTGCTAATTCAACAGGTCGCACTGACGGAGAGCGGAAATTGGCACGAAATATCCCCAGAGGTAATTACACTCGTTACTGCATATAAAATCAATTCTAGCTTTTCCTTTGGTTCCATCCTGATTCTACTCTGTTCACATACCTACAGTGGCTCTGGCGGAGTACCTGCCAGATCTAACGCGAATAATCTTCGTCTGCGTCTAACCGTCGTGTTTTGGTCGTTTCAGCATGGACCGAAAGACGCCAGCGCGGCGGAAAGTACGCCGAATTCTTCGAACTCTGAAGGTATGTTATTTTGCCGATAGCGGAGGATGGTGTTTCTATCGACGCGCGCCTAACTCGTAACCACTTTGTCGCAGAACGAGGGAGGACGCGGAGAAAACGTCGGGACTTCTTTGGCACGATAAAGAAGCGACTAAGCCGATCGAAAACGAGGAGCAGGTCGGTTGGGCCGGAAGGCGACGCGAATCACGAGGATGCCCACTCCAGATCTATATCCGCGGACAGAGCGCGCGATCCTGGCTCCGGTACGTACAATCGCAATGCAACGAGCACAACTAGGTACTTAAGTTTATCCGGTCGTTTGAAAATTCAACGGAGAGAATGCCATTGTTGACGACAACGCCCATGCCAATGCTAATGCTAACGCTAATGCTAATGCAAATGTTCAGGCGCGACTAACAAAATCACATTGTTGCAAAAGATCGTTTCGCTTGAACTTTATAGCTGGTTTATCGATACCAGGAAGAGAAGAGCAATCGAGGCGTTCCAGTTTGAGTGAGGCATCTGGCATAAGTGGAGCGTCAACCAGAACTTACGTCAACGAGGCTTCCACTCTAGTTCTCGAAACTTTGGAGAACGGTATTAAAAAGTAAGGAAGTTGTTGTTTGAAAGCGCAAGGTTTCGGGTGTACAGGCAACCAAACACTGATACATATTTGCTGGTCTCCAGGCATTATTTAGTACCGCTGTCGCTAGCGCAGAAGAGTAAGTGGAGGAAAAAGGGCACCAAGCTTCACATATTCAACGATCACACCTTCATAGCGAAGCATATGACTGGGTAAGCGGCTGATCGCGGTGGATAAACGGAGGATAAAGGTATAACGAGGCGCGTTTGCTTTCAGCGGAACTGTGTGCGAAGTGTGCAAGCGAACACTCGCGAGAAGGTTGGGCAAACAAGGCTACGAATGTAGGGACTGCCAAATGAAATGTCACAAGCACTGTCACGTTAAAGTTGACACCACTTGCCCCATGTCTACCATTCAAAGCATCGAACTGTAAGTGGTCAGCCTTTTCGTTTTAATACCGAATCAACGAACGCCGACGAACGAACGTATACATTAGGGTGGCTCTTATTTTCGAATTTCGAATTTTCTTCGCGGCACCCCCAGAATAGTTAAAAAAAATCTGGATAAAGTTTGCGCCCGATCGGCAAACGGGAAAAGGTGCCCCTGGGCCCTTGGCCATTTAAATAATTATTTAACAGCTCACAAAGTCGATTTCATGTAATATCCTCCAAGGATGTGAGCTGTTAAATAATTATTTAAACGTCCAAGGGCCCAGTTGCACCTTTTCTCGTTATCCGATCGGGCTCAAACTTTACCCAGATTTTTTTTTATTATTTGCAACTATTCTGGGGGTGTCGCGAAGAAAATCTTGAAAAAAATTGCATCAAGAGTAAATAAGAGCCACCCTATCATACATAACTACATGCATGAGATACATATGTATCTACGTAACAACAGTAACGTATGACAAAACGTTCGCTAAACTGGTAGCTCTAATTCTGTTTTCTTTTGATTCGATTGTCGCGTAAGGTCTCTACTGCCAGTGCTCAGTGAATAGAAGGGGTAAGTTTGCGACAACGTGGCTATTCTTTGTACCCATGTTTCCTAATAATAAGTAGCTGCGCATGTACAACAAGTTGACTTGTCGCAACGTAATGAGCATCGATACGTTGCACTTGCTGCCCTTCCTGTCTTTTTACTGCATTTCGTTTTAATATTAAAATATTACTCAGGTCGTCTTGTCCTCAGTCTTGCTTTTCCAACTATGTACCTACTCACTAATAGTTCCTTTCTCATTCCTAGATACCTAGACAATATAGAATTTTATCGATAGATTGTTTAGCATCTCTTACTACCGTTCGATTCTAACAAGTACCTTGTCAGTTGTCTGATTGCTCGTCTAGCATAAACGCATACCGACAATACGCGACCAATATCGCCCTAATAAAATGTCTCAATTGTTTCTAGATCTTACATAAAGATACCACGGCTCGAGCGAACATCGTCCATCCGTATGTGCTGAGCGAATCTTGGATGGCGAAGAGCTTGGATGCGACGCGCCGCACGAAACTGTTCCACCTGCTACAATACACCCGTATAAGTCTAGGAAGGACGAATAACTTTTTCTCCTAAAGTTTGTTTAATCGAATCGCTTCCATTCGTTACACGTAGGTACACACGTCCACAGTCGTTCGAAAATCCGAGGCTAATGAAAAAGCTCTCTACACGCTTTATAAATCAACTGTAAAGAAATGCTCGCGTATGTACGTACATCCATATACCGATTCGCCTCCAAGCACAGATCGCTTTAGAGCGCGAAAGCACCTTTATACTATCCGCTGATTTTATACCCCTTCGGAGCCGACACGAACGAACACGAATATGAGCCGCGTTCCATATAGGTACTTTGGTACGAACGCGAACGCGAAGAAAGAGTACAGAACGGGCGGGAACTCTGTCGATATTGCTAAAGTCTCTCCCTCGATGAATCGGAAAAATTGTTCTGCATTTATAATAGTTAGCGACGGTAAGAATTCATAGCGTGGGCGCAATGCCGTTCAGCGTTCGTTATACCGTGAACATGCGAAACCTATAACACGCGGTCCAACTTACCTACCACTATACAAGCTCATCCGTTAAAACTTGCCAGCGACAGCAGTGACGCCCGAGCTTCGAAAACTTTAGGATGGTCTCTGAAATTAACGTCGCAAAGAGCTGTGCGGAATTTTGCGGCCCAGGTAAGGGGCGGTGTTGCCATTTTCGTCCGTTCGCGCGCGCGTAGGTTGCAGTTTTAACGGATGACCCTGTACTCGTCCAGTTAATGCTATCAATTCTCCTATTCACGCGGCAACAGCATATATCCACATAGTCCATTCTCTCATAAACCTTTCCTTCTTTTCTCTCGTTCGTTCTTCTAAGATTCTGAGAGAACCCGATTCACGTGGAACCACGGAATCGCGATCGAGTCGAGAAATCGAGTATGTTGTCGTCAGTGCCTCTAGAACTCTAGACACTATAGCTTCCTGTAATCTCTCAAATGCCGTATCTCTATCCTATGAAAGTAATACTTTTGACAATATTTTTTACGCTATACAATGATGAAATGATGAATTGCAATCGAACATTTGTACACGCACACTCCTGCCCATGTACCTTGCGTATAAAACGCAACGCGCCTTCGAATGTTGCGCATTGCTGGTTACCATTACCGTTGTTGTTGTTATTATTATTATCACCATCGTCATCGGCAGCAGCAGCAGCAGCAGCAGCAGCAGCAGCACTATAATTATAATTGCTATTATCAAGATCAACATTGGCATCACCATCACTATTATTGTAATTATCGACATCAGGACGCAACGGTCGCAGAAAATTTAGGATTACGACGCCGATGCGCAGACACTAGCAGGAACATGTAACTGTCACGATAATGATAATAATAGTGTTATTGTGTCACTTTAAGAGAAATAATATATGTATTATCGTACGATTCTATACCGTTCGAAAGTCTTTAATCCGTGTACGCATTATTTCCCTGCCTCCTTAATTCCCCCTTAAGCAATTCCACGTAGCTGGGCTAAAAATCTAGAGAAGTATGAAAGACAGAGAGGCCTGCGTAACGGTTGGATCGTTGAGTAAACAGCCGAGATGGAAGTTGACGAATTCAGAGGGAACTGTAGGAGATGTTCGGAGGCGTGGTCGAAAGTGGTGCAACGTGCAACGGTGACCCAATTTGAGGTTAAAGCCCCAATTTTCGCCGCGTTTCAGCGTGGAGGGGATCGAAGATGGGACGTCGGCGACGGACCGCCGCGCTGCGCCCCGCTGGTCACCATGACGATATGACGTAACGGCTACGTCATTGAGAGAGCGCAACGACCTGACCGTACTTACGTTCTCGCATCACCGTTGGCGACGTTGGCGACGGATTGGTGGCTGAATGGGCAAGTGCGGCGGATTTTCGATCGTCCCAGTTTCAATTGACAGGTATATAGATACGTTGCGGCTGCTCGCGCTGTCAGCGCAACGTGTCCCCCGACCATTTTATGCCCGTTTCATCGACAGCTTCCATATACAACTGTTTCCTCGCTGGAACGGGACCGCGTCACTAAACTTCTTTATCCCAAAGACGCATAGAAATGGAATACCTGCGCGCGATTGCTCAACCGTCCCCGGCGTTCGAAGGAGAGGGTCAGAGGGATAAGCTCCAATCGAGTTTATTCAATCGCCAGCCCGGAATTAGGACACGTTGCCGGCGACCTTCTCAATGATGTGTATGACGTCACTAGTTTCAAAGGAAATCTAGGCCAAACGAGCCAAGGAACGTCGCACGGGAGGTATCGTCGCAACGATCGTCCTTCTAGCTCCGTGATCCAGCCGTCGCGATCAATGGGATTCTTCGATCGTGACGCGCCGAAGGGACATACTGCGCCGTTGAAAAACTGAAGCGCAGCTTATTCGCTCGGAGAGTTACTTATTGTTAGGCACGCATAGGAGCGTCGCGGCGCGCCGGGTGAACGGAATTTCGCCCGGCGAGGCGGATCCTTGAATGAACTATGGTATTTCATAGCTGGCCCGAGCGGGGATCTAGGTCGAACAAGGGTCATGAATGGCGTCGCTTGCTTCGCGTGACGTCACGGGGTGCAAAACCCCTGCAAGTGGGTCACTCGTCGGTTTTGTCATGGCCGTGGGCTATAAACGGACACGGGCCAGGGATGCCCTTCGCTGTTTCCACGCTTTCCGTGAATCGTGTTCCGGCATGAACACCCCTCGCGCGCACCCCTATATGCAATTGCGCCTACTTGGAATTCACAATTAGCTTTGAACCAGCCGAGTCGCGGCAAAGATACCTAAGCAGATGCAGGGTAGGGAATTTGTTCGAGGAAGAACAAGGGGCTTCTTCTCCGAGGACGTTCGATTCGCGGTAAGGATTAGAATCTCCATTTAAAGGGTTCAGAATAATCGACAAGCGGTTTAATGAAAAACGTTTATTTGAAACGTAAACTACGAGTATCGACATAGGTAATACTTATTGTTAATACAAAACACTCAGTCCTGAGAAAGTCTCTTAGTCTCGCGCCCCTTTGCATTGTCACGCATTTTCACTCATTCTCGCATTCTCGACGGCCACCGCGCGCACGCGGAGACGAATTTACATAAATATCTAACGATAAGTAGCACACGTTCCGCCCCGTCGCCGCAAAAACGTTGTGCCATAGAGCACGTTTATTTACCATGTGCCAATTGCTTCGTGACGTATATGTATACCGTGATATCACGCGGCAAATGTTTACAAGGCACTAGAAGTTTGATCGCGCATTCGATCCGCGTATACATACACGTTACGTTAAATTTCGTTGGCGTTTTTTTTTCTTTTTTTTAGATAAAGGAGGACCCTCGACGACAGATCGCTTCGACTCGATTCGAATAATTACCCCGTCCTGTTCCCGCGCGAGAGGTCGGAATCTGTTGCTCCCTAGGCAATTCTCTGTCGCGAGGAGTCGCGTCGAATGGTGATATGTTTAGAAGGTATTCTCAACGAATAAGTGGCCATAACTTATTCGACAAAATCGGCGCGACCGAAAGCTTGGGTCGCGCGACCAGCGGTAAAGGTTCAGTGATTTCTTGCGCCCTTAATTCGTAATTGACTCGCATATAGGTATCGCGATACCTGTTCGCAATACAATGTTTACGGATCAGATAGCGCGAGTGAATTTTTCAATGTTCCTCGCTACTGTTCCACAAAATTAGGTCCATTTGTAAGAAATGTGATCGCTTGGTCGTACACAATGTACAGTTACTCTACGCTTAATTCCTCTTTCTCTCTCTGTCCAGCCTTTTTCTTCTTCTTCGGAGGAGCAGGCATTCAAAGAGAATCGTCAAGCCCTGAACTCGCTGGCGCGTGTACGTAACTGAATTGTAACCTGGCTAACGTACATGCACACTTGCGACGACTACTTAGGTTCCTTCTACGTGATCTATCTGACTTACGAACAGCCGCGGGTGCACAGTACACACCCGCGACGTTAGTTTGCTACCTGCAGTTCGCTCGATCGCAGTTACGACGAAACCAGACGCTTTTATTTTTGCCATTTAAGCTAAGCAGTTGCTCGCAGTAGCCTGCGTCGCTCGTTAAACGAAATAGTCGACATACCGAACGAGTTCCAGCAATGATCCAAGAAAGACTCGCGGCGAACTTGGCTGTTTTTATGATACAATGGGTTCGTATACTTTTCATCCATTCGTTTGGCAGAGGCGTTAAGGAGCAACGAAATTCGGAAACAGCATCGTCGAGTGGAAGGCAAGTGGATCGCTGGGGGAGGTATGATTTCGAAGGTGAGGGACGGTTCTGGGGAGATCGAAGGGGTGAACGAAGCGCAGCTCCTCCGGTTGGGCTCCGCGGATGCGATCGAAGTCAGCGTCTATCGGTAAAGGCCGACCGAGTCTTGGCAGGAGCGTGGCATCGATAGTGGCTGCGGGACGTTCCTGGGAACCCTCTGTGTCGGTAGACCGGAGAGACCTCTGATGTAAGTGTAGGACACCGGGCTGCGCAGGATTCTCTTCGGGCTCTTCTTCACGTGCTTGTTCTCCTTGCCTTCCCTTTTGGAGGCGATCCTCAGGGTTTGGAAGGCTCTTCGAAGTGTATCGGCGGTGAAGGACTTTTTCAGCGAGTCGCTGTCGCAGCTGCTCTGCGCGTCCGAGGGGCTCGGCGAGTAAGAGAGCGTGTCCGATGTCCGGGGGATGCCTCTGACGTCCCCGGGGCTCCATGACCGCGAGGACTTGGCTCGGACACGGTCGGAGCTTCTCTGGACGTTGGAGAGACGTTCCTGGGAACGGGTTGGTCGACCCCGGAGCCGATCCAGATAGCAATTGGCTCTGGGGGATCTGGTAGCGCGGCATAAACGTTCGCCGCTGCCGCGACGCGACAGTCTCTCGCCGCTTCCGGAACTTCCGCCGCTACTGCATCCGCTGTCTGTGCTGCACTCGTCGTCGCCGAACTCCTGCCGCGAGGACCTTACCCTCGCGGTCGAGTCGTTCCTTCGTTTGTTCTCGCTGCTCTGCCGCGATTTCTCCCGGCGACGAGCTCTGATCTCGGGATCGGTAAGCCGCAGCGTCTCCTCCATCGTAGACACCGTTCGATGCGTAAGATGCCGGCTCGAAGTCACAGGCAAGCTGATCACCGTTGCAGACGCTATCCCTTTCTTGGTTTCTTGGGCAGCGATCGCGTTGGTATCTCAACTAGTTTGATTACCGATTTTATTGTGTCTCCACTTTTACGGGATTCTCTCCCTCGTCTGTGCGAGAGGATTTCCCTTCTCGTTCTCCCTCTCTCTCTCTATGTCTCTCTGCTTTCTTGTTCTCTTAGCAGCTCCTATCCACGGAACGTTAGACACATTCGCGCGGTGGTTTATTAGGAACGCACGGTCTTACAGGCGTGAGCTTGTTACGAACGTTTCGCGCGTTCACGAGGGTGGACTGAGAGTCGTAGATTCGCGGTCTTCTCTTATATAGGTACTGTATCGGCTCGGCGGAGGGTACGCGCATGTCCTCTGCTCCACGTGAGGGTACGAATCGTCTCCGCGAGGATGCGGTATCGCCACGGACCGGACGAACGTGTGTGTAGTGCACGTAACGTGCGTGTTGTAGGGGCTGGTTGTTTCAAGGGGTGGGTTGGCTAATTGTTAATAACTTTCCACCGACATGCGGAATGATTTACTGTGGAAAGAGGAGACTTCTGCTATGCCATGCATTTACGTTCGACCTCGCGATCGTTAGTTTTTTTTTAACAGTTATCAGCGTTTGTCGCCAAATTGACTGCATGAGCAAATATAGTTATGGTAGAATAAATGTTAAGGGACTATTTTAACGTTTGTTTATTAGACGGTCTGTTGACATAGTATTTTTGTTTATACATAAATAATTGATGGTTATAGGGATTATTGAAGTCAACATGATCGGTCGGGGCGGGTTGAGTAATAACGTTACTAAGGTTTACATCGTTATTTTGTTATTCGAAAAGCGTTATAAATACATTATAATTTATTTTTAATGTTGAAAAAATTCAGTTTAGCATTAAAATATGAAAGAGAGAAATTAATATTTTATTTTATAATGAAACAACTCGGTGACACTGCGGTATTTTATTACCACTGAGATAAGTTGCTAATAACATTTTCTTAACTGATTGTCCTTTAGTCAACCTACCCCATACTGTAAGTCATCCAACCCCGGGCATGGAGCTGGTTGACCAGCATGGAAGGTGTTAGAAAAACATTAAAATACCTTAATAATTAACTTTAATAATTTAATCAGATAGCCAAATGTATGCCTTATCAAATATACTAACCGGATTAATGATATTTCGTTCACATAATTTATTAAAAATCAACAACTGGCCTACCAGCCCCGGTCTCCCCTACGTATGTATTCTCGCACCTTTCAACTAACCCGTGATCCACTGATCGATACGTCCTCTTCAATCACTGGCATGATTGATTTCTTTCAATCAAACATTGAAATGCTGTTGTATCGGTGTGGCGGAGTACTTTAGGGACACGAGCTATTTCGCATCATCGTGACAAAGGGGAAGCAACGGGTCCACTTTGCCCTCAAACATCTATCGATCATTCTATCGTCGATAATTGAACACACTCGATGAAACGCGTTCCTTAAATTTAGCGATCATGTGATATGAAGCAGATGAAGAGAGCACGTGGGGTAGGGGCGGGAATGAGGACAAGAAGAGGAGGTGCCGTCCCGCGTCTCGAAGTAGGTACAGCTCGTGGAGGTCGGCGAACTCGACACGACGATCGATGCCAGGTGGGGGATGTACCGGCATCGGCACCGGCATCCACCAACCCTGACGGTGCATCGTTGCCAGTGCCAGATGCAGCCAGACAATCAATAAACTATATACATACCTACGCTAAACGCTGGCAAGTGTCTACATAGAAACGAGCGAAAAATGTTTCGACCAATAGAGACATATAGTTGATACGTTATTCTGTTTTCAATTTTTTTCATTTTTATTCGAATTAATTACTTAATAACAAATATGCCAAAATATACTTTGCTCCTTCCTCTTTAATATGTACTAAGCAAAAACCTGAGAAAATACATACAAAATGAATAAAAAAAATGTTATTTGGACGATCAATTTGGATGTACCAAGCCTATTTACTTTTTCTCTACTTATATAAACGAAAACAGTTAAGTATTGTTAAAATCAAGGTGCACAGATGTACGCTGGATTAGTAAAGAATTGAACAACAAACTTCACATATCTCGCTCAAATGGAACCACATATTTAGGGTGGAACGAAATATAGGGGCAAAATATATTTTTATTATTCATGACTTCTAATAATAGGCGAAACTTGCCTTTTATAAAGTTATTTAAGCTCTGAAATTTTGATCTTGATCAACAAATTTTTTGAGGTGCCGCAAGCCATTCAAAAATTCATATTTACTGATTCTGTGACGTTTGAATGGGTTGCGGCACCTCGAAAAATTTGTTGATCGAGATCAAACTTTCACAGCTTAAATAGCATTATAAAAGGCAACTTTTGCCCACTACTAAAAGTCATGAATAATACAAAAAAATATTTTGCCCCTATATTTCGTTCCACCCTACTACATATATATGGTGTCGAGATAATTCGTCAGTATCAACTAGCCGCGGTCTCCCCAACATATCGTAGTTTGGACGCTGCACGCGTTAGACAACGGATAAGAAACGGATAAACAGATCGACGAAGAGGCGATCGATCGCCGAGCGATTCTACCACAACTACGGCGATCGGCCGTAGCTTTTCATTCGTCAGCGTGCGTGTCATGTTGGGCATTTAATGTGAACACGAACGGAAACTGCCCCGCCCCTTTCCATCCCCCTTCGCAAGGACACTGCATTTTACCTTTACGTAACTATTTGGTATTGTTGTCATCTGTTGTGTAATTGTGATAGCTGGCCATTAGTAAGAACAAAAGGTATCGCAGTGTGCTCCGCGCGACTGTGAGCGCTCACACCTCGCACCACCCTCCAGCCTTTTATCGATGCAATTAACACGTCTTTGTCCCACGTACGCGCAGCTGCCCAACCCAGAGCTGCGCCGTGCATTCCGTCAATGGCAGGTTTTAGTTTTATTTAATTTTGATTGATAAACGGGGATAGCTCCCCATTAGTGGGCATAATTGGTATTACAGCTCAAACGGACAAATCACAAGTTTTGCAAGTTTCTACTAACCGAGTTTCTAAAGCAACTTATGCTAACAGCGAATAAGTCTACGTTAGCACAATATGAATTAGCCACAACTACATATGCGGTTTACAGGGTCCGAGTTGATCATTGAGGAAATATACCGCTGGGGAAGAAAAGTACGCGTGAATCTAAACGGTCTCTTCAGGAGCATAGAAGTTCATCAATTCAAGGAGCTGAGGGCAATTAATAAGGCTGTTAATAATCTAAAAAAAAAATTAAAACCGACTTCAAAAAAATAAAAATACACTAAAAAGTAAAAATAATTTTTTCCCTTATTTAATCTACGACCCTCATATTTCTTGAGTCGGCGCCTCATCATTTGCACTGCGTAAATCTGGCGCTCGACTGGTTGCTCGCAACTAGGCGCTGAAAATGGCTCCTTGCGCAGCCCTAGGATGGTTGGCTACCTACCTGTAAAGCCGGGAATCCCCCGGGAAGCTAAGGTTAGCTATGCTATGCGATGCTATGTTCCAACGTAGCTTTTGATGGGAACGGTTCCATAAGAACGTATCGAAGCTAATTTCTTTAAAACGTAGCATGGCATAGCATCGCATAGCATAGCTTAGCTTATCTTCCTGGTGGATTCCCGGCTCCATCGCATCGCGTCGCAAGACCTTTCCGACTCCCTTCCCACAGCAACTATATAAACCGCAAACTACTGCCACGGTCAGGTCCGAATATACATATGACACTTGCACAATTGCACGCGTGTAAAACTGTAAATGCACCTACGTGCGTACATGGTACATAGGTATTTGTATGACATAAGTGGGTGGGCAGCGATTATTCGGAGCGTGGTTACGCCTACGCCGACGCTCATATAATTGGATTGATAAAGTAACGACAAATCGCGTAATCAGCACACCGCGATAGATGCCTACTCATTAACGGGCAAGTAAACAACCGGCGCTGGTACGTTAGAGAGGGGAAATCAAGCGAGGATCGGGGAGGGTAAAGAGAGAGACACGTTTGCTTTCAAGCGGTTTTATTCACATCGAGTCTAAGAGTACAAAACATTGAACGGAGAATCGAAGATAAAACAGATGCGTGATTACTGATTGTGGGTGATTAGAAAAGGGGTGGATCGGGTGGTTGATCGATCGGCCGGTCGGTCGGTTTGTCCGTAATCCATTGTCGGTGATTAGTAACCGAAATTCCTGAAGATCAGGGGTGGTACGTAGCTGGGGATGGGTAGCGGTGCCGGGTAACTGGTGTAGATCAGCGGTGTGGCGATGTTGGGTAGAAGAGCCGGGTTCAGCGGAGTCACCAACGGGCTGAGCAAAGCACTTGGCGCCGGTGCTGGGGCTGGAGCTGGGGCTGGAGCCGGCGCTGGTGCTGGGGCGGCGATCACCACCGCCAATAATCCCGCAAACAATACCTACATTCACAGACGAGGCGTTAGCTGTTAGGTGTCACTACTTAAGTCTAGCTGATCCGAGTACCTAGACACACTCACCGTCTTGAACATGTCGGCCGCGTGGAATGAACTGATGTATGGATGCGCTAGGAGCAGCTTGAAACGATCATACTCGAAATCGCGAGGAATCGCTGTTTATATAGGCGAAACCGCCACAAAGATTCCCGTCTTCTGCATCCCCCTTCCCTAGACTCGCAATCAGTCTTTTTAGCCGTTTTCCTCGTACCGCGAAGGGCAACAGCCGGTCTTCGAAGCAGCCCGCGAACGAGTTACTCGCGGCCTTCTTGCTGGCCGCTGTAACTTTTTTCCACCGGCCGGCCAATCAACGTCTCCCTTCGGGACTGCGGCAAACGTTTTTTTGCCGTCCATCGGCCAACTGCGTGCCATCGAATCCAGGATTCCTTCAAGGTTGCGCGATCAGGCGTGGTCCAATGATCCGTAGAATTTCCACTTTTCTCAAGCTCGCGCCCGGACCACTTTTTTCCTCAAAGCGCAAACAGGTTTCCCCGTTCCATCGGCCACCGAGACGAGACGACGTTGCCCTTTGTCCGTAGCTGAAAGCGTTGACTGGGGGCAAATTCTCGCCCACGCACCGGAGGATTCACGATCGTCGGCTCGCACTTCCTTAGGGACCAAGTCCGCTGACAAATCCTCGAGGAGAGGTCGCAGCCGCGCGTCAATGGGATGTCTCTCTGCGAGTCACGCGAATCCAGGAATACGTAGCTGCATAATCGGGGATCTATCGATAGCCGTGTATATAGGTAGACACTTATTGTACATTGTATAACGAGCGAAATATACCTTCGTGGTAGAAATAAGAGAACTTGAACTTGGGGGAAAAAGGTGAACGCCTTGCCTTGAAGTTGCTTCAGCCTTTTGCGCGGGCAGAGGAGAGAAGAAGAGGGAGCCGTAAAGTCAGGGAAGGGATTCGGATTCGAATGACTCGCGAGCGAGGGACGCGGAGAATTAACCGGCTGGAATGTTGGTAATTGGACACTGCGCGTTGAATATGTAGAGTATACATAGAGCATTGGATAGTAAGGGAGACTCGGCGAGAAGTAGACGAGAAAGGTACCTAGTTGAAGTTAAACAATTTAGCCACCGTGTGGGAAGCGAAAAGGTGCGCGTAATCGGAGCGGATAGGCCGGCGCGGGTTATCTGGATTGTAACCTTGTTACGCGTTTCGACCGGATAAGCACATAGACGGGGGAGTTATACAATTACTCGGCATGGGTGGTTATGCAATTACACGAACCTCATGCAAGTGTCCGCCCTATGTCATGCCTTTCGATCAAGGTCATCGAAATCGATCCGTCCGCAGGACGTGAATTGAACTGGCGAGAGGCGATCGAATTGAAAACGTCCGCGTTCTCGCGGCGAGTACTTGCGCGAGAACGCGCTGGCTCGCGCGTAGCATGGCAATGCGAGGGCGACAAACGAAATCGATACAGAGGTGATTATACAGAGGAGGTCGCGGCTTTCGCAAGCCGCGTTTCGACTTTTCGTAAGCCACGCGCAACAGCCGCTGGACATCGGTATAAAACCTGGACGCTCCGACGTCTCTGCACTCGTCGCTCGACAGCTGAATCGATAGCAACTACCTGCAACATGTTCAAGTTAACGGTAAGTGGCTGTGCAAGCTGAGCTTCTTCCAGCTTCGCCGCCGTTGCAACCACGTTTCCATTTCTCCCATTTGAACCTGTGTAATATCTGTAGGTTTAATCAATCCAACGCCTCTATTCTCATTTGCAGTGCATCGTCCTCGCCATGGCAGCAGTCGCGTCTGCAGGCCTACTGCCGGCCGCCCCCTTACTCGCTGCACCCGCTCACGCTGCGGTGGCCGCGCTTCCAGCACCCATCGTCACCGCTAGGAGCAGCCAGGTTGTCGCGAGGAACTATAACACTCTGGCCGCCGTACCAGCCGCACCAGGCATAGCTTTTGCCGCTGCACCCGCACAGTTCGGGGCTGCTCTACCGCCGTTCGCAGCCGCAGCCGCACCGTTCACCTTCGCCGCTGCAGCCGCACCGCTGCAATACGCTCCTCTCACATATGCCGCTCCATTCGCGTTACCCTGAAGATGTACGCGTCCTACCGTGTTAGGACACATTATCTCTGTTACTCAATAAAATTACGAATCTAAGCAGAAACAAACGATCTTACACCCTCCTTTTTTTTAAACGACTTTATTCAGCTTTGAGCCTCTGTTTCTAGGGTTCAAATCTGGCAACTCAAATTTAAGCAACTTACGACTATTCAATTGCCTTGAAACGAGACACTGCAGCCGTGCGTAGTTTGGATGGCAATAGAGTATTTAAAAAATATATAACACTGATGGGGGTGAAGAAATTACCCACCAATAAATGTAACTCATAGCCACAATTTCAAACGACTTGAAGAAATCAGCGATTTTTATTTCATGTCTTTTGGACCAATTCCAAAAAAGTTATGCGATTTCAAAAGTTGTAAACTTTCTTCCGTCCGTCTGTGCATATGTATACAGCAATGAAAGATATTTGGAAAGAAGTCTGAGCTTTGAAATGTAAATCCACGAACAATAAAAAGTAGAAAATAAAAAAATATATAAAGAAAAATATTTTTGTTAAACGATTTTATTAAAAATGCACTAAAAACTAATAAAATAAATCTTTTCTTGCACTACAATTTCCATGGAGTTTTGTACACTTTAAACACTTTATTTACACTAGAAATATTTGATTTACACTTTAAATTTCAAGTGTAAATAAATGCGTATAATCGTCAGTTTCTTTGACGCTAAATTACTTTGATACCAAATACTCGTTATAGTCGTGCTTTTCACAATCCATTGTGGGCACGTTTGCGAGTAATCACCAAAATAAAAATCGTCGTACCTAATGTATTAAATTGTCAAAGTTATTAATCGTTGAAGATAGCCCTGCACATCGCGCCGCTGCAGGTGGTGTACATCGATTCAGGTGAACCAATCATCTGAAAGAAAAATGCATTGGGTGGACCACTTCATACACCAAAATCTACAGAGTGGAGTTTTGCCGATGAATTTGAGCAAAAATTGTGGAAGTCACACACGAATAAAATTTTTCCCCCCATTTTTACAGAAAAAAATGGTCTTTAATCAGTTATAAAATGTGTCGGAAACATTCAATATTGATGCGTGAATTCCAGTGTACGAAGGAAGGTATTCTACGCGTCCAGTAAGAATTTCAAGTGAAAATATTCATTGGTTTTAGAGTTATGATGTACACCGTGTTTGAAAATAGTGTTTCGAGAAAAACGGCTTCAAAGTTAAGTTCCCTATGCTAATACCGCTCTGCGTGCACTCAATTACGTTCGCTGCTATTATTCTGCAATTATCCGAATTTCTTCATCAACTTTGTTAAAAAATTTCAGAATCGATAAAAAAAGAAAATCGATTTTTTGAAGCTGAAATAGTCCGCTAACCCCTTAATATCTCGCCAAGGTAACTTGGAGAAAAACCTATTAGATCGAAAAGAGAATGTTTGAACAACAGCGACACCGGCGATCACCATACGATTTTTCCGCGGTGAAAAGGTATAAAAAGGGAAAGTACAAAGTCTCGTTGACGGGCCGGGTAAGAAACAATAAGAACGAGGGGCAAGTGGACAATGACAGGACGCGATCGCCGCCGCCTCGAAGGAATTCCGCTCACGCTCGACGAACGATCTTCGAAACTCACGATTTCGACATGATCGTCTCTGTCGACGTAAAACCTATGCCCGCGTTTCGTATTTAGAACGTGTACAGGCCACACCTAAACGTGCACACTACACAGCATTACCATGATCAGCATGACGAGTCCCCTTCACACGGTTCTAACGACAACTAAGGCCCCACGGTGCGCGTGGTTCCGTTGTTGTTAACAATAAATAAATTCCGTTTCTCCCTTAGCCCCCTTTTCAACCACCAGCGTCGTAATGCAACAGTTACAACACGCCTCCGTTTACGGCTAATCCACTTATAAATACACCTTCATTATTATTTGTTGATGTGCATCAGCAGCTTGCTAATAGCTACCGATAAGGATTTTCATCTCGCGCGTACCTTGAGGAGACAAGGATGGCAATCTGACCACCGTCGCGCGTAGCACATAATAATATCTGCAGGCATATCTACCCTTGAGCCTTGACGGCTTTATGAAAGAAAAAGCACAGGCAGCTAGCGACGAAAGTAGCCATCGCGGGTCTGCCCGAAAACGTATGGATATACTTATGTTACACAAGCAATCCGGTATGCAGAAGCACGTTTCGGACCCGGCGCGGTGTTGCGATCCACGCTGGTAGTGGGAGTACGTTACAGGATCGAAAGCACGTATAAAAGAGCTGTGGCTAATCACGATGGTAGCACAGTGTCCAACAGCGACTCACTCGATACAGTTTCTAGAGAAAAAGTAGTAGTTGCGAGTAAAATGGCTAGCATGAAATTCTTGGTAAGTCGATCGACAGTCAGCTGCAGGCTGTGGGAATTAATTATGAATTTGCGCTTAGAAACATAATTATGTTTGTAGAATAGAATTTTGACGTTTCGTTTTTTCCCTCATAGGTATTTTTCGCCGGCTTGATCGCCGTCTGCTCGGCCGGTTTAATACCAGCGGCATTCCCAGCGGCAGTCCCGGCAGCAATCGCAGCACCGATTCCAGCGGCTTTGACAGTCGGAACTTACGCGACCAGCTACAACGCGCACGCGGTCAATCATGCGTTCGCTGCGCCGTACATCGCCAGCCCCCTGGTCGCCCACGCCGTCGCTACCCCCTTCGTTCATCCGGGCCTCCACGGCGCGGCACTTGTAGCTGGCAGACGCTGATACCTGTGCACTTGAATTGAGTTGCGCGCGGCGCACTTACGTGGTGCATAGACTGCATAGTGCACGACGGGACGATCGAGCATCGATCCGCCTGTGAAGCAATCATCTACAGTCTCCTCTCGTTTACTTCCTACCATTCGATGACAATGTGTTCAGCTTCCGTTTCACTATATAGACCGAAATAAAAGATTTCTTACACGATTCGCCTTGAAAATTCTCTTCCTACGTTTATGTCAATGAAATTCCTCTCCCACGTATCTCCGCGATCCTTGTTACTTTGTAGCAATTGTACTACGGAAAAGAAATGCTTGCATATGTACAGCGGCGGGCGAAGGAAAGTTTACGATTTTTAGAATCGCAGAACTTTTTTAGAATTGGCCCAAACGACATGAGTTTTTTTGAGAAGCTAGAAGGATTAGTTTGCTAAGTGAGGTGTTTCGTCGTTTTGAAAAGATGCAGTTCGTGGGAATAGCAGAAAAATAGTAAATGAAGATTTTTTAACTTTTGGGGAAGCCTGTAATGAAGATTAAAAAAAACCGGTTGTAGATTGAAGTAAGTTGTATACATGCCTAAAATTTCATGAAAATCGGTTAACGTTGCTCTGAGCTATAAACGCTTAATCGCGAAATTCCCGAAATCAGCGATTTTCCACCTTATTCAGCGATCTTTAAGCGTTCGTAGCTCAGAGCAAGTGAAAATTTAGGCATGTATACAACTTAATTCAATCTACAAACGGGTTTTTTGAATTTTCATTACAGGCTCAGAAAAAATTTAAAAAACGTCCTTTAGTATTTTTTTTTGCTATTCCGACCAATTGCTTTTTTTTCAAAACGACGAAACACGTCACTTAGCAAACTAATCCTTCCAGCTTCTGAAATAAAAACTCATGTCGTTGAGACCAATTCTAAAAAACGTTATGCGATTTTAAAAGTTGTAAACTTTCTTTCGTCCGCCACTGTAATGAAATCCGCGCAGAAGCGAAGCCAATTCAAGCAACTATCTATGTAATCGCAAAACAAACGGTCCAAGGCAACCGGAAAACAAACGTCGATTCGTTGACTGCCGTTGCCTGTTTTCGAGCCTTTCCGTTTTTCTCTGCACGCTCGAGACGAATAATTCGCTCTTTCCAAGAAGAATTTTTCGTTTCTCCTGCGGAGATACAAGTACGAATCCGAGAAGCGAACCTGAATCGTACTGAATCGCGGACGATCGAAATCCGTTGACAGACAAGAAGAAACGAGAGACTAGAAGGGAAAAATGCGTGAAATCGCCCATCTGCAAGCAGGCCAGTGCGGTAATCAAATAGGAGCAAAGGTATCACGTTCAGAAAAATTACCCTCGATAATTAAATATGTACATATATGTACAGTGGCTCACAGACATAATCGTACGCTCTTTAAAATCTCATAAAATTTTCAAATTGGTCCAAACGACTTAAGTTTTTCTGTGAAGCTAGAAAGATTAGTTTGCCAAGTGCCGTGTTTCCTCGTTTTATATAATACAAAAAAAAGTTTATGTTAAACGATTTTATTAAAAATGCACTGAAAACTCAAAACTAATTCTTTCCTTGTACAATAAAGTTTTAGTTTTACGGTATTTTCGGTAATCGCGATGCGTCTAGCGTCCCGAACGCAGTGGCTTTTTGTCGTTTTCGTAAAAAATTTGAGCGGCTGATTTCAAGTCGTTTGAATCTGTGGTTATGGGTTATTTTTATTGGTGACTGCGTAACTTTTTCAACCCCTCGGGTTAATCTTTTTCCTATTCCGACCAATTGCAATTTTTTTCAAAACGACGAAACACGTCACTTGGCAAACTGATCCTTCTAGCTACTAAAAAAAACTCAAATCGTTTGGACCAATATTAAAAATGTTATGCGATTTTAAAGAGTGCACGACTATGGGCGTGAACCACTGTAGGTATCTATTTAATTTCTGTTTTTATTAATGCAATGTAGTTTTGGGAGGTGATCTCTGATGAGCACGGTATCGATCCGACCGGTACATACCACGGCGACTCTGACCTTCAGCTAGAGCGCATAAACGTATATTACAACGAAGCATCCGGAGGAAAGTATGTCCCTAGAGCGATTTTGGTCGACCTGGAACCTGGCACCATGGACGCGGTACGGTCGGGCCCGTTCGGCCAGATATTTCGACCGGACAATTTTGTGTTCGGGCAGAGCGGCGCCGGGAATAATTGGGCCAAAGGGCACTACACCGAAGGCGCGGAGCTCGTCGACTCTGTCCTCGATGTCGTGCGCAAGGAGGCCGAGAGCTGCGACTGTTTACAGGGCTTTCAATTAACTCATTCCCTCGGGGGCGGCACAGGAGCCGGAATGGGAACGTTGCTAATATCCAAGATCCGCGAAGAATATCCTGACAGAATTATGATGACCTTCAGCGTGGTTCCTTCCCCGAAGGTAAGGGTTGCGCCGTCCGCCAGCGATCGCCCATCTCGCGGTCTCCCTTCATTCAGCTAATCTTTCTCGCCTCTCGTCGACAAAGGTGTCGGACACGGTGGTCGAGCCGTACAACTGCACTCTGTCGGTGCACCAGCTGGTGGAGAACACGGACGAATCTTACTGCATCGACAACGAGGCCCTTTACGATATTTGCTTTCGCACGCTCAAGCTGACCACGCCGACTTACGGTGACTTGAATCACTTGGTGAGCGCCACGCTCAGCGGCGTCACCACCTGCCTAAGATTCCCCGGCCAGTTGAACGCCGATCTGCGTAAGCTCGCCGTGAACATGGTCCCTTTCCCGCGATTGCACTTCTTCATCCCCGGCTTCGCTCCGCTTACGTCCAGGTGGGTAAACTGTGAGCGACAAGTAGCCAGTGATCTGTCCAACGTATTAATCGTTTCTCGGCGAACAGGGGCTCGCAGCAGTACAGGGCTCTGACCGTGCCGGAGCTCACGCAACAAATGTTCGACGCGAAGAACATGATGGCAGCTTGCGACCCCCGTCACGGCCGTTACCTTACCGTGGCGGCCGTTTTTCGCGGGAGGATGTCCATGAAGGAGGTGGACGAGCAGATGCTGAATATTCAGAACAAGAACAGCAGCTACTTTGTCGAATGGATACCTAGCAACGTCAAGACAGCCGTCTGCGATATTCCTCCCCGTGGATTGAAGATGTCTGCAACCTTTATCGGAAATTCAACGGCTATTCAGGTAGAAATTAGCTCGGTCAGCAATTAGCTACTTAAATAAATCTACTGGACTAAGGTGGGGTATTCTGTGCGGAACTTTAGGAATTGTTCAAGAGAGTGTCGGAACAGTTCACCGCAATGTTCAGGCGGAAGGCTTTCTTGCATTGGTACACGGGAGAGGGCATGGATGAGATGGAGTTCACCGAGGCCGAGAGTAATATGAACGACCTGGTCTCGGAGTACCAGCAATATCAAGAAGCTACCGCTGACGAAGAGGGTGAATTTGACGAAGAGGAGGAGGGCGAGGGAGAAAACCAGTGAAACATGTTTCGCATTACGCTTAAGATCCATAATTCCCTTTGTCTCTTTCAACTCCATCAAGCGTGTAAATCCATCCTCCCATCTCAATTACCGCCTAACCCACACCCTTAGGTACATTCGCCTCTAGCCTCTTGTCAAACTAATCCTAACTATGGATCGCTCTCGTATTGTACTGTTAAAAACATGTAACTTACGTTTGTAATTTATTCTTTCTTGTATTTCCTTGAAACTTGTTCGTCTCAATGTCTTGGGTAAAACCGATCAAAGCCTCTTTCAATTCCCTCGTCGATTTTCTCGCGATGCTTGCGAATCGACGGTTCCATCTTAGTAGATTTAGCAGAAGATGAAGAAGAAGAAGCTTCGCTTGCGTTGTGGTAGGTCTGGGTGCAACCAAAGTCCATATTATTTATAAGTACAATAGCGATTAGGAATATCCCGGAGGCACCTGAAACTCATTGTTTCGCGCCGCAATCCATTGACGCGATAATCGGACAGACCAAGGTCGGACAGACCGCTCTTCCGGAATCCGGATTTCGATGTTACTGACCTCGCGGTGGCTATCGCCGATCTCGAACCGGACCTATTCTCTCATCAATCAACAAATGAAAAATATGGGCGTGGCATTTGCGAAACGCGACCTTGTCGCTGAAAGGTTCGGCCACAATGCTTTACGAAAAGAGGAAAGAGGGAGGAATGGAAGAGGTTTAGGCGAGGTGGACTGGTTTCGGAAGCATCAACCAACACCGCAACGATTGCAATATAGGTATGTATTACACGCGCAGGTCATACGGAATCAAGTGGGCAATTTTCTTTCGCAAACAGTGTCACAATGTTGCCCATATTTTTGCTCGCCTCTGGCCCCTTGGAGCTGTCGTCCTCCCCTTGCGCGATTCTAGATTCTAGTTACATACGCTTCAATATGCGCGTCGCGACGCGGCGCGTCGCGATACCTAGCCCAAAGTGGGCGTTAAAACGGCTTACCAATCGTTACTCAATCCCGCTGATGCTCCAAGCAAACACGAGGTGTAACGTAACGTTATCGGTATCGGCATTAACAGCGACGAATTCAGGTGCGTTACGTTATCGTGGAAATAGATACCGGATTACCGGATGGGCATCGCGTTTATTAATTAACGTACGGTCGGTTAACTAATTGGAGTTATCTCGAAATACGAGGGTTGTTTGCCCGTTATAGACTCGTGGATGGATCCATCATAATCCGTGCGTTTCGTGAGATAAGATTCTCAGATGTTCGATGGAGAATCGCCGCGACGAATCTTCATCGGGGTATCTCTCGCGATTCAGTTCGGAAAGAAATCCGATTCGAAAGCATTCGAAACGCTGATATCGCAGCGAATCGCGCAGACTGGAGATGTCAGGCGGTTAAACTAAGGGAACGGTATCGAGGATTCCAGGAGCGCGGAGGGGAGACCGGGGTAAAGTGAGCCGAAAGAAGTTTGAAGTCGAATAAAACTTTTCCCTTTTAGTGAAAATGGTGGGAAATAGATTTATCATATAATTTAAACATTAGTATTGATAAATGACGAATAGCAATACTTAAAATAAACTTAGAGTGTATTAAAATTCAACTTGAAAAGAACACGCGAAATCGAACTGTATAAATTACCATATATGGGGTAAAGTGAGCTGAAATAAAATACGTTTAATGAAGGATATAAATAAAATTAACTTTATCAGAACTTTTAAACTATTTAAACTATTTTTTTTTAAATATATGTCATCCGCGTATTTCTTCGTTTCTTTATTAAATACATTTACTGTATTCTTGGGTACATTGCTATTATTTTCCCATCACATTTAATCAAAAGTTACTAATATCGACAGAAAAACCGTTTCTGAAGTGTATACTTTATATATAAGGGGACTAAAATGATTATTTTCAACTGGTGAACTGAGTTCACCACGCGCCTGGTCGTGTAACTCTCACTGGCGCGCGCGCCCGAGGGTTAATACCAGTTTAACGTCAATAATTTGCACTTTGTAACAATTGTGGATACTTTGTATACTTATTCCATCTAAATAATTTTTTTAACAAAAGCATTTTATACCTTTTTATCAGAATTTTTTTCAAATGGGCTCCGATAATTTTGGGAAGACATGTTTCACGTAAAAATAAAGATGTTTTAGGATATTGCCCACATCACTCGCGCATCTTTTCTTTGCAGCTCAGTTTACCCCAGTCACTTTACCCCGAATATGTGCTCAGCAGTAAATTAATTATTTAATAATGTTAGGAATAATGTTTCCTCAAACGCGTGTACATGTATGTTTGTAAACTTGTTTTAAACACGCAGAAAAAACTTGCAGTTAAAATAACACATTTCTGACTCACTTATCCAAAAAGCTAAATTGAAACGAAAGCCAATCGGAAGTCTCTAGAACTTAATTTTTAATTTTTTAAACGAATTTACATTTTTATCGATATCTAAATATATTCTCTTGTTAAAGAATAACTTAGAAAGCTCATTTTACCCCGGGCTCCCCTGTATGTATTTACATACATATATGTGTATATACCTACCGAAGCGTTTACCCGCAAATAGAATTCAACCGGTCTTTCTGCACGTGGACTCGTGTGAATTCATAGTCCTTGACAGTGTACTAGCTCTGCACTACGTGGTTGAAAGGAAGCATGAAAAGACCCTGAGCCGCGGCGCGGCACATGGATCCGGGACGAAAGGACGAATCGCCTCGGACCAATATGAAAGAAGGACAAGAGAAGCGGAGTCGAGGCGTAACAAAGCTGTATACTTGAAGACGGGCGGCGTTCTGGTGGGAGAGGTCAATCTGGCGGAATAAAAGGGCAGCGGCTTGGCTAGTCGAGCATCATTCGATTCTCAGCAATCTCAGCTGTCGATCAACAAGTCACTTAACACTGTCAGCCCGAGCGAGAATCCAAGCCGCTACCATGTTCAAAGTTGTCGCTCTGTTCGCCGTGTTGGCCTGCGTCTCAGCCGCCCCGGCACCTGCACCCGCTCCAGGATTCCTGGCGGCACCTCTTCACGCGGCGCCGGTACTCGCCGCGGCGCCGCTCGCGCTGACGCACACCGTGCCCGTCGCCACCAGCTACGCCAACACCTACAAAGTCTCCGTGAAGAGTCCACTGGTGGCCACAGCTCCGTACATCGCTGCCGGACCCTTGCCCGCCGCTACCGTCGGCCTCGTCAAGACCGCAGGCATCGCTCCGTACATCGCTCACGCTCCGCTCGTCGCAACTGGTTTCACCTACTGATAGAGCCAACGTCACCTGCACCTTCGCCTCCAACTACTCCGCGACTCTAGGCCCAAGCAAATCGCCTTAGAGCGCTCTAGCTCCGACCATTTCTCTTCAGCGAAAATGATCATCATCACTCGCCACGCTGTCGGCTAATCATTCGCAATAAAATCTCTGAATCTTCAACACAACCCTGCGCTCGTCTTCTCTGGCCTCAACTTTTCCTCCTCGCCCCACTCGTCCTCGTCTCTCGGATGAATTTTTCTGTCTGCGTGCAGCGATATACCTAAGTAGACCTATGTACACGCATACTCGGCCAGCAGTTTGTTTCAGCTGCAACTGAAGAACCAGCCCGGTGCCGCGAATGAAGGTAGGTACGAATCCACCAACCGGTTGTAACGATGAATCCGATTTTTGTGGTCACAGCAACAACTCCCTCGTCCCTTCGTCCCGTCACATCTTCCACGCAAACATTCGCACAGAATCCTGCATTCTCACACAATGCTTTTGCTCCATTGAGTCTTTTGGACGGTTTTTAAGACAGAGTAATCGGTGATGCGATATTTATATTCGCTCGATTTTCTCTGGGTTTCTATGAACCAATCATTTTTCGGAAACGGCTGAAACGAAAATGGTTGGTCGTCGACCGGTATTATTTATGCACCGATGCATTAAAAATCTCTGCGCTGGGAAATTATACTCGAGGAGTTGGGATTTAATCGGCGATCTGAGGGTGGAGCAAAGTTACAGAGCGACAAGTCCCGCCCCTAATGTCGAAGAAGAACGCGGCACGGCGATGCGTAGGGGCGTGCGGTCTTCGGAACCAGGACGAGTTTCCTTTTTACGGCACCCCCGGAGCCTCTATAAGTACGAGAGCTTCGACTGGATCCTCGACCAGAAATAACCGTGCGTCTCGATCCGTTCGCAAAGAGATCGTGGAATCGTCATGTTCAGATACGTAAGTACCTACAGTAGGGTGGGTCCTATTTTTCGACTTTCAAATTTTCTGCGGGACACCCCCTAGAATTGTGCCACTGGACGAAGAATTACTCTGTGCAAAATTAGAAGCCAATCGGACAACGGGAAACCGTGCCGATTTTCTCCATTGTAGTATATCGTTAACGCTTATCTATATATATATCAAGAACTAAGGGTCTAGAGGAAAATCTGACTACTCCACGCGATGCAGCAGATATTTTCCCATCGGAAAACATCAATAAAAGTGGTAAGTCACGTTTTGTTTTCAATACCGAAGCGAAATAGTTTGGCGAAATGTGCAGCGCCGACAGTGCTAGTCGCGCGCGTTTAAGCGATTCAGTATTGAAAACAAAACGTGACTTACCAATTTTGTTGATGTGTTCCAGAGGCAAAATTTCTGCTGCAGAGGCAATTTTCTTCTAGACCCTTGGTTTTTAAAATAAATTTAAAGATATCTGCAAAAATTGGTGCATTCTCGGGTGTCCTTTTCCCTTTGATCTGTTATTTATAATTATATAAAAAAAAATTTCAGATTAACCTTCGTTTTTGAAGGTTAATTTTTTAGATTTCAAGGTCATGATTTTTTTCTCTAGAGTGCTCTTATTTTTTGTTTCTGTATTGTTGCCGAGCGTGAAATGACAAATTCAACCATATATAAACATGTATATTAACGATATACTGCAATGGAGAAAAAGGAGTAACAAAAATAAAACATTTTCAAATTCGATGCGGCACGGTTTCCCGTTCTCCAATCGATTTCAAATTTGCACACATTATTTTTGTCTTCCAATGGCACAATTCTAGGCGGTGTCCCCCGCCAAAAACCTCAAAATTATTTTTCGACAAAAATAACTAAGGCAAAAAATTATTTGAAATAAAAATTCGTGTACGAAATAATTTTCTGCCCATCTCTGGTCCACTCTAACCTACAGTGTAGTGTTCTATATCAGCTCGCATCGTGTCACTCTTCTCTTGTACGAAGTCGGAGATGAAGCAACGCGGCCCATAGTTGTCGACTAAATTAACTACTTAGACCAAGCGCTATCGGTTTCGCCCTCCCAGGTCACGATTTAACAATAAGTCAAGAGTAAGCATTGCCTTCTTAGATTATCCTCGTCGTTGCGGCTGGTACGGCTTGCGCCGCTCCAGCTTCCCCGTCGATATCAACGTTGGAATCTACAGGGAAGATACCGGAATCATCGCTACCATCATCAGCACCAGCTCCGACTTTGGCACTGGCTTTAGCTCTGGCTCCAGCTCCAGCCGCAGCACCAGCTCCAGCCTCAGCTTTAGCTCCAGCTCCGGCTCTAGATCCAGCTCCTGCTCCAGCTCCAGATCGAATTCCGGAGCCAGCTCCGATTCCGGCTTTAGCAGCTGCACCACAATCGCTGCCATCATCGTCATCGACAGCCGAGTTGTCCGCGGGACGATCTCCCGCCTCGGCTCCAAAGGCTCTCTCTCTGTTATCTCCAATCAGAACCCCAGCATCGACTACAAAACTGACGCACTTAATCGCACCCCTGCCGGCATCGATAGCCGCGACGCCCCTTCTTCCACCACTGCAGGTTTGAGTCATTTCGCTTGCGCGTTTGCTCGAGACAAGTCCCTGATTTTCATTATTCCCCTCTACATTCGTTTTAGCTCTCCGAGTACGCTTACGTCGTACCAGCTCTGGCACCTGTCGAACTACCAGCGGCACCTTCCAGCTACTCCATCGAACAACACGGCTATCGCATTACCTACTGATCCTGCGGACCACAAATCGTCAGCGATCACTCTCACGACTCCACCTGGTAACTCACAACTCTCATCGTTCATCCATCTCTATGGCACACAGATGAATTCGTACGCAATGTAACGGCAATCAATTTCAAATACATATCCTCTCAGTAAGATGATAAGTTTCTTTAAATTCTCCTATCTCCCTTTTACCACGTTTCTCTCGAGTGCTCTGGCTGCGTAGGCGTTAGAACGACGGTCAAGTTTCTTCAATGTGCGAACCGTAATAACTAGGTACTTAACACGTCATACGTAGTGCTCCTTCTCGAGAATTCTTTCTCAGAAATTTTATAATTGCTTATTTCTTATTTCTCGAGAAATACTGTTTCTCCCGTGAAACTTAGGTCTAGGAAATCGCGAATGTATAAACACTTCTACAATTTATAAGTTTCTTTAAGTTCATAAACTTAAGGTAAATTAGAATACTGGTATTCCAAATTACTTGCACCTTAACGAAATCGATACTTCCTGACATGTTTCATTTGGACCAAAGTGTCGGCTACTCTTTGTTCTTTATTATTACCGAGAGTTTGAGATATAAAAGTTTCTTAGTTCCCCTATGATACTATGCAGTTTTATTTGTTCGCATCCTCTGCCACAATTTTTTATTCGACTTAAACTAAGTGGTATTCCAAATATACTGCACTTTCTCTACGCATTACATACTCGATAGTAATCTGACGGTGATCCGCGCAATCGCCTAATAAGTGGACACTCGAAAAACCCAGGGGTTACGAGCTGCGAGTTACGAGACAGGGTGGAAAACCCAGATTACGCAATCGGAAGGCTGACGAAGCGGTGCTACGCAAACGTATACATGTATGTTTGCTGGCAAGCCCACCCGACAGCCAATGCGGCGTTATTCTCCCCATCGTTGAATGAAAGAAACAACACCGATTCAGTTCCACACATGGATTCACTTGCATCTACGAAACCACGCGAATTTTCGACAACACGGGGAGCACTTTCTCCCGGATCTCTCAGCAGGGAAATGGAACGGTGAACTGCAGAAAAAAAACTTGTTAACGAGGAGGGAACAGTGACACTCGCAAACGTAGCTACACGCTCCGAAAATCCCTGCATCCAAAATTCGAAATTCTTACATCCCCCGCGCATACGTCATTCGAGAGATGAAGCTTCTGTTCGTCCGCTCGTTCGCTTCCAAATCCGGGGAACGTCTCTGACGCCGAACAATCGTCCGTTTACTTTCCCCGAGCGCTGACACGACGATAGAGGAGAAACTATCAACTTTCTTACAGCCACGTCATTCTAGGCGCTTGCTCGATAATTTGATGGTAATGAACTTTGAACAACAGATATCTGTTACCGATCTATTTCAATGTGAAAATATTCGTCCATTAAAACACAATATGTAACGAAAATATTCGGACACTTTTTAAAATCGCATAACGTTTTTAGAATTGGTCCAAACGATATGAGTTATTTTTAGAAGCCAAAAGGATTAGTTCGCTAAGTGACGTGTTTCGTCGTTTTGAAACAAAATGCAATTGGTCGGAATAGCAAAAAAATAGTAATGGTCGTTTTTTAAACTTTTTTGTGAGCCTGTAATGAAAATTTAAAAAGAAACGTTTGTAGATTTAAGTAAGTTGTATACATGGTGAAAATTTCCTCAAAATCGGGCAACGTTGCTCTCAGCTATAAACGCTAGAAGATCGCAGAATAAGGTCAAAAATCGCTGATTTCGGGAATTTCACGATTTTCCACCTTATTCTGCGATCTTTAAGCGTTTACAGCTCAGAGCAACTGAAATTTTAGGCATGTATACTTAAATCTGCAAACGAGATTTTTAAATTTTCATTACAGGCTCAGGTAAAAAAGTTGAAAAAGCGACCTTTACTATTTTTTCGCTATTCCCACCAATTGCATTTTTTTCAAAACGACGATTTACGTCACTTAGCAAACTAAATTGTTTTACCTGCTAAAAAAAGCTGAAGTCGTTTAGCTTAATTGAAAAAAGTTATACAAATTTAAAAAGCGTCCGAATATTTTCGTTACTCACTGTAGGTGCCTAATTACCACGGATAAGATGCTCAGGAAATACAGATCCACCTACGTAGACCGGATGAATACTACCAGAGTACATATGAGGCAGTGGGAGCAACAACGGACTAACCCAAATTTTTTCGAAATTGAGTTAGTAGTAATAATGTATTCCAATAGGCTCTACTAATCGTATAAAATAAGAAAACAAAATATTTTTCAATGTGAGTTAGTCTGTTGTTGCTCTCACAGCCTCATATATCATAAACACCCTTACCGACAACATATGAAAACGATTGGTCGGGTCGCGCTGAGGAAAAGTACTTATTTTCTTAAATTAGCATGCTCCTCCGTTGCGTTGGTCGGGCGCGGCGCGGCGTTCCGTATTCGCAGTTGCGCAATCCCATTAACGAAAATCCCGTGTTACACAATTTGCTTGCGTATATATTATATCTATGAATACATACGACGTCTGTACGCACGTCCATGTAGCTCGCCTCGCCCTGTGTCGTACCGCGTTATTCAGACTCAGACCCCAATCACCCAACCTTGCTTCGATCGATCGTCAAATTAATTTAGCATTTATACGCCACGTTATTACCTATTAATATCATTATTATGAACGATGCGAAAAGGAAGCTCAACTTAAGGACAGCTGGACCATAATTCTACATATAACTACCTAGGTACCTACGTAGGCGGAATGCAACGAGTAGGTAGATAATTCCAATTGCAATGAGGACTCAAAGCAACATAGGTACATGAATTTAGGTTTCCGTGAATCCATCAATGAGACTACCACCAGCGGGAACACCGAAAGTGATTGGAAGAATAAAGATAGGCTCTCACTACGCCTCGCCTCGCCTCGGCTCAGTTTATTCTTCCTATGCTTTTCTTATGTATTTTGACAAATTGACTCACACTGCGCCTCGCCTCGCCTCGCCTCGCCTCGGCGCGACTCCGAGCCGTGGATTCTTCCTCGATAATATTTTGAGGAAGAAAGGCGAGGCGCAGTGTGAGTGGATGCAATGCCACCGCTTTCGGTGACCGCTGAAAGACTATGGAAGAGGATCTCTGAGCAACTGACCAAACACATAAACCGAGGCAAGCTCAGATATCTTCAGCTACGGCAAACCCGAGGCGTCGCGAGCCTAGATGTGAGTGCGAATAAAAGTTGCACCGAGGCGAGGCGTAGTGAGAGCCTACCTTAAAGCAGGATATCGACTTTGCGAGGCTTCCTCGCGAGGCACGCCTCGCGGAGTGGAGAATCTGAAGACTCCCTCGACACGATCACTTTGCGCAAAGTGAAAAGGAACGGGGAATCCACTCCGCGAGGTCTGCCTCGCGAGGAAGCCTCCAAAGTAGCTACCCTGCTTAAAATGAGGGGAGGCGAGGCGCAGCGGGAGCCTACCTTTATGCGTCAATTGACGACATCGCGGTTTTCACTGTTTTCTACCAGCACAGGCACGAGTATACGTGCACCGTAGTACAGTGCGGATCGAAGAATATACCCATCCAAGACGGATGTCCGGCTGTAGGATGAGTCACGAATCTACCCCACCGAGTAACTTCGTACTCGGTTTCAGCATCTCCGAAAGGGACGTCTATATAAGATACGAATGGCATCGGTAAGCGCGCAGAGTAACCTCGTTCACGGAGAAAGTGTTCGGTTAGAGAGCGAAACTCGACGACGCATCGCGGAGGCTCGCTGCCAGTCGACAGTTACCAAGAGTCTCGTAAGAAAGAGGATCGTGCGAAGCATCGTAACGCGACCAGATCCACCAGATCCACCCTGACTAAGGTAAAAACACTTTTCTTTTGCCCCTTAATAATTTTATTCCCTTCGTTACACTGTACCTCTGCACCTCTTCTACAGAGGCACAGTGCTCTCCTCTTCACTTTGTTAAACAAGCATCAATCTGCCATTATATCAATGAAAGAAAATGCGCGCCAAGCAAAAGTGTCGCGTGTCTTGCGGCTCCCTATTATGCAACAACTTTCACCGGCTTCGAAACTTTTCGAAATAGCATCCATTTGAAGAGGCGCGTGTAGGCGCGCGCGTAGGCGAGTAGGTGTAAGCGCCAGTGTGGTAGGTATAGTAGCTAGGACAGGCGCAAGACCTTGCGTCCTCACGGCCCAAAGACCAGTTTAGCCACTTTCTCCCGATATCCTCTCACTTTCGTCTCAACAGAACTTCTTCTGTCGGTTGTTTCGCTCGACACGTTCATAATCGTTTCGTTCCCCTAGCTCGCTTGACCAGGATGAAGCTGTGGCTAGTTTGGCTCCTCGGCATAGCCGTGAACAGCTTGGCGGCCGAAACACCGATCGAGTTATCGTCACCGGTGCGTTTCGACCGCGCGATAAAAGCTGAGGGCCGCGAATGGATGTGGGGGAAGGAAGAAGGGGTGGAAGCGCCCAGCGGATCTGAATCTCAAGGAGAAGAAGCCACGGACGAAAGGGAGAGCGAGGGGAGAAGATTCGTAGCAGAGGCAGACCTTGAAGTTGCGGACGATCAGACCGGCTCGAGCGAGCAACGATCGGTAAGTGGCGCGCGATCACTTTTCACGATCCACTTTCAAATGGAACTTTCAAATCGAGCTTTCGTTCCGCAGGCGGAGTCTGTGATCGAGGATATTCTCGTCTCCAACCGACAGGGTCGTAACATCGAGGGTTATGATCAGGTGTACGCCGACCCGGCTGTTAAGAACGCCCTTCAATTGGGAAACGACACGGTCGCGCGGACGTACATCAGAGACAAACTCTGCACGCTCGGATTAATGAACGTAAGTGGACACACGGGTGAACGTGAATCGGGCAGCCAACTGAGCGAACGTTTTCAACATTTTACAGTGCGAGAACGTCGAGGGACGTCGGCCCTATTATTCCCCTCATCGTGGCATATATCCTCAGGACATAATCTACGCCCAACCCGTCACCATTAAGCCAGTCGGTAAACCGTTGCCAGCTATTCCAGTGAAGCGGCCTTATGGGCCTTATGGGTCCTTCGGGCCGGGCAAACCCGTGCCACCCCAGCTGCCGCCCACTGCCAGCTTTGCCTCGTCTGGGCCCAGCTTCAGCGGCCCGTATCCTCCGGTTCCGCATTTCCCTTCGACGCCCAGCCTGGTCGGTCCCTACCCGGCGTTCAAGAAGCCTGGCCCCCTCACGCCGCCGTTCCCTTCCAAGCCGGTGTACGAGGCGGGAACAGCGGTGGCGGGCGAGGATTTCGAGTACGAGGGCCACAATCAGTTCATCGACAAGAAGCAAATTGCCGACGCGGTTCAGCAACACGTCCATCATCACTACCACCACTCGGAGGGGACTCAAGGTAATCCATCGCTCAGCTACGGACAGAGCGATGGGCCTGGGATAGGGATCGTGGGTAGTCCGTCGGGTCTAGCGGGTCCTGGTAGCCTCGGCGCATTCAACCCTGGCTTCTCGGACTTGGACGCCTACAAAAAGGCGTTCAAGGTGCACGGGGGCACCAGCAACAACGATGCCAATGGTTCGCCCAGTTCCGAATCGGCGAGCAGCTATGCCGAACGGTACCCTCTTTACGAGAAGCCCACGCGAGACACTTTCTACGGAAAATCGGATAGTCAGAAGGCGGGCAAATATTTGACCGGCGGCAACTACTTCTCCGCCAACGCTGTTCGCGGCCAGGGCGGTATCAATGATTATCCTGTCGTTGGATCCACAGCGGGCAACAGCTACAACTATTACGACGACAAAAACAACAACAACCACAAGAATCACAACAACGGCAATCAATACTTTGGGAACGACTTCTCAGCCGGTTACGCGCCGCCCTGCGTTTGCGTTCCGTATGAGCAATGCACTGGCAACGAGAACGCCGGACGCAAGGACGATCTCTTCCTGCCCATCGATCCCCGCAATTTGAATAAAAACATCGAAGCCGAAAATAGCGACGCGACGACGACAGTGGTCCAAGGGTTAGGGAATGGAACGTCGACGGTCGTACGTGTGTCGAAGCAGAGTGACGCGGGTAGCTCGACGACTCCAGAAGCTACCAACCTTAACGCCAGGACAAAGAGGGAGACCGACAGCGTCGAATCTACGAACAATCAGGCGAAAACCAAAGCGTTGGCTACAGAAGGGGTAAGCCACCGAAATTAATTTCTTATTGTCGTAGATCGCAGCCTACTTACTCTTCTCAGACCTATGGCTCGTAATCTAACCCGTCGCAGTGTAGGATCCGCACTAGGGTGGCTCTTATTTTCGACTTTTGTACTTCCTTCGCGGCAACCCGAAACATTGCAGATTTTTTTTGTTATTATTTGGAACTATTCTGGGGGGTGCCGCGAAGAAAATCTGGAAAACAATTTCACCGACAGTAAATAAGAGCCACCCTACTGTATACAGTGTATACTATACACTGTACACGTGGGTATGCAAGCACGACATACCCGTTCGCCTTACAATTAGCACTACTTAAGTAGTAACCCTAGCAGCATTTAGCGTTGGCATTTTGATGGCCAACTAATTCCCAACTTGGGGATACTATGGGTCAACCAGAAATGCTACTAGGGAGGTTCCTTTGTATCGCGATTCTCGACGAACCCGCGTAAATCTGCGTAGCTCCGTATCCGTAGATATTCAGTAGACTCGCACCGGTCCGCGTACGAAACTGGACGGAACGCAACGCAACGGAATACGCGATAAAGCTGGCGCATAAAGCACGAAAACACGCGCATGGCACATGTCTGGAATCTCTATCTGCGTGACTGTTGGACTCTCTGGTTGCAGAGACTCGATGCTAGCGATCTGGACTCTTCCAAATTAAACGTGAAGCCGACTTGGGGGATCAGTTTCGGCCTACCGCAAACCGGCGGTCCGTACCCGGTGAATCCTTACGGTGGCAATGCCTTGGTAAATCCGTACGGGGGGTACGGTTTGCCGGAGCAAGGCATAAACTTAGGTCTGCTTTCCGTGAATCCTCTGTTAGCCGTACAGTTCACCAAAGACGAGTACGGCGAGAAGGTGGTAAAGCCGTTTGTTAATTTCCACGTCACGCCTAATCGCAATGCCGTGCAGAAACTCGGCCACCTGCTCGCCCACAAGAAACAGTTGCTGTACGAAAATCACGGAGCCAATTATGCGGTCCCATCGAAACCTTACCTGTTTCACGAGAAACCGCATTACGCGAAACCAATCTATCCGCCCTATAGTTACACGAGCCACCGCGAGCCGTCTTACCCGAACGAATACGGCAACGATTACGATTACGATTACGATTACAATCACGAGGATCACTCGGAGCATTATTACGATAGCGCGCGTAGCAACGGCGACAAAAATGTCGGGAGCGCTGGAAAAGTGTCCTTCCCGAGCAGAAGAAAGCGCGACGCGCGATCCCTTAGCGAACAGCCGCAACCGCGGCTGCAGTTGTCGCGCTTAATACTAGCGGGAAATACCACCGAGGTAAGTATGTAGGTATGTAGCTATGTAGACGAGCAACACCCCGAACGATCTGACCGCGCGCAGCGTTTAATCCCCTCAACGATCCTCTAATTCTAAACATCGTATTCGTTATCGGTTATCCAACCATTAATCTGCTTTCTCAACAGAGACAATTCGGCGGCGGCGGTGCTCGAGTATGCAGCCCCGGCCACGTGTGCTGTCCGACGAGACAACTAGGAGCAACGAAACCGCGCGCTGGACAATGCGGAGTCAGGTACACTCAGGGCATCAACGGACGAATAAAAACCCCCGCGAACGTGGACGGTGACGCTGAATTTGGTACGCGCACGCATATATATATATAACACCAATATCGCCACGCCTACGTAAGTGTAACGTAACGACCGATCGATCGATGATTCGCAGGTGAATACCCGTGGCAAGTTGCGATTCTGAAGAAAGACCCGACGGAGAGCGTGTACGTTTGCGGCGGCACTCTTATCTCCTCTAAGCATATCGTCACAGCGGCACACTGCGTGAAAACCTACGCGGCTCGGGACCTTCGAGTTCGACTCGGTGAATGGGACGTAAATCACGACGTCGAGTTCTATCCGTACATTGAACGAGACGTGGCCACTGTCCACGTGCACCCGGAATTTTACGCCGGCACCCTCTACAACGATATCGCGGTACTTGGGATCGATCACGAGCTCGACTTCCAAAAGAATCCGCACATCAGCCCTGCCTGTCTGCCGGACAAACGCCTAGATTTCACGAGAACCAGGTAAACACTTAGCTGCGTATCACTAGTTACGTTATCCAAGTGCGCATACGTATGCATACGCGCTGTCCCAACTTTCTTTTCATTGCTCTGAAATCTCGAAACAGATGCTGGACCACCGGCTGGGGTAAAGATGCCTTCGGAGATTTCGGCAAGTATCAAAATATACTGAAAGAAGTGGACGTGCCAGTGGTAAGCAACCAAATCTGCGAGCATCAGATGCGTCGAACCAGGCTGGGGCCATCTTTCAATCTGCATCCTGGGTTTATTTGCGCGGGGGGTGAAGAAGGGAAGGACGCTTGCAAAGGCGACGGTGGCGGTCCAATGGTGTGCGAGGGACAAGGCCGTTGGCATTTGGCGGGGGTCGTGTCGTGGGGCATCGGTTGCGGGCAACCTGGAGTGCCGGGTGTCTACTCCCGCGTCTCTTATTACCTCGATTGGATCCATCAAATTGTTAACCGTTACTAACACTAACCCCTCCAATCATATTTCGATCACTCATCAACTCGAAACCGCCGAAACTTTCGGCCCGAAACCACCTTTATACACTTCCGTTCCCCTTCCTCTTCCCCTTCCCGCTCCATACTTGTCCATTTCGGTTTAGATACAAAATATCGCTTTTCATGAATATGATCGCCAAGAAAATCCAAAGTTCTACGACCGCGTATAATTTATAATATACATACATGTATAACGTAATATAAGATGTACAGGAATATATTTATGAGATATATAAGTGCAGATATAGGAATTTACCTCAATTCCATAAGCAATTCATTCCTCGGGACCCCATCACGCGGGTCACACCACTCAAACTAGCGTGCCTATTTAACCATTTCCGAGTAGATAAGCAGATATGTAAGACGATTTTTTTACACTTTACATTCTGTTTCCTAAACGTAGAAATCCAGAGATGTTGCGATTTTTCGTACGATAAGTGGCAGGAGGTAGACGCGAAGACATATGTATGTCATACGATGAGTTTGCCACAAACCTGACTAAACGTTTCATTCAAATAAACTTTACACTTTACAACTTTCAATCACCGATACGCGTTAGAGATTCAGTTATTATTTAAGTACACAGGTACATATAAATACATCTTAATTTAGTGGAGACATAAAATAACTTCGTAACTGATAAGCAAAACAATATAAAAACATTACGAGAAACCAAACATGTTTTACTTGCTTGCTAAATACACAACTTTCCTTTAAGCACTTGTCCGACATAGCATAAACGAGATAGCTTCGCCTGTGGTTTGTTTACGTACATATGCATTCTCCAGAGCCCCCTTACCATTTTCGTGTCGCATACATCCTTATCGATTGAAAGTGAAATTCCATCGCAATCTTACTTATCGGTTAGAATTGAAACTAAATGTAGTGAAAATTGCTACGAAACAACGCAAATGTGAATCGATCTGGATGCACGCTACACAGTACTCGCAGAGTGTAACCCGGACCGGGTAGTAAAAGTGACAATAAGTGCGCGCTAATTTCTCACAAAGTCGGTATGGATTTGAGTTCAGTTTATGTAACATCTCACTTCCATAAGATGTAAACTCATACATATGTATGTCACGACTGCGGCGGTACTCAAGTATGTACGAGTACTAGACTTGGATTTCATGTCAACTGACAACACGTGCGCTACAATGAGTTTCTTCAACGCGATCGAAATGACAAAATTATACGAATTATCACGAAATAGGGGAGAATTCTGTTTGAGGTTATCAAGCTCGATTACGGTTTAACCGGATGAAATGGAACTTGCTGTTCTACATATTGTGCCGTCCAATTGAAAATATTGGTCGCGTCACGCGTGCCATGTCGCTGCGATAGCTTCGGGGGCCGGGGCCGTGCCGCGTAAACTTAACTCGCGCACGCGCAACTCGATTCGCCTGGTTGTTTGGAAAGGAGAGGTTAGGCCGCAGTTTCTTCCGTTTAAATAAAACATCGAATATTGCTGGTGACGCGGCAACTCGCGAATTGATGAAAAATGCCGATAAAATTTATCGGCCGAAAAACCACGTTCAAGGGGAAATCCTTGTGGGAAATCTTGGGAAATCTGAAAAACTATGGCGTTGGTAGAATGGTGATACGAAGCCAGTATCAAAGGTATCCCGAAGCATCTTACATGAGAATACTGAAAGTGGCTGCTTTACCGAACCCTAGCGACAGTTACGTACGTGTTCTCTCGTGACTTTGCTCCACGATACCTGGCACGTGAAACCAGACGAGGAATAATCGACGAGAAACGTGAAACGAATCTGCGTGTTGCAGGATCCTCGGAAGGTAGTGGCACTCGTCGAGAGAACATTCAGAGGTGAAACAAGTATGAATCCGGTCCAAATAGAATCGGTAAGCTATAAATCGGATTACGTCCTGATACCGAAAGATCAGGAGGCAGAATATCTGACTGCGACTAACCAAAGAGACCATAAACTCCTGCCCAGCACAACAGAATTTCCACCTCTCCTCAAGGAAATTCTAATGCGCCAGGCAAAGCAGACAGCAGAACTATGTGCAGACGAACCAAAGCTACAGCTCCGATATAATTTAAAAGGCATGAAAAATTACAGAGTTGCCAAGGACGGTGAAACGCCTACTGTCCATCTAACAAGCACGAGTACTACGTTGTACAGAAATGTTGCGCGCGATTCATGATCTCTCGTGAATCCACGCATCGATCTATCCCTGTAATTGAATAAAAATTAAACATTTTCCAAAGGATCTAAGATAATCCAAACCAAACGACTCGTCCACCTGGATGCCACAATTCCTTTTCGAATTTAAAAGGTATCTCTCATTGCTGATTCTGAACCTTCGCGCGTGGCATAGAACATGGTACGGTATTTCTTGCAACCATCTGTATCTGTGCCCATTATCCCATGTTTGGCGTAGCTCCGTATCAAATCTGAGAGCACATTTGAGATTATTACTTTGGCATCATTGACTTAGGCTTTAGAATAGCTACTTAAATACATACGTGATGTCTTCTGTTGCCCAGCATCGGAGGCAGCCCATTTCTCAAAGGAAATTATATCCTCGGGTTAATATAGATAGATATATCGTGAGATATTTCGCGTTTCGTTTCTCGATCGCGCTTACCTTCCAAAATTCCCTCATTTCCTGAACATCCGCGCGTTTCCGTACGAGCCATCCACGAACGTATCTCTGTAAGCGTAACGCTGCCTCGTCCTCGCTCCACAGCCACGATTTTGGGTAAAATGGCCTAGGACTAGGGACAGAGTAAACCTAAAACGGCTGGCGCCTTTTCGCCGGATACAAGCATAGCTACATAATCCTTTCTTTCACCTACCACTCGCGCAACCATTGCTTGAATTCCGGAATTTCGAAGACGGTCAATCGTGGCGAGTATCGCTTGGAACGTCGTGGATTGTGATTCCACAAAATCTCCGCGATAAAATCTAGACCATTGAAGCGACACTTTTGAACCTACAATTAGGCGATGGGATAAGGACCACGCGTCGTATCGGGCAGACGGCGTGAATTATGCCGACTATGCGAACTGTTTGTAAATATGTAGGTATCTAAGTGGTGTGAAGCAGAGAAAATGCTCTATACCCGAAGAGCGTTACATTCGGAGGCCGTGGCAAAGGTTTCTTTCAACGCAGGCAGTAAGAGCCCAAAAACTGTTTGCTCGAGATAAGTGGATGGAGATCGGTCATCTTCTTCGCCGTTTCCGCGAACGTGTGGTGAAATAGTTCTGTTACACATCTGTCAGCATCATCTCGATCAACACGTTTCGTTGGGCGAATTCGCGTGCGTGTCGAAGGATAGTTGAATGTGCGAGAATCAATCGTCAGCCTAGGAGAACAGTGTGAAACAGTGGTAACCAATATCGACCAAACTATCTCTATGCCGAAAGTGTCGAACGTTATCCCCATGACGGCTGAATTAGATCCGTCTCGTAACGTTTCAGGGGGGTGGGGGGAGCTAACGGAATTCGTCTAAATGCCCGCGTGTGAGCCCTGGTGCCCCATCGTAAGAAACGAGCTGAGAAAAATAGGTACGCTGCCTGTATCGCTTGCGCTTTACGATTTACGCCCGTTCACGGTTCACCGTGTCACCGCTGTCCCGAGATACGTAATTGTACGTAATCGAGTAAGCTTCTAGTCGCCCAGGCACCGTGGATCCAAACCGAGCAACTAGAATCCGCCAGCGCAAAAGTTCATGCGGCAGCACAGTCACTCGAACGTGACGGTGAAAAGCTGCTAACCGAGTCGTCGGATGTAAAATGGGGCGACCAACAGCAAAGATCGACGGCCGATGGTCTCTTTGACGGCCAACAACACCCCGGATCTTACGCCCAACAAGGTCCAGAATCATGGCTGGACGTGATGGACGCCGTCGACGTAAAGTCCGCAAAAGAGAGCCGTGAATTCCTATCGCACGACCAGACGGTCCTCGACAGGAAAATGCAATCCGCGGCGCACTCCACGCAGTCCGTAGGGACCTTTACCAGCAAAGGTAAATCGGAACGATAACTGCCGCGTTTAAAAGCCAATCGCCGCGTCTCTTCGGGGGGTTGTAATCCTTACTTATTCCGTTCGTTTATTCTCCGAATTTTCACTCGCAAGCGGGCGATTCGCTGGCATCGGGGACCGCTATAGGGTACAGAGCGGGCGATGCGCTGCCATCAGCGATCGCTGTAGGCTCCGGAACAGTCGATTCGCTAGCATCAGCGACCGCCGCAGGGTCCAGAGCGGACGGTTCGCTGGCATCAGCGACCGCCGCAGGGTCCAGAGCAGACGGTTCGCTGGCATCAGCGACCGCCGCAGGGTCCAGAACGGACGGTTCATTGGCGTCGAGCGTGTCCGCCGCGGTCGTGTCAACCAAGGGAACGGTCACAACTGGACTAGCCTCCGACAAGTTGGTCGAAACCGATTCAGCGGTCGGTCCTTCGGGACGGTCGGGCGAAATGGACGGAGAAACTATTGCCGAAGGGAGGGGAGGTCCCGGCACTTTTCAAGACGAATGCGAGCCCACTTGTCCTCGACGTATTTCGCGGGGCAAGTACATACATATCATACACGATATCATTTGGCAACGTGATCGACTTGCCAGATTTCTTCTCACCCTTCCTACCCATCGATGCTCCCTTTTAAAGTAAATAAACTGAACGATACCAATTACCATCTCTGCAGAAAACAGAATACGCAAATTAGAAGAAAGGCAAAGCAACGTAGATGCCTACTTGTTGAACAAGGGTACTAATTATTTCGATGACGTCTGCACTTGCTCCCTTTCTTGCATCGTTCGTGCGCTAAAGGACGATTCATTCGTCAGGAGCATTCTCGCATCAGCCGCCTTGTTCACGCTTGGCCTGAAACTTTGTACGGAATTAGATGCCTGGTATCTGCCAGTTCGGCTATCGTAAAATACAACTGGGAGAAAATATAAGAACAATTCAAGTTAATCTCGTCTACGATTCACTCACTGTACCCCATCCTATTGTAATGTTAATTTATCGTCATCATCATTAACAACAACTTTCATTCAGAGTATTAACGTATTTTAAAAGAAAAAAAATAAATGCTCCAGGTGAGGCTCGAACTCACAACCCCGGCATTGCTCACTAGTCACTGTCTTATAAGTACCGTGCGCTAACCAATTGCGCCACTGGAGCTGTTGACAACAGCTTCACTAACAATAGATTTTGAATGGATTCAATCAATAAATATACACAACCTCGTATGGACTGTTTAATTATACAACTATAACATCAGGCAGGTTCGAATCAGCGCACCAACTTGGCCTGAATTATTGGCCTGATACATTATACAGCAGATGATTTATACGTCGAAAGTGAGATAAATCAGAGCGTAATGCGACACGGGTAGAGATTATCCCGCCAATTTTCATTAATCCTTAGCGATACTTCAATTCCATATAAACGCCATGTCGGCAGAAGTAGGTAAAGTGATTTATTTATTCATTCATGCATGTACTTAGAATTGCAAGTACCAAGTTTCTTTGCTTGTCAGAAATCAATGCCGTCCATGTACTACCCTAAAGTATCACGTTGATCGATCTACCGACTTACCTCTGTAATTGTTAAATGATTTTCCGCGAGAAATGCGTTATAACGAGAAACGTTATAGCCATCTAGCGGCGATTTCCATCAACTAAAGTCCCCGTGTGAAATGTCACCGTCATCATCATTTTTAATCAAGCGTGTTTAGGCTGTGCAAAGTTTGTTATTCGTCCCTAGGTATTCACCTATTCACCTTGATTCATCTCGCATCGAACATCTCGCTTCATTTGCTTTTAAACACAATCCCTACTGACGAATGATAATAATTGATCAATATTTCAGGAAACCTACACTTTTCGTCGCAGCTTTTAACATGAAAATCCAACCGACGTATCCACTTCTCTGTAGACGCATGATTTCTAAGGAACATGCAAACTAATAATGAATTCCGTATACTTAAGTAGCTTATCGTAAAATGTATCACGGATACCCCAACCTCTAAACGTCACAGAGAACACATCGCACATCTCGCACTCGCGGGGATCCAAGCTGTCATTCAACTTTGGTATTACTATGCCACGTAAGTTACTTTCGTCCAGCGGATCGTTTCTATACGATACAATGGTACATCAACCGGAACACTTTTATTCCAATTGTTTGTTTCTCTAACACATACATATGGACACTAAACTATACTATATTACACCGTACTATACCTTCACTGATATTTCTTTCAATTGTAGATACGAAAAAGAATGAGCTGGTTTGATGCCACTGGATTTGCCAATTTGGCAAAGTCTGCTCTAAAGGAAGCTCAGAAAACAATTGACAAAGCATTGGATATCAAAGAGGAGGATCAGAAATTGGTGGAAGGTCGTACAGTGGATACCTCTGATTTTTTTACATCCTGGGGAGTGAAGAGTAACGAAGTACTTGAGAATCCTCCTGGTAAAGGTGAAGATTCTAAGCAAGAAACGACAAGTGGTATATGGGGTAGTTTCACAGGATCTTTCTTCGAATCCACCAAAATTAACGAGCCAGAGAACCATCGAAAACACATTACCCGTTCCCCGTCATTGCAAAGCACGTCGATTGGAAGCCAAGAAAGACCGTGGCTCACGTCGTCGTCGTCCTTTTCAGAAGACGACAAAGGCAAAGATTCGAGTCCTTGGAAAGATGCCAGTCGTACGACAGCTCGGAAGCAGAAGTACGTAGTCCACAAGACTCGGAATGTTCCCGTACAAAGTGTCACAGAGACGTCAGCTTTTAACGTATCGAACCAGACAGATGCAGCAGGTAGTGTCGTCACGGACGATGCACCTTCCACCATGGACGACACTAGCAAAGATCGTGCGGTTAGCGATGTGGAGAAGCACGACGCGGTTGAACGTTCCTCGGATAGAATGGAAGATTCTGTTGCGAACGACGGCGAGTCTGAAAGCGAGGGAAGGGATTGTCGCGAGAAGGAATCGAGTGCTGAGGATGGTAGATTGAATAGAATGTCGTTTGCTTCGTCGGAGAACGACAAGAAGAGCTTGGAAAGCGTTGAGATCCTTGGTTCTCGGTCCAATACGGATTGCACCACCACTCCCGACTCGGATGGCAATTCTATAACTAATTCGGCAAGCCCATCGGATGTAGGTGCCAAAGTAACTTCGGAATCAGTGGAGATATTACCGGATAGTCTGGTTACATCTCCGAGTTCGGTAGAAATTCTGGGCGATTGGAAGAGCGACGGTAGCCCTTATCTGTCTCCGATCGATCCAAGGCAGTACGAAACGTCCCCCGGGTTGGACAGAGACGACTCAGTGACCCCTTGCTGGGAGGACAGCGACGTTGTACCCGTAGGGAGCAGGGACTCTCGGACGGACCCATCGTCGTCCGATGTCTCCCCGTACGAATCGCCAATAGAAGAAACCAAGACGCCGCGCGACGATTCCTGCATCAGCAGCATAGACAGTACACCGTCGACGGGAACGTATCCAGTCGTGGGTTCTGGTACGGCTATGGATTCAGAATCACGTTTAAACAAGCCCGTATCATCTACCAAGTCAGAAGACATGGAAACGACAACAGCCCGGGACACAGATGAGCCAGACGAGCCGACGAGTTTCACAGAGGACTCTTATACTTCTGTCTCTGAGAGCACCGTTATGATGGCATTGCAAACGTTTCAACAAAAGGAACAAGTTCTGGGTAGAATCGAAATTCCCGCTGGCGCTTCTTCCAACGATAAAATACCCGATTCCTGTCCTGATGCGAAAGAAAGTCCGCTAAAAGATTCTGTGGCGGAGATTCGTTTAAATTTAAGCTTAGACTCTCTGAAAGAGAAGGACAGTTTGCATTTACCGATCGAAGCAATCACCACGCAACCTATCCGTAAAACGGAATGCCTCGATGGGACTGGCAAAATAATCGAGACAGATTTGAGGAGCTACGATCGGTTGATCAACACCACCATAGAACCCGCGGAACCAGACCGATATTCTGTCGACGAAATTCTGCATTCGTCGAAGTTGGATACCCTGGATCAATCTGCGGATCAGCATTTAATTTCAACGGACTCGAGTTGCGAGGGAACTTTGATAGAAAGCAGTTCAGAGGAGAATCCATCGTTGATTCGGAAACCGGAAGGGAACGTGTCGCAGGCACCTTTAACGTCGAGCTCCTACGTTAAAACGATGCTGGCGGATGCGATGATTGAGAAGGCCGAGACCATCGAGCTAGATGGACAGAGCACCGAAATGCCTCGAGACAATTCACCCATTTCCTCGGAAAGGTATTCCGTTCGATAGACACACGTTCCACTAGGGAGCTAGTCAGACCTACTTGACTCACTAATTCTTTACAGTCGATCGGATCTGGTGAAAATCGGTTCGGATCAAACCAGTGGGCACACTAGCGGCGACGAGTTAGAAACGACAACGTCCAGCGATATTGAAATCATATCCAGGTATAGGTACGACTGTAAACTAATAATTAGATAATAACGTCTTAAGGACACGCGCATGTAAAATGCATATTGTATATTTTATATTTCCCTGTTCCGGCTTCCGGCGGCCCGCCCTGCTCATCACACTCGATGACTCCAAACAAATTGTTATTGAAAAAGCCCAAACGGCGATTCGAGCTCGACGCAGTCAAGGCAGAGTCTGGCGAAACTACCGTCAACGAAAGGCAGCGATCTCCTCACGAAAGCTTTAAAGACTAGAGGACATTCTAGAGAATTGAGTGAAATTAGCGTCGGATCGGATGAGGCGAACCTCGAGATAGAAAAACTGTTGAAACGAATACAAGAGATGACGGAAATATTAGAAGCCAGGGAATCGAAGCTTATCGATGTTAGCAGAATGAATATGGAGCTACACGAGCAAAATAACAGTTTGAAAAAGTTAGTTCCATACGTGGAATGTTATTTATTCGTTTAGTTAATTCAATAGCTTAGTCGCTTACCATCAATTCCAATGTTCTTTCCGCAGGCAATTAGACAGCTTCGAGAAGCACGCGGAACAAAGTCAGAATTTAAATCAAATCACCGACGAATACATGCAACGATTGTCCGCGTTAGAAAGCAAATTCCAACAAACAATACGAGAACGGGATTCGTTGAGGAAGAACTTGGAACACTTAAAGGTGGAAGCGGCCACTCGTATGTCCTCCCAAGAGATCTTTACTCTGAGCGCCGAGAAAGATGAAATTATCAAGGAACTCAGGGAAGAGGGAGAAAAGTTGAGCAAGCAGCAGCTTCAGCACAGTAACATTATTAAAAAATTACGGGCGAAGGAGAAAGAAAACGATGCGTTGGTTAAAAGTCAAAAGTACGTAAGTAGTCGTGGTTACTTTAGCTTTCACGTTAGTGGTACTTATTCCAAGGCATTTTTACAGGGAACAAATAGAGGAACAAACCTCGGAATTAGAACGTTTAAAGAGATCGTTGCATGCAAAGGAAGAAGTTGAACGAACCCAAATAGAGGCTGTGCATACGTTGACGGCGAAAACGAAGAAACAGGAGAAAGAAATATTGACGTTGCAAGAAAGATTGGACAACACTTTACATAAGATGGATGCTTACAAGAACAGTTTGGACGCTGCGAAAATGTCAGTCCTCATTGTTCCCAATTTTCTTTAAAATTCTCGGCAACCTCGTTACTCTTTCTTTCGTCCTTCTTTTTCAGGGATTTAAGCGAAACGAAGAAATTGTTAGCAGCCACAGAGCTGGAATTGAAAGACGCGACTACTAACGCTGGTGAATCGTGTCAACTTCTCGCGCAAGTAGAGGAACTGAAAATTAAACTACGAGAATCCGAAGAAACGCATGTCAAGTAAATATACGATGCACATTATCGCTGTTGATCGTCAGAAATTTCTAACTACTGCTATTTTTCTTGTTCCGTGTAGAAAGGAAGTGTTCTTTAAGCACGAAAACAGCGAGCTGTTGAAACGTCTAGAAGCTGCCGAAGCCAGGAGTGAAGAGTTATCTGAATCAGTATCGACGGCCACGAAACCCCTGCTAAGACAGCTGGAACAACTTCAAGCGAATCTCTTACACAAATCCCATAGCTTCATAAAACAAGAAAAAGCCTTGTCGGAGAGAAATCTCGAGTTACAGGCCAAAGTGGACAGTCTAATCGAAACGGATCGTTATCTTAAAGAAGAGAATGTTAATTTCAAATCGAAAATATCTCAATTGGAATCGAAACTTGCTGTCAAAGAGACCGAAAGAAATCAGCTCCAGGAATTATACGACCAACTAATGGCACAAAAAGAGAAGCTGGTCGAACAAACCGCCTGGTACGAAAAACTCGCGATGCTTTCTCTTGTATAGGATCCCCCTCGACTTCGATATAAAAAGGCTGTGCAATTCAGAAGTTGTACGACATACGTGTTGCATTGATTTCCTTTTCAGGTATCGACAAAAAACAGAAACGCTTCAACAGTCTCATGCTTCACAAATAACTGAGATGAACCGAGAAATTGTCGCCTTGGAAAATAAACTAGCTGTAGAGAGAGCAGCCACAGATGCGGAAAGAAGAAAAAATCATACGATGTCGAAGCAACGACAACAAATTAACGACAGCGACGGTGACGGTGGCGGTGATGGCGACGGCGGCGATGACGACGACGGCGATGATGACGAACGATTCAGCCCTACCACCGCTGCAAAGCACCACTCTACGAACAGGATAAATATATGGCCGGTAACTGTCTCCACAGTGACGAATCGTTCAATTTTAATGGCACATAGGAAGATTATGGATATTGAATTATTCCGCTTTTAGTTGGGCAACTCTCCTGCCGAGAACAGTTCTGAAAGGTACACAACGGTATATGACAGTATCAGAACAGGATCGAATAGTACTTCTGTATTTGAGAATTTGCAAGCACAGTTGAAGCAGAAAGATGGTAAGTCCTCGGATGGTGAATGTACTCGATTTCCAATTAAATTATTTTCAACACGCTTTGATTTTATATGTGCAGGCGAAATACAGCAACTTCAGTGGGAATTGTCGCGACGTAATACAGAAAGAGATGCTTTGAACACCGAGCTATCTACGTTAACGTTAAAGATCGAAGAGCTAAATAACAAAGTCTCGAACGTCACAGTTTTGAACGAAAGTTTGCAGGAAATACAGACGCGATACGACGCGTTGTTACAAATGTACGGTGAAAAGATGGAGGAAAATCAAGAATTACGCTTGGACCTCCAAGATATCAAAGAGATGTACAAAATACAGATCGATCAGCTCTTGAAACGTGATGCTTAAATCATGTGCGAATGAATGTAGAAACGACTGATTATGTATAGCAAATTGAACAGACCGATGGTAATCTGTACCGAGTTACATTAAAGAAGGAGACACTATTTTCACAGGATCCGCCAGATTAACCAAATTTTTCCGATCCTTCATTGAACTCTTTCGAGAGTCACTTGTTTTAATCATGAATTACATTCAGCGTACGACAACAATTCCAGATGCTATTATTGACGCGCGGTGGACAATTCTTCAACTAAGTATCAGCATTCGCGAATCAATCATTGCTGCGCGTAACTGTTTACGACTAGATTAAGACAAAAAATGTGATACGCAGTGTGTAATATAACGTTTGAAGTTTCCAATATTGTAATATACAGTTGAATCACAATGTAATTTATTAAAAAATTACGTTCGTTTAGTAATATATCTTATTCTCTTGTACCTATCGATGAACCACCAATGATACGTTCAACTTTAGAAGTCGCGATTGCGGAAAAGCGAAACTTGACATTTTATTAATACATGTACATTACGTAGTGCACACGTAAAACAAAAACAGTTTAACGCTTCTTATGAAACGTCAAGGGCGGTTAGGCAGAATGAAATTGGGCTAATGGAATCTGCAGAAATGAATGAACCGCTTAAATAAGGACGATCAAAAGGGGGCGGGAAGGAAGTGATCTCCCCCGGGTCTGAGGGCACTGATATAAAATATAATACGTATTGAGTATATATGGGATGTGGTAATTAATCGAAAGGTAATAACTTTCCATCATTTTTATACATACCGTAAACTTTATTGATTACAAAGTGAGACCTCTTCTCTCTCTCTCTTTCTCTTTCTCACCCACCATTCCCACCCCTTCGCACACAAAAGAACGAAAAAAAAAGAAGAGAAAAACGCGAGACAATCGAGCATTTGTTTGGATCGACGTAGGTATTTTTAACGTGAAAGGAAACGAGAGGTTCGTTCCGTTGAACTACTACAGTAATATTAAGGTTTTCTTCTCGACGTTCTTTCAATTTCGGGGATATCGTAGGCTTGTGATCGATTACAACGACCATTCCTACGAAGTTGATGCGACCCTACAATAATCGTTGATCTAGTAATTATTGGAAGAGGTCAAAAAAATTGGAGAATGGTTGTGTATGGTTTCGAAGATATATTAAAATGGTAAATTTTGCTGAATCAAACAAGCAACGTCGTTCGGAGCAAACGCAGACAATTGAAACGTTCGAGTGAAAACCGAGTAATAAAAATTTGATGTCAAAATTGTTAGAATTTCCATGGTAAGGATCAAAGCGCTCTTTAGTCTATATTGAACGACCAAATATCCAGAGAAGCAGCTGCACTTGCTTCAAGAAGGAATAAAACTGATAATCGTGTTGATCTATTAAATGAAGAATATCGAATACCTACTATATACTATCCAATGGTCATTTCCAAATCAATCTCCAGCCACTAGAACTAACAACGAATAATACGAGTTCCGAGGTAGACCGGACCCGACCGATCAACTAATACGATTGCCAAGATATTTGGAAAGTTTGCTAGGTGAATCGCGAGACAAAATAAATTTAACCCCAGAAATGAGCAGTTTCCTCGAAGAACGGACGTCCGCAGTAGTCAACGTATCACACTAAACTCCTCATTGACATCTTCGTATCTCCGCCTCGCCGACTGAATTTCTCGTGGTTTCCTCGTTATACCAGAGACATGGAAGATTCTATGCTTTCCCCAAATCTATCGTCAAAACTGAAACCAGTTAAAGCAATTCCTAATGTGATAGGAGTGGTCAACGAAATGTTGTCGTCGCCTGTCGCTCTCGGTTTCCTTTGCTAGGTTCCCTTCATTTTGACCATCGAAGCATTTTATCTCCTTATCTCTATCCGCGGCGACGATAATTAGATAACGGTCGTGGGGAGCACGACTCGTTGTCTCGTTGTTTCCCGGTGAGTCGATTGGGTTTAGCTTCATCAAAGGAATTGGGCAAAACTATGTGGACGAAAATTAGGACAAAGACTAGGGAAAAGGAAAGCTTGACGGTAAATCGTACGGCACGCGGTGTTAACGAGAATATTTGAGATAATCATAGAATCAATACCAGAACCGGAACCGAAGTTGGATGTTGGATCATGGATCGCGTATCGCGCAGGATTTTCCTGGTATGTAAGCGCGCGTGCGCGCGCTGCCGCACTTGACCGGCATTCTCTCGCGGGCATAGCGTGGACATGCTCTTCCAGGTGACGACGAAGGTACTTCACACCTGGTCGGACAGAGGGCTAGTTGGCAGCTCCATCGAGCGTGGAGCGCAGAACGGTACCAACTCGAGTACCGTGTGTAACGAGCAGTGAACCATCGACGCTATTGCGTCACTCTCTTTTCGTTCAGACCCACGGTGTCCAGCCCTCGTACAAAAGGGCCAAGTTGTCGGTACTCTGAGCTTCTCGTATCACGTATTCCACTTGTTCTGCCGTCGTGTACTTGCGACTAGGATGTGGATCGCGACCTTCCAGCTTCATTCGCACGCGACGCCAAACGTTCAGCGCGTACGCATTCCGTTCTTGAACAGCTATAAGAGCGAGAATGAGAATATAGAATGTAGGAACACGAGTGAAATAAAGATCGAGCGGTTAAATGAAATAAACTCACCTTTACCAGTAGTAGGATCCCTGGTCAATAGGCTCTCCTTCCTAGGACTGTAACACACACCCTGTTGCCTAGTTAACTTAGCCTTTTTCTTTGTCATATTGACTGCCAAACTTTTCCTTCCCCTGTCACTCTCTTTCTTCATCTTCTTCTTCTTTTTCTTCTTCTCCGTCTCCTTCCCCTTCCCCTTCGCTACTTTCTGCTTGTCGAGTAATTTGGCCGGATTTACTTTCTTCTCGTTTGCGAACTCTAACAGTTCGTTGTACAAGTTTGGCACCGTAGCCGCCATATTTTCCACTTGCTCCTTAATCGTTCTACTTCTGATTGTATCGAGGCCATCGGATTCGAGCTCCTTGACGATCATCGACACGGTTTCGGTAAACGATCGGTACGACGAGAGAAATTCTTGCAGACCTTTGATGTTCTCTTGTTTCGCCATGGTGCGCAATAAAATCCGAACGTCCGACATCAATCTGTGGTGTTCGGTGAGGATGTTTTGCAGATTCGAGACTTGCTCCCGCAAGCGTTCTCGAGCGGCAAGCGAGCATTCCTGTTTCTCCTGGAGTTTCTTCTGAACGTCGAGTATCGCATCGGATATGAATCTTTCTGCCTGCTTCAACCAATTTATGTCCACATTGCTTTCCATCTGTAGTAATTCAACTAAACTCTCCTCGATGGCGGTTACGGTAATGGTCAAATTCATGGTCAAGATACAGCTCTCCTCCCAATGCTTGACTAGCTTCACGAAATTAGCATCGTGCGTCACACTCTCGGACGTTCTAGTCCGTAAAGCCTCGTAGTGCAATATAGCGTTGCACGTATTGATTACGCTGGTCGCGAGATTGTGCTGTTGGGTCAACTTCTCGCACGAAGACAGCACAGCGTTGTCGAACGCGGACATAACTTCTCCGAGAGCAGGATTCGCGCCCGCGGCCCATTTCAAACGTTGCACCGCACTAGAGACTAGGTTTTGTTGTTGATCCCGTGCCTCGCATACTCGGGATTGTAGACTGGACAGTGTCGTAGCCGTCTTTCGCAATTCCAGCATGAACGCCGAACGATCTACGAGGGAAACAGTGGAAAAAGACAAAGTAGAAGAAGCAGTAGAAAAAGGAGAAGGAGGTGACGATGACGGTGGCGATGGCCATGGCGATGATGACGATGATGGCGATGGCGATGGCAATGGCGACGGCGATGATGAAAAAGAAGGAAAAGCAAGAAATACTTACTCAAAGGATTCAGTAGACTGAGGTTCGGTCTCAAGAGCAGACTATCCTCGTGCAGCCAATGGTGAGCGGTTAGCTGTAGCTGAAGTCTCTGCATACTAGCCCTTGCCACCTCAACGCACTGCTGCGCCAATCTGGCGCTTTGTTTCCGTCGCCAGGCGCTCTCGAGGGTGCTGCTAAGAGCGCTCGCTTGGCCAAGCACAGATCCGGAAAATGAAGCTCGTTTCAAACAAAGGTCGACAAGCTTTCTGCACAATTCCTCCAACGAGACTTTACTCTCGGCCCCGATATCCCTTTGCTCGATCTCCGTTGTTACACTCAGGCCCATTCTCTGCAGTAAGAAGCAAAGCGCAATGGCCAAGGTTTGAGAGGTAACGCCGAGCAGTTGCCTCGACACGAAATCCGCCGTGAAGATTCTTATCGGTTTGTTCAGTCTCTCGTCGTCATAAACATTCGCTAGACCACCCTTGAACGCGGTCGCGATATCTCTGCACATGATGAAAAATTCTTGTATAGTGTGCAACCGTTTTACCAGAAATATGTCGTCCAGAACCTGGCAAGCTGCCTTGTTGAATATAGGCGCAGACATTTCCTTTGCCTCCCGAATCTGATCGATTTTCCTCCATGTAGATGGAACGTCGAGCGTGCTCAGAGTGGCAATCAACGCGTTCCCTTCCATCTGCAGTTTCTCGAATAATCCGTTGAAGCCCATCAACAGCATCTGGCCGGGTGTCAGGGACTCGTCCTGGTTCGGCTCCTGGATCTCGGCTGGCCGAGAGAGCAACGCCTCGAAACGTGATCTCATACCGTTCACCACGTTTTGTATCACAGCGTGAGGACTTTCCATCTCCATGACGGTGAATCTCAAATGCATCTCCAACTGTCCCAATATCTCGGCGAGCGGGACACCGGCCGACACGATTATCTCGGTCAGCTCGCCGATCATTCTAATCACGGTCGGCTCTTCCGTTACGATCGTTTTCATCGCTTCCGGCAGAATGATAGTGTGAAAATTGTAATTCAGCTCCTGCAGCCCCTTGTAGATACAATCGGATCCTCTCAAACACTTGAGCACCAGAGATATCTTAGGATCGTTGTTCGCTTTGTGACAGTCGGGTATTAGGCTGACTAACTCGGCGATCAGCGACGACATCAGCCGCATCTCGTCCAGAAACCAATCCCCTTCCCGCGACGTCAGATCGACCAAACAGTCGCCCGCACATTTGGCGGCGCCTTCCATCATCAGATACCTTTTGTTTAGCGCACATAATGCGGTTATGTTGACACACTCAAGCGCCCTTTCCGCTCCCTTCTCTCGCCTCAAGAAGTTCTGTATCTGCACTCGCGATTCCGCGTACGCTTTCTCTATTCTGCCAAGCGAGTCCGGCAATCCCTCGGACACCATTCTTTCGTATGCTTTCTTCAGCCTCTCGTTCGCCTCGTTTAGAATCGATTGCATCTGATACGAGAACGTCAGTATTTGCTGCGCCTGCTGGGTGCTCGAGCTCTTTATCGGGTCGAAGGTTGTTTCAAACTGCACCATCACTTCGCGGCAACACTCGACGCTCCCGAAGTTCAATAGTTTATTGGCCCAACCGTGATAAAGTACCGTACGATGTCTGGACATACTGCTCAGAGGATAGAGACTGCAGATCGCCGAGTACTGACTCAAAAGGTCCAAGCAACTTCGTATCAGAATGGATTGTTGGGTAGCCAATTGGGTCAGCTCGTTCTCCGACTGCTCGCACTGAAGGATCATTTGACTCTGACCAGCATTCTGCAGGAATTCCTTCACCAGATCGAACACCACGTGTTCCTCTTGGCTCGCAGATGTTCCCAAGTCTGCCAACCACTGCCCTAATTGAGGGCCCCGTACCGCCGAGAGCGCCAGCTGAAATCGCCACCATTTTCATCACATTCAAGTATACCATATTTAATAATAAACTATTTAAAAAAAAACTCACGTTGTGCATCTTAATTTGTTTCTCGCAATCTTCTATTCTCTCCTTTAACCCAGCTTTTGCTTTCTCGTGAGCATCGCGCGCCCTCTTGAAACAGTTGTAACGCTTCGTCACCGAGTACAGCGGATGATTGCGTCCCATCGCTTGTGCTTCTTTCACCAATGCAAGTTGCTGGTGTCTGTCTTGGAGCAAATCCTGACAGTGGCGAGTGGCTTCGCTCGCGTCCACCCAACAGTTCAAACGATGACACAGCAACGGAAAGACTTTGATCAGTTCGTCCCTAGGAGTTGGTAAAAAGCAACCAATGTAAGCGGTGAGAATCGGCAGGTCCGAAGAGAAGTGGAAATGGGGATAAGGCGTTTGTCAACCTGTTTGCCAGCCATTCGGTACGCATCTCCGCCGTTCGAACGGCAAACATTGCCCGTGTCAGTTCTTGCTCCAACTGTTTCCTACCAATGCCGGTACACCTCGCTCTAGCCAGACACGCCCCGTAACTAGCGATACTGTTGTCAGCACCAGCTCGCCAATCCACCAGCGGATCGTACACGAACGCCTCGAGTAAGGTAAGCAACGTTTCTCGCCCGCGACGCATCACTCGGAGCGTATGTTCACAGGCTAAACGGAATATACCCTGAAACGGAAATGTATACATATTTACGCACACCCTACGATAGAACCAACTCTCTTACATTGCGCAGTCTCTCACCTCGACACCGGTTACCCCTAACGCTGTTCGAATGTTCGGTGTCATTCTAAACGGCACCTTCTCTGGAACGCGTAGCGTCTTGCCTTTCTCGAAGCAAACATTATAATCAATGTGGACAACTTCGCCCGTGTTTAGATCGACCAGCACATTATCCAAATGTCTGTCGCCAAGACCAATAATGTAGCCGATAATCGACATGACGGCGACGGAGAAAGAATAATTTTTGGTCGCCTGCCACCAACTCGCGGCATTTATACTGTTACACCAAATCTCCCTGCAACAAAGATAACATAGAGACAAGTAGACACAACCGTAGGTATATCGTTTCGATTTTCTGTAGTAGATGCTACACTAACTTTGCCAATAAATCCTTGGGCGTTTCGGCCATTAAATCGGCCAAGACTTGCTTCAAAATTTGAACGGGCCATTCCTTCCTATTCTCCAGGCCGATCCCTCGCTCCTTCAACAACGGCGTGAGTTTGTTATAAAACAGTTCGGAAGGTCGCAACACTGCCGAACTGCCGGTTTTGTTGGTCATAGAGGTCTCCCTTTGTTGCCATCTCTTATAGAGAACGAACAAAGGTGTAACCCCGTCCACCCATTGTATCAGACCAGAGCGCGGACCCAGCGGTATAACTGAATAATGTCGCGCTCTGTACATCTGTTTCGAGTCGCCTTTCTTCAACATCATAGTGTTGCATATGTTCAGAAATTGCATGATCCTCTCGTCCAAGTGAAGGTCCTCCAGCCCTTTGAACAGATACGTGTATACGTGGCCGTCGGACCCATGGAAGACCAGCTTTTTTGGCTTGGTTTTTGTCGGTAGTATTTGAACGTTATTATCTACGGACGCAATGGTAACAATTCTTTTGTCGGTGGCGGCAACACCAGGCATCGCAATACACGTATTTCTCAGGTTAGCCAGCACCGGACTGATATCGTTCATAGAGAGAGAATAGGCGGCTCGCCTATGCACCCGTTGCGCCAATTTGCTCTCTAGTTGCTTCAAAGACATACTCGCTATCTGAGGTTTCGCGGGGTTCTTTGGGTTGCTCAGCTTGCTTGTCGCTTCTTCGATCCAGGGGCCAAATTTCTCTTGAAAGCTCTTCTCGTGCGGCGTTTCGGCCGGGACCGAGGTCATGGCCGAAAGATTCTCCAATATAAAAACCACTGGTTTTAATATAATCCTGTGCTTCTCAGCGATCAGACGATCCTTCTCTTCCGCACATAGCCATACGTTATCCTGCACTTTCTGCACCTCCATTTCTAGCTGCTCGAATCGCTTCGAGATCTCGGTGTGATGTTGGCAGAGAGTCGCCAACCACAGCTCGTCCCACAGCAATGTAATTCGACGCAACTCCTTCACAAGAACCTTTACCTGCTCGATCGAATCCTGAATTCTGTTCGAGAGACAATCAACCAGCTGGGAGAAACAGCAATCCATATATTTCTCGTATTCATCTCGATGTTGGTAAACGGCTGATGGGGAATTCTCGGTGGCGATATCTTCTTCATCTTCCTCCTCTCCTTCAACCGCCTCTCTCTCTTCCTCCTCCTCCTCCGCATCATCATCATCCTCGTCCTCGTCCTCCTCTTCGTCATTCTCCTCCTCCTCATTCTCCTCCTCGTCCCCATGATGCTCCTCCTCTTCTTGGTCTCCCGCCCTTCCCCTCTCCTTCATCACCTCCTCATCTTCAATAAAGTCTAGATCGTTTTGAGAGGAGTCGATCTCCGTTTTCTCGTACAGGACCTTGTCGCAAGATTTCTTCCGGCCCGACACCGCTCCCACCACTGCCGGGAAGGTGATGAGATGTGGCGAATTCTCTGCCACTCTGCACAATAATTCCGAGACTCGAGTCCGTACGTAAGACTCGGGATGACTTAGCCTTGAGAATAGCTGCGGTATTATCTCCTTCCACGGAGCCGTCGGAGTCGAGGAGAGTCCGGATTCGAGCACGTTCTGCAGCTCCAGAGCATGCTTGACGACCAGTCGCAACAACCGAAGTGTGGCCGTGATGGTGTCGCAATCATTGCTCTCTTTGTTCGCGGCAAGCTGTAAGTATTTGAAATACGCGTTTGCGGATAGCTCGTAATACGAGTATATTCGTTTCTGCGCTTGCTTCCAAACGTCGACGAGCATACCAAGACACACGGGACTCGCGTGGCTCAAGGTCGGAACGCTCCGCAGCTGATTCTCTATCATATCCGACGTGTTAACGTCGTTGGACGCGTCCGTAATGTCACCTTCGTCCTCAGGAATAGTTTTACATTGGCTCAAAATCGAGAAGATCTCATTCACGTCTGTCTCGTCCACGTTGACCGGCAGTAAGTCACGTATGGCTGCTCTATCGGAATCGGTCAACTGGCCGGAATTCGAGTTGTCGATGATCTTCCTTCCCCACTTGTAACACCAGCTGGCGAAGCTAGACCATGCGACCGGCAACTCCGGGCACTGGTTCACGCCGAGCTGCATCAGTCGACCGATTATCATGTCCGAGATAGGTATTGAGCCTGTGGTTGGCCCGAATAACTTCTTCATCAGGCCATCATTGTGCACGGCTTCGAATTCGAGCAGCTGCTCCAAGTGAACGTTTTCGGTGCTTCCGGCTTCCTGTTGTATCCATTTGCCGAGCGTGAGAAGAAGTTTAGTACCGTTCTCTCGTAAGTCGGCTGTTCGTTCTCCGTCGACGATGGCCCGTGATATCCCAAGTGCAGTCGCGCTACAAACTTTCAACGCTTTATCGACATGCTCCATGTCGTACAACAATTTCGAGCATTCGCGGAAAGCACGCATATTGTTCTTCGACCACTTGACGCTCATCATATTTTTCAGTACCTCGTCTGTTACACGGTCGAAATCGAGGCCCGAGCTACAACGTTCGCTCCCCTTCTTCTCGCCTATTCGGCACAGATCCCATTCGTTTCGCAAGTAACTAACGAGTACGCGTTTCGCTAGTTCGAAGTTACCTTCCTTTCTAGCTGTTCGAACAATATGCAACCTTAGATCGGCAACTTCGTTGGACGAGCTACTGTTGCAGACGGTTGTACCGATGGTAGCGGCTACGCCGCCGGAAGCCGACCGTCTAAAGTCGGTGTCCTCCTTCGGCATTGCTCTGCCGAAGTAGTCGGACCACCAAAGAATCCGCGACAGAACGCTAGAGTCCATACGATCGACCTTCTCCGCCTTGTACAATTCGAACGCGTTCACTCCTCCTCGATCCGACAGCAGCAACCTCTTCAATCCGTCTGCCGAATATCGTATCAATATCGATTCGTTCAAATATTCCGAAGGTATGCTCCGCAGGCCCTCCGCCAAAGTTTTATCGGCCACCTTCCGGCACCGTTCTATCTCCTCCTCGAAATAATCCTTGTAATCGTGCGCACCGATTCTAAGCGCTATATTGGTCAACACGTTACTACATTCGGCCAGGGCTTTCGCGCAACTCCAGTTGCCCATTCTCCCGATTCCGCCCTCTACTAAACCCCAGTCGGTCAGATCGTCCAGAGATATCGTTGCACAGTCTTCAAACTTTCTCAGGCATCGCGCTCGCCGACCGGCATCGTTTTTCCACTGCTTACCGACCACCAACTGTTTCTCTCCGAGAAGGATATCGGCTTCCTGCAGCTTCCATGCCTCCAATCGAGACCAATCGCTCACAGCTTCGTAACATTTTGACAGCCGTTGCATGCAAAAGCCAAGGACCTGATTGTCTCCCTCTGGATACATACTTTTCCCTTTTCCTTTTTCGGCAAGAATTTCTGCACTTCTGTACACACTCTCAATTTCCCCGCGTTCGCCACCGTCTTCGCCTTCACCGCCATCACCCTCCTCAACATATTCATCTCCCTCCGCGTCGGCGTCGGCATCGGTATCGGGGTCGGCATCGGCATCGACATCGGTATCGGCGTCAGCATCGGCATCGGCGTCAGCATCGGCATCGACGTCGACGTCGACGTCGACGTCGACGTCGGCGTCTGCGTCGGCGTTGGCATTGGCATCGGCATCACAATCCCTATCACCATCACCTTTACCTCCACCTTCACCATTACCATCACCATCTCCATTGCCAGAGCCATCGCCATCACCATCTTCATCAGCGCCTCCATCTCCATCTCCATCACCGTCAACATCGTCTTCAGTTACCTGCCCTTCCTCCTCGTCGTCTCCCCCTTGTTCCGAATCTCTCGGCGATCGGCCGAGCGCGGCACGTGTCTGTTCCTCGATAATTAATTTGTACGCCTCGGCAGCGGATTCATAGCGACCAGCGGCCTCTTCCATCGCGGCCTTCAGCCACGGGAATTTCCTCTCCTTTTCCTTTGTATGAACATAAAGTCCCTGCAACGCCTCCGCCTCGCCCAACATCACCATCGCTTGCGTCGTACAAAGCGTCGCCCTTTCGAACTCGATACCCTGCGTGTTATCGCTGTTAGTCAAATCCTCCAGCAACCTTTGACTGTTCCTCAGCGCGTTACTAGCCAATCCTGAATGCAACGATACCACGCACAACGCTAATCGAATGCGATTCAACCATTCCCTGCAGGTCGATTTGTTCGTATGGAAGAAGGTTCTGACTGGCTTCGATAGTGGCGAAAGAGCGATCGCACAACCCTCGGCCGCGTTGTGTATTACCCTCTCGAGATGCTCCAAAAATTCAATCAACAGTCGGATCCGGGTATGTTCGCTCAACAAATGATCTATGCTCCGCTTATCCTTTCTCGCCGATACGGCCACGCTATACGATATCTCGCGGGCTAGCGTTTTCAGAGCACTTTCAATTGACGTGAACGTTTCCTGCGGCTTTCCCAGCCAAGTTCGCAGCTTGTTGGTCACACAGTGCTGAGCCGCTTCGAAACCAGTCCAAAAATATAAAAAGGATCGATTCGCAAGCCCCAATCGATACATCCTTTTTGTCGTCTCACTTTCGGACCTGCAAACACGCAAACCAAGTACACCCGTTACTGACTTTTCCCCCAGAGAGACACTAGCTTCGCTCGATTTTCCCTCCCCCGTACTTACACGACCGGCCAGCACAACGTAAACATCTCCGACAGCCCGTACGGGTCCAGATACTGTTCTTGCAACAGGTATGCCATGTAAGTCTTGAAGTGTTGGCCTTGCATCTCACCGTTATTGTTTCCCCGCATGTGCAACCTTTGAGCGAGAATCAAAGACTCGGTCGAATAATTTTTTACTCCTTGATGTTTCTACGAGTAGAATGATGTGAAATGAAGTGAAATGAAGTGAAGTGAAGTGATGTGAAGTAAAATAAAGTAAAGTAAAGTAGGATAGGGTAGGGTAGGGTAGGGTAGGGTAGGGTAAGGTAAGGTAAGGTAAGGTAAGGTAAGGTAAGGTAAGGTAAGGTAAGGTAAGGTAAGGTAAGGTACAGTAAAGTAAACTAAGCAAAGAATTTTCAGCAAATAGAATCTATACGCAACAGAGAACGTCTGAGCTCTACTTGGAGAATGGACTTTTTTCAGCTTACCTTCGTTTCCGATAACAAACACTCCTTGTTCAATTTCGGTATCACTATATTCAGAGGCACGCGCGTCAACAATGTGCCGTATTTTTCTCGTACGACTTGATCGCGCGACGTTAAATGTAACGACGCCAAATCTGCGATACCCGAATAGATTTCTTCCCTCCACGCAACGTTCTTCGCACTCATCAATATCTCGAACAGATCGCAAACGGCAATGGAAATGTCAGGATCGATGGTGGCCCCGCAACCGACGAGACTCGCTAGAACGTTTTCGTACTCGTTGGTTTTACTCAAGATACCGATATAGTTCTCCGATTGCACACAGATTTCTTGCATCCACGTGGACAAGAGCAACAGTGTTTGCTCCGGTGTATGCTCGTTGTAACTTTTAGCTATTAGAGTGAGAATAATGGAAAGATGACCACTGGTCGGCGAGGTGGTAGGTACGTCTAGTCCTCCTGGGAACATATCTATCGGACGACAAGTGGTACTTCCGGTTATCAAACTTGAACTCGGGACAAAATGATTGTACCTGGAAGAGATGAGATTGCAAAAGGAAATGGTAAGAGCGAGCACATACCCCAGAAACGTCCGAACACCCGAAACCCTTACCTGGAACAATGAGCGTAGAGCAGGTACAAGATACTGTATTGCAGGAACGGGCTAGTTACAGACAAGTGGCTATCGTAAGGCTGCATCTTCACCGCCAACAGCTCCAAAATGCTTGGCTTCAACGCCCACATGCCGATGATCGAGTTGCTCGCGTTTGCTAAAAATATCGAGCACAAGCGGGTCAGCTGTCTTTATCGGTATTCATCGGTATTTGTCGTTGTTTATGCGGTCACGAGGACCTTGGCTCGAACGCCTTACAATAAATTAGGGGACGACGCGTTCGTGTCTTTACCTATGTCAGAAAGAGCTCGCAGTAGGAAGGTGACCACAATCTCCGCGTCCTTCTTTTCATATTTCACATCGTCCAACAACGGATTATCCGCCACCAAACATTCAATGTCATCCAGGACAAGCTTATACGCAATCTCCAAGTCGGACAATACGTATCGGTACGATTCCTGTAGCAATGGAATATTTTTCAGACTGAGCAAACTGTGATAGACTCCGAGACTAGCGTTCTGAATAGAAATAGAATCACGGAATCTCAATTTCAGCAACGCCGAGTTCTTCCCGAGCAACTTGTGCACCAACTCCAACGGCAGATTCGCCGATACTTCTTTTATTACTTTCGAAATGGTGTTCAGCATAGAAATTATCGTCTCGTCCCAGAACACGTTCACTTCTTTCAGCTGAAGATCGATAAACTTGTAGAGTAACTCGTGATTTTTCGTTATACGACTCTGAAGATGTCCGAGTAATAAAAACGCACACTCGTTCGCAACTACTATCAATTCCTCCTTCTCTTCGGTTAAATCGAAAGTTTTGCTGGCTCCGAGTTCTATCCATCGCACGATGTTCAACAACGATTCCCGTTCTTTCAGCGAACTCTCCTTTTCGATGTTTTGCTTCAAACTCTTTAGTTCATTCTTATCGAGATTCAGGGATTTCAACATCTTAACAACATCCACTCCGATCAGCTCGGACTTGCTACAATTCCTAGCAGGAAGGAAGCTGGTACTAATATGTTTAAACAGCTCCTCAGCGCTCTCGACGGTAAGGCGGCGAGTACTGGAAAGCCGGCTTCCGCTATCGTCGTCCAATTCGATCGCTTTCACCACGGTTTTCAACATTTTTGATAAGCAATCAGACAGGAAGGACCACTGCACGTTCGGCGTAACATTCGGGTTCAAATGTTCGGATATGCTTTTGGTCACCGTGTTGAATACAGAGATCAGAGAGGTGATACGAACAATGCATTCCCTAGGTGTCGGGGATTGCACCTCATCGCCAGGCGAACTTCTGCCCGATTCTGGTAGAGTCAATTCCTCGTCATAGCTCTCCATGTCTTCTAAAAACTGCCCCAATAACGTCAACGTGAATTGTAGGTCCGCTATCCAGAATGTCCGTAACCTTTGCAGACTACGGCTAGCGTAGCTCGCAATCGCTTTCTGCTGGGTCGAATCGATGTGCCAGCCCACCAATATGTCGACTGTATCGCGAAAATGATTAGAGAATGTTTCCGGATAGGATTCCATTATCAGCAATATCGCGTCCACCGTCGCTACCAGCAAATCCGATCGATCCACATTCTCCAGCGTCGATTGCAACTGCGACATCATTAACATTGAGAATTCTTTCAGCCTCGGAGCCTCCGCGTCCATCTTAAAAGCTTCGACGAACGATTTGATCAAAAGGCACTTTATATCCTCTTTCCGTTCCATCGAGTACTTGTTCAAGATCCAATCCATGTAGCGTTTGAAATCCTGTTCAGCCGCGTAGCCGACGCGGCCTAAACACCTCGCGACTTGCTGCTTCGCCTCCGGTCCAGGACCCGTGTGTAATACATCCAACAGGCTCTCGCAAATGACATCCAAATTTCGTCGTATGTATCTCTGATTTTCAGCTGCTACTATACCTTCCTGCGCTTGCTTGCACAGCACCATAAAATGATCGTAATCCTCTTCACGGCACAATCTCCTCAAGAGTTTAGAAATTCTAGAATCTTCTGCAACACATTGGAAATAACTTGAGCGTGTAAACGTAACGCGGACGTTAGATTCTGAATACTTTAGAACTTATCAATGCAGACCATTTATCCTTTTGTCATCGTAATACTTTCCCTGCGAGTTCTCTTGATTCTTCAGCGATTCTTGAAATTTAGGTCGTGTTGTTGCATAATAGCTCGTTTCGGTATTCGAGTCTCGATCAATGGGCGTCTTCTTAAAAGCCCTACCACGTACCGTGCCTCTGGCACGATCCCCGGAACTGCCCCCCCGAGCCATTCGAAACTCATTGCGCGAGGCACCGCCGATTCTGTAAGGATTTCGAATGATTAAAAAGGGCACCGACCAACCACCCGATAATTCGACGGAAAGATATACCTCACCTTGGTTTAAACTTCGAAAAGCTGTGGTCGGACGAGTAATTGTTCGTGCTTCTTTGGCAAATGACCAAGGTGCCACGTGAAGCATTAAAATCGTTTGTACCGTAACCAGTTAAAACGTTTGTGTCTCCCTTTTCGAACTCTCCGATTCGATTATTACCACCACCACAGTCGTCTCGTATCTCGGAGCACTTTGATCCACGTAGCTTGGTGCTAACATTAGAGTTCCCACAGCTATTCATTACATTACTCTGCAGATGATCTGCATGACCTACACTTTGCATATATAATGTGCTAATCACGTATAAGAATAGTCGTCTATGAAATGGTGAATGATGAAGAATGCAAACGCGCAAGTGTTACACGATTAAACACAGTTGGGAGATAAACTCCGAATGGATATCCTGTACCGTTCAAATTGGATCGTTCGCACAGTCGCGTGTTCGATATGCATGTACTTGTGTATGCGTGCACGTGAAAAGTGTCGAACGAGCAAGAAATAGACAAACAAGGGCAACAGAGGGAATTACAAAGAAACCGCTAGAAAGTTTCTCATATAAAAACCGATGTTTGCCTTACATGGGAAAAGAAGAGGGCTAGTTTGTTGGAAGGATTGACATGCCTGTTGGTTGGACAAAAGAAAGGCTTTGTTTAAAAAATAGGATCTGGCTCGCTTGGAATAAGTATTGGTCTTACATTGAAAACAGTTGGAACTTGTTTAATGCAAAGAAGTGCAGAGAAGTGAAGAGAAAAGAAGAGAAACACGAGACGAGTAAAACGCTCGTCATGTACGTGTGTACATACATATATATATATATATATATACACTGTTTCGACGATAACCGATCTCAACAGAGGCAGAGAGTATCTATATACTTATACGTACGTGAGAATTTATGAATTTACGAATTTACAAATACCAAGATACGTCGCCACCTATACAGTTTATGCACGGCATTGCATTTTTACGTAAAAGTTTCCCCAGAATTCCACGAGTATCTTACGTCCGTCCGTTGAAATTAAACTATGCTAGATATACACATAGGAACCAACCACACGGAGTTGAAACGGATCAAACATCATTCTACGTGATTCTACGAATGGTACCTTCCACGCTATCCGTTGATGTGCGTTGATGTGCTCTCCTAGCGCTAAACAGCAACTAGGTATCTATCACTTTTCACATTACCTTTCCGCTGTTGAGATGCTATTTCCTAAATTCATCAAAAATTGCGAAGCCCAACGAAAAATAAACGAGAGAAAAAAGGAAAACGAAGAAAGGGAAATAGACCGACTACTTAATGGACACGCCACATGCGTTGTAAGCACTAACGGACCGTCTAACGAGGAACAACACCGCACCGCACGCTATACACGCATGCACGCACACGCAGAGACACCGAAAAATTATTTCCGACAGATTGTTACGATAATCTTTTACGTACCGTATATAAGCTACATAGGAACTTTAGCTTTAGCTACATACAAAAACGTTACGCTCGTTTAACTCGTGCTGCAAGGAAACCTCTGTACCTGCTGCGAATATTATACATCGTACACACACATACATTCGTAGTTGCATGCGTTACGACAAAACGATGGAGCAATGAAACTCTTGGGCCAATCTAAACTATCGTTTCAAGGATATTTCAATCGATTTCGATATCCGATTGGCCTGAATCGACCAATACCACCGATATGTGTATGTACGCACATACTTATCGTTGCAGGTTAAAATCATTCGTTGATGATTTTGCTGACCGAGAAATGCACAAACACCCGGCCACCTACTACCTATATGTATAGGAAATTCGTAGAATGATACGCGCAATCTTGCGCAATTGCACTCATCAAACCATACATTTACAGAAACCGCACCTCTTTATTCCGTGGGTTATTTAACTTTACATCTACAGCAATTCCCATAATACACTTCACAACGTTCCGTGCCAACTCAGCGATTAAACCATCGGAAATAATCAGCCAAGAGTCACGTATATGATCAAGTAATTTTACATTCTTCTGATTGTTAGTTTCGATTTTCGAATGAGGGGTAAACATTGAGCCCCAAGTATAGGTATGGTAAATCATAGCGTGGCGTGGGTTTAAACCGTGCTTACTAAAGCCGAGTTACATGAGGACGAACCTTTCAGATGCCTTCCCTGGCGATACATGCCTTTACATAATACAATGGACCGTGGCGGCGGTTTGAAAAGAAAAGTTTGGCAAAACACCCAGAAGGTTGTATTCTCGGATGTTCCGTGAGAAAAATCTCGGTTATTTCTCGACAAAAATGATTACTTTAGCTGGGGGCTATAGCGACACTCAGATTAAGAATCTTTCGGAATTTTTTCTTTCGGATAAGCCCGAGCCAGAAAATCACCTACGCCATGAACATATGTACCTCTATTTTTTAGGTGCCATATTAACCATGTGAAAAAAACAATTAAAACAAATTGCAAAAATTCTTTTTAAATTATTTCCGTATAATATTAGAGTAGCTTAATAAATACCAAAAATAATTATTTCGTTATATGTTGTATTTACTGAGAAAAAAATCTTTACAAATAGCTTAATCTTTCGGCCGATCAAAGTAGAATGACCCCTTAAAGGACCTTTCCAAGTAAATTACAGTAGGCGAATATGCATACTCTTGTTACCAAATAATGGAAACATATTTTTCCTTTGAAAGCTATGAAAACACAAAGAATCAGTTTATGTTTATTGTTTTGTATTTAACATTGTATCATTTTCCTTTGACAATTCCAATGTTTTACTAAACTCGATCACTACCCATAGTTACACATGATTGTGACACAATCAACAACAAAATGTTGACTCTCAATGATCGATGATACGTCGGGACCAAGATAAACTTCAACATCTTTAACCCGATTAATGTCCATTCTGTTTAGATTCTGTCTCTTCTTCTGGCTGACACTCCGGTGTATGCGGCCATGCTGTAGGTTTCTCAGGGTTAAAGGCCTGATCCGGATACATATCTCTAAAATCTTCCATTGTCATTTCTGAAAATGGCAGCATGGCTTTTATAGTTTCTATTTCTTGTTGCGATTGCCCAATTGCTTTATCTACTTCTTGAATAAATTCCTCAATCTTCTTTGCCTGTAACGCAAACATTAAGGTTAGCTAAATATCATCGTAAAACATAAAAGAAGAATGTACAGAATATACGTTGCTGTTACCATTTGCTTTTCCTCCGATTCAATGTCTGCTGTGTACTTATCAGCTGGATATGGTATCGTCACTGCTTCGTATTGCTTCTGAAACTGATCTACCAACCCAGGAGTCGTCACATTCTTCTTATAGTACGACCAGTCAATCTTTGGTGGTGATTCTGGATTAGCCACCATACTGGAAAACGTACGATAAATTCTTTCTAGTATCGCTAATGAAATTATTGTAATAGTCCGAGTGTTATAATTTTCCAGGATTTTTCACGGAAATACTTTGATTTACAAAACCTTCTCAGAATTAATTACCGAAAGTATTTTTAACGAAAGTTGCAAAATGCTAATTTCAATTAACTCTAAAACGGTTATGGTATCCCGTTATTATATTCGTGTTACGTCGAGAATTCCATTTAATTGCAAACGAGGAAATATTCAAATACATTATGTAACGAGGCAAGTGTTCCAAAGAACCACGAATTGATTCTTACGCCTCTTTTTACTAACCGTCGTAAATGTTGTTCCGATTTAGCTCTAAAAGCGGCCAAAGTAGTTTTTTCAGATTCTGGAATTCGCTCAGCGAGAGCGGCCCAATTTATCGACCTAATCGCTTTTCGTGACATCTCTTCGTACGGTGTTGGTCCTCACAGGTATGATAGATAATTCGAATCCCGACTCCAGACAACTGCCGATGACTGCCGACAACTACGACGAGTGACTATCGGTGGCTATGAGTGCTGACTGGTGCTGACGAGTGCTACGGAGTGCTACGATCAGCGTTAGAACAGCTAGAATCAGCTAGAATAGCCCTACTTTTGAAAGTCGGACTCCACTTCTGGTCCACTGGTCCACTGGTCCACTGGTTCACTGATTCACTGATTCCAGTGATTCCACTGATCTAGGACGAATCGAACGATTCGAACTCGAACCACGCCATCTTTGCGAATGTAAGCATACATATGAACCGAGAAACTTGGTACCTCGGACGCCATTCAGGTGGCGAGTATGGTTGATTCTCAAAGATGGCGCGATTCAAATCGTCACAGAGAGCCAGAGTAATAGGCCCAAGTAGTACATACATACACATGCAGCGATGTTGTATACGTGTAGGTGTACATAGATGCATAGCGATGAAGCAAAGAGGACAGGATCGATAAAACAGGAAGATAGCGTGGTTATGGGGTACATACGACGGGGTGCGACTGAGGTGTGGGCGTGTGGGAGAGGAGTGTAGAGTAGAAGAGAGAGAGTGAGTGAGAGAGAGAGAGAGAGAGAGAGATGCGTTGGGTGCGACGTGCGAGTTGGTGCGAGTGGTCGCATGAGGTTGTCAGCGGGGTTTTGAGTGACGAGGGTGGGCGGAGTGGGCGGCGCGATGGTCAGGCCGCGAGCATAAAGAGGATAGGATAATATCGGTGCGCGACCTCCGTGGTAAACTTGGAGTTTGCCGCTTTAATATCGGCAGATCTACGATGTAGTTATGCCGAAGAAAAGTACAAGGCATGTAAGAGAGTCGGGGTTAACGAGAAGTTGCCAAAACAGAAATAATAATCCTGGAACAAGGCAGGAACGGAAAACGAAACACTTTCGAAGCGTTCGCATCGGTATTACCAACGGCAAGCGTTGGCTCTCGCTTAAGAAACGCTTAGGTCTATCGACGGACGAAGATGTTGCAGTTTATCTACTCGATCTTGCCGAGTCCGCATCCAGGTAGGTTGGAAACAGTTCGTTCCTCTAGTCTAGACGACACGCTTCTTTTTCATCGATTCGACTAGACGGTGCTCGACTCGACTCGACTCGATACCAACATTCCGTTTGCTCTATGAAAACTGTTTTAACCGGCACATGAAATGAACGGAACGCATCCTGTCACTCGGTGACGGGACTTCCCCTCTACTGTGACCAAATCTTTCCCGAATCGCCATCTTGCGGGGTCGATGTCGGATGCGAAAGTAATCGATAATCCGCTTGTTAAAATCATAAATGTCGATTCTATCGATGTTAACGATTCCGATTGATCTTGATTTCCGTCGAAAGCACAAATGGATCGGTATAGAAGAAACGTTGAATTTATTTGACTGTGAGTACGAGAGATATACAGGTAAACGATTTCCTTTTAGCATCTGTGAATAGACTACAATTACAAAACCTTCCAATAGCCTCTGCTTAGCGAATCAAAATTCCTAACTGGTATCTTTCGATTCGGTGCTTCCTCCGTTTCTATTTCTCTGCCTCTCTATCCGCCGATTCGACATTGCCGAAACTCTGTTCATACAAGTGTCTTTCTTCCCACCAGTAGATACAACATTAAATGCAATGAAGAAGGCGAGAAAGAAGCGGATCAGAATAAGAAGCACAAAATGCAAACGACACAGAAAAAAAATTGGATAGACGGTACCAGGGAGTCCCTTCGTCGAAGCTTAAGAAAACAAAGCAGTAACGCTACCGTGGAGCCGAAAGCATCTCCCGTCGTCGCGGTACAGTCCGCGTTATCCGACAGTATCAAGTTACAGGCTCGACCTAGTTCAAAGTCCAGGCATCATAAGACTAAAGCCAAGCATCACAAAGATAAACGCAAAAAGAAGAGGCACCTGAAAGCCATGGATTTCGTTTCGTCCATTGAAACTGCCAATCAGTCCTGTAACAATGCGACGTCAGGGGAGGAAGCAGAGATCTGCGTGAAAAGAGAGAATTCCATATTAACGAGTGGAGTAAACGTCGGGGCAAATTTGAAAGATACAACAAAGGTCGTATCCATTAGGACAAAGACTGAACGCGTAGATAGCATAGAAATGATAGGAAATGTAAATACTGGCGAAAATCTACTCTACCGTGACATAAAGAATGTCGATACGAAAAGAGTTGGAACGATTAGCGATAGCAGTGAACAGTCGAGGTTGAACGGTCTAGAAATATCTGCCGTTGCTAACAATAAGTGCAATCTGGATAAAACTATCACGCAGGCATTGGATGGAATAGATGATGGCACATCTTCTTGTGGCCAGCCTGTAGAGATGGAACAGAATGATAATGTTTTAAGCAGTTCACGATACATCGATGATTGCGAAGACGAGAACGCGACTACAGACCGGCAAGCGGAAGATCGGAAATTGAAAAAGAAACGAAAACGGCTGAAACACGATGTCCAAGGGGTGGAAGACGAGAACACGATGGGCGATTCGTCCGAGGAGCTTTTAGACGATTCTGTGCATAAGCATAGGAAAAAACGGCACAAGCACACTGGCGAACATAGGAACCGCAGACATCACGATGTGCGGAAAGCGCCTCAAGACGGGATAATCGTGCGGGATGATATGAACGTCTCTTTCGTAGCGGATGATACGTCGGCAATTACAAGCTCGGAGCATCAAAGCGGAACAGGCGTTGACCCTTTAATACTGGAGCCGCAGAGATTAGCCATTAAAATAAAGCTGTGTCAGGAATGCAATAATCGTCACTTGCAAGATGCTTGTCCATTGACAACACCCTTGTACGCTATTCCAGATTCCATATCATACGAGGATTGGTTGTACAAGCATAAAGAGAATGACGAGATACTGAAGGTTGTAAAATTCGGTGACCCTATGTCCGAGGGTTACGGGAAAATGACCGAAGATAATACCGAATCTGACGACGATTCCTCGCTGACTGACCAACATAAAACAAGAACGAAAGGTCAGAAGGAAGAGAAGCGGTTGATCGTAGACACCGATCGGCCATTGTACGCCAGGGATTCTTTGCCCGATTGCTTCGAGCTAAGGATAACCAATTCGGAACACGGGTTGGGGATTTATGCGAAAAGTTCTGTTCCGATGCACGTGAAACTAGGTCCCCTGGTTGGGCGGCCAGTTAGAGAAATGGACATACCCGATGACTTTTCCATGAGACACATTTGGGAGGTACAAACGACGCTCTTTTCATACCACCAATCATATCGGCCGCGGCGATCGGATTTCTCTCGATTCTATACCTACTTACAGATTCTTCCCATAAGCATCCCCGCGATAAAACGATATTTCTTTGGTTTCTACTTTTCTAGATAGATAATAATGGTAAAACCTTGTACATAAGTACCACCGACCCATTAAGAAGTAATTGGATTCGTTACATTAGACCAGCCGATACGAAAGAGGAAAGAAGCGTAGCTGTGATTACGAAACAGGGAGAATTGCAGCTTGTTACCACTCAAAATATTGTGTCAGGAATGGAACTGACGTATTGGGCGGACTCACAGTCTTCGGCATGGACGAGAAAGAATAAAGTAGATAAAACGAGTACGGTATCATGCTTCTCAATAATGGGTCAGGGTCAATGGTGAATGTTACGGATACACCGATTAAACATTCGAATATAAGCCAGACGAGAATTTCTTTTCGTTTCAATTATGCTTACACTTTCTTCTTTATCCAGATTGTGGAGGATGCAATTTAAATTTTGCCCACCCAATATACTATCGCCTCCATTGTTGCATCTTCCATGACACTAACTACAGCTTGACAATCAGAAAGTATCACTGCAAGGTAGGGACAATTAAATCGTTGTGATCGGTGTCGGCGCTGTGTCTGTTGTACGCCACGCGCCGATTCGGAGTCACTTCACCAGATACATGCACGGCTAAACCCGCTAAACGTATGCGCATTCACTTCTGGTCTGGGTTAGGTGTGCGGGGCTGCCGTTTTAGGTAAGGACAACATCATGAAGCACGCGGCGGAATTACACGCGGGTCGAGGTGCATACCAATGTCAATATTGTAAGAAATTCTTTTTACGCTTGAATTATCTGGAAATGCATCGAACCTACGGGTGCGCGCAAAACCCGCAACGCTCAAGGCCGTTGTGCGATTTCTGTGGACGTAAATTCTGTCAACCGCAAAAGCTAAAAGTGCACATCAAGCGAATGCATAGCGGTAAGAGCTTATCCGGCGTAACGGTGAGATGCGTTAATGAACGCAGCCTAATCTAGTTCTCGTTGTCGTATTTTCATGTATTCGTGTAAACATGTAGATATGTCCGAGGTGCTCCGGGAGTTTCAGTGCAAGCTGTGTCTGAAACTTCTAGGCTCCCGCGCAGCGCTGCAGCGTCACATGAAAGAGGTTCACCATAAAGATGTGGTCGGCGCCGCCACTTGCGATCGATGCGGGAAAATGTTTCAGAACAAGAGCAATCTGAAAATACACATGTTGACGCACAGCGGGGTGAAACCGTTCAGGTAATAGTAGGCTCGATCAGGTGTTTTGACTTGTTACCATACGGATATCGTTCGACGCATTACCACAGCGCGGTAAATTTTGGAAATTCGGCTTTCAGATGTAAAGAGAATAGTTGCAAAGCAGCTTTCACCACTAAGCAATGCCTACAGTTTCATTATAAGAAGGTGCATGGACTTACGGAGGAGATGATGCCGAAAATCGAACGATCCGTCGCGTACACCTTCGACGCATACAGCGGCGGGCTTGTAGAAGATGTTGGTCGCGGGAAGATACCTCGACCCAGCAGAAAAACTTCTCAGGTTCGTGGCTGAATAAGATTCAACAAACAGCAGTAGCACCACTGCACGTGTAACGCTTCCTCTGCCACCCTTTCAGCAGGATAGTAACAGTTTGTCTTCGGACAACGGTGTAAAGACTGAAACATCCTATAATTCCGGATCTCCAACTATAATCGAGTTAGGAACTCACCCCCCATCCACGTATAAAGTGGAGAGTAACCCACGGATATCAACGTCGTCGCTTCCGGCGGGTGCTGTCTCAACCTCAAGTACTCTCGAGTCAACAACAGCAAGTGTCCGCGCGGATGCGGATCTTTACAGTGTCTCAAGGTTGCAGAGCAAAGGTAGTAAGAAGTGGCTCGGTGAATTCAATCCTTCAACAACGTCGGATGTAACCGTAGCATCAGATACCATTGCTCATTTGTCGTCGAGCGTGGTAGTTACCGGGAATACTTACGAATTTCAAGACAGCACTAAGGATGTAAACGAAGAAGCATTGTCACCGATCGGCACGGCGACTAGGGCGCAGAGCAGTATTATGGATAACAGCAAATTAGGACTTGGCGTCTATAGAAGAACCGAGAGCGCGAGCGCTAGTTTGCTGGTCGAAGCTGCTCTTGACGCCGCTGAAAGGGACATAGGAGCAGTCTCTAGTCCAATATTAGACGACAACGACCGCGACACCAATCTTTACTCGATACCCAGTCAATTGCAGTCACCATTACCTCAACGATCACCAACGAGCCATTTGGAATCCTATATACAGCAACAGGAAGAACTAATATCCCCGGCGCCTACACCGGATAGTCGGAATACGCCGCCCAGTCGTTCTCACGATGATTATCAGCTACACCGACCTGTCGACTACATCGGCACACCGAGATCGCATAATATCGATCAATATTTGCACCACGAGGATATATCACGCGTCTCCTCGCCAAACAATTACATGCACATTCAACAAGATGACCTAGTGTCACCGTCGGCGACGCCAAATCCACCGCGGTATCAAGATGTGCATCATCGTCATCATCACCACCATCATCACCACCATCACCATCATCAACCATCCACGGACAATTTGTCCAGCGACGAAGGAGACTCCGTAGCGCAAAACCTGAGCCTCTCCGTCAAAGAGAAAGCGATGCAGCTGGATCTTTCGACGTCATACAAATACGATACCCTCGAACAGGATTTCGGTAGAGACAGATCAAACTTCGAGCCTCTTGTCTTGTGTGGTGGCGGTGGTAGTGGTGGTGGTGGTGGTGGTGGTGAGCTTCAGGGCTTAGATATGTCTGCCAGAGGATTTCATCCCGTCTTCAGCGTGCAAATACAAAACACCCGGTACCCTCCTCCACCTCCGCCCCCTGCCCCGCCTCCACCTCATCATCATCATCATCATCATATGTACGAAGTGCCGGAGAGACGGAGCGTCGATCTCAGCAGGAACGGAACTTGCGCGATATCACCGACAACACTATCGGCGGCGTCTCTGCCACCGTCTGCTCCTTCTGTTGGCTCCACAGTTTCGTCGCTGCTACCTCCTCCCCTTCCGCTTGCTGCAACTGCCCCCCCTCCTCCAGCTGCTGTTGCCCCACCTCCAGCACCACCTCCTCCTCAACCGCCACCGTCTCCATCAGACTATCCTCATAATGACGTCCCAAGAGTCGTTAGTTTGGATCTGACTCCCGGTGGTAGGCACACCGTTGATCTCACTTTTACGAGATCTCATCATTTACACGGTTCCGGGACCCGGGTAATCGCAAGCCCGGAGATAATCATTCCTGACGCAGTGGATGCACGAATTTTACCATCTTCTCCGCCTCCGCCATTGTCAGGATACAACCCTAGTTATCCTGTCAGTCCTGCACCGTATCATCCACCTAGACCAGGGTACCATCATTATTCCAGTTTCTACTGAACTACAGTCTACTTGATCGTCCACCACTTATGTTTCTTCACATTTTACACACTCGGCTACAGTCGTATGCTTGCCCCAGTGACCTAGTCTGCTAATTATCCATCTATCGGGTAACTTTTGTAGCGACCGTTTCTACGCTACTCGTGAAGCACGATTTCATTAATACGTGCAGTCCAGGGGAACGTGTCAACTTTTATTAATACATCATCTCTGTTCTTCTTTCCAATCCTCCTTTGTCTTTCCTATCCTCCTTCTCTTTCATTCCAGTCCAATGAATGAGGATTGTATAATTAGCAAAGCATCGTGGTGGCAATATCTATCGTCTGTGCGACGTTTTCCGTTCAACGCGCAAGTAAGGTCAAGCACCAATTACGCAGATCAATTATGGGATATCACGGCTTGGTGAAAGATCATCCTTCTTCGACACATGTAAAGTAACCGTAACTGAGCTTTAGACACGTTAAAAACTTGTAGAGTTTTACCCTTGAAATGATAGTACAATTCTGGATCAGAGGCGCGCACAAATGTAAGAGGAAAATCATTTATGTTTGACATAGACTGTCGACTTTTTAAAATGTTTCAAGTGTACGGTCGAATCGTTAGAGTATATAGTGAGATATGACATGTACTTATTATTTTTTAAACGAACGTTATTTTTTTAACGCATTTATAAACAAAATTATAGGAAGGAAATCGTTCCGCAACTGCAAGTATGGCGCATGATTAGAGGAATTACGTAATTTTCCAATAATATAGCCTTCGGACCGTGTATTTATATTGTATGTACACATCCTTACCAGTGACTATGTGTAAAACTCGGATACGATGATAACTTTTATCAAAAGTATCGTTGCATATTCACATTAATCCTGTTAATAAGCTGGACTTGGACTTTCCTACTTCTTGCTTATCGGTATGCAAATACTGGTTAGGTGCGACAGTACATAATTATATTTATTGGAAATTGTTCTTTTCTGTCGTTGATCTCGTCTCGTCTCGTCATCGTCGTCCTTATGTTCGTAATATGGAAATTGATAACTTATAGAGTTGGATTGTTTCGAACAGTGCTAGACAAATTAATAATTTATTGGTTCAGAATTTTTTAGTCTACACGCAAATCGTGACTTCAATCCGAGCGAGGCAATTTACAATTCACAAAACAAATCAATCGAGTTGCCTAATGATATCTGTAAGTATTACATATATCTGTATAGCGATAACGAGTTTTAGGTGTTCATTTTCATTCTAGTCATACCATGCACGTGTAAGAATGCCATTAGCTAAATACATTATAATGTCCTGGAATTTGCAAATGAGTTGCCCATCGGTGTAAAAAAGAGCAGATTTATTCGAGGATACTTTTTTTCCTGACGAATCTTTAGGCGAAAGTATAGTAAAACTATTAAGTCGGAAGATAGCTTTCGCGCAAATTCAAATTGATCGCATGAAATCCCAACTCATTTGCAAAAATCCATAATGATAAGGTGCGAGTAGCTTCCAGTCTCTTCGAATCTTACTCGATAACCGTCTCCGTGAACCAAAGATCAATGAATCGCGAAACCTTTGTGCCAAATTGCTGACCCGTTAAGGGCTGGCTCTACGTGCATTTTTAAAACTCAAAACTCATTGATTATTTTGTATTGTACACAAAATACAAATACTTGAGAGTAACGTTAATGACAAGTATACACGAATGTATGTATATATGTAGGTATGTATGTCCCGAGTGCAGGTACGTATGGAAGCGGAACAGATGTGCGTGCGTGTGTGCGTGCGCGCGCGAGCGTGTGTTATATACTTATTTTCTTCAATAATATGACGAGTTCTTAATTTTTAAAGTACATTTTAGTCGATTATTCCTTGCATCCTTATTTGCTTTACTCTTTCCCCCTTTTCCTTTTGTTTAGCTCCCAACAGTTTACATATTTATGTACATTTTACTTACATTTCATGACTATTAAATCGTTCATATTACTGCCCCTATATTTTGACAAAAAATAATAGCAAGGATAATCTTAAAGGTAACCAGTTTCTCCCCTTCTTCATCATATTCGCATGTTACAGCAGCTCCCAGTTCACAGAAATTCAAGCAAAAAATCTTCACAAGTACAAATACAGCACTGAATACATTTGTATCGACTTCTTTGATAATGTAAAATGTAAACTAAATTAAAAGAATGAAATATACGTATGTACCGGTATAATGAAAATCAGAGTTTCACCACTGTATTCCTTTGTTCTCCCTTCATTATTTGCAATAATACATATTTTATTGTAGCCTCAGAGTATTAAACCGTAGCTGAACATTGAATGCCAAGCTTTGTTTGAATCTCCGTTTCGAACCGCCGCGTCACTTGGCGTTTATGCTGCGCCTAATTTATCGACCTGGGTTGGTAAATTGAACAACTAGGTATATACGTATTATAGACGTGTCTTTTAGAGTGAGAGGGTACGCTATTTAGGAAAAGACAGAGATATCGTTAGATATGTGAAACCACCGAGCCGCTTTACTGGCAATTCACAATTCACACGTGTTCACACGCGTGGCAGCACGTCGCAGCTAGGTTAGGTTAGGTTCATTCTTTTCCCTGGTATGTATGCAGGTACATGTATACAATTTCTCAAAGATGGCGTTTCAAGAACAGAACTCTTATCAACTCTTATATTGCTCAACGAACTCTACTTGTTAGTACTACATACCTCTCTGTCCCTCTCCTCGCTTCACTTCCACACCTCGACGTCGCAGCTACAGATTAACATAGTCAAGACGAGCTAGAACACGCCTTTACAACTAGCACACTTACAGCATTTATACATACTTACCTGCGTATGATATAATTCTAATCTAATCATCGTTCAAAACAAAACATTCACAATGCCTGCTGCAGAGAATAGCCAAACGGCCGAAATGGTTGAATTACTGATAATAATACCTACCTCTCTGCCAAATAGGAAATGCACTTTGAGTATTGCATCTCCTAATGTAGACTCTTGCGACTATCCCATGTGATATTTGCAGCGATTATGTTTACAATTAATTATAATAGTTATATAGAAATATGTAATGTAATTATAATGAACGCCATGCGTGTCGAAATAACGGACGCAAAAGGTCCAATCGCATTCTTAAGACTGGCAACCTGGGCGTATTTTAACGTCCATTTTAGTTCGTACCTTTCACCGCTAGCATTTCTGTCCTGAACTGAACACACTTTTAAAACGCTTTTTCGGGCGGTAAATAAATAATTTTATTGTTACAAATGGTTGCATGATTATCTTTAGAGCCTCTACATTCTGCAACACCCCTCCCTATAACCTCAGATTGCAAATAATCGAATAAACAAACAGATTGTATGTTCTTGCACATAACCTCCTTTAACAGTGCGGCTGAACTGTAACGGAAAGTTAACAAATTGTGTTTTAAAGTTGCTTTCCAAAATAAAATATGGACCCTTGGCTACATTGCTGCATGGTATATGCTTTTTATGATTATTTTGCTTATAATCAGGGAGGTTATTAGTTTACGTTACAGAGTGTATATATGTGTATATAGAGTATAGTGTAGTAGTATGTATGTACCTCTGTAATAAATCTATTGTCGTAATTAACAATGGCCTAGAACGTCCTTAGTGAAACATGTTGGTCAATATTTTTCCGTGCCACGTCGGAGATTTGATGCGGCAGATCGTCAATTGCTAGCCAAAGAGTTATTTATTCTTCTAGGAAAATATGAGACAGTAAAGGAGAGATGAAGGAACGCAGCGGTATAAGTAAGAGGAAGAAAAACGAAATTACTATCATTAGGACCGTATAAAAGTACATAATCGCATGTTTACTTTTCCAACCGCTGGCATGAAATCATAAAAAACATTGTACGGTATAATGGATTTGTCTGTTGATCGATGTACTATTCATAGTAAAGTTCGCGTAAACTATATAGGGTATGTACAACCCGTATATAGTTAACAAGAAGCGGTTTTCTCCTTCCTTTGCAAGTATATGTATGTATACACAGTTCCTCAGGCATATTTATTTTATGCTTCGGTCGGTCAGCATGTCGATCAATCGAAAGGAACGATCGATCGATTGCTCGATCGGTTGGTCGTTGGGCCTGTTGGTGAATTTGTGGGTTAATTCGTTAGTTTGGCAGATTAACTCGATGTTCCTTGTGTGTTTCCCGCGATTGTTAGTACTCGCCGGTGTTAACCTGCATTCAATCCCCGTAAATCCTGATTGTCGGTTTCGGTCTGATCGTTCGTACTAACGCGTTCTCGGGCCGTGATTACGTCGTTTCTCACTCCGTTAGTAACTCGTTCGTCTTCTATCCCCGCGTCTATGTATCTAGTTATCTTCTCGGTTATCTATCTATATATCTCTATCTATATCTATCTGTCTACCTCTCCTTTTTCTCTCTCTCATTCTATTTCGAAGGAGGGTTCGCTCACTTGCTGCTATGTCTGCGTACTCCCGTACTCAGGAGAGCGACGCGTGGGCCCTTCTGGCACTGAAGTCGGCACCGGCCAGTCCGACGAAGATGCAGTGGAACCCGGAGGCAAAAGGTGCACCGATTGCACGGCTCGAGGGTCGCGAGTTTGAATACATGGTTAGACAGCGACGTATCACTATCGGGCGTAACAGCAGCAAGGGTGAGGTCGACGTCAACATGGGCCACTCCAGTTTTATCTCGCGACGACACCTCGAAATTTTCTATGATCATCCCTTTTTCTTCATGATCTGCAACGGTAAAAATGGTGTTTTCGTCGATGGAGTCTTTCAACGAAAAGGCGCGCCTGCCTTTCAGTTACCAAAGACGTAAGATATATTTCGAGCCTTTTATCACACCGACTTAACCTTTCTCGCACGTTTCTCGCACGCTCTTCACATTACGCATTACTCGTAAGCTCTCATATATCTCTCTCTCTCTCTCTCCCTCTCTGTCTCTCTCCCTCTCTCTCTCTCTCTCCTCTCTCGGATTATATCCCCTTCAGCAAGTTGGAATTATTTGCCATCCTTTCCTTATATCACCCGCCCTAAATCCAATCGCACAGCTGCATTTAGCAACAGCGAGCGCAAACAGTGTGTTTAACCATTTATTTAAATCGCATGTCTTCTAAATACCACGCACAACCATTTATAGTCATTCATTGCATTTTCATTCGCAAATGTTGTTTCATTCTGTGTAAATTCGTTACATTCAACGAGTTTGTTCACATCTAACGTCTTCCAATGCGTGTTGCTGTTACAGATGTACATTCAGATTCCCCAGTACAAATATTAGGCTCGTATTTCAGTCGTTAGTGGACGAGCACGAACAGAATAATGTACGTGTACCTTCCCCACCGAAACAAAGGGCTCCTCTGCCGCCTCTACGCATTAATATTCCGGACGCAGGATACAGCAGTCCGTTTCCTTCGCCGACTGGAACTATTAGCGCCGCTAATTCGTGCCCGGCTAGTCCGCGCGCCGGTCAGGGTAGAAGGAACATATCGGCGGACCTTCAAATGGTAGCGGTGTACGCGGCCGCTGTTGCCAACGATCCGCAAAATTCTGGTTTGGAGAGGCACGAGGGGGGACAGAGTTCTAGTAGACAGATAAGTCCCGAGCCTTGCGTCGAATCGCGTTACAGGAGTGGCAGCAGTAGCGGGCCGAACGGTACAGCGTCGCATTGTAGCCCACCAAAGGATGACTCTAAGCCGCCGTATTCTTACGCGCAACTAATCGTTCAGGCGATAGCGTCAGCCGCGGACAAACAGCTCACTTTGTCTGGCATTTACTCCTATATTACCAAGAATTATCCGTACTATAGAACCGCGGATAAAGGCTGGCAGAATTCCATAAGGCATAATCTTTCGTTGAATCGTTATTTCATCAAAGTACCGCGAAGCCAAGAGGAGCCGGGGAAAGGTTCTTTCTGGAGAATAGATCCTCAGTCGGAAGCTAAGCTGATAGAGCAGGCTTTCCGACGAAGAAGGCAACGTGGGGTTCCCTGTTTTCGAGCTCCCTTCGGCCTTTCGTCCAGGTAATTGGCTTCAATCAACGTGTATTATGTATACTTGTGTGGCTTATTAGAGACTGAGAGACGTCGATCGGACCTTAATCGAATGTACAAACATTAATACCATCCAGGAGCGCACCTGCTTCTCCATCTCACGTAGGAATCAGTGGATTGATGACGCCGGAATGCCTGAGCAGGGAAGCCTCACCGGGGCCGGAGTCGTATCCGGACAGTTCTGTACCTTCACCGGCTGGTCAGTTGACTAGTCAGTCCGCGCCAGGATCACCAGGCCATCCGTACGCACCCTCGAGCCAGTCGTCTCATAAGGGTCGCCTGATGCAGCAAATCACAGTTGTCACGAACGGCGTCAGCGGAGATACAACTAGGGAAGGTACGGTTGACGGCGCGTTTTAAATATTTACCGCTCCTCCGGTCTAAATATTTATCGTCTCACTTTGTTACTCTGTTGTTTGTAGACAAATACGTGGTCTCCGGGAACACGGCGGAAGAACATTCTCTTTCCCCGGCCGGCCAGTATAGTCCGGCTCCCGTTATCGTACAAACCACTTATAATTACAGGTACGTCCGCAGCTCCCTGAGATTTTCTTGGATCTCTTGGATCCCCTCGGGGTTAGTTTATCGTCTGACGATAATGAGGAATGCTTTTTTTCTGTTTAGCGGAAGCTTTATTGGCCCCGACGCAGGCGTCGGAGTTGTGAAACGCTCGCACGAGGAATCGGATAGTTCTCCAGGCTCACCGGCACCGCTCGCCATTGTCGAAAGTCCTGAGCCACTCGAACACCAACAACCACAGACGAAACGTCAACGCGTTCATGAAATGGATGACCATTGAATCGTTGTCCCAGGTTCCCGTTACGTAGGACATTTGTTACATCGTGCTATTCGCTCATCGTCGAATATATGTGCACGCGCGTGTACCTCATACCTGCTCATGCGTGCGTCCGCAAACGTGCATACACACCTTTATATCCAGATTTTTCGAATCTACACCCATATCCATGCCCGCATCTAAATACGCGTACACGTACAGTTAACGATGTACTTTCGTTCATTTTTAATATATACTGATTACTGATTAGTCTCCGCGCGACAAATACTCGATCCAATTTATTGCTTGATACAACAATAAGTAGGACATCTGGAATTCGGGAAAGATGAGAGAAAAAGAGAAGATTTTGTTTCCTCTTGGCGTTCCAGTTTGTTTCGCTCATCAGATTTCACTACTTCGTGTAATTAGTTGTGTCGTCGATGGTATACTTGCATAAAGCACACAGGGGTGGGTCTCGAAGTATGCGAGGGTAAAGACGCAAGTCAAAAGGACATGATTCTTGTATGAAAATACTTTGAGAGATGTCGGCAGTTTTCAGGTTGTTTCGCAAATTTTTCGGAATTCAGAATCACAAGCACACACACGAGAGCGAGAACGAGAGCGAGTGCGCGCGTGAGTGCGTGTGCATATATGCGCGTATAAACACGCTTCATCGAATGCTTCCTTCATGTCTTTGACGTATGATGTGTATGACGAGGAGACGGCGAGAGCTTTTGCCTATTCATACGAGGGGATAATCCTTGTAATCCTGAATGAAATCATATCGCAATATATTTAAACGCCCGGCGAATCTCAAAAGGGGGAGAAGGATGAATGTACTGAAAAAAAAAACAGCTCGCGTCAGTCTCACCTCGGTGCAGCACAGAAAGAAGGCGGTGTGTCCTGATACGCTGTTAACATATTGGTAAGCTAATACTTTCGGGTAATTTGTTAATAGCTGTAAAACTTTTGCCATAAACAAGCTTTCAGGACCGAGCTGCCGGATCTCTTTCGTTTCGTCAATCGACACAACTCTGTCAGATACCCCACACACATGCGTCATCGTAGTCGTTTCCAAATGTTTACGTTAAACGTTATTGTTGAGCACGCACCCATTACCGCTGGAAGAGGGATGATCGCCATCAGCCGCCTTTTCATTCTATAAACTCGATCGACCGCATCTGTCGGTCGCATCTATTTGTTGCTATTTCCTGAAATGGTCGTGAACCGTAGACACGAACCGTAGGTTGTAGTTCTGCGTATGATTATGCAAAATTTCTATTCGAACGTCAAGCCGTTACTTGATTGCTGAATACGTCGATTGAATTCTCTTTCTGACGTGCCTGTTTATCTGATAAAGAACTTATTAACGTACTATAATCATACAGGAAGAGGTGATAGTATTTTTGTTGCCACTTGTAAATAAACTCTTGAACGAATTACTACCGCTTAGAACTGTTTTCATCTGTGCTCGTGGGCGTGTTCCTACTAGATTATTTATCGTAAGTAGGTACGCTGAAAGGCCACTCGAAACAATGATACATAAAATATATAGCTACTCGGGAGAAACTCGGGAGAGCAAGCGACTCGTATTAACACAAGTGTCAAATACTCAAATCTTCTGACCATACAGCGAACGACTGTCTGCCATCGCAGCTCGAGAAGCAAATAGCCCATTATCTTCTGGAGTGCCTCGGAACACTTATATAGCTTGGATCATTTTCGTTGCACTCGACCCAGCCACCCCTACCGATTTACAAACAGTCTCGCCGCGTTTTCTTTCATCAACACAAGTAAATCCTTGATTTCATACATCTCGGATACACGCTTGAAGCGTCACAATCAAAGGAGAACACACGAAATTGAATTGTATAGAATTCTCGTTGTGTACAATTGTTGTATGACAAAATCAGTGAAATAAACGCCAACCAGTTTTGCATCGAACAAGAAATGCGATAACGACACGTAATCATTCGACGAGTAGGTAAAATGTACACACGTACATACATAAAGCAGAAACTAGTAAATCGCCGACGATGAATCACTGGTTTATAGTGGTAGTACATACATTACATTGGCTACCTGATTTCTCCTGTTGCTTCTATACTCGACATTAGCCGTTCACTTGCTGGAACGATTTCAACTCTTGTCGAATAACAAACTCGGGAGAAAGAAGGAAAATAGTGCCGGTTAGTGGACAGCCTGATTAGTGGACAGTCCCGGAGGATTACGATTTCATTGATCATCTATGACCCAATGTTTCGCTGTCAATGCGGGCAGCGTATTAAAGTTCAGAAGCGTTGAGAAGTGCAGCTTATTTCCCGTTTCAGCACACCTGCATGATTGGTCCGGGGGAGAAATATGCATTTTTTGCGCAGCCCTATTGCTCTGCTTCAAGATACAGGGGGAAAGAGGGAAAGGAGCAGATATATATGGGAATAAGGCGAAACCTGAAGTACGATGGAATATTGGTGAAGAGTGAAAGCCGGAGATTGTTTGTGAGATGTGTGTAGGAAAGAATCATCTCCATAGCATAGAGTACAGAGCAAAGAGGAACGAGAGTGACGGAGTAAGAGGCGGGGGGCGCGACGGCGGAGGTAAACGAGAGCGTGGGGGATAACGAAGAAGAAAGGGGGTGCAGCGAGCTTGCGCGACATTCGACCCGAATCTCTCCTCGTCGGACGTTAAGCCAACCAGCTAGGGAGCTAGCTAGCTAGTCAGCTAGCCAGCCAGCCACCCAGCCACCCAGGCAGAGCCAACAGCTTTCGTTTAGCCGTGTTTGAAGCTTTCGAATCAAGTATCGATGGAAACTCACTAATCAAATCGGTATAGTAACGATTCAATTTGTGTTTTCGCTCATCGTTCGTGATCCCTTTCAATTATGAAATATTGCTTTTATTATTGTCTATTCTTCCCCTCCACTACCACCTTTCATTTTCTTTTCTCCCGCGATTTTTCCTTCTCTTTTTCTGCCCAGCTCTTTACTATTCGCTTGCTCTTCTTCCTGCTGTTTTCTCGCCCTATTCTGCTTTGCATTTCAAGGATGTTCATCTACCACCCCTCGCCTTGCAAACACCTGTCGTCCCTTCTACGCTCTTACCACCATATCTAGCCGTATTTGATCAAATGAACGTTGCAGGTGAATGTACCAAGTGGTGGAACGTCACCCTTCGAACAGGAGGAAATGTTCTCTGGTAAATAATCGTTGGAGAAGGAGTACCTACTACCTATGGCCCATCCATAGCCTGGCGAAGCCAGCAGTCTTCTCTGCGCTCGCGCAGTATTTAGCGTGTGTTCGAGAGATTCATATGATAACCTGGGAACAGCTTAAAAAGGACAACGATCAGTTCGTTCAAGTCGTCCACGCTTGAACGGCATACGTTCTTCCCGTATTATCGACTTTACGGTAGGTCACTTCCAACCGCTACCTGCCCTTTCTCCGCGAACCCTAATCTTTCCCCCTTTTCGCCGTAGGTAATATGGATTGCGAAGCGAAAAGAGTGAGAGTTGTGTGGTGTCATTCGCGTACGCGCGCACGATAAAGTGAGAGGAGCAAAATAAGCTGGTAGGTACATGTATGTATGTATGTGATTTACTCGGTGCTGAACCGTCAACAAGAGGAGAGTTAACACGGATTGAACCAATTATAGCCCCGTTTTGTAGCAAACGTCTGAACGAGCAACTTCCGGCTTCATTAATTCATGTAACAAGTAAGGCAATTTCTATAGAGAATTTGTCTTTAGCGCACGGGCTGTAGAGCAAGTTTAGGATGGTATGGAGTAAGAATCCAATAGCATCGTCCCGCAACATGTTCCCGTGTTTGGATCGAAATTTCCTCCTACCTATCCACACACCGTAAGATGAGTACCTTTAGTTTGCAAACTTCTAGATGGCTTATAGAAGAAACCAAACGATGCTGAGAAGAGAAAACCTGCAGTCGGATTGACAGTCTAAGGAGATCCAAGTGCCGCACTCCTTGGAATGCTTACGCCGATGGTGCCGGATACTTGGGGCTGGGGATTCTTAGCTCTCCTTTTTTTCACCTTGGCCACCCCCAGTCCTGCTGCTCTTCGCAGAGGTAACGCTTTTGTTCTTAGAACCTGTTAGGAACTTGCTTCCTACCCAAGTAGTGATTCGAAGGGGGTCGCGATCGCGGAAAGCTGAGCGAGAAGGTACCGCAAACGCTGACGGTCCCACCTGACGCTTTCACCTTTATTCTCCTTTTGCGCCTTGGACAGAGGACGTAAGTAATGGTATCGTGTCGTCTGTCTTAGCTGATCGAGGTCATTGCAATAAGACGGTCGATATATACGAGGATGTATCAAGTCCGGCAGTGACTACGGAGAATTGGGGGAAACCTCTGTCTTGCTGGTATCGCTTCAGAGCGTTTCGCGGAACTCCGCGAGAGTGGATCCTGCGTGTTCGATTCAAGAAGTTTAAAGTCGGCGTCTTGGAGAATGCTACCACCTGTTCCGGCGGTTACTTGCAAGTACGTCCACCTTTCTAGTGAAACAGCGTTAAGCGGGGTTTTACTGTAGTAGTATTAAAAGTAAATAGTTGTTTGGAATGCGAGAGGGCGAGGGATAGATTGTAACTGCTAAAGAGATAAAAGCAACTGTATCGTGCCACAGATCGTAGACGGAAACACAAAGACAGAAGTAAGCAATCGAAAGGATCCAGGAGTGTATTGCGGTGAATCGGAGCAACCGCAGACGTTCATATCTGAAACAAGTTTTGTTCGGGTGATCTTCCACGCGGACAACTTCACGGATCAAACGTACTTCAGCTTCGACTCTCGAGCGGAGCAACAGTTCGAAGTATATTTTAGGTATGGCCAACATCCGGAACTTTATCCGAATCGAAGGGGTGAGGTGGTGCCCGGGAGTTATTGCGAACGAGTCTTCAAAGATTGTAGGCTACAGACGTGCTACGTGCAAAGTCCCGCCTATCCGGGCATTTACCCGCGTGCATTACACTGCAAGTACCGGCTCAACACACGGCTGCCCTTTATAAAGCTCTATATCGAGAACGAAGAGTTCAATATCGACGGGCAGAGATGCGAGAACATCATGACGTGTCCTATGAGGCCGATAAGCTCCGGTTCCGAGCACTGCCCGTACGACTACATACGCGTGTACGATGGCAAAGACGAGACCAGTCCAGTGATCGGCACTTTCTGCGGCATGGGCAAATTTCCGTACAGCATAATCGGCACCAGTGAGGATCTTTACGTGGAGTTCGTCTCCTCCCCTGCCGGGCCACTTCTCAACACCGGCTTCCACTTCAACGTCGGCAATTGGCCTGGCCATGTGAAAACCGCTGGGGTTCGAAACGGTAGCTGCGACTGGTTACTCAACAGCGAATCCCTGCACAGTAATAACGAGGGGATATTCCTTTCGGTCGCGCACTGGTACCCGCCGCATACCAGCTGCACGTACCTCCTCAAGGGTCGACCAGGGGAGATCGCAAGGCTCTATTTCCCTAGCTTTCGGGTGAATCGCATCGAGTCACCGATACAACCGTACGACGGCGATTGCGGCGAAAGTCTCACCCTCTACGATTCCGACTGGCCGAACGATGCGAAAATTATCAAGACTTTTTGCGACACGTTCAGCAAACCGATGGAGAAGCACGATTTCGTTTCCAGCTCTAACGCCCTGTTCGTTAAATTCGAGAGCAAAACGGGAAGCTACTCCGGCAGCTCTCTGTATTACTGGGCGCACTACGACTTCTTCAATGCCACCCGATTTGGCGAGCCAGTCCCGGGAACGGAATGCGATGAGACTTTTGCTTCTTGGAAAGCAAGATCTGGCCGACTTCGATCGCCGCTCAACACCCTCGTCTATAAGCGACCTGGCGATCCACCGACAGATCTTTCCTGCACCTATACTTTCCTCACGGACAAGCGGCTATATGCACGAGTCATTCTTATCATAGAATCGGTATCTTTCAAGGATCACCCGTACGCACAGTGTGGCCATTGTTGGGATAGTCGGGTCGATCGTATAATCGTTAGAGAGCCAACTGCCACAGCCCCTGGCGAACAAAACTTGCAGCAGCAGCAACAGCAGCAGCAGCAACCGCAACAGCAGCAGCAGCAGCAACCACAACAGCAGCAACATCAACAACATGATATTGGCAGTGGTAGAGGACACTGCATCTGTCGATTGACGACTGGCAGCAGCAGCGGGGCAAACAGCGAAGAAAAGCCTGTGCTTCGCGTCGTCTCGCGAGGGGAAAAGCTCGAGTTAAAGCTAATAGTGGACGGTGCGCATGCCGCGACGAGCTATTTCAAACAGTCTGCGCCACTGTTCGAGGCAAGGTATGAGTTCGCTCATAGCCCATTGTGTGGACCTGCAATTCTTCCGGCTACGACTGACGGCGAGATCGAATTCCCTCATTACGAAGCGCTCGGATATGTCGCTCCGCCTCGGTCGATCAAATGTATCTGGGAATTGCGTGTGAATCGTGACAGAGACGTTTGGCTACATTTCGATAAGATCAAGTTTGCTTCGAGGTCTTGCGAGGACGGAAAGCTCGAAATATTCTTGCCCGGCAATACCGAGCCATTCCTTGGGATATGTGGCGAGAATGTCAGTTACGTTCGAGAAATGCCAATTATATCGGCAGCACAAATCGCTCCCGGAGCTCGCAGATCCACGTTTAACGCGGAACCGTCACCTTCGCAAACGCATTCACAGCTGTCAGCTTCTTCGTCAGCGTCGCAGGCATCGCTGCAAACCGATCAGCCGCAGCAGCCAGAGGAATTTGAGTGGCCGGCCGTGATCGTTCAATTTACTGGCTCGATGGCTCCGGCAAGAGCTGCCTTTAAGATCGCTTGGACTGAGCTGTATCATCTGCCCCGCGATGCTTCAGGGGCATTGAATATGCAGAAGCTTGAGGAGTTTTGTGGATTTCAGTGCCCGGGTGATGCTGGTTGCATACCAACGAGGCTCCTCTGCAACGGAGTGGTTAATTGTCCGATACCAGAGCACCGAACCGTTTTTAGGAACACAAATAATGGTTCCGGTTTGCTAGCAATATCAGAGGAGCCGAACGACGAGTCCATCGAGACCTGTGGAGCCGATGTTATCAATGGCCGAGGTAATGGCGCGGGATCCGGAAATGGCGTTGGTGGCTTAGCCAGTGTGGTTGGCAGCGCTGGGTGGGCGGGCGCAGGTTTAGGCGCCGGCCTTACCGTGCTACTCAGCCTCGTTTGTCTGATCGCTGTGTGTAAAATCTGTAGGCGACGTGCCACCCCTAGAAACATCCATGTACCTTATTGACGCGAGTACGGACACGGATACGAATGCATGGCCGCTATTTCCTCGCGTTTGGTTTACTCGAAATTTTTACGCTTCTGCGCTACCGTGTAGAACATATACGATCCGCGTCCAGCCAGCAGGTGTCGCTGTACAATGTTCTCGAAGAAACATTATTATCAGTAGCCAGCGTTCATATTCGCAGCATCCAACCATGTCTAAATATTTAAAAGGAATTTTATCGCTTCGCTCGTTTTATCCATGCGATCGAGTGAAGGAGAAGGATATATACATAACGGGAGGTTAGGTACGTAGATAGCTAGATGAGTAAATACCTTAAATATCAATCAATCGGGGCTTCTACCGAGTAAAAAGCATCGGTGATCAAAGTTAAGCTATATACAGCCGGTGCCCGGATGGATTGGAATAATTTAATCAGTACGCGCGATGTACTCTCGCGTTACGTTAACAAGAGTGCCTGCGAATATTCGCACATGCGCGTCACGCGCTCGACGATACGCGCACATTATACCTTGAGAGTGCACTCAGCACCGAACACAATTGCGAGAAGCGTTCGTGCGCGCGCGTTACGTGCGCACACAAATATAATAATAGGGTATACTATAAAGAGTGTCGATTATTTTAGAGAGTAAGCGTGTCTCGAGCATGTACCTACCACGTCGAGTATCGACAAAGCGTTACCGTTGAACGACTCAACGGAGAATCATGTTCTTTTGTATATAGATCGCGTTCCTTAATTATGTTAACAAAAATGTCACATAGGAGATTTCTCTCTATTAACGATCAGACTAACGAGAATCTGTGGAAACGAAGAGTACGCGTAACACGCACACGTTACATGTAACGACGTGTGTACGCTTATGGCTGCGGGAAAACGAGAGACGACGCGACGTCCGATCGATACCCGGCCTTCCAATTATTTCTACAATCTCCATAGAAAAGTCGACTTGGATTACTGGCGCCGTCGAATCCTGGCACACGATCTTCAGTTGTTTGGTTACTGCTTTTTTTTCTTACCGTTTTATACCGTTAATACATAAGTATGTATGATTGTATGGCGTATGCTGATCGTCATAAGCACGAGCTGTTATTTTTACGATAATGCATTGTCGCTATCGTTATTCTTAGGATAATAATTAATAGCTATCGGTAGAGGTTATAAGTGAAATGTTACCATTGTTTCCATCGTCGCCGTCGTACCCGTTACCAGTGTCGCCAATCATAATCGTTACTGCCAGCAACGTCGTCATCGTCATATTATTATATTTTTTACAAATAAACAACATCCTCGGCGACGAGGTGTGGAAACGTTAAACATATTATTCAACGAATACTAAATCGTTTACCTACAAACAGAGCATTGTCGAGATTTGCTCGCAGTTTCGTTTACCTTGTTTTTCTACATTACATCCACACCAGTACTAATCGGATTAATGGTAGCGTCGAATCACTTATGTAGTATCCTTCCTATATAATAAGGCGCTTAAGGTGGATGTTCGTTTGTTAGCAAAATCTTTCCAGAGGCTTTTTTCGTACTTCCCAATGACCTACAACGTTCAGATTCGGCATGTAGTTTCCTCGGCGCCCAAAGATGCCGTAAAAATTAAAAAACCTGGAAAATTCGATAATCGGTAGTACCTGTGGCCTGAAACAGGTATTTATGTACAATGTAGTAGCCGCTATTGCATTGTATGTAGGCCTGTACACGGGTCGAGCTCGAGCTGAAAGACGAAGCGGGACAAAGTATCATGCTTTCTCTCTTTCGTAGCCGACGGTTACTTCGTGTCGACTCTTTCGTCCCCTCTCGCTCGCTCACGAGTTTTCTCACTGTCGATCGAACGATTCCAAGAAGTGGTGGACATACAAACGTGCGCTTAACACAGAGTCGAAATGCGCCCTTTATTTCGGCTTTCATGGAAGCAAACGAAAAAGCGTTGTTGTAAGAGTGAATATGCTCCACAATTTTCTTTGATTCGGGGTCTTTGTCACACATTAGTTGTTGTAATAATATCGAGAATTATTTCGTTTCTAGGGGGGGTCTCAAATGTCGCCGGGCAGTGAGTCTGTGCACGTATACGACTTAGGCCCCTCGAAATGCCCTTCAGGAGACCAATTAGACAGGTACAGAGACTGTTCTCATACGCAAAAGTTGTAAAATTTCGTATTTTGGCAGCGAAAATTGTTTCTAGAAGAGTTTCCAACAAAAATTGTGGTTATTATATAGGATAGTAATGCCTGGCGAAGACAGGCTAAAAAGCTAGTAGTACATCATTTTTAAACGTTACACTCCAACGACCGCGAGTATAAATTTGCACAGTGTCGCGTGCACGCTGGACCCTGGACACGCGATGCAAATTGCAAGTGTCCCAGTGAAAAAAATTGAGCCGCGATAAAAATATATGCAACTAGAATATTTTTTCCGTGCAGCCGACTGATTTTTGTTTACGCATACGTCACTTAACCCTCTTTCTTCTTTACTTTACGCTACTTTATTCTATTCGTTTAAGTTCTCCTGTAACGCCTAAATTAACAAGTGCAAAGAGCATGGCGAAGGTTGAGAACGGGACGAGAGTTGGTCGCGCATGGCGAGCCTCGGAATTCAACGTGCCACCGATGCCGGATATCGGATTAATTACCGAAAATGTTTTGGTACCGATCACAAAGATCGTTTACACGAAGAAGATGAATAAAACGCGTTGCAATTTCACTGAAAGGAGAACCGAACTTATTAAACCACGAAAATCCAACGACGATGCAATGATGCAGCCGTTGTTGAGACAGCCACCTCGCCCCGTGGGGAACAGACACATGAGCAAGCTATCGTTTTCTAAGGAGGTAGTATCATCGCTTGTCTCGATTCCCCTTTCTCAAATTCACTAATTCCCTTCGTTTCTCCTTCCACTCTTTGAGGGAATAATAAAGAAAGTCAATGTGATTTCAGAGGAAAAAACTGGGTACTCGTGAGAAAAGGAAGAACTCTACGAGATCGTTTCACCTAATAGATAAAAGCTTGACTTTTCCTGTTTCTGACCACTTTGCGAAATTCTCGCGATCGGCACGAGATAAAAAAATGGGAAAAGAGTTACTGTTCCCTTGTCCGATCCCCAACTTTCTTGAAATTTCACCGACCAAGCCCAAGTCCCCGTCGGTAAAGAAACCCGCGGTACCGATCACAAAGATCAATAAGAAAACAGCGCAGCAAGTTAGCTGTGCGTCACCAAATGTTTCAAAGGGAGGCGACAATAACGAAAACCAGACGGACGACATTATATCGGTTCGTTCGTTGAGCGAGTCACAGAAAACCGACTGGTTCTCGACCGATACCGTAACGACGATTTATGACAAGGATATAGGTTTTATAGCAACAAATGTCCCAAATATGTTAACCGTTACAACAACGACGACGACGGCGGCACAATCGCTGGCCAAAACTAATTCGTATTTCGGTGAAGAAGGTCCGAGTAACCAGTACTGTGACTCTATACTGACTAAAATCGATGTAACCGTGACAGAGACAATATCGAATACTATTAACGTCGTAGAAGAATTAAAGGTTCCTGCCAGGTGGAGTGAATCAAATGCCTCTAATCAAATTGAGTTTCACGCTTTCGATATTTCGGCATCGAACACGAACAAATTTCTCCAGGCAAATGAAAGAATGCACGAAGCGATAGAGGATAAACGTAGCGAGGTCCGGGGAACGTGCGGTCTCCGATATTCCTGGGAAGATGCCGATCATTCGATCCCGTTGTCTCTGCAAACGAATCGATCGCGATGCTACGATGAAACGCAATCGTTAATAAACGAGTATCCTTGTAGGATAAAATACTCGTGGCAGGTAGTTGGCACAAGCTGCCAAACATCGCTAACACTTCTTGAAAGTCTAACGAAGGAAAATAATCCTAACGAGGAATCAGTCCACGATTGTAGCATCAAATATTCTTGGCAAATCATCGGGACTGCGACGCAGACATCTAAAAGAGATTTCACTGCCTCGGAGTGTCGGTCAGTGATTTCATTTCTATCTCCAAAGACGAATACAGGCGGTTCGAGCGTTAGAAACCCGAATAGCGCGTCACCCGTTACGATCTCGCGGAATGGTAAAAAGTTCTATGTACTGAACAACCAGTGTACACAAACGTTCGCTCATAAAGAAAGTCAAACCAATTGTATTGAAATTCACGTGCAATCTCGTTAAGAGAGCTAGCAAGCAGAAACACAGGCATACTCAACGCCTCAGCAATTTCAGATGTAACAACTGCAATCTCATTTCTCCCTTCTGTTCACCTTTTATTTAAACACTTTACAGTACCGATGAAAATTTCCCGCGTACAAATAGAAAACATTCTGATCTTTCTATTCCAAAGTCGAGTACGTTTTACTTACTTGTACATTTCGGTGGCTGATATGACTAATTCCATCCTGGCAAACGTATTTGCATCTGTACAACAAACAACGTCGTGGCATTTTTTTCGATTGTGCGCGGTGTAAGAATCTTATGGTTGGAAAGCAGGAAAAAGGCGCGTGCTAATCCTTAACGTCCACGTCGCCTTGTGCTTTCGTCCGAGTCGTAAGTTACGCGGCAGAGTCTCGGTCGCGAGATGTGACACAATGCGCGTTAATCAGAGAAATGAAGAAAAGCATCTCGTTCGAACGTCCCATTAAACGTTATCCGGAACATCCTCTACAGCCACAATGAATGCACTCCACTATTCTACCCTCTTCCAATTTTCCCTTAGGTACTCGACAAATACAGTTTGTTCCAAAATTAGTGTCTCTAGTTTGTATGCAACGTAAACAGCACAAATTCTCGTATCCCACTTTCTTCCACTTTGCTATTAAATTCTTATCCGCTATGTTCTCGTTCAGGCAATAATCGTACAGTTCTGGAAATAGAATAGCAGAATAGTGTAAAGGTAATAGAGCCGACAAGCTGATTCCGAGTGAATTCCACTTACCGCGACTTATGGCTTTCCGTCTATAATACAAATCGTATATGTATCGTGATTTTTGATGGTGGATTTTGAATATAGGCCACAAAGATTCCTGTTTGCGTTTCCCTTCGTGAGGTTCCGTTTCAGCTGCAATCCAAACGGCACGTAACACGCGAGTGGTTAAATTATTATTTAATCTACCTTACGTTACGATTTAAACATAACCTCTGCGCTGCGATAACGTCCTTACCTTCTCGCATTTTTTGCTCCAGTTCCTCCAATGTTGGTTCGATCAATTCCCAGCCATCCGGTGGAGGCTTTTTACTTCTTCGTACTTTAGGCATTTTCGATTTGATTAAAACCAGTATCTGTTGCTCGTATTTCGGGCGGCAGATGAAACGATAAAAGTCAAGCAGACATTCACTTTAAGCAAATAAGTAGTTACTGGGGAATACTGTTGCATAAATGCCTATCAGTATTCATTGTGTTCACTCGTATTCACTATTCAGTGCATGGTGGTATATAAAGGTGAGGCAACAAAGCCACTTTTCCCTAGTAATAGTGTCTTCATAAGAGTTTAGTACAGATTTTATGTAGCAGATGGCGTGTGTGCATGGATCCCACACAGATAGAGTCGACTTTGATTGTATAAGTGTAACGACGCCACGCTACCGTGTTCCGTGTACTGTGTTTCTTATATAAACTATTATTTTAACTAGCACTATGGTTAAACGGTGCAAAGTAGAGAATTGTGGTTCTTCTGGAAAAGAAGAAAATATATCTATTTTTGCAGTACCAAAGGATACAATTCAAAGAAAGAAGTGGTGATCTCCGATTGTATGATCTCCGTTGGCTAACAACGAAATTAACAAAATAACACTAAACTCAGAAATATTTTGGCAGTAATACTGCTGGTAAAATGATAAGGGTTATATACATATATTATGAGAAATACAATTTTGGATGATAAATATATAAAATACATGATAAACATGTACATGAAATTCATACATATAACCTTTACAATAATTTAAAATTATTATTAATAATCATTTCTGTTGGGTATATATTCTTTACATTTCAAATTTACCGCGGTAACGCGCCTCTTAGAGTTAACGCCACCTGGTTAGTATTCTGCGAATTAAACTGTTATGAAGACGCCGTACATGGTCCTGTCAAACCACCTTTATATACCACCCTGATTCAGTGCTATTCAGTATTCAGCACTATTCAGTATCGGATTGTATCGGACTATCGGCAAATGTACATATGTGCAACATGCATATATAACGATTAACGAACGTGTATGAACGGAACTGCGCGTATAATCGACTATCGAGCAGCAACAAAGCTCGATTCCAGTGTTGCCAGATTTGGCAGAATTCCGCCATTTGGGCTACTTTTCAAAACCAACTGGCGCTCAAAAATTGAAATTGGACGTTGGCGCCTGAATTGGGATCGACCAGGGTTGCTTTGGCCGAGATTTCGATATTTGGGCTGCCCAAGGCATTCAAAAATTGTATAAAATAGATTATCATTGTTACGTTAAAACGTTAATTTTAATTTTCACATCAGTTTTATTTAAATTCGTTTTTGCTCGAATAAAGTTTATTTATTGAATCTAAACGAAGTGAAGAAAACAGTTCCAGAAAGTATTAAGAAAATATTTAAATATCCTTTTCATTCAAGATATTTGAATTTTGGCGCTTTTGGGCTACTTTTCCTACGCGATCTGGCAACCCTGCTCGATTCGGTGGTTATCGATACGTTATGATCGAAGGGTGAAGGTGTGAAAAGGTGTAAAACGCAGCAAGGAACGGAAATATTCATATTTATTATAATGTAGCGTACAATATGGCATATCATATCACATAGAAAGTCATCAAAGATTTGAACGAATCGATTAATCCTCCGGCAGCCATATGTCGGACGTGCAATCACCTCCGGGATAGCTAGAAAGAGAATCGCGACTGTTAATTTCTGAATGGAACGATGTAAGAATATCCAACCATCAACGCATTTCCGTATTTACCGCATTTCATGTGCAAGCAAAATGTCGTCCTTATCTGCACCAAAGTCTACTAGAAACTCCTCGTCAAGTTTCAAACCGCCGTTTTGTATGTCCACATCCAATTTAATCATGGTCGAACCATTTCTGTACATATAAATAGGTATGTAATCGCATACATGAGGAGAACTGGTTTAAATGAGTCCTCCTTGCTCATTCACGGATGTGAAAAGGTTGCGTTTTATTTTACTGATCCGAGGCGTGCGCGACGCGTGTCCCGATGCCAGAGAAGAAGTGCTTCAAGTGCCGTTTCTTCCAGCGCACCGCGTCCCTAACCTTCCGAGCCTTCCCGAGGCTCGCCGAAGGTTTACGAGCGCTCGCGGACTCTCTACGCATCGCGCGAATATGGCTGACGCCCATACATACCACGTGCAACGGTAAAGATTCACTTGTAGCTATAGATATAAGTAATAGTAGCACGTACCTGACATGTTCGGGGTAAAACTGTTTATCCCATGGTTTGAAAATGGAAGTGGTCACGTATAAGCGTGTTCCATCGAGACTCAGTTGAAGCATCTGCGGCGATCCATAAAGTCGACGGCCTTTGATGTAAACGGGATCTGGTTGCGCATCCAGTTCCTCGTCTTTGATCACACGAACGGTCGAGTCGCTCAAAATTGAGCCACCGAGAAAGATTTGACCGGTCAGTTTTGGATTCCTCGTATCGGAAATATCATATTGTCTAACGTCTCCATGGAGCCAGTTGGATAAGTAGAGGTACTTATCGTCGAGACTGATCAAGATGTCGGTTATCATTCCTACGAGGATAAGCGAGGTGGTCAGAGAGAGACAGGTCCTATATAGTCTGGGCTGAAGATAAACACGCATCAGGCGGATAGTTTCATCTACATTATACATGCATACCTGACATCCGCGGAGCCATCCAACCATCGACGTGCTTCGGAAGGACTTGAATAACTTTCTCGGCTTGCCATTCGGTGGCTTCCTTGGATGTTTTGTAAAACCTGTAAACGTTGGACGTGACAGCGCAACCGACGAATCCTTCGCACGCCTTTGGATCATGTAGGAACCTTACTTCCAGCGGTGCGACCCCATCATTGCCCAAGTTCAATACTTGCGTTAGTTCTCTCTTTGTCCACGAATAAAAGTTCAAGCTTCTGCCATAGATGACTAAAATACAGTGGCAAATCGAGACTAAAGTGTGCAATCTACATACATGCATGCAAAGTGAAGAAACGAAGAGAAATGAAAAGAAAAGTGAGGGAAAGAAACAGTGAGAAATCGCGTATCGCATTTACAGAGGCGTGATGCGATAATTGAGTATTGAAAGAAACAACGTGTTGCAAGAGGCGATAGAACGGGATCGCGAAACGTGCGATTGCAACTCGCGAAGATACGCAATAAGGTGATGGGTGATGGGTGATACGTAAAGTTATATCAACCAGGGTCGGGGCCGTCGGTCGTGCTGTAGCCTTTTTTGAAGACTCTAGGTATGCCCCATTCGGTCGCCACGAGTACATCGTGGTACGGTTGATACCAGAAATCGTAACCGAAAGCTGCTTTTTCTTCGCCAGTCGTCCATGTGCCTTTTACCTCCAACGTTTCAGAATCGATGCAAAGAAATTCACCTTGCGCATCACCGTTCGGTTTGCCCATGGTAGAAATCATAATTTCTCCGGTGGGTGCACAATGACTAGTGTGCAAAGTCGATACTCCATATCGGTTTACCTCCGCCGGACTCAGTATCTACTCGGGAGCAGAACTCGCATAGAATATACAGCTTTGAATGATCGCGGTTCAACGAACCTTTTTAATGGACGGCGCTCGTTCTTCGGTCACATCGATAAAGTAAACACGGTCGGACATGAGGCACGGGAGCACCAAGGTGTCCCGTTTCCGCGGCTCGCCGTGGCAGCTGCTGCAAACGTTCCAGCCGGAATGATGCAGCTCATCGCCAACGTGGGGCATTCGCAATTTGTGAATGATCTATAAAACGTGAAAAAGAGATGGCGGACTTGCCCAATAACAAATTGATTGTTTATCCATCGTATGGATTTGGATCGGTGGCCGGCAAACCTTGCAGTAATCGGAACTTGTTGGATCCACTCCGACGGTGCACAGAACATCTGGTTTATTCGGATCCGTGTGAATGCAGACAACGTACATAAGCTTTTCACGCGGGCCCTCCAACACCGCTGTCTTTGCGGACTTGTAGCCGGGGCCAGTGCAGCTTGAACAGCCTGGAATTCACGCGTCATACACGCGATCACTGTACGATACGACTACCAAGTTCATTTACGCCCTCAACAAGTGTTTAATTCCACGTACGTACCTTTCTTCTCCGACATTTTCGGTGCACGAAATACGGATTGAAACGTGGTGGAAAAGGGTAAAAATTAAGAACAGCAGGTTCGGTTGAATTCCGCGGTTCACTAAGGAAACTGGTGGTGAGAAACGTAGGAGGAAGGAAAGAAAGCGACTCGAAATGAACGAACGCTGGAACGGCTAACAGCGGCGGCGAGGCGGCTCGTGTGTTGCGTGAGTGGCGAAATCCAGCGAAATCGTTGTTCGTTAACTGTCGAGTCGACCTACGTTTCTCGTTGTGCGCGATAACAACTACGAAAGCGAAGGCAATTGATAGGGTACTGGATACATGACATAAATATGTATGTAATTCACGGATAGCAGCCGAGTTACAGTGTGAGTCTCACACTGACTGACACATCATCACACAGTGAGCGAGCCGAGCCGAGCCGAGCCGAGCCGAGCCGAAGCATTCCCTCCTCCGCGCGCTGCGCAAGGAAGATATAGGGATAGGGACCACTTACAGGCGAATTTAAGTAGATATATATGTATGTATGTATGTACGTGCCATCTTGAAAAGACGGCAAGCGGAAAGAATGCGGACCCGATTGATCATACATATTTTCCGTTATTGACGGACGCGCTAATGTCGACGTGACGAAGAGTACCCGTCTTGCCTCTGTGCCATCTAGCTAGCATCTTCTCAGCCGCGCACAGAGCATATTATTGTGTCTGCTGCTGGCTTAGAGCATATAAACATGGAGGAAGCATGCAATGAGCGAAAATGTAGATGGCGGTAGAAAGAGAAATATATACATGAGGGACACCCTCTCTCTCTGGCGCCAGGGGCGACAACGTTTTATTTTTGATGTTAGAAAGAGATAGGGTGTTCCTCATGCATATCTTTCTCTTTCCACCGCCCGCACCGTCTACATTTTCGCCCATTGCATGCTTCCTCCATGTTTATATGCTCTAAGGCTGCTGGTCTCATATGACCATGAACCTGTACTGTTGACAGACAACTGCATCGCCGCGAAATAAAATAAGAGGATTTCTCTTGTCTTACGGCACTGTTCTTCAGATTGAAAACAGTTGTCGGTTTGCGTGGAGATATTGAAGGAGCAACCGAGAAACGCAGCCGAGTGGCTTGGAATCGGTGCGGCGCGGAGGGAAATGAAAAGAGAAAGAGACAGCAGAAAGCGAGATGCGCGATATATTTACCGTATACTCAACCACGCATCCGCATCTCAGCAAGACACTTTTATGCGCATATCCACTCGAGCGGATCACGTGAAGATCAACTGGAGTATGTATAAACATGCCGGTCCAGATGCAGATATAGGCATACCCACGTTCATAAGTGTACAAAAGTTATAGTATAGTGAAATGAAAATTACTTTCAAACGGAGATACCATTACGTTAGGCTGACAGCTTGTAACTAGATGATCGATCTAATGCTAGATGAAGAAAACGATGCATAGAAAATACAGCCAATAGAAAGGTGGAACTACTGGTCGAAAGGCAAGAGGCGGACGATGAGGAAGACCAGTATCGTCCGCGTCGGTAGAGCTGGGTGCTTCCGTGCAGAGATTCGGCTAGTTTATTGCTGGTTCCTACGAAATAGTTTGTCAAAGCTGTTGCGGAGCATCGGCGAAGAGGAGCTTCCCAGAAGTGGTCGTTCCACGGAGCTAGAAGCAAAGTATAGTCCCCGTTCCAGTCGAGACTGATCTTCGCTTTGAACCTCAGGATCGCAGGAGCCTCGAGTGTTCGAAGCGTGCAGTTTCTCGTCCAGGGGGTGTGGATTGAGTTGGCCTGGCTTAGCCTCATCGTAGCCGGCTTGCAGCGTGACGACATCAGCTTGTCGTCAGGAATGAAGTGGCTGCGGATAACGCGTAATTCCAATTCGGTCGTGCCAGAAGGTAGCGCGGCAACGGTAACGGCAACGTCCACGTCCTCCCGTACCAAGGAAAGGGTGACTCGATTGTTAAGCTGTAGCTGGTTGTTGTTGGTTGCCTCCGGCCGATTTGCTGGTAGCGCGATCGGAGCGACCGACCCTGCCACTACTCCTTTGCTCTTGGTATCGTATAAGGTGGGACTAGCCCTCCGCAGTGGGATTTCAGCGCGGTTGAACGACGTTGTTCCGTTGGAATGGTGATCGTTTCGAATACCGACGCCAAATCGCCACAGCGAATTAGTTGGGTCTGGCTTTCGGTCGACGGCTCGTTGCACGTAAGTACCGGCTGCGGTAACCGTGTAGAAGAGGATCGAGCAAGTCGAGTCGGCGTAATAAGTCCAACGAGCGGACCATTGGCCGCTACTCGAATAGATCCGATAGAACCGCCTGGACCAAAGACCACCGTCCACGCTTTCGCACCTGATGCTTAACCAAAGTCCGCCGATCACCGCTGGAAGCGGTGGTGTTTGATGAAACAGCGGTGGACTGTACTCAGTACCGCGAAAGACGCTTCTGCAGATTGGACAGCGGGAAACCTGCAACGTTACAGACATTCAATAACAATGCTGTTGTACGAAACTACTGTGGAAGAAAAGAAAATGATCGAGTGCTCGTACCGTGTCGGCGCGCAACAGTGCTGCTGATTGCAACCGATTCGGTCTCCGTCCACCTGACCTTTCAGAACCATCGTTTCGGGCAAGCCCACCGAGCAACAATTCGACCGTTGCTCGCGCCTTATCCGCCTCGCGGTCGATTGGATCGCGAAGCGACGCGTTTGCCGCAGAAACTAATCCTTTCCTCTCCACTCGGAACAGCCTCAGTTCATGAAACTCGATGCCGACCGATTCTAAGCAATCCAACGCGATTGGCCTTCTAAGTCGGTGTGGCAAGCGGCTTTTGAAGGAATTAAAGTTTAGTCCAGGTGCTTGGAAACCTGTACTGGACGGAACATCGATCGGCCGTTCGTAGATTAATTGCGCCACGTACGGACGCCACTTTCCTCCCATCGCCACCCCGCAACTCGCATTTATTCTCTGTCGGAATTTATGAGCCACCTGGCGAAATGTAGACACATTATTATGTATGCTTACGTTCGATAACGTAATACCGACCATCTACCTGTCGGTTAAGCGGTACCAGGTGGACCGAGTCTACCCGAACTTTAGCTTCGGTGGCGCCTGGAATAGTGGCAGATGCCGATGAGATCTCGATAGAACCACGCGCCACTACGGTGTACGTTGCGATGCTACACGACTCCTCGGCGTAATGGTATCGTAACAAATGAAACGTGCCGTTCTCAAAAAAACTGTATCTCCTTATAATATGCTCAGGCCCGGCACGTATCTCGCATCTGAGGCCAGCAGCAACAATTCCAATTGAGAGTCGATCGTGCTTCAATCGCTTGTGAGAGAATATGAAAATCCGACTATCACTTACTGTTGCGACAACCAAGTGGAATGCAGCCTGGTCGGTGTATCATCTGTTGTTCTGCCGTCGGAAACGATTTCATTCATGATCCCATCGCAACGGTCGTCCTCCCTTTCCAATTCCAGGAAACCCGTGTAACCTAACCCGAATTCTATATCGCGCAGAAACGAGAATTGCTAATTAAAACGTGTGCTTTGCGAGGAAATTAAATTTTACTGCCAGGCAGTTTGAAGAAATTCCATCGGCTGGGGAGGATTACGTGGCCGCACAAGCGTAAGGCATGATAAGGATTACTAAGCATGCGATTTTCATTTAGACTGACAATGAAGAATGACATTCGATGAAACGCATTCGTTGGCGCGTTGCCACTTTTCCACGCCTATCTGTTGTCGTTCACGATGATTTTGCTGGTGTTTCGATTGGTATTCCGCTGGGGTATCGACGGAAAGGCGCGATAGACTGCGTGATGTTATGCAGCGGGCGGAGGAATGCACGTCAAGTGAACCAAAGCTAAAGGGATACTGAACGGAATTGATACTAGGTGTGATAAGCCGTTTAAATGTACTCACCCATGATTAAACACAGAATAGGGATAGTGATCCCTACAAACGGCAACATATTCAGCTGGTTCGTTAACCTGAGATTTTACGATAAAACCCGCACGTGTTAGGACGAGGCTGCCCCTCCACCCCACTGTTTTCACAAAAGTTCCATCTTTTAGGATAATACGATTATCTATATTCTTCTTCCCTGAAACAGGCCCGGGCTCTGTTCAAGTCACCCCAACGGTATGCATACGTACAACATTGTGTATGAACAGTCAAACTATTACACTTGTTTGGCATGAAAGATCGTCACAATTAACTCGCGATACTCGACCCGCGTCCATTTCTTTGAAAGATAAAATACGGTTTACCTATCGCCTCACTTATTCAATTGGGTATTTATTATCTATTTCGTTACAACGTAATATCGGACGCCAATCAATGGTAAACTGATTTATTTGTTGTAATTCCTGCACCGCTGACAATGAGCGTTTAAAACCGGCAACTGGTTGGCGCGCGCGGCGCGACAGACGATATCTATATGTATGCAATGCTGTATGTACTCGTATGTACACCGGAGCTGCCGTGGGAGCTGTGTTTCCTTTCCACTTTTCCTTCCCGAACGACCCGCGAACACGTGAGGGTACCTGATCGTCATCGACGAAGTATAGAAACACAGACCAGGTATAGGATAGACCTACCACGCAATGTAATTTTGTATCACACGCTCGGGGGGGCTCGAGAGTCCCCTTTCCATTTTCGTGTCACGTGCAACGTTACCGGTGAAGTCTCGACACAGATTGTAACGCTACGCGTGGTAGGAATTAGGATTCATGAAAATTTAGGTCATTCGAAACCCGCGATTTACAAATGATTCTGTTAGTGTAACAATTTGAACAAAACAACGAAACAAGAACACATACGTCTTTTAACTTTGCTGTCCTATTCGGGTTTATTTAACGCAAAACAAATTTATTTAACATAGCTCCCCCGCTCCCCGGCCCCCCCCCCCGTCGGTGATAGAAAGAGTACTTTTTACTTTACCGACTTGACCGCCTCTAATTTTCAGTGACTTTACCGACTCGTTGAATATACGTAGTTCGCAGAGTCACCGTTTTTATTATCACACAGTCGCAACACCAACTCCCATGAGATGTCAGGTCAGGAAAATCATGGAAAGTCACTCGATTTCAGACTCAATTAGAGTAGCAACACGTGCGCTACAACAAAATTCTCATTCTTCAACACGTTCGACATGGCAAAATTATATTCCTATTATACCCTGTGTCCCCTTATCGATCAACAGAATTTACTAGGTGTTGAAAGAGATTCGGAGAGCGGGTGCGCGATTGTGACGTTAGGAAGGAATATTGTGATTCGCTATAAGGTATGTGTCGTAATTGTTTCGAACGTGTTAACAGTATGTACAGCGTTGTTTCCACAGCTACAAGATCCGAAGCAATTAAGTAGTTGGACAAGCAAAGATCGATTAACCACACAAGTTATTTACGATGAAACAACGCGCCGCTACGCCGCGGTCTTTAACGAGAAGAAGATACGGCTTTGGTCCGAGAAAGAGACGGATTTAAATAAAATCAAGGGTTACAAGTTTCAATCCCCTTTGTACACAATCCTTTCGCTGGATGGGTGTCCTCCTGTGTTGGTTCGCAAAGACGGAACTACCGCTTCGTTAGAATGGGCTATACAGAATAGGAAATCTTGGTCCAAACAAGCAACCCTGAACCCGGAGGAGAAGATTTTCTACTCTTCTCTGATACGAACTGGCGATAAAATCAATTTGTGTTTACTCACAGAGACCGGGAGAATGTATAATTGCGTAGTAATGAGACTTGTTAATAAAACCTATTCCATAGACACGGATCATGTATGGAGGTTCGAACTGAAGCGGAGGTCGGAAGAGTTGGTCGGATACACGGTGCTACAAGCCAGGAACAAAGCATGTCTCTTGACTTTGTGTAAGTGAACTTTGCGATCCTGCTACCGCCGCCGACTCGAATAAAAATTTCATACTTTGCGTTCTTTTGTTCGTTAGGGTCGCACGGCAGATTGTACAGCCACTCGTTGATGGAAACAGCCAACAAAACTAGCTCGAGTACGTTGATCGGTGTTATTAGTAATATCGATACAAAGCACCCGGTAGTTATGACACCATTGAACGAGGCAACTGTGGCAGTTTATGGAGCTGATGCTTCCGAAGAAGGGGCTGTGTTACTCATCTATAACGTGCAATTTAAATTGGTACAAGATGCGCAGAAACTGAAGTTGTATACGAAAGATGCGAAATTATGGAGAATCGAGGACAAGTTGTTGCTCGCAGCAAACCGACATTTAGCGATCGCGCCTTATCATTTAGCGCCGCAAAGAATAGCGACTTTACTCGGCTCGTCTTTGCGTTTCAAGACCGGCGACGAGAACGAGGAGGACGACGAGATCGTTGTGATAGAAGAGTCAACGGTGGCTAAATGGGAGAAGGGTAGACCGGATTTGGTTAAACGATCCATTCGGCATCCGCCCGTCAAGCTTTCCAAACAGATATCCTCTTACGTGAACGAAGGATTGTGCGATGCCGCGATACAAGGGATGTTGATTCCGCAATTGATAGAATCTAAAGACGTCGATTCCATTGTCTGGTGTTTGAATACGTTTAGAGACTTGTCCGAAAAGCTGCTGATCGATCTCTTGATATTTTCACTGAGAAGTACCGACAAAACGTTCCAGTTATTGCAAAACGGCACCGCAAACCACCATAAGACTATGAAAAACTTCTCTTCCAGAAATAATTTCCTCGAGAAACTTTTTAGCCTCGCCTATTCCGACGTTTCATTATCGTCTTACCTGAAGAGCGGCGTAAATTTTGACGAGACGCTTGATTTGTTACAATACTTGGTAGGAAAGTTGGACGATAAGGAAGATCTTTTCGACCACATCGCGCAACAACCCACTGACAAACAACTGTACGAATGGTCCAGCCTTTTGCTGGAATCTTACTATCAACATTATATATTGTCACGAGATCCGCAAGTATCGATGCTCCTCAATAAGCTTAATTACGTTTTAGATGATCATGTAAGTCACGCTCGCTACGTAAAATCCCGCGGCAGTGTTGTTTTCATTTGCTTACCAATTAGTTTCTCTTTCTTTTAGCTGCGATTGTTCAAGGATATGGAAAACTTGAGGCCGATTTTGCAAAGGACCGTTAACGGTAAATCGTCGAAGCAGTTACAAAAAGACCGTAACAAGTTTTATGCGATAGAAGAAATTCAGCTCTATTAACATGTAATTAGGACCATTTCTAATGCAATATACGTTTGTACTAAAAACTATAAAATGTTTTCCCCATAAATTTGTACTGTACTTGTACATAGGAGCTCGTAACGGAAGTTATGCGTGAAAATACACAATGAAATATACGTGACGAATCGAGTAACTCCTTCTTGAAGTCTGTTAAAAATTACGAACAACTAGGAGGAAATGATTTTTATTCTTTTTTTATTCGTATCTACAGAATGTTACACTCGTTCCAATGAAATGCACGCGTTGTTAAATAAGTTGCTGCGTCGCGTCGGTAGCGGACACGTGCTTCAACCTCCGTTAACTAAACAGCGAAAGGAAAGGTTACCGTCCTATATAGATTTCGTCGCTACTCGTGTCCCTTTGGTACAATAAGTACGTCTCGAATCTATTTTATTTCAACTCGTCGACATGCGGCACAGTCTTCAAATCACCAATTGCAGCCATGCTTAACTTTCCATTAGCAAGTTTGTCGGCAACCTGGAAGTAGAAACGTTCATCGTCAAGTACACGGCAAGTAAAGTTAAACGGAGCGGATAAATGTATCGAGATGGGTGTGTCGTAATAACGCTATTATTTTCCGTACAGATTTAACAGCAGATGCGGAGGTTTTTTCAATCTCGGCAATCAGCGACGCCGGTGTACAGACTTGGCCTTTGAACAAAGCTTGATATTGTAAACTTTCCAGCAAAGCGGCTCCATTATCCGCTGCGTCCAAAACCTCCGCCTTCAGCGTAGCTTTACCGCGGGCAATATCGGTATCAGATACCTTCATGGACTTGAACCACTTGCAAGCAGCTTTCGTCAACTACAGTGAAACGAAAATCCAGATTAGATACGTTAAAGCAGAGTTAAACACGTGCAACAGCGCGCATTGCGCACCGAACGCTCAAGGTTTCCTATGGTACGAGGTCCTACGTTGCGCGCCGAGCCATAAAAATCGACCCTTGTAATGGTGTTCTGCAACGCATATTGCACGTGTTTAACCGTGCCTTTAGATACGTTACATATCAAATTTGCATCCACTTACAGATCCCGCTGCGATGGGCGTCGAGCACAAGACGAAACCGAATAATCCCGAGTCGGAGTAGCTGGCATTAAACGTCGACAGAGCGAACGGATCCGCGCCTGCGACGCCTGAAACATGCTTTTGCAATGGACTCGCACTGCTGCCCCATTTAACGCGCGCTCCGCTGCCAGACGCTCTCTGCAGTATCGCGCACGCTAAAGCATCCTGCTCGTTCTTCAAACTTGCACCTTCGACAGCAACGGCTACGCTCGTTAGATCCGAAGCTCTCTCCTTACGTAGTTCTCCGCCGTAATATCGCGACGCTTCGACCGCACGATCTTGCGAACCAATTTCCAAATTCGTCGCAAACCCGGCAATTTCCGATAATGGAACTCCGGTGGCTACCACCGCGCACTTGGGCCCGGTAAACCAATTGCTAACAAAGTGTTGTAGCTGTAAACAGAAGGTAGAGAACATTACTTGAATAACCAGAAACAGCTTCGCAGCGACCAACTACACTTACAGTTTCTGAACTGATTTTCCCTAACTGATGCTTCGGAGAAAAAAGAGAATATCCCAATCCAGTACGATACGCAGCTTTATGCAAGAGTTCCAGGACTAGCGTTGATTCTGGTAGAGAGGCTAATTCGTATTCCAATCTGGGCAACTCGTCCGACACTTCCCACGGCTTAAATACTTGTTTCACAGCAACATCTTGCAAGAAGTTGAGAGCATTGCACCTATTCGCAACATCGGATCAGTTTATAACCAACGCACAGAACATAGTAAGGTACAACAAAATAAATTAACATTTACAAATTGTTTCTTGTAATCTGCAGAGTGTATGCAATACTTTCACGGTCAACGGTAGTTACTAAATTTCCACCTAGTTGCTGTATGTTCCTTGTTATGGCAAAACTACTTGAACAGGATGTACTTAATCCGGATGCTATTCTCATATAATGAGCAGTACCTTGCGTATCGTACGTTTCGTTCCGTGACCCAGCTCTGAAGACAAAACACTTATGTAGGAAAGAAGCAAACCATCATTGGCACCAATTTATATGGTCGATTCTCGGATACCTGAAAACAATGGACACCTGTGCAATTGGAGAGTTATTGTCGCATGTAGCAACTGTCACTTTGTTCCCCAAAACCTGACAAGCAGGAGCCACAGCAGCAGCAGCAGAAGGAGATTGCGCGGGTGCTACAGCCGCATAATGTCTAACCTGATGTGAAATACAAAGTACTTTTGGATTCGATATATATATATATTCATACACGATAGTTTCTTATTGGTTTCACGAGCAACAAAGGGAGATTCTTCCGTTGAAATGTGTCGCAAAGTTAAGATCGGAATTTTACAACGACAGGTAGTGTAATTGACAGGGAGTATAACTGATGAATAATGAGAGAAAAGAAACGATTGACATTGTAATTACGGAGGAAAAAGATGAATCGTTCGAAAGGTTCGGATCCTGCGTGTTTGCCGAACGTGCGATAGAGACTGACACGCAGGATGGTATCGAATCGTTTATATAACAGCTATCCGAACCGTTTTGCCATTAGCGAACAGCAAACGACTGCTCCCCATGGAAATTGATTGAACCAAGAGAATAATATTGCCTTTGCCGCGGATCCACGTAGCACAGACGACCGCACAACCGAGCTGGCCATTTTTCTCTTCCCTAATAACTCGGAGCAGCTTCTTCTGGCTTCTTCTTATGCTTAACACAGCCTAACAGTAGAAGTCAGAAGACGGTGCATACAAGACGGAGACGGAGCACTGGGCTGAGCAGCGAAAACGGCACCAACTACTTATGGGTAATACCTACACGAATTCCCTGCATGTGTCGATTTACTTACGTAAGTATTTGACGGGACCTAAGGAATAGAGATATTATCTCGAGGTTGGCAAGCCTTTTGGTCACTTGAGTGTGTTCAGCAGATTCAACTGTTGAGTGATCTCACTAGATTTTACTCTGAGGCGGCACGTTCATTGGGCGACGCGATTAAAATCTAGTGAAATCACTCAACAGTTGGGTCTGAACGCACCTGTTGTATCATATCCCCGAACAAAAGTAAAAATAAGCGAAAATGGATCTTGTAACTAAATTCAAGGTGCGAGGGAGGAGAAGGGAGAGGAGGGTAAAAGTAAAAGGAAAAGGAAAGGGATAAGAATTAAGATTTAATATAAGATAATGTATTGTAATAAGAATAAGTGAAAATGTGTGGTCGAGGTAAAGATTTATTGTAATGTTATAATGCTTAGCTTAGACTATAGTTCGTTGGGCAATATGAGAGGGTATCTCTCGAAGCGCCATCTTTGTATACTAATGGATATGAATAACTGTACCAAAGTAAAAAATAAACCTAAACCTAAACCTATCCCCGAACAAAATTCGTGCTCGTTAGTATAAACGGCAATCTTCACTTGCAACTCTTCATCACTTGGATTTTGTCGAAGTGAGGGGCGAACGAGCAATCGTTCGTTCGGTTTAAACCCACCTTGAGACAATTTGAATCGCCCCATCTTTGAGAATAAACCATATGCGCCATCTGAAGGGCATCCAACGTAATATACGAATAACTCTGGATTCCCATGCATACTATATTCGCAATGCTAGCGCGATTCGAATCATCACAGAGGATTCCTGCTACATATGTGTATATGCACATACGAAGCACGATGTACCTATAGTATATAGTATGTTTCAGGACTTTCAGGTTAAGCAGTTTGAATAGTCAAGCTGCGTGGATCAGCTGGATTACGAACAAGAGCATCCGACTCGTGTCTACTGCTACAGCTTCCTTAATGCACTATACACGAAGAAAAGTATAACAACCGAAACGAAGAGAGTGGACTTCTAATAACGCACGGATAAAATTTCTCGATCAACGTTTTCGATAACTACATATTTCGGAACTTGGCATGATCTTTGCAAAGTCCAACAAAAAGTATAGTACTCTTTTGGTAAGAAGGTATGTACGCTACGGTATATTTACATATACGCACGCAACGTCCGCTTTCAGTCATGCCATACTACATCTATAAATTCGTCGGAAAAGCAACCGACTCACGGTGGACGTGACTGACAATGGTGGTGTGACGACGAGGCGCAACAATAGAAAAAAAAAGTAAAAACGAAAGACATGAAACGAGAGAGCGAATATGACAACGCCACTTGATAGCCGTGATAGGGAAGAGAACGAAGAAGAGTGAGTGCGTGGTGTGTGTGTGTGTGTGTGAAACGAAGGGGGGGGTGGGGGTCACCTCGAGCCGAAGTAGCCGAAGTAGCCTAAAGATCGGTGCAGAAGATAAAAGTGGAGAGAAGCGAGTGACCGCACATATTTACGACGTCGTAGTCCGGAGTAGTGTGCATAAGTTGTGTAAACAGTGACCAAGTACCTATGCTGGCGTGCGTACAAACTAACAAACATCGCTTGTGCCTGTAGTTAGATCACGGCATAGAACAGTTACTACCGCCTTTCTACGCTCTGGCGTCAAGCATGATCCTTCGGATACTCTCGACCTCGTTTGTCGTATGCACGCGAACGTACAGTCACGCGACTCGAAGGCGCAGTGTGGAAACAAAGGCGAGTGGTCTGCTGCTACGACAGTGAAAAGGTGCGAGGCATTCTCAACTCCGAATCGAGTTTTCAACCAACATCTTATTTCTCGGTTTATCCGAGGGTTCGATTTTTGACACTCCATTAACGATGATAAATGCGAAATGCAGTATCGTATCTGGCGTAGTAACGGTCCGGAACGCGCTAGATAAGTGAATAATTAAATTTCAAAACGGGCCGAAAAAAATTAAATGCGGCGCTCTATCGCGAAATTTTTCACGCGCCTGTTATTCACTTCATCAACGAATTTAATGATATTGAGTGCACGCTGAAATAACGTTCATGGTGAATGCCCCATTGGGAATTCTCGATAAATAAATAATACTGGACATGTATTCTAACAGCGGGAAGCAATAATAATCCTTGCCCAAACTTTCACTCGCGATAGATCAAAAGATTTTGTAAACTAGAAATGCAAATTGGAATGTGCATAAAAATTTAGTCAATGTGGTACGAGATTAAGGAAAAATGAGAACGCTTACGTTCGTCGTTCGCTTAACACATTTGCTATCCTTACTGCTACATAATATTAGCATCGTGTCATCGGCCGCCCCTACGTACGAACATGCTGCCCTCCAAGCCGCCGATCAATGCGACTGGATTGGAAGGTTTGTATCCTGTTTTATTCTCGGTTTTCCGCAATGCCGTTCCTTCGTTCATTTCTTTCTTTCTTTCTTTAACCGATCTTTCGCTACCGTCGCTCTCCTGCAAAATGTTTTGCAATATTTTCTGCAGGTTCAAATTTCGAATGCAGCCGAAAACGCGTAAAAGGCATGCGACTGGGTTCTTCGTTCGATGTTTAACATATATGTGACTGTGTCTCTAAAACAGTGAATCGGCAATATGTGACGTACATATATATACGTCGGTCGGAACGCGACGGATATCCACGTAACTTTTGTCAAAGGGAACGATCCGACGAATCGTAAAAGTACGATCATGTGTCTTAATGTTCCCCTCCACTCTGACTTTCCGACATATTATTTTAATAAAAACTCCAAAGTATTCGTACGTTTTTCGAATGAACCTACCTACGTATCTGCAAAATACCTTGATAAGGGAGAACGAAAATGTGAACTTTCATTAAACGCGAAACCAGTCGCACGACTTACAACGAAAACCGGTTTTCCCTCGTCCACTAATACAAGCGAACGTACCGGAGAAGGATCACGCGCTAGCGTTCGATTTATCATCCCTTTCCTGTCTCTTGTAAGAAAGAGCGACACTCGTACCACACGTGCGTTGCGTTTCTATGCACGTACGTACATACATGTACACAAACGCGCGCGCGCGTATACGCATGCAAGTGTAAGGAATAGAGAACAGGACAGGATGAAGGAAAAGAATCACTTCGAGAGCGTGTCCTCTGCTTTTCGGTATAAAATGTCTATAAATGCAAGCGGAGCGAGTAGAAAATTGTGAAACTCATGGGTGTGGATGAGAATATATGATACTTAAAAATGAAACAGGTCGCACATCACACAAGTACTACAATCTATGTTATTGGTCCAACATAAATAATGCGTGATTATGTCTCGTTTACGTTGCAGCGGAGGTGGCGGCCGAGGTGTCCGACCCGTTTATCTTAGATGTTCGAGAGGGACTGTGTTTTGGCGGTATCCGCGCGGAGCTTTGCGAATAGTTCTGTCGCCCCCCGTTCTCACCGGATCCGTCGCGGAAGTTCCATTCGAGCACGTCGGAAGAAGAAACATGCCAAACAATGGGAAGAACAGGAACGGCAGCAACGCGATCGGCGACGATGCTTACCGGTTGTCCGGATTTCGTACGTGCACTAAAGTCTCCGGTCCAGTCAGAGTATATTTAGAGGCTCACGGGAAACTTCGATCGATATACTCACCGAGGGATGGTAAACACAAGGCTTCGCATAGATGTTTTCTTGCAAAGAAGCAACCCGCGGCTCTTTACATAGAAGCGGAAGAACCGATCATATCGAGTGAACGTCGACACGCGAAATTGCAATACGATTTGGAGACACGATATGTCGACGCTCGAGACGGTAGATCGCGTCAGTTGACCGAGGAGGAGGAAGAGGATTGCAGGCCGTGTTCTATGGACGAATTGGCTAAAGCCTATTGTCAGAGCGACTTGGTAGCCAGAGGTACGGTGAGTGCCGTTCAAAGGCAACCAAATCTAGAAGCTGCCGAGCTCGTCCTGGGAATCACGAAGACGCTGCGTCGAATCGAAGAGGCAGAGGTAATTTATTGCCCCTCTTCATATCCTTCAGCCTTTTCTCCACTTGCTTCCTTATTGTTAGCGTTGGATTTCTTCCCCGCAAACCCATCGTCGATTACAGAGAGATTCGACCTTTGAGAATTTTAATATAGGTATGTACTTTTTCGACAGAGCAACAACGATCTGGATGCTACAGAATTGCACGATCGAAGAAAGGTTCGCGTAAGGGTACCGACTGTCTGCGATGCACGCCACGGTCTGGGCGAGTTTGTCGTCATGGCTAAACGAAGACTCGGTGACCTCGTACTGGTTTGTGCTCCGAGGCTGGAAACTTGGGTAAAAACGGTCCGTGAATTGGAAAGCGCACCGTGCGTTCTCCGAAGCTAGCACGTGTAATTCCCAACGAAACGTCTGTAAATAAACTGTATTCTCCTGTTCTGTACGATATGAATATCGATCTCCGAACTGTGATATTGTTTTGTAAAAAATTTATCGTAACAACAAATATAATATCTTGTCATTGTCAATGAGATTCTCAACACCGCGTCGATTCACTTGCCCCGCCCTTACCATATTTGTCATCTCTTACGTCACGCGTGCCTCGCGTTAAACTTGTTGGAATACAGACACATGATAAGAACACGCAACTTGACAACGCTGCCTGCTTTATTAGTAACCAAAACCGGCACAGCATGCTTTCGGGAAATTTTAGATAGTCTCGAAAGCAATTAAGCTTTCTCTAGCTTTATATCTGATTCATCGTCACATACCAGCGAGTGGATCACTCGCATTACACATTCCAATATAAATTTTCGACGGTCACACACAGCGGATACAGACACGGTCGCGGAATAAAAACAATCTAAAACATGGCGTCCTCACTACCGCGACACTCGGAAATGAAAACTCCAAAAGAATCGGTTACGTCTTGTAAGAAATGGCACAAGAAAATTATTCTCCAACCGCCGCCAACTATTTAACTTACTGGTTCTCGAGTTTCAACTCGATCCCTGAAATGCGGAACAATTACACATGTTTATACCCATGCATGGCAATCGAGATCGAGCTAAAGACACTCGTGGCGGTCTTGTATGTACATACGCATACGCGTCAAGAAGCACTCTTTCTCCATGCGACACAATTAAAATCAGCTCTCAGATGTAACGCGTGCCGTATGGTCCCATGATTAGTTGTTGATAACAGTGCCGCCACTCGAGCTGGGTTCCCTTCCAAACTGATAAAAACAGGATTACCCCGTTGCAATAATCCTCGATGTTTTCACAACTAGCTTGGCTAGTAACGACTTGTTTAGGCGAGGTGGAGCTGTACCTTACCCGAGTAGAGTATCGCTTACCCCACTGTCATCGAATACCACATGGCCGCGCATCACACGCAAGTACACATATATCGGAAACGTATGTAATGTAAAAAAAAACTTTGCACGATATTTGTCAGCCGCTGGTTGAATGTAATGCATCGTATAGAGTACAGAATATAGATTACCGGACAGACGGCGGTGGCCGGGCAATTATTGTACATGTACACACATATATATGTATAGCGATCTGTACCGCGGCGATTAGTGTCTATGCCAGGCCTGTGCAACTGGTGCTCTCGCAGGCACAGACACGGCCAAATAGATAGTACGTCGATAAACGAGGAGGAGTGGGCCAACGTCCTACACCATCTTTCGCCGAGCTGTGTCAGTTATTACATGCAGCACGTGGGTACGTGTGAGCACCGAGTTGCTCGGGCCTGATTTATACCGTCTCGCGGCTATCGCGCATCGTGTAAGGATAATTAGGACACAACGGTAACACTAGATCATCCATATTCGGCAGAACGACCAGTTTTTCGAATTCCCTGAGCAACTTGGTTTCTATCCATTTGGTTATGTAAACGATATTGACGGTTCTCTCGCCGACCGCAGGTTTTACGGTCAGAGTTACCTTTGGCACGGGTTTGAAGCCGTACCACATACGGTCGGACGGTGCCGGTGGAATGTTTATCGAAAGGCTACCTTCTATACTTGAGACAGTAACCATCAAGCGAATCTCCGTATTCGAGACACCCTCCATAGCCTTTCGAACGTAGGACAGCTCGGTTGCCTGGCAGTTGAAATCATGGAAAAATAATTATTTATCGAATGGAATAACAAACCGTGGAGATCGCGTAGACGCAAACTTCGCTTACGTGTTGAAAATATTTATTCGCGGCTATTTTGTCCACCATACTGAGAAATTTCTTCCCGGACGATTGCGCGGGACTGCAAAGAAAGAGGTAAGAGGTAACGGATCACAGGAGGACAATAGTTTTGTAGTTACACCGCTCTCTGCTTACCTCGCTTCTTTGGCCGTGGTGCTGCACATTTGCGACCTAGATGTATCCTCCTCCTCCGTGGACGTTTCCGGCGTGTCTTCCATGTCGCTGTCGAAGATCGGTGATCTCGTCGTCATCGATTCGTCCTTCTCCGCAGAAATGATAACGCTACTGTTACTAGCAACAGAGCCGGTTCTCGTCAGCTTCATCAAATTCAGTTTCGTCTCGACGGTCATAGTCAAGGAACCTTTGTACGTTATATCCAAATCAAGCCAGAGACCCCTCTCGTTTGTCACGGGTTTCGTTACGTTACGAATAATAGGCGTTCCTTGGCCTATCGTTACCTCCGAAACTAAAAGGCACTCCATAAAATACGGTAGTTTTATGCTAGACAATTTCCGCTGTATTTTATCCTGTATAAGATTTATAGTTTCCGGACACTTGTGTACATCGAACAATATACGAGCTATTAAACAATTAATCCAAAGTGTATTAAGAGCATCATCTGGATGCAAGCAAAGTCCAGTTTCCGGAATCGAAGGGGTAACATCAAGGTACTTTGTCATGTAAGCATCATAATTAAGCTCAGGTACGCTATCAAGCGCGCTGTCGGATGGATTGCAAGCTTTCGATTCCGAGATAACGGTACGCTGTGACGGTACATCCGTCGATACAGACGAGACGCTGGCTGGAAACAGTACCGAACCTTGCTTCTTAACGCCTCGGGACGCTGCTGAAATTAACCTCCTATACCAATCTTCTTTTTCGCGATCAGCTCTGGCGAAAACGAATATCTTCAATTCTTTAATCCGCTTGCCGGTCTTCGAATACTTTTTAAAAGTATTTCTTGAACTTTTCAATTCTGACAATCCACCTAGCGTTTCCCACTCTTCCATTTCTTCCTCTCCTTGCCGCACCGTCTCCTCGACCTCCCTTTTCTTAGTTTTCTCCATTTCTGCCACTGTTGCTCCCTCTTTCTCTATCCCTACTTTCTTTTCTCGCTTCTCCATTTCCTCTTCCTCCTCTTTGTTATCGCCATCGTCATCACCATCATCGTCATCTTCGTCCTCATCATCATCGTCGTCGTCGCTGTCGTTGTCGACGTCATCATCATCGTCGTCGTCGTCATCATCATCATCATCATCGTCATCGTCGTCATCATCGTCGCCACCGTCATCATCGTCATCATCGTCGACGTCGACGTTAACGCCGATGTTGTCTTCGTCGCCGTCGTCCACCTCTTTCTCCCGCTCCCATTCCTCCATCGATTCTATTTCTTCTTTCCTACCCTGTATCATCCTCTTTCCTTTTACTTTACTCTTCTTTTCCACGTTCAATCTTTGCTTTTCGAATTTCGTCCCGTTCGATGCCTCTCGGTGCTTCTTTCCCCCCTTGTCACTCTTATAACGGTTACCAATACGATCTCTCTTCGTATTTCTTCTGATCCTGATATCTCTCTTCGCTTCCTGCCTATGGCCTCGCTGTTTCTTTCGCCCTCTTTCCTCCGCACACTCTTCCACTTGCTCGCTTCCTGGAAACTGATCTTTATCCTCCGAATCGCCGATATCGTCGGTTTGAGAATCCTGATTAAAACTTTCATTATCATCATCGTCATCCCCAGCACTGTCTTCTTCTTCTCCTGCCCCCTGTTCTTCATGTTTACCTTTTCTGCTCGGCTCTTCACCCTCGGAATCTAAAAGCCAAGTTTCGCGTTTCTTCCTCCTTCTTCCTTCCCACTTTGCTGCGCGTTTTCTTTTACTTTTCGAAGCTGCCTCGTAATGGTAATCACCGATCGAGCATTCGTCGTCAACGGAACTCTTCAGCGCCACGCTAGAAATTAAGGCTCCTTTCTTAACAGTTATGCAAATCGGATACTTTTTACTCCACCTTCTTCTGCGAGTCAATCCGTGAGGAACGAGCTCTACCTTCGCTCCTATTAAATTGTAAATCCTCCTCTCGGTGAACTTCACTTTGTGTTTCGGCTCGTCCCAAACAGCTTTCTTTGGTATTTTCGCTCTAGTCTCCATTATACGCAAGATATTTCCTTCCAATCTGAAGAAAACGGATTTCGTGCGCGCCACGTGATAATTACTAGGCTCGTAACTGTACGGTAGCTCGTTTAACCAGCCTTGAAATCTCTCGATTACAGCATGCTCCTCTACCGCCGGAATCTCTAAAACTGATACTACGGGTCTGGACAGAAATTTCCCTTCTGGCAAAGTAGTCAAAATCTTGTTGACTTTCGCCAGCATGTCGTAAAACGTGGTTGTTGCGAAGACACCTATCATAAGACCAACTAAATACTCCGGTAACGGAGTAACGTAGTAAGTGCAAAGGATGGCGACAAGGACGGCGATCGATCTGTACGTCACTTGACAGATTAACTGTCTCATCACGTGCGAGAAGATCATTTTAAAGTTCATTCGCTTCGGAAATACGGTTAAATGTACGGGCGATCGTTGTCGAAGATTAGCATGGTTAGCGTTATCAATTGATTCTATCCTCTGGGTGTTAGTCGTTGCACAAGGAACAGTTTCGTCGTTAACATCTCGAGAGAATTCAGAGGCCTCGACGCCACTCTCTACGCACTCGTCCTGCGAGCTCTTGTCCTTCAAGCCAGTTTTCACTCCAGAGAAGGTAATATATCTAACCGGAATGCCTCGAGAATGAACAACAGCTGTCGTAGACGGTTCGTTTACCTGCTTGTCCACTTTTTTATCGTCACAGGGAGTAACGCTTCCCTGATCCTCCGATTCGCTAATGCTGGAACTCTCCGCCCGAGAGCGACGCCGCTTCCTCTTGTCGCTTTTCATTTCGGACAGCTTATCCTCGAACGTCTTGGTTATTTTTCCTCTAATGTCCGACAATACCTTCCACGGATCTCGGTACGGCGGCGTACCTTCCAGCAAGATATTCTCGGCGCTCGCAGACCGACTCTTCGATATGTTTTCAGAAGCGTCAGATTCATGCGTCAACCTACTCTCTGAGCAGCTCAGCGGAGCGGAGGTGGCGTCGGCGGAGATCCCGTCAACTTTGCCCGTCAACCTGGTGGTCTCCTCGTCGGCGCTCGGATATATTTCATCCAGTTGGTGGTCAGCCGCGTGATAATGGATCACAGGAACGGAGGTTGTAATAGACTTACCTTCCCGAAGAAAAAAACGACAAAAGACAATGTTAATCGCGCACGTTTATATATGTAGAATCTTGTGTATTTTAACCTGCCTCACCTTTCATCATGGCTAATGTTACTTTCTTAGGACTGGGCTTGGTGTTCATGATTGCGAGGTGTTTATTTCAACGATCGTTCGGTATGTGATTATTCTTGGATTGCACGAATCGGTTTGCCACGGCCATCGCGCGATTCCACATCGAATCTGCTTAAATGTACTTGGTTACGGCTAATCGTAATCGGAGAAACATGTATACCTGATCTTTGTCTGTCAAAGATATCCACAAGTCTTAATAATAATGTTCCTGTCGACTTTTCGTACTCTTTCGACTGAACCGCGGACGTTTAGTGGCATCAAACATCGAGATATCGCGTAACGTTGACGCGTGCGATATCATTCTCTACAACATCTTGGATTATTTTCGACCAAAGACTAGATAAAGAACGTAAAATCCATAAAATGATTATTAAATATCGAACAATATCGACCTGTTTGCGACAGAAACGTCATGAGTCGCGAGTGTCGCGACTGACGACTCATACTAGGTATCTTAGGAGGATAAAGGATAACCGATAAGTTTGTTGTTCTTTTCTACATGCATACACACTGCCTTAAAGTTCACCTCACTCGAAACACTGTTTACCGGGTTTACCCTGGTTTACCCTCCCCCCGTCGCATTGTCATTATCGTCGAGTTGCGATCTTCCACCGCTTCTTATTGTGTACAAGTGCATACACTGTACATATACACACACTATTGTAAGTATTCATACGATTAAGTTGCGATGCCCGTTCCGTTCGCAATAACTCTCAACCATTCTGACGATTTTGCAAATTGCAACGTTTGCTGAAGATGCTGGAGCGCGCGACAATTTCGAACATAAAGTGTATATTAAATAAGTAGCTGATTGCAGCGCATACATACATATGTACTATCGATCCTATCGACTCTCCGTTGATCGACTCTATCGACAGATTAATCAATGTCGTAAAGTACCTGGTCGTAAACTGTGCGGGCTTCTATGAAACGCGCATATAGGTATCTGTTGGCAGCTCATCGACTCGATAAAGTTATTATATAAATCAGCGGTGGACTTGATTAAATGTTCAGCAATGAAAAGTCGCTAGTATGTATGCACTGGATCTGAATATCACCACGAAAGTAGAGTGCGGTGGAAGGACATTAAATGCCGTGTAAGTGCGTTCTGGCTTTGTGTTTACATATCTAAATGCGCGATGTATGCATAAGTACGCAGGTAGATTTGGTAAATAGATATGCAGTATGGCCGCGTACAATAGTGTATGTACCAGTGCGCATACATACGTAAACAAATACCGGTTGTATCGACGCCTGCACAGCTATATGTGAAGCATACGTAAAAACACTTTTTACAAATTGTTTTGTTCGATGTTTGGCGCAGGTATGTGTACAATAGCTATGCAGTCTGTCGCACTCGACACACGTGAGCCACGTGTCCATGACGTTATTGCTGTCCTTTGGATGCATGCGCGGCACCGTTCACACAGCTACCGAACGTAAAACGCTTCACGATTTTTCCCAAATTGATCGCATCCAACATGGATAGGAAGAGCATTCGAATGCGTGGTTGATATACGATGATTTTAAAAGCGGCTGCGTACACGTATGCGGAAGAAATGAACGTTATTTTCGTTTGAAGTGCGCGTGCTATGTGACATATATCGTATGTCACTTTGCGACGATTATCGTAATCTCGCGTCGCAACTGTTCACACGAATGGCAACAATTAGCGTAAGAAATGAATTTTATTGGATCTAGAACTAAACCATGGCCGAGTACCGTTCCATATATGACGCTTACGAAACATGTTGCAGCCCGAGTTGCATGGCAAGAGAGATAAGGAAAAGATTTTCAAGCTATGCCTTCTACGCGTGGATTCGATTCAGCAGAAGCTTTAGACGATTCGCGAAGATTATATAACGATGCTCGTACACGATGAGGAGACGAATGCCTGAATTGTCCGTTATAAAATAGAATGCAAAGCTGAGAAACCATTCTGTCGTGCATGCACAATTTACTCTTCGGAGCGGATAGAAATTTCATTTTTACCTAATCGATGCGCGAGTTTGGGTAACAAGCTGCTTTATAAATGATGCAACTGAAAGCATTTAGGCTGGTTCTTTTGGTTATTGGAACGATACTGTTCACTATCGGACGGACCGAGCAATCAGAGCATTTTCATTCGCTGGAACGAGAGGTATAACAGAATCTATCTTTTGAGTAATGTAAGGAAGGGCCCAACTCTGAAGCCGCTAACAGAAGACCAAGTTAGGGATTTTTTGTTCGTATAAATAAAAATACAGGGCTTGGATTTTTTATATAGGTTTAAAGCAATCTTTATTTTGCTGGAAAACATTTATTTATGGGAAATTGTACAAAATGGCGGTGAACAAAATGATTTCCCAAAGCACTGCAAAAAACACTCCCGGGAATCATCTGAGAAGGAAATCCAAAAAAGATATATAAACAGGAATATTTCAATTATTCGATTTTTTGCAGAGCATTTCATTGCTCAACTTTGTCTTTTGTTAGTGGTTTCAGGGCGGGGTCCCCCCTTAAGCTGAAAATTCCTTTTGTAAAGCTAAATGACACAAACATCGTGTATAGTACCTACAGAGACGAAACACAGAATTGGTAACGGAACAAGATGATCCCCTCTTGATGTTCTCCACGCTCGACGGTTCCCTGGTTGGCATAGGACAACGCTCTGGAAACGTGCTCTGGAGGCAAAGCGATGGTATTCTTTGTATTAGCCGCCGCGGATGCCCGACGGTTACTTTATATACTACCTAGTAATAAAGAAAGTTTCGCGAACAGGTGTAACCGTTTAATCATCTATTTCAGAGCCAGTCGTCAAGATACCAGTCGATCTCTCAAGGGCGTCAACGTACGTATACGTAGCCGTTGGATCATGTTGGACGTTGTATTTGTAAAGGTGATGGTTGTCTGAGGTTTTCTTGCCGTTTTCAGGCCGATGTTCTTACCAGATCCGAAAGATGGTTCTTTGTACGTGTTCGGAGCGAAAACTGAAGCTCTGAAGAAACTGCCGTTTACTATTCCCCAGCTGGTGGCCAACAGTCCATGTCGTAGCAGCGATGGAATTTTGTACACCGGTAGAAAGATCGACACTTGGTTCAGCGTTGATCCTCATACCGGCCAAAAAGAGCAACTTCTGGGATTCGACAAAGTTAAATACACTTGCCCCGTAGAGATCGAGGATGCTGTTTTTGTCGGTCGCACCGAGTATAATATCATTATGGTAGATAGCAAGCAAAAGAACAGAAAATGGAATGTTACGTTTTACGATTATTCCGCTGCGAAAATGGAACCCGAGGGGATAGAAGATTATGGTCGGTCGCTGATTCTCTATCTCGTGTTACGTTCTGTCGCCTAGGTTGTGTGAATTTTATTACGTACCTCGTTTCCTTCTAGATCTGGTTCATTTCACAACGAGCTCGACCGGACGTATCGTCACCGTGGATAGAAGATTAGGAATGATCCTATGGGAACTGGATGTACAGAGTCCAGTAATAGCGGTGTACATCGTAAGAAAGGAAGGCTTATTAACGGTTCCATTTACCAGCGTTGCAGATGGAACGTTGGATCTCCTTCTTACACGTTTTGCAAACAAGCCGAGCGACATACAATTATTGTAATTCAGATTTTTATTCACTTCTTGCATATATCACAAAACTGTATTTCTTTATTGTCGTTATCTCGCAGTCCGACATTGTACATCGGTCAACATAGACACGGACTTTATGCTCTACCGTCTCTCGTTGACTCGGCGACAGCCACGGTATCCAGTAATATTGGACAGTTGCTGCTCGAAGGCCCGCCGCTATCGGTTCCGCAATTAGGCAAGAACGACAATAGGGTTCCCCTGCCCGGCGGCGGCGGTAGTCATCATGCGTACGTCGAAAACACCGATACTGTTGCTCAGCCTGAATATCAAACTGTCATCGCACTAGGTACGTACGCACAGCACGTACAAGAACGTGTCGGTTATTAACTGATTACGAGGTTTGCCAATTTCATCATCGGGTTAGGTCATTATGAAATACCGGCTGAATACAAACTGCAAGATCAGCATCCCCTTCAGATCACCGGTCGGTCCGATCCTGTGATCGAAACGTTGCCATTACGATACTTAAACTCTACGAAACAGCCGCTCCCGCTCAACTTACAACAAGCTGACGACGGCGGTGAATCTCCCGACGACGGTGTCAGCGGCGAATCTTGGCGCGAATACCTACGGAACACTTACACCGCAGGCAAAAGCTGGCTTAATCAGCAGGAGAACAAAGGCCTAAAGCTAGTGTTGCTCGTATTACTGGGATGCATTCTGGCAATGTTTTGGTACTTGAACGCACAATTCAAGGAGTTTCAACAACTGTCGCAGGTGAGTATCTACTTGGGACATCACGGAAAATTTTCGATCGCGGCCTTACGATTTGCGTGTGTGATGGGTTTTCCAGCAAGGTTCGCGGGAGAGTAGCCGCACCAACGATTACTACTATGGGACCACGCGATCCAGCGTGCTCGCGGAGCCAGAAGATATCGGCCAAGGGGTGGTAAAAGTCGGAAAGATAACGTTCGACACAGGACAAGTGTTGGGGAAGGGTTGCGAAGGAACCTTTGTATACAGGTACCACTTCCTCCTAATTCGCCCCCTTCTAAACCCGGAATTCAGGGTGACACGGTGTATCTCACTAGCCGGAAATTGTCTATTTGCAGAGGTGAATTCGATGGTCGTTCTGTAGCAGTGAAACGTTTGTTGCCCGACTGCTTCACGTTCGCCGACCGAGAAGTCGCGTTGCTCAGAGAATCTGATGCGCACGCGAACGTTGTGCGATATTTTTGCACCGAGCAAGACAGGATGTTTAGGTACATTGCGCTGGAGCTGGCTGAAGCGACTCTGCAAGACTATGTCGGGGGGCAATACGACAGCCGAAAAATATCGGTGAAGAGCATTCTGCGACAGGCTACGTCCGGATTGGCTCATCTACATTTTCTCGACATTGGTGAGAGAGATTCTGGTCCTTGAACGACCACCATCCGCGGATTTCACATTTCTCCGATTACAATATGTATTTCGTCCGTTACTTTGATGACAGTGCACAGAGACATCAAGCCGCACAACGTATTGTTATCCACGCCGGGCCCGCGTGGAGAAGTTAGAGCCATGATATCGGACTTTGGACTGTGCAAGAAGCTTCAGCTGGGCCGTGTCTCCTTTTCGCGTAGATCCGGTGTCACGGGAACCGATGGGTGGATAGCACCGGAAATGTTAAACGGGAACAGAACCACTTGTGCCGTTGACATTTTCTCCCTCGGTTGCGTTTTCTACTACGTGCTTTCTGATGGGAAACACCCATTCGGAGATCCATTGCGGCGGCAGGCCAATATTCTTTGTAAGTCACTTTCTTTCCGCTTATCGGCAAAATAGGTTTAGGTTTCGTAGATTGATGTGTATCTCGATGTGTATCATAGGCGGCGAAAACGACTTGACGGCCCTTCACCATGGTATCCCCCAAAGCGACAAGGAACTCGCGTTAGTACTTATAAAGGCGATGATCGCTAGCGATCCATCGGAACGGCCGCCGGTAACGGCTGTCCATGATCATCCCATATTCTGGAAGCCTTCCCGAATTCTTGGATTCTTTCAGGTATCGTTTTTTCATCGTTTGCTTACCGTTTAAAGTTCCAAGTTTCATCCACAACCTGTGTACACCATGTTTTGCGGCAGGATGTGAGCGATCGAGTAGAGAAGGAACAGACCGACAGCCCGGCTCTGATCGCGTTAGAAACTGACAATACGCGGGTTGTACGAGGAGATTGGAGGTTATTCATTGACGTAGAGGTTGCGACGGATCTTCGAAAATACAGGAGCTACCGTGGCGAAAGTGTTCGAGATCTTCTAAGGGCTTTGCGAAACAAGGTACAGGGGGAAGGTACAACTGAATAATCTACCAAGTTGCTGGATTGTCATGCCGATTTGTTATCGATTCTCCTTTTAGAAACATCACTACAGAGAACTGAGCCCCGAGGCGCAAGAAAACCTTGGAGACATTCCCGACAAGTTTACCGATTACTGGCTTTCTAGATTCCCCTGCTTGTTGTCGCACGTCTGGTGCGCGATGCAAGCTTTCCGTGGCGAGCCAACTTTAAGAGACTATTATCACGTTGATTACATGTTTTCAAATATCTCCGAAACGGAATTCCCCATATCCAGAAATAGCACACATCCCACGAATTCTAATACGTTATCATCGACGTCTTGGAGAGGCCGAGATAATGTCGATTGGAGTCCGAATAAAGCAAGATATCGTGGTCAACGACGAAAACACGAAAAAAAGAAGATTGAAGTACCACTCGCCTGGACGTTACCGTCGAGCTAATTGTAAGAAACCGCTAGTGATTTCAGTCGCAGATTACTTTCTTAAAGCGCGCGCGCGCGCACCCTCCCCCCTTACCCCCTACACACTCTCACTCACACTCGTGCTCAACTATCGAGGCGCTACATTTATTATTTGTTAAAAAGAATCAGGCAAACGACGCCGCGAAATCAAAACTGTTTGTAAATGATAAACTAATGTACCTAGGGCTTACGAACGTTTGTAAACTATCATCGTATACTATAAATACACGTACAGTTGAGCGAATATCGATGCGTATTTGCGTGTGTGTGGTCGACAAGTGAAAATTTGATTGCACGTATGAACTCAATACGCGTAAATCTAATCTTTTGGTTTTCTTCCGTTAGCTCGGTGGTCGGTCCTAATGCACATCATGAATACATACATGTATAAATACACACACCTGTATAAATACACACACACACACTGGCGCACGCACGCAGCATACATGCAGTTGTACGCACATTTGATTGCTTAAGTTTTATTAAAAAAAAAAATAAAACATACATGTGTAGATTCGTATCTTTCTCCATTTGCTTCGATAACGTTTAACAGATGGAAAAACGATACAAATGTATACCGGTGCACGGAGGGAAATGTGCGCACATGGCTCTCGGCGGATAATACAGTTTTACCTTTGCGTTCTTGCGTTATCGGTTGACGGAACATGAACCGTGCATGTCTTGTTCTCACTCTAAAGGTACGTCCAGACGCTGATGCAAGAGTCACTGATGCATGCATCAGTGCTTCGCGACTCTTGCATCAGCGTCTGGATGTACCTTAAATAATTTGTCTACCCAAGCGCGTACACAGACTTGAATTGATTCCCACCGGACAAATGGCGCTTACACAGTGAATACGAGGTGCCATGTCTCCTCTGTGTACGCAATGCAAGTGTATTAAAGACGTGGTGGTTGTGATGATGGATGATGATTGATCGCGATGGCGATGGCGATGGCGATAATGATAATCTCCCTTCCGCATCACGCAAAGGAGGGGCCGCCGGCTCTTTCACTGGTGCGCGAGCGCGGTTGGTCCGCGAGTTCAAGCGAACTCGGTGTACACGCGCTTCCGCATCCAAGTATACATCTATATCATCTACATCGTAATACTTTTGTTTCCGTTGAATCGTCATCCTCTTGTACTGCGTGGAATTCAGGAACCTTGGACTAGAGACGCCCGACAAATAGGTGTACTAACAGCGCAGTTGATTCGGTAATTGATTCGCATTTATAAGGTATACGGGGAGGGTGTAGTGTATCGTCGGTCCTTGGACATACAAACTCGTGTCAACTGACGCTACGGATACCTTGAAACGAGTTTCTTCGCTTACAAGCTTGTAACAGACCGTCGCGAACGACGTCTGACCGAAACAAGCGCGTGTCGAAGCAGCAGCATTGGTTGCTGAAAAGCATCGAGGTAGATTTATCGTACGAGATCTCGTCAGTCTGTTTTTAAGGAAGATCTCTTGCAACTTTCTCGCGCTGTTTTTCGTTGGCAATTTTCATTTGCCTCTCTTCCCTTTCTCTTCGGATGAATTCAGGATCGTTCCAATACTCCACTTCGCCGCTCGCGTAAACGATAAAGATTACATTTGTCACGATGAAAACACCGAGGACTATCCAAAACACGATTCTCCATTCGTGAAGATTATCGTTTTGTGTCAGCAGGCCGACTATGTACGGTGTGACGATACCTGTGAAAGCGCCTATACCGTTTACAAGAGCCATCAATGTGCCAGAGTAATTTGGACTAAGATCCAGAGCGTTCACTTTCATTCCAGGGTAAAATGTACCTGCAGAAAAGAGACAGTGAAAATGTTACGAAAATAATAGGCCTGGGTTAGGTATAGTAGTGGTATAGTAGGTACCGTTAGTAAAAAATTATTTGGATACTTTTTAAAATCGCATAACTTTTTTAGAATTGGTCCAAACGACATGAGGTTTTTGTGAGAAGCTAGAAGGATTAGTTTGCAAAGTGACGTGTTTCGTCGTTTTGAGAAAAATACATTGGTCGGAATAGCAAAAAAAATAGTAAAGGTCGTTTTTAAACTTTTTCTGTAACCCCATAATGAAAATTTAAAAAACCCGTTTGTAGATTGAAGTAAGTTATATACATGCCAAAAATTTCATCAAAATGAAACACATCGCTTGGCAAACTAGCTTCTCAAAAAAAAATCATGTCATTTGGACCAATTCTAAAAAAGTTATGCGATTTTAAAAAGTGTCCAAATACTTTTTTCCTAACTGTATAATATGTAGGTGATGGAAGAGGAAAGATTGTGCAGTGTTCAGACGTACCCATCAATGTTGTGCCGACGGTGAACATAATGACGACGAGTGTTCTGTCGCACTCGGCGTAGGACGCGGCAATAATGAAGACGCCCGGGCCGATCGAGGCAATGGTTGTGCCTAGTTTGCGCACGTTGGTTCGCGACATCACCCCGGACGTGATCATCCAGTCGGCTAGACAGGACGTGACCACGCTACAAAGCCACATGGTCAGATAGGGTAGAGCGGAGAGCAACCCATTGTCCTTGATCGAGTACTTGAGTACGCTGCTCATGTATTTGGGCAGATCGTTGATGAGGGTGAAGAAACCCCAATCGTGGCCAATCTGCGCGGCTATCAGCGCCCAAACTGGCAGGGAACTGAGAACGTGCCGCCACGGTACCGACGGTGGCTTTTTATGCGTATGAGCGTGCATCTTTTCCCGCAGAAAGTCCTTCTCCCTCTCGGAAATGAACGGGTGCGTGTCCGGGCTGTTGTAACACGTTACCAGCCATATCAAGTACCAAACAACTCCGACGCTACCGAACACGTAGAACACCGCTGGCCAGCCTACCGTCGAGTGATGGAGGATGATTCCGGACAACGAGTTTGCGAATACTGTACCGAGCTGGGCGCCGGCAAACACCAGCGAGCCAATAATGGATCTTTCCTCCGGCGGTGTCCATTGCGCCAGCATCGCGTTCAGCGCCGGAAATGTTGTACCCTCGCACAGGCCCATTAATACGCGGATAACTATCAGACCTGGGGCGTCTCCGAATTCCACCACGATCGGTGTAATCAGCGTGAACACTGCGGTCGCCAGTATACCGAGGCCGAGAGAATGTTTTCCACCAAACTTTTCGGACAGCATGCCGCCAGGTAAATGTGTTACCACATAGCCCCAATAAAACGACGATAAGATTACACCCTGACCGAAAGACATGCGTTATTAGTGTGCCGACGGGGGTATTGTTTTCATGGCACGTGCCCTGATTTCTCTCGGCGCGGTCAATCTGTTCCTCTTTTCTTTTTTAATACCTGCGTCATTCCATCCCAATCGTAGAGTTGCGAGTTGGATGATGCCGTCGGTCCAGTAGAATTCTGCCCTTGCCCGTCCATGGCCGGGCACGAGTCGGGATCGTCGTGTGCTTCCTTCTCGTGCGGCTTTACCATCATGGTGATCGTGATGGAGAGGCAGACCCTCATCGCGTAAGCATTGAACAACGCCAAAAATCCCATTATCGCGAATATCCATCGTTGTGGTATTCTCCCACCTGTGCGTACAGCAAAGTAGTATCGCTTAGGTGTACAGGTATATACAATTGCATCGATAGACCCACGCTGTCGCAAAGAAGAAAGCCCGAGGTCAACGGCGCGGAAGGAATGACGATTAGCAGAGCCTTTCCCTGTTGGCAACTGCCTAACGAGCCGCAGAAATCAATCTAGGTAAAGGTCAGATTCCTTGCACGTAAGAGTCACACTCGGGTGCAACACAATTTCGATTTTGGCTCGCGCTCTGTCCAGGAGGCAAACGGCAAACGTGCGAACGATTAACAAACAGTAGGCGAAAGAATGAAAATGAATTTTCGGCAACCGACAAATCCTTGAAATGGAATTATGGAGGTCATACGCGCCGGATCATCGCAATGATACTTTGTGACTTGATTTTATAATTAGTCGCCAGCAAGGAGGGTGACCCGATTGAGAAACACCTTCCGGAAATGGCCAAGCACAGTACCGAGGATAGAAGTAAAAATCTATCATTAATATCAACAATTACAATAAGTATGTCCCCATGTGTAAGTATAGTCGGTGAAAGAGGACGGAATTAAAGTCGTAGCGATAAATCAGATGGTTTTGAGGCTAGACTCGAATCAGGGGAGATAAAGCGCTCGAGATGATGGAAAACAATAGTATGTAATCATACCTGCCGGCTTTCGTTAAACTTCTTGAAAAAAAAGCGCTCTATGATATCAGTGATACATACTCATCTTCGACGGCGCACACAAACAATAATAGCATATGCCTAGGTATATGTAGTATACATATACGATCGGCACACACGCGAGCAATCGTAATTTCTTATCGATCGGGGAACACGAGTTTCTTATTTCTAGATTAATCTATGGGAACAGAAAACTCGATGGAATTCCTTCGGGAGGAAAAAAAAAGATAAAAATCTCAACTACAGGCGTCGTATAAGGATCGCGGAACTCTTGGAACAACTGGAAAATCAAAGATTATCCGCGACGAATATTCTCTCCTCTACATTTCCCACCGTTTTGCATCAACAATTTTTTTATTGGTTTGGCTAAATGTCACCAGACTCGGCTGCAACGGGTTTATCTTATCTGGCAATGTACGGCGAAGCTATCAAACACGGGAAGCCAAAAACTACCTCAAGATGATGATGATAACAATACACATTAGTGCGATTTACCGACGCGGATTACAATTGGCAGGTTGAAACCGTCGATTCGTCGAAAAGATAACGAAGTGATCATGTCATCGCTTCAGCGGTTCTTCGCAGACACTATAAAAAATGTTCGAAATTGCTGTAAGCCCGGCTTAGGAAGCCAGTTGTTTATTTCCTCGCTTCAGCTAACAACTAATCTCACCTGATACGAGAAGATCCCTCGTAAAAAATATATATAAATAAGACAATATAAATTATGCGAAATCTCCTATCGCGTGCGTCACATCTTCTACACTTCTCGATACTTCATATTATTCTTCCACTCTGCGATGCATCGTCTTGCTCGTAAATACATCTCTACGACGGTTCTCGATAGAAATACGAATTCTTGATTTCTCGCTTCTGTCATTGCTCTCTATTAATCGTCGAGAGTCTAGCCCGCCGCGATCCTTTCGAGAGATAGCCAAGTTTCGCGAGAGACGGATAATACCATCTATCGACACAAAAACGCGCATACGTTTCCCTACATGTATCATTCAAGTTCCGTTGTTATTTATTATGCAAAGAATCGGGGATCATCGTCGTTCTCGATGCTACTATTTCCCAGCTCACCCTTTGCCACCCTCCCTACATATACACTATGTACATGTAATTACTCAGCTCAACAAAACCCGATTCACGATCCATTCACACCCACTGGCTTTGGCGGTATTTTGTTCAACCCTCTTTTTACTTGCTTGATATTATTATTGTAGTAGGAAGTAACCAGTACTCACAGCATGCTTTCCATGTGCCCATCATTTTGCTAATAACTGATGTTCTCTGACACTCGGCTGTCGGAATCAACTGTGTCCAGGCTCGTGAATGCGTTTAAAACGGGTAACGAGTGGGCAATAATTATTATTACAGGTCAAGTAGAAATAGTTGTGTCGATCTGAACACCAAGCGAAACACTTGTGTTACCGTGGATCGTATGTGATCGTACAGCCGCGTCCAGTGGAGGAGCAAGCCGACTATCTATTCACGAGATTCTACCGATAAAAAACGGTAGTTAGATTGTACGTACATCGCGCCCACTTGTTGCGAGTAACTGGATCGAACCTCTCCGTGCGAAATCGTTTTATACTCATGCACGTGCTCCTCGTTGAACGCGAAAAGGGAAAGGAAATGTGGAGAAGAGGCTAAGCGTAGTGGTAAAAGTTGACGCGGACAAGGTATAACACCACGAGAGGGGGAGACATGATAACGCGGCCGTACATACATACATGCGTAGTCATTTTTGATACTTGACAGTCGTTCAACATCTACCAGCAACTGGGGAGGAACAGGCGAAGAACAAGAAAGAAACAGGAGAAATAGTTTCAACGTTTCGATCCAACGGACGACCAGGTTTATACATAATGTACGTACATCCATCAAGAATCCGGCCATTTATCCTCATTCCTCATTTATCCTTCCCGCAGACGCCACGCGTCGTTTATATCTTTCCAGATACATACATGCATACATACATATGTAGTTTCTAACGTGGAACCTATTGCCTCCTCCCTCCCATTCCACCGACGCGCAATCATCCGGCAAAATCTGTTGGCAGGTAGGGATTCCCTTTTAGATAAAGCTATCAGCAGTAGTCTAGGATGTTGGCGGCTTAAGAGCGGCTTGACAAATAACGAACGCGGCCCTTGCGCGATGTCTAAGCCGACCAGTAATACTTGGGCAAATGCAAGTCGTACAGGTGTCTTAGTTGCTCGCATTACCGCAATGATACGTATTGACGGCACATTATACCGACTATTATCATTCACAAAGACAAGGCCTCGATGTCGCAACGCTTCAAAGAATCCGCAGCATGAAAAACTTGCTTCATTATTCTGCAAGCAATTGCTAAAATATGTTGAAAAATCTCGTTCCCGTTCGTTGCAAGGATGACGATTATTCTTAAAATGCAGTATAGAGTTACAGTTACAGTCTCTCTTGTCGATCGTCTATGGCCTTCCGCCGGAATATGAACATCGCTGCTTGCGATACATCATGTAAATTATTTCCCCCCGCCAGTTTTATCGTTGATCAAACACAGATGACACGCGCAGTTTCGTTTAAAACTTCGAGTATAATCGTTGCTAGAAGATTCGATAATAATACATATGTACGTACATACATACATGTAGGTCATGCGACTTATATCGGAGATATACGAAACAACGATTGAACGACAATAGGAACAATTACGAGATCAGGCGAGATCTCGCCCGATCTCGTCGATTAATCGCGCGAGATCAATGATAATGAATCGTTCTTACCTTTAATACCGCGGAATCAAGTGTCATTGCGATAAAATCAAATAAAGTTGACAAGAGCGGCCGGCGCAATTGTCTAAACGAGATACGGACACGGCCTCTTTCACAATTTATTGCACTCCTTTTTCCTAATCTATAGGATAGGTAGCAAAAGAAACAGAGGATTATTAGTTTTCGTTCCGAGCGTAGAACAGTGCTGTTCGATTGAAAAGAGAATGACCTTTTAACCAAGTTATCACCAGAGTCTTTATGAAAGCTACACTTTAATTAAATGGTATTGAAAAATAAAATTCATTCCACGCGCATTAACTCAGATCTCTATAGCTTTTCCTTAATCCCTTATAAATCCGAGGTATCTCGCTGGCAAGTTTCTCGCTTTCTTCCTTTGCCCTCACTTTAGCTGTGTCCAAGTCACGCATCTATAAAATACGCGCATACCTTAATCCTAATCTTTCCCCACGGATTGGTCGCGTAAAAATTATGTTAGAACGCAGAGGACACTTACACACTCCTTTACGGCGTATTTCTTAAACAGATCAAACAGATCGTGCACAGTCCACGAAGTTTCGTCCAGTTTGTTCAGTCTTACGAATGGGCATTGAGGCTGGTGGTTCATGTGCTCTTTCCTGAAAACGTAAGTTCAGACATTTAACCGAAATATATTTCGGCAATTAGTCGCGCGAGTTGAAAGAAAGGGCGGGAAGGAGTGTGCGAGGATGAAAGAAAATTACGATCCGTACCATGGATCGTCGTCAGGATCCCAACCGTCCAGTTGTTTCGAACATATAAAACATTCGACCAGGTCGGGTTCTTCTTTGCCACCGACGGCAAGAAATCCAGCAGCGGCCATACGCTCGGGATTGCAATTATTCTCGTCGGAAGATTGAAACGGCCAGTGATCGAATGTTTTTAATCGACCGGTCCTCCAGAACGTTGAGTTCTCCTCACTGGACAATTGCATGTAAACGGTCCAACAGCTTGGTTATTATTAAGGTTATGGTGCGGGATCGTTAACCGTAGAGTTACTCTCGCCAACTATGTACATTACTCTACATACGTACGTAGAAAAACAGACTTACGGCAATAAATCCATGATCGTGCAATAACAAACACACCTTTTAAACTTTCCAAAGTCCTCACAAGATATTTAATAAGATTAGGCGGCACGCACTCGCGGCGGCGTATACAACATCAACTCTAAACTCTGTTCGTGACGTGCTGTGTGTGTGTGTGCATGCACACTGCTAGGTCACACACTACCAATCTACCATGCGTAGATGTTGCGAGCACTGTAAATAAATAGATGCAGAGCGATGCGACCGACCGGGGTGTCAAAGTATACCTAATAATGACAAGGGAACACGGTTCGACGCTTTGCGCTAATAAACGGTAGAAACCTACCGCTCTTTCCACTTTATCGACATATCTTGACGTTATCGACTTGTTGACTCAAGGCAAGCAAGTCTTTGTTACTAACGATGTAGGGGTAACTTTAGAGAGTTATCGCGTGTCAACGATTGTCATGGCGACATGTATGTAACTTCTTATTCCGCCAAGCAAGTTTAGGTATATTTAATAGTCGATCGAGCGAACGGGATTAAAATATTCTCCCATCATGGAGACGAGACAACTCGATATATGTGGAGTGATAGCGTTCGATGGTTAGTACACGACAATCAATTTTGGGCACGAACGAATGGTTCCATACGAACCGAATTAACATATTGCTATGTTTTAGACTTGTGATCTCTTTTAGCCTTCACAAGTACTTGATACATGAATGGTGCTCTTTTCTTTTCTCTCGTCACGTAGGTGTAACAAGAAACGGTTTATGGCTACATCCAGATGGAGAGCACCTAGTGTACGCGACGGGCAATAAAGTTACCATAAAGAACACGAAAACGGAGGAACAGATCTTCCTCACTGGCCACAAAACCTTAGTCTCCGCTTTATGTATCTCACCTTGCGGAGACATGATAGCTTCCGGCCAAGTGACCCATCACGGTTTCAAGGTGCGTTCGCCCGTTGCGTTCGACTTCCCTCGATTTCCGCATGCGGTCGCATTCTGAGATCAGCGAATTATTTTCCACGCAGGCGACGGTCATAATATGGGATTACGAGAAGCGTAAGATGAAAGCTAGTTATGAAATGCACAAAGTAAGAGTGGAGAACGTGTGTTTCACGCAGGACGGACGGTATCTGATCAGTCTGGGAGGCAGAGATGACGGTTACATCGTAGTGTGGGACGTTGAAAATCAAAGCCCACTTTGCGGTAACTCCATCTTGTAGAAAAAACTTATATCGCGTAGGTATAGTTGGAATTTGTTCATTCCTTGGATGATGTCCGGAATCGCGTCCCGATCTACAGGTACCTCGATCCAGGGGGGCCACGCCGAAATAATCGCGGGGGCAAACGTTCATAACGCGAACTTCGTCACTGCCGGAGAGGGAACGATCAGACTTTGGCGCGTAGACCCGAAAGCTAGCAAACTCCATGGGATTGACATAAAAATCGGCAAAATTAGGCGCGTGATAAACTGTGTCGTTCTGGACGCCGGGGATGAAAATGTCTACTGTGGAACGACATCTGGTGACGTCATAAAAGCAAGGTACACGCGCGTATAACCACGGCACCTCTGGTCGTTGATCGTTCCATCATTTCATTTGTCTCGCGTAATCACGAAAACACCTTCTGCGCCTCTTGATCAAATACTTGCTACATGGACGTTTTACATACGTAGGTTAAATATCGCCGATTCCGAAGAACTCGAGTGTCCGATTATGATCGGATGTTATTCAAAAATACCGCGCGCAACCAAGGGAAAAACCAGCAGCGAAGGAGAAGCATACTCTGGCGGTGTAAGAAATTTGTTACTTTTAGGAAAGGAAGAGATAATTGTAGGCGCTGGCGACGGAACAGTCGAATTAGCCGAGATATCAACAGACTCGCTGCCTGTCAGAAACAGAACAAAGAAATTGCTGGTCATGCCATGTATAAGAACGGTAAATGACGCGATTTTTCTCGCACGCCTAAATCTATATATATAAAAGAAGTCGTGACTGACTGACTGACTCATCAACGCCCAGCTCAAACCGTTTAACCTAGGGACGTGAAATTTGAAAGGTACACTGTTTTCATGACGTAGGCGCCCACTAAGGATTTTTGGAAATTCCGTCCCCAAGGGGGTGAAAAGGGGTAAAATGTATTTTCTCGGATTCCTTAATATCTCTTAGGCCCGATTAGATATCAACTTGGTTTTTACATACAATGGTTTCCCACACAAATCCCTAAAAATCAATTTCAGGATTTTGCACTAATCAACCCCTAAGGGGGTGAAATGTATTTTCACGGATTCCTCAAAATCTCTTAGGCCCGATTAGATATAAACTTGGTTTTTACATACAAAGGTTTCTCCCTAAAAATGAATTTCAGGATTTTGCACTAATCAACCCCTAAGGGGGTGAAATGTATTTTCACGGATTCCTCAAAATCTCTTAGGCCCGATTAGATATAAACTTGGTTTTTACATACAAAGGTTTCTCCCTAACAATGAATTTCAGGATTTTCCACTAATCAACCCCTAAGGGGGTGAAAAGGGGTAAACTGTGCTTTCATGGAGTCCTTCATATCTGTTAGACCAAAAGTGAAACGGGGGGGTATTTTCCTAGTCATCTACATAATTCGTTCTCGTCGTAATGATCGCGCGCGATCGCATGATTGCACAATCGCGCGTGATTTATCTACCGAATGCACTTTAAAGATGTCTATCGTATATCGTTGGCACGGCGGCGAGAAAAGGAGCATGAGCAGGCCATGATTACTTTTTAAGCATTATTACGTATACCTACGTATGTATGCATGTATGTATATCTATAATCGAATGCAGCATCGCAAGGGGAATGTGTGCGCCACAGTCACCTCGATGATCCGTTACAAAGATGATTTTATACTGGTGGGGACCGTTCTTTGCGAGATCTACGAAATTCAGCTGTCCAACTTCCGCACGCGTCTGCTCGTCACTTGTCACACCAGCTCGATATACGATCTCGCGTTCCCACGGTAGGTATTAAGTAGATAGACAAGCTTCTACAAATAATACATTGTTTCGCAACTCTGTTTGTGTGGACGTATCGACATTTTCCACAGCAACCGTTCCGAGATATTTGCAACTGCTAGCAAACACGATATTCGTGTGTGGAAATTGAAAACGCAGAAGGAACTGCTTCGAATCACCGTGCCGAATTTTATCTGCTCGGGCTTATCTTTCGATCATAACGGCGGCACTATAATATCCGGTAAGCACTTGACTCGACTACTGCATATCATATTAACAGATCTATGTACATACATACATACGTATTTCGCAAATCGCGAACACGTGTTTTCAAACTTTCTTGTGCATCGGAGGAAGCCTGGAATGACGGTTCGATACGGGGATTTTCTTTAAACGGCGGTAAACTTTTATTCGCCATTGATCACGCTCACCCAAAATCTGTGACGGCAATTACGATTACGAACGATGACTGCAAGCTCGCCAGCGGCGGCTGCGATGGCCAGGTAAACCAGACCCCTAGTGGCGGATTTAACAGGGCGGCTGATGAGCAGTTGCCGTCTAGGCCCCTGCACAGAAGGCCCCCGCAGGGCCCCATGACCCAAAAAAATTATGATTAGGTATAGGTATCCAAACACTACATTTTTTCGTACTATTACACTTGGCCTGTTTTTAGTAAACTACCTCTTCATTTTTCCGAAAATGGGCCCTTGCCCAGAAGGCCCCCCTAGGGCCCAATTAAAAAAAATATGATTTTAACCAAACACTACATCTTTTTTACGTACTACTACACTTAGCCCGTTCTTAGTAAACTACCTCTTCATTTTTCCCCCAAAATGGGCCCCTCAGAACGTTTGCCACCTGGGTCTGTTTTCCTAAATCCGCCACTGCACACCCCTCTAGTTTCTAACGAGCGTTCAGCCTACACAAGTGTTGTACAGGGTCATCATTTAATCTTGCAACCCGCGCGAACAAGTAAAATGGCAACAGGGCCTCACGAACGCATTCCTCTACAACCATGCACCAACCCGGCGTTCGGAGAACTGCTAGCGACCACTGGACAGCAGTGATACCCGAGCTTCGAGAATTGTAGGATGGTCACTTTTAAATTAAAGAGGCCCCAAATTCTTCAATCCGGGCCGGGAAATTCCGAATAGCTTTTTGCGAAGTTACTTTGACCATCCCAAAATTTTCGAAGCTCGGGCATCACTGCTGCCCAGCGGTCGCTGTTGCCATTTTACCAGTTCGCGCGGGTTGCAAGATTAAATGATGACCTTATACTTGATTATGCGGGAGATAGGCGCGCGCGGAGGGTATGTGTAAATCTTGACTCGTCACGTTCGCGTTTAGGTGCGAATATGGAATTACAAGTCCGCGTCGCGGCAATTGTTGGAAGTGTTGAAACAACACAGAGGTCCAGTAACGTCGCTGCAGGTGTCGCCGGATGATAAAAATTTGATTAGTTCCAGCGTAGATGGTACATGCATAATGTGGGACATGAGGTATTATTAATTTAACATCAAGATTATACAAGTACTCGGAGAATGAAGTACGTATATACGTTGCTACATCGTTGTGTCGCCAACACTTGCTGCTTAGGAGTTTCAGAAGAAAGTTCGCCTTCGGGGGGAATACAATGTACATGGCAACTAGCTTCGTTCCTAGCGGTACACAAGTTTTAACGTGCGGCACCGACCGTAAAATAGCGTACTGGGAGGTCTTGGATGGTTCGTTGGTTCGCCAAGTCGAAGGATCGACAGTTGGCACGCTGAACGCTATAACTGTCAGCCACGACGGACAACATTTTCTAACCGGATCGGACGATTTTACTGTAAGACTGTGGGACTATCGTGCCGCGATTACCGTTCGCTTTGGCCTGGCTCATGCTGCCCCGATTACTAGCTGCGCTTTCGCTCCAAACGGTGAATTTTTGGTGACGGTGAGCGCGGACGGTGCTATAATTATCTGGAAATACCCCCTCGATACACATATCGCAAACGATAACGGCGGACTGGAATAACTTCTTGCGTAGATAACAACCTCCAATCGTAACGTTACATGTACGTAAATCACGTTCTTATTCGGCCTCTTCAGCTCTAATCTATTCTCACGTCTATTCCGTTTTACAATTGTCTTTGTAGATATAGAATCGCCCATTCACGATTCCAATACGATGTCTGCGGACGTACGAGAAATAAACAAATGAAACAACATTGAACGTACAATTCAGGGAGAAAACGGCGGCAAACTTGCAGCGATCATCCAGCACCATTGTGGTAACTAATAGGGATGAATATGCTCTCAAACTTCCAATCAATATCCGAAATATTCGTTCACACTTTCTTATACTACCATGCTCCACACACACACACACACACACACACATACACACTTTGACCAATTGTGAGAATATTTCGATTGGAGAATGCAAGAGAGAGAAAAATTTCTTACGGCAATGATAGAGCAGTATGTATTTATATATATCGATTACAATACGCACCTCACGCTACAAAAAGGTCAACGAGACATTTGGCGGCGAATATCGCCTATCGCTAACTATTCGACGAAGCGTAGACGATGTGTGTACGTTGGCGCATAAAGGACGTGTACACCTCGACGATCGTTCAACCCCAAGCTTGACTTTTGCAATAGTGGAGTATTAATTTTCCATCAGCGCCGTAACAGTCGTACAAGTTCTTAACCACCTGATCCGGTGCAGGTGCAAATGTCTGATTTACGTACAGGAACTGCCGAGGAATAAATCATGTTTATTTATTAAGTGTAATCGGGTGCGATTATTTTTTCACGCTTACCAGTTTCTCATTGGTATCCAGTTTCAGGTATCTTCTGACAAAATTTGAAATGCGACCGATACAATGATCCTGGCTGACGAACCATCTTTTCTGTCTCATTATCGGCGCGTTTCCAGTTGCTTTTAACAGAATCGCAACTGAAAATGACAAAGCGAATGCTAATTAATATGCTATTTCGTCACTGCTAGTTCGTAAACATTGTAAACATTGAATTTTTTATACTTTTCGCCTTGTCCTTGGAAGCTGCTTGAACTCCATTTCGAACTAGGGACGCTTCCGATGAAATCGCTTCTAAATTGGCAGGTGATTCCTCGCTGACTAAATTTTCACCGATCTCCTCGGATTTCGCTCCAACATTTTCATTCGCAACAGATTCGCCTTCTTCCTTTTCGGACATGGCGGCGGCGGCAGCGAATGTGTCGTACCAATTTTCAGTGAAAATTCAAACCTCGCTAAACAGAGTAACGCCTTTAAAACCTAACCCAGAGCGATTCTCTGCGCGTGAAACGCGTGACGACGTCGGCAAATGTCAAAGGCATTTTAACGGAAAACATTGTTGCGCGGTCTAACCTAACACTGTCGAAACTGGTTCAACCGTCAAAGAATCATGGAACATTTACTATTATACTATTGGTAAACTCGGAAACTTGGTGGCAACGTGATAGCAGTATTCACAACTCTACATTATGCTTTAAACGCGTTTAAAGAACGTCAAAAGTGTCAAAACCAGTCAAAGCTTCCTACACGTACGTAACATGATGGTATACAATGTATATATGCATGATACACACATGTCGCCGCGTGCAATTGGCGAAAATGTAGGCGGCAGTAAAAAGAGAAAGATATTCTTTGGGTACTCCCTCTCTCTTATGAAAAAAAAAAGAACCCTGACACCCCTGGCGCTAGAAAAACATTGTTTAGAGCTGTTGTTTAGAGCTCAATGGCCAGCGTTGCGTTGCGCGCGCAGCGAGCAGGGTTGCATGACCAATCATTTTCGAGCAACGTTTAATGGCGGACATTAGATATGTGTGTGTATATACCTACTAAGTAAAGTACGTGGATTACATGCAATCTCAGGTGTTGGTACACGCGCGTTTCGTTGCCGTCTCTCGCGATACATAAAGAAACTTGTAGGCGGAGAAAACAAGCGATTATTCGCCAGAAAAAGAACGAGATTCTTTTACGTGGAGCATATAATCTCGGGGAGAGTAATTGGCGAATATTTTTAGGAGAAGCTAACCGATTCATGTAAGTACATGTACATATCTGTGTCCTCGAGTCGTGCATAAATATATTCGTCAATTCCATTGCCGGCAGTTCTCTCTGCCCGCGTGTGAAATGAAAGAAGAAGATATTTCCGACAGCACCATGATGATGGATTCTGGTAAAATCGTGAAACCAGACGGGAATTACAGCAACGACTGCGACGTGAAGATTCCAGAGTCGAAGAAGCTAGCATGCGAGGGGAAGCTGCACGACGCTTTGGATCAGTTACTAGCGCTGGAGAAACTAGCACGAACAGTTGAGCGCATTCGCAATTGTTCACCATGAATGTTGTTTCTTTGAGGCTCGTGCGAAATGTTGAAAACATTCTGTGTTTCTTTTGTGTCAGGCCGCAGATATGCCATCCACGTCACGGATTTTGGTAGCTATCGTCGAGATATGCTTAGAGGCAAAGAATTGGGCGGCCCTGAACGAGCATATAGTTCTGCTGTCGAAAAGACGTTCTCAGTTCAAACAAGCTGTCACGAAAATGGTGCAAGAGTGCAGCACTTACGTGGACAAAATGCCCGACAAGGAAACTAAGATTAAATTGATAGAAACCCTGCGCACAGTAACGGAGGGAAAGGTAAAGCATCCTTGATTCTGTTTCTCCCACGGGATGGAAGACTCGTAGCGTAATTCTGTTCGATTATTTCAGATATACGTGGAGCTTGAAAGAGCTAGACTCACTCACGCGCTGGCGATAATCAAAGAAGAGGACGGAGATGTATCGGCCGCCGCGACTGTTATGTTGGAGTTGCAGGTATTTACGCTCGTACAGAACAACGATTGAACGGGGATCAGAATTATTTATTAAGGTGATCACGAATCTATTCGCCAGGTCGAGACTTACGGAAGTATGACGCGTTTAGAAAAAACGTTTCTCATTCTGGAGCAAATGCGATTATGTTTAGCGAAAGAGGACTTTGTGCGCACTCAAATAATAGCTAAGAAAATTAGCGTGAAATTTTTCAACGACGAGAAAAACGAGGATGTGCAATACCTGAAGCTGAAATATTACGAGTGAGTGTGCGAAAGCAATGAATTACTTTGGGAGATTGGTAAAACGAGTATGGAGTCAACTTTTTTTTTCTATATTCTAGTCTGATGATGAAATTAGCCTTTCACGAAGGCTGGCATTTAGAATTGTGTAGACACAATCGAGCAGTCCTAGAGACTCCAACTATCAAAGATGATTCCGAGAAGAGGCACACCGTTCTTTCGCGGGCAGTTATTTACCTCGTGCTCGCGCCGCACGAGCCGGAGCAGGCGGATTTGACTCACAGACTGCTGGCTGATAAACTTCTGGATGAGATACCGACGTACAAGTAATAATATACCACCTACTACTCTAGAGCGACAACTCGGGTGTGCTCTTGTATACCATTAAGCGGGTTTAGTGAAAACGACACGACTTCTTTTGAATTTCCCCATCCGCAGGGAGCTGTTACGCCTGTTCGTGAATCCAGAGTTGATAAAGTGGTCGGGACTCTGTGAAATTTACGAGAAAGACCTTAGAGCCACCGAAGTTTTTACCGAGTCGACCAAAGGAGGTTCTAAGCGCTGGTCCGAACTTCGAAAGCGCGTCGTTGAGCACGTAAGCATAAATGTTTCGTTTTCTTTCGGCAGCTAGCGTCGTCGGATGCTTATTATTCCGTCTTCGCGTTCCGTTTTTACAGAATATTAGAATTATGGCGAGATATTACACAAAAATCACGTTGACCCGTATGGCCGAGTTATTGGATTTGCCAGTCGTGGAAACGGAGGCATGCCTCTGCAACCTAGTAGAAACTGGAGTGATAAATGCCCGTACAGATAGACCAGCTGGCGTGGTTAGATTCACTGGAACTCAAGAACCGGCTGCTTTATTAGACGCCTGGGCCGCCTCCTTGTCGAAATTAATGAGTCTTGTTAATCATACGACCCATCTTATTCATCAGGAAGAAATGCTGGCCGTTGCTCGTTCCTAAGCTGTCGGGGGGGATACGCGACGCTTCATTCACTATCTCCGCTTCCTGCTCCTCTTCATTTAATCCTACTCCCTATTACCCTATTTTTTCTTCCACATAGTCTTTGTTCTATCCGATTCACACGATCCTCCCGAGAAATCCAGTTTCCACCAATATGCATGTGCATCGAAAACGCCAAGCATATTGTACATTTTGTGCTTGGTGTACAGGGAACTACGGCGTTCCTCGTATTTTACGTCGTTAAATATACTGGTTGTATGAAAAGTAACACAGTGCCTTTCAATGGTTTCAAAAAACGCGCGCTGTCGGCGATAAAACTTGGCGGTAGATTAAGAGAATTCAGAGAAGGTAACTCGCGATAGTTGGTCATACACGTTAGTGTAGTGTTCTCTATTGTCGTAGGTTATCGTAATGTATTACAATATGATTGACATGGTTAAAGACAAACTCCACGATTGCTCGCGGATATCGTTGTTCCTATGAATACCACATTTGGTAATCATTCTTCAGCCAAAAAGCTTGCTGCTTTTACCGACATCGGGCTAATACTATATCGATAGAAAAATATTGACGAACAAATTTAATAAGTCAATTAAACGTGTAGAGTTGAATATCACAGTACAAGTCAAGTCGTCTGTTATTTTTCGATCGATCGATCGAGTGAGTACGACCATGTAAGTAGTGTTGACTGTTGACGTTCAACACATGACGCAGAAAATTTATACACAGACGACACATATCCTAATCCCCAAACAGTTTTCTTTCGATTACATTTTGTCAGTTCATAGAACTAAATGACATTCTTTACCATCACAGCATTCGACTTTGTAACCGATAATGGCTCGGTTGATCGCGGTTGCAATCTCCGAGCATTACGAAGTTTATAGTATGAAACTCGCTGGACTTAAGTAACAGCGGGCAGAGGCGGAAAACACGATTGTTTCGGTGCTTCACCCGTCTCCCAAGATAACACTTGGTCCTTTGTACGTCAACCAGTACAATGCGCGCGACACGCCCGACGTGATTTACATACGTCGGGTCTATAATCTGTTTGTAACATATAATAGTAATAATAATAAAAGAAAGCGCGTGAAATATAGCAGGACGATGAGAGAACGAGCGCAATCCTTCGCAGTTAGGAAGGGCAAGTCGGATTCTTTCACGATCCTTGATCCATCCAATTGGAGCCACTGGATCATTGATCCATTTCAAGGTTTGCACCTAATGTTCTTGGCTGCGGCAATACTGCCGCAGGAGGCCGCGGTGGAACTCGATTTAGCATCTAAAGCGGAAGGAGAAAGCTTATAACGTTTTGTCGCATTCCAATGAGCCTCGGCGAGTTATGCTGGTACCACGCACAGACACAATGATGTTTACCATTCTCGATAGTCCTGTGTAAAACAGCAAGCGCTTCCGCATAAGAGGGCGGTGGCAATTCATTGGTACCCTCTTGTACAATTACCTCGTAGGAAGGTGGACCCAAAGTCACAGCAGTACCGATAGATCCCATACCGCGCGTCCCAGCGAATTCCTGCAAATGCTGTCCAACAGTTTTACCAACATACTTGAATCATCTTCTATTCAACAACGAGTTGATTCATTTCGAATCGACCTTAAAAAAAACATCGAAACCTATGGTGTTTAGTAGACTTGGACACACAGCTCGCTTACCGTCACGGAAACTAACCTTTTATATACGAGTAACGAGTATATCGGATATTTACATTTCAACCGAAGGATATTGTAAAATGCATGCACGTTTCCCCGAGAATAACAACGACTATGGGGGATGATTGGAAGTGGGACGTACTTGGTACGTGGAGACAAAACTAGAACCGAAAGCAATCCGATGATAGAGACAGATAGAGAGACTCAGAGAGAGAGAGAGAGAGAGAACTGTTAGTACTGGAACGAGAGCATTCGGAGCAAGGAGCGCAACTAACCAAGTGCATAAGCATGTACGTACTTACCCTAATGCAATGATGTCGATGAAAGATCATCCGTCTGACAACGGACTTTTTTCGAAGATAAAGCATACACTTGACGGCCAACGTTAGCCCAGAACAGACGAATATCGGACCGATAAACCACATTTCAAGTTTCGAAAGTACGTGTCCGTCTGCGTCGTCACCCAAAGAAAAAATAGTGATAACTGTACCAGCGGTAAACAAAACGACGCTCACGGCAAGATAGGTATAGCTAATGTGGTCACATTTGCCGAAAGTGTTTGCTGGGTCTTCGTACCGTTCTTCGATGCGATGCAGCCTGCTCGATAGAAACGAGCTTTCGAAAACCGTGGCCATATTTGTATTCGACGGCGACTGCGCGTGTATGTATGTATATATATGTGTGTGTGTGTGTGTGTGTCTGTGTTTTCACTTGAGCGCGGTAGGCGAGCCGGCTGAATTCGGATCAGTGATGCCAGAATCGTGGGACGTGGGACAAATGCTTATACTCCCACTATCACCTACCGTCGTCTCCCACTATGGCCTACCGTCGTCCCCCAGTTTCTTCCTATCGTACTGCACTCAGCATATTCCTACACCTGTCCGTGTGCTCCGCAGCGACGGCAGCTCACATGGACAAGAGTAGGAATCTGCTTGTGTGCAGTGCGATGGGAAGAAACTGGGGGACGACGGTAGGCCATAGTGGGGATAAGCATTGTCCCACGTCCCACGATTCTGGCACACTGATTCGGATCTATTGGATTCAGGAACGAACCAGAACGGACTAACCTACAGTAGAGTACAGTAGATTACCTAACCTCTGGCTCTGCTACCTACCACTTGAGCTCCTTTTCAAATTACACACGCATTCTCTATTTACGAGGTATTTCTTTTTTAACATTCTAGTATCTACTAAGCCTTTTTCATGACGTAAAGGATATTTACGCGAGGCTCGTCATTTACCGAGTTGCATGCCCATTCGTTTCGTTCTTGTACTTGCACGGTATGTAAATAGACAGTGGTTCTTATTTACTCTTGGTAAAATTTTTTTTCCAAGATTTTCTTCGGGGCACCCTCCAAGATAGTTCTAAATAATTAAAAAAAATCTGTGTAAAGTTTGAGCTCGATCGGGTAACGGGAAAAGGTGCCCCTGGGCCCTTAAACATTTAAATCATTTAACAGCTCGCAAAGTCGATTTTATGTAATATCCACCAAGTTATTAATTAAATAAAAAAATATGTCCAACAAAAGTTGTAGATCCGGACAAGAAGCATCTTTTATGTTTTATTACTTTTTCCCGTGCGACAAACGGTTTTCAAAACACGTCGGCAAAAACTAAAAAAAAACTTGTTTTTTTCGAGTTAGTGTACATGTTTAATTAATTACAAGCAGCCGTGTGGTGCGCAACATCATCATCTCTGTTTGGTGCTGATCCTAGACGATTTCGGCCCGATGAATATGCACAGACTTGTATTCAGGCAGAAGCGAACGTTCTTTACTACGAGTAGAGGTCGTAGAATAGTAAACGACCAACAATTAAGCAGTAGTACAAAAGTAAAGATTACGTCCAAGAAAAAACAACAGAAATACACGGAAACGGTCTTACTTCCGCGTACCGAATTTCCAGCTCAACTTGACGGAAGCAAACTTGTAGAGAGGGATGAATATTTAACCAGGGTAAGTAAAAGAGGATCATAGCCCCTATGAATTTTCCGTCCGTCACGCGCGGCATCAGTGCCATCACGTCGTATTCATCAGAATTGCGGTTTTCCCGAATTATACGAGTGGCAACGGAAGAATCTACAGGAACCGGATTTCGTTTTGCACGACGGACCTCCTTACGCGAATGGAACGCCACACATGGGACATGCCATCAATAAAGTTCGTACTCGAAAGATTTCAGAGTTAGAGCGTCGGGAAAAATCTCTTTTCTAGCCACGCAAGCGCCTTAACGCTTTGCTGTAATATTTCAGATTCTCAAGGATATAACGCTGAGGAATCATGTTCTGCGCGGGAAGCGAGTTCACTACGTACCAGGCTGGGATTGCCATGGATTACCAATCGAGCTGAAAGCCATTCACGGCGTTAATATACAAGACCCATTGGAAATCAGGCAAACAGGTACGGCCGGCGCGGCGGACTCTGCGTCCATTCGGGCTTTTGTACATTCTTTTGGTACTATGTAACGCCAAAACACTAAATCCTTCATGCCGATTTGATTCTTCTTTTTGTTCGCACACTCCTGCTCAGCTCGAAGATACGCCGAACAAGCTATCGCGCAACAGAGACGAGCTTTCGAGTCGTGGGGCGTGATGGCTGATTGGAGAGAATCTGGATGTTATTTTACAAATCAGTCTTCCTATATAAAAAATCAACTCCGTCAGTTCATAAGCTTATACGAGAGGGGTATCATATTCAGGGATTTCATGCCGGTCTATTGGTCTCCTTCTTCCAGGTAGAGAGAGAGAGAGAGTACAGTAGGTTGGGAAAAGAATGTCTATCTTTACAGCTAAGCAAACTCGACAAATAAAACACCACCTTATACCTCGTGTACAGAACAGCATTAGCGGAGTCCGAATTAGAATACAACAAACAGCATCAAAGTAAAGCCGCGATCGTACGTTTACGTGTGGCCAATTTTCCTGAGAATTTGAGCTCGTTCAACGATCGCACCGTATACGCACTTACGTGGACCACTACACCATGGACTTTAGTGGCCAATCAAGCTCTAGCCTTCTCGGCGGGTTCCACCTATTGTTTCGCCGAAGATGGCCAGGGGAACTTGAATGTCGTCGGCGAGGAATTGTTGAAGAGCGTTGAATCCAAGATCGGTCCACTAACACCGATGGCACGCGTCCAAGGTAAACGTGCTTCGTAACTTCTTTGATGCGCGTGTGCCGCTGTGCGTACGGACGAGCGATTCGAAAAAGCAGCTTTCCTAGTTCAAGTTACCGAGGAGTAATAGTAACGACGAATCTATACACGTTTTCGATTTAGGAAAGGAATTGGAGGGTACCACGTATTTTCATCCGTTGAACGGGACCAAGTTACCCTTTCTAGCTGCACGCCACGTTACAATGAACTTGGGCACTGGCTTGGTACATACCGCTCCGGCACACGGGCAGGAGGACTTTTTAGTTGCAATTGAAAACAACATTCCCGTCGTAAGTTGACTCTTCTCTATTCCTCCATCTATCTCTCAATGTCCTGATTGTTGGCAATGTTTTACAGTTATCCCTAGTAGATGACGATGGTAGATTTACCGAAGCGGCCGGCTTGGAATTCCGCGGAGCAAAAGTATCGACAGATGGATGTACCGAACAAGTCTTGGAGCGTGTGGCTCGGGATGTATTGCATGTCGAAATATTCACGCATAGTTATCCGTATGATTGGCGAACAAAGCAGCCCGTGGTTATCCGTGCTAGCGATCAATGGTTCATTGATATAAATTCTGTGAGGGAAAAGATTATCGTAAGCAATCTACCAATCTTGTTGTCCGTTATCATTTTACGAATCTATGTGATCAAGCGATTAAAATATGTTTGCTTTTATGCTGTACAAGGACAGCATAACAGATGTAAAGGTGTATCCGGAATGCAACCGCAAATCTTTCACAAACGCTCTGCTAATTGGAATAAAGGAACGACCGTATTGGTGCATCTCGCGACAGCGCTCCTGGGGAACACCTATACCTGTACTCTGCAGCAAAAAAACTGGCAAAGCTTTTACGAGCAGGTGCGCTTTATAAACATACGTGTGCATAGAAACTTGTGGTCGCTCTTTGCCTGCTCTCGTTCCCCTTTACCCGTTTCTTCTTGGTTCTTTCGACAGAGCATTGGTCGAACGTTTATGTTGCTCGATCGATCGATACGGTCCCGACTGTTGGTGGAAATATTCGGAGGAAGAGTTATTAGGGGCAGACGTGATCGCAGGCCTCGAGATCCCTGCTGTGGATGATGACGTTGAAAAGGGAAAGGTGAAATTTCATTTAGAAATTCGCACAGCGTAAATAATGCTATTGTACGTAAGTGTGTATGTATATTCCAGGATATTATGGATATCTGGTTCGACAGTGGTATCTCATGGTCAGCAGTTTTGCCCGAGGGCAAGGCGGATCTCTGCTTAGAAGGATACGACCAATTCAACGGCTGGTTCCAGTCGTCCTTAATAACGTCCGTTGCTTTACAGGAACGTCCACCTTATCGGTGAGCGCACGCATACACATACACGTAGTACACTGTGCATTCTTGTAATCTTCGGTTCGGCTTTTAGGGCATTATTCGTGCACGGATTCGCAGTCGACGAAAACGGCTTAAAAATGTCTAAATCGGTGGGGAATGTGATAAATCCGGATGAAATTTTACTAGGTGGATCAAACTCGCAGAGACAGCCAGTATACGGCGTCGATGTTTTAAGGTACCCGACGAGATTGTAGAAATTTAAGGGGGTAGGTTACCCTCAGAATTTTCGAAAATTGGTTTTCATCGCGTACACGCTCTCACATTTATATTTATAACTTTTTTCCCTATAAATATATTTAAAATTTCCTTTCTGCGCATTAAAGTCAAGGAAATGACGCTTAAAAACTAAAACAAAAATTATCTCTATATTCATTTATTACTTCAGAATATGCGTTTGAAGGGCCTGATTTTGTAACGCGCCATCGAACGTTATATTTCTTTACTTGTTTCCGGGAACGCAGATGGTGGGTGGCCAATCACGGATGTCAACACACGCAAGTGCCGGCTTCGAGGGCATTGCTCGATGAATGCAAACAGTCCGTTCACAGATTACGTTTGATACTACGTTTCCTGTTGGGTGTTTCGTACCATTACCACGATGCGGGCGTGGAATGCGAACCGCAATACCGAATCATCGACAAATACATGCTGTATTCGTTGTATCGTTATCACGAAAGGGTAAAAAAATTGTGCCTTCACTAGCTTCCTCGAGTCCCTGAGACACACAGGCGAGAGGGGGACATGTATATCCTGTAATTTATTATTGTATATTATTATTATTATTATCAGATGCAAGAACATTACAATAATTACGAGTACCACCATGCGGGTAAAACGGTCATGCACTTTATCGCGAACGATCTGTCAGGTCTTTACTGCTACTTGATCAAAGATAGAATTTATTGCGACGAGGCGACATCACCGGCTCGCATCGCGGCCGTTCAGGTCGTAAGAGACATTATAACCGTTCTCGCGAGAACCATCGCTCCGATTCTGCCGCATTTGGCGGAAGAGGTGTGGTTATACCACACTCTTAATCACGGTAATGTTATCAATTATTTTCTAAATTCCAGACGATAGATCTCCCAATGGATCAATCATCTCCACGTTAATCTGCTTTTGTGATTGCACAGAGACGATACCATTGCACCATACCGCGTTCAAGATACCAGAGTCGTGGAATGACCCTGGAACCGCGGAACGCGTGGACGCGGCTATTCGATTACGGGACAACGTGACGAGTATGGGCTGTAGAAAGACGTGGGAATTGTCCGCTACCGTGGAAGCTACAGAGGACGACTTTGCATCGCTCTCTGTGAGTGTACATACTTACGTACTTATACACATACTTCAGGGGGTCATTCTACTTTGAACCGCCGAAAAATCAAGCTTCATTATATGTTGTATTGTATTCTACTATAAAGTAGAACACTACTCTGTCTACACAGTGCTGTTTTATTTTTTACACACAGCTGCTGCACAGCGAGGAAACATCCTCCATGTCCGAGTTGTGCGAAATATTGCAGTTATCCTCGATAACGTTGTTGGAAAACCCTACGATAACGGAAACGCAAATCCAAGTGCACGATACGCGACAAGTATGCAAGTGCGCAAGATGCAGACGGTATCACCCCGAGACTCCGGAGGACGGCGGTCTGTGCTCGCGCTGCGCCAGTGTACTTGCCAAAAATGCATCGACGCGTGCCACGGCCTAATCGAACCGAAAGCGCATACATCATCTTCTTTTCACGTTCGACGAGTCGCACTCATGCAGCCCACGTGCTCTATACGCGCGGATAGTTGAGGGCAAGAGGCGAGATGCGAAAATAAAAGCAACACGATAGGACATTATCATCATGTAGCTGGGACATGAGGCGTGCCCCATCACTCTCTACGATGGGTTCGTGTGCGAGAGAAGGCGCGAGGACAAGACGACGACGGAGCAAAAGTGAGAATTGTGATAATTTATTATTCATTGTAGTTCCAAGGGACCCGTAGAGCAAGGATGAGTCGCAACGGTCAAATCGTACATTTGATTTATATTCAGAGCGTTTAAGAAATGCATTAGATGCGGCTGATAGCCGCTGGTAGCCAACTTGTACGCGACATGCGCCATGTACGCGCGCAGCTCGCAGAACGCTCGGTACATCTGTTCCAGCCTTTTGAAGTTCGGGTGAACGTATCCCGTGGGTTTCACTGCCCAGCCTCGAGAGCTTAATCTATTGTGAAACTTCAGAATAACTCTAAATATATTGTTCAAACATACGCGTACTTTTTCGCCGCGAGTGTTGAGCATGCACCTGCAAGATGAGACAAGATGAAAACACAGCAAAACGTCACATGCTTTCCTCCTCGTTCTGATCCAGACGGAGATGAAGCTCGCGACTTCTTACCTCGAGAGTATCCGTTTTACGTAATTTACATGCGACAAATAAATCTGATCCACGGTCAAGGAATTTCCCAAATCTTTTTCAAATTCGGTCCAGCTCGCATATAGGACGGTGCAGGTTAAATAATTGTGCAAAGCGTTCATAAACTGCGTCATCGAGTGTCTGTACAATTGCAGCTATCGATGAAACAGAGAAATTAACGATCAACTTGGGAAGATTAGATTTTTCGATATACCCACTCACACCCACCTTATGATACTGTTCCGACGTAGCTGCCTTTCGTTCTGCCTTCAGGATACCAAAGTCTTCCTGCAACACCCACGAAACTCGGCCACTCGTTATTAAGAATTTAAACACTTTACAGTACTGCTGCATAACCGCGTCGTCCAGTATGATGTTCAGCGGCCAATTTATCTTGTAGTTGAGAGAAACACAGTCCAACGCGGTTGGGTCCGATGTCTGCGCGCAGTATCGAAAAGGTCTGGTACATTACGTGGCTGCTTCGCTTCGAAACAGCGATCTCGATAATTAAAAATAATAGTGAAACTTACGTGCAACTGAGCCGGAGTACCCGTCGCCGAGAGGCTGAGAAGTTCCGAGTTAACGTACACGTTGTTGAACGAATTAACGAGCGCTCGTTCCAACAGATTTGTTAACATAGCGGAATTGAACAATTCGACGGGTATCGAGATGTCGTATAAGCGCGCGTAGAGAGAATTCGTCAAGCTCTTCGCGAACTCCCCGTTCAACAAGAAGAAGTAGCTACGCAGACTGTGCAAATGTAACAGCAAGTTATTCTCTTTCACGAAATACTTGATGACAGCGTTGTTAACCAGACGGCTCTGCACGTTCAGAGGTATACGAATCGACTTTTCCAGATATGCCTGCAGAGAGGTGTGATCAATTATCTCGACGTCGGCAACGGACAAAGGAGGAGCAGCAGCAGCCGTCGTCACCGAGGGGGGTTCGGCAGTCGAGTCAGCCCCTGTTGACGGAAACGGAGCTTCTCGAAACCTCGAATCATCTTCCTGTACGTCCGTTGCGTCTGTGTAACGCGTGTCCGAACTGGGGCTCTGTACCAGCGAGGCGAAGTTGTTATCATCCGTGGTACATGACATCGGTGTTGTCAAATCGCTCTCTCGACGTAAGCGATCCACGGTCGCGTCGTCGTCGTCGGAATAGTCGCTCGTCTTCCTAGCCAGGTTATTCGCATTACGTCGTTGTAACTCAACGACAACCAGCTGGTTGTTGTTCGGTGTCATGTCACAGTCCAGAGATCCCCCGTATTTGCTCGTTCGCGACTCTAACGTTGCTAGAGCCGTCGTATCGTCATCGACCGCGGAGACATTCAAAAAAGTAGGCCTCTGGATCGTCGTCGATGCGCCGTCGTCTTTATCATAGACGGATAGACGGTGTAAAATATCGTCCGGCTCTTTGCTCGCGTAAGGTATCGTCGTTTCGAGATCGTAAAACAAATTATCGTAGTTGCCTGTCGTTTCGCGCGACGACGTTGTCGCGTAGTTTCTGTTCTCATCTTGGAACGAAACGGGAGTCTCGGACAAGGAGCGTAAAGTGATTAGCGAACGAGCTCCTTTAATAACTTTACTAGACACATCCCGCGAACAATTGTTCTTCGCCGCAATCATCAACGCCTCGACTCTCTTGTCGCGGCAAGTCATTCTTTTAGCGCGCCATCGAGCACGCATGCAACGCTTATCAACGTCCTCCGTCAGACTCTCGTAGTAATTCAGAAGGCGGGTTCTGTAAGCAAAACGATATACACGTTATCATTGCAGATGTGTAGAATTTCCTAGTAAAATAACCATGTACCAACTAAAAACGGTACCGTTCAGTCTCTTGTCCGGTTTGACAAATCACCCCCACCCTCTTCGACGATTCGTTTTCCTTCTCCTTTCGTCGTCGTATCGTGGTAGAAAATTGCTCTTTCAAGCTTGACAGAAACTCGCGTTTCGCCCGCGCTACTTGCTTCGACGCGTCTTCTCGTTCTTCACAGAAATCCAGAAATGTGTGTGTCGTTTCGTTACGTGGGGAAGGAAGGAAGGACACGCTTACCACGAGTTCTCCGTAGCCTATCGCACTGAGCGCGAACGACGAATTCCGCCGTTTCCTTCTCCGTTCGTTTCTCATTCAAGATAGCCGTGGAAAGATCAAGAATCGGGCCGAGAGCCTGTTTGCCGCTTGACTCGTATCGCCGGCATCTCGACGATTGCTCGTACAACGCGTCGACGCTCAAGCAGACTTTTACTTCAGGCTGCTCGGTTACGCAAACGTGGCACACGGGATTCTAAATCATCGTCGTCGGTCACGCAGAGATGAGTACGATACGATATATTTCCGCGTCTCATCGCGTACGCAGTGCGCGCTTACCTTGGTGTCGCAGATTCGTAAAAGTCGCACCGTCTTGCCACATTGGAGTATCGACTCCGCTAGATCGGTCAAGAAACCTGGAACCGCTTCGTTGCAAACGCTGAAACTCTTCGTCCAAAATCTTTGACCCCTGTTGCGCAGATATTGCGGTCGGACTTGTATCATAAATTCTCCATAGATATCGTCGCATATTCCTTCGAACATCCATTTCTGTAAAAACCTGCGAACGAACGGATGGAGATTCTACAGGCCACGCAACAGAGAAGTAGTGGGCAACGTACGTACCTGAAGTAAACTTCGCAGCAAGCCTTTAACAAAGAATAAAATACCAGGGCGACCTTGGGATCCGTAACTTTAATCGCTTCGTTATAGATTCTAGTAAGAATCGTGTTTCCTTCCTTAAACGCGCACCCATTCTCTTTGTAAAGCTCGCAAAGCTTAGCAACCTTGGCGATTAGCACAGCAACCGGGCGTACCTTCCGCAATGTCTCCAGCAATCTCTCTTTCTTATCGTGGCGGGAGAAAATTCTTAAAAGTACCGCCTGATAATAAAGTAGCAGCTCTTTTATGTTCGCACACATTGCCTGCGAAAGAAGAAACGCCCGTCCAAGAATCGGTTTACAAAGAGACTTTTACATAATTTCGTTTCAAACCTTGTATATAAGCCCCTCTTGCATCAATTTGCCATTTCGCTCTTTCGGCTGAACAAAATGCGTCAAGAACTTGAAACAGTTACCCCAATTAATAGCTTCCTGGCATATGTTTTCCAATGATTCCGAGCACGCGCCATACACGCTAATGCCTTTTCGTAGGCTGAATCCAGTCTACAAAATCACGGGTTAATCGGGCGCGTTCAACTTTCATAAATCTCAACTTGCTCAACCATCTCTGTTGGAATATATACCGTGTGCACGTATTCAAAGGTGTCCGATTCTATTCCAATCAACATGGACTCGACATCGTTGACAAATTTTTTCGTAGGAACTTGTTCTAGCAGAGGTATAGCGTCCATCATCTGCGGCGCGAAAACCAAGAACAGAGTTAAAATACATCTAGATAATACGTCTGTGGAGAAAGTGGCAAGACTTGTTCTTCACCTTCCCCGAAAGCAGTGGTAGACTATTCATTTGCTTCATCTTTGCCAGATATATCGTCGCCGCTGGCGTATCGGTCACGAACGTTGACTCTTTGGCGGCCGGTAGTACATCTCCGAAACACTCCCACGTCCGGTAATCCTCCAAAGCAGTCGCATCGGTATTATTACCGTCGACCAGGCTCCATATACGATTCCAAGCATTCGTGGTATCGTGTAATTCGTCCGTAACGGTGGTACGATCGTAAGACTTGCACGAGCGTAAAACGCTCTCGGTTTTCGTGGCAACCGTGTCTGTATGAGCTGATGGGAGATTCAAATAACTTGTCACGAGCCCCTTTTCCCAGGGAACAAACGTTGATTCGTTTTGTTCCTCGTCCCCGAGCATCTAAAAGAACAAAAAAAGGAAATAAAAAAATCGACAGAAGGGTAAAGGTGTAATTTCATGCTGACGCTCGTTTTGAGAGTCAAAATCGGTCACGTGATCGGCCCACGTGACTTTCAGCATCGAGCTAATCTCGGTTTAGCTTTTCCGCTAGACGCTCATTCACTCTGACTCGCTCGTTCGTTGGTTGAGCATCGGTCACGTGATTGGTTTTGACGCTCAAAACGAGTGTCGAACGTCAGCAGCAATTGCACCTTAAAGCGCGCGCCGGTAGCTACGCGCCGAAATTCCCGCGCTCAAAATACGTCACGCGATTTCGATGCGCCTTTCGTAAGTACAACGTTGTAGTTTATTTTTGTTATTCGTAAGATTCTTCTCACCACTATTTCCTGTAAAACGTACGTGTCCATGATCGGAGTTGCCGTGCAATTTATATTCGACGATATCACTGTCTGCGACGACACCATTTCGAACGCGTGGGTCGACACGAAAGCAGGAGCAACGGGGGTGCTGCAATACGCGAAAAATTATTTTCAAAACGGTCTCGAGCGGCCGCGACGATAATAATTTTGTATAAAGCTTACCCGATGTATGTTTCGGCGTCGATGGCGCCTCTGGATTTTATCGGCCCGCGCGAAAAGCACAATTCATCGATGACAGACTGCGGGGGCGCAGCGCACGCGATCGGGAGCCTCCGCGGTTCCAGAGTCGCTTCAAATTTATCCGACAATATAAAGCATTCCATGGGATACATTTGGAACGGAGGTACGTCGTCGTCGTTGGCACAACGAACTTCCGGTACAGCAGGATTCGCTTCGCCGCAATAAAATATGTTCTAAAACGACGTTGACGAAGCGGATCAAACAGGATGAAACTCGCGGCGACGCATCGTCGGCGGTGAAAATCTAGATTTACCGTTATCGGCGCCAAATTACTTTTGGAATCTTTCAGTCGCAGTAATAATCGCAGCACAGGATAAACCGACGACGTTTCCGAAAACGAGGACTCTTCGAGTTCTTGTAACAGATATTCCAAGGTGGCAGCATCGCGAGCACGTTTTGTTCCCACTTTCAATACGAAGGCGTACTTTTGTATCTCTACGATGGGATCTGTTTCCTCCAACTCTGCACAACAATATACAAACAGGGAAATGGTAGTGGCGATCAACAGCGGCGGCGGCGACAAGGCAAAAGCGATTGGAATAAGACTATTAACGCGCGCGCTAGAGTCACCTTCACTGAGAGCTGGTACATCCGCTTTCTTTTTCTTTAATAATATTTCGAAAGCTTTCGTTCGAAGGCGCTTTATCGCTGTAACGTCAGAATCGTAGGTAAACCGAGCATCTGGACTGTAACAAGGACGATACAGTAGTTGCAGTATGTGTTTACTCAATTCGGTGACGAGACTGTAAACGTCGATACTATCGCTGTTGACGTTCATGACTGCGAGCACAGTACACGCTGTTCCTACACGATGTAGGAACGTACGCCGATTTAATCATTAAATGCAAGGAATCGCGCGACGGTGCCGTTGCTTATGATCATTTCACAACGAGTTACAACCACTCCGCAACGTCCCCATAACCTCGCACCGCCAGAGAGCGAGGATGATGGAGAAAAACAATGTCCAAACTGGTCCAAACGATGGTAGGGAGATCTGTTATGATCTGTTACGCCTGGCGAACTATTTACTGATGGGGGGAGTTACACAAGCCACGCATGCGCGCGGTGACGCCATGACGTCAAGCCAATCAACCCTCACTTGCATTGGCGCTGGCGTCGGTTCGTTTCCCTAAAGCTTCGTTCACATTAGTCAAGTCGCTTGAAATCAGTAAACTAACCTATTGTTCACTTCACTTGAAATATCCTTTCAAGTTCCAAGCGAAGTAGAGAGTGTTCCAACATTTCTTGCCTTGAAATAATACAACTTGAGTAGTGTGAACGTACGTACAAGTGTGAACTTAAAGTCACGAAGCGACTTGAAGCCAGTGAACTTGACTAATGTGAACGAGGCTTTACGCCCAAATCGCCCGTGATTTTCATTAAGGTATGTTTTCCTATACGCGACTGAACGCAACGCTAAGAGTTTCCAAGTCGATTTTCTCGAAAATCAAGCATCCATCGAACTCACGCGCAAGCGTGGAAGATCACGAATCAGGATTCAACGTTTACGACAATCATACGCTTCAATACACTCGCAAAGTACATCACCTTATTTCTAATAATTAACATCCTGTATAAAATATAAATAAATGCCATTTATTTCCTGTATAAACACTTTTTTCCGCGGTTTGCGGAACATACATAAAATTACGTAGAAAAGTCTGCGCGAAAAGCAAATTCGAATTTCAAAACTTTGAAAAACTCCAGAAGTACCGTACATCGCTCGATATTCAAACGATCACGTCGTGTATAATGCGATATTAGGTAAATAAGAAATTGCTTGAAGATATCACTAAATCTTCGATATAAGTACAAATATTAAGAATATCAAGCCGTGTATTGAAAGAGGAAAGCAGAAGGTGCTCCAATGGGGACGAATCTTCGATCCCCGTCTCTATCCGTGACTACATAGTAATTCCTGCCATTAACAAATTGCTGGTTCCTCTGCATCAGAACGTTCTCAGCGTTCTGATAAATCGATGGCGGGCTTCTCTTCATTAAATCCATTCGCTTCTGAGGATTCTTAATTGAAAGTCCCTGCGGGTTCCCTCCCGCCTTATGCTTCACCCTTTTCACCCTGCTCTTCACTCGACTCGACACGAAGCCGAATATTATTTCGAGTAGAAAGAGAATCGCAGCAGCTGCGTACCCAGCCAGGACAACCTTGTACGTCAGAAGAAGATCGGCGTTCTGTAACTGCCTCTCGCTCGAGCGAAGATCGACTGGACAAATTTCTGCCAACGGCAGTTCCTTGTCTTGCCAGTGCTGTATGATACCGGTCTCCACTAATCTCAGCAATCTACGATTAAACGAATCGATCAGAACTTCTTAAATCAAAGTGGCCCGTGAAGCACGCGACGTACATTTTATTAATGGGATTCTCTAAAACCGAGCCGTTGGAGAAGCCAAACGCACGGTTGATCGCCAGAATGCTTCCAGGCATTATAACGTAAGTGCAGCGTGCACTGTGTTCCAAATGGTTGCGCGTTTTGTTCAAGTAATCGTTGAATATTAATGTCCGCAGGTAATGAGCTTCTGCTAGGAAAAGCCTCTCTGAAAGAGAACCAGCGCGTTAGTAACGGATCGAGCATTTATTACGTTTCGTAGATCGGTATTCAATGCGTACTAGTAGTGACGGATTGTAAAATCGCATTCGAAGGCTGGTAATACTTGAAACTGCCTTTCTTCTGATGCCTGCTCACGTTCAACAAGCTTAATTCATTGTAATTGTCCTGGAAGCACAAGAGATTCCGCAAAGCAGAGTGAAGATCTTCGAACTTATCGTCTCTATACTTCATTGAATTATTCTTTTAGAATCTTACCTGAGAGAGGAGGAAATCTATTGTGCGCCCTTTGTAGCTGACCCAGCTGTATCCTTTGTGGACGATGTCTTGCAGGGAACTGATGGACAACGTGAACTGAGGCTTCGTCAGAAAGGCCGTGAGGTTTGCGGTGTAGAAGGACGTCAATATTAATATGAAGATCCACCAGGTGGCAAACAGCATTCGCGTTGAGTCTGTGGGTCAATGAAAGGTGGTCTGTATGATTCGACTTCAAAAGCATTCAACAATTAAATCACCTGTGGTGGCGATTATGTTCGGCCCTTGTTTCAGAAGGGAACTGTAGACGAACCAGAAGCAGGAGTATAAGCTGAAGTTTTCAGAGTTCGGGTCGTGCCACAGCTTCGCTCTATATTCAAAGGTGAAATTAGTTGCTCGATCGGAGTGGAAAGTGATCCTGAATAGACTACTTTGGAGACAGATAGATTCTAATCTCTAATTTTAACAATATCAATTAGGAGGTGCTGACGGACGCTTAAGGAGACCACTGTAATGGTCTGAAAAGTAAGGGTGTTTTCCCGAATTTTTTCCAACCAACCAACGCAAGTAAATCAATGTATTGCTTAGTATAGTTAATATGTACATATTGAAGGGTAAAGAAAAAAATTTTCGATCAAATTCATAAATCCGTTTAGCCACGTGGTTAATCCGAATTCAAAAAGACAAAAATATTTAGAAACTAGAGAAGAGAAAAAATCCATTTTTGGGGGTAAAGATGTTGATAAAAAAATAGGAGGAGGCTGTTAATTTAAAAAAACTGATCGTCACGTAATAGAGACAGATTTTTCGTACAATAAATGTATAGTTTACACCGCGCTTTACACCGCTTCACGGAAAATACTATATCTCCGTCAGTTTTGCGAATTTCTTCATAAAATTTGCAGAGAGCATTCTTGAAACGTGTCTTTTAAAAATGTGAGAAGAAAAAAATTATTTTTCCGAAAAAATCGAGTTTTCAATTTTAAAAGTATCTTAGATTAAAGTTTAAAATACTTTGTTGCGAGGGTTTTAAACACCTGATAGTGGCAAACAGATAGATAACAGGTCCCACGAAGATCAAGGAGGCTAAAACCAGCAACCAAACGGTTCTTTCGAACGGTGCTAAGAGGCCCGAACCAGTGGCCGACTCGTGTGGCCTTTTCATCACGGCTGTTAATCGGGTCTCGTCCAGCGAGGTGCTGAACGTGCAGTACCGTCGAATTTCCGGTAGCACCGGAAGGAACGCGACAGCTAAGTCCACCTCCTGTATAATTTATATGCGCTGTTATTTTGCAATAAACAATTAAAAAAGAATACCCCACTTAATCGCTTTTCAGTGCTTTACAGTATTTACAATTTCAAAGGACGAACCTTATTGTAAAGCATACCGAGGACACCACTACCCTCGTCGCCGAGGATATGCCTCCTCGGTGGAACAATGGTGTACGTGAAGTTCAGCTTCGAGCTGATCAGATCGAAGATATAAAACGCGTATCCTTTGCCAACCCACGTCCCGTTCTTATCTGAGATCCCCGAGAATGGCATATCCTGCAAGAAGGACATGTTTTATATTTATTCTGATGAATAGATAATCGAATGCTTTCGTGGTTTGTTGTGCGTAGGAATTTTTGAATAAATTTTTGCTTCGGATGTTTAGATTTCTTAGCAGAGATGGCAAAATTGTTGTTTAAATAATAATTTGGAATGCACAATAAGGGTTAAAAGAATTATTCGTTACGTGATCGAATAAAGTTGAAGTAACATTTATTAGATCCGCTATTTAAATAATTTTCATTGAGTTAATATCCAACTCTGGTTTAGAAACGCCAAGGTGACAGACATCGCGATATAATTGCCTAGTGTCACGATATCTGATGAGCGATACCGATAATGGAGCTTTAACACGCGCGTAAGAATAACCCGCATATTAAACCGTCGGTAAATTAAAGCGGAACTTATAATCTCCGTTGAGTTCTGCAGACCATCTAATGCTGATGCTTTATTTAATTCTTATTGAGGACTACGTTGCAATGATTTTTAGCTCCTTGCATATTGCAGTTCGCGTGCAATCGATAGGGTGTTATTACGGTAATGATACTCCATTTATTTTGCAAGCGGAAAGGGCAACGAATTTTTGCTGGACGGGAATGAAGCAACAGCTCTCGAATATGTTATGGTCGTTCTTGATCGATGCAACTTACGTTCCAAGATGTAACTGTTACGTGGGACGGTATCGAGGCGTTTTGTTTATCTTCTTCATCGCTTGCCGTTTCACCTGCAAATGTGACGCAAGAATGAGAAATAAAAGTGACCCCCTGAAAATCACCCCTTTTTGTAAAATAAGGTGTAAAGGCAGCTGGTCGTTAATTCAAACGGAAATATCGAAGGCAGGACTTGGTTCTTGAAACATCGATTGAATAATAATAGTGAATATAATTTAGCCGAATTCAAGCATGGAGTTCCATCAAATCGATAGATTTTGGCTATTAACTCCAAACAATATATATAATTTTCAAGCTCCTTTTCAATAATTTAATATTCATTGAGAGTGTTTCTATATCCGAGAAATAAAAGAATCTATACAAACTTTATTGAAAGTTTCTCTATTTCCTTAGACATCCCTTTCAACCCCCAGGAAACATCCAAATGAATACTAAAACACAGGGAAAAAATTCCACCCCCATCTCCAATAGTTTCTAAAAAAATAAACAAATAAAAAATATAAAGATATTAAATTGATTCCAGTTTTATTTATAAATTAAAAAGAAGATCCTATTCCCCGAAACTACGCCCGAACTTAAGGAGCCGCGTACCTTGGCCCTCGACGTAACGAGCGCATTGTTGCGACAGGAGGAGCGTTGCAGCAAGGAGCGCGCGGAGGATGTGCATCCTTTGATAATAACAGCAACTACATCCGCCTTTACGCGTTAGAAGACCAACATACAGGATCGTGAATCCACACGACACACAAGGTGTCAGGGGTGAATCGATACTGACGTGTCTGCTCACATCCTTGCTGACTGTGACCCGCCTGACGTCTACGCAGCGGGGCAGTCCGACGCATTAACACCTTACACGGGGTGTCCCGTAATTCGTGACGCGCCCATCGCGAGATTGATCCATGAGAAACGAATCGATAATGCGAAGTGACGTTTGCTCACGGGGATCTTCATTTTCGAGAAAATTCGAATTTAAATGCATGCGAGATATGCGCGCGCATCGCCCGCGAGAATATGTTCAGATTTCTCAACCGCGGGTTGCAGGATAGGACAGATCTGAGGGTTTATTACACGGGGCAACACTGTACGAAGGGAAATATTTATTATCCCAGCTTATAAGCTGTACAATGGAAAAGGCACGTTGCACGTGGTGCGAAATTGCGACGCTTTTGTACACAGCGCGTTTTTCACGTCTATTCTCGAGCGTAGCTTGCACGCGATTGCCTCGACGCCAGGCGCTGCTTCCGGCGCCCCGGCTTCGAGGCTTCCCGAAGAGGAGCCGGCGGCGCCATCTGTTGGCGTGTCGGCGAGACCGCCATAAATATTTGAACTAGCGTCTCGTGAATTTCAAATAAATTACAAGTAAATTACAATAAACGAACCGTGTATATAACATTCCTCCACAAATAAATGAAAATGAAGAGTAAACTTATTTAATAGCCGCGTAGAATGTCACCCTATATTCCCCGGTTGCGAAGAATTTAAATGCGCGAAGAATGCGCGGCAAAATTCAAATCGTTCGAAGTAGAATTCAACTAAAAGTACAATGGAACTTGGGAAACCAATACTATCCCGGAAGAATTCCCTCAAGACGCAATCGTTTAACTAATAATCGACAATGTTTGACAAACTCGAACGCTTCTGCATCCACGCACGCGCTCAATTAAAAACTACCTATATCTCCAGGTCCTAGGGAAACCAATTTCTCCGCTGCATTTCCCACGCGAATATAACGATCGTTTTATCCAACTCGGAGGGCTTGGGAATTAAACGATACTTTCCAGTAAATGCAAGGAGAAATGTGTACGCCACTCGGGCCGGATTCAACGAGCGTCTATTCGAAAGAATACGCACGTTGAGCGCGAAGTGCGCATCCCCTGGCAGTGGTTCTCAACCCGCGTGTCGGCAGGCGATACCCATTGTAATGGTGGACAAAAAAGGGACAGCGGCCCGGGTGCACTGAAATGACAACAAGTGATTGATATTATTGACGACGGGTAGAATGTGAGGTGCGAGAGGACAGGTGTTTTTGGCGCGAACGGGAGCGCAATTCGCTGGTAAGTAAGCCCGGCGGAAGCATCCCGCTGGCGGGCACGATCGTGTACCGGGGGCCTTTCATTCAAGGTGTAGGGAGAATTCCTTGCCGGATCGCTGTCGGCGATTGCCAGGTTATGTGAGCTATAGGAAACACGACGTCATTAGCCAATCTCCCTGGAACGCTGGCCAGGATGGGCCAGGGCACGGACACCTGCACCGAGCGGCCGACCGAAGTCAGCGTCATCAGATTCGTGTCGAGGAACCGCACCATCGAGGAGATCGCCCCGAAAAAGGTGAAACCGCCGGAGCCATTTAACGGGTTCAATGACCCCCAACTCAAAACAAATCGCCGCTACGTTTATCCACCTCTGCCGAGTTATCCCGCTTATCCGCTTCTGCCATTCGCGGGTGGAATGACAGGCCTGTAATAAAAGTGAACCGGAATCGGGAATATAAATTATGTGTAATGATACTGGATGTTCTTCTCGTATTTTCTTCTCGACCATCAAGTGTTGCCTTTTGCAGGAGGTGTACACCTGCAAGCAACGAGGCTGCGGAAAGATATTTAGCAACCAGGACGAGTTCAAGACACACGAGGCTCTCGAGGCTTTAAAGATCAGGTTTATGTACGTGGGCTTGTTTCCATCGCGAATATCGCGGTAAGGGGCGATGGTGATCAAGGGTTTTACTGTTTAGCTGTCGCGAGCCAGGATGCGGAGAAGAGCTGTCCGATCCTGGGAGCATGTGGCGCCACTACCAAGAATGGCATAACAATGAGACAAATGTATTTATATGTCCGTACACGAACTGCGGGTCTTTACATTCAACCAGTAGTAATCTAGAAGAACATATCGAAAGCTGCCACAGACAACCGCCGACACTGCCAACGGAGCCAGAAGTGATATGTTTCGAGGACACCGAGAACGTGATGGACGAGGAAGTTGTACAGAGCACGGAAGATAGCTACGAGAAGAGAACGAACGAGACCTTTGGGATGAAGGGGCACCAGTACGAGGACAGCGAGCAAAGTATTCTTAGAAACGACAATGTACAGCAACAGAAGAAAGAGGCCGCTCACGAGCAAAGTGTCCCGAACGACGGCCCGAACAAGGAGGAGTATTCCTCTGCCGCCGAACCTTTAAACGAGTCCAGTGGATTCTCTATGACTGAGAATCTGATCCTGAGCACGGAGAATTTTCTATCCAAGTACGAGGGCAACGCGAACAAGTGTTCGTCGGAATTACAAGTAGAACATTCCCAAGAGAAGAGCAACGTAGTGTACGTTAACGGTGACATCACCATCACGAAGAACTCGAAGAACGAGGCGTGTAATATGAATTCCAGGAATCAAGAGCATAGAATAGAGCTGGATAATCTCGAGAGAATCTTCAGAACTGATCTCGAGACTTCGAAAAACGAGGAGAACGCTGTAGAGACGAACAGTAACTGTTCGGACGACGAAGAGTACACACCGAAGAAGCAACGGATGTCCAGATACAAGCAGGAGATCTACAAGTGTGCCGTCAATGGCTGCGGGAGGAAATACAAGTACATATCCCATTATCGTCATCATCAGGACAGTCATAAATTAGTAGCCAATACAATTAATTCGAATTCTAATAAATCAATAGTGAAACTGAAACAGGGGAAAGCTTCGACGGTCAGTTTTTTCTTGTAAGTCGCAGAATATTTCTACCTAGTAAACAGAGGCTTCTATTTTCCTAAATCAATCTTCTTTACTCGTTGCTTGTTGCCCGTCAATTAGATGCAAAATTCCTGGCTGCGGGGCGCAAGTGAGCAATGTAACTGGTCTATGGAAACATTACCAGGACAATCATGCTAATTCGAAACTGCCAGTAGTACAAGGGACTAAAAATAACGAAGTATTTCGGTAAGCCGTTTGATTGTAACATTGAATTTCTCTCCTAATCGTGCCGTTGGAAACGTATTCGTGCGACTTTAAAAGAGGAAATGTTTCAGGTGCAAAATCCCAGGATGCGAAACGGAGTTCAGCACGACCGTAATGCTGTACAAGCACTTCAGTGAAGTGCACTCGAATGGTACTGGCAATAATGCTAGCACAAACACAAAGACTGGAAATGGGAGTAGTTTTCATTACACTGAAATGTTCAAAGATGACGCTACAAGCCCGCAAGCAAACTTTAAGACTGACTTTAAGGCAAAGCATAATATTAATGTAAATGATTGTACGAAAAGCACCGACGAGCACAGATTATCGTCGGCGGTTAAAAAGGAGGCTCGAGATTGATTCGGGACAAACTAGTGTCTTTAATCCGCGATGATAAATAATTGTAGCAGTTTAAATCTGGGTACTTCGCTGGGGCCGTGGGCACGCTCGATTTACGAAACGAATTACTGTTCCTCCCCCTCTGCGAGCTCCGCCGCTCCTCTTTATTCTCCGTACATTTGACTAGTCACTTTTTATTACGCTTTTATTACTACTTTGAGCGCAACGGCCCTTGTCAGGTGTTCGTAATTTTACGACTCTAACTATAAATTATAGAAACGCTGAATAGAGAGATAACGCTCAAGAGCTATCTGAGTCGGTTTTCTGTGACTTCTATGCTTAATCGAACCTTCAGCAACGGGGTAACATTTAAGGTTTATTACAAGGAAGATAAAAGAGGCGTTAGTTTTCCAACAAAGAGCATACAGGTGTCTTTAATTATTCTCGAAAGAAGGTCTCGTATTCGTAATATTCTGTTCGCACTACGGTACAGGTTTATAAAAGTATTAGATCGACATCTAATTTGTAATACTCGACCAGCTTGGGAGCGCGAAAAGCAACTCAGACAGATTCGAAAAGTTATGTCTCGATCGAACACTTAATGAATGCAACAGTAAATACAAAAGTGATGGGAAATTTGAGAACGAGGCGCAAAGAGAGAAGAAAGGACTTGCTGCAGTAATTTATGCGCATGTTACATAAAAAAACTCTTGACTTTCCATACTAATTTTTACTATTTTATATTATTGTATCATTTTGATGTAATTTATATTACATATGTCGTTGTAGTTACTGTATTAGATACTGTAGGGTTGTAAGTATTACACATTTTTATTTGTATATCTGTAGGTTGAAAAATAAAGTGCAATAGTGAGTTGAAAATAATACTCTGCAGTCTTTAAATTCAATTATACACAAGGTGATTTATCCGAAGCAAACCCATCTCCTTTACTTTCACGATTACTTTACGAGACAAATAAGGTGTAATGATACTTCAAAAGTTCTCTTCCTTCAGGGTAATCAAGTCGCATATGCATTTATCAAATATTTACCCTTACGAGTTTAAAGACACGTACGTTTAGAACGCCCCTTTTAAATTAGCAATCAAACTACCAAAGTCGTGAAGTATCTTTTCATATCATTCCGCATTATCAAGCATGTTTCCCGTGTTATATTTTATGAGCACGATTGCTTGGTGCACAGCACAGAGACAGAATTTCCTTCTAATAATCGTGGATGATTTAAGAACATCTGTAGGACGTTATGGCGACGAAAAGGCTTATACACCCAACATAGATCAATTAGCAGCAGGAGCTGCCATATTCTCCCAAGCATTTGCCCAGGTTAGAGGCAAACTGAGCATCCTTGAAATACAATTCTTGCTTCACAAATAGATGAAACTGTATATCGTTTCCAGCAAGCCTTGTGCGCGCCAAGTAGAAATTCATTTTTAACAAGCAGGAGACCAGATACGCTTCAACTGTACGATTTCTATAGCTACTGGCGAACAGATATTGGCAATTTCACTACACTACCTCAACACCTTAAGGACAATGGATATGTTACCAAGTCTATAGGAAAAGTTTTTCATCCAGGTCCTCGGTCCACGAAATACTAAATTTAGATTCGATGCGATCGTTGCATGCAGATTTCATTGAACCTTTGTGAAATGCTTCGCAGGAGTTAGCTCGAACTATTCTGACGACAGCCCATACTCCTGGACAGAAGTACCTTTTCATCCGCTTACAGAAAGATACAAAGATACTCCAGTTTGCCGAGCAAACTTTCGAACACTGCCTGCGCGAAATCTTGTAATGTTTGGCGATTATTTTCTCTTCAATGTTAAATCGTTGATATCCAATACTGTGTGGCAAAACTTGAGGACCGGTTTTAGGTGTGTCCGGTGAATATTTCGTCAATGCCGAATAAAACATTGCCCGACATAGAGATACTGGAGGAAGCCAAACGTTTTGTACAGGGCCATGCAAGGGATTCTGATCCCTTCTTCTTAGCAGTTGGTTTCCAAAAGCCGCATATACCTTTCAAATATCCTGAGAAGTATCTAAGTAAGTTTACTATCAAAGCATCGCTAGTATTTATAATAATACTCGGTATTTCGTAAGGCTTACAAAGGTGTTTTACAGAATATCATCCACTGCATAAATTCGAAGTACCCAGTCCATATAAATGGCCTGAGAATGTTAGCAGTGTGGCTTATAATCCCTGGATAGATTTGAGAAGAAGAGAGGACATCGAAGAGCTGAATCTCAAATTTCCATGGGAAAAGATTCCGAGTACAGTTAACACACCGTGTAGAAACTTATTTGGTTCTAAATTAATAATGAAGTACACCTCTGTGCCTCCTTTATTTTCAGAAAGCTTTGGCAGATTAATCATTCAATCGTACTACGCAGCTGTTACATACATCGATGACCTGATCGGTGAACTGATTAATCAATTGGAAGTTTCTTCGATTATACAGAATACTACGATAATATTAATGTCCGATCATGGTAAGCCAGGGCATCAGGGAAAGCATTAGCAGGGAACAAAGGGTTCTGAATTTTCTAAGGCTTTTAAGATTCTTTTCAATGCTTGAACAGGCTGGTCACTGGGGGAGAACGCGGTATGGGCAAAGTATAGTAATTTCGATGTTGCCCTCAGGGTACCTTTAATAATATCAATTCCAGGGCTAACGTTTAAAAAGCCAAAAGATTTAAATATAGGGTCTCCAAAATTTGAAGCGAAGAAACGTTTACTGAAACGTATGCGAATTAGAATCGATAAGCTAATACAATATGGTATGTAACATAAGTACTCTTAGCTCGTGCGAAAGATTTCGAACAAATATTGCAGAGAGTAATCGTACGATTTCCAGAAATTGCGTTACAAAAATTCAAAGGATGCAGAACAATCCGAAGAAACATCTACGCTTTGAAGAAGCAATATTTTACAGACTTCAGGGCAAGAAGTTCGTCGCACAAAAGTGATAGACTTAATCCATCGAGGAGCCGAATTATTATAGACTCACTGGTGGAACTTGTCGATATTTTTCCCACTATTGCAGATCTAGCGAAAATTCCAATACCTGTTTGTCTGAATAGAGAGGCAAAGAATGGTACGCAGATAGAACAAGATTCTCCACAAATAGAAACCACCTGCAGCGAAGGAACAACTCTTATGCCACTCGTAAGAGCTGCTTTAAAAGGAGAAGTAACTATCCGAGAGAATCAACGTACACTAATCTTGCATACCAATCTTTGTGCTTCCCACATTTAATGTATCGTACAATTTGCAGTCGATACCATGGAAGAAGGCGGCGTTCGGGCAGTATCCGAGACCGAGCATTAAGCCTTCTATGCATCCAAACAGCGACGAACCGCGTTTCAAAGAAATCAAAGCTATGGGATATACTCTCCGAACGAACAGATATCGTTACACTGCTTGGCTACCGTTCAGCCCGGAAACGAAGGCGCCAGACTGGGATACCATAATTGCAGAGGAATTATACGATCACACGATCGACTCGACCGAGAATCGGAATCTAGCAGGCTTCCAGGATTATGTCGGAATAAAGAAAGAAATGAAAGCTTTGTTACAACGTGGCTGGAGGGGTGCTCTACCTGAAAAAATAAAGTTTCCTCTGTAGTAACAAAGCCTATTGTAGTCGCTACAGTAATGCATAAAATATGGAAGTATTCGTAGTTATATATTTACGGATATACAGGTTCTTAACAATATATATATATCTAATTTAGATCTATACTTCGTAAAAACGCAAAATGTTTATTAAACAAGGACTGTTGTATTAATAAGAGTTTATACTCCAATAATAAGACTATATTACATCAATACTGATACTACTGAATGCATGGTGGTGAAAATTCTACTACTCTCCGGCATGATGATTCCGTCCGAATTTCAGGGGTACGCGTACACTCGGTTCGAATACAAAACATAAAAATCTCTTAACCCAGTGGATCGTAATAACAAAATATCAAACAGACTTCACAGTAAGTATGCAACACACTTGCATTGTAAATTCTTAGCCCTCTATATAAGCATTCACATTGTAGACTGTTCACTCTTCTTGATCTTTGCTTTTATTAGCTACTGCGGGCGGAGGAATCTGAAATTATAACTATGGTAACAGTCAGAACGTGTCTATTAAGCTGTTTATATTAAAGCAAAAATGTTACCTCCACGATGTCGTCGTCGCGATCCCTAGACTTCGTGATATTCTTGTAATTACGCGAAAGCTCGTCCCTCGCCTGTCCGCTCGCGTCGTTAGTATTTTGTGTTACTTGTAGCATTCGCGCTATGTTCGGCACTTGCGCCCCCATCGCAGGCTGTATTATACCTGCATTCTATCATTTACAACACTTTAATTAGATCCCCGTCGCGAGGCAACTTTGACGCGTATCCTACGTCTGGAAAACTATTCGTTGTGTATCGCATTAAATACCTGAGTGGGCAACCGATTTGCAGTGTTATGATAAGTCTGTTGCTCCCAATAGCTATACATATCCGACAATACTCGAGCAGTCATTATTTTTTGAGCCTCTGGCGTTGCATTAGGATACTGTAATTGTAACGAGACGCGAGTAAAATACTTCTGACTCAAGAAATATTCGCGACAACAGCCGTACGCTTACATCTTTGCGGATAAGTTCTTGAAGCTTCTCATAATCCGTGGAAACGTTTAGTGGTGTTGGTAGGTTGTACTGGTTTCCTATCACATTACTCGATACAGGTATCATTGTTGGATACGGCGCTATCATTGGTTTCCCCTTCTTCTCCTCCTCGTACTCTAGCCAAGCTTGCTTCCTCTCCTCTTCGTCCAATTTTTCTTCAGCCTGAGCGCAGCGAACATAAAGACAGAAGAGCTTAGTAATAGAAGCCCACAGATATGAAAAAGTATTCTGTACTCCGCATTCACCTTGTTTTCCAAGAGAGAATCGTGCTCGTGATAGTTCTCCACTAAATCCTTATACTTCAAAAATATTTCCGCTAGTAATCTATCTTTTGGTAAATTCAACGTCGGCTTTTCCCCGTTCGTATTCGTGTAGAAATCGAAGTTATACAGCTCGTTTAAGTCGTGGTTGCTGTAATGGCGTTCTATTTGCTGCTCGTCGACAACTCTGCAGGAGAGCGACAGCTTTGTCACTTGCCGGTTATATATTTTTTCCTCCATCGTGCCGGCGGCCAGAAACCGATAAACGTAGCACGGCTTCTTCTGGCCGAACCTATTAAGTACGCGGATGTTAGAAGGTAGTTAGAAAACCATCCCGCGCTCGGCCGTTTCAGGAGAGACATACCTGTATATGCGAAATATACTCTGTACATCGTGAGAAGGATTCCAACTGGCGTCGAAGATAATGACACGATTAGCGGCAGTCAAGTTAATTCCTAGTCCCCCAGCTCGCGTGGATATCAGGAACAATCGCGCTCTCGTGTTCGTGGGTCGATTGAATATTTTGCACCAGTTATTTCGGTTGTCCGGAGAAGTTTTACCGTCTAATCGGAAGTAATCTAATCCCAATGTCCACTGCCCAGTGTAACCGTCGATGAGTTCAGAACTATCGCCGTTCTGCGTCTCGTCGTCGATTGTCTCAAGAAATTTCTCGATTAAAGTCAACGAGAACAAAGATTGCGAAAATATCAATCTAAAAGATGTTATTCCAGTTAAACGTTGTCATTAAGAATCTTGAGAAAAGCAGACGTACGACAACGAACGAAGAACATACACTTTGTCGCCGATCTGCTCGCACTCTTTCAAGATACCAAAGAGAAGTATCAACTTGCCGGACATCCTCCAGTCTCTGAAGTGTTCGGGCTGGGTGAACTGTAACCACCACTCATCCTCTTTCTTTTCATTCTCTTCGGGCTTCGGGGGCACTTCGACGTCTAAATATGACGATAGAATGATTGACATAGATATTACATTCGCAGGGTGTTGATAGAATCTTAAAATAATACCAGCATTGTTATTTTGTCTCGTAGTCCTCGCTGATAGGGATTCGATACTTTTAACATCGTCATCGTCGCTGCTGTTGCTAGCACTGCTGCTACTCGAATCGCGCGTACTTTGAGTGTCGCTGTCGTGGATGAAGTTTCTCAAAGAACCTTCGGAGTCGTCGCTGGAAGAGTATTTCTTCTCGTTGATCTTCTCCATCTTCTCGGCATTTAAGCGTAAAACTAGAGGGTGCGTCCATATTCTTTGTAGCGCTTGATAATCTGCAAAGAGACTTCCACCTGCAGCACCCTGTCGTCTAGAAATATTAAGAAAGGGACACATATTTAAAAAGCTTTAAACTTCGAAAATGATATGGAAATCGTTGTTACGCGCCCACCATAACAGAGAATAAAATAATTCTATTGTAGTGGGAAAGTCGGAAATGAGAAACTTTGTGTTACCTCGCAAAGTTATCCAAGTAGTGTCGATACATGTTAATTTGTACTTCGGTTAGCTTCACGAAGATCACATATTCTTGCTTTGGTGGTAAGAAGGGCATCAGCACAGAGTAATCGAATCTCTGTACGCATCCCTTTAACATTTTGTGCAAAACGTAAGCACGTTTTTTCATTAGCTTCACGTCGCTCTCGGTGGAATCGTCGAACTGTCCATTGGTTATGGGATTCACGAATCTGTTTAGGAATTCTTTCTTTGTTCCCAAAAGGCTGGGCTTTATAAATTGTACCATGCAGTGATCTGCAACATACAGTATTTCGAGATTTAAATAAACCATTGTCAGACATCCACTATCTATATAAACATATCATTGGACATTTCTTGATATTTACACTCTGTTAAATTGTTCTGAAGCGGCGTCCCCGTAAGTATAATCCTGCGCAGCGTTTTAATACGCGTTATAGATTTACTAAGAGCCGTGTCCTCGTTTTTCAACAAGTGCCCCTCGTCGCAGACTATCATATCTGGACCAGGATCTATCAGATATTGTAAAATCGCTTCTTTCATATTTTTTCGCATTTTATTATTCGTTCCGCTAAGAGTGCGGAACATGTCGTAGCCGATAACAAGTACACCGCCAGTGTTTTGCCAACTCTCCAGCTGGTACTTTCGTTCTACGTTTTTCTTGATTCTTTAACAGATTCGCCAAGAAATGTGTGATGAATAAGCGAACTTATATCAAGCTAGAAATTATACAAACGGAGCTTACTTAGTCAATTCGTAAATCTCGAAATCCCCGTCCTCGATATCATTCAACCACAATTTAAATTCGTTCACCCAATTGAGTACAGTGCTCAAAGGAGAAACGATCATAATTGTTTTCACGCCAGTCTCCTCGTGCCTCAGGAGCGTGTGTATCAGAGCAATCACTTGGAGAGTCTTTCCGAGCCCCATACAATGCGCAATTATGCATCCAGATCCAGAAGAGGTTTTTATCCTCTCGAGGGACTCGAAGCAGGCATCCCACATAAATTTTATTCCCTTGGCTTGATGGGGTTTCAAGCGGTTCACCAAATCTCGATGCACACTTATAAGTTCCTCCTTCGTTTCTGGGTTGAAGTCCAACACCAGGCTTTCCACCTTCTCTTCACCGGCCAATCTTGCTTCGTACATCTCGTTGTACTACGTTCGAAACAATTCGGAAGACGTGTAATTAAATTTGCCGATTCTTATTAGGGACTAAATAAGTTACATATCCATTAAAGATACATACCAACTTCTGTCGATCAGCAATGCGTTTAATCCTCTCCTCCTCTTCTTTCGCTGCTTGTTTCGTATCGTCCGCGACCTGCTTGTCTTTGATCACGCTACGAATATTTTTGCGACCCTTCTTCCCGGGTGTTCCCTGGGAGTTCGTGATTTGATCGGTATCGGTATTTTCGTCGCTATCTGTGCCAATATTTTTTATTCGTCTTCTTTTTGGCTTTGCTCTGATAGAATGTGATGGAACGACATCAGTCAAGACGAATAATAATTTTATGGCGAAACATAGCGAAGTATATATTTCCCTGTTGGTGAATGATAATCAAACACGTACCTTTTCTCTGTCACCGAAGAATCCGTGTCAGAAGATTTGCGTGCCTTACGTTTACGTCGCTTCTTCTTTCCTACCGCAGAATCGGAAGAGTCCTCCTCTTTGATTATTACGGATTTGTCAGATTCCGAGTCCGAATTTAGCATCTCTATATCCGAATCGGAGTTCAGAACTTTTCTACGTAGCCTCCTTTTACGCTTAACACGTGTGTCGTTAGCATCCGAATTTCCCCTACGTAATGTGAAAAGATTATAATTTGCCCGACACGTTATTCACTTAACTAAGAGCTATGCTATGTAACCCACGTGTCACTCCCGTTTGTCTTCTCTTGCAGCTTTTTTTGCTTCTCGTTCCATTTATTTCGTTGAACATCAGAATCTGATTCCGAGGAGAACTTCGTCGTCAGTAACTTGTGCCGCCTCCAAGCGCTCTTCTCCCGTTCATCATCGTCCTTATCATCCTAATTACATTCAAACAAATGAACGTTGTTATCACGGAATCTTTCAAAATTCTTAAACGTTCGTTTTACCTTTGTTTTGTCACTGGCCGAGGCATTCTTTTCCTTGTCTTCCTTTGGCACCGCGTTCTTCGTATCGTCCTTCACTTTAGCATTACTCTTCTCCGGTTCAGTATCGCTACTTCCCGATGCAGCTTTCTGTTCTCCTGCAATCGTGATAAATCGACCCTTAATTTACATTTACAATATTGCACGAGATGTAGAATTGACGAACAAAGAGATATCAAAGGTACTAATTTAAATAGTTACCAATATCTGAATCAGAATTTAAGAGCATGTTCTTCGCCATCCTATCTGCTTCCATCATTAACTCTTCATTGGTCGAAAAAGCAACCTGCGGTTCTGCGATTGCGTTAATGCTTTCGGAGCCAGAATCTCGTTCTAAATTCTCATCGAATTCTCCGTTTTCTACTTTCTTCAAATGATTCAAAAGAGAGTCTTCCTCTTCTTTCGCAGCTTTAGTCTTTTTTTTCGGCGTAGAACTTTGCGTCGAATCACTTGCTCCACTCTGGCATTTTGCAAGTCTGTCCAAATCAATGAGGCTACAAAAAAATGATTTAATTGGGGACTCGTTAGGTGATAAAAATGGTAGCTACTATAGATAGTAGATATTTAAACATATTTCTGAAGAGTTAAGTAAAAATGATTCAAGCATTTTAATTACGAAAGTTAACATAAGCGCATTAAATATGTTCTTATTTTTTATATACCTTTTAATCTTTTTATCCTCCAAATACTGTCGTGATTTATGCAGTGCGTTCGCATACTTTTTCAAATCTTCTTTGGGTAGTCTTTCAATAAAGACGTGACAATCGGTTTTCAGTTTCTCATCGGATTGAGAATCACATATTTTTTTTAAATCGATTCGTCGGTTCTTCCTCCTCTTGTTAACACGAATATCAATGTCTGATACAGTGTTCTTTTCCGATTTATCTAAAGAGGCCTCTATTTTTTTAATATCCAATTTGTCTTCGTTACCAGAGCTCGAGCTTTCGCTGTTTGAAGAAGCCAATAGCTTCGCCTTTGCGCGTACGTCTTCACTACGATTATCAGATTCGTGTTTTTCATCAGAAGTAGCACATTTCGTGGCGGAAAGAATCGCAGAGTCGTCTGAATTTGATTCACAAAGAGCACGCTTCGCGCAGAGCTCTGCTTTAGCAACCTCGTCCTGTTCTTCCAACGAACCGCCTTCGCAAGTCGAATCGGTCTTCTCCTCATCCTCTTGTTTCTTCTCACTACATTTCCGTGGCTTCAATTTTGAAGCACACTTTTGTGGTGGATTGTCTGTGACGGATACTTTGTTAGACTTTTCAGACATAGATTCTTCATTCCCAGGAGTGTCTGAATCTGTGTCCAACAATGCCTTCTTGGCTTTCTCCTCTTCGTTTGGTTCGTCTGAACAATTGTCATCAGTTCTTTCGATCCTGGCCGTCGCACAGGATTCAGTATCCGACTTCGATCTTACTTTGGGAGAATCCACTGGTTCAGGTGTTGTACTCTTCCCTCCGTCCATATTCAAATCTTCATTATCAGGCTCTACATTTAATTCTCCGTTCTTCACCAGATTCTCCTCTGTGTTCGAATCACTTTTTGTACTTTCCGATTCGTTATTAACTTTCTTGGACCCTAAATTATCCTCGAGTTCATCGTCGTTGGCCTTCGAAGTATCGGTGGCTTCAATATTCCTTGTAAACGTTGCCTCAAACATATCTTCCGAAGAATCATGTTTATCGCGTTCATTCTCATCTCTCTCAGATTCTGTAGAGTCCCTCTCTTTCATACCAATTCTTCCCAACTTACCCTTTGAATGCACTTCGTTGGACGCTTCTTTTTTCCTGTTGTTCCCTAAAATTGGAGAACCGACTGCAATATCTTCTGCCGACGAAACATTATTGTCATCCTCGACAACTTTCTCAACAACTTTCTCTGTTTCACCAAATAGTGGGTCTTTGTCTTCCTTATTTTCTTTGACATTCGTCTTGATACTTTCATCCTCGGAGAATATTTTCTTGCTCTCGCAATCCGAAACCATATTTTCTCTCTCCGAGGAGGATTTCTTTTCTGACGTATCACATGTTGCCTCTACTACTCCATTGCTCTCGCTCAAGGAGCTGTCCTCCTGACTCGTATCTTGTGTATTACAGATCTTGTGCCATTTTTCGTAGAAATCTGTCAACTCCTTTTCTTGAGCATCAAGCTCCGTTCTAAGTCTAACGATCACATCCCTCGATTTATTTATTACATTTCTCGCAGACTCTTGGTACATCAATTTCTTCTTGAAATGCTTCCATTTTACATGATCCATGTGTATTTCGTACTCCGAGCAGACTTCCTTAAATCTATTTAAAATTTTAATCACGTTTGACTTGAAATTTAGACTCTGCTCTTTGCTGATCACGGTATTTTCGTCCCCGTGTTTCGTAGACGAGAGAATCGACTTAGAAGACTTCAAATGATTCCCTCTGTTCTCGCTGAGTTTTCTCATCGCAATAGAACAATCACGAGAAAGTTTCGATTTCTGAAATTCCTTGCCGGAACTAGACTCGCCTTCTTCTTTGACCAAATCGACAAACTTTTGCTTTATGGGCTTAGCACGTCTTTTTCCCTTATTCTCGGTACACTTATCGAATATCTCGAGGTCGGAATCGCTGTCTTCCGAATCTTTACTTTCGTTTCTCTCTTTCCTCAGATTATTAACAGCTTTCCTACCTTTAGCATTACTTTTGCTCGATGCTTTCTGCTTATTACCATCGCTTTCGCTGCTTTTGCTATCCGACGAGCAATAACGTTCTCTCCTCTGCGACCTCTTCGCCGCACTGTCTTTAAACGACACAGACGTTCTCGATTTTTTACGCTTACTGCCCATGCTGTTGTCATCTGAAACTACTATCGAAATATCTTCCCCCAAACTAGGTGGACTCTTATTACTCTGACTGGCTTTCGGTGTGCCGCACTTCGCAGCTTGTTTGGCCTTTTTGTTTAAATCTACCTTATACGTATTTAGAGGGCCCAGCCTTAAAGCAGGCGATCTCTCGTCCGAAGAACTCGAGTCGCCGCATAACGATTGTAACGTCTTCTGTACTTCTTTCGCTTTCTTAATTCCCTTCTTGATGTACGAAGGAACATAGCCCTCCTCGCCAATCCGAGACGGTTGCGAACACTTCTTTTTATTATATCTTCTAAAATCCACAACGTCACCATGCTAAAGTAAGACACGTGCAATATGTACACTACGCACAATGCATAATATATACACTTACTTGGAAGAAGACATGCCGACCCTAAGAGTAGCCTCCAAGTTCCAAACGAATGGTCAATTAAGTATAAAACATTTTCGAGCTGTGGTTTCGAAAGCCAAGGTTACAGAATTACATTACTCTTTACATATATCCTGGAAATAATATTTGCACGTAATACCGCGTTACACTCCACGCAGATGCATTAATGTCATATTCAACCGAGGATTTCACGGGTGCTTTTTTAATTTTACGCTCGGAACGAGGGCTTATTTCTCGCGAAATCAATGCGTCGGGGTTAAAAGCCAGAACTGCTACGTTCTTATCATCTGGCTTTGGATTTTGATTATGAATTTTTATTGTTGTGCTTTGTAGGCCATTGTGTTTATTACACAACGAAAACAATGAAATCGTTACCTGACATCCCGCAGCTACGTCCATTCTAGCGAATTGTTATGCTGTGACTGCACTCCAAGATGTATTTCGAGCAGGAAATACTAATTGATCGGTAAAAAAACACAAGCACTTAACGAAACCACACCGGTTGCAAGTAGCATTCGCTTTCTTATGAAAATACACGTAGCCGTAGACGTTTACTGCTGCCCTCTGCTGTTGGAACTGCCAACGAGATTTAACCGTTTTTAAGGCTGATTCAGACGTGTCGAGTAGCGAGTAATTTAGTAATTTTTCGTGTGCGAACACTAAAATTTAGTCAAGTAGTTTAGTAAAACAATGGTAAATTACTAAATTACTCGACGTGCCTGTTCCAGCCTGTGGTGCCAGATCGAGGACGGGTTCCCTCGAGAATTTCCCTCACCTCGCATGCATACTATGCCGGAGCTGCGTATCCGAGCTCACGGACACGCAGCTCGGCGTAGTGTGCATGCGAGGTGGGGGAAATTCTCGAGGGAACCCGTCATCGATCTGGCATCAGTGGTTCCAGCCTTTACAGACACGGCTGCAGATAACTGCTTTGACGCAAAGATAAAATCATCTACGTGACGTCACATGTGGGCAAAGTAATGATGGAAGTTCCAGCGATGTATAGATATGTACGAAAATGCGATTTAATCATTGTCTTTGCAATTCTTTATACAACATGTTTGCGTCACTATTAATAATTATTCAAAAATTATTCACAGGAAAAAAGCAGGTTGTGATTCAATGATCTTTCAACCACTGGTGTCCAGCGGTCGCTGTTGCAGTTTTACCTGTTCGCGCGAGCGCGGGTTGCAAGATTAAATGATGACCCTGTATATTCCTATATTGAATCATAAAATATTTACATTTATATTTGAGACCTGAATTTTAAATATCGCGTAGCTTAAGACTCATCAGCGACTGCTTCCACTTCTGGTTCCTGTGGTGTTTCTGGCACGCAAACACGTAGCCTAGATAAACTCTTCTCCGTAGATAGGTAAGACTTGGAGCCTAACACTCGATTCTCACGGACCGCCGGTACGTCACAGAAAAGGCACCTCGTTTCCTCGAACTCTTGATCCAGGCACGGATGAAAAAGTAAACCACATATGGGGCACATTCTGTACTCCGTATTAGTTATTTGTAAAAGAGTAATAGCGCATCTGGGTAGGATGTGACCTCGCGGGCATTTAGTGACTTTCCAGGAGAGGTCATTTATCGCTTCGCCGCACAGATTACAGGACTCTATGTTGCTCAAAGCGAACCGCGATATCTTTTTTAACACATCTCTGGCTCTCCTCGAAAGCGGAGATGCTTCTTCGTTCTCTTCTCCCGCTAGGTATACCTCCAAGTACATTCTTAACAAGTTCATGGAGAGCTTCTGCTCCTCGAGCAAAGAAGATTTACTTTGGAGCAGCTCGAGGTAGTTGCAAGCGGTGTGGATGAAAATCAGAGGCTGCACTTCGGATATCTCTCCGGCGATACTCCCTATACCCGAGATTACTTTCTTCTTCTCGCAGATTTCCATTATTACCGATATCCACATCGCTATACGTAATTCGTACAGAGATAAGAATTCTAAATTGGGCGGCATTTTTGGTAGCGCGGTCTCAGAATCTACCGCCTTTATTGCTCTTATTCTGATCACTTCTAACAAGTCCCACAGCTGCTCGAATCTCGGCCTCTTGCTTCTCTGCAAGATATCCAATGGATTCTCGCTTTTCATCCGAAATATACACATTTTGCTCGGTTCTTTCATTACTAGGTGGTCGTACAAAGTGTTAGGAGCAGTTACGTTAATGAACATCGCGCAACTTAGAGAATGAGCGATGCCCAGATATCGTACACGAGTCTGCGATAATCCAGTTTTTACTTTAGTCTTCAGAAACTGATCATTTCGCGTGTCAATTACGAACACGGAACTATTCTCTGTTGTAACCAGCGCGGAATCCGCACTAGGACAAGTTACTCCTAAAAACGATCAATTTCATTGTATTAATATAATTTTCTATGATTTACGCTCGAAGGAATTATATCCCATTTACCTGAAACCATGAATCCTTCTAGCTGTAAGTGCTGCGTACTTTTTATTATCCCCTTCATTGTGAAACATAGTAGAAAGAGAAAGATACCTTTCGATACGAGGATCTTTATATCGGAACCAGTCTGAGGAATCGTTGTTACAGAGCTAACGGAAATGCGATCTACGTAATCGTAATATTTGTCGACCGATTCAAGTTTGAATATTTGGTCGTGTTCTTTAATTCTAACACCATAAATACGTCCATCGAAGTATCCAACGATAAGTAGATATTCTTTTATATTAATGGCGATCCAATGCAAAGCATTTATCTTGGTGCATTCGTTTAGCCGCAACGTGCCCACAATCTGCGGGCTCGATATCTCGTTGTAATCCGATATCCTTGGGAGTTTATAAACGATTATGTCCCCGTTGTGATAGGCAATAGCGAGATACGCGAAATCTACGAGTAGCTCGCTCCAAGCCATACAAGACGCCTGCAGCATCTTCATGCAATTCTTTAATGTCGAAGCTGAAACAGAGTCGCTTCTACTGTCCTTCAGCTTCGCATTAATTTCTTCCTCCGCAGCGTCGTAGCGCACAGAGCACAAGTCGTACGCGGGATACCAATCTGCGGAGAGTTTGTGGGCAACCATGATAGCGCCCGTCGAAGTTATTATCCCGAGAAGACACTTGCTCGGGTGTATCAGATTATGCGGCGACCACGCCAAGTCGACTATTCTCGGGACTGTTTCCCTAACGTTAGACATCTTCGGAGTCAGATTCTCTTCCATCATGAACGAATAAACTGCTTCGCGATGCATGCCCCAAATTTTAGCCTCCATTCTACTCGATATAACTTCCGTAGGGAAAATCGGCGGAGCGTAAACGAAGGATCGGGAAAATTTCATGGTTGAAAGCGGAGACATCGGAGATGGTACGAACTCCTGTGTGGATTAACAATGTAAAATATAGCTCTCCGATTGCATAGATCTAATTATCAGCAGAAAATCATTGCGACTTACAAATATATGAATTCCCTTCTCGGTAATGAGCGATATGTGATTGTCTTTGGACCATTGCACCGCAAATTTCGATATAATGGGCGGAGAGATCGTGAGGCTATAAATTTCCTCCCATTCCATTGTTCACAGCGTACTTGTCCTTGCGGTACTAATATTCATGAAATTTCTGAATATCATAGTTTTGTAGAATTTTCGTATGATAAAACCTTTATATTCTTATTTTAACCTTAGAAATATTTAAACGTGTCTAAAATAATTCTCAGACTACATGAAAGCTTCATAAATATTGCTTTATTGTTACTTTTCACATTCGCATAACACGTGCGCATAAATGCTTTTTCAAATTTCAATGGGTCGGTTAAGTACAAAATGAGATCAAATTTTGTCTCGCATATCTTGAGACAACTTTCATAATCGACCAAACCGGTGCAATTAAAATTAACAATTATCAACGATCAAGCATCAATCTTCCCAGATCAGCTGCGACTAATTGGTGATTGCTCGTTAATAAAAAAGTGCGTGCAATACATGGATTAAATACATGACTATTCTTATGAAGTATGTAAAAATCGTAACCTATCACTTCTATCACATGTCACGCTATGCAAGCTGCTCGTAAGTATGTAAATAATTAAATATATACAAGCTTCGCGCTGTCCACGCGTGTCAACAAAAGTTCGACCAACGTATTTATAAAGTTTCCACGAATTTCTCAACACCCTATATAACCAACCACGTGACCGGAAGTGGAAGCCTCGAGAGGAACGCCATGTTGGAATATTTGAAAATGAGTTCCAGTGAAGCTGCTAAAGTAATCACTTCTATAAGTTTTCCGCCATAAAAGCGTTGATCACCAGGTGATCTATCACGACGATTTATCACAATATAGGAGAAACATCACGTTTAGAACGCGTGCGCTATATACTACAAACGTAAACGTAAATGTTCCTGAACATTTTTTTCCCGCATATTTGAAAGCATTGAGCTCTATACTAACTGGAGAGTGAACAGAGCAATGGCGGCCGGTCAGACAAGGAACACAAATAGTGGGTTACCCGCGCACACATACATACATAACACAGATAGTACAGACTGAGAGGGATAATAAGAAGAAGGGTAGGTTCACCCCTTAACTTCTATTTCCCTCGGACCGCTGCCGCCTCTACTTCTTCCCACTGCTGTTCACACTCCAGTTAGTATAGAGCTCAATGTTTGAAAGTAAAGCATTATAACCGTGAACCTAAAAAGCCTCGTCTAAAATCGATATTAAATACATATTCGCAGTCGTTTTTGGGTTTCATGTTGAAGGAAGCTTCTTCCCTACGAAACAGCCAAGTGTGAACTTCGCTTTACTTCTCCACGTAAGACGACTCTGCACGACGGTATTAAAGGTAAATGAGATCGATCGATCTCGCAGGGATCAAGCAGACTCAACGGTACACCGGAATACCAGCGCGGGAACAATCGCAGGAAAGTTTAAGCGATCGCGTTTAAGAGTCACGAACTAATCCATTCCCCACGTTTCGGAGGCTGTGGGCGGCTTTTTGGTTAACGAGAGCCGCAGTAGCTCGTCATCTCCTCGTTCGAGCACGCTTTCAGGCAGCACTCCTCGTAGACACCTGGCGTCGTCCTTCGGAACCTCAACATCCTTCTCGCATTTTGGATGGACTTGTAGGGGATCATCAAACGGTTATTAAACATATAGTCCGCCCCGATTTCTGGAATAAGAATAGTCGTTTAAGGCAAGCACCAGCGCGAGCACGCGGAGCAAAATTAAAGCGTCCCTTCGATGAACGCCGCCTTTGGAAAGGGACCCCTCGTCTGCAGTGGCGGATTTACGAAAAAAGGCCCAGGTGGCAAACGTTTTGAGGGGCCCATTTTGGGGGAAAAATGGGCTCAGTGGAATAATACAGAAAAAAAATATACTTTGAATAAAATCATAATTTTTTTTAAGGATGGGGCCCTGGGTGGGCCTTCTGAGCAGGGGCCTAGGTGGCAACTGCTCATTGGCCGCTCTGTTAAATCCGCCACTGCCTGTTTGTCCCCGCTAAGCGCGCGCAGGGACAAACACTTCTGTCGCACTCGATTGCGGCGTTGAATAAAATTTAAGGAGGTCACGCGCGATGCGTGTCTATTTACCCAGATCGCCCCTCTTGAAACGGGAATTATAATTTCCGTGGCACATCATGCGCAGAGTGTCCGAAAGATTATCACCGCAATATTTGCGGACTTCGCGCACAGCCTGTCCCTTCGACTGAAATATTAGGATCGCTATCAGGAGTATCAGACTCACGAGCATGTGCAATCGGCGTGCGAACATCTAGAAGCAAAATCGATAGTTTCAGTACTCAATAACAGATAAACAATGCATGGAATATGTAGCTTTTGCTCCTCGAGCGAGATAGAGCCTGACCCTAAAAAATAGTAAAGGATAAATATTATAATAGTATTAGTAGCGTGATATTCGGTCGTAACAATTGCATTGGTACTACAGAGTTCTGCGATACACTTGACTCTTTCGAAAACATTAAAAATAATTTGCATGCTACTTTTATACATTTGTGTACTCGTATATTATTATTGTTAATGGTCTTTATTACTCAAAAAATATATATAACGTTGATAGTGATAATATTCTTATGAGATTTAGCATGCTGTTCGAATGGCGCCGGGCTTAAGGTGTTTAAGAGGTGCGACATCTATTCGCCCTAAAAAGAATATCGGTATACAATTGCCGTGCGTGCAGCTGGATTCCCTGGCTCCCGTTAGAAAAATCGTCAGCGAAGACTTGGACGGGTGAACTCGAAAATCGAGTATCGTAAATGGATCGTCAAGTGTGTCTATTTAAACCGCTTTCATTAACCTTTATCAGCACTTATCAATAACGATGCCCCATGCTGTTGCTGTCACGTACCAGTCGGCGAGTAACAACCTATTTTTAGATATCGTTCGTGCAAATATAAATCTCGCGCTGCAAATCGTCCCTTCGCGCGAGCAGTGTTTACGAATATCCCACGGATTTTAAATTACTCGCGCCCTCCCGCCAGCGGTCGATTCGAAAAAATCCTTAGGGATCGAGATCTCGCGCGATTTCGATCGAAAGGAAATCGTAAGTATTATCGACGTCTAATATCAACGTGTATCTTCGATCTTTCGAATTCAGTTTACCTTGGTCTCAAAAGCGCTCGATAAATTGAGCTTCTCTTTTTTTTTACAAAAATTACGTCTACCTTGATAAGTATCGATAAGGAAGAAAACTTTGAGGTCGACCTCCTTCGGAAGATAAGCGCTACTTGCTGTCGCTTTTTAGCATGAGTTTATAAATAAAGATCTAGGTGGAAAAACTCAGACGAGATACCGATGACACATTCGACTATTATAATGTAAACTGCACTATCGTTCTGCTTAATGATTCACGACCAATGATAATATATTGCCTTAATATAACTTCCTTTACGAATATGGATCTTTCGCGATCGTTTCCTTGGGGGTAACATTCTGTCCAATTATACGGACAGGTGTTTCTTATCAGCAATGTATCCATTAGACAATTTCTTCCGTTCTTAATTTGATCATGCTAATTTTTTAATCTCACGCTTGTGATATTATCGCGAGTGGGAAAGGAACGTTAGATAAATATCGAAACGGAAAGAAATATGTAAAAGAATTACTTACTTAGTATGTGTCGATAAAACAGAAATCACCACGTTACGTGTATTTTTATATATATATATATATGTGTATCCCGAAGTGCTATCACAGCTGTTTGTTTATTTCTTTCTTATATTAATCATTACATTAGCCGAAGGATAAAATTCCAAGTAGCCTAATTCTCGCCGCTGATTTTCCAGACGCGGCAAAGAGGAAAAGCGAACGATAACAATCCGACGAACGGGAACGCCCTTCTTTTTGCACGCAATATATAAGATGCGTTATTGTAAATACTGATTCTTTTATATCTTCTATTTTGATAAAATTTAAAGTTATGCGTCGGAATCGAAAATAAATGTATTAAGCACGATAAGAGAGCCGCGAAAACACTCGCGAAGGAGTAGCCCGTATCTTAAACACCAAGAACCATTCGACTTTTTATAGAATACCCGAGTGCGTGAAAATTTTAGAAACTTGTGTCTGAATATACCGTATCGTTTACGAAGAAGCTGATCCGCAAAGCTTTTTCCATCGACCGCCATATCTGTGGGAAAAACGATTCGCGTATCTTTTTTGGATGATTACCCCTCGATCAATGTTAACGACCATCGGGAAACTCCTCGGCGAGCCCGGGCATTCGCATTCTCTCGAATACATCGATGTCCTTTGCTCGCGCTCTGCCCCCCTCCTTTAAATTGCCATCATGCGAGCGGTCACGTCTCACGGTGGGAAAAATCGACTGCCCGTGTCGGTAATCGACGGCGCTGCTTATCGATCCCCTCGATACGAGAAATGATTATCGGCTGTGGTCCGTGGCGCCAATTTCGTCCTCTCTGGCGTCAAGTCGCTCGCCGATTACTTTTCAATTAACAAACGCTCCTCGAACCCTCCGCACTCTCTATTTTCAAAAGACGTTCGCGATTAAAACGAGAGAAATACGAGGAGCGAGCAGTGGTTCGCAGCGATACACTGTTCTTTTTTCCTTTTGTTCGTCTTCATTTCATTCGATCCGTCAGAACGTTCGATTACAGCTACTGTCCGCAGATCGCGAGAAGATAGAGCGCGTCGGGCCAAAATACGCTCTGGCATCTCGAACCTATTAAATTTTCATAGACATTCTCGACGCACTGTTCAAGCACTTTCGACACTGCCTGCGTTCGCACCTTGTTAATTTATCTCTTTTGCGGCTGGTGAGAAAGGGGCAAAGGTGCGCGAGAGAGTGCGAGGATCGAGGTAGGATTGCTAGATAGAGAGGGCAAGAAAGGAGTGCGAGGAAGAGATTGAGAGAGAAATGGAACGCGCCCGGCACTCGATCTTCCGACGACTGGCGCTGTTCTGCTCCGTTTAAAATCGACAACTCGCAAAAATACGCGCACTCCCTCGATCCCTATTTAATGCAGCAAATCAAACGCGGCGTACAGTACACGCATTTCTGCTCTGCTCATTTCTTCTCGTCTCTTACGGAGCCACCGTCTCATATCCCCGGCATTATCGCATTACTTTATTATCTATTATTACCGCTTTATTACTACTATCGTTGTACACGCTACTAGCAAGTATTCCGCTCGCCAGCGATAGAAACCTAAGTTTAGTCTTAACTCTCCAGTGGCCGGCGCGAAGTCTCGCCGACCTCAGATTATCTTGTTCCCACTTCGCGTTGCCTCTTTCGAAATTCGCTCGCAGTGTTATTGTACTTGAAAATCCGCGCTGATTCCGCCCTCGGAGCCCGACTTCTCCGCCACCGTTTATAATCTATTATTCAAAGGCCGACTTCTCCGCTTACCGTCTAAAAATTGTAAAGGAGAGTAAACCACGGGAGATACATGTTTTTTAAATATATTTTACAAAACGTTCTATTCGTACAGCATATAAAACAATACTCTGTATTTATTTTATATTCACACATTAGCTCTATACGACTGTACCACCCATATTCTTTCGTTATACGTAGAATATAACTTTATACAGCATTTCGGCGGATTTCAACGTCAATACTATGAGAGCGCAGTGTCTTTTGCCTGTCGCGTGGCCGCGGCATGATTGACTCCGTCGAACGTCTCCGAATTGATCGTTTTGGTTGCGCGTTCCCGATCGATTGTCAATTCCGTCGCATCCGCGCTCACGCCCTTACCGTACACTCTGTCCGCGGGGAGTTCCTGCGCGTTCGCGTTCTTCGAGCTCGAGGGCCTGTCCGCGTTGTTGTACGCCTCATCGGTTCTCACCTCGTTCAGCGGGACCCTTACCGGCTTCGACGGACCCTTCAGATGTATTATATGATTATTCAGCGAGTCCGCGTTCCCTTTCTTATTGCCTATGTGATTGTGGTGATTCGAGAATACAGAGTCCGCTTTCCCCAGAAACTGATTGCTACTGTGAACGATGTTCCCGGGCCCGCCGGCGACGGTAGTGCCGCCAGCGCCGCCGGAGATGTCCCCTATGTTGAAGCTCTTCTCCTTCGGCCCGGCCTGCCAAAAGGAATCGTCCAGCACCTCGGTGTCCCGTTGCTCCGGCGGCAGCCGACTAATCCGAGCCCTCACGATGTCCAGGTGCCTGTGCACGTAGTCCTGCTGGGGCGCCAGCGCTGCCGCGCGTTCTAAACACTGAGCAGCTAAGCCTAACTTACCACGCTCCACCATTACGACGCACAGATTATGCAGCCCTTGAATGTTCGTTGGGTCCAGCTGCAGTATTCTACGGTAACACTGCAGACCGTTCCAGAATTACCATTAACCTTTCTACAGTTTATGGAACGTGCAATTGAATTTCTTTTCTGCTAAATCGTACTCACATTCTCAGCAGCATCCAAGTCTTTTATATTGTTAATATAGAGATCGCCTAGAAGGATTAAACCTTTAACGTGGTCCGGGTGAAATCTAACTAGCTGGTTTAAGAAAGGCGCAGCTTCGAGGGGACGCTGCTCGTCCGCCAGCAAAAGAGCCAGATTGAATAAAGCCGAGCGAAAGTCCTCCTTTAAAGCGACCGCGTTGCGAAACCATCGCTCCGCGCTTCCGCTGTCGTGATCGTCCATGGCCAGCATACCGAGATTGAAGTGCACTCGCTCGTTATTGGAGTCCTGATAGAGAATTCGTATCATTTCGGATTGGATAATGGTTAACGATTCGTTTAATGCTACTGACGCAAGAATGCACCTTTCGCAAAAGCTTCAGAAGCCTCTCCCTGGCTACCTTGCGCAGCTCTGCACGCCCCAATTCTTGAAGCAGAATCGCAGAGTTCAATAATGCTTGTTCGTGTTCGGGATCGAACTCCAACGCTTTGTCCAAGTATGCTAGGGCTTGGGATGCCTTTCCTTGCTCCAGGAACACGACCCCTAGCTTCAGAAGAGTAAGAAGTGAAAGATTAGCTGTATTCGGTACGTACAAAGTCCATGAAGTATAATTGAATTTGATTTCGATAGTTACATTGTAGTAGATGTCTGGATTATTACTGTCGTAAAACAGAGCACGCTCGTAAACCTCCTGGGCTTCTTTGGTACGATTCAGTTTGATCAAGACATCCCCCCGATTGATATAAGCTTGCGTGTAGTCGGCACGCATACTAATGGCCTGTCTATAAAGTAAATCGGCTTCTTCTAATCTAGTTGCGTTCTTTGCTATTAAATTCGCTAGATTCACAAAGACATTCAAGTGATTTGGTGCTATTCGTGCTTGGTAAGATTCCCCGGGCTTCGCCTTCGGCAGCAAAGACTTTGCCTAAACAAAGAATCAGGCGCTTTTAGAAAACAGATTTCCCGATTTACCGATTCAAGCAGCTACATCGTTCAATTATATCGCTTACTTTCAAGTACGCATCCTCAGCTTCCTTAAACATCTTCAAATGATTGTACGTCCTACCGACGTTTATGTGCGCGCCGATGTCGTCGCCTTGAACCTGCACAGCCATGTTAAAGAAGTTCAGAGCTTCTTTAAATTGACCTTGGCTCTCCAATGCATGCCCCACGTTGTTAAACAACTTCGCGTTGCGATCGTTCACCTTCAATCCCGACATGAATATCGAGTATTCGTCCAGCCAATCGTAGTTCCTGATGAACGTCTTCGTCGTGTGAGCAGCCACGAGTGTTATTAGTAAAAATAGCGTTAGTTTCTTGAACCTAGAAGTTGGAAATGCGCGCGTGAATCGCTAAGTAGCTAACACGGAGGATCTCGAGAACTGTGAGGCGTTTACTTTTTGTCGCACAGAATGCTCCATCCGTATCCAACCAGCATACAAAATCCCATCGACGGGGCGTACAACACTCTTTCAGCAATGACGAATCCGACCGGGAAGAAGAGATTCGAGGCAGGTAAGAAAGGGAGTATCATCATAGCCAGACTCTAGGCGAATTATTGCGAGTTATAAAGATTCGAATACAGCAGTGTTAGGCTTTTAAAAGGATGCTGTTAATGCATGGATTTAAAGCTAACTAACCATTATGAGAATGACGGAGGTTTGTCTATTGGGTGTTAAAATTGCCGCCGCCAGCAGTCCCAGTACAGTTGTATGGGTAGCGATAGTAGCTAGATTGCGAGGATCTGTAAAACTGTCTATCAACGGTATCGTTCCCATAGTCCAATCACAGCATAAATCGCATGGAAGAAATAGCAGCCTTAAATTAAGCGCTGCGAGGTAATTGTACGTAAGCTGCCTTACTGGCGTCGGTGCCACTGATGCGGGATTGTCGAATCTGAAAATTCATTTATGGAATGATTCTCCGCTGTGCCCCGGTAATTATACAGCAACTATTCCAATTACCTGGTGAATACAGGTAACTTTGAGCCCATTACATGCAGTCGGAGAATAAGTAAACTAAACGTGACAAGCGTGAGGGCAGTCAGACGTTTTGTACCTTCGCTGGACCAAGCGAGCGATATTTTCTTCCCACCAAATGCTGCCTTTAACGTCAAGAATATATCCATCGCTCTCACCTAAACGGGCAACAGAGTCCGTCAGTTTAAACTGCCTGCTCCAGGACGTCACTTACACGTTACTCTTTTACCTTTTGTACAACAAAAATTTCATACAATACACAGACTGCGGTGGCAGTTATTCCTTGTTCTTTGCACAACATGGCGGTAAAAACGAAGAACATAGACAATATCAGGGACCTCCATCCTAAAAGAAATCGTAGTAAGATTAACGTCTGCTCGCCAGAAGCATGAAAAGTATACTAATACATCGTTTCCAAGGTTTTTAATCCTAGGATAAGAAGTGTAGAGTATCGCACCTGTAGACCTTTTACTTCTGCAACATTTAGTGTACGTGATTAAAGCCGCTAGGTAAAACAAAGAGGACAACGTTTCCGCCCTTCCGACCACTCCTGTAACCTTAATACACGATTAACCGCTGACAATGTATCTAAACTCAATCTAGGAACTACGACGCGATCGATCGATCGCTCGACGTCGACCCTTTCAGTCTGGACACGGTACAGAAACATTGTCGCCGTAGGGAGGAACAAGGACTAGAAACAATCATGAAATAGAATTCTTATATGATTTCCAGGTAACGTCGATCGATTCGGTCGATACGGATGGCGAGCTTGCGCGACTTACTGCCTCTGTATGTATAGGATGAACCACGAACAGGAAAGAAGACACAAAGGTCGCGGAGTCGGACAGAAACATCAAGCAAGTCCTGCAATAAGGATTAAGACGTGCTTAACGACACGAGTCAGGTTCGTTTGCCAGCATTGTTCGTGTAAAGTGATTGAATTAAATGCATTGTTCAGAGCGTGAAACACACCTGAAATATAATAAGCATACTCCGACGTGTAGGATAACATTAAGCAAATGATATCCCATAGGATCCAACTGATGAATCAGGTAATTCCATCGAAATGTGAGAACGCACAGTGGCCTATATGACTTGTGCGATTGCTCCTGTTTGATAGAAACATGGTGCTTAGTTATTCAATCAATCTCCAATCAACAGATATTCTTTGCAGGATACCCCTTAAGGGGCATAATAGTTATGTAAGATACTCTGTACTTTCCTACTGTACAATTATCTTTACAGGGTTCTTAAATAAAAATTGCATACCAAGTTATAACGTGTAAATTTGTTACCCCGACATTTATTTACAAAACAAAATTTATTCCTCGAGAATCATTGACCCGATCAGCGAGCGCAATGGCGCTTAAAAAACGATCTACCGATCGGGGATTTAAAGAAATTCGAGTCGAATGGGATCCCGTCGTGTTCGACGCGGCCGAGTCGAATCGAACCGAATCTAAAAGGAAGGAAAAGGAGAAGAGTTCAACGGATCAATACACAAGAAGGTAGAGAAGAGCGAAAGGGAGAGGGGGTGAATCGAAAGCGGCCCTATCCATGCATCACCCACCTTGTGCATAGGAGTACCCCAGAAATCATTGTAAAAGACATTTTTCAGAGGTGTATGGGGCCTCAGATCCCTATTATCCTTGATCGCTGAAATATCATCGAAAACGAAGCCGCAATTCAGGCTGTTCAGATAGACGGCGAATGCGCTTATGGCGACGACCGCCGCGAGTACTCCCCGCGCAGGCACTCCCATCACAAATGAGACATCGATCGGCCGTCCTTTCTTTTCGCGATTTTCGATCCCGAAACCCTGCCGCGAAGCTCCGCCGCCCCCCGGGTCGTCCTTCAGCCGCTGCTCTCTCGCCCCTCTCGTTCCCCCCGCGGACACCGTTGCCCGGCTATCTACCTGTCTAGCTATCCAGCGGCCCAGCTAGACGAGCCCCGAGATCTCAACCCCGCGGTGTCCACGAAACACGCAGGAATCCCGTCCCCGGCCGCGTAGACGTCGATTCCCTGTTATTCAAGCACATCGTGACACCTACGTGTCCAACGCTTCCAGATACGGGCGCGCTCTCGCACAGACCGATCCGCGGGGCTCGATCAAAGCCATATCAACGGGAGGCGAGCCCTCGTACGCGGGTGAATCCCTTTCCACTGGGCGAGCGCCCCGGGCAGACCGGTTCAACACGATTCACCGTATCCGCGCGTTAAGAGCGAACTGTCAAACGGATGGACGCTTATACACAGCGGTCGCACGGTAACGGACACGTTACGTGCCGTGAAACAGGGCACAACGCAAATACCACGGTATATACGGCGGCGACGCGGACCCTCCGAGAACCGAGGACGCACGCGCGACGTCGGGTTAAGCGCGAACTACGCGGCACACCGACTGTGCCGGTATCTGCGCTTCGAAAGCTCCTTCGGCTTCGTTTCACTTCCAAGCTTCTTGCTTTATGAATGTCCCATAGCAGAATGGTAAAATTCCATCCAATTCCATCTTAAATTTTAATTCCGGGGATGGAATTAGCGGGGTTGAGGGACTTGTAAATGAGGATTCAGAGTTGGCGACAAGTATCGAATGTTTGGAATGGAAACTGAATTTGAAATTGATATTAATACTAATGCTTTTGAAGCAGCATGGTAGAGTGGATTAGGAATATTATCTTGGCAGGTTAGGTTTGAGATCAAAGCGACTTGTTTGGCGGTTTTTATTTGAAAGGGATATTCCAGATAGGGTTCAGGTTATGTTGCGCGTGCCGCGTTTGAAACGAACCGGCCGCGCACGGTGCGATCGGCCAATGGGAGCGTAGCATCGTGCTGAAAGCGGTGGTGGGAGAAGGCTCGTAGCGGAATCGTAAAACGACAGTCGAGGTAGGCACGCGCTTGGCGTCACCATCGCTGACATTTGCGTTATTTAAACCGTTTGTCTCGTAAAGCCTGAAGATCGTACTTGTGTGTCGCCCCGCGATCGATGAAGTGATCGTTAAGAGCATCGTGATCCCGTTCGCGCCGACACTGGCTTCTTCTTTCCAGAGCTTCTGGGTCCGTGAGGGAAGAATACATCCGTGAAATTCAGTGGCGTCCTTCCCCCGACCCTACGAAAAACCGTGAGTATACTTGCCAGCTCCCTTGGCCGTAGCCCATTGTTTACAAACGGAATTCACACGATTCGTACAACCAGGAACGAATTGAACCGAGTCGTGGATGAACTGTCCATTTTGGGGGAGTTAGACAAATGAAAAAAGTTTTAAGGGCCTAGCCGCGTACCAGTAATGGAAAGGGTTTTGTGTAGTGCGAGATGTTCTAACAGACAATGTATGAGAGTTCGTGGAACGTAATATCTGCTTTAAGTTCGACGAATAGCGCGTAAAGGAAGAAAGACGATAACTGGTTGGTAGAGTCTGGCAATGTTGTAGTGGATGTCCGTTGACAACGACATTGTATTTATTCGGGATGTTTCTCGATGGAAGAGTAGATAGTAAGGCGAAGAACGTATGCACGAACCGTGCCCCGCGAAAGAGAAAGTTGTTGACGCATTTGTTTCGGAACTGCAGCGTAGCGGCTACGCGTGAGACGCGATATAAAGGGGCTGAAAGAGCTTGGGGAGGGGGTGCGAACTGAAAAGAGCTGCTTTACATTTCGAGCGGCAAAATTTCGTTCGATCGAATTTTCATGTGAGGCGACGCTCTAACGTCGCCACCTGCTACCGTTTGAATCTAACGTCCCTTCGAGCGTTTTTTAATAGAAAACTTTATTAAATACGTTGCTGCAGCCGAGTGACGATAAGAGTCGACGATTGTAGACTACATTTGAGATAATTACGAAGCACGGGTACTTCATTAATTACATTACAAATTTAATACGTTTGGAGGATTCGTTTACTACTGCGTTTTACTTCGTTACACAACCGCGCGCAATTTAAATAACACTCGACCCATGTATTGCAGATGTGTTTTATTACTCTATCCATTTGATATTGGAAATATTTTTTTACGAACCTAAATGTTTGATTTAATTATCTGTTCAAATTTCGTTTGCAAGCCGCTTTATAACGCATTTATATTTCACGTACTTCATTTACAACGGTATTTTTTTGCGCCAGTAATGCTCGTTGAAATTTGTATATCGGTGCAGGAATTTGAGAAAAGGGATGAATTTTTTTCGCTGTTGGAGAAGTATAAGCCAGGTAGGCAATCTACGACTAGACTCCTGGAGGCAATAGGCTCAGAGAGCATTGCCATCCAATCGATCGGTTTACGTCTGGGCGTCCCGACGCCAGCTGCAACGCTTACCGCGTACAGGCTGATCCATATTGCGGTTTCCGCGCGCGTTTTCCCTGCAGTCGCTTAAATTGTCGATAGATTGTATTTTCCACTGCGGTATATATTTCCTCTCCAAATCCCTCCTCCCGTGCGAAACAAAAGAAGCTCGATTTACCCCGCGGATTCGCGTAAAAATTGAAATACGTTGTCCTTCCTACCCGTTATTATTATTCCAAATTATTTTTCTACTACCTATAGACACACATATTTATTCCAAGAATAATAAAATAAATATATATTCCATCTGAACTGCTACTACTGTCCGAGGTAAATGAATTACTAACTAATAAAGTCTCACTACTCTCATTCCACTGGTATTTTACAAAGATATTCCAGTCACTTTTATTCATTACTGTTCCTCGGCAAGTTTTCCGAATTACGTGCCCCAGAATTGCTCTCAAACTTGACCGACCTGTATAAGCGCTATGCCACGTTTAACGAATTTAATCGAAGCTGGATTTGGTGGATTTTTAGCGATAAAGCATGAGCCAAGGGGATCAAGAGAAGAGCATGGACAAGAAGGAAATCGCGGAGGAGGAGAGGGAGAAGATGCTGAACGCTGAAAATACGAAGCACACTGTATCATCGACCGCGCCGGACTCGGAATCCGAGGAACAGAAGCCCAAGAAGAAAATACCAATCGGTGGCATTAAGATGCCTGGCTTTTGTCGTACAAAGAGCAAGGAACCCTGCAAAGTAAATCTAAACAAATTTCATGCCCCCTCGCGGTTAAAGATCCTCAGTCTGAGCCCGAGCAACACGCGAGGCTCTTAATAACGATCTCATACACGAAAATCCTCCGGTTCCACTGAAAATTAAGTGCAATGTAAAAGGAGAACGATTCTTCGTGAAAAAAAACAACTAAAAAATGGAGATTTTGTCGACGATTGTACTCGATTTTCTGCGAAAGGAAGCTTTCTATAATAGGATTGGATTGTATCTTTCCGATTTATTGTCGCCCGTTGAATCGTCCTCCCCCTTTTCAATTGTATCATGAATTATGTAATTTGCTGATCGATACGCAATCCCGTCGCTCGCCTCCGAGAAGCTCCTTGTAACGCGAATATATATTACCAAGCACTGCGTGCTCCTACATTTTGGTACACCTTGTATGCCACTGTTACGAGTACGACGCGAAACACATGAATAGGTAAATATTGCTCAGGTGCACGTGTTACCGGTCACGCGATCCCGCCGGGAACGGTGCGTCGGGCGAAATCTGAATGGGACAAGTCCCGGCGCGTTTCGTTTGTTTCGCCTGTTGTATTCGAGTGGGTTAATCTTGAGCGGATGGAAATGAACGGGCGAGCGGCCCGAACGTAAATACTGTTTCCTTTTGGTCGATTAACATCTGTTTACGACGAGAGGCCGACTCCTGCTCAAAGAGCACGAGTCCCCGAAGCCACCATAGCGTGTGTTCACGAGGGGTGCCCACAGCCCCGTAACGATTTCTTTTTTTCCTGACATTAAACCAATGGGATGACGTCAGCCGAACAGTACACCTGGCATTATCGATCACGCGCCCTTTAAATAATGATAACCATCACCTGCGATGGTGGCGGTGCTTCGAATATCGATTGCAATACGCGCAAAAAAATGACTGTCTCCCTCTTTTCTTTTTCGGAAGGCGTGGGCGTATAGAACGCAGGTATCATCGGCTCCGCTGTTTCTTTTTAGGAGGACGAAAGTAAACCGGCCGAATCGGGTGACGGCGAGGTAACCGAGAAAACCGCCAAAGAGAACGAGCAGAACGTGTCCTCGGAGAAAACGAACACGCCTAGTAAGGACGCGAAGGAGAAGGAAGGACGAAAGGGGATACTCGATGCTATAAAGTTACCCTTAGTTTCTGTTTTCCCTAGAAAGAAGAACAAGGTGATGGCTCTGTTATTTAATGCTACCTTGGCTTATTAAATATCGAAGGTCTAAGTTACGGGAATATATCGTGCAGGATATTAGAAGATATTGTAGAATTTAGTAGCCGGACGGCGTAGTGGAGATTTGCCGACGCGAAGCCCTGTAGAAGCTTTAAGACGCAATTCATAACACTTCAGCACGTACAATCTTTTCTTGGAGTATTCTTCCACCATCGACGGTCGCTCTTCTCCCTTTTACATCTCAGTTAGTCACGTTCCACCGCGCAGAATAAATTTACACTAACAGTTTAGGCTCTTATACCCCACGAGGAAGAAACGCGTGTTTTAATTGTTAATACTGTTATCCGTTCGATTGGAGATCAAGATCTGTAATGTATATTATCAACGATGTAAAGGCAAAACTGCCCCGCTTGAATTCTACCGCGTATCGGAGCCTTTAATTGAGAGGGCGTTATTTTTAGGAAGGTGAAGTGGAGCTGGGAGCAACTGGAGCGGCTGGATTAGCCAGCGTCGAGACGCTCGATGACGGTGCAGGGGAGAAGAACCCTATCAGCAGTGAAGATGGCATGGAGACTGTCCGACTCGACGGCGATGCTCCCGACGGTATCGAGCTGCCAAAGCAGCATTTCCTTGTCGCATGCATATCCGCTGCGAGGAGGAACTTGTTCGTGCTAGGTAACTTATGATATACTTGCGCCATTCATAGCCACATCTTTAAGGCTTCAGATTAAATCGGAGAAGTCTAGAAAGCGCAATACGATTCTTATAATACATTTCACGATAGTAGCGACTCTGTGCATCCTGATATCCGTCGTTATCATCATTTGCGTGGCCTGGCTCGGCCCGAGGAAGACTGGAATGCAACCGATCAAAGATGGAAACTACGTCGAGGCGGTTAGTTCCTGTGGCCCCGTGCAAGGTGTATCGGAGGACGGCGCGTTCGCGTTTCGTGGGATCCCTTACGCAGTTCCGCCGCTAGAGAATCGCCGTTGGCAGCCCGCCGAACCTTTGAGAAGAATCGAGCATTGCTGGACGGGCACTTATCTGGCGCACAACTCGTCGGAAAGCTGCTGGCAACGGGATGCCTCGGGCGGAGTCGTTGGAAGCGAGAACTGCTTGTACCTAGACGTGTTCACGCCTGAAGTCAGATACGATTCACCTTTGCCGGTAGTCGTCATGATCGGCGCGGAAACCCTCAGTAGCGGCTCCCCGGGCGTGATGCAGCCCTCTGCGAAGCTGGCCCGCGTCCGTGACATGGTCTTTGTCAGACCAAACTTCCGGTAAGTGTGATTAGAAAGCCTCCGATCTTATTCAATTCAGATTAATCTGCATAAATCTATATTCAAATCGACTGGAAATGCTTGAATCGCATCGAACGTGTCCCTGATGCTTCTTCTTACATTGCAGCTTGGGAATCTTCGGCTTCCTAGCCGCAGAGCCACTGTCAAGATCCACCCACCCACCCACGTCTGGTAACTACGGACTGTCAGATATCATTGTGGTTCTTCGGTGGGTGCAGTACAACATCGAGAACTTCGGTGGGAACAAGAAGTCTGTGACCTTGTGGGGTCATCGAGCGGGTGGCACCCTGGTCACGACGCTGGTCGGCACTCGGCGGGCAGAAGGATTGTTCTCCAGAGTCTGGATATCCAGCGGCAGCGCGATATTCCCCGAAAGGGAGTTAGCGGCCTCGGAGAAGCTCAGCCAGCAGTTCCTGAATTCTGTGAGGTGCAGCGACGCCGCCTGTCTGCGAGCCAAGAGCGCCGAGGAGCTCCACGATTCTGTCCCGGAGACTTGGCATTTAGGGAACGTTGGCCTCCCAGAGACCAGGGAGGCGACGTCCACGGCGAGGGACAAGAGACACGAGTGGCTCGTCCTCGACGGGGCCATTCTTCAAGAACCTGTCGGCCGGGTTTGGGTAAAGGACGATCTTCCAGTTAAGATCGTGATGGGCACCGCGGCTCATGCTGGAGCTCCTCTCAAGTACCTTCAATCGAACATCACTCTCAATTCCACGCAAGTCGAGACGATCGTGAGGGAATCCTTGCTGGGCAGTAAAGGACTGCACGACGAAGCTCTCAGGTTAGAACGAGCTCCTGTTTTTTTCACGACAGCCATTACTTCGATCAATTACATTTCTACGCTCTTCTATTTCCAGCCGCTACAACGCGACAGTGAATGGCCTGCTGAGCATGATTTCCGATATTCGCGTGGTCTGCCCGTTACTGACCGTCGCTCGAATGAAGACCAACATTCCCTTCTACGTGGCGACACAGCCGCGCGGCGAAATCGCTGACCCCGACAGCGATGCCGCAGGGATACTTGGATCATACGCTGCGCGTACACCCGCGGAGAAGAGGCACGTCTCCGCGATGCAGCAGCTGTTCAATCATTTCGTCTGGCACGGCGACGTAGCTCAGGCGGATTCCAGCGGCGTGAAACGAGTCCTGATCATCGGGCAAGACACTCTCCCCGACCGCGACTATCCGAACTGCGACTTCTGGATAGGGAAGGACATCGTTCCCTCCTACGGTCGGGTCGATTGAATAGCTCTTCTCATTATATGTTTAACAGGGACTTCAGGAATTCAACCAGGTTCGAGATATGCACTCCCCCACAAAACACCCTTTGCTTTCGAGCTGCTCTGACTTGCTGAGTTGCTCCCGAGACACTCGACGCGAGAAAGATGATTCAATGATAACCGACGAAGCGGGGAGGGAAATCTTTTCTTTCTTTCACATTGCTCGTTCTTGAAACGTAACGATTTCATTCCGATCTTCTGTATTGACTGATCCCCTGGTTCTCTAGATTGTAAGAATTGTCGCAGCTACCTTTTTATAAATAATCGGATAAAGAAAATATTCAGATATTTTATTGCACTTTTATAATGCAATATACAAGCGCTAATCCATATCATAAGAGTTTTATAAAATAAAAAATGGACGAGACTCCGCGATCGCTTGGTCCCGTTATGTCTTGGGACGAGCTTTCGAACAGTGGACGTGGACGAGGAATTTTCGAAACAATTCTGCTCCGTACAAAAAAGTATTTTACTTCCCAGTTTTGTGACTCACGTTTCGTGTTGCCTTTTACTGGAAATTGATATTATTTATTGTAGAAAGCAACGTCGGGCGGTATGCTCTGTACATAAACTAGAGTGCAGAGGAATTTTTAATACTCCCGTAGGATCGCGCGACTTTGTACTTAACGTTTAGTGAGCGAGGAATATTTCGACGGGTTAAAGTATTTATTTACACGAATCCGAGAAGTTTGCTGTTTAAACGATACCGCGAGAAGTACCCTCTCCTGAGATTGCTGTTCCGCATGAAGCATAAACTCAGCTGTGAGTTGCCCAAGGTTTTTCTTTCGAGCACCGGGAAAGCATAAATACATACGTTGAATTATTTCCTTTGATGCGTGTGGTTTTGTGCACAAAGAGAGAAATAAGCCATTTTTCGACGAGCTGCCAGGCGTTTATATGTGAAATAATCGTGTATCTCCGCGGACGATGCCCGAGAGTGTTTATCTCTGTACATACGTCACCGTTGCTCTCTCGTTTCATTTCTGAATGTGCTTAAAAAGTTTTCCTGCTCGCGTAATGTAACAGAGCATAGAAAACTCAGATCTGATTTCTGTATTGTAAGACTGATTCTACAGATCGGCATTTCATTTGCGTATGGATGTCTTTTATATTAGTTTTAACTGAATAGCTTTATAGTATAAAAACCACCTGCCCTATAAGCAGAGCTCGTTATACTGTAAATTACGAAAATGTGCAAAGAATATTTCTTTAATCTCATTACAATTCATATACACACTCGTCAAATTTTTGTGATCGCAATCGCATTCTCATAATATCGGAAACTGCACTATAGCACGAACTTCCTTCAGCCTTAAAGCTTTACGAGACTGCAAGAGTATGGTTTCTATCTTCCTGCAATCGCTCCTCGGAAATTGGTAAAAGACGTGACCGTTGTCCTATTTTTTATTAATTTCTACGAGAAACGCAGTTTCGAACGTTGATTATTTATTGATGGAAGGGCGAGACTTGAAAGTATTGTTGGGTCTAGTAAACGTTTAAGGACGGAAATCATTTTTTAATCACTGTATTTGGTATTTGAAGCAAAATAAAATAATGTTCATTTTTTTTAAATTAACGGGTGAAAGAGGCTCACCTATTCTGATAAAGAATACAATAAGTATTATTTATTGCTATAGTCGTAACAGTGGGTAAATCTTAATAATTTAATTATGCCTTTTTTTACTCCTTGTTGAAGAGGAACTTTAATTTAAGTATTGGTATACTTTAACGCCAGTAGACATATCCGATCGTACGCGCGTAATTGTCTATGTAAAGTTGAACTTAAATTGGTATGTTTAAAAGGAACTAGATTTTCGTTGAATTTGTTATCTACACGAAATAATCGAGTGTCATTGCGTAGCTTAAGTAAAACGTAACTAGGTTTATACAAAATGATCTATTTTACCATCTTGTAATTACGCAAAGAGTAATTAATATCTTCTGTTGGCTCATGCAGTAAAAAGTTTGACCAAACTACAAACTTAAGGGTTTTAGAAGTGACCTTAGGATACTTTTATAAAATTTACTAATGTTTATACGAAAAAGAAGAATATTAACTGTTTCGAGAACGTTTGAAATATTGTTTAAAAAGAAAAAAGAAAATGTTCGATTAGCGTCGCGCCGTTTCGCGCGCACAATTTGAATCGGCACTGTTCGAGCCGCCGAATTTCAAATTCAAACAAATGCGAGCCGCGGATTGCAATTTCATTTGAAGATAATGTAGTGCGTACGTGAGAGAAATGGCGAAAAGATGAAGAGCCGAGTAACTGAGGATACTATAATCATAAAATTATGTACCGAGGGTTCGTCAGTATCCGAAGTAATTAGCAACAAATATTATTCAAACCATTGTAGATGTTGCTTCGCGTAAAGTATTAAAGAACCATGGAAATAAATGAATGTCAGCATCTACGTTATAATTTTTCAGCGTGCACGCAGCATCTCCCAATTTGTTGCATGAATAATTTAACTCGCGTTTACTTCTTCCCAAAATAAGCCGCTTAACGTTAATTCAACAGCATGCGCCATTCGTGAAACCTACAATTTACAATACCCTTAATTCTTCATTCGACTACGTGGACATTTTGAGCACCGCTGGCCAAAGAATGCGAAAGATTGATTAATCATTTTTATGTGTAGACGCGCTTGAGAACCGCTGCCCGGCATTCCTGACTACTCAGTCGGCAATCTCACGTTTTAGAGTTAGTGGAGTGCCGATAAGTGCAGTGTATAGATAGTGTCGCATAGTCGTCCCTCGAATCAACAGGTATTCCGCGTGCAGCGTTCCTTCGAAATCGTGCGAACCGTCCAGCTCGAGCGTGAATCCGCGAAAAATGTAGCGGGATGGCCGGAGAGGGGCTCGAGGCACGGTCAGCCGGTGAAAAAAAAATCTATTTTTGAAAGCGTCCGCGAAGTATACGGATAAATTCCTCGCATTCCAACGCTGGTCCAGGCTCGCGCGGGGCAGCATCTAGACGAGAATGTTACTTTTCTGATTACTCATTCCGGTGACATCTCAGGAATGTGGTAAGCGAACTCGCTCCCACCTACGCCCTGCAATTTCTCTATTCTTCCTCTTCTGTTCTTCTTCTCAGACTGTTAAGCAGTAGGTAATTCCAAACCACGATCGTCACGATTTTTCTCGTCCCATTTTCCCGTTAAGCACTGACACGTTTCGACTAACATCCCATTCCACTCCATAAAAAATTAATCTCTATAAATCAATTTATAAGCGTCATTTAAGGTTTATCGCGAAAGCGTCGCGTGGTTCGTGTTTGTTTGTGTTATTCCGGTCTAGTTTTTGCAATTCTTAATAATTATGTTCGTTAATCGGCGACACGCGGGACGCGGACGGAACTCGGTTTATTTGAATTCGTATCTATCGATTCTGACCACCTGTTAATTAAATGCTAACTTCATGAGAAATTTAAAAATGGTTGTCATTAGAAAAACCGAAGGAGCGATTCCGTTTTTATTTACATTAAAATACGAAGCGCGGCTGTCGATTCTGTAAAATGTCATCAGCGGCGCGCGATCTTCTCTCATCGATTACGATCGGAATCTCGTTGATGTAAGAGTAATTCTCGTAACTTGCGTGCTCCCGACTCTTTTGAACTCGGAGTGATTTTAACGTTACAGAGTTTCCACGTCGTGGAATGTGCGGTATAGGTTGACAGAGGGAAAAGGTGCTGGATAATCCAAATGGATAACGAAAGCCCATTATGGCCCAGCATCTACAGACACAGCACCAGCACGAATTCTTACCATTGTGCGATGTACTGTTTAACATAATTTCTCTGGCGTCGTACTTCTGCGACGTTGTCTTCGACTTTGCAATGGTGTATGCCCTCGCGCATCATTCTGCGGCCCCTCCGATCCTCTTTCCTTTGAGCATCGTTCTCATAGCGACCTCGTTGATTATCTCTCAGGTCAGTTTCCATTACGCCGAAGAATCCTGAAGCGTTTCGATGTGATTTCATCTACTTTCACTCTTCTATTCCTTTCAGATTATCAGCGTGCGATGGTATTTGTGGGGTGCCAGGGGCAGGCTGACCGGCAAGAATATAAACGAGAAGAAGGAGAACGGAAACTGGGCGATATGGTGTGTCCTATTACTTCATTCAACTCAAGTCGGTGTATTGTGGAGATACTTCAAACTATTTATTCCAGTTAATTTAACTTACGTGAAGCACGAGGTGAGTTTGACTCTTCAGGTCCTAACGAGTCAAGTTAGCGAAGCCTGTAATAATCCTCCGCACCCTGTTATTCGTTTGTTATCGATTTCTATAAACCCTTTATGTGTCGTCAGGTGAGGGAGCTCTGCGTATTACGTCTCGTTCATGCTTTCTGCGAAGCTGCTCCGATGTTGCTCCTGCAGTTGTATCTGCTGTCGATTGGATTTAATAACGAGCCGAACGGAGACATTGGGAAAGAGAAGGAAAGCGAGAACAGGGACGGCGATAAGCTAGCGAAACTGACCGCTGTATCTGTCGGGCTCTCCCTGTGGAGCGTTTGTTGGGCAGTGGCTAGCTTTAGCAAAGGCGCTGCCCGCCTTCGTAACTTAGAGCGCTTGGTGCTGACATGGCTAGGTGTGCTGGCGCAACTAGCGTGGCGGTTGGGAACCGTCAGCGCCAGAGTGGGAGTATTGGTAGCTTACGCTTCGCTCTACGGCGGACAGTGGCTGCTGATCGTCATGGCTCTCCACTGGCTGTCGATGTTGATGTGGCTGCTGCTCACTCCAGACGGCCTCTTCCACGGCGGTGAACATTTGCCTATTTTAAGGAAAACATCTCTGGCCTCGCTGCTCGCATTCGTCTACATATTCGCGTACGTGAATCTGCACGAGACGAATCATCGCCAGAAAATGGTAAGCCTTCGATGCGCAGCGTACTCGAGCGATAGCAGTCTTGTGAATAATCTCGATGTATATCCGCATAGGTAATATTTTACTCAGTAATGTTTCTGGAAAACAGCCTGCTGATCGGTGTATGGATAGTGGGTATTAACAGAAGCGATCTTCTCCCACACCAGCACCACCCTAATCCTGTAACTCTAGTACTTACGCTCTTAGCTTTATTTTTCGGCGGTATGTTCTTCATGGGTCTTTACTACAGGTAACCGCGAAATCATGCAACTTTATTCGTTAGCTTTGTGAAGCTCAGCTACTAACAGCAACTATACCTTTGATCTTAGGTTTTTTCATGTAAGAAGATTGAGGTACGAAGCTGGCGGTCGAATGACGGCTTCGAATCTCACAACACTGCCGAATCAGGTACGTGATTGGGAACGTAGGGAAGCCAGTATCGTTTTTACCAGAAAGATGCAATGTTTGCAGGATAATTCGGAGGAGAAGCAAATAGAATACACGGAAGACAAGAAAGTAAATATGAATGTGGGAATGAGGAAGGTGAAATTGAGCAACGGTGGTATACCAGGGGTGTTTAATTGTCGCTTCGCCAATCCAGCCGTAGTAAATCCAAATCGGAAAAAGAAGAAGCCGACTACTTTCGTGCCTCCTCCGCCACCGCAGTCACAAACCGGAGCGGTAACAGCTTCTATGAACGCGGTAGGGGACACGAAACAGTGGCTCGGCATGAACAGCAGTTCTCGCCAATTGATACCGTTCTGGAAGAAGTCCGTGACTTCCTCCAGTGTGATACAGGTGAGAGATTATTTTATACGTTGAATTTGTAAGTCTGTACACCCTCCTTTGAACTTGCACCGAGTAAATTCATTATTTCGGGGCAGAGCGATCACTCGAGCGAGCAGAAGATTGAAACGGATGCTGGAACTGGAGGCGGCTCCCTGAGCGTTAATTTGATCAGGGAGAAGCTTCAAGAGAAGAAGCAGCAACAGTTACGAGAATTACGAGCTATACAAGAAGAGATAAAGGAAGGAAAGCTGTTCCCTCCGCCCTCGGCTTCAGCCTCCTCGTTCTCGTCCTCGCCTGCGTCGAACCAACAACCTCCACCTAATACGAAGCTACACACTTCTCCCAGTTCCCCTTTGTTCTCGTCCGTTCCGTCTGTAATCGATCAGAACGGCGGAGTAACGTTATCTTCGTGGCCACCGGTGAAGATGCATTGCCTTTTACCACCGCCGCCGTCCTCTTCCTATTACCCGAACGTCCATCCCTCGAACTCGTGGAGGGCAACGCAGAGGGAGAGAGCGGACACACCGGAGATATTACTTGCGCCGCGATGTCTTCCTCATCATTACGCCCATTGGGCACCATCCTCCCACGTTAGTCATAGGTAATTCGCCGTACAACATACTTGCTCAACGATTTATAGAGATCGAAGGGTGAGGGGAGTAATCGATTAAAAATGAACTGCAGATTACGCTCGAGTCAAAACGGGGGAGAGGAGAGTTCTAAGGGCGAGGGTGAAGTGGATGGCGAAATCAGCGATATGGAGGGTAGTCAGATATCGTTACCACGAAGCTACACGCTGCCTCGTGAATTTAAATACAACCATCCGAATAACACTGCCAGGGAGCGAGAACGACGCGTGGGGAACAATAAGATCACAGCCTCGCGTTTCTACTTACCTTCTACGAATAGCTCCGACGGTAGGTAGATCCTGATTTTTATCATTCGACGTTGTTATGTATCGCTGTAGATTAATTCCATTTTAAATGTCGCGAAACACTTTGCATATGCACGTTAATGTCTGCCCAGGAGATGTAGATAGCGCGGATAACGAAGACGAGACGGACTCGGAAGTGCAGTTTCGCATGAAGAACAACCACAGGCACAATAATCACGGGGAAACGCAGCAGCAGCAACAGCAACAGTACGCGTTCGAAGACGATGGGAAGAGCGAGTTCTTAAATTCCAATCCGGATCCCACGGCAGCGGCTATGATATCCGGGAATTCTTATCTGAACAACTCTCAGGGTCTGCTGCGACCAAGTCAACTATTCAGAAACAGGGTCAAACACGAAACGAAGCTCTGAGGCTCTCGTTTTTTTTTTAATAACATACCTTCAGAGATTATATAAGTTAATCGAAGACTCGAGACAAAAAAGACTGTATATGTTCTATTTTTCGAAGAACGACTCTCTTTCCTTTTACACATGAGATGTCCTGTAATGTACTACGTCCAGATCGAGATTCCTAAGATAGAGAAAAGGAACGAAGGTGGAACTTTGAATTCTGACAAACGATTTGCCGGCTTCTCAAATTTCAAAGCACCGTAACACTTGTTCCTTGTGATGGTAAAAATGCTCTTCTATGTACAAAGTTAAGGCGTATCTGATAACCAGCTACGTGTTTATTTAAACGATCAATTTTTAGAAGTAGTACGCAGGTTTTTATACAAGCGCAGTTATTCTGTGAGGATACAAACCTTTTAAAATAAATTATTGATTCTCTTAATTGTATTTTAGTGGAAAATACATAGCGTACAAAGACGTACATATCGTTGCTTTACGACTATTCTCTTTTCGCGTATGTTGCTCCGAGAGGATGAATGACTCAAACGTGTGGGATATTCAGATCAATAATATTTATTTCATAATAGAAAAGTAAATGCTCGTATCTTCCCATATAATACACAAAGTCTATGTAAAGTATCTCAGTCTCTTTCTCACATCTAGTATATGTAAATTTCTCGACGAAGTATACATTTACCTTCGCACTACAATTTATTACAATATATGCACTTTACATATTTATTTATAGGATATCGTGCAAGCTTCTTGTTTTCGTTAATGAAACATCCTTCGATCAAGTTTGGAGTAATTTTTTACTTTGACAACAAAACTGTTTGTCGTCGATCTTTGTAACTTATTGAATAGTAAGGTTGAATCTGTGCCTAACTTACAAATGTAAATGTACAAATATAAATAGAGTAACACACAATACGAATGTCGGAAAGCTTTACATATATATATATATTCTTTATACTACGTACAGTATGCCTTCGTATATATTAACAATTTACAAATGTACAGTTATGTACAATAAAATCGTAAAAAACATTTATATCCATATAAATAGTTTATGGATTTACATGTTGTGCATCGGTATCGGTTTCTCGGTAAAAGATTCTCTTTGTGCTAACGTCATTGTGCAACGAATCGATGGTTTTAAATGCAGAAAAGTCGACGAAGAAAGGAACTGTATGTATAAAATCATTTAATAGGATAGTTCCTTGTTTTAGATACTCCGAGCGATTCCAATTTCAACCTGCGAGACACGGGCACCTTAAAGAATAATCTCGTTCTTAAAGTTTCTCGTGAGCTCCTTGTGCGGTAGGACAATGGAATTCAATAGAATCTTCTCAGCTGCCAAATGTACGCTTGTGCCTGGAACGTGAGTCGTGGAAATACATGGTCGTATTCGTTTGCAAATCACCGTTTAAGGGGGGATTCTCGTATAACAGCCCCAAAAGTAACTGGTATTTGAGATTTTTTTTAAAAAACTGTTGGTCATATTGGATAAACTCTTTTGGGATATAAAGAGCTATCTTGAAACTTCCAGAAAATATTTTTTTTATATCGATCTTTCTTATTATTTATAAAAATTCATCAATTTCGGAGGCTGTTACACGAGAATCCTCCCTTAATAAGCTAATTACCGAGAATTGTTATAGAGGGGTTGAGCTTCCCGTTGACGTTGAACAGAGGCAAATTTTCCATTTTCGCGAACGGCTTGTTAGGATTGGGGTCGCAGGGCGTTCCCTCTATGCGTGCCCATTCTCCCACATAGCTGCCCTTTCCGACAATGCTATGTAAAACAATGGAATGTGATTGTACGTGAGCATTGGCTAATATAATCGACTCTCTTATCCGAACACCAAGAGCGATGACAGTGTTCGGACCTATGCTCACGTTCGGACCCAGCTGTAAATGAAACAATCATACTTTAATTTGAATATCCTATCAGAAGAGACTGCTAACTTTTCTAAATATAGTACAAAAAGCCTGTTTACCACTGCCGTTGAATGTACAGTAGCAGAAGGATGGATGTAAACATCGCCGATAATGTGGCAAGGCCCGTTAACTGTAGAAGCAAGGCGTTTCTGGTGTTTCGCATTGTAAAGAGCTAGATAGTGACGATTAGCGTATATGGCGGAGCCTGCTGTTTTCACTTGCGACCACCATCTCCGAACAGGTAACGCGAATAAGCAACCAGCTCCCGCTAATCTTGTTAATATGCCCTGCTCGAAAGATATGTGAGCCGGGTCTCTACCGTTGCCATTAAACTGCCTACAATTTACATCCCTGTGAACGATCTTTCAGCAACCGCGAGGATATTCAAAAAGTCTTACGTAAAGTTCTCCTGCTGCTGTCCGGCGTTAAAAGCCTCCGCCATAGTTTGGAAGATATCTGGGGAAGCAAGATAGACTCCGCAATTGATCAGAGTCGAAACGAACGTCGACGGCTTTTCCACGTAGTGAGTGACCCTCCCTTCTTTGTCGAGCACCATGCAGCCGTAATTCAAGGATTGCTGCCTCGTCGCTTCTGTAGCCATGATAGTGAGCAATGCTCGCTTCTCCGTATGAAATTCCAGTATCTCTTGCAAAGGGAAATCGGCGCAGACGTCGCCGTTCATCACGAAGAAGTACGTGGTGCTCCCGGATCGTATTTGATCACGGAAATGATACATGCCTCCGGCAGTTCCTAACGTCGTGAACTCTTGGAGATACCTAATCGTAATGCCGTACGCGCTGGTCATCTCTTGGATGAAGTGCGACAAGTCGCTCGCCAGGTACGAGCCGATTATCAGTATCTCGTTGAGGTTTTTCACTTCCGAGCATGCTTCTATATGGTGCTGTATTACTGGTAGTCCAGCGACTGGGAACAATGGCTTCGGTATATCCAATGAAAGGGGTCTGAACCTGGTTCCTGAAAAGCACAGCTTTGATTCATGATTTCGTGATTTCTCATTGTTAGTCAGTCTGTATAGCTACAAGCTAAGTGACTTTTTCAATTGACTAACATTTACAATTATACGCGAGGTTATATTAGTTTCTACATCGCAGAGTCTGTATTTTAAAGACGACTGTATTGCAAGAAGACAAACCTTTCGAGGGACCCCCAATTAGTATAACAGCTTTCAGTATCATTGTAAATAAAACGAAATTAAAATATAATCTTCAGGAGCTGTCTTGCCACGATGACAAGACCAGTTTTCTGATGGGTTTAGGAACACGTCGAAATTCCTCGGCTCGTGAATTCCAATTCAATGAACAGGATAAGATAAAAAGGATTTCCTAGCAGAGAGAAGAACAGCAAACAGGGGCAGACCTTGAATCACCTTCAAACGATTATGATAATATGTTCAATATGCTTTTTATTTGCAGTTTCAAAAAGTATACATCCAAAATTAACAAAATAGAGATTCCACAATATGTGTCAATTGTATATAGACTAATACAGCTAGTATAAGAGCACCAGCGATTAGGGTGAATGGTGGGTTAATGCAAGTTCGGCTTCCTAATAATGGTGCTGTTATACGAGCCTCTAAAGTACGCTTTATATGAAAGGCTTACTGCTATATGGTGTCTTTGATTAAGAACTGGGGAACGGTGTTTAGAAATATACTGTGAATACAAAATTCAATCAATGCAGAAAATACTGGCTGTATCTGTTTTAAAAAAGAACTGTCAGACGCAAGGGTTTACATTATATGTTGGGCAAGACGATGTTCAAGAAATTCATGGCAAGTTCAAATCCTAGGAAACACGCAGCGTTCGCTGGGAACGCGCGGAGCATCACAGGTGCGCATCCTTTGTACAAAGCCCTCGGTCCCTCGTTCTTCATTAAGTCTATGAATACGTCTCGAATTCCACGCTTGAATGTACCCTCTGGAGCTGAGTGTAATAGAGATTTAGTATTTATGGTAATGCAGAATTGTTGAATAAGGTAAACGTAGAGTAATATATCGTGAAGTGTTTGGAATGCTACATACCACTTTGTAGGCGACTCTTTAGCACATCAGGTGGCACTCCGACGATCCAATTTGCAATGCCAGCGCTGCCGCCAGCTAAAATCGTAGCAAAAATTCCGAGCTTCTCTCCCTCGGGGGTCATCCACCTTTTTAGACATTCGTACGTCATGAAATACATTCCGCTGGCAGGAATATCTGGAAGCATAGTTTTTAGAAAGGAGTTACATTGACGAAAAGGAAACATCGTCTCGGATGTTTTGTAAGGGAGGAACTCGAGGATTCGAATAATGTTCCTGGAGAAATATAGGGTAGTAGGGACCCGGTGGAAGAATTTTAACAGACGATTATGCTCCACCTGGGTCCACGTAATCCAGGCATCTTATGGAAACGTTATTTATAATTATAAATCAGGAATAGTGTGTGTGGGCTGCTAGATAGGAAGCATCCTGTTTGATAGGGGACATCAAGGCAGATAGATAACAGTTAACAAAATTCAGTTTCCTTCGAACCAGCGTACCATCACTGGTTTTAAGATCCATTTTTCTTCACTCTTCAAGTTTCGAGCGGATTATGACGGTTGTCTTAGTTCTTGTTGTCGCTCTGCTGGTATATAATCGTTTCTCCTATTTAAAACAAGTTTTACTACGTTTGAGCATAATCTCACTCGCGCAAATCTGAAATCGCTTCTCTCCTGTGGTTTGTCTTTACATTTACTTCGTTACGATAGATCTCCCTAGAAGTGATATTATGCTTAATCTATGTCAGAAAGCACGCGCAGTGCTAATTGAATGGTAAATTAATGGTCGAACGTGTGTCATTTAGAACGAGTGCTTCGGGCAAATAGTCGATATTGGCGGCATTTGGGAAGTAAAATGCCCGCAGAGATGTTCCTGCGAAGTTCAGAGATTTGCTGATTTGCCTTTGCATCGATGGATCCGCACTAGTCAAGATCAGGTACAACTATTGCCAACTCTTTCCTCTCTGGCGTCTAACAAATCCTTCTTCCTAACAGAACTTATCCAATGATGCCGATTTCGAGTTCGACTTGAACATGGATCATTCTATAACTAATGAATTCTTGAAAGTTGCGATCTGTATTGTTGCTGAAGATTACGAGGAGCTTCTAAATAAACTTCCATCGGACATACAAGTCAGTATTACAATTACCTGATTCCACGTCAGACACTCAACGTTAACACATACTTTTATGCTTCAGATTTTCACGATACTCGAGTCCGGCATGGGAGACTCTGAAATTCTCTTACAATCTACAACATTCCAACGTTTTACAGACCTGATATCTCTGGACATACAGGGCATAGACTACAATGAACCTGGGCGAAAAGATCCGAGCAATGAGCGAAGAAAGCAAGGTGGAATCGTACTATCCGTCGATTCTCTGTATCCGTTGGGTTTGAGTCTTCTTTACTTGAATTTGGAGCAAGTGAAATTGACTAGTCTGAGCCCGACAAAAAGGAACAAGGCCAATCTCGTGGTGAAACCAATGAACACAGTTACTGACGATGAGAATACTAACAAGCAATTGCTAAGTAACATCAGCCAAAGTACAGGGCACAGATTAATATTCCTAAGTCAACAGAATAATGGAGAGAACGAGGACAAGGAGATACTCCCTTACGATATTTATAAGCAAGAAATGGAGGGTTACAAAGAAACTGTCGGGCTTTTCACTGGCTTGGGAGCTTTAACTCATTTAAGAGTTTACAACTGCGCCTTGAAGGATATATCGTGGCATATGTTCGATGGTTTGAATAGCCTGGTCCACCTCTCGTTGGAGAAGAACAGTCTAAAATTCATTCCAGAATTCTGTTTCTATGGTACGCCTAATTTGAAAGTGCTCTCGCTCGCAAGCAATCAACTGTTGACACTTAAAAGTGTCGACCTAGCTGGCCTGTTGATGCTAGAGGATCTTGATTTAAGAGGGAATAATTTAACTTTCCTGTCAGAATTATCGTTCCCTCCCTTTCCGATGCTAAAGGTTGCAGACTTTCGGGAGAACCCTTTGGATTCCGTATTCCCAAGGTACTTTGGTATTTTCTACGGTTTCTACTGCATAATTTAATACGTGGGAGTAAGAAGAAATGTTTCGTATTCCAGCACCTTCGAAATTATGAACACAACGTTGAAGCTGTACTTGGGAGGCGAGGATTCGAAGCTGTATTTACAGAAGAACTCCTTTCTGGGTTTACGCCACCTTCAAATCTTGCATTTATACAATCTGGACGTACCCATGTTGGAGCGCTTTGTGTTCCAAGGAATGCCGGAGTTGTTAGAGTTGAAAGCGCGCGGAAACATTTCGAGCATAGAATTCGACGCGTTTGTGGACTTGATCAAGTTGTTGGACCTTGATCTGAGTCGGTGTTACATTCGTAAGATATCTATGGACGCTTTCTATGGACTGGAGCATGTTAGACGGATAGACTTGTCTAACAACGAACTAGAATTCATTCCACCTGGCCTGTTCGCAACACTGCAGCAAAAGGAGCTGAAGGAAATCAATCTTTCAAGAAACAAATTGACCTCGTTGCCTCTGGATTTCTTCAAAATGCTGCGCGCTCCGAATAAACAATCGCAATTAGCAACCGTAAGACTAGACGGCAATCCGTGGGATTGTACTTGCTCGATGACCACGTGGAATCCTCAATTGGTAAGTTGGAAGACGCGTTGTACAACGTTTGTACGCGCAAAGTAATTCGAATTCGATTGGAAACAGGTGAACAGATTAAGAGAGACAGCGCCGCGCTGCTGGACGCCGAAGAGGCTGCGAAACTGGGGAGTGTTCTACGCATTGCGTAAAGGCGGTTTGCAGTGCAGGACTTTGAAGAGGAGGCACCTGAAAAAATCTTCAATGGGGAAGCATTATTTCGAAGATAATAACAGCATCAGTTAGCTAATTTATAAGTAATTAATGTACATGTGTAAAAGAACAAAATTAAAAGAGTATAAAAGCTCTACTAACTTTCAGCTTTTATAAAATAATTCGAAGATGCTCGAAGAATTAAATAATTAGAAGATGCTAAGCAGGTAATGTATAAAGGATTGTTCGTTGTGGAAATAAAATACAAGGGTGAACAACGAGTCGATCGTACGTACCTCTCAAAAGCGTAGCACAGGTACCTTTGTAAATACTTCTTATTCCTCCCTCCTTGTAAAGTTGCTTCACGCAGTCGATGGGTCCCTTATACTTCGGCGTCGCGTCAGCGTGCTGTATCTGTAGAAGGCACTTTATTCTTTCGCCAGGCGCCATTATAATCGTTGTAAATATACCGCTGAACGCGCCAGCGTAGAATAATTTTAAAGCGCTCAGCTGTTCGTCGTCAGTCTTTTTAATCAATTGCTTGCCGAGACCAAAGCCGTAAAAGCTTATAGCGAATATTGGAGCCACGCCGCACAAAGGTGCGCCCATACCTAGAAAGAGAAGCATCACGGATAATCTGGTAAGGCAGATTTACGATGTAAAAGCACGAGACTTATACGAACCTTTGTATAAACCACGTATTCCTTCCTTCGCTACAGTCTTTCTAGCACAGTCTATCGTTCCACTGTATAAAGGTGCTACATTTGGACCTACCACAGGCATAGTTTGGAGGCGAACCTGTTAAGGACAATGTTTTCCCTTCAAATCTTTGCTTCTCTAAAGAGAATCTCTAACTAACCAGAATTATATAATAAAAAGAACCTCGGCGAAGCGAGAACCAAGTATAAGGTATCGTTAATTTATCAATTCCAACATCTCGATCTACATCTTTAGCAGTTTTAATGGAATAAATGTGTATAAAACTATACCGAACAGAAATAAATTTATTCGAGAATCCAGTCTACTCTATTACATGTACATTATGATTTTCTTTATTCTGGGTATTTATGTTTCTAATACAAGAGTGTAGAAATTATAAGCATTCATACAAGAAACCAACTGATTAGTGCATTGAAGTATTATAAGCTCGTTAGGTAAAGTGTTTGTTATTCTTATGCGCGATCGTGAAGTCGGAGAAATTATACAGGTACTTCGGATAAAAGGAATAACTTGAAATAAAATTCTTTCAGGAACGTATTTATATACAGAATTTAATATTATCAGCACGCACGATGCTTCTTTTACCTAACATCTCCATTACGAGGGCCAGTCCTCTTCAGAGAAAAAAGAGTTCAATCCTAAGTAAGATTTAATAATCCTACCCGGATTAGGTGCAGCTGAAAAACGGGGTATGTTCTTTTACTCTGGGTCTTACAGCACCTCTTGTACTACCCTAAACGCATTCGTTTATTCTTTGCAACTGAGAAATATAGAAAATATAAATTTTGCTTTCGCAGCTGTTTCATTATTAAAGCCGAAGCTATAAAAGGTACACTACAGGTCCCCCGTTCGTTAACTAATAAGTGGCGATTCGTAAGCGAAGAATACAATAAAGTTTCTCTGAAAAATTCGCAAGCAGAAATGCTGCGCAAGATCTAGAAGCCAGAGTTTCTCGTTAATCAACAGCCGAGTCAGTTGAGTCTGGCGATGAAGGGGTCATTATAACGTAACCTTACTTTTATTGTATCCAGGGGATGTCCTGCAACTACGGTGCAAATTCCGCCGAAGCCTCCGCTCAAGAAATATTTAACAGGACTCTCTTTATCTGACATTTTGACGGCTATTTGACTAACGGCAAGTCTTTTATGTAAGGCAGGACTTACAGGCCTCAGTCCCCTGAAAGTGCTTGCACACTTTCACCCTTGAACTTTTTTAAATTACTGTCAATTAAATGCAGGAACGTGAGTACAAAGTTCAGATATAGGAGATGAGTTATTCAATTAATTTATTATCGAGATTAAGAGAATTACTTATATTATACACGTGCGGAACATTAAATATGTTATATTTAGATCTATACTATAATAATTCGATAATAATTAGTGGATATAGATGTAATATAGATTAAATGGTATTACGTTGGAATTAAATTCAATTAAAGAAGCACAAGCTTTCTTAAAAACTTAAATACGGTTTTTCTGAATGTTCCACGGAACATGCGGAAAAATAAATTTCGTATATACCGCCATATGATTACAGTTCTTTTGTTGGGACACGTGTCGCGCCCAATTCTGGCACCGTAATTGGTCGCGAATTGAACTCCCTCAGTCAAATCTGAAATTACAGTATTTTTTAATCAAATTTATGTACTTTGGTTATCGCAACGCGAAGTATAAACCCTTCCCAAGTTCTTAATCGATTTCAGTGGCAATTTGAAGCATAATTAATTAGTTATTAACAATTATGTGACACCATGCGGGTTCAAATAATGGGCGCGAAAACGCGTCAAAGCCAGTTCACAACAAATTCTTTTTGTAACCTCAAAACTGGCAACCGGGCGTGTTTTAACGGCTACTTTAGTTCACGCCTTTCACCGCTACGCGTCGCTAGCCTTCCGCGCCCATTGCGCCCATAAACGGAACAAGTTTTGAAGTAGTTTTTTAAAGCAATAAATAAAGAGCATTGTTATTAACAATTGCTGCACAATGACCTTTAGGGCCCTTAGAACGCGCCCACCACCTCAGATTTTAAATAAATAAATAATACAATCCCCGCAATTGTTCTATATAATTGCATTATAAATTGCAATGGTCGAACTAACTCGTATCTATAGAATTTGAAAATTCACTTGGTTAATAGCAAAATTTCGAAAATTTCCGTAATATTACGAGAAAGAAGTATCGATATTTCAGACATCACTGTTCCCGCCAGTAGTTTAATATTTAAGAACGTTTAGCAACGTTTAGCAATCTCCAGGAAGTATCTCAATTCCCTAGAATCAGCGAAAGGTAATGATTTCTGTAATATCAGCATAAAATTTGTCAGTAGCTTCCTGCTCTCAGATTTCTATGATAAATGGTCGGAATATCGTGTGGAGTAGCTGTGTAGTGGTGTCTCCCCGAGATAATAAGTGTCAGAACATGTAAATAGAATCAGGTGATTGGGATCGTTAGTAGTCAGATTTCCGATTTTCCAGCACATTCCTCTCCTTTCCGCGTTCTTTCGTCCCGACGCTGCTCGACGTTACAGTTTTATTCTCGCGGATATTACATAAGTAACGCTAGCCACTCAATTTTACATCCTGCTTGACCTTGCCTCCGATTGCAACAAATTTCTCGCACTTGTATAATGTAAATAATCGATTGTCAGCCGAATACATATGCCTCCGAACTGTCTCTACCCTTCGACGTCATCTGCTCCGGGTGTGCAACAAGATAATACAAGCGTTTAATTGCAGAATTATCAACAATGTCGGAAAAGATTCCATCCAATCAACCGCAGCCCATCGTCAAGATAGGCCACTACACACTCGGGCAGACGTTGGGCGTTGGGACATTTGGCAAAGTGAAAAGTACGCGGATTATTATTAATCTTAATCGTCGTTCTTCTCGTAATGGACAATTTAAATTACACTTAACGTTTTACAGTCGGCGAACATGTCTTAACTAATCACAAAGTGGCTGTGAAGATCCTGAATCGTCAGAAGATCAAGAGCCTTGATGTGGTGGGAAAAATTCGAAGGGAGATACAGAATCTTAAGCTATTCAGGCATCCCCATATCATTAAACTGTAAGAACGTAATGCTGTACGCTACGATCATTAAATACCTGCTGTTCGTGATCTCTTTATTCGATTAGGTATCAAGTTATAAGCACACCCACGGATATATTCATGATAATGGAATATGTATCCGGCGGAGAGCTGTTCGACTACATCGTGAAGCACGGCAAGCTTAAAGAATACGAGGCGCGCAGATTTTTCCAGCAAATCATCTCTGGCGTCGACTACTGCCACAGGCACATGATTGTCCATCGTGACTTGAAACCGGAGAATCTCCTGTTAGATCACAATCTACATGTAAAAATAGCAGATTTCGGTATTTAGATACTGTTGAGACCTTACTGCGCATCAAACGGAGGCTTTAATCAAAATGCGAGACATTCATAAGTTGCATTCAGATTTCTTAGTAGTCTTTGATTATTTTTGTATTTTTTTTCTTATATGTATCTATACGATTACACGTGATTCACGAGAAATGATAAGAATGTCTTGTACATTGAATGCAGGAATTAAATATCGTGTTTACGTGGGATTTTATGAAACTGCAGGTTTGTCAAACATGATGATGGATGGAGAATTCTTGCGCACTTCCTGCGGCTCTCCGAACTATGCAGCGCCAGAAGTGATATCGGGTAAACTCTACGCCGGGCCTGAAGTTGATATCTGGTCCTGCGGAATAATACTGTACGCTCTACTTTGTGGTACTTTGCCGTTCGACGATGAACACGTGCCGACGCTCTTTCGGAAAATCAAGTGTAAGTGGTATATACGGAGGTTTTGGCTTTGGTACTTTACGCAGTATCTAATGTAAAATTATATTTGTTTCAGCTGGAATTTTCCCCATTCCTGAGTATCTAAATAAGACCGTTGTTAGTCTTCTGTGTCATATGCTACAGGTCGACCCTATGAAAAGAGCGACCATCGAAGATATTAAGTATATGAAATTTTATACAATTAATTTTTATATCAGCTTCAGGCTTCGGCATAGCAATGTCCCATGTAATGACAATTTTATTTCGACGTGCGTTACGAATAGTAGCACTTTTCAATTTTCTTACGTAAAACAACACGGTTGTCTTCGTTGTTACGAAAACTATTACGTTTCGGATATCAAAACGTGCTATTCTTCGTGGCTAAGCAGTCAAATATGTTAGTTTCCGCGGTGGAAGGCCAAACGTGCTAATATTCGTCAGAAACGATGAAACGTGCTTCTTTACGTGGCAAACTGAAACGTGCTGTTTTTCGTAAGAAAACCGAAACATGCTACTTTTCGTAACGCACGTCGAGAGTTTAAAGTAATCACGAGTGTTGGTTTCGTTTCAGGAAACACGAATGGTTCCAAAAGGATTTACCCACGTATTTATTCCCATCTCCCGTTGAACAAGATTCTTCTGTAATTGATATAGACGCAGTGAATGAAGTCTGCGAGAAGTTTAATGTAAAAGAAGCGGAAGTTCATTCTGCGTTACTAGGTGGAGATCCCCATGATCAATTGGCGATTGCCTATCATCTGATAATAGACAATAAAAGGATCGCAGATGAGGCTGCCAAGGCGGAGCTGAAAGATTTCTACGTGGCCTCTAGCCCGCCTCCTGTCGCTTTCAGCCCCAACGATGCCAACAACAGCCCTCTGAGACCACACCCGGAGAGAATTGGACGTACGTTAATTTTGATCGTGTTTACGATCGTGTTTACTGTCGCACAGAACTTACGGTATCGTGCGATTGCAGCATTGCGAGAGAGACAGAGTTCTCAAGGGAGTACGACGTCCCAGATACAAGGCAATCGTGGTACTCCAGTAAAGCGAGCCAAGTGGCACTTGGGCATCCGATCGCAGTCTAAACCCCAAGATATCATGAACGAAGTCTATCGTGCTATGAAAGCACTCAACTTTGTAAGATCCCTCCTCTGAATTTTTAAGCCGCGTCGTTCGTTTAATTAACCGCAATGCAGCTTTGTTAACAGAAACGCTTGCGCTTGCAGGAATGGAAGATTATAAACACCTACAGCGTCAGAGTTCGCCAAAGTAATAATATAACCGATAGGTATAGCAAGATGTCGTTGCAACTGTATCAAGTTGACTATAAAAGTTATTTACTAGATTTCAAGTCTCTGTCTAGCGAAGAAGGCGAGGAAATAGGGCGAGGTAAACCATTCTATCAGTTTTATCGTACACCTATCCACTCTCGCGCGAAATATTACAAATCAGTCATTTCAGATCCTACGCTCCCGCCGCCCCAAGCAACGGGCCACCACACAATGGAATTCTTTGAAATGTGCGCAGCATTAATCACTCAATTAGCCCGATGAATATGCTACGCAACATGAGTCATCGTTTTTCAGAATCACGTTAAGTAATACTAATGCCCAGCTCTGTTTCTTGTTGTCTTTATTACAACACCTATCGTACGATTCCCGGGATAAGCGGGTCGTTTAGAATAAACAAAAAAACAACCCAAATAAACAGATATTAATTCCGTAAAGAAACACGACTCGAGAAAGCAGTAATAAACCCATGGAAACTCAGCATTTCTACATCTTTTGAAAAGAGCCTTCATCCAAGTTCGATGAAAACCTAAATACATAATCTACTTTAAATCTCGCGCCAAAGAACGAAACACCGGAGTTCCACAATCCGCGCGGTAGATAGCGCCGAGCGGCACAATTCCTTTCCAAAAAGCAACCCATCTATTCTGTCCTGCACCCAGCTCCGGGCACTCGGGCGAACCATTGGCTCCAAGTTTTTATGTCGTAGGTTTCAGTGGAATATGCTGGCGACCATTTCCGTGGCGAGTGCGCGTCGACAGAGTTTTCGCAGGACTATTCGTACGTAAATAAGTATACATGCACCGTACCGTTCTGTGACTTCGCAACGCAACAGGAAATAGTGCGACGTGGTACGGCGCGAGGTCGGAGCCCGTAATCGAGGCAGAGGAAGTAAGGGCTCACTTCGAACATGTTTGCGAGTCGGCTCGAGCCGGAGCGCGCAGCTTCGCGCGACACCCGTTGACAAGTGCGATCGGGAGGCTCGGCTCGACGATTATTGGCCAGGGCTTTTACGAACGTAGGGTATTATTTATCCACGAGCTAGCACGCCCCTACGATTCGGGGACGGTTTTAAGCGCTGCATTCGCACCGACAGCTTCGCTAGAGAGTGGGCTGTTCGTTATTTTGCTATGCAGACGTTTAAGCCAGTTGGAGAACGGTGCTCTTTGACGTTGCAGGATTCGCCGATAAAGAGAGGGACTTGGGGACTCGGTCGGGATCAAAGCCCGGGCCTCCTCCGTCCCGGACAACGGCGCTACTCTCCGCGCCACCGAGGCGGCCCTGTTGCGCTTTTTACTTATCCCGGGTCCTTTTCTCGCACACACAGCAGAGGCGCTCCTGATCCCACGATATATTGATCAACAAGTACCATTCGGCGACCACCGATTTTGTCGAGGGATCCGATTTGCGATTAACGGAGGGACAATGGCTGCTACGTTCGATCAATATGACAAGTCCAGGTGAATAAACTGCCGTTTACAGGAGCTTGGCACTCCGATCTGAACGCCCTGCGATCTCGAACAAGACACTCGACGATTAACCTGTAAAGTTGCAACAGCAGAAGTGCTCTCGGCCCTCTGCTGCTCCAAACAGGGTGTTGGTCCTCTTTCTCTACACTCATCGAGCTTCTAAGGCCTGGATCATACCCATTCTTGGTATCGACCGAACCGTCGACCCGTAGATGGTATGCGCCAGGCCTAAGGAGCGTCACTTTGTGGCGAAGATTCTTGTACACTTGTATTTTTAAGTACCACGAGTTCGAGGGCGAGGAAACTGCGGAGCGTCCCTTGAAAGTTGGTTTTGTTATGTCTTCTAGTTGGTACTTCGGTGCAATGTCGCGTCAAGACGCCTCGGATTTGCTGATGGGCGAAAAAGAGGGTGGCGTGTTCTTAGTGCGCGACAGCACGTCGATACTTGGGGATTTTGTTCTATGTGTGCGAGAAGACAGCAAGGTTAGCCATTACATAATAAATAAAATTCAGCAGGGCGATCAAATACGGTATCGGATTGGAGATCAAATGTTTCCTGATATTCCCAACCTTTTGGCTTTTTACAAATTACATTACTTGGACACAACGCCATTGATCAGGCCTGCGCCCAAAAAGACACAGAGGGTAATAGCGAAATATGATTTCGAAGGGAACGATCCTGACGACTTGCCTTTCAGGAAAGGTTCGTGCACCCCGTTTTATTATTTAAGCTGACGCGGGATCTTGCGGCCCAATGCTGTACGTTCGGCCCTCGTCTCTGATCTGATCGAGCGACAATCGTTTCGGGTGTTACAGGTGAAATTCTGACGATTATGTCGAAAGACGAGGAGCAATGGTGGACCGCTAGAAACAGCCTCGGTCAGACCGGCTCGGTTCCAGTGCCGTACGTTCAGAAGTACGAAGAGGACAATCACTCGGTGATGGAGAATAATTCACGCCCGGAAAGCGGAGGCAGCTCGACCGTGAATTCGAACTCCGTGCAGGTCGCCGCTTCGCAAATGCCTTATCCGGAGAGCGGACAAGGGACCACCCGCAGGTCGAACATCCAGCGAACGTTGCCTGCGTTTGCGAAAGTGAAGCAGGCGAGGGTGCCGAATGCGTACGACAAGACTGCCCTTAAGCTGGAGGTCGGAGACGTGATAAAAGTAACAAAGACTAACATTAACGGCCAGTGGGAAGGTGAATTGCACGGCAAGGTCGGTCACTTTCCATTCACGCACGTGGAGTTTGTAGATAATGAGACTGGAGAAGACAATCAGGAGATTTAACGGAGGTCTTCCAAGTGTGACGAGCAATGAAGTTGACTCGGAGAGTTCTATATTGACGATTTAAGTTTATATTAGCAGCGATCCTATGTACCGGTACATAGAATCAGCCCCTTCTATGGAGAATCTATATATAAAATTAATAAACTCAAGTAGAACGGAATCCTGACTGGAACTGTTTCCTGCGCGTATCAAATTGACAAAGCTACGAGGTTGTACGTTCGGTAACTTGCCGGTGAAGTTTGCTCGTGTATCGTCTTGGATGAACTAAATTTTTATTAATGGTTTCAAACATTCCTCGCGTACGTTGGAGTAACACTCCTCTGTCGGTTAATCCAATGAAATTATTCTACTTGAATTTATACTGGCGGTCAAACTTCACGATCAGCTTTGCGCGATGCGTAAGAGGACGACAGTTTTTGTAAACCTATTCTATATCGATAAGGTTTCTTTAACGATGGGCACGGCGTTCATCCGGAAGGAATATAAGTATATAGAGTTTACAATATAAAGCTATTTTTCCTATTTAATAACAATATTAAGTAGAAGGAAATGTATTAAACTTCAAATATTGGACGCGAACGGTCGGAATACTCCAAATATTTGAATAAGTATATTACTCTTCCTCAAGAAGTGTTCCTTTAGTAAACGTGTAAAAATATAATATTATTATAAAGAAGCCCTGGCGCTTCTATGTTAAAATGCGAATAATTTATATCGAAAAGAATATTTAAAGCAAGATAATATTTTTTATCGCCGATAATCCTTGTTTTCTTAGTAATTAATCGTCAGTCATGTAACTCGTTGTAGCACGCCTAATGTTTACATGCCGCTTCTTTCATTCAAGCTAACAGTAATCTCGTTTCCATTTCTCTAGTCATAAAGTGACGTTGAAGGGATAATACGATCGTGTCATTCGTCGATTAATAATTGCTCCTAAGGCTTGCGAAATCATTCCGTTCTTTTCGTGGAAATTTTGTACCGGTACATAATCGTGCTGCTTAGCCATAGGTTGTGCCACAGGCGGAGCAACATTTTCTACTAGACATATTCTATTTAACGACGGAACTGTTAACCGCATTACAATTGTAATTATACGCGAGCCACGCTAACCGATACATCAATATGTAATTATATAAGTTTCGTTCGTCGCGTAAGTTTTTTAAGAGAGCAGAAACTGTGAATTTACGTTTATAAATGCATCGTATTGTCAACCATGATTGTAAGTTACGCGGATTATTTGTTAATATGTAATTATACAGATCGTAATAGCATTTTAGTTTTGTAAAGAACACAAAATGGAAATAGCAACTTTAAAGTTTCGCTTCGCGCTGTACACGTTAATTCTACCGTAATCATAACCGTGTATGAGTTAATTGAATGTAAATTATATATTATTAATATATAATTGTGTAAGTCAATTATACCGTGATTTCTCTAAGGACAACAAATCGAAAGGTTTCTTTAAAGTTCTTTTCAACGATAAAGTTAGTATAAATGCAGTTATGTATGTATAAATACATTTTAATATATATATTTACATATTATATATTTGTATAAATTGTAATTTTATCTTAACAGTTTAACCGATCGTTTCTCTGATATTTTTATACGACAGGAAAACTGGCGATTTTAGAGTTCTGCTCGCATTGGTATGTATTAATCGCGTTTAAGTATAATTTTATATATGCGTAAGTTGTGCGTGCATTGTGTATGATCGTGCGAGGGGAGAAGCAATTATTGTAATTTCTCCGCATTTCTAGAGGTGTTCGCAGACCAAATTGTTCCTTTCGCGATTCCACGGAAGTATTTCTACCTTCATAATTGCTTTACGAACGAGCAGCTTATAATTATGACTAATATACATAAATCGCATTCTATGATTACTCAGATCGATGATTGCAGTGATTTTTGAAAACTTGAATTTCGATCGATAAAGCTTCGTTATCAAATTGATTGCGATCGCATCCGAATCAAACGATGAATTTTTATAGTATTTATAGAAAATCAGATATTTCTAAACCAAAAAGCAGACCACTAGTTCCTAAGTAATTGCAAGCTGCTAATCTTGATGAACTTTCGTCCTCTTTTTTTTATGAATATTGTACAGTACGCTGGAAGCGACGTAAGAGATCCAAAATTGCTATGAAATTCAAACTTTTTCGTAGGATAAGAATGTATATCTTATTTGAAGGAATTATATAAAACGATGCTGCTAAAAGTACAGGACGAGTTTTGAAACATTTATGCAATTTGCGGGCATGCGAAGGTGTAAGTATGACAATTGCACAAATGTTTGCATATAAATTTGTAACATTTTTATATCATTTATATTCCAATCTCAAAGGATGTAGAAGTCATGGGTGCAATAAACAGAAATCCAAGATATCATTATTCTAAACGTATTGTGCGCGAAAAGCAACTTATTTCATCACACAATTGCCACAATTTAATTAAGCTCAGTTTGAATCTTTCATTAAACTTTGCGAGGCAAAAGTGTTTAAATGAAACGGAAAAAAAATATGCATTCTTACTGCTACTTTCTGTTCGATTTTCATAGTCCGATTTCGCAGCATAATAGTACATATTAAATGAGGCTATCAGCGCAATAAACCACTTCTTATACAGCAAAATTTTAATTCTATAGTGTCCTGAGCAACCCTACAAAAACATACACAAAATGGTAGCACAAAAACGTGTTTTTGCACTGAGCATTTTGTTGATTTACGTCGCAAAATACTGGCCTGTGCAGCGTTGGTGATTATTTTATATACTAATAATATACACCTTAGCAATTATATTTTGTAAAAACTCATGCCTATGTTCCTAAAAGTAGGAATTTTCAGCAACAACTTTAAAACGTCAATAATTTCATTAGCCGTTATCTCAAAAGTGTTGGGGTTACGCCACTATTGCGCTGATAGCTTCAAATGTACCTGTTGTCTGTCAGAAAATTATGAAATCAGCAAATTTGCAAGTTTTCGCGTGGAGCGTGGCATGTCCGTCACGCTACGCCAACTGCATCTCTGACATCGTGCAAGTAAAATGTCTTTGTTAAAAAAGCGAAGAACTCGCGCGATCGCCTGCATTGTATTGCACGCCTATTTTAAAGCGGAATAGAAACTTCTGTAAATTGCGATAAATTGTTCCAAACTGTCTTCGGACCACGTTTTCACTGCGCACGCCTGGAGTGCCACGCTCCAAAACTGTTAAAAAAACTGTCCGTTTAAACCCGGCTAATGGCTGGTTCGACGTGCCGTTAAAGTAACCGGCCAATGGGGGAGGGCGAAACGCGCGCATGACAAGTAAATTCCCCTTTCGCTCCGGTTTCTTCCGCCATGTGCCTCCACAATTTCTTCCCGCCAAATTTCCGTTCCCGCTGGACGCCAACAAGTGGTGACAGCAGAGTTCGGACCGATTGTTCAGCAGTGATGGAGAGGGAAACACTTACAGGAGCGGTAGTAATGTGTGCGTGAACTGACGCAGCGCTAAGCCAGCCAAGGGCGCCGATAGTTTACGACACGTTACCACCGCTCCTGTAGGTGTTTCCCTCTCCGTAACAGCGTCACTGCAGGACAATCGGTCCGAATGCTGGGTGACAGCGGCAATTTGCAGCGACTCATCGGCTGGCTAGCTTGTGCTCTCTTCGCGTTAACGATTCCAATTAAATCTCCACTCTCGCGTGTCCTCTGCGGATAGATGTATTAAATAAACGATACGGATTCTGCAGCTCTTTGTGATCATTCAGTTAAAACAACCCGTCGAAATGTACGTTAAAGTGAGAACAATGGATGGTAAACAGGAGGCGATATTGACTACCTCCAAGATGACTGAGGTGGAGGACTTCAAGGTACTTTTCTCTGTTTATATGAAACGAAGTGTACTATTTTTCAAGCTAGAAAGGGAATCCGAGGGCTTATACACAATCCATGCTCTTATCTTCCATGCTACTGTAGATTCTACTGTCGTTTAGCATTCAGTACTTAGTAACAGCGTAGATAATTGTTTTATTAGATTTCTGTCTATTTGGGACGCATTAGCGACTCGTAGTGCACGTGAAAGAGTAGTATGCATGCTCCACGACGAGCAGATACCGCGTTCCCTTATAGCTTTCCATTACGTAAAGGCGCGAGCAGCTGCAACGTCTTTAGCTAAATATGGCGAAGCTGGCTTGACGACATTTTGTGAACGCTTTGGTTGCGCCACCGATATTGCTTCGCTTGGAGTATCGTAGTTCTTGTGCGCAGATAAGCCTCGCGTATCTTTTATCAGTGCAATATCGGTGGATTATTTGCAAGAGCGATGTACGCAGCCCCGCGCTTACGATTAAATTAATGAATTTCAAGCTCGCTCGAACACTGAGGCGAGAAGTATGTCGAGTCCATCGATAGTAAATTCGATATTGCTTTTCAGCGTGAGATTGAAAATGAGCTGAACGTGAAGGTTGAATTACAAAGGTTGTTCTTTCGTGGGAAGCAGCTGGAGAATGGTTATAATCTTCATGATTACAATATCAATGTGAACGATGTAATTCAGTTAATGATGAGAGTAAAAGTCGACGACGAGGAAAGTAATGCTACATCCAGCAGTAGCGAGAGTAGCAGTAGCGCCGTTACGGTCGCCGCTGCTACTACTACCGCCGCCACTGCTACCAACGAGTCTAATTCTGAGAGAGAAGACACAAAGAACGAAGATGAAACGTTGGTTGAAGCCGAGAGTCTGTATTATAAAATTGGAGACGCCGTGGACTGCCTCGATCAAACTTACGGAGCCTGGTTCGAGGGAATAATATTGAAAATCTTTAAGAAGGACGATAAACTACTTTATAACGTACAATGGGAGTTCGACGACAAAGCTCCGCCTTTCAACATACCCGAATCGTCTGTGAGACCACGCGCCAGGCGGCTTATACAGTTCGATGCCTTGAAACTTGGTCAGAAAGTGATGATCAACTACAACGTTGATGATCCTAAAGAGACCGGGCTGTGGTACGACTTTACGATATTGAAAACAGATAAGAGGAGAAGGGCACAGGAGCTTACCGGGACACTGCACATCGGAAGGTGACTTTTATTATTGATGTTTGATTTCGCTTAGCTGTTCGTACGTAAGTTAAATATCTACGTTCGTTCGCACAGGGATCAGCCACTCGAGAATCGCAAAGTGAATCCGAAAGGTGAAATTTTCGCGATAGAGGAGTCGAAGCTCCTCGCGGAGAGAACCCTCGAGGATGAACAGCATATGATTAGTAATGGTAAACGAAGGCGCGTTCAAGCTAATTGTAACGCATGCTTGGATAATCCTCACAAGAAGTGCAGGGAATGCGGTTGCAGAGTCTGCGCTGGGAAAGAAGATGAGCACAATCTTCTATTGTGCGACGAATGTAACAATGCGTATCATTTGCGGTGTTTGAATCCTCCGTTAACATCTATACCGGAAGAGGATTACTGGTATTGCCAGGAGTGCAAGAATGACGAGAACGAAATCGTGAAGGTTGGTTATCTGTTTAGGGGTGAAGTTTCTTGTCTCAGCAGCTTCTCAATTGTTTATGATGGTGATTCTTTAAAGGCGGGCGATAAACTGAAGCAGACGAAGAAGAAGACAAATGAGAATAGTAATAGTAAGCGAGACTGGGGTAAAGGAATGGCGTGCGTTGGAAGGACAAAAGAGTGCAGTATTGTCCCGTCCCATCATCGTGGACCGATTCCAGGAGTCGAAGTAGGAATGTGTTGGATATACAGGGTACAGGTAATTAAAAGTTTCAAGTAATTCTTAATGGTAACAATTTTTGTGGATTACAGATTAAAGGGCAGATGTGAATTATAGGTATCTGAAGTTGGCGTGCACAGGCCACACATAGCAGGGATTCATGGACGAGAATCAGATTGCGCGTATTCTATTGTATTATCGGGTGGTTACGAGGACGACATTGACAATGGCGATGAGTTCATGTATACCGGCTCTGGAGGAAGGGACTTATCAGGTACGATATTTATTCCTATAGTTCAACTGATATGTTGTAAGCTACAGTTTAATCGATGCATTATAAGGTAACAAAAGAACAGCCGAGCAGAGCTGCGATCAAACATTAACGCGAATGAATAAAGCGTTGGCTTTAAATTGCAATGCCATGCTGGATTCAGTAGTCGGTGCTACAGCTGAAGATTGGAGAGGCGGTTTGCCCGTAAGAGTCGTAAGAAACTTCAAGCTCGCTAAACATAGTAAATATGCGCCAAAGGAAGGCAATAGGTATGTATCTATCATCAGTAGCGATTAGTGTTCCTGATTTCTGGATATTTTTTGTTTCTCGAGAAATCAGATCGTACTTCTTGAGAATTCTCGAGAAATTTAAGAAAATATTACAGAATTGATATTTTTGGAGTAATGTTGATAATATTTATCGAAAACACAAGAAAACTTGGACTAATTGTTCATTTCTGTCCAATCGCTATCATTCTAGGTACGATGGTATATACAAGGTAGTGAAGTATTACCCAGACACGGGTAAAAGTGGCTTCCGTGTCTGGCGATACTTATTAAGAAGGGACGATCCTGCGACAGCGCCATGGACTGAAGACGGCAAAGCAAGAATAGCTGCGCTTGGCTTGAAACCGATGTATCCAGACGGATACTTGGAAGCGATGGCGAAGAATAAAACGAACAAGAAACGAAACGCCCTCGTGGAGGAACTGAATTCCAGTGCCTCGAAGAAGAAGCAACCACCTAAGAAAAAACAGAAACGCGAGGCTTACGAATTGGAAAGCGACGTGGTGAGGTTCATCGACGAGGACCAAGGGAATGCAAAAGTGTGGGACGAATGTCGCACGATCTTATCCGATGGGAAGACTGCGTTTCTCCAACGCGTTTCAGAAAGGTAACGCATCGTCTGTTTCGTTTCCGATAGCTAATAAGTTCCGACTTCTAATCACCTTCCGAATTGCAGATTCACGTGCCCCTGTTGCTTGGAAGTGGTTTTTAACCCCGTGACTACTCCATGCGCGCACAATATTTGCCTGAGTTGTTTAAAGCGTAGCTTCTCGTCAGGTGTACAGTGTTGTCCATCGTGTCGTTATTTGTTGGAGAAAAATTATAAGATGGAAGTTAATCAGCTCTTATTATCCGCCTTATTATTGCTTTACCCAGGCTACCAGGGTGGCAGATAACGTTGACTCTTTGTAAAACGACAATTACCCCCCAAACACGAATTTAATATCGACGTGCGTTGCGATAAGTAGCACGCTTCAATTCTCTGTCAAATATTAGCACGCTTGTCTTCGTTGTCGCAAAAACTATCACGCTTCGGTTTTTCGCTGCGAAAACTAGTACGTTTGTACAAAGTACGAAACATGCTATTCTTCGTGGCTAAGCAGTCGAATATGTTAGTTTTCGTGGTGGAAGGCCAAACGTGCTTTTTTGCGTGGCAAAACCGAAACGTGCTGTTTTTCATAAGAAAACTGAAACGTGCTACTTTTCGGAACGCACGTTCATATGTCCTCAGACTGTATTAATTATTTCTAGACATAAATTTATGTTTCAATAATGAAATGTACTGAATTACAAGAGATTTTGTTATAATATATATGTACACGTGTAAGGATAACGCGGACGACACAGTGAATTTTGCTGGCACAAAAAATTTGCTCATACAGTTCCACTAAGGTAATGACAAACAATACTATTATCATCATATATTTATATCGATAACTTGACTGATAATATTAATAAACCTAGCGTTTCCGCTCGTGGACAAGGTGGAGCTCGCGGTAATCAAAGAAATATACACTACGAGAATAGTAGTACTTATTTTTAATGTAGGGCTTAGATGCACTCGATGAATTACTTATCATTCATTAATTTATTTATATATACACGTATACATAAGGATGTATTCAGAATTACTCGATAATATTACTTTTAATAAATCGATTGTTTTCCTCATTACCAGCATGGTGTAAACTCTTTGTAGCAGCGAAAAGTTCATAGAAATTCATTTTCCAGTGCATCGCTTCGGTGCGTAGTAAAATAAACATTTTTATTAACGCCAAGTTTTAGAGTTCTTCGAGTATGTACAAAAGAGGAGAAATTTATCTACTTTTCGCTGCTTTGATCGATAGGTGGAACTACATCACTGATCCAGTGGAGGTACTTTTCATTCCCATTTTGAATCTGTGGTAGAAATATTTCAAATATACAAAATTGTTGCGCAGATTAGATTCTGTGATGTTAGAACGCGAATTATGCTCACGGGTAAAGAAATTACTTCGCAGACTTCGTATGGATGGTTCTCTCTATTAGAAATCAAAGGAAAACATTAACAACGGCTTTGAAATACGAAGGTTTACCCTGGTTACACTTACTTGACGTATTTGGTCAAAGCATCCACAGTATCAGTTCTAGTTTTTATCATCTAGAATAAAGAGAAACTATTGGAAGCGCATCTTAAGAAGCTCGACATTGTATCTTTTATTATACTACGTGCTATGTACCATTAGAAGCTCATTGTCCTCGTTAATTTCATTCTTCCACTCGTACCTGCAACCGACAATCGATTATCATTTTTAACTCGCGATTGGAATATACTACTTCGTTAAATATCGCTCGCATCGAATTACTTACACCGACGTGATCCCTGGTACGATATTAACGCACGCAGCCAATTTATTCTTCACCAAACCACTGGAAAATTAGAAACGGTGTTTAGGTTTCGAGAAGATCCACGCGTCGAAGGGATGATACCTACTGGGCCAATTTCTTAGCGACTTCTTGCGTAGGGACAGTAACGTACGCCACGGAATGAAGCCCTGCGAGGCTGCTCATATTTTTATAAATATTAGCGTTGATAACTCTGCTGAAACAAACGAGCATAAATAATCCAAAGATTGGTTTGCACGGTGCGAGCGACATTTGTTGCGAATTCTCTGGAGCCGGTATTTAAGCCTCTACTAACTTGAACTTGGCCGCGAATGGGCCGACTCGAACGCAAGTACTCTCGAATCAATATTTCGAATGTGCGAAAGGATAAAGTTATTCAAATATTGCAGAACTATCTTGAGAATTAATTTACTAGCATCTTTCGTTTACTACGTTAAGAATCATTTTCGTCTCCTCAGAGTTTTCTTTTCAAATATTTAGCGCATGCAATTGAAAAAAATTCCTCATTGCCAGTAGTTTCACCGAAGTATTTAATGAAGATGAATTAATTTAATTGAACTTCATCAGATTGCAATTTTCACGTTACGTTTTATCCCAACGCGCTCGTGTAAAAGGTGGAGGTTTAAAAAAACTGACACACGCATGATTACAGTGTTTGTACGCCTTATATTTAAATATAATGACAATATAGTACGCAGATTTGCACGAACTGTGGAAGACACGGATTTTTACCTTACTGCGTAAAATCACATAAACATTAAGTGTCAATTAATGTTTTTTTTTAGAGTTCTTCACTACACACACTGTAGCTCGTTTAAGACTCCATCGAAATACATAGATAAATAGATGGAATTACCGCGTTGGGCGCTCGTTAAACTATCTTAATTTAAATACGTGGAAGATTACGATTCTTAATTAGGATTTCTACGGTACCTACGGACAAACTTAACGCACACTGCCGTTCATAAGTATTAGGACATCCACTCTGTGTGGAAACATTGTGAAGAGTGTTGGAAAATTGAAGAACTCCAAGAAATTTTACATCATTTGTTGTTTTAAATTAAAAGCAATGAGAAGTATTCAATCTGAACCAAATATCAAATTTTCTGCAAATACAGCAAGTGTTCTAATTAGGGGTGGGTTCGAAGCTAATTTTGAAATTTTCTGAACTCGAATCCGAAATATTGTAATTTTGAAAACTCTCGAAGCTCTTTCTTTTCGAATCGCGAAGAAATTGCAAAGTTTCGAGTTCTCAAAACTCGAAATTTTCTTGTGTTTCGAGGTTCCGACGCCTCGAGGGAACCACCCCTTGTCCCAATATCTATGCAAGGCACTGCGTTTGTCCCTAGTCACTCGAGTCAAGTGCACACCTTAAACCAAATTTATTTACATAAAAAATTTATTCCTGGCGAACGAAAACTGGGATGAAAAATTAACGAGTTTCTTTAACGAAAGAGTTAACAATCAATTGGAATCCATTCTATTCTATTAGATCCATATATCCTTCGTCTGTTGTTAGATAGTAAATTTAAACGAGCCTCTCGGAAGCCAAACTGATCGACCGTGTGAAATAAAAAGTAGGGAAAATTCACGAATTAAAGTCACACATTGGGGGAAATAAAATTGAGAAACTTGGAGAGGGTGGAGTTGAATCTGTTTGGCATCCGAGAAGCTCGGTTATCCTCGATTTTTGGGATATTTAGTTCGGCAAGTAATATTCCCTGGGGATATACTCTGGCTTTGGACTGCTCGGCTCGATTCCAAGCAACTCCCCCATGAATGCGATGTAAGTGATCGCCAAGCGCAGGGTTTCGATCCTCGAGAGCCGTTTCTCGTACGCGAAAGTCGGTACCTGAGATAGGAGAGCCACATGAACTTTAAACAAACTCTTGAAATTAAATTTTAGAAATATATGATCAGTAATTTTAAAATATATAATATAAATTTTAGAAATATAAGATATAGTTGACCAGAGGTTTTCAAGTCTGGGATCGTCTACTATTATTATAAATTGTTGCTACTATTATTATAAACACTTGCAAATGTCTGAACTATTCATATACATCTTTAATACTCGGTTTAAAATAGTTATATGAGTTTTCTGTGGAAATGATTTTCAAGGACCTGGAAGAAGCTATCACGAGTGATCCTTTAACAATCTAGGATGTAGGAATAGCAGATAGAATATGGAAATATAGACGAGCCCAGACTTGAGCGTCGGCATGCACTTGAAACTCACTTTTCTGCGTAACTTGTCGAAAGCTTCGTTCAGATTGAACATCCTGCGTCTCTCGCGGATATTCGCGGCTCTTCTTTGCGAAACAGTGGCCACGCGGCGTCTTGGCTTTTTGCTGGTGGACGACGGAAGATTCGGGGATCTCCCATTAGACGTGTACCGACTGAAATCATCCCCAGCGATGATTAAACAGATTGTTTGATCAATTTCCAACGGTATATATTCTCAGGGATATTTAGTGTATTTTTCCAAAATACTTTACTCTAAATTTTATATAGATATTATATCAAAGACTTCTAGCTCTCTGTATTTATAAATGCATCAGTTTAGTATAAAAATAAAAAGCTTCAAAAAAAGTAAAAAACCGTCTTCTTTTTCACTAACGGTATAACGAAACATGAAGCTACTGTTCTCCGACGCTTTATTTCTTAAAATCCTTCAGTTCTGATTACCTCTGGTGCAGCAGCGCACAAGGCTGCCTGTACAATCCGTGATCATTTACATGGGGGTGCGTGGGCGGCGGTGCTTGGTACAGAACGGAACTGTCCCACACAGGATAGCTTCCGAGCTCCCCGCTCACGTATTGCGACATGTCCGCTGTAATCACCTATTTCATTTACTTGCGTTTATTTTTACTTGTACCGTGCTTATTAATATCAGCGAGCAACCGCGAAAATTAACGTTTTTAATTCAATAATTAATTCATTTCTGGATATTAATTCTGGTATATAAGACCGGTTTTTTTAAATTTAAAAATCGGGTTTTAAACAATAAAAACCGGTTTTTAAAAATGGACAAACCCTACAAAGGAACCAACCCAAAGTTGTTAAATTAACAAAATTAAAACCTTTAGAACCCCCCAATAGCAACCCCCTCTACAAATATCCAAATTGCAGCTTCGACAATGCGAATTCCTTCCAACACAAAATTATTAAAAATTAGATTTTAAGAGCACTTTTAGTCGTTCGTTATACCCACTGGTGCTTGATTTCCATTAATCTCCCACAGCGGTTCGGTGTAGCTCATATCCCGCGCGTTCTGTCCAGCGGAAGAGCGTGCTCGGGAAGACACTTTGTTAAGGAAAAAAAAAAATAGAAAAACAGCCTCTCGCGCGCGAAAATCTCGTGATTAAAGGTTCGCCGGCGAGTGCCACCCTTGATCTAAGGACGTCCAAGTGACTCGCAGGATAATCGGGACCCTCTGATTGGGAACCCGCCCCCTTTGGAAGCCACCCTCTGCGACCACGTTTGTGCACCACTCCCGGACGCCTGCGTCGTGGTCCCGTGTTTCTATTGGATCGTCTCGCCCTGCGCGACCCTCCGCGAAGCGCGGGCGTTGGACGAGGGGGCCGGGAAGGGTGGAGCCAGCGAACAACCCCCATGATTTCGCTTCGTCTCGTAGGGGTTGACTGGCGATATGGGAGATTATCGACCGTGGTGTTTTAAGGATAGGTAAACTAAACGTTTGCAATTTTGGTGGATAGGGTATTCTCGATATTACTTCCTCCCTTTTTTATTTTTGGAAATTGGGCTCTGCATGTTCGCGGAGCATGTGCAGTGAAATTGTTATGTCGTGGTTTGCGGGGGCTTTTTTTTATATTTGCTGGATAGCTTTGGTGAGTACCTTGTCGGAGATAGGTCTTAAGTATTCTTTTATTAGGCTTCAGTGGTTTTTTTAATCAAAATGTTAAACGTTTTTAATTAAACGATTAATTCATTTTTACATATTAGATAAATTAATTTTTTACCAATTGATAGATCTAATTAAGAGACGTAACTTTTGTCTTGAAACTTGTTTTCTATCTCTTACAGTTCGCAAGTTATAACACAAAAATGGAAAAATAGCCAAATTTTCAGGGGTCAATTTCACCCCCTCCGAGCAAATTTGGGTAGGAAACAAAAATTGCGTTGCAATCAGGAGGAAATCCCTTGCATCGTCACAAAGTTTCAGAATTTTTTTAATTTTCGGGTTCGGGATCTTCTCTTGTTAGATCCACTGTTTGACCACCCTTCCTCGGTGCTTATTTCTCAGAAGGATTAACAGGTTTTTCATTTATCCCGCTCGTGAAGGCACAATGCGGCACGTGTACTCAATGGAGTGCAATGGTCTGGTAAAGTCATCCCATTAACACATTATACTCCCTTATCAACTCACAAATCTGTGCGTTAGAATTGAAGGTTTTAGGAATTCCATGTTTCAGCAAGAACAGAGCCAGCGCGAGTTGTGTGGAATCTGTGAAGTATTCCACACTTGAAATTTTGCTATGTATGGAATTCCACACTGGGGAATTTGGAAGGCATTTTACCATTTTTTATTTTTTGTTCGCTTGGAAGGCATTTTACCATTTTTAATTTTTTTATTTGCTTGTAAGGCATTTTACCATTTTTTATTTTTTGTCTGCTTGGAAGGCATTCTACCATTTTTTATTTTTTGTTTGCGCGCTACTGTTTTTACCCCCCCGTCTCCACACTCGGGAAAAATTTGCTCCGCCAGCTCTGAGCACGAATGCCACCAGATTTATTTTCTTGAGTAAATTGATCCCCGAAAAGAATAACGAAACACGAGGCGAAAGTTGCCTTTCTGCAAATGCTCACGCCCCGCGATAGACGCGCATCTCTTCAAGTTCAGATATCAATTTTCTCGTTCGCCGAGTGTCAGTTTCGGGACAAATTGCTCCATAAATCGAGCCCCGTAACAGGATCACTCAAAAGGCCGTAACAAAGTCTCCTCGGAAGGGTAGCATATTGTTGAACGGAGGGGGTGTGCCCCCAGGAATTAATTAAATAGATATTAGCCGATTCACTTGACGCGAATTCTCCCTACGGGCGCGTATAAACATCGAGTGTACTCTCTGCGTGTCAAATCGCATTGTGTTTGCTTGGAGGGGCGGCGAGTGCATAAAGTTATTAATATTCAGCCACGAGCAGTCATCCTATCAGAGATCATCCCCTTTTCCTTGTCACTCTCCACTGTCACTCTGTTATTGTTGCAGATAAACGTTTGCATTGTGCCACTTTGCCTTAAAATAACAGTAGACTCCCTTCGTTTCAATAGATTTTAAATTATAAAGGACACGCCCTTAATTGGGCCTAGTTGCAGAAAGCTACAACCCCCAAAATAACAAAAAATTTGTTAAACGCAGCATGGATCGCAGAATTTTGTGATCTTTATTTTGCAAAAAATTACCAACAAATTAAAACTACCAAGCCATAGTTCCATTTTAAGATTAAAAAACAAAAGCTACAGAAAATTTTAAATATTAATTATACTACTGGCTATTAAATAACCAATTCAAAAATATTGTGAAACAATAACGAGAAATAGTACATACCCAATAGAAATAAAGCTACTTTTCTTTAACAATTCAAATGTTCAAACTAAATTTACTCAGTTATTTATAATAATTAAATATTATTCAATTCTATCCTTCAGGGTGGGTATGAAGTGGATTAGGAATAAAACCCAGAAGCTTACTGAAAGCTGAGGCTGAAGAAGTGGAAATAAATGGTAAACAATTTGACGTTCAAAATTTGGCCCTTCTATTTCCATTTACAATAATTTCGCTCGCTTGATACATGGCGTGTTATATTTTACAGGTTTGTGTCCTCTCGCTGTGTCGGTGGATCTTTAATTCGAGTCCAGTACTATGCACTATATCCATAACTGCAAGCTGACGCTTCGGATCGATGCCCCGAGCGTCGGCGCTGAAATGCCTCATGTCTGAATTTCGCAGCTTTTCTGCAATGAAGGATATTCGACGTAACGCGAAACCGGGGGCAGCAACTTTCCCAAGAATTTCCTTTGATTTTCCTTTTTACGTTCTTTAAATTCAATTGGACTAAACTACACCCTTTACAAGTTATTTAGGGGGTTGTACCTAGTTAGGCGGCCGAAAAGAGGCGAATGTTTGTGAATTTTTTTTTGAAAAAGCGAAAGCATATATTTTTACAGAACTTTTTGCACTTAAAAGAGGAACATTTAAAGAACATTTGGTAATTTTTTACCAAAGACATCCAAGAAGCCTTTTTAAAAAAAGTGGCCATTTTAGTGGAGGCTGTCTTTGTAATTGCACAAATAAGTGACGAATATCCGCGATGACGTAAAGGGTCGCAGAAGTCAGATCATCCCCCTGCGATGCACGTGTTCGTTTGATCTAATTCTGATGCGTTCCTAACAATGGTGGGGCCCCGCAACGGGGTCACGCTGCTTACAGAAATTATGCGATTTCGTCACAGGGGTTTCCACCTTTTCTCAATGGCCCGCTGCTTATTACACGGATTTGTCACGGATTTCCCTGGAACGGGGCAAATTCGGCACTGCCGCCAACCTGCTCCATTTAAGCGACTCTGACAAAAGTGTCGGCACAGCTCAGCCTATTTTCGATATCCAGATGCACCCTCACTATTTATTATTATTCAAGCTCAACTCCTAAGTCTTTACTTTCGTCCAATACTCTTTTCCTTTCAAATCACCGTTCGAAAACCTGCTCACTAATTTCCTCAGTATTCCTTTCAAATTTGTAATTCAGTAATTTCCCGCCACTAAAAACTTTCCTCTGACAAGTATTTATTACTTCAATAATGGCTAATTTCTTTTCGAGGGGGAAGGATAGAAACAGTTACACAAAATTGTCCTTTCATTTTAACATAACGTGATATAATAACACAGATCATACATTTTAATGAATCTATTAAAAATACACATTTTCTTCTCCACTTCCGGAAGATTTGGCGGGACGAAACTGGCGCGCCTTTCTTCACTTCCTGTTAGCTAACTTCCGCCCACTCAGTCGCGCTTAGTCCTCCGCTGTGGTGTTGGAAATTTGTCGCGAATCAATTAAAAATCGTGTTTAATGTGTACTGCCGATATGTCGTTGCTTGAACGTTGGAGGGAAGCTAGAAATAATGCCATAAGAACGAGGAGGTAAGGCGTCTTTAATCAACTTTATCGAAGTGTTAAGTCTCGTTGCATTGTGGCTTCGTTTGGTAGCAAGTAACCTATTCCACCGCGAAATTTCAATTTATTCAACTTCGTTATCGCTTCGCGTTCCATCGGTATCTCTCGTGGCTTACCGGTACATCGGCCAATCACGGTCGTGAATTTATTTCCGACTCCGAGATTTCCCTCATTTGTACTCGTTCCGTGGTACGAGCAATATTCGCCGAGGACTGCTTCTTACGTTAACTTCTTCCGTGCAACAAGTATTAAATTCGGTGATTGGAGACAGCGACAAGAACAGTTCTCCAAGATGTTCTTCGACTTGAATTTACTGTTTGCTTGGAGAAAAAGTGAGTGGATAATTTATTTTATGTCGTCTTGTTAAAATCGCTGCACAGCAATGACCTCGTTTCGAATCTTTACTCTTTTATGAATGCCAAGCTGCCAGCAGTTAAATAGCAAGCAGCAAGTTACATTCTTGCGCGCTGTAGTAAGCATTTTTCGAATTAGTTAATAGTTTTAAATATTGAAGCTGCGAATAATGAATTAAATAATTGTTATATTCGATTATTCGAACCATTCCCCGTACGAATAGTCCCGGCTTTCGTACGGGGTTCGCGAGAGTTAACGCACGGACTCCAAGATCTTCTAACGACCTAACATTTCCAACCAATCGCGTCCGTAGTTTCCTTTGTAATTTGAATTTGTAATATTTCGCGAATAAGATCTTCCCTTCGATAATTGAAATAAACTTTCCTCAATTATTACTGATTCTATGAAAATAATATCGAGCGAGTTCTTATTGCGCTACAAATAGAGATGAAGTAGGGAAATTAAATTTTTCAATCTTTTTATTTTACTTCGACATTTTATGAATATACACGTAAATTCTAAAAGCTTTCTTTCACCTTCGATATCTCAGTCGTCACTGACGGGTGTTTTCGTAGTACGTAGCGCGGGGTTCGTTACATTACAGCTCGTTTAGAATAAAATACATTAAATATATTAGCAAAGGAATGGAGGAATACTTGTCAATGTTTAAAAAATATTTTCGTATCGGAACTCTACAAAATTACAGCCACATTTACATGGGAATGTTCGCTTGCTATATTAGAACAAATGGATCATTTAAAGTGTTGGAATCTTAACTATTCTATTAGTTGTACATACGTCTATTAAAACTACGAGACTCGACGTTAAGAAAACTGTGAAATTCTTATCGAAACAATACTTCGTTTAAATAAGATCTACATGGGCACGGAATACGTTGTACACACTCGGAAATAAGTTAAAGCGAAGCTCACAATTCCATGTCACTTACTTGCAAACATGATACGTAGAGTGTTCTGCCCGATTTCGTCGCCCGAAATATTTTCTCCGCTCGTGAAATTGGAAGCGAAAGTATTCTAAATAAAAATTAAGAATATCTTTAGGGCAGAGTAAACACCTCGGATGATGAAATTAAGCTGAACTTTTACTGCTAAAAATACATCTATATAAAACCTCATAGCACCTTGAATATCCGCGATCATTCTGTAACCACAATTATATCTCTGTAACCATCAACTGTTATATTTTCTTTGACGAGAAGCATTCTTAAGAAAAATAGTGTATATCCTCTATTTTCGTAAAGCAATCTGTAGGATATTTGCATTGACCTCTGAAGCATTAGTATTTGTACACTCATTGCAGCTTTTCTACGACACATCTCAATCCCGGTATACGCAAAGTAAGTCAGAAACGTGTATCGAAGCTAATATCTTCTCTTTCTGCTCCAAGAAAAATTGCCGCTCTTGGTTCGAACTCATATCACCTTATCTTCTAATGTGCTATTAGCGTATTAGCGTTGCACATACTTTATCTACAAAAATACTATCGTGTCAGTACATATGTACATAGAAATGTCAACACAGAAAGAATTAGTACACTGGAAAAAGCGATAAGTACAAAATTGAATAACTAAACGGGGTGGAATGTCATTGCTGCTACGCCGGTTTCGATGTTCTTGGTAAACAGTTCTCTATAAAACAGCAATGGAGAGGAGTTCGTATGTTCAATTAGTAAACGAACGTTGACGAAGTAAACGTATCATTAAAATAAAATTGCTCTAGTACTTGTGCTCTCAAATGATTAAATTCGCTTTTAATATTACTAATAATGCGCACATTTGTTTTTCGATATAGTTACCGTCGTTTTCAACTATTTCGCTAGCCCTTGTTCCTTATACATCAAACAACAACTTTAAGATACAACGTGCAGCGAGTATATCTATTGTTAGCTATCTAAAAAGAATTGGATTCCAAGAGTTAGAAAAAGCTGTTCCATCAGGAGTCAAGATATTCCTTCTCCTCCTCTTGGACATTGAACCCAATTGTCACGCTAGAATTGTCCGTTAAGCTGCCTGCCACGGTCAGAATTGGCTCCTCCGCGCTTACTACGGTCGTAGCAGACGCCTTCGGTTCCATCATGCACTGTTTCCAATTTTCTAAATCCTTATCGGACATGTTCGAAAGCGAGCTGAGCTTCGATGCGCATTTGTAACTGAAATTCGTCTCAACCTTGGACGCAGCGGTTTTCGGCGCAGAAACACTCTGCGAGCGGGAGAAATTCTTTCTCTTGTAGCTGCTAGAAGAGTGGAGCTTTTTTTGTTCCTGCGTCGTCTCTGTATCTTTACTTCTCTGGCTTCGTTCTGTACTGAAAGAGTCCGCCTTTTGAAATGTGAACGGGTTTACTTTGTCAGACACGGAGGAAACGGGCGTGTTGTCCGCTTCCTTGATCCTGACATCTTCGTCTGCTATGTCCATACTTTCAACAAGGAATCTAACGGAGCAACAGCGCGAAACAAACGGGTCAATCTCGTGCATAGATGTTAATTTAAATAGTTTTCTAATAACACCAACCTTCCAATTTTCTTGTAACTACCACTGCACTTAGCGCTCGAGTTTTCCTTCTGCTCGAATATCTGCTTAACATCCTGTTTCTTGTCTTCTTCGGTCTGCTTCAATGTTATCGTGTGATCCTCGTCGTCGTCCATATTGTCGATAGGGAGTTCATCAGCGCGTATGATTTTCTGCAAATTACTACCGAAACCCGCTCCGAAACCGTATTTCTGAATCTGGCCGTCCTCGTTGCTGTAATAGTCTGTGTACGACACGCTGCCGCGACTTTCTCTGTGGTCCTGATCAATGTTCATACAGAACTCGTTGAAGTCAACGTCCAGGCAAGCGGTGGTTGGGAATTTCGGGCCCGCGCTGAAGCACTGCACTCTGGAATGTAGATTAAGCGACAGTTTCTACACGTTCTCCACGAATCCTTATACAGCCTTCTCGTTGAAGCTGGGATTAAATATTACACACCCCTCGTTGCTAATTAAACTTATGGACATGCTGCATTCTTCTGTCGAGGTTGGCGCAGGGGACGAGGGTTCGGAGGATAGGAACGACTGTGGCTCGCTACTCCATCCAGTACCTAAGATAATAAAATCATCACAGCATACTTTGAACTTTCCGAACTTCGTGAGAGCATTCTTCAAGGCTGGCGCTGTTTTATATGGCACTCACTGTTAGGGCTAGTTGGCGACAACTGGTTCCTTATGTCGCAAGATTCTCCATCGTTTGAAGACTTATACTGTATAGGAGTCGGTGTGATATACCTACCAAGGAGTTGTTCAATCGTTATTCAAAGCTACGTTACGCTAAGCTTCAAAAGCAACGACACAAAGTCTCTTAAACTACAGCATCGAAACTTCAAAAGAACTGAAATCCCTTGAAGGCTAGATCCCTGTTCTGCTAGACGGCACAAACTTAAAGAAAATGAATAAACTTAATACTCACAAGGGTAGTTCACTTAATTTCTTACGGTACCTGACAGCTTCCAGGTCGGAAGAGTGGTACTCGCGACTGATCCCCCCGATACTGAGAGTTTGATTAACCGACTCGTGTGTCGATCCACCGGGCGATGGATACTTCGGTGGCGAAGAGGCAGGCGTTCGGAACAGAGGAGCGCTGGTCATCATGTCTAAGAAGGAATCCAACTGACGAAGCGACAATGCATTGTGAAGCGTCTCCAAGGGTCTTATCGGAGGCACGCCGCCGAAACCTTCTATCGCTGATGGATATAACGATGGAATCAGTACGATTAAGCTGGACACTATGCTTCCCGAATACCGCTACTTACCAGCGACGGCGGATGTGTGGTGAGGAACCATGTCCTTCAGATTCGGGGCACTCGAGGATCCACTAATAACTGCGGTGCTGAACAAGCTGTTCGCTGATCCTGTCAGCTTCTTGTTGACGTTGTAGCCCAACAGCTTGAAATAACTCATCTGTCCGGAGATACTGTGACGGTGGCGCCTTGCTGTGCAGGTAGGGTCAGGTTGAATGATTGAAGGTCGTGTGTCTGGAGATGAGAAGGATCGTTGAGGCTGGAGGCGGGAGAATGGTGCACGTGGACACTTGGGACGGTGGTCGGGCTTGCGAGAAGTATCGTGAACGTCACAGACATTACAATTGTGCACAGGGGATGTATGACAAAGCGTACTACTATGATCCGGTGTGTCTACCAAGTTACTATGCTGGCGGAGATTCACACTGGCACAAGACCAACGTCTACGTGACCGAGAACGGCTGACTGAGGAACTATTAATTGAACAGATCGAATCAACGAGAGGGAGGATGTCAGACGTCGCGTTCAGATTGGGACAGGATATCGTTCTGGTTGGCATACGTGTATTAGCAACCACAGATCCATCATCGAATGCCGATTGAATCGATCTCCACCTCTGCTTCTTCTTGGATACTTGGCATTCGCACACAGACGGATGACTGTGCATTGACTCCGAGCAAAAGTTAGGATTCTGTCCCTCGAGATACTCGGACTGTTCTCCTTCGGGGGATAAAGTGAATGAGCATGGATCTGGATCAGTCGCCGGCTGACGGAACTCTTCGACATTTCCGCAACTATCGTTTGAGGAAACACTGCAAGAAGAACGATTGGACTCTTCGTGGCGTGGGTGGAAGTAACAGGAGCAATTAAAGAACTTGTGCGAAAGAGAGCGAGCGAAGTAAATGTCGAAGTTTGAGCGTTCCACAGGTGGCAGGTCTTTACTTCGCAGAATCAGCTCGGACACGTTGCAATTGTAACAAATACATTTGGACACATAGGGGGATAACGAGCGGGATCGTTTTCCTGCTTTGCTCTGACCTGCTGTCGTCTTTGGAGTTCTTTCGCGCGAGGATAACAGAGGGGATAGCTTTGGCCACGGATTGGTTTGCGGCGAACTCGTGGGCTCTCTAAACTCACCGTTACACTTGACGCAAGGGAGAATCATCTCTGAACGAGAACGTCCGTATTTCTTACTTTGAGAACGTAGCTGAAGATCAGCCCCTTCGGGATCGAGACATGTTGGAGAATAAACTGTAGGAACTGGGAGCACGATACTCGTGACATCCGAAGCTCGGTTGTTTGGCGAGACTAGAGGAGTATTGTGTAACGTCACCAAAGGTGTCGAAATGGAGATTTCGATCGAAGGAACAGGTAACTCCGGTGAACTGAAGGAATGAGACAAGACCACCGACTTATCCATAGGCACGTGCAGCAAAGCCTGGCTAGGTCCCTCTACACTGCGCTCCGTTACATGCTCATCTGTGTGTTGCATGCGTATTCATGGATGAAACGATGCAGTTAGAATGAACAAATGGCGATGTACCAGCAGGACGGGTTGTAAAGGAGGGATAGAAAAGAAAAGAAAAGAAAAAGAGACTATTAAATAAATCCATCACCCAAGAAATAAAATTAATCATTGGCAAGAACCTTTCGCTACATCGATGGATCACTTATTCAATTTTATACTCTAGAAGCTATGATTTCTTACGAACAATTGCCAAGCTTTTCATCGGTATTCCAAAAAGCTCAAATCCATTAACTAGATATCGATTAATACTCAACTTTAAATACATCTTATCTCACAAATTTTAACAGAGTCTTTCGTACTTTTCTTTTTCTGTTACTCTATGTTCTTTAGTATAAAGAGTCCTGTTAATTTAAACGATTCGTACTGATCTTTCGAAGAAAGAGTATTTACATCACTGAGCTATTGCAAATGATGTTTCGAAGACAAGATTCGTTACCAATAAAGGAGCAAAATAACAGAAACATAGAGGAAACGACGTATACTTTAACCTGCTTGCAATTAAAAGGCACACATTTGGTTAGTGTTATACACACATGGCACACGATAGCCATGCAACCCGTAAGCCAACCAGACAACATCAATTTAAATACAGAAACACTCTACCGATGATTACTGCGGTCACACATTTCTACAATTGATGGCAACTAAAGGTTTTAGAAGCTTTCACACACTTGCACTTTAGTTCCTACCCTAGTTTAGTCTAATTCACATCAAAGTTTTCATCGCCGTCGCAAGTCGATGCGATTAAACAGAAATCTGGAGACTAAATTTGATTTGTGCTTAGAATTTCTAACACCGATGACACGATAAAAGAATGTACAAGTTTTAATACGATACTTTTGTCAGATGATATGACAAAGGAAAGATAAATGATAAATACGAACGTCTTAAACAGAACATTGATTTCATTTGTAAAGAAATGTTGCGAAGCTTTAACAGAGAGTACGGAAGTCACGTAACAAAAACACCCATTAGCACTAACTAAAATGAATGTAATATTAAAGTAATGTACTCGAAAGTGCGATACGAGAAAGTAAATATATGTTGTTTAAAAAATGGTAAACAGATGAACCCATGAATGATATGCAATGAGATCCACATGTTAACGAGTACGTATGTATGAAGAGAAGCGAACATGATCTTAGAAAGTAACTAAGCACTGTTAATTGTGAATTTTAATGGAACAGTGAGCTTAGGAATGAAGGAATCAGGAAGGCGGCTGAATGAGGCACACTCAGTACCAGCGTGTAACTCAAACAGTCACCGACATAAATTAGTTGGCTTCCACGCGCACAACTATCGCTGAGCAAAGAGTTATTTCAACTGAATTCCAGCTATTTCAGTCTAATTCTACCTGCGCTCTTGTTCAATCACTTCTGTTACACCAGTTCTGGCTCGTATGTTATATTTCAACCAGACAGCCTCTAAATTGTTATTAAAATATCAACTCTACTCCTACAACAATACCATGTAAGACGAGAGCGAAACATAAATCTCTCTCGTGCGCTACATTATCTGTAAAAACGGAACTCAAAAGAAAGTGATACTCGGTAACGCTAAAAAAATAATGCAATATTAAGGATCGGGTGTGATTTAATTCTACGGTCACTATGGCACGCTCTAGAATAATTCAAATGCTTCATAAAAAAGAAAATACTACGGTACTAGTAATACACGTGAAGATGCTACATTCATCGAAGGAGTAAAAAAGATGCAAATCGCAGCAGACGTAAGACGCAACCAAAAAGTTACTATCGCAAAAGCGAAGATCAGTCTTTAACAATTTATGCGTCTCGTAAGAAAATAGCAAGGGAATTCTCTCCTATTAAACTAGAAAGGTACATCAGACTTTATGGAAAATCCTGCAACGATCATCGGCCCAAATAAGGCAACGCAAATGCACTCTTTTCAATGTCATCCTGCTGAAATTGTAACAGGAAGTCTGAGTGACATACCTTCTTTGTTGACCGCGTCCAAGCTCTGATACTGCAGCTTGTCCGCAGCTATAAAAAGACATGAAAAACACCAAGCTTTTTGACAAAATCTGACCGTAAATTTCGATCGACCATAAATCTCCCCCAACAAGAATGAAGCATTAAAAATGAGAAGATCAATGAGAACCTTCAAGCGACATAACTTTACACTGCTCTTCGTTGTAATGACACTCTACTGCGTTTAGTTATTCCGACATTATTTGTCCAGAGCTATACGATAACTATTTACAAAGGCGTCTCTTAATCCATTGTTCGAAGCAGGGTTTACTCCTGCCCCTTTAGTCAAAAAGATAAGTACTTATACATATCACTATCATGCATAACCAGAGATATTAACCTCGATTGATTATTGCCAGTACAAGATCTGTACTACTGGCAAACACTGAGACGCACTTACCTTTCTCAGGCTTATCTTGTCTTTGGTGGTCGTAACTACGTGCACGTGGCTCAACGATCCCACTTCTTTCTGCGTCACGTCGTTGACGTTGACTAGCAGCTAACTGACTGCCAAGCCTGGCTGCTTCGTGACCTGCCACGGTCCTGGCACTGAACAGTGACATTATTCGATCAGTCGCAGAAACTACTTTACCATTCGGTATTCTTCATTCCTATAGACCTGATTGGAATTGGCGCGGAGCTTTGAAGGAAACCGCTGTCGAATGGTTCGTCCATCATGTTAGGATCCAGATCCATCATATCGACAGCTCTGCTAGTTGTCGGGCTATCCATCATTGCATCCACAGCGTCAGTTTCCGTCACTTGTGGAGGTGTGTCCTTGATTTGTCGATAGGAGATGTAAATACAGGCTTCAAACATTCGGCGATCATCGCTAAGGCAATTTATACGTACAGTTTGTAACGGCTGGTTCATGAAATCGTCTTCTAAAATTCCTAGCTCCACGTCTTCTTCCTCTATCCGTGCACTGCATTGAGAGATGCTGTCTTGGGCAGAGCCAGCACCCCCACTTTCACCCTGGATGTATACTCGATTACAGTGTTTGATGGATTTGTAAATATCGAACGAAAGCATTCGTTACATGAATTACTTACGATATTGTGGCTGCTTTCGTTGCGAGAATGAGGTCTAAATCCTGGTCCTGGTGGTAAGTTCTTTTGTACGCAACAGTTAACACCAGGACTGAAATGCAGCTCAACGTGGAAACGTTCTTCGCTGCTAGGATCTTTAGTTGGATCTTCGTACAACATGACTACAATCTGTGACATGTAATTTAACTCGGAAACCATGCTTACATACTCCATAGCCCTGCGCCATTGCTCATCTTTTATTACCTGTTATCAACATACCAGATATGATAATTATCTGTAACGGAAGAGATATAAGAAGTAATAGCCATCACTTACGTCAAGTAAACCACCGTAGCGTAATACAGTTAATAAAGAATGCACGTGACTTTCACTTGTAAAGTAAAGTCTTGTTCGAACATGTCTACCAGGGCTCGAAACACCATGGGAGTACCTGAAATATTTATAACGATGTAAATACGTAGCCAAAGCGTAATACGAATCTCAGTTTACCTCGGATTGAGTCTATTCACTGTTTCTTCTCCGGATTCTTCAATATTTCTCTGCAAATCTGCTCTTATTTTCTTCAAAAGGGGAGTACAGATACCTTGCCCTATTGTCAGCTTCTCTTGCACAGTTAATCCGTATTCCTATCGCAAATTTATGGATATGAATACACAAGTGTAGCGAATGCGAATGATTAAAGTAGATCGGAATCGCTAAAATTGTAAACCTGTGGTATGACAATGTCCGCTAGGTATTTGGAGTAAATGTACAATTCCTCTGCATGCTCGAATTGCAACGTATGATTATTATGTTGCAAATCATACTTTATGCAGTCGTAAATATCCGGGATTTTTGATATATCGAATCTCTTGTGTTTGGTACAGAAATCCTTCTCGATCTTCCCCCATCGACGACCCATTAACTCCCAAGTTTCGCCATGATAAAGAATCGCATCTGAATACATTTCACAAGCGATTATAGATTCAACATACAGTTACGCACGGACACATACCTTTCGTTTTTGGATCATCCTTCTTAATGCGCACGATGTCCATTAGCTTTTGGATTAGAATGTGCACATGCTGGCAACATCGGACAGGATTTTTAACGAAGTCCAATGCTGCGTTAATGCTCAGCGCGTTTCCAGGATTTATTTGTTCCCTGTCCTCGCGAGTGAAGTCTCTATCCTGCTGTAGTAGCTCATGGAGTCGTGTCTTTACCCTGCAACAACGCTCGATTATACTTTACCGAAAGCCTGACGATAAAGCATCGTAGAAATGGTCGTACGTACATATTTTGGTATTTACTACTGTCGCAATCATTGTCTAAGAGGCCGTTAGTATTAGCACTCTTAACCATCTGTACCAATATGGGCGTCAATTCACCCTCCAACGCAAGTAAACCCTTCGCAAAGGCAGCTGCGGTCATCTGAACTCTCCCTTCGTCGCTCGCATAAATCTTCAGGTCGTGGCGAAAGGTCGAATGGAGTCGAAGTAAACCCAAACCTTGAGCACCGGCGTAATCACCTATGTACGTACAATAGAGATGTTGTAAAAGAGTGGAGCACGGTGATAGAAATAAGACATATCATTAATTTCCAACAGATATGGAGAATGAATGTGATCCTATGGATGATCTATGTTCGGGTAAAGAGATATATCATAACGGATTGCTATAAGAATAATTAATTACATTGTCGATTTGCATACATATAGACATGTTTAGTTAATCACGATACGTTGATATTCGCTGCTGCATTATATTTTTTCACTGACATCGCAGAGACTTTACGATAAGCCATTGCATTCATTTGTTCAGTTTGATGAAATGAGAAATGCCCGTGGTCGCTTATGAGAGGATACGTGTAGAGATACGTATGCCATGTAACTTTCGGATGATTCTGCATGAACAGTCAAACACCACTAACAGACCTATTAAAAGATAGGACAGATAAACATCGAACGCTACAAAATGTATAAAAGCAGCTACTGTCGAACTGTGAGGCATTTCGTGGTGATAAAGTAGAATACACATAGAACTAGCATAGAAACAGCATCTCCTGTAAATGCCATGGATACCTCTCAAGCATTCACTTAACGAAACTCGTAAACAGTAAGAATTGTGTAAGGACTTAATTAATTACGCTATTACTTCCAACTTACTATTTCTATGCATCGTAACACAATCTACAAACAACTACAAACAAGCGTTGATTCAGAATAAAAAGTTACCGTGGCTTGGTAACATCTCTGAGTCTTCCTCTGAAATAATATTTGAAATTATCTATGAATCAGACATTTTTTTTTAAAGAGGTAAGGTATTTGCTATCCTTCAACTAAAACGAGGTGACAAACAGAGTTCGATTTAAAACATGAGATTATGGTATACCCATTACGCTCGTAAAATGTTGGTATCGAATAAATACCTCGGGTTGGCAAATTCAAGTGCCTAACGAATAAATGTGAGCTCTATGCCGTAGAATATTTTATGTACGTGTATACGCGTACATATACATTATGCGGAATTTTAGCAGTAACATATTATGCGTACGCTTAAATGACCAGTTCGGACAAAAGATAAACCCAGCGCCGAAGTTCAGGCAATATATGAAACTTAGTACGAGAAACAATCCTTCATGACACATGAATTAACTTAAAAATGAGCATGAGAAGCGTATGAACATAAGATACGAACCACTAAGGTGTCTACCTTGTCCACCAGGGTACATGCAGCGAAATATTCTTCCCAATTCCTCTGCTTGAATACGACCAGCCGGTGTTAACTCTCCGCCCCATTTTAAAATCAGGACAAGGGATGGTTCTCCGAGGCGGTCTGGCAAGACATAAGAAACACATCGTCAAGTTTGTTAATATTATTTACTTAGTGCGACGCAACTGAAAGAAACGAAGTATATTATCCTTTGTACCATCATCCGAGGAACTTCCTCTTGGCCTTCCCCTGGGTTGATATTTCATTTGTACCTTACGGTTTATCCCTGAAAAGTGGCCATACCTACGATACGATGTTGGGCTTTTAGTATGCGTTCGGGTTCAATTGTTTGCGAGATAAGTAACGCTTACATTTCTAAAACGCTTTTCAATTGCTCAAGCTTCCCTTGTTTCTCCTCCAATTCTGGTCCCGCAGCCCGGTGCTGTATCTCAGACAGTAAACTGCGCGCAGTGTCTAATATTTCTTGCAGCTGCTTAGGCCGCTTCAATTTGATGTGACCGTGCTTGTAGCCATCGTACTTCGCAAATATCTCGAAGAATCTGTTCCCAGTAGAAAATAATGAATCGTGGCATTGCTTGAGCCTACGCGGGAATGAGAATTTTAGGAAATATGCTTACTTTGGATGGCGAACTTCCACTTTCATCTTCTGCTTCGGAGTTCTGTCGCCGTGTCTGATAACAGCAACGACACAACGCAATTCCATCCTGCAACACGTGGAAAGACGTATTAAAATCATAGTGTTTGATAATAAAGAAAGACTGCGAAGAAAGTGAGAGAAATCAGCTTGCATCTTTCCAAATGTAGTTGGTACGATAGGTGGATCGTCCAGTTGAAATGGAACGCTCCAAGGAATATGTAAAGTAGGGGCCAGTTCCCTCAGGATCATATTCCCCAGAATCTTTGCACTGTCGTCGTAATATTTATTCGAGTTCTTCACAAAACTAAATCCATTTACATCGCACACGAATGACTGGCCGTTTGCTCTGAAGAGTATTAATGATTCTGTAGTTTATACAACGCTCTTCTTTTCCGTGTAGTTATAAAATTCGATTTCTACGTACCTAAGCAAGTCGAAACCGCAAACAGTTTGCTTGAAAGCTAGACATACTTTTCTACTAATTAGTTTCTCAGCATTACTTAATATAACCGGATAGCGGATCTCTTTTCCCTCTGAATCTCTTTCCACCTTGCCGTCCAGCGCAGGGCTTTTCCTTGCTTCTGCGTGGGCATAGTCTGGACCTACTGTATAGACCTTAACGTCTGTGCCATCGGTTGGCATAAAGTCTTCGTAAATATAAGAACCTGTCTTACGAACTCGAGATTCTGGTGAATATACGCTACTGCGACTGCCAATCTATAGAACAGATACGAATAGTTACTTCATCATTATTCTATAATCATTAATCGTGCCAATCGCACATAGTACCTTTCTAAATAGTCTCTGACTGCCTCCGCCTGCAGATGTAGGATAATAAATATAAATATTGTGATCCTCCGCGGACACCGGCTTCTCCACAAACGGTTTGTTGAACGTCACACCGTTAACTTCCACATGATCCTCTGACTCCACCAACTCGTGGTCTAAATTGAATTCTCCATTATACGCTTGTGAAATAAAACTAAATCAACGTAAAGAGAAATGTTATATACGTTTCGGATCGGATGAATCTCTATCCAGGACGGCGTATCGTGGGATTTCAATACCTTCGCTGCTCAAAATTGCGTAGACTCTTCTACGATCCTGTCGGATATAACTTACACTCATTAAACTTACACTTCACTATCGTATCTTACATTTGTATATTATCATAATCTACTTACCTGAATATCATATTGCATAGGTAGATTATTGATAATAAAAGGATTTCTAAGATTAGCGTAACTAATAGCTTTATCAAGTGGGAAGCCTTTGCTGTGAAAGCTTATTAAGCAATCAACAATTGGCCAATCTTCTACGGACTCCTGGAGATCAGTATTTTCATGAAGAATTAAATCAATAGACCGTTCAGTTTATAGTACCAGTACCTTCAAAATAACTTCTTCAGGGAATACTACTATCTTAATGTACTCGAATTCTTCTAGCCTCGTTAATATTTCCTTCATCGGTTTACTCTGCGATTTCTTGGCCATCGCACAGACCCCAACCAAAACTTGCTTCCCTTCCCCTTCCGAATCGCTGCCACCCATGCATCCGTCATCATTGCTACACCCGTCCGACAGTTCGGCCTAAACGAAAAAGGCATTTGTTAAAAAGTCTCTCTACGCAACTCACACCTATTCTTGCCATGCTGATTTTGTACATATGTACAGATTATATACATTCATATACACATAAGCTTCCCGCGAACTCGTAATCATGGCTCTTTGAAATACATACAGACATTTAGTTGACTCGCTCTAAGGAGAAGGCCAAGCGAAATGTCATTATAAAAATATACTCCTGAAACTGTCCAAAATTGGATCGCTGCCAAGTTCACAAAATCATAGAGCTATAACTTTCTAAAAATGATCAAAGCTGTATATATTGAAAAATTGAATGTTAGAAAGTCTGATTTGTAAAATTAACTGCTTAGAATCTCAGAGATATACTTGCATTTTATTTGCGATACATATATAAGGATGGAAAGCAAGTATTTATAAATATTGTAAAATCTGGTTGGCGGGAGTTTGTTGAAACATTGTTACAACGTACAAAACACTCGTCGCAGTAGCAGTTTGTGTCCGAGTCTGCGATATCATCGGTACTATTCGAGGACGAAGAAGCTTTCTGTTTATTAAGATAACGCCATTTCTTTAGACGCCACCAGTCTTTTAACCATGTCCACTCCATAATTATATTTCTTCAAGTACCACTTCACTTGTACATGTATGCTCGCTACTTCACAGACATTGCGAACAACAATTCATACAGATCTATTTATTTGTTTTAGTTATTCCAATTAATTACGAATTAGATTTCAATTTAATTCAGCTGTGCACTGTATTTAAGCAAAAACTATCAGCTGATCAATGATCCGAAAATTATTTATTATTACACACGACACTGATACGTTTTAAAGTCGAAGCTTTGTTTGAAAAAAGCACGAAATTTATTATCTTTTTGGGATTTGTGGAACAACTTCTATACCCGAGAGAATTTTACTCTACACTTGAGATATATGTAGTAATTAAATCTACTTTATCTTATCATATCCCACCCTTGGACTTTCATTGTTTCCAAATATTCTGGAACGTAGTAACGTTTAAAAAAGAATTAAGCACAGTGTCCTTCTGGAGTATAATTTTATTTAAAATGCGTACAACTTCTTGAACAAAAATACAAAGAAAGTTTAATGAGAAATTTATTACTAAATACGTTAAAGCAAACAGTTTTATTAGAAATATATTTCACTCATTTCTGTATACCAAAGTACTTTATTATCGCAATAGCAATTCAATTTTAGTGTTAAAGTGTCACGAATATAGGAAGAGGAGTTAAAAGAATGTCTCACGCATGGCTATTAGTTCTGTTAGACTGCTTCCCGATGCTTCTGATGTTAATACCACTGCTCGAGGAATCGTGCTCAACCGAGAGCAAGTATAATTAAACAAACAGAGAATTCTTTACACACAGATAAAGGAAGAGTTGTGCCTTTGGGAAATCTTGGTTTGCACAGTCTGCGTAAATGTAATATTATATCGCACAAATGCTTCGTGAAGTGTACAGCTCTAATGCAACAAAAGGATATTATAAAATACGAGCCATAATCTTCTTTACATAGGAAAGCGTGATAGATATAAATTATATTTGTTCGAACAGTATCGTTTAAACATACGATGGTGCATGTTGGATGCAGTGATGGGTGAAAATGAGTAAAAGGATAATTGTTACAATGTTAATTATTACAAGTACATAAAGTTGCGAAATATTACTAGAAACTCATAAATACAGTCAGCAAGAAGTTACGATTATAATGCACAGAAACAATGAAATTGTCGTAATATGCATTCAAATTTAAAAACACAGAAAATGCTAGTATTCATAAAAGTGAGTAGAAAGAAACTCTACCATCATTTGCCAATACGGCTCTGCTTCGTTATCACAATCGAAGACGTAAACATCAGGAACCGTTGTAGACGACGAAGAACTTGATTTTTCCATCATAGATCCAAGTTCAAAATATCATTAACTACGTGTATTCATAAACAAAATCAATGTGTAATAAGCTATATCACTAAAACATTCAGCTATATTCTACACACAAATTAGCGGTATATTAAATAAACAATATTTATGAAAAGAGAGTAGCAGTGCACTTCAGTCACAAGTATCTCGAAAAAATTGTACCGAAAACAATATTGTTACAGTAGTAAATGGTGTTTGATTTAGAACACATTAGATTAATAACACACCGAATAGAAAGACGTACATTTATTTCTTTAAACAAACACGATTACCTGAAGTAACATTTATTGATTAATTAGAACTCCGACACATGAGATTGAAGTTTGATGAAAGATCGAAAGTCGTGCGATACAAACACGTTTGCAGGAGAATGTAAAATACGTTAAACAGATTTCATGCCAACTTATTTTTAGACCACTAAATACGGAAGGAGCTTGGTTTACAAGTCGCAAAATTATTTACGAGTACTGGACAGAGTAATAAAACTAAAATAACGTTGAAAGTGTCGTCGTTGGTAATAATAAGATAAATCTAGTCTCTTGAAGGGTATACATTGGTTAGCGAACATAGTGTATATAAAATTAGCATCTCGAACGAGAGATAATTCTAATCGCACATATACATATTCAGTTTTACATGTATATGCGAACGTAGAAAGTAACTAAAAGGAATCTACTTACATCTAGCATATTTTAAACGTTTAATTCGCAATTTCGCGACGCCAAGAGCAAATATAAATAGAATTTCCTTCTACTAATTGTATAACCTTCATGTGTGTGTCTTAACAACGAATTCATTAATACAAGGGCAGTAAATACGTCTGAAACTCGGAAGCAGAGTAAACTTTCTTCTGGCAACAGAGTCTAAATACGACGAAAATGGAAGCTCGCGTAAGAAGTATCTTATCAAGATATCTGTTTCTGATAAACCCTCGATATACGTTATTCTTTTATTTCCTACATTAGTGGTATCAGGCAGAGTGATGGGAGTTGTGCGAAGTTCAAGGATATCGTTTACTTGTATCTATTCGTGTAAGACTTACTCTTTTCGATGAACGATATATAGAAGAGGTAACAGGACCCACAAGGGTTGGTTGCACAGTGTTCAAGTCCCCTACGTAGAACACAGGACGCGTGGCATTCCGTAGACCCTAGCGATCGAACACAATCTCGTTAAGACAGCACTAACACCATAGATAATAACGTGCATTCATTAAACTCAAATAAGATAACGAACTTGGAATTCTTGCCTCGACACGATATTTCTCCTTCCTACGATCGCTACAACATTGATTAAAGTGTCTATTTCATAATAATATCTCTGATAAAAAGAGGAGCAAGGACCATAGACTGGGAATTATCTTAATGAATACACGTTCGTTACAGAAATGATTAAATCGGAGAACTGGCCAGTGACAGTTTCGTTTAAGGGATACATTGCATGCTGAGTTACAAAATTAAACTGCGTCTTCGTTTACCTGATAACCATGTTCCAATTCAGTGTAAGACATGTCAGAACGGGTTTCATTGAGGAAAGAGAAACTGCTTCGACTTTGATTTAAAGAAGTTACCGTAGTCCTGAAATAATCAAACACTTTGGTTCTCCAATTGAAGGATATAAGCAGAAATAAATTGGTTCGATAGTTGTCCCCTATTAATGGATTACTCATATGAGGCAACTAGCTTCGAAATTGAAATAGCCACAGCTGTTATAAATTTTACTCCCTGCAGGCTCATCGTTTCCGTAATAAAATATAGAATTTAATACGCTAATTACATTAGCTTAACGTCCCGTGAGTTTACGTGTATTCGTGATTTGCGTCGATGAAAATGTAATCGGGGAAAAGTAGGGTAACCTTGACGGACAAGGAATTTTATATATTTCGCACGGGCTCTATTTTCAATTAATCAGTAACTGGAAAGAGAGATTCAGATACCTGATATATTTAACGAAAATTGAACGCTGGCAAGTGCGATCTAATTTCACGCAATGACGCGACTTGTCACTTCCTTATTTACGCCGCCCTTTAAAGCCTGTATTAATTAGTTTACTAGGACTTACTGATCTCAACTTCAAATTAATTTATAGCTTTCACATTCAGTATGACAGCGAAGATTTAATAAACAATTTTAGTTCCCTATCCAGGTTTGAATCCTTATCAGTGGTCTTCAATTTTCGGACATCTTGTCAAACTTGAATCTCGATCTATCGTATCGTATAGCTAATACTATGACTCGCGATAGTACACGATTACTTTAATTTTCAAATGCTCGTGAAATAATATTTGTTAAGCTGTAAATTTGTTAATCAACGCGTATTACGTGTTTAAAAATTTTATATATGCACGATCGCACATTTCGGGCAGTACAATTAGGGAAGCTTAGAATTAATTGTGAAACTGTGTTACATAGTGCATCAGCTTTATTTAAAGTTCATTATAAAATGTTATTGCATATTTACATTATAGCAACTTCGCATCGATGCTAGATATATATTTCACTTACTTCACCTGATATATTTCGTGTAATTGCTATAGTAGTAATATGTAATTGAGCAACATAATGGTGGTTCACTTATCGGGTAACAGTTCTTATATTAATTAGGAAACATAGTCAGGGTGTGTTCAGTACAAGTAGATGTAAATTATACGGGGTAATTGACTACTTTGCTTATTAGGGAAGATCCCGAACCCGAAAATTCAAAAAATTCTGAAACTTTGTCAATATGTAGCGGATTTCCTCCTGATTACAACGCGATTTTTGTTTGCTGCCCAAATTCACCCGAAAGGGGGTGAAATTAACCCCTGAAAATTCGGCTATTTTCCGATTTTATGTTACAATTCGCGAACTATACGATAGAAAAAAAATTCAAGACATAAGGTACTTCTTTTAATCAGATCTATTTGGTAAAAAAAATATTTTACAGTTCACAAAACACAAAATCGGAAAATAACCGGATTTTCAGGGATCAATTACACCCCTTGGAGTGAATTTGGGTAGCGAACAAAAATTGCGTTATAATCAGGAGGAAATTCCCTACGTATTCACAAAGTTTCAGAGTTTTTGAATTTCCGGGTTCGGGATCTTCCCTTGTTAGAAACGAAAGTACCAAATGGTCATTTACATCTTTAAGTAGTTCCTAATTAAATCTTTGATTACACATACAAATTTCAATGCTCTTAGCCGCAAACTTTCTTCAAATTACCTTACTCCTATTCGTCTCTCGTTATTCTTAGTCTTTTAATGCAAGATAGATGTATATGTTCTATTAATAGCAACGAAAGGAATTGTGCACAATGTTTGGAACTAGAAGAATGACGTAAAAGTCGTAAAACAATCGCACTTGTAAAAGAAAGCTGGGTAACATTTAGTAGGAAATATTTCCAAGCGACTAATAAAAGATCCGATGGTAATTATACACGATTCTAAAACTGGGATACAATTATTTTCAACAGCAGTGAGGTTTTGCTTTCTAAAATGTTGAATGCGATTCAATTTAATTCGGAAACGTTGAATAAATTGCAATTACCTAACGTCGGTTAATACTCTCTACTTTATTACGTTATTGCACTAAATATTATTTAGTTTTTAAAATCAATTATAATTCAGTTCACAGTGTACAAGCGATATTTGTCTTTACAGAAAAGGAAAAATGCATAAATAATCTATGCAAACCTACGGAAACTCAATCATCGAAACGTACACGTTTCCACATGAAAACTTTTATGCAAAATTTGTACTAATACCTTAGACATTTAAATGCATTTAATGGCAAAATTCAGTGCCATCAATTATTTAAGGCATTTCTTTGAGCCAAATGAATCTCTCGTTCATTCGACCAAAGGAATGATATTATTTTGCTTCGTTAACATTTATTATTCAGTCACTTGTTTCCTATTTGCCGTCAGCCCATTGGCCAGACATTAGTCGTCATTGCGATTTCATCGACACAAGTTTCCGCGAGCGTGCTCGTGCTTCTGTACGTATATTCGTGTATTCGAACCACAGAATATTAGGAATTAAAGTTGTGTCGCGTAACAGGAGATACTCCGATATCGGCCTGGAAACATAACACTGTATTATACAAGCCTTACAAATATGAAATTTAATAACTGAAACATTAACATACCACGAAGCGATGATGGGAAAAATTGGCGTAAGAACTACGTGTGTAATTATGAACCATATCGTCCCCAATATAATTCCCACGAACGCACCCCATAGGACTTGGGAAACAGTGTGATATAATAAATAAACCCTACTGTATATCACTAAAACAGCGATAATTATACAAGTGGCTATAATGGCAATTTTCCAGAATCTTTCCGAAATGCTGCTGTTATTGTTGTGATGTAACCTAGAAGTATGAAAGAATAGAAGAATAATTCCTCCACACATATACACATTAAGTAAAAACAAATTACCTGACGCATATGAAAAGCGTAATGTACGCAGCAAAGAACCACATAAACTGCGCGTGCATCGACGGCATACCGTACTCGACGTGAACATTATCACGCTTCATCGGCCTCGCTTCGCATATTGTATGTTTCAATACAAAATTTATACATTCGTTAATTAAGATGCCACCGAGAAATGCGATCTAGAAAGGAAGCTGACTTTACATGTAAATTAGAAAGGTTTTCCATGCCGTTTACTTACCGTGTGTAAATCTCTTCTGAAGAGAATCAACGTTACGATACCGGCTACGATAGCGAACGGTATTAAACTAATCAGAGCTAAGAATTTCCCGACGAGATCACCTACAATCATAAAGTGTACATTAGAAGAATAAATTAAACAAGACTCGCACATCGAACGACGTGTAATATTGTGCTAAAAAAGTACACAAATGCTAAAGAACTGCATACAAGTTTTAAAATAACTACCCGGGACCTCTGTCAGGCTTAATTTTACTTTGCACAAAGCGTTGCAAATGTTACTGCATTCAAAAATGGGATGCGCGTATCTATTTACAACATTTACGTGTAATCACGCGGTGCGAGTTGCTTGGAGCTTTTTTGAAAAGTTGACGGATATTTACCTTGCGGATATTCGACTAAAGTAAGGGACAAAGAAATCCATTCTGGTTTCTGTATAACATCTACCAGGCGCGATTTGGCATCGTGATACGATTCCTCTTCTAACAATGCCATATTATCGGAATTTTTGAAGTGACCATAACTCGGGCGACCCACCGCGCAGCAACAGTCATGGAATCCATGGAATAGTGGTGGAAATCGGGCAGCGACTCATTTGCATGTGACTCTACAGAACTACTGTATACTATTGCTGTATACAATAATTATGTCTCAGTATCGATGTTTAAAATCGCTGGAAATGCGCTTACATAGAAAAATCCTCGTCACTTCCATTATTCATTTAAAGCGTACAGCCCGAATCGCATCCACCTATTTAAAATTCGATCATTTCTATTCAGGCTTGCCGGGCAACATTTTCCTGGAGAAACTTATTAGGGAGGGGAACACCTACACGAGTGGTGGTATGTGTGCGTAAGACGCCACGGCCAACCAGCGTCGCCGGGAAATATGTTGTCGGCGCTGGTTGGTCTTGCCGATATCGAGCTCGCTGTTCTCAATAACGATTGCCGTATCTTAAAGCTGCGATTTTAATTCCGCCCAATCTGGGAACCCTGCGTGGCGTCGCTCGCTCGCTCGGCGCTGGCGTCGGTTCGTCCAGGTTCGTCTCCCATCGTGGCGTCTCACGCACACTGATCTCTATATACTACTGGATAGCGTATCCCGTGTTAAAGTCGTGTTCCGAATTGAAGATCTCGGCGCCATTTTAATCCGAGGAAGATTCTCACTTTACAGCGGTAAATTTGAACGATAATAAAGGGAGACATACGTACCGAATGAGTATATGTATGAAAGTTGGAAATTATTATTTTAAATAAAAGATGTAATAAAAAATAAACGTACATAAAACAAAAGGAAATGTATAAATGGCCCAAAAGAAGAAACTAGATAATGAACTGATTAAGTTAAAGATAAAAACACATTAAATATAAATATGAAAACATATAATAATAAAATATAAAATTATGTCTCTTCTATGACATAAAATTATATAAAAATTGACGTAAATTTAAAATATATATCGTATAAAACTGTGCAGTTCATATTTAATACTTAAGAATATTATACAATACATACAATATAAATATGAAAGTATACATTATGCAATAAAATACAAATAAATATTACTTATTTTTAAAAGAAGTGAGAGAATATGCTGCTTTTGAACATGCTTTTCCATCATCAACGCTTTTTATTCGCTTTTCCTGCAATAACATTCTTTTCCGCATCGTCCTCGGAGTTGTTTCATATCGATGATCATGGACGATATGACGAATGTGACGTGAGGTAGTCGGTGTTTATCCATTTCTCTGCATATGAGTAGTTGCCACTTCACTTGTTGTACTCGTAGAAGGTATTTCATCCACCTGGCATTGCTTCTTATCTATGCAAAATATATTATTAGTTATTTGTACACTATTATTTGAATTGAATTTCATATTCACATAACTGATTTGTAACAAAAGTATTAATTTTAAAGTTATAAATATGTCATATTTTCTTCATTGCAATAAGGATATGAAATTGATTGCTAAATTTTAAAACAATTTATTTCAATTCACCTGAATCACTGGTACTTGCTCTCATTGGATTTACCATACTGTACGTAGTGTCAGTCTTCGACATTTTTGGAGGAGGTAAATCAAGTGATAAACGGCGCTTTTCATGCCCTTCATACGCTGCTGATGTTGCTGGTGAAAATAAGGGATCTGTTTCCATATCTGGTACAGGGAGTTGAGAATTTATGTTGTGTTCTCCAGCCGGTGTTTCTAAAAATAGTATTTTACTGTAATGTGCATTATACTCCAAAAGTTAAATAAAAAATATTTAAAAAGCACAAACAATCTTACGGTCAATTAGCGGCAACTTAAATATGGTAGGAACCGCATTGTTTTTCAGGGTTAATGTACAGGCGTTACGACCTGTTTTACGAAAACAATCTTTTAAAAATGCTCACTACAAAGTAAACTCTTCTTATTTGGAACAAAGTCCTTTACACCCATTGCTGCAATCCACTTCTGAAGCAGTTCTGCATTATTTAATGGAAATCTGCAAAATAAGGAAGTTGTTACTATTTTATTTTAGTCACTTTAACTTAAAAGTAAGCTACGTAATTTGAATAATTCATATATTACTTGCGAAATGATCTGTTTTTATCCTGTCCTTTTTTAACATGACAGAAGACACAATCAGATTTGTACTGTCCGAAAATGGTAGGAATGCTTCCAGAGAGAAGACAGCCTTTGGCAGTGTCTTCTTGGAAACAATTTTTCTCGAAATGATTAGAACATAACAAGGCGTTTTTTGAAGGCACGAAATTCGAGCCCAGACCCATGTTATGTAGCCATTCTGCAGCCTTCAACGGAAATCTATATGAAACAAACAAAAATATTTTTTATTTTCTTAGGAATATTTATTATGAGTAAGAAGTTCCACTTAACCTACAAGTAGCATATAAATGTTATTTCTACTTACCCGTGATATGTCAAATCTTCCCCTAATTCTTCTGTGCCACAAAACATACACGTCCTAACCATTTTTATTTTACTTATTAATTTTTAAGTAATTAATTATTGCTTGCTTTAACTTGCACCCACCCTTCAGAATCACTATTCGCGTCGCTTGGCGTCGCTTGCGTCGCTGTGTGACGTCACACTTGAGAAACTTCCTCGAATTAAAATGGCTTCTATTCGGAACAAGCCGCCTATCCTCGTTCACTATCCAGTAGTATATACAGATCAGTGCTCACGCACCTATAAATCGCCCGTGATTTCATTAAGCTAGGTTCTCCTGTACGCGACTGAACGCAACGTCAAGAACTTCAAAGTCGATTTTCTCGAAAATGAAGCGCGATATCAAAAAATTGTACTCTTTTTTCTCGACTTATTTCCTTATTATAAGTCGAAAAGAAAGAGTAACTTTTTTTCATATCGCGCTTAATTTTCAAAAAAAATTGACTTTGAAGTTTTTGACGTTGCGTCCAGTCGCGTACAGAAGAACCTAGCTTAATGAAATCACGGGCGATTTGGGCGTAAGTGGAACGAACGCACCCCCTGTAGGTGTTCCCCTCGCTAATAAGTTTCTCCCGGAAAATGTTGCCCGGCAAGCCTGAATAGAAATTCTAGTTGGGCGTCGTTTAATTTTATTTCCAAATTTAAGGCTGTCAACGTAACGAAAAAGAATGGCGCTAAATGCAAAAACAATTGATCAGTTCAAATAGAATAGACTCTTCTGATATTACAACGTGCAGTTTCTAGAGTTACTTATAATTCATGAAATATGCTCGCTTACGCGTTAATAGCCTGTTGCGTTATATGTATACAATGCGTAATTCAACGAATAAAACTTGGGAAAAATTTCAGTTGGAAATTGAATATCGATCTAGTGATTTGAGTGATCTGGGGGCGCAAAGTTACTAGCCGCGGAGCGTTCATAAGATGCGCACCGCTTTTCGCGCTACCCAAGGAGCGGGAGAGACGGCGAATCAGATAATCGCTTGCTGCTTCGCTCGGTGTTTGCTTCCTGTATGTGGTATGAATTTTGGCCGAGAATTTCTTACGATGCATGTACATGTTTGTGACTTTAATTCGCGGAACGTTTTCTGTGTTTTCTAGAAGTTGTTAAAGATTTACGTCCACATTTCGTCGAGATAACGGTCCGTAGGTATGCACACCAAATAGAAACTTTTTCAGATCGTAATGAGTTAATATTCTAGGTAACGTACAAGCCTCTTTATACTTAAGCGCACACATTGCGCCAGGCATTGTAAATGTCATTCGCGTAACGTTTTTATACCGTTCCACTTCAGCAGTGGTGACAGTAGATAATTTGTGTTTCATAAAAACAGAAATAAAACGAGAAATTTTGCAGTTCAACGAGCCCTCCTCTGTGTACGTTCCCTTTTAACTTTGAGCGATTCGCTTCTCGTTGCATTCGAGACAGACCGAGAGCACATTGTACTTTCGTTCCCTTTGTTCGTCGGCTGTATCTTATCATCGATGTCGTTGTGTTCGTAGCTTATGCATTGGAATGCTACATCCCACAAAACTCATGACAGACCAAGATATCGTAGATTACGATGCACTTTCTACAAATGATGACGACGAGATTGAAGGTCTAAACGATAGACTGCTAGAGCTGCTTTCTGCGCAGAAAGCTCTGTCGCAAAATGTCGAAAGTAACGTACCTCGGCCACTGGACGATATTAACGCCAACAGCGATAGCCTTAAAGTTGATAATAAGGCGTTAGTTTCGCCGCTGTGCGGTCACTGTAAATACGATTGTTCTTTCTTACACAATGATAGTCCAGTGAATTTGCCAGCTTTACCAACATATCTTCCACCCATTGGTGTATTCTGGGACATAGAGAATTGCCATGTTAGTATTAAATCGGAGGCGACTGTTGTACAGTCGTGACTGCTTTCCTGAAACTTTGTACTGAAAAACTGCACTTATCGTAGGTTCCGAAAGGAAAGTCCGCCATGGCTGCGACGCAAGTGATCAGGGAGAAATTTTTTAGCGGCTACAGGGAAGCGGAGTTCATTGTAGTTTGCGATGTGTGTAAAGAGAATAGTCAGGTTGTGAAAGAGTTGAACGACGCTCAGGTAAATTTGTTTAATACGTTTCTCAAGATTGCTATCGCTGTTGTCTTTCTCGTTGTACCTTTTGTATATAAATTGTAATTGTATTAGGTTAATCTAATACACGTTACTACAAGGTGTAAAAATGCTGCCGACGAGAAACTCAAACAGTCTATCAGGAGATTCGCTGATATTCACGGAAGCCCGGCAGCTATAATTCTAATATCTGGTGATATTAACTTCGCTGCTGATCTCAGCGACTTGCGTTACAGAAAGAAAATCCACGTGATACTTCTGCATATGAAGCATACCTCCGAGGCATTAATACTGTGCGCGAACGAGCACTACAACTTTTCAGAACTTATGGAATCACTGCCGTCCAGGACTGTAGAGGTAAATGACTTGCTACTATCTCAATTTCTTCCTACAAATACTGTACCATTTTTCTTCTATTTTTTTGTTTTCAACGATACTGCCATAATATTCTCACCACGACCGTGAATTAAATTCTGTACCGATTTAATTTACTAATTCTGCGACTCATACTTTTAGCTTTGTACAATAAACTGCTACATTATAAGTTTCCCAAGTCTTTTTATTTTTATATATTTCGTCATTTTCGAACACTATAATGTACGTCGATCCGTTAATCCTCTGATCTTGTTACAGTTACTAACATTCTTCTGTAGTCGTGCCTACGAATTCTCCTCCGAAAATTAACAAGAAATAACGAGCACCGTTCCTTTAATTTTAATACATCGGCATGCTGTAATCTTTCTCTCTTTCCGTTTACTTTTAATCGTTTAAAGATATTGGTGTCTTAGTATTTTGTAAAATTCATGTTCCTTCCAGGTTACCGCATATTATGACCTTCTAGTTAGTAACCTTCCCAATGACCAAGACGTTATGTTCGTTAAACGTCGTCTTAAACAATTGTCCGAGAACTGCGGTGGCAAAGTAGTAGAAATCCAGTCTAATACTGCAATCGTGCGCTTTGCTTCGCAAATCTTTGCAGAAAGGTACATGTTTTCGTTGTTTTTGTCTTTATCAATTTTGTGTGTGTGTTAGGTGTAAATCGCTCGCGTATAGTCGAGGAGTACGTACGTTTATATTAGCGAAATGCTTAATTTAAATACGGGCAAACGATGCCGGTAGCACTTCCGTGTTTAAACGGCCCGCCCGTTGTAGAACCAATCGCTTGCCTGTAGTTCGGGACGTCCAATTGTGTTATTTGGTACTGAGAGAAAAAAATTGTAGACGTAGTAGGGATAAGCACATAAATAAGGCGGAATTCAAACAGTGAATAGCAATGTAACGAACACAGTGGCACCATACAGAGATCATAACTTTCATTCGATTAACGTATTCGATTCATTTATATGCGCTGTAGAAGAGTTATTGTTGAAAAATCTTATGTAATATATTATTATTTATCGTTTTATTTATCCATATTATAACATTGACATGATTTAATGGTTTTATTTATATCCAAGGTAAGTGGGCGGTATATACGTTCGATAGAAAGAATTATTATAGCTTCAGTTAGACCAGGGAATTAAATAAAATCTGTGTGTTAAATAGATAGTTGTAAATCTCTTTCGGAAATCAGAGAGTCTCTCAGTTCCTATTAGAAATGTGTTTAGTGTGCTCCCCAAGGTCATTTATAGAGTGAATTATTATCCTGTGTATTCCCTTGTAATTACAGCTAGTCAACTTCGCTCAATAACAATGTGACTTTTTGTAGGGCTCAGAAACGTATGGATGGAGAGCTTGTCCTTGGCTCGAAAATTTCAGTAAGATTTCTAAAAGAAAAAGGGAGTATTTGTCAGAAAGCTCAAGGTAATCTGCAATATCCGTTATGTATTTGTTTTTTTTCCCTTCCGTTTCAAAATTTTACGTTTTATTGTTGATGTTACGCGAGTCATAATGGCGATGTACGTTAGTGCGTGTCTATTAACAGCACGCTGTTATAATCCATAGGAAATTCTACGAGCAGAAATCGCGCACTAAGTGAATCAGAAGCGACTACTTCTCCAAGACAAATGTATAGCGCGAGTGCCTCAGTAACGGGTGGAAGAGCCTTTCAAATTCCACATTATCATTCGTCGTCACCAGTTATCGGAACATACGCTTCTGCGTGGAGTGCGCATTGCGCCCCTGTCTCCGCACCTCCGGGGTAAGTTTTTTCACATAGCACGTTCGTAATGTAAAACTGGTCGTTTATAAATGATGAAAATCCGAGAGAGAGCCTTCGAGTCGCGAGTAGATACTGTCCTTGCTGATTCGGGCTATGAAGTTAAAGAAGCTTTGATCTTATCTGATATAATATTTAAAAGAACGCCATGATTATCGTGAATTCTTCGATCGCTTAACGATTTCTTACTTTTGTCTTTTGCAGCATGATTCAGCCGCCACCTATTTTTGTCGGAAGACCATATTCGAACGGTAACAATGTATCCTTTAACAGAGCGTATAATGAACTTGCTAGGGTCCAATCTCCATTATTTTGGCAAGTCTCTGGATCGCAGCAGTTTGGTCAGATGTGGGAAGAACAATTTAAAGTGCGTACTTTCGCAGGCTACTTCCGTGCGCAATTCCTTTATTTTCTCATTTATTCGCAATTAATTACTTCAAGGTGGAGAAGACAAAAGTGCTGAGTAGAAGGATACATATTCCGCAGTCTCGAGATAGCGCAGCTGCAAATAATGCGGTGTCCAGAACTCCCGAGAATGTGAGACGCATAAGAGGAGCGCATAATTCCTTCGTTCAGCCCCCAGAATGGACTGGACCGAGGCAGCAGCATCCTTCTCTGAATGCCTCCGCGAATTTCAATGGGAGTGGTACGAAGATTGCCTTCTAATCCTTCGTGTTTCTTTTAAAATCATGAATGATAATTATTTTATTTTCGTCACGTTACAGTACATTCTCAACCCAATTCTTTCAAGCGTCGTAGTCCATCGCCAATGTGTGACCTACCACCTCGAGAGCGAAATCAGTGGAATGGGCAGGTAATTTTAGTGCACAATGCAAGGAAAGAATATTTAAACGCATTCTAATCTCTCTCTTTTCCTTCGATTTTCAGAATCAACAGTCTGTGCGCAATAGTAGGACACCATCACCTTATGAAAATACAGTACAAACGATGAACCAACAAAGTAATCATACCTCGCCTTATCATCCAAGCGATACAGAGAACGAGGAAGTCGAGGTATTTTAGCTCTCCTTTCTTCGATCCTTCTCTTACCACTCTGCGTCGCGCACAATAATCAACAGCCTTTTATTCGTTAGAATTTTTTCAACCCAATAAATAATCACAACGGAAGCTTAACGAACAATGAAACATGCACACCGATCGAACTGCAAGTAACTAACTTGGACCAAAGTATTAATCCGAAGAAGATGAGACATATGCTTGCTTCTATCTTCTTGGAGCACGTGATGGTAAAGCTGCTCGTACGATTTTTATTACTACGCGTGTACGTTCGTTTTGGGCTTACTTACACTCGCTTTCTAGGTATTAAACGTGTCCATCTTCACACAATCCGATGGCAACTTCGCGGCGAGCGTTAAAGTACCCTCGCTGTCAGACGCACAGTACGCGATATCTCAATTGCATCGTCGTAAAGTAGGATACAAACGTATCTTGATATCGTACGCTCACAGCGGCAGAGCGAGTCCTCAAGTTGTACGCGCGCAAATTGTAATGTTACTGCAAGAAGTGCCGGGGCACAAGCTTCCCCTCTTCAAATTCCGCGAGATGTACGAAAGCCGCTTCATGATCTCCATCAGTGTCTCGGAGTTGTATAAAATGAAGGACGTCTGTATCGTTACGGAAGATCCCGGTGGCAGGATGGTTTCTCTCAATCCAGACCACAGGAACACCCCGTCGCCGTGTTTCAATACTACCACTCAAGTACGTTAATCCTTCTATTTCTTCGATCCTTTTGTAACTATCGGGACCTACAATGATGCATATAAAGCCGAGTTCGAGCTCTTCCAGTGAAAGTAGAGTAGTTATTCCTTTTACTGTCGAGAAGCTGTGACGATGACCCTAAGCGTTGAATTTTATCTGATACAGCGATGACAACACGCGTTTCTGAGAGTATTAATTATACGCAAAACTTAAAGTATGTGTGTTAATTTGTAGGAGGAGCAAGTTGAGCTACCATACTGCACTATTCACACGTTAAAACCGTGGTCTGATAAAGGATGGGCCGAGCAGAAAGTAGCCTCGCTTCCTAACGTGAAGATATCTTTAAAAATTCTCGATCCACGTATTTATCAATTACTAACTACGCATAATGGAAGCTTGCCACTGCCTAGGTATATTAGCATTTTCATTAAGCTTTGAAAGAAGATTATTCCGCTCCAACGATCTAATTCTTAATGCACTTCAGCTTGCCAAATTGTTACGAAGCTGAATTCAAAGAGAAGCTGCACGTGGTTGAGAATGGGGTACCTTTAGAACACTTAGTGTCCTGCTTGTCATGCGTCGACTTGAAACAGGGTATTGGCAGTGTGAAGTACCTCATCTGGACAGGGAGTAAGACGCACGAGAGTAATCACGAAGGTAACATTTTTGGCTCGGACCTGGGAACAAGTCCCTCTCTACTGGTAAATGCTGTAATCTTCTTTCGTTTTTAGAAAACAAGTGCGTAAGTCCTCCACTGGCGAATCAATTAGCCCTTTTCAGTCGTGAATTGGTCGACCTCCTGAAAACCGCTCCGCATTGCCAGTTGCCGTTCAATCGATTCATACCTGCGTATCACCACCACTTCGGAAGACAGTGTAGAGTGGCTGATTATGGGTTTACTAAGCTGATCGACTTGCTGGAAGCCCTTACGCACACGGTGCAGGTAAGAGGGAGAAACGTTTATATATCACTCGCAGTTATTACTAAAAATTGTATTTATTATTTCAGGTAATGGGGGAAGGAAATAATCGAGTGGTGACTCTGTCTCACCGTGCCCAAGTGCGTCGTTTCACGTCCGATCTACTGAGAGTCTTGAAGTCGAAAGCCAGTAAACAAGTGGTGCTCTCAGAATTCCCAAGCGTTTACGCCAGAGTGATAGGTAAAGATTTTTTAATCGTTCCGAGTAATTTATACGAGTATTACGAACGGGGGGAATAAGAATACGTTTTGCACAGCCAAACCGTGGGACATCGTGGATTACGGCGTATGCGATATCGATGATATCCTCGGCGAGGTATCAGAGAACACTGTCGTAGTTACTGCGCTAAGCGGCGGAGATAAAATGATAGCGATCCCGAAACGAGAGCAGACAGCGGAAGAGATGGAAAGAACGAAACAATTCGCTGTGGAGGTGAGGTGTTACTTCGTCGATAAACGTTTCAGCAAGTCGACTCCGTATCGAAAAGTATATTTCTCCCCGCAGGTTGTAGAATTGCTACGACACGCGCCCCAGTGCAAGATGCAATTCAATAAATTCGTGCCTTCGTATCACCATCATTTCGGCCATCAGTGTCGCGTGTCGGATTATGGTTTCACCAAGTTAATTGAATTGTTCGAAGCTATACCAGAAGTGGTTAAAATTGATGACGACAATTCTGGGGAGAGGCAGATTTCTTTAACGGAAAAGGAAGGTCTTTACGTGCTTTCCGAGCAGATATTGAAATTAATCACACGCTCGAGGGGCTGCCTTAGCGTGTCGAACATCGGACAGAATTTTCTGCGTCAGTTCGGTTACGCGTTGAAACCGGAGTCATTCGGCTGCATGTCTATGCTGCGACTTATGCAGAAACTTGGCGACACTGTGAAGGTACGAGCGTTGGGGTAGTGAAATTTTTATTAAACTTTCACGCAGTCACGATTCATGGCTCATCGGTCTTTCAGATTATATGTCTAGCAAATGGGCCGGCAGTTGTAATGGTAGATAAGTCCCACTTGCAGCAATTAACTCTACAGTGCCGTCGAATACTGATGGATAAATCCCCGCACAGAATGCCAATTAAAGAGTTTCAACAACTCTATACTCAGTATTATTCGAAACCATGTAATATAGAAGAACTCAAGCAGAACTTGTCTAACGTAGTTCAGGTAAGGCAGAATGCGACCCTAGCAAACAACTACCACGGTAAAAAGAACTTGTAAGACAATAGAAGTTGTAATTTCAGTTTACGACGGTGAAGGATGAGCAACTCGTAGAGCTTACTCCCTTACACTGTTTCGCTTGCGATTTATATCGCGTGATGATGAATTGCGGTGGAACGTTGAAGCTCTCGCAGTTCGAAACATCATACCTGTCCACCGTGGGTTCTGTCTGCAGGCCTGCAGACTACGGCTTCCCAACAATCTTCGCGCTCTTGCAAGCTTTACCTTGCACGGTCACGATAAAAGTATCACGCCGGAAGAAGAACATCATACACCTCAATAAAAAGCTTTCCGGTATATACACGATTTTACATATAATTGTCCAATAATTCTTTCTGTTTCGAGGATAGTATAATGTGATTTTGTTTCATGAATAAGCTATTGGTATACCATTACCAGCAGAGTATACGTCAGGATCGTCGTATCGCGACACGGATTCCAGTAACGAATCGTTCGAAAGCGATTCTTCTTCCCGGATAAACATCTCGAATAATTCAGCCACGCTGGAGGAACGCGGAAAATGGCCAGAGCAAGCGATCGAGGGACAGAATTCGTGGAAGCAGACTGAAGAAAATAATCTGTGGTCGAAGGGCTTCGATAAGCATTGGAAGACGCCGATCTCAGAGGATCAATTAGCCAGTTGGTCGTTACAAGAAACTGGAAGCGAAAGCTTTCTCAAAAGCTTGATGCGCACTCCAGTTATACCGCATGGTTTCCCACCACCTCCCAAACCAGACTCTCCGCCTGAGGTATTCTTTCGAAATCACTTTCGTGCGTGTACCTTGTCTCTGCTCGTACATAAATTTTAAGCAACTTTCGTCGAATCGCAGGAGGATTTAACCAAGAATCAATGGGATTCCTCGGTTTGGATGACACCATCGAAGTTTTTATACTCGCAGGATGACACTACCAATGTGCAGGTAAATATAATTCACAGAGGAGCGTGATTTCTGTTACAGCCGAGCATCATTGTTGGCGTGATTCGTAACTTCGCTGCGTCTCCTGTTCACAGGTCCCACCGCTGACCTTACCTCCATCCTGGAGTCAAATTGTATCCGATGACAGTGCGTCTAACTTACTATCGCCAACAAGGAATTTATTACCAGCTGCTGCGAATCCTTTATGCCCGCGCACTTCGCCTTACTACTCCTCCAAGCGCAACTTGGTCGTTGCGCCTCATCCCTCCGAGCTACCGCTTCCTTCCCTGGCTCTGACTCCGAAGAAGATCATGTCTTTGGAGAAGATTGCAACTGCACAAATCTGTACCGGCGAACAAGAGGCACTTGCCAACAACTCGACGGAGAAGCTGGATGTTAAAAGCACTGAGAACAGTAACGCGGAGGGTGATAATGATAATGAAAAGCACAACACACCCACGAAGCAGCGTAAGTAACCTTTTAATGAAACAATCATTACTGCTTGCGCGGTAAGAGACATTCCCTCCCTGCTTACAGTGTTCACGAGCAAACGTCGCTTGGCTGCTCAGTTCAATCAACCCATCGAATCATGAAGATCGCGAGGGAGTATCGTAATGTACAAATATCACATACACTGGGGATGAAAAGACGCTGGCATCGAAATAACATTATTTCGTCTTCGGAAATGCGCGGATTGATGGGAGGAAATGGGATTTATAGCATCTCGGTAGGCTGTCACACAGCGGGCTCAATACCTATGCACCGTTTTCTGAATGGTAGGTACACCCCCATCATTTGTATTTAAAATATATGGTAGTGATATATCAATTTGATACATACGCGACAAAGAACAGAATTTATTTTCAAAGAATATGAAAATATATACATATATATATAAATATCTATATACTAAGGAGTAGCAATAATTTCTGGTCTGGAAATGTGAATAAGTGTGCGGCGTTTATACCGAGTGATACGTATCGATTGTATTCTGTATAAAAATTCATGTAGTCTTTTCATACTGTGATATAGAATAGAAAGAGCGTGCAAATGATGCAGCAATAGCATGGGGGCAAACTGTTAGTTGGGCAATAATTGTATGGATTTAATAGGTTTGGGTCAGCATACTCTGTTAAATCGCATTAACGAAGTATTAATCTCCACATTAACGAAGTAGCTCAGAGAGCCGGGAACTCCTTTGGAATTAAATTTATTACTAAAATCAGAAACACAAATCATTCTTTGGATCTCGTAAGTTATTTCGCCTCCGCTGAAATCTCGTTGGCCCGAGCTTATTAATTATTGTAAATTATTGTCACAGAGAACGAATTGTATTCCGTGATATTTATTAAATTGTCGTATCCAACCATGAATGTCGCTATGAACTATAAAATCGAATACAATTCATCTTTATCGGTCATCGATCTACTCTTTGTCTTCATTTGTACAATTATTTTTCCTATTTGCGTCAGAGAATTCCCTTCGTTACTGTCTGTTCACTTTCACGTCGTATGTGATTCTTTTTTTAATTGTATTACGGATGTATGTGTTTTGAAGATTTTCATGAGAGCGCGTTTGTATGATATTTTGAAGTGTCATACCGATTCATCGTCCACACGAGAGCATGCGTTTTTAACGAAAGAGAGTACTTACCGACATTAATATAATAATCACTATCAGGTAGCTCAAAATCACAGGGATGAGGGAAAACGTACATCGGGGGTGAATATATTTCTTTTTATCGATCCCGATAAGACTAATTCATTGAAGGGATCGTTCCATGCGGTGACTGGCGATCAAGAATTTTATCCAACTTAAGACGGAGCATGAATGCGTGATTGTCTCAAATCAGATTTCAGCATTTAACGTTACTTTTAATAACGGTTACTATTTTACTCGAGTGTCTTCTGTTCTCCAATGCCAAACGGGGGCGGGATGAAAGAGATATTATCGATGATTGCGTGTCATTATCTAGAACGATGCATTGCTGTTAGATTTAATGCGTAAATGCAAAAGGCATAGCAAAGAGGATCGCTCTCTTCGAATTATCTGTAAATGATCGTGTTTGATCTCATATTTTATTTTATTATTAAGGGATATTTTATTGAAAATAAAGCGTGTGTAGAATTTCGCGGACACGAGGAAGCCCAAAGCGTACGTGGTATAAACTGTTACGGATTGTTCGATTCGAAGCGCACTAATTGCCACTTTACGATCGTATTCCAGGTTCGGTACATTGCTTTAGCGTTAGAGACGATCAAAAGATCTCGAAATTCATGATTCGTTGATCGACAATCATGCACTAGTATTTTTATTAGGCTTCCTAATGTTCTACGATACCTAAAAAAATGAACTTCTAATAATTTATTGAGAACATGTGAAGTAGTTTTGTTACATGTTGTATATTTATTGCATAAAAATAGATTCTACTGTATTTTATATTTACATAAAAGGAGGCGATAATTTTTACTATATTTTTTAAATTGTATGAATGCGACAATTTAGATCTTCTATTAGTCGTAGCGAAACGATTTTTATGTTTTAAACATTTCGTATTATGTGCCGGCACGAAATCCTCGAGTAATAGAATTGTATCGTTACTTTCTGGAGAGATCATTGTTTGAGACAGATTTTCTAATGGATATTTATGCGCCTAATTTCTAATGGCATTCCCGACTAATAGAAATCTGAATTGCTCCTCGCGCAAGAGATATGTCAAAATATTTAAATGCTCTGTAAGAACTAATTGTGTAAGAAAGTTTTATTATAATAACGAACATAAACGAAATTGTAAAGTATAAATCGTCGGTGGAATCTTCGAAACAAGTATTTAATAAAATAATTTGTTATACATGTACAATAGAGATATTTTTGTATACTGTTGTGATAAGAAATAAAAAAAAGACACTGGTTCACGCGATACGAGATTTGAGAATTGTCTGTTTGGTCCGCAATATTAAAGGGCGAAGGATGCTGTCTTAAAAGAATCGAAGGCACGATTTCAAATTTGATAAGTAAATTCATTTATTTTTTTTACAAGATATCTATACAATGATGTGAACACAATTTTCATCTCGAGTTAAGATACACGTGCTACATCGTTTAGTAATCTACAAAGTTTAACATTATTACGCCACAGTAAAGTTATCTTTCGCACCGCTACCGACTGGACCATTTCGTCTTTCCCAAAGCATACGATGCTTCTGCTTCATGAACGCGTCGAGCACATTGATCTTCGCACCGAGATCGCCATCTACGCTCCGACAAAAAATGAAAGTTAGAAGATCTGCATTGATAGCTTCACGAAGTTTCGCAGATTCTTACATTTTATGAAGTACGCTGTGGAAACTTCATTGAACGTTTTAAGCAGATCGGCGCAAATGGCTTTCTCTTCGATATTCGTCCAACAACAGTCCTCGTATCGACGCCTCAATATAGAAACAATCTCCTGTTCCACGTACCTAACGAAATAAATGAAATGCAATGCGAAACATCCAATTGTAGAGAGACGGATAAAGTGAAATGTGTTTGAAAATCGAACGTTCATTGAAGAGAAATTACATGTCGCGAGTGAATTGAGCGTTTGCTTCGAAGTAACAAGCGGTGTCCCGCTCGTGGCATTCATCGATCGTTGGGACGCGACGGAACTTCTGATGATACCATGGATATTTCTTCTGATTTGGCTCGACAATCTTCTCTGTCAAAAAATAGTCAGTTCATACTTGCCATTAACTCATACTACTACAATAATAACATAACCAACTGGCTGATTAGATAATACCTCGGAAAAAGATAACGGGCGCGTCTAGCGTGTAGATCATAGCTTTCACAAATCGGACAAATGCATTCGGTTCCTCATCCATTTCTTTATTTTACAAATTAGTCGCCGTGAAAGAAATGGAAAACCAATTCGGTTCGCTGACCGACTGCTAGGCGACTCTATTTCAGGTTACAAGAACCATGGTCCGAAGTAGCGGGTGGGGAACCATCGATAATATTATATCGATGCCTTTCACTGCCGAAAGCTGTCGATAGTTTTCGACGTGAAAAGCGCGGGCCGGTGACTTTAAATCTTAAGTTGAGATTCTTAACGCCACCTAAACGCAGTTATCGCAAAAGTATAGCTTTGATTTATTCATTTTGGTTATGGATCTTGTGAAAAACAATAATGTAATTTGTTCCCCCTCAAAGGTAGATGTTCCAATTACCGTGCTTTGACGCCGATTTGCTCACGAAGGAATTAATTACTGACTTCTCTTACTTTAATTTTGCTTGGTGAAAATTTATATTGATGTTTCGAACTTTTCTCTTTATTAAGGCATTTTTTCGGGTTGAAAATGTTAATTTTATATATTTTTTTAATTGAAATAATAATACATGTTTTTGTCCCAATTGCCGTGTCCTGAAAACTGCGTTGTCAGTACACTCCATTCCGTATAAGAGCGGATCTACGCCCCTACCGATTTGCGAGTGCGACCGATCTGCGCAGCTCCCACGGATCTGACACACGCGATTGGTCGTAGCACTTTTGCAATTGGTCGTAGCACTTTCCCTGCTGGTTTCCTATCAATCAACAGTATATTCCTACGCGGAACGAGTGCGCTCTAAAGTGGAATGCAGTGTACGAATTATCGTCTCGTTACTGCGTGGGTATTTCCCGGCAACAATGCCTGCTTCTGATCTGGCAACAGTGGCAAGAACCCCCGTTGCATGCGTCGCATTTACGTGATTCATAAACCAGAAGTTTGGGCCACGTCGGTGTTAAAAGTGTTTAAAGGATTGGGACCGATTTATAAAGCAGTTAAATTTAACGACGTATTATTACAATAACGCAGTATTTAACGCGTTTAAGGTATTTTACTTTAGACTGTAAATGAGACTAAATTTCGTTTTAGGGGATCCAAAATTTGCGATCCATCTTAGCACTTTTGCACGCGTAATTTTAACGCAATGATTTCCTAAACTGAAAACTTGTATTTTCGGATTCTACTCGTCAAATACTACGAAAATGCATAGAAATGGATCTTAAATTTTGGGTCTGCCAAAACGAAGTTTAACTGGAATGATAATGAGAGTAATTTCTGGTTAACGTACACTTCTGTTTCTATGTACAGATACATATACTTACAAAATGGAGAAAATATTGAATTCGTTATACGAAAAAATGAAGGGTATCAATAAGTACAAAGAACATTTTAAAAATTTTAAAGCACTACGCACAGATGAGGAGCGTATAATATTTACTCTTAACATCATGTTAGAGTACGACATAATTCCTCAAGCATGCGGCAATATAAAAGATGCGAAGCAGTCTGCGATCTTAAGGGAGAAGGGAAACGCTATGTTTCTTTCAAAACCAATGACAAGCGAAACTTGTGTTTCTGCATTGACACTGTACACAAAGAGCATTGCTTATGCGCCATGCTCATCCGAGCAGCTTGCTTTGTCGTATGCTAACAGAGCTGCAGTTTTAATGAAATTCTGCAAATACGAAGAGTGCGTTCAAGATACAGATAGGGCATTGGCATTACCGTATCCAGATAATTTAAAATTCAAGCTTTATCTAAGAAAAGCAGAGTGTATAAAAGCTCTTAAAAATTCTGGCCTAGAAGATACTATTAAAGAAGCACAGCAGTGGCTAGAAAGAATTTCATTGGACGAGAGACTTCGTAAGGATATAAATGAGAAACTTGTGTCCATAAAAAGAGCACCAAAGTCGCATAAGTCGAAGAAAAGAAATGTTATGAAACGTAAGAGTGAATGCCCATTGCCTAAACTTCAGGCTCGTAGTACTGAGGTTCCGTGCGCCACTGACGCAGTAGCAGTAGATTATAACAAGCATTACGGTAGGCACGTTGTAGCTACCCGTAAAATAAATCCCGGTGAAATAATCGCCATAGAAAAGCCATACTCGTTGATCTTAAGTCGTAACAATGTGGACACGCATTGTTCGTATTGCTTAGAAGTATCTTGGGCTAATATACCTTGCGATCATTGCGTTCACGTTATGTATTGTTCTGAAGAATGTAAGGCTTTGGATTGGAAAGAATTTCATGACATGGAATGCTCTGTACTCCCTTCCTTGCTTCAGCTAGACTTTACGCAGTTTAATTTACTTGGCTTAAGGCTTGCTACGCAGGCTGTAAAAGAAAGCTCGAGTTTTCAGGAATTAAGGGAAGAATTAAAAAAGATCGATAGTTGGCATGGTAATTAGCTTTCTATTACACTAGTTTAGAAAGTCCAGAAATTTATTTGTCATCGAGACTCCACTATGGAATTCTTATGTAAGGTCGTTCCGTAAACTCAGAAATCGGCGTGAGACGAAATCCTATGGATAGGTTTTTGAGATATCGCCCGATGAATATTTTGGTAATTTTTTATGAAGACGACCCGACGTTTTTGGCCGTATCTCGCGTTAGAGTCGACCGATTTGATCGCGATGACTCTTGAATTGAAGGTAATTAAATTGCATACCATACTTTCATACATTCCGCCTAAACTATTGGTCCGATTGGAAAGCACTGTAGAAAAGTATGGTATGCAATTTAATTACCTTCAATTTAAGAGTCGTCGCGATCAAATCTTAATTTCTCGATTTCTGAGTTTGGGGAACCCCCTTACAAAAGAATTTCATAGTGAAGTCTCCGCCACCAAATGACTGTAAACTAATGTTATTTTATGTGTGAAAATATTTAAATCGTGTACATTTTCAGACCCACGTACGAGAGGCTTCTCCGAGAATGGAACCTTGGAGGGCGATAAATATAGAAGTGTGTTAAGTTTTGCAACCAATACTGAAAAACGTACGCCACATGACCTCTTTAGGAAATCTATAGAGGCTTGTTTTAGTTTGTATTTCCTAGCGACATGTACTAACATGTTTGGAAGCCCGTTCAAAGAGTTATCCGCATTGTCGAACAACGCTGATGTTTCATTCGTCGGTGGCCTTATTTTAAGGCACCTACAGATGATCCCATGTAGCGTACACAGCGTATGTAATAGTGATAGAAGTTCTCGTATTTCTAATAGCTATCTAATATTGTTCCAATTGAATCTGCCGTTTCTCTGAGTGGAAGATTGCTTCGAACACTTAAATCTGAAATTTGTATTTGTAGTTTATGGAAGAGTGCGGAATAGATTCAGTTGAACGTGGCATTGTAGTAATGCCATTCACCGGTTTGTTTAGCCACAGTTGCGTTTCGAATTTAACATGGCAACCATGGGGAAAGCACATGATTGTTTATGCCGTCTTGCCGATCGAGAAAGGCGATCAGGTATATACAGGGCACTTACCGCTTGTAGGAACTCTACTACCATAATGTGTTGCTGATACAAATTATTCTTTTTAAGTTATTATGCAGTTATGGGTATCGCTTTCGCGTTTTTCCAAAATCTACGAGGCAGGAAGGACTTTTAAATGAATATTATTTTAAGTGCCAGTGCATAGCGTGCGAGGAAGACTGGCCAATGTATCAGTTTTTAATTTCGTTCAGAGTGAGTTATTTGATTATTTGATGTATACCGATAGAAATGTATACTTGGGCATGAGAGAATTAATTTTTGGTACGTTCTACCATAGGAATTGGTCAAGACGAAGGAAGACGAGAAAAAGATCAGTCACGTGCTAAGGAACTTATACAGATACCTCGATCTTTCTTTCGTAGGAGACATAGCAGACAAACCTTACATCGTGGACGACCTTCTGCAAATGATTACAGTTATGTACGATCTGGTACCGATGCCCTGCGAAGAAATGTTTACAGCGGTAGACCTATTGAGGTGTGTTTACAGTTTCTTCGGTAACATACGAGAAATTCCTGTACTACAAGCTGTCCATTCGCCGTAATAAGATGTTCTGAGAAATGCCAGAAAGTGCAATGTCCATATCTAAGTATTTTTTGTCCTCGATATTTTATGTTTTATAGACAGTAATGGAGTTTTCAATGTAAACAAATAAAAAGTGTTTTGAATACAAACAGTTATTTCGATACCCCTTTTATCACGACAGGCCACAGGGGGGTGCAAGGCACCCTGGCCCCAGGCTGTACATACAGGGGACACAGAAAAAGGAAAAATGAGGAAAAGACAAGATGGAAATTTTTTTATCTGATTGAAAGTAATTTAATTTTATACACCGACTTGAATTTCGCGCTCTAAATACACACAGAGTCGACAGTATTGCGAAACATCACAATTGTGATTATGTGGTAGTAACCATAGTATGCAGGGACTGTCGAAAAATAAATTAGATTACAATAATCTAATATTATTAATGATATGGCAATAAGAAAGTCAGATATTTAAATATGCAGTGGCGGATTTAACAGGCCGGCTGATGAGCAGTTGCCGCCTAGGCCCCTGCACAAAAGGCCATCGCAGGGCCCCATCTCCAAAAAGAATTATGATTAGTTATAGGTGTCCAAACACTACATTTTTTCGCACTACCACACTTGGCCTGTTTTTAGCAAACTACCTCTTCATTTTTCTCTAAAAATGGGCCCCTCAGAACGTTTGCCACTGGGACTTTTTTCTTAAATCCACCACTGTTAATATGTTAATGTTTATTTCCTTTATTGTCATTATTGTCCTATTTTTCATGATTTCGTTCGGTGAAAAGACGTTATGCTCTTTTACCATTCGGAATTTGTTCGGGGCCCCAAAATATTTCGTGCACCCGGGCCCCTTTATAGAGAAAGCCGGTCCTGCCGCTTTATCCTTAATTAAAAGATTATTCAAACTACGTGCTACACGCGGTTACAAAACAATATAATTAGCATCAAGTTTTAAAAATTATTACAGTTTAATAACATAATTGTTAATCATTGTTAATTCTCATTCTTTTTAAATGTCCCTAGATCTAGTTATTTCTGCCGGAAATGTTCGTAGAACTTCTCCCGCGTGCGGAGGTTATAAAAGTACAGCGCAGGAAACGAATCCTCCATTTTCATCGTAGCAAGGAGAATGGTAAGTACTGCGCCGTATTGTAGCGAAGAATATCTTCTGCATCATTCAGCATATCGCGTTAAATTTTAAGATAATAGTATTCCAAAGCCTTCAATCAACTTCATCTGCTAATATTAATCCTTTCAAAGCTTATTTTCGATTTGTAACGAATTGATTAAAGCGTGCTCGTAGAATCGTTGGAAATGGATTCCGCGCAGGATGGCCTCGTGGCGGAATTTTACCTTCACGCGTTTACATGATGATTCTAGATGTGTACAGTTTATGGTTTTCAACTGAATAACCATGTCGAAAATTCTAGGGCGGTCTGAGTTCAAATTCTTCGCAATTATGTGTTCCGATTTACCTGCTTCGCGTATCTCACGAACGAAAACTCTGTTGTACAGTCGCACAGGAAGTTCAGTGCACCCCGTCATGGGTCTATGGGATTCTATCCCAAGAAGAGGTCCCAGCGTCATCGCGGGAAAGTCAAGGCGTTCCCTAAAGACGACCCAAACAAGCCCGTTCATTTAACGGCGTTTGTCGGTTACAAGGCTGGTATGACCCACGTGGTTAGGGAAGCTGATCGTCCAGGGTCAAGTGAGTAGATTTACAAATACTGTTCAGTCTCCAACGGTCTTGCATTTCCTGAAAAACAGTGATTCCCAACTTGTGGGTCGCGAAGTGGTTTTCTGGGAGCTCGCCACGGTTATCTGTTTATTATTTTTTTTTTAATATTAAGATAGAATTATATTCCGAAATATCTACTTTTAATGTATTTTCTTTACCTTATTAAATTTACCTCGTCTCATATCGGAAAAAGGGTCATAGGTTATTTGAATATTGAAAACTAGGTTCGCGACTAAAAAAAGGTTGGGAAACACTGCTGTAAAGGGTAGAGTTTCGTCATTATTGAATAAGCCTACGATCTCTCGCGATTTGGTTTAGACACGATGGCCGTGGCTTGATAGGCACAGAAATGTGTTTGTCAGCTTCGGTCGCGGTTCAGGAGCTGCTTGATATTGTGCAGTATGGTCTCAACCGCAGTGTCGTAGAACAACTCTATGCCCTGCTTACGCAGAGAGCAAGGAGGCACGGCATATTCCATAAACTCTTTGGAACCCATTGGGTGATGACCACTGAGACAAACCATGCCTGGTACAGTCCTATAGCTAGGGATGACTGATACTTTTACTCATAACTTATAGTGAAAGGAAATATCTATATCTACTCAGTATCGAACAAAAATTAGTACAGAGTTCTTTTTTCTTAATATACTTTATTAACGATGGGGAGATAATTGGGGGATAACGATTTAATGGGGAGTACTCTTTAGTTATAACGAAGTATATAAGTAACTAAGAGGAAGTCTATAATCATTAATCTATTCAACGGAAGAGAAAAAAAATGTACAAAATCGTTTCGCGGAAAAAAAGAGAGTAGAATTAATGTTCTTGATTTTTCGAAATTTTTTATTTTTCGAGAAATCATATGCTTCTTGAGAATTCTCGAGAAATTGAAAAAGATATTACAAAATTTATATTTTTGGAATAACGTTGATAATATTTATCAAAAACACAAGAAAACTTTAACTAATAAATGAAAAAGCAGATATTAAATATAATTGATAAATTTATTTATTTATTGAACCGAAAGTATCGAGTATATACTCGTATTTACTTGGATCGGTCCATCCCTATCTATAGCTTGTTAATATAAGTTCTCGCGTTTGCTAATGAAATCCACGTAAATCCTGCAACGTTACCCGCTTTCAGAGGTGAACAAGAAGGAAATCGTGGAGGCAGTAACCATCCTGGAAACTCCGCCGATGATCGTGGTCGGCGTGGTTGGATACATAGAAACTCCGCACGGCCTGCGCGCCCTTACCACAGTATGGGCGGAGCATCTTTCGGAGGACTGTCGCCGAAGGTTCTACAAGAACTGGTAAGAGGAGACACGTTTTCGGTCCCGAGTTCGTTTTCGGCGCCGCGGATGTTCGTTACATAAGTCTCACGTTGTTCCACATTTATTAACGCCAACCTAAATCAGCTCTCCGCTCATCTCGATGAGAGCAAACGTTTGGATTTAGCCACGGAATGGAATGTTTTGTGAAAGGCTCGTCCAAGAATTGTGCACCAGTCTCCGCTCGTTACGATGAGACTGGCACGTTACAGATGGACGCTGTTGTAGACGTGCATAGATCGACAGCCATTACGGTTACTTTTCTGCAGGTACAAGAGCAAGAAGAAGGCATTTACGAAGGCTTCGAAAAAGTGGCAGGACGATCTTGGTCGCAAGTCGATCGAGAACGACTTGAAAAAGATCATGAAGTACTGTAAAGTTGTCCGAATCATTGCCCACACTCAGGTAATTATCCGACGCGGAGGGGCTGTGCCTTCGAATATTCTTTATTCATTACTACCATTCGTTACGCTAACGATGAATATCCGTAAACAGATGAAGCTGTTGAGGCAACGCCAGAAGAAAGCCCACATCATGGAGATCCAATTGAACGGAGGAACCATCGAGCAGAAAGTCAAATGGGCCCGCGAGCATCTGGAGAAGCCTGTGCCCATTAGCAACGTCTTCGCCCCCGATGAAATGATAGATGTGATTGGCGTTACCAAAGGAAAGGGATACAAAGGTACGTTGAACTTCTCCAGCCCGATACTTCGAGGATTAGAAAATCGTCGAAAGGCGTGGACTATATGATGACGAAGCGTGATACGTGTGTGTCTGATTATTATGAACGATGCAATCATGCTGCCTTCCTACTGAGGTCCTTAGCTCTATATTAATTTAATCTTCATTTTCACGCGCTAGTTTTAAAATAACATACGCAGTTGTTAAAAGAGCACTCTTACCATTCCAGGTGTGACGTCGCGTTGGCACACGAAGAAACTGCCACGAAAGACGCACAAAGGTTTGAGGAAAGTCGCCTGTATCGGTGCCTGGCATCCCAGTCGCGTGTCCTTCACCGTTGCACGCGCTGGCCAGAAGGGCTACCATCACCGCACAGAGATGAACAAGAAGATCTACCGAATTGGACAAGGCATCCACACGAAGGATGGCAAGGTACTTGGGTCACCTATACTTTTTTTTATAGCTTCTGCTCGCCCTTTCCCTATGTTAGTCTTCTAACAATGAAGATTAATACATCATAAAGGGCGACGATCAAACTACTTGTGTGTCATAGTACCCAGAGTCATCCATAAATTGTGCTTTGGGTCTCCCAGATCGAGTGACAAATATATAATTCGTTACAAAAGAATCGGGTGAAAATAACGCTAAATATTCCGTTACAGATAGTGAAGAACAACGCTTCCACGGAGTACGATCTCACGGAAAAGACCATCACTCCGATGGGTGGTTTCCCTCATTACGGCGAGGTGAACAATGACTTCATCATGCTGAAAGGCTGCTGCATGGGACCCAAGAAACGTGTGATCACTTTGCGCAAGGTAAGGAGCGGCGATCTTTCTGGAAAATTCAGTTTCAGTTGGACTTTCTTATGATGAGTACAAATAGAGCCAAACATATTCATTATGAAACATCAAGTGATATTAAATGATAGGACTGATGCGTTTAATTGAATTTGAGATTGCCGTGTGTGCCAATGGTAGTTCTGACGGGAGTGTGTTTTTTTTACAGTCTCTGCTGGTGCACACCAAACGAGCTGCGTTGGAGAAGATCAACCTCAAGTTCATCGACACCAGCTCCAAGTTTGGACACGGTCGCTTCCAGACCGCGGCAGACAAGGCCTCCTTTATGGGCCAGCTCAAGAAAGATCGCATCCGCGAGGAACAGGCGCAAGCCACTACCTCGGCGCCATCGACTGCTGCTGCGCAGTAACAGCGTTTGTACTGTGCTGTATGCAGTGGATAATAAAAAGTTCGTACGAGCAAAGAATTGACGTTTGTTTCGTAATCCTTGTCCTTTCGCTTTGAAATATGTTTAAGTAGTTTCCGAAGAGACTTGAAACGGGTTGTTGGATGTGTTCTATAATTAGGGAAAGTAATGTTTGAGAGTACAGTCGAACCTCTATAACTTGCAAACCTCTTTAATTATATTTTTTTCGTGTGTTAAATTATGTGTTTCACTTCTACAACTCGAATTTAAAAGAACTCCGACCTCTACAAGTCGAAGTTTACTTCTACATATGTATTACAAAATATTGAGGAAAATGTTTTCTCTGCATTATTCACGATTGAAAATGCTATTGAATTGCAATACAATAAAAGACGCATAAAGCAAAATCACAAATTTTTTTAATGTGTAATGAGTCATTTTAGCACAAAATGTCAGACAACATACCAGCAAAAAATCCTACACCATGAATCGAACAAATTTTCGAATAACCTTTTTGTTCATTAAATAAACAATATTGTTATTAAAATTGTTGGGTATTCTTTTACAGAGCCTCGCGAAAGGACCTAGGGCCTCAGATTGTAAATAAACAAATATACAACTTGTGTTCCCGAACATAACCTCCTTTATTAGAAATTTATTGATCGTAGAAAATGAATAAATTATCCATTTTACAAGAATAATTTATACACTCGTGCAGTGTTATCTTAAACTATAGACCATAGATTACATTTCCATCTAATCTTCGCAATAATTTGATCTGTAATTAATTAGTTATTACCAATTTCTCAGAATTGTCAATTTTCTACAAGTAATTTCTAAATAAACTTTTGTGATCGTATCTTATATTACACAACACCTTCAGCTATCCCCCTACATAATATTACAATTACCTTGCGTATAAACAATCGCTTATCTCCCGAAATTGCTAATATTATTTCTTGAATTATCCAAGTTACAGAAATAATTTACGTACTTTTCCAGTTGGATCTGGAAATATAAACTACTACCCCATACAATATTTGCATTTACTTCCTCAGAAATTAAATCACAGAAGCAGTTTCCTCATTAAGTAAGTATGCATCAGAAGTATCAGAACTTCGAGAAGATATTTCTCTCGTCAGTTTGGTTGAGTCTCCCTCAGGTTAGGTTTGGCCAGCTGTCTTCCATGTGGCTTTGTTGTTATAGAACTCTACCGCTATGTCAAAACCGCTGCCATTGCCACAAAAGAAGTATTACAGACAACGTGCTCACTCAAATCCAATAGCAGACCACTGTATAGAATAGTACGCACTTGTGTTCAATAAAAGAAATTACGACATATCACTATTAATTCTATCTAAGAACTCTCTTGCACGTCTCTTAAACAATATTCTTTCCAGCCCTATAAAGCCCGACTCAATGAACTGGAGTTCGTTGTATCCCGATTATTTTTCAACGAACGAAGGAGACTCCAAAGAGAACAGCCTACCTCACAAACGGGTCGAATTCGCAGACATCGGTTGCGGCTATGGAGGCCTATTGGGTACGTAGATTTTACCTTCAAACGTTACTTATATACATTTCAAATAGCAACAGAGTGTTTGATCTTACAGTTACGCTATCGCCGATGTTCCCCGATAACCTGATCCTCGGTATGGAGATCAGGGTAAAAGTCTCCGACTACGTCATGGATCGTATAGCTGCGCTACGATCGCAGAATCCTGGAGAATACCAGAACATCGCGTGCCTAAGGACAAACGCGATGAAGTATTTACCGAATTACTTTCACAAAGGGCAGGTACGAGCAACCTGTAGATCCATCTCTGCAATCTTAAATTGCTAGTAATAATTGTTACGAATGGTTCGGCAGTTGAAGAAGATGTTCTTCTTGTACCCGGATCCACACTTCAAGAGGTCCAAGCATAAATGGAGAATTATAAACAAAACGCTGCTGGCGGAATACGCTTACATATTAGCTGAAGGAGTAATATCATTTTTAGTATCTAATATTATGAAGCTTCTTGTATGTAGACCAGTAATTATGAATATCGTTTAAAGGCAATTGTGTACACAGTGACAGACGTTAAAGATTTACACGAATGGATAGTACAGCATTTACGCGAGCATCCGTTGTTCGATGAAGTTTCCGAGGAAGAACTGGTAAGATTCTTTAGCTATTTGTTGTAATGTTCTATTGGGCGAATTCCACTTACGCCCAAATCGCCCGCATGACTATAGGATTTTATTTTGTAATAAAATGAATATCATAAATTATATGCTTCTGTTTTCGTGTCGTAATTTATAGTTAAAAGCCTGTATTTTCCGATAATAATTCTTTCACAGAATTCTCTTCCGTAGAGATTTTCATAAATTTTTGAATGTTAACCACGGGCGTTGCGGGCGTAAGTGGAATTCGCTTATTGTAGTCTTGTATCGCTTAAGCGCATAACAGCAATGTTTTACAAAGGACGCAGACCCCATCGTGGAGAAACTGTACGAAAGTACGGAAGAAGGCCAAAAAGTAACGAGGAATAAGGGAGAGAAGTTCCTGGCTGTATTCAAACGAATTCCAGATCCGTACAATAAAGATCCTTAAGGGAATCAGCTTGTACTGAATACTTGTAACAATGTATGTATATAAATGAAATTATGTTTTATAATTAATCCGCAAAGGACACTCTGGAGACTGCTCTTGCGTACTTCCTCCCTCTCGCATCGCCATCGTTCACTAGCATATCGTAAAACTGATCGTAATTACCCACTCTCAGGGTCATTTTATTTTGCTTGGGTAATGTTTTCAGGTAGTTAATGTGCCTGGCATCGTCGTCGGGAATCAAATGTGAAGTTTCTAAAGAGAATTCTTGATGCACGATAATGAATAGCATCTGGAAAAATATGACACAGTCGTGGGAGTGGTAAACCTTCACGAGGTATACGATAAATGGAGTTGTTCCTTTTACCTCTTCTAATATAGAAGCAATATACGTGAATGGTGGTACAATGAAAGATCTTCTTATCAATCTCCTTCGCTCTTGCAGATCCATCATGAACTGCGAATAATACAGGTCCCTTCGAGGTATTAAAGTTTCCCGAAGAGTTTCCTTGAATCTTCTACTGTTAACGCAATCCCTGAGAAATATTAATCGCAACATCTACATCGATCGTTTCGCATTCTTTTAACGAAGGATCATTCCAATTTAAATCGAGGAAGCCACGGAGAAGTTAGTTTTACCACAGTAAACCTTCCAAAATAAATGTAGCTATGGACAGTTCGTTTTCATCCTGTATCACATAAGAATTTTTACTATCGTCGAGATAAACCGCATTCGTTGGCGGAGCTTTCAATTCTTGCATCAAAGTGACTTTTAAACGTTCATCTTCGACTGGGTATATCGAGCAACGTAAGCTCAGTGGTTTGGAAAACAACTCCGGCTTATTCAGTATCTTGATCCACGGTTTCTACGTAAGCGAAAAGGAAGAATGATTTATAAATCGACTTGGTTTACTAGATACTAGTTCAGTACTTACTGGCACGCTAGTGCCCTTTTCTGTGATAGTGAACTGCCCTTCCAGCTCTTTGCTTAGAATATCGTATTTGATGATACTTCGCTGGTACTGTCGCCTTTCGCTGGCATTAAAGAATTCGCAAGGTATGTTGACATCGATTCTGCACGGCTGACCCTTGCTAAAAATCTTCACTCTGAAGCTCTGCACTGTATTTGGATTCACGATACCTTTGCGAGGGAATACTTCGACCTGAAGTATCTCTCGCACTTCTTCGCTAAATGTTATTTAAACAGATTTCAGTTTGGAAGGGAGTCGAACAAGTTCGATAAGCAGTTGAAGTTTCAGGAAAGTACCATTTCCACTCGTACGCAAGTGCGTCTCGGTCAAAAGTGTTATAAATCAACAGCATCTTAACGATGAAGCTATAGGTGGGTATGGTCCACATATCGATGCAGTCGGTGTTGAAGTAAACAGGGAACATTGGAGCTTTACAGGCGCAGTAAGATGGTACCGACTCCTCCGTGAATGCCGATCTGAAGTCGCAGGATGATTCTCCTTCCACTGTCAATTCCATTTTTTTCTCGCCCAATGTTATTGGAAGCCTCACCTTGTAAAGCAAGTTCTGTGATCTTCCGGTACATGGAAATAAATCCGCGCGAAGTGTCTCGGTACCTTGTACGCTCCGAACATCCTGGGTTGAAATCGTAGAAGAAGGGGTTTCGCTGTTTCAGCTTTGACGATGCCACTTTGTGTTAGACAGGAGAACACTTCGCAGCAATAGGCTTTGTTCAATTTGCTAATATCATCAATGTCCACGGAAAACAGTAAATCATTGCTCGTAACGTTGCGTATCCAATACGCCTAGAAATTCATGTATTTCTTTATTCGATCGCGAGAAGGATGGACAAACCTGAATCCTACTTTATGCATTGCTTGCTGATTTCCAAGGTAAATTCTTCCAAAGTTCATACGCGCAATGTTTAGGAAGCTATACTGTCGCTCAGATTTGGACAAGCAGTCGATCGGTATGTTTAAAATAATGTGGCGATCGTGTCCTAGGTCCAAGTCCCAGGACACCTCTGACTTTCCGATCAGCGTGTAATTGATTTTTATACTGATTATAGTTTCCCGGCTTGGCTAAGGAATGTTTGTTTCTGAATTAGCGAACTTTCGTCTGCTCAGCGTTCAAAATTAAAGTCAGAATCAGATAAGTTACAGATACAAATTCCTACTTTCAATGTCCTTGATTTTGGATACAGACTGCAAAGAGATCGATGAACACAATCGAGCTTCTCTTGCTCAGTGGACAAACCTACTCTCTTTACAACAGGTTTACAATCACACCGATGGATTCTCTTTAAAATCCACGAAACAGGCAACGTCGAAGGATTGACCACGACGAGTTTGATGAAAAGCGCTCCTTCGTTAATAACCATTGGAAACAAGTTTATAGTCAGCGTCTTCCTTTCTCCTGGCAATACATTCTCCAGAAGTCTGTTCAACCTAACGCGAGAACGAATAATTGGGTAAATGCGATTACGAATCACGCGTGTAAATTTGAAGTAATCATACTTAGTTATTTGCATCGATTCCCACAAAAATGATTTGCTTATATTCGCAGAATATTTCTGGTTACTCCCAAAGGCACACACGTTCTTCACCTGTTGCGCGTAAAAGCTTTTAACGCCTTGTAATTGTGAATGTACTAACGTTGCCTTCGGAAACATTTGAATTTTACCTTTAGAGTGGGCACCACGCACATGCAGCTCATGTTAGCGACTCTAATGGGACATTGTTTAGGTAACAAAGCGTCCGATCGATAGTTAACTCTTATCAGGTATTCAACAGCGAATTCGTAATACCCCGGCGTACGCGGGGTAACAGAAACCACTATCCTCTGGTGCGAGTTGGAGAAGACTGTTTCAGAAGCTGGACGTACCACGACATCCTTTTCGATGTCTTCGAATGGCCAGTGACAATGAGTGCACACCAATTTGTAGCAAATATTTACCACGCTGAAATTGAAGAGATCGAAGCTCAACGTTTTAGTGGTGTTGTATTCCAATTCACCGAAATATAAATCCTTCGGGATTGCCTGAAAGAATCTTCCACTTGATTCTCAATTTAATTACGCGTTACAGTTGTACGTTGCTAATGCAACTTTTACCACTAACGATCCTGTTTCGCTTCTTCCGCGAACACGCAGAGTAATGCAATCTTTGACTCCAACGGTAGTTTCATTGTTTACAACAATTAGAACACATTGCACCTCGAAATCGTAGTTTACATTTGCTTCGGTCGGTTGAAAGGAACACTCTTGAACGACAGTGTCGTTGGGATCAATTTCTCCACCTGGATACTCCATTGTCAGTTCGTCTGGCATTTGATAAAAAGTGTATCTACGAGCGAGATAGATATATTGTTCATTCGATGGCACGAAGGCCTCAAAGATATCGCGAAACATTTAATCATGAGAGAATATTTGAATTATTCCCATACTGTATCCTGTGGCGGGTAACGTTTCGCATTCCCAGCTGCTCGAACTGCTGACAGCATGGTAAAATTGGCGCAAAGCTTAGTGTGTTCTGATTCCAGAACATGAGATTCGCGTACTCAGCGTATCCTTTGAAATCTATGTAACTTTCATCGAACGTGTTCCCATTAAAGTATATCGTCCATCGTTCTATGTAAATCTGCTCGTTTTTCGGCTCCGGTGCCATTCCGACTGTAATTATCTGGTAATTTCTGCAATTCGCGTATTGCTATAATTACGAGTGTACATTTGATAGATCCAGATCGTAAGCGAGCTATGATATAGGATACAGCAGGAAGAGCGTACTGGTAAATCACACCAATCATCGGTTTCACCGTGAAATGACTAGCTGACGGTGGTACGAATTCGAACATCAGCGGCAAGTGACCATGCCTCTTGATCAGGAATGTTCTATAAACTGGAAACGGTGGTACGCAAGGTGGCATTACTACGGTTTGAGGTATTTCGTATTGTGGTATCCATCCGCTTGACACGACAGGGAATGAGTGACCTGTAAAAATTTAATTAAAGTTGCCTCGTTAAATTTCTCTGCCCGCTTTCAAACTCCTCCTTAAGGCCGCGGGCACATAAAGGGCGGTAAGTATCAAACAAATCAAATATGAATAGAAATCTACACTAAATAGAACATAGTATAGATTTGCATTGGAATTTAATTTGTTTGAATGTTGACGCTTACCGCTCTTTATGTGCCCGCGGCCTGAAGCCGAGAATCCACCGGGAAGCTAAGCTAAGCTAAGCTAAGCTAAGCTAAGCTAAGCTAAGTTAAGATAAGCTATGCGATGCTATGTTTTAACGTAGCTTTTGGTGGAAACAGTTCCGTAAGAATGTATTGAAGCTAATTTTGTTAAAACATAGCATGGCATAGCATAGCATAGCATAGCATAGCATCGCATCGCATAGCATAGCATAGCATAGCATAGCATAGCATAGCATAGCATCGCATAGCATAGCATAGCATCGCATAGCATAGCATAGCATAGCATAGCTTAGCTTTCCGGTAGATTCCCGGCTTAACTCTACTGTTTCTATCGCTTAACAATTCTCATACCTATCATTCTGATCGACGTAACGAATGGGAAAGTTGTTTGGTTTTTGTCATCTAAGAAAATAGAACCAACGAGTTCTCTGCCAAAGAGGCTACTCTTTACATAGGGATTAAACGAGAGTTCAAACAACACAGACTGGCCTGCGCGTATATGCATCGCGCTTGGCGTCACGTTAAAAATCTCATCGATATCTGAAGCACAAACGATCGCCATACATTTGCAAGGGGATTCTTTGCGAGATTCATTTGTCTGCTTCGAATAAAATCACCTTTCTCCCAGCTGACTACTAAATTCGACTGACTGTGATTGGTAAGACATATCGCGTGCGAGATCCTCTCGGTGACTTTCTCTATATCCACATCCGTCTGGCCGAAATTGAAGCTGTTCCTCGACAAAGATATCGGAGGCGGATCTCTTGCTATGTAGACGCTGTCGCTCATGTAGCTTTTATAACTATTCTTCTCTTTCCGAGGATAAGTGAACCGATTCGTATCCTCTTTTCTAGAAGACGTGCTACAGTATCCGTACAACTCTATCATAACTGGTGCCTAGTGTTCAAACGCGTCGAATCATTCGCTCGGAATAATCAGAGGACCCTGGTTCCCGAACTTACGTGATGTAGAATTAAAAGTGGCAGCTGACAAGTGTATTTCCCGTCTTCGGGTGGAGCGAAGGTTATCGTAATATATCTATAAGAGCAAGGCTCGATCGTGCCGTCTTTGGTATCTAACTGAAACAGTTGATGCTTCTCGTCTAAGCTGAACATGAATGTTGCAGTTACTTTGGAGCTGTTCGTAAGCTTAATTCGTCTCTTGGCCACAGGCTTCCTCGTCGTGGAGCACATGAAGATCACTACCGCGGAACATTCCACTGCTGGGCCTACAAAAATCTGTGTTTACATTCTTCGTACAGTCGAATGTATCTATCGATATACCGATGCTGGATCCAGAGACAGTAATCTTCATGTTGCACGTTCCAATGGAATCCGTGATGCTGAAGTAGTCGACGTGTTTCGGGCACACGAGATGTGGCCGATAGCGTATCTGGCAGGCGTATTTCTCCCTAGGAGCCAGTACCCAGGTATAAGATTTCAAATGAAACACATGGTCCAAAGGATTGGTAGTCGGGTCTCGTTGAACTTGATAAATCACTTCCCTCTGAAACGTACGCATAATTAACAAATAGTGTTTGAACTGAAAGTTTGATAGTTGGGGGGGGCAAGGACTTACATAGGACTCGTTCCATATTTCTATAGTTTTCAGCGCCGTTTTGCCAACTTCTACCTCCCCGCAATTCAAGTGAATCATCTTCGATCTATTATGCAAATTCTCGTTCATTCTGGCTAATTGTCTCTCCGAAATAAGGATTAGTTTCGACGTGACGCGGGAGTATTCCCGTTTGAAATGAAGATTATATCGAAAGGACTGTCGATCTCGAATCTCTCGAACTGCGAGGATCCCCGCTCCCTTCTCTCGCGCTCCCCCTTTCGCCCGCTTCCCCTCTCTCTCTCTCTTTCCCACGTGCTCGCTCCTGCCCTCTCTCGCGCGCTCTCCCCCTCCATCGGCCGCGTGCGATCACCCGCCTTCTGTCTCTGTTGAACCCGAGGCACGCATTCGTTTTGTTTTGATACGCGGATGACGTATCCGCGGAGCAGACAGTGAATCGATAGAGCCTTTCAACGATTCCGTGGAAATATCTCGCGTCTTCCGATCCTGCCGATCTTCCCTCGCCTCTCCCGAACGAGAGATCCCCGGGAGATTGATCATAGCCCCGATCGCCCGCTGGCGAACGGTGCCGTTAATCGCGTTCTTTATGGCTCTCTGACAGTTCTCGGGAAAATGGTTCGGCAGAGTGTCCTGCGCCTCCTGTGTTTATTGCTCCTTGCGGACAGCTACGTGAATTACAGCTCCGGCATGCAGTTCAGTAAGCTTTACGAGGAATGTAAGTCTCTCTAGCGGGCTGGGATCGGATGCCCTTCGATCTGGCGCTGTACCCGATTCGTAACCTCTTGCGTCTTTAGATGGCCTGGAGTCCGAACGGATTTGTCACGGCCTCGGCAATAAGGCGACCACCGAGATCACGAATCTCGCAGCAGTGGTCAGGGCGAGGCACATGTTCGACCGGTGGACCGTCCTCACGAACGTTCACTGCAAGTTCGTGTTCAAGACACCCAAAGGGGACGGCCTGTTCGGTGTCATCCAACAAATGTCCTTCAGGCAAAATGGCACGCAGTGCGTCGACTACGTACAGGTATACCAGAGCTTCGTGTTCGTTCGGTGGTTCTTGGAACGCTACGTTTCCAGTTTCCGATATCATTTCGTTGTACGGCTGTTTGTTAACTCGGCCTTTAATATCCGAATCAGTTGTCGATGAATTATAAATACAGCCTACGCTCGAAAGCAGCCCTGAAAGATGTAGAAACTCCGTTCGTTATCGTTACCCGACAAATATTTTAATGATCGATCCGTTAGTTTAAAAGGAAGGACAATCATTGGACGGAGAAGTTCTGCGGTTCGCTGGACCGTAGTAGAGTAAAATACTACCCAGTGCCCGAACCCGAGAACAGTATATATTCATCCGGGTCGCAGCTGCCGGCGAGAACGTACGCCGAATACGACCCAGGCAGTCGCAGATCCGGAGGGGAATTAGAAACCGAGATATTCATTTCCAAAGAGAGATTGCAAGAAGGGGAATTCCTCGCTCTTACCATTGTTTACACACCGTATAAAAGTAAGCCTCCGAACTAATCTTCCATAGTCGTATAGATAAATTGTAATCCTAACATGATGCGCGCAGATTGCAGCAACGTGGATCCAGCGAAGTATACGTCGATTGGCATGAAAACCTGCCTGCCGAACGAACTGTTCTGTGACGGGGCGTACAACTGTGCGCCGAACGTTTGCAAGGACGAAGAGAATTGTACAAACGAAATGATTAGCACTGGTACCGGCACGAAAGTAACAGTCGGCGCGGTGACTACATTGATTTTGTGCTTCATCTTATTCGTCATGTGCTTATGGATGTGCAAGAGATCGCAGAAGTTGTGCTGGTCCCTGGACTGCGCCGACCCAAGCGTACGTTCGACGAGACCTGGCCCAGTAGCAAGGGACACGGAGAGATCTGCGAATCCACCAGTGCCTACGGCACCGATGCTGGAAGTCGCTGTCTCTTCGTCCGTCGCTGACAAGGACCTGCCGCCCAGCTACGACTCGTTATTCCCGGAGCAAAGTAATCCCGTCAGATTGTAATCGTAAACGTGAGTTACTAGGTACAACTAATGAATACCGGCAGCATCTTGTCTAATGTTTTAATTAGATATTGCTGCGCACAACGCAGTCTTCAGATATATGTTTATGAATGAGTGCCTTCCTGTACCGAACAGGAATTATGTATATCTACATAGACAACTTCTAAAAAAGACAAATAGATCATGTACTTTTTATTAATTTAGTCTCTTACACCAATAATTAGCTTTTTCAATGTTCAATTGCTACTTGTAATATTAGAAACTTTTGTATTTTGTACCACTGATTTTCAGGAAATACGTGCATTTACTTGTACAAGATTGTAATATTCCAACGTAACTCATTCATCGAGTTCGTCGAACACCAATGCAATCACTATTTTGCTGTGCGATGAATAATAGAAATAGGAACAAGATTTGTATTGTGTAAATTGACTTTAAGGGAAAGAAGTTACTTCTTAAACAGGGCTCAATCAATTATCCAACGAGAAACTACTTTAGGGAATAACTTTGCTCATAGCTTATAAGCGCATTTTTTTTTCTTTTGATATTCGAAAAATACAGTATTGAATGAATTTAATATTTATGTGAGATTGTTGCTTGGATTTTTTGTTAAAATAATCGCGACCATTTGGTCCGTGAAATTCAATATACCCATCGGTTACTATTGGTAATTTGTATTAGGATAATCTACGTAATGGAAATGTCTTTGCGACGCGATACATATTTATAAAACGATAGGACAGTTATTCTACATATTTTGTAAACTCGAAATAGTATAGCTTATACATATGTACCATATTTATAACAAATTTTATACATATATATAAAGTATAAAAATTTTATAGCATTATACTATACAAACATGTGTATATTTTGAAAACTTTATTTGTTACAAACCTTTATAGACGTACATGCGGCGATATTGTGTAAATATTAAATTTGTGATAATGGAATTATTAAAAGTTGTTATATTTATCATATCTCTATCCCTTTACATCCGCGTCCTCGGCACTTTCCGTCGGGATATGCTCGTGCAGCCATAAGCAAGCATTTATAACGTTATCGATCTCTGCGGTCCCCGTCGCTAGAGGGTGATTGTCCTCGTAAACGAGCATCCTATAACATTGTGTCTTTTAACATTTCATTCAGTGCGAAAGTAAAGTAGATAACTAACAAGGAAAGATCCCGAACCTGAAAATTCAAAAAATTCTGAAACTTTGAGAATATGGAATATGATTTTCTCCCGCTCACAACGCAATTTTTATTTGCTTCCCACATTCACTCGAAGGTGGTGAAATTAACTCCTGAAAATTCCGCTATTTTCCAATTACATCCCCTTAGAGTGAATTTCGGCAGCTAATAAAAATTGCGTTATAATCAGGAGGAAATTCGCTACGTATTCAGTTTCAGAATTTTTTGAATTTCCGGGTTCGGAATCTTCCTTTGTAGGACAGAATTGATTCAAAAGACCTTCCAAATAGATAAGGAATCTTATCTTTCGTCAAGTTGGTCTGGAAAGTGATTCCGTCTACTGAAAATATTTCTGGGAATGTTATTACCTCGTACTTACTTTGTCTTTACATTATTCGCCTTAAGGCGTTGATACCACAGTTTCCCTTGAGACGAAGGTACACGCAAGTCGTTTGTTCCGATGCATAACAAAGTTGGAGCTCTAACTTTGCCAGCATGAATGATCGGAGAGCACTTGAACATTTTCACGAGCATCTCAACTTGATCGGCTTCTGGCATCGGTGTGCTCTCGTCGAAAGGATAGTTCACTTCAGCAGCACACCTGGAGTTTACAATAACATTAACAATCGTATAGAGCATCCCGCGTAACCCATCCTCCTTGACATTAATTCCAGAAAATATTCTATTCAGTTAACGTTTCTGTGTTAGTCGTTTTTTTGCTTATCATGCTTTTTTCTACAATAAAGCTTACACATCGTGATGGTACATAATTTTTTCTTCCTTACTCAGAGCATTGCGACTGCAATATAATTGAGGTAATTTAGAAGCTATGGAAAATCGTAAGAACACATTAATGTTTTACCAGTCTGGAATGTCTGATATGGTAAACATAGCAGCTATGTCGATCACTGGATTCCTCGCGACGACAACTTTGTACAAGTCCTAGAGCATAAAATTAATCACGCTTCGATAAATCTTCCAAGAAACGTGGGTATAGTTCGAGTATTCTATGAACTTACTGGATACTGGCCACTTAGATGAGTCACCAAAAATCCACCATGCGAGCCTCCAGTAATTCCCACTTTTTCTGGATTCAGCCACGGATACTTCCGCAGAGCCTCTTTCGTGGCACTCACGCAATCTTTTACGTCAACGTCTCCAACTTTCCCTTGGAGATATTCAACGTTTTTCGAGCCCATTCCCGTTGAGCCTCGATAGTTCACTTGCACCACTGCGAAGCCTTAAATCGAGGATCATTATGGTTAAATAAATACCAGCGTACTTATTCCGACGAGTGTGGATAAAAGCTGCACCCTTACCTGACAGTACAAGCAGGTAATAATCCAGACTAAATAGATTTATATAATTAGAATGAGGCCCGCCATGTATCACAACCACCAAAGGTATGGACTTATCGGCTCCGCTTTTCGGCCCGAAGTAAATGAAGTTAAAATGTTCTAGAATCGCACAGAAATGAAGTACAACCTGTTAAAAGCACACAGATTGCGTTTCTCAAATACTAGGCTCCCGAGGGACTTACTGATTTCCTCGTTGTTGTCGTAGTCATACTCGGAGAAGTCGTACATTAGATTTTCAGAGCCAGCAATGGCTGCGGAGGTTGAAATTTGACTCCTCGTAATATTACCACTTTCAATTGCTTCCGGATTAAATCTGCCCACTGAGAGAACAGAAGGCTGCAGAAGAGACGTCTGAGAGAAAGCTATAATATCATCCTTCACATCCAAAATAGTGAGGCTACTCGTGTCGTTGAGAATATCGGTTACGGTCTTTGTTTCTGCGAACAATACACTCGTTATCCTTAACTACAAATAAGAAGAGATTTCGTGAGAAAGGCGCACGGATCTTCTCGATGACTTACTCGTGTCAATGATGTAGGAATGAGTAGTATTCTGCTGAGGCGTGCTCAGAAATATGTACCGCGAATCGCTGCTCCAACATCGCTGCGGTAACCGGCCGTATAGACCGTAAAACCGTTCGTCATTTTTAATGGATACGCTTGTCTGCACAATGTCTACAAGTATATCGGTCTAGGCAACAGAAAGCCATGTAAGTTTAAGTAAAATAAATATCGCGTTTGTGCATCGATGTATGCGTACCTCTAACTTTTCAGAATTGAACTCAAGACGCATCAGTCTGTGGGCATTGTGGTGTGCGCCACCAGCTGCTCTTTCTAACCAGATCAGGTATTTTTCATCTGGGCTAAATCTGGGGCAACGAACAGCACATCCATCGCTGGATAGTTTCTCTAAAAGATACAGACAATATCTACAAATATCTTATATCAGTAATTGAGAATCGTGAGAAAAGATTCTTACTGTATTCTCCATCTTTCAATAAAAATACCCAAGAAAGCCTGTTAGTACAGGCGATCAGGCCTAAATGTCTCGGCTCGTGTTTCCACGCCACCCCAACTATCCCTTGGTTATCCTTCGTCCACAATACTTGAGCAGGTGAGAGCTCGTCTGGTACACCAGCGAGAGCTGAAATCGTGTCTGTCGTCGTATCAAGGACTATGACAACAGGACGATGTTTACCTACCAATTGCTCTCCCCAGTGAGGCTTGTAAATGTATTCGTTACCCTGTTCCAACAATTTCATCAAATTAAATTCACCATATCTCGGTAGGATTGCCATGCAAAATACCTTACCACCGATACTTCCTTCTCCTCGTCTTCTTTCTCCTTTTTCAGCGGCTTTTGCTTGTAGAATGGCTCCGACTTTGGGAGTTTCTTCTCCGCGATATATAATACCTTCGTTTTATCCGGGGACCATTCAAAGGACGCAAATTCAGCTGTTAAAAGGAAACGACAGATAAGTTTTCAAGCGACTTGTCGCGATTGCTAGACAAGCGTTGAAGCGCGAATATTTTCGAACTCGTGATTAATTACAATCTGTGTACACATCTCCGTGCACGTCCAAGGCAGCTAAGTCATAATTCTTCACGAGCCTCTGTTTATCCCAGATTTCAATGAACTGTTTCTTGGTGTTCTCAATCGTCGCTTGTCTCAGTACAGCTCTGCGTTCCTCGTCTTCGGTGGACGCGGATAGAAGTCTGTAACGGAAGCAAGAGGACTTTGGTAAAGCATAGGTTTCGCGAATGTAATGAACTCGAAAGCTAAACGAACGTACTCCGTTGTAACGTCGATAGGAAAGTTCTCAGAGAGGACTTTTAGTTGCGAGTCTAAAGTGTGGTTCTGGCAAAACTTTTGGTTCTTCTTTCTCTCCAAATTTCTCTGCGACCAAGTGCTTACAATCGATACTCCGTTGTCTTTCATGTGGAGAATTTTTGCGCTGCTTATAGATGGATTGCGCGCTAATATCTTGTACAAGCTGACGATTTTTTCGATCTATAAAGGTTAATGTATACGTTATTAAATGTATTAATAGGTGAATTATTATTTAAGGTAGCGAATTTTTTGATGGAGAGTCTTGTGTACCTGATTGGATGCCATTCTGCACGGAGGTTTCTATGCCACTGGTTGTCTTTGGAATTTGTTATCAAACTGTTAGTATTTAGTAAATTATAAACAGGACTTTTGATCTCGATAAGAAGCAGACGCTGATAAGCAGTGCAAACACTTAATTACATTTAGAATTCAGAAAAATGCTGTATCATTATAAGTTATTATTTAGAAGCCATAAAAACATGGTTCCACATTACCAAACAAAGGTTCTCTGAAAGAACGAAAATGTAATTTTACGATCGAAGTAAGGTTACTGCGTTATTCCTTAATTTCCCTTCTTTCAATTTACGTATATTACGATAATTACCTTGATGAAGTTATTAACCATTTGCAAAGCAAAGATACGAAAATTAAATAATGGAACTTGCTGTCGGTGTTCCACAAGTATCAACACCAGCAGTGCGTTGGCACCATGATTTATTAGTTGATGTTTTTATCTTTACATCGAAACCTGTCATGTATTTTCAAATACTAGATTTCTCGGATTTATTTATTACCTGTCATGTGATTGTATGTGATAAACAATAATTTCTTTATGAAGTGTCTATTTTTTTATTTCAAATTTTGAAATTTTATGCTGGCAACCATGATTAGGACAGTTTCCGTTTGGCGCTATTTTCAAAAATTCCTGGATACGTGCACAAGAATTAAGAAAGCTGATTATACTTTGATTATACTTAAATTCCCCGGCGTTGCCCGGGTAAAACTTTGATTGTCACAGAGTGTCAAGAATCTACGCAATCAATCGGGATAAGAAGTATCCTATACGTTAATCCTGGTCCTAGACTACGTGTATACAAAATTTCAGAAAGATTCGTTGCGTTCATTTTAATACATAAAGCAGAAAGTGTTTGAGTGTTTGCCTGTCGCCTAAAAACTTTCGAACGGTAAACTCTGGGGTCACGAAATGTGTCCCAACTCATTATGCCTAGCTAATCCAGACGAATGTGACTATTTTCAGAAAGAAAGAAAAATAAACTCATTTTCTTTTATAAAATCAGAATCTAATTTTCGAGCGAAGCCGAGTAGTAAAGCTAGTTTATTATATCAGTAGGACAAACTTCAATAAAATTTCTCTCCTTACGACAACGTTACCACTTATTTTAAAAGCATATATTTATTTTACATCAATGCAATACTTGCACGTTACAATATCAACACAACACTACAGTGAAGCCGTCTTACCAGTTCATCGCAGTCTGTAAAAACATTATCTGAACAAAAAAAAAAGTTTATTTACAATCTATCATTTTACAGGCGTAGCTAAGTTATACCTATGACTCTTCGCATCATGTATGTACAGTTCGCGACGCATGGTCTTAACAACATTACCGTGAAGCACGCTGTGAAAAGTGTTTATAAAAATAATTTGAAATCGTTGTGTACAGTGACTGAAACCTTTCCACCTACCTTGGTGTCGATTTAAAATGAAACACAGGTTACAGCACGATCAGTGCTCGATGCGCGTCCCTTTCCACAATTCTTCCTCATGGTCATACAATTTTAATGTAAGCCTGCATACCGATCTATTAAAAAATCATTGTACGTTCGAGAATGTAGCATATTCAGTACGCCACGCCGCGAAATGTTCCCCTCTCGAAAACTGTGCCAAACTTTTACACTTTCCCAGTACAAATTAACATATAAATTAATATACATACATACAAATATTAGGTTTACATGTACTTATGCGAATATCAGTCGTGTGCTCGTTAAACTCCATTTACCATTCGTTACAAATGTCGAAAAAGTAATACCTAACTCCTAAACAGAATTTAAGAAAAAACATTCCTATAAAACACTTGTATCAATAGTCAGTTTAATCCCTTAGTAATCGAAAATCTATGACACATGCAAGTACAATTGCTTAAGGGAGGATTCTCGCGTAACAGCCCCCGAAATTTAGGAATTTAAAAAAAAATGTCGTTAATATTGCATTGAACTCTTCTGGGATATAAGGAGAAATTGATCCTTTATTTATAATACTTGTTTCGTCGATATAAAGAATAATATGAAAAATTTGTCTAAGGAAAAAATTTGGTTTTTCTTTTAAACGCTGTAACTCTTTCAATTCTTCATTTTTTTTAAAATGGACCAATCCCAGCATAAACTATCTAACTCGATCGGCGTAAAAAAATATTTTCTGGAAGTTTCAAGATGGCTCCTTATATCCCAAAAGAGTTTAATCCAATATGACCAACAGTTTTTAAAAAAAAAATTCCTAAATATCAGTTACTTTTAGGGGCTGTTAAACGAGAATCCTCCCTTAAGCAATGAAACCAGCTGCAACGAACTGTTGTTTCCAAATCAGCATAGCTTCGTTTCAATATAAAATAAACCTGCCCGCGGTAGGTGTTCGTAAACAGTGATTCAAGAGGCATCAATAAAAAAGACTGTCGAGGAATTCTTAATAGTAAATTGGACACGACTAAGCCGCAGCGGTTGAAGTGCCCATAACAATGGATCGTTTAAAAGACTAAGAGGGCCGTAAAATGTTTTACAAATTTAAAAACAACGGGTAGACTCTTCGCACAACAAATCTAACGTCCCAACTATGCGGAGTCGCGGTAACGAGCTAATCTAAGCGACCTCCGGATCAACAGATCCTGCGTGAAATTAGGGTAATCGAATCAAGGCAGCTTGTAATTCCATCGAGGTACGGGGAAAGAAGGCTCGGCACTTTCGGTTCGCGATTTTCCCTTTCAATTGCCGAACAGAGCCGCTTTCTGCCTGAACTGCGCCCGCCTCGCCGCTTTATCCTCTTCATCTCGCTTTCGTTCCTCCTGCTCCATGCGGATCTCGTCCTCGAATTTGCTCGACTTGCTCAGCTGCTCGATCTGCGAGGAAAAAGAAGGAGCGACTGATGCACAGGAGACTTTAATTAGCGTGGACACGCTTTCGCGAATCCTGGGTGCGAATGGCCAGTCTCACGATCAGTTTCATTAAGATGTTCTGCGACGCCTGGGTCACCAGTGGCTAGTGGAGGAGTCTCCGCGTTGGTCTTTGGGAACTTATGTTATCGACAATGATCTTTGCATTAATTACCGCACCACGAATCATTAGTGACAAGAGGAGGACTTTCTTCAGAGGATTTCACTCCCAAATTCATTGTTTAGATTATTTAGCAACTGCTTATTATTTTAAAACTGCTACGGTGTGGGTCACTGTCACTGGCGAATTTAAGAAAAAAGGCCCAGGTGGCGAACGTTTAGGGGCCCATTTTTTCGGGAACATAAAGAGCTAGTTTACTAAAAGGGGGTAAATGTGCAGAAAAGTATGGAGAGAAAAACGTGCTTGGATAAAATCATAATTTATTTTTGAAGACTTAAGGGAGGCTCTCTGGGCAGGGGCCCAGTTTTTGAGAAATTAAAGCGGTAGTTTACTGAAAACGGACTCACTGTAATAATACAGAAAAAATATATACTTTGGATAAAATGATAATTTTCTTCGGATGGGGCCCTGGTGGGGCCTTCCGAGCAGGGGCCCAGGTGGCAACTGCTCATCGGCCGCCCTGTTAAATCCGCCACTGGTCACTGGCTACCCACTCGTTACAGTATTTTTATTACTATTTTCCTTCAAGCTCCCCGCGAGGGGATGGTGGATCCCAAATGTACCACCCAAGGAAATTGCTCCCACGAGCAGAACGAGCCCAGCACACGCGATGCAACTTATACCTTGGCTTCGAAGAAGTGTTTAGCCCCCGTGACTCCCACCTCGTCCACGTCGACCTCCGTCAGGCGAGCTAGCTGGCCCAACCCGGAGTCCTGTTCTAATTCACCAGCGCGCGCTTTGCGGTAGATCAGTAGGAACTGTAACAATCCAGAGACCATGCGCGTTCATAGATACAAAGAATGAATCAAGCCTCGTGGAACTAATTCGTCGAGCCACGATGACGCTACACTGCCTTTACATTTCCATTTAAGGATAGGTACTTATGCGCGCGATAAAAGCTAGAATCAGTTTAATACTTCGTGCCATTCTCCAAGAAACTGGAGGGAGTCTTCGTAACAGATTTGAGAAGATAAGAACAGTTTACTCTGAGATATCGCATTGCAAAAAAAGTACAAGAACTTTAAAATATATACTTTCGAATATACAACCGTTCATTTAAAAAAGTCCTCATGTTTAAAAAGAAACGAAAATACTTGTGTTTTCAGGCTTTACAGGTAGGCGTAGCCCCTTAAATAAATTTGTATAATCGCTCAATGAATTTTCCTTAATTTGCATTAAAAATATTGCTTATCCCTTCAACTCGGCTCCCCGCAAGATTAATTCTAAATATTTTACAGGCATTCAAATTTCATCTACAAACAGCAGATACCTCGATTTTGACGAAAAGCTATAACATTTAGCCGTCTGACCGCAAATCTACACCTCGATTCCACTGGTTGGTAAAGTGGTTGTAAAGTGGCCGATGTGTTCCTAGTACCGGCGGCGGTTCATATGCGCGGCGGTGATTATCAATGGGGAGCGGTGACTAACTGGCAAGGTGAGCAGTGGTCGCTGCGGAGAGAGGTACCGCGTCGCGGTGAATCACGACGGATCTAACAAACGGCCGACCCGATCGCATGCAGATCGCGGACGCTCTTTGTTCGCGAACCACGAAAAGTCACGTAGGAATGCGCCAGCGTCCGTGCGATTTGCATCAGGTCCGAGGACTTTCCTTTCGGTGACAATCGCGTGTCTTCGCGGCCCGTCCATCCTGCGTGCGTTTACAGCGAAAGTTACCCGGTAGCAGCATAGGCGCCTCGCGTGCTCCGCTTCTCTTCGCGATGGTCAGGTGAAATGTGTTGGCCACTGAGCTTTTGGAGGGTCCAGCTTGAACTTAGTACCACTTTTTCGCACAGTCGAGGTGCCATTTCTTTCAGAGTCCCTCTAACTTCGAGAAAATACGTATGAAGTGGTTTTGTTAGAACTAATCGAATTCGATACCGACGCCGTTCGAATCGTTATCGCCCGTTGTTCCGCGTCCTCGGCTAATTTTAATGCCACTCCAGGCGCATTTACTGCGCACCACGCTGAAATAGAACGCCAGCGACCCCCACGAATGCGTGGCTGGCGCGTTGGAGGATAAACAACGGCCATCGCCGAGCAGGTCGCGGTGTTTCACGCTCAGCACCCCATGGGGGCGGACTATTTTTGTAAGGGGTGGCACGTGCGACCGGTGCCTGGGCAGAAATAACACGATATCTGCGTGGAAAGTGAAACGAGACGGGGTAACAGACTTGTGTCGCAGAATTACATTCGAGATGTGATATAAACATCCCGTCTCGTGTATTCTAGTGTAGAATGAAACTGCAGCCTCCGCTCTAAGTGATAACGATTCTTATGCAATTGGGGAACTCGCAGCGAGAGGGGTGCAGCTCCATTTTTTTACAGTTTGTGAGTTATTATTAATTATTATTATGGCGTGTAATGTAGGTGGGAACAAATTCTACATCGTTTGGTGCACGTTCGATGGAAATCGGATAAGAAATGAGCGATTTATTTCAAGTAAATAAACATAGAAATATTAATATTTGTAAATAGAAGCTAAACAGGGGGTTTATCCTGTAATAATTGGAGGGTGAGCCTCGAATTCTAATTATTCAATGTTAGGGGCAATTCGCTCAATTGCGCAATCTGTTTAGTTTTAATAATATTTTCTGTAATTTTATTAATTGAAAGATATTCATTGACAGAATTGTATAAACTTCGGTATTACGTGAGATTTATTTTAATTTGAACTCCAATTTATTTAATATTTATGAGATTATTAATTCAGTTAAATCGAATACCCTTTGATTTAGTAGAGGGTGAATCTGAGTTAGTATCTGGGTTTAATACTGGATATTTTAGAGGTGGATTTGTATTAATTTTTATAGCTGAATACTCAAGAATTCTTTTCATAAGATTTTTAATTTCATTAATAGTTATGATTTTGTATCTGATAATATTTCTAAATAGAAATATTAATATCTCTGTTTTATTTTTATTTACTTATATTTCTATTAATATTAATATTTTTATTACAGAATATTTTTCCCTAAATATAGAAATAAAAAACTAATCAACTTTTCCCGTAGCGTACGAAACTTCTGCTACTGTTATTATATATCCCTGTAACGAGTCAACGGAAAGCGTTCGCCGACCGCTGCCCGATTTCCGGTAAAACCGTACCGGTTACGCGCCACCAGAAAACTATTTCCTGCTTTTTGTTTATCGCGGAGGAAGGAAAGGGAAACTAGCGGTCGGCGATCGCGTGGCTTCGCTGAATATCTTCCTCCCCCTCGCCCGAAAATGAACAACAATCAACGCGGGAAATCGCTAACCTCGCGGAAGGAAATTCGTCCGTCGCGATCCTCGTCCACTTCCTGTATCATCGCCTTCAAGCCCAGATGGGTCTGCGGAGCCCCCAACACCTCCATCATGCGCTTCAGCTCGGAGAGGTCCAGGTATCCATCGTGGCCATCGTCGAACCTGTAAAGAACATCATTCGTCAGACAAGCCACATGCGAAACCCGGCGTGCGACGCCTATGGGCGTTCAAGCAGTACAGTGACTAAACGGGACCGAAGGATATCCGCACGTGGCGTGCGTTCATGTGTGTACCGAGGGTGGCCAAATTATTATACTCAAAACATTCTCATCAAAATCTGTGAATGTTATTATTTTTTCATTTATTGATTAGCTACATCTGCCAACTATACTATATACTTAATATACAAGTACTGAAACGCTATATTATAACATTAAAAACGAGACATCTATTTTATTCTTAAGCTTACAAAATCTCAAATCTTTTTAATTGAGTATAATAATTTGGCCACCCACTTCAGTCTCAAAATCATTCATTCGTTTCTTATTTAAGCATTAATAGTATCTAAGCATTGGAATACATTCCGTTTAACAGAAATCCATTATCATTTTCCTTGGTTTCTTGCATCTTTTCGTTTTAGAGAATCCTTAGGTTTTGGTGAGTTTTCAGGTAATTTAATGGTGAGACAAGGTAAGTCGCGTCGAGGGGACTTCAAGATCGGATTTTATTAGGCGATGAGCCTTGTGAAAGGACAACACCCTGGAGAACTGTCCGAGTGGCGTCCAGCGGAACTGTTTTACACGGAAAGTCGATTTCACGAGCTTCCGGCTCGCCGTTGACATTCACCGACGCTTTCGAAATCGCCGCCGTCCTTCTCACGTTCCCCCTTTCGATCTAATTACATCGCACGCTAATTAGAGTAACGAGTTACGCGATTAAAGCGGAGCAAACGCTTTCGTTTGCATTCATCTAGAGGGGAGGCTCGGGAGAAAACGTATGGACGGATGGCTAGCGACGTTTTTAAACTGCGAGGAACTTATTACACGCTCCGAATACCTACTGAACTTTTTTTTTTAGGAAATTTGGAATTTTTATTTTACATGTTGCACGTTTATCAATTACCTTCTTCATAAGCAATGTACATTACAGATGAAAAAGTTTCCAATCACCTCGTGAATTATGGGAGCAGGGATTTTCTTGTTAAATAAACAAGCTTAAGTAACTTTCTCACAGGATAATATAGATTATGTGAAATATAGAAATGGTTAGAAAGTATCTCTCGTGGCTGGTAGATCTTGGAATAAAAAGATTGCAATCGTTGCTGGAAATACTAATTTCAGACGAGAAGATTTCTTATAAGGTATCGTTTGAAGAAAGATCTCCGAGTGATTGCAAACTTTTTTTTAAGCAATATATCTGAAAGGATGAGAGATTTATTTCTCAATTTCGAGTTGTGCATAATTTCGCGGCAGAGTGCTCTAGATTAGCGGGGCGCAGAGCAGGAAATCAATCTGTAAACTAAATTTTTCCACGGTCTGCTGATCGAGTTACGCGATAGGCTCGATCATCGAAGCCCCATAATCCAGAGGGATAAAATTGCAAGTGCTCGAGCAAGAATAATAATTTATCATCGATCGGCGATTATGGATAGAGTTACAACGTATATCGTTGAGTAATCTTTAAGAACAGAGATCGTAATTACACCGCCCAGTGGATACAGCCATCGTGTGATAAGAATAGCTTTGAGGCTGACTAAACAGGCTCTCTTAATTATCGTCGATACCCAGTCTTCCTTGTAAAACAGAACGAAAGAGACCCGTGATAATCACGCTTTCGTTGCGCGTGTATTAATTATTACATACGTAATCACTGCTATAATTAAATTGCTTCCTAGCTATGAATACGAAATTCAGGATGATTCGTAGTTTCCTAATTCCTCGCAATTTTCCATCGTTTCTGCTTGTTTCTGACAACGCATTCTCGATAATTGTGTGGAATTATCTTTTAATTAGTGGAGTACTGGACAGGGGAACAGTATTGCAGATTGCCTACTCCTGTACCTACATTCATCGGAATCGGAATATTAAGTAAAAATGGAAATATTAAGTAAAAATGGGAATATTAAGTAAAAATACGAATATTAAATAAAAATGCGAATATTAAATAAAAATGGGAATATTACGTAAAAATGAGAATATTAAATAAAAATGGGAATATTAAGTAAAAATGGGAATATTAAATAAAAATCTGAGTATTAAGTAAAAATCTGAATATTAAATAAAAATGGGAATATTAAATAAAAATCGGAATATTACCTATGCATTAAGATAATTAAAAATGATTAAGTTATTTGAAATACCTATTTTTAATCCGTTTTCTTTACCTTACTCCTTAAAAGAGGGTCGCGACTCGAAAAAGATTGGAAAACACTGTTTTAGAAGGACTTCTCAGTTCTTTGAAAAGGATCAAGCGAGGTGACCACCGCCTCGTAATGGACGAAGTATATGCAAAATGCTGCGAATCGTTGGAACGAATTTATCACGACAAAAGACTGGAGATGCTGCCTTTGATCAGAGCAGAGAGCAAGAATCGCACGAAGGTCGAGGTTACGCGTTCATAAGCACGGTCAAGCGGCGCTGATCGATAAGAGTAGGAGCAAGCTACAGGACATCCATTGGCGATTTCACGGCTGATTTGAATAATCAATTCCGACAGGCTCGTCCCAGCCGCGGCGGCGTGTCTCTTCCAACGAGAACAGCGCAAACGGAATTCTTCCGACCGACCTACCAAGCGTATCTTGAAATTCGTGTAAACAGGCATTAACTAACTCGGCAAACTACAGAAGAATACACTTTTGAGTACTCACGAGGGACTCGCACGTGGCGCGAACGATCAATTTCATTGAAACCTTGCAGACATCTGGCGCACAGCCTGTGTAATAATTGATTAAACGCGCATGAATAATTTCTGAGGGAAAATCGAGTTCGCTTTGCCTGCAGGCGTACCAAGGTGGACAGACGTTTTCAGTCTGCAGGATCTTGCGAGGGTGAAAAATAACACTTGAAGGTGTCATCAGTGTAGACGTATAGAGCAATAATAAGGTCTCTAGAAAGTAGGAGCTCCTCCTTGTGTTTTAGCTTCTGGGAACCTCACTATTGCTCGATCCACCTATTAATTTCCCTTCATCCATTCCAACTCTGCCCACTAGGGTGGCCCTTACTTTCAACCTGAGATTTCTTTTGCTCTCATCCTCTAATATGGTTCCATTTCATAGAAGAATAGTCCCTGAAAAAGATATGCACCCTTTCCTGTTGTTCGCTTGTAATAAACTTTTTCAGGGACTAATTTTTTATCAAATGGCACCGTTGTAGGAGGTGAGAGCAAAGGAATAAAATAAAAGTTTCGGCACGTATAATTAAGGGCCACCAATTGCAGCTACGTGCGCCGTTACCGAAAATAGCCATAAATTGGTCACCAAAGTGGCGAGACAGACTTGCTCCTTGAAGAGACCCCACCAGCATCGAATTCCTAGTAGCTCGATAATTACTATTGCAACGACGATCCGCGACGTGAGTAGCAGCGCGGATCGCCTCCAAACCAGGCCAGGTTACGAAGGCGCAGGGGAGACCAGGTATTGTTATCGCAAAATCAATTGCAGCGTTGATTGGCCGGGTCGCCGCGCGATTCGTTCCCTCGCCGTTTTCCAAGACTAGCTACAAGGAATTGGGTCAAGGTGACTGCCAGTACTTGCTTCTTCCTCTCACCACCCTTGCCGCCCATTCTTTCGAAGATCGATGCAGGAGAGATTCTCCTTTTGTGCTCGGGAGGACGTCATCGTCGCTGTAGGTCGATTACTTACGATAGCTTTCGCTTGATCGCTAAGTCAGCGATCACTAGATTAGGAATCACTCGATCTGCCCAGGCCAGACGGTCGCCGGGTCTATTTAGACCCGTACCAAATATTAAACTACACGTGTTATTTATTGTTTAGTAGTGTTACGGGAGAGTTGCCAATATCGTACTGGCCACCTAAATCGTACCTCATCAATTTCTCAGTAACTAATGAATATTAACGACATCTGATGATGAAAATATCAAGTAGGTAAATGAGAAATAGAAAGAAAACCTTTAGAGCTTACACCCTATTTTGTGCGTGCTATAAACATTTTAAAAAGACAGGTACGATCGATGTAACTTTTTACCAGTTTATCTTAGCTGCTAATAATCGAACAATGCAGTTTTATTTATTTTATTGAATAGTATTAAAATTCCTATATTATCGAATTGTAGATGATTAACAAGAACGTGGAATTTAAAGGATAAAGATGATGGGCTGTTGCACCGGCACGATGCAGAAGGGAAGTGATTAAAAGAACAGGGGAATTCGAGGCGAGTGGACGGCGGGGGAGGAACAGAAAACTGCAATCGAGCGTGTCTGCTGAATAGAAGTAGAAAAAAAAGAAGCCAACGAGACGCAGTTTCATTGTACGCGATTCTTAATATGCTCGCTAGTCTCTATCGAAGATGCACTCCAATTCTGCTGAATCGAGAGACACCTCGACTACCCATTCAAAGGAGGGATAATAACGTGGTGCACGTTGAACTCTCCACGAGCCCCTGCGAAATTAAATACCCACCTCTTGATGCAATCAAACGGCCTGGCAGTTTCTATCTCTGCTCCAATCTCCGAGCATCAACGAAAACAACATCGACTGTTCAAACCACCATTATCAAAAGCAAATAATTGATAATGGAAGTTATCCTGTTCCCTTATCGAATCAAAAGAGAGCTCATAATTGGTATGTAGGTATTTTTACAGCTGTGCTTAGGAAACTTAATAATCTTTACAAGTAGACTATAGTAATCTATGGGGTACAAATTTTAGGATATAATTCTTTGTAATAGAGTTATATTATTTTATTTCTTTATTTCTCTAATTCTCTAATTCTTTATTTCTCTTATTCTTTATTTCTCTATTTCTCTAATCCTTTATTTCTTTATTTCCTTATTTCTTTATTTACGGGAAAGTCTAATTCATGTACATACAATTAAGTACTAGTGGCAAAAAAAGACGCAAAAGTTCAGAAGTTTTTTTTTAAAACTGTTCGCAGTTTAAACTTTCATTGGGACGCTACTGCGACTTAAATTAATTACCGAAGAAATCAAAAGACATGTTGAAATGAAGGGCGTGGCCAGCAGCTGTACTCCATGACAAAGGTAGACACGAGATTGCGACGTTCGAAAAGGGAAATGGGAAAAGTTTCATTGGCAACGGGGCGCGTCGATCGATAGGAAATATCTGCACAGCGTCTGCCGGTTATCGAATAAATCCCAGCGGCGTCTTTACGTATTCGGAACGCGCGATCCTCGCGAATGGTTCTGAAGTAACGGTCCGCCTCGCCGCTGTCGTGCGACAACTTCGCCAAACTTGGAGCACCGTCCAAGAGCCTATTTCTTTCGGGCCACAATGGCGGAGCGGAAATCTATTACACGCACCGCGAGAAAGTGAAACGCGCGGACAAAGGGGACAATTAGACGCTCGATTACCGTTCGCCGAGTAACTTTTCATCTATGCAAACACCAGGCATAGATTTATTCTGCCTCGTCTGAGTTCGCCTGTGGCTCTGCTCCTCGGTCAATTTCTATTCGATCCTCGAAGAGTAACTTTTAACATAACGCGAGGTCTTTATGTGTAAGTAACTAGAGAACTGGATGATAATGATACTAATGACATTTCTACAGCGCAAAATAGAAAATTGAGCAGTGAATAGGCGAACTTCGGTATCCCTGCTGCTATGAAACTTAACTCTAACAGACAGAATAATGGAATTAAAGGCGAAGGATAGATGGGAGTATATAGGATTAATCCTTCTACGGACATTGGGTCATTTTTACCAAAAATTGAGGCACAAATCCTCATTCCTCCTTTACTAGTGTATTATTTGGATCGGAACTCCTTTATATCATTAAAGCAGTAATAATTGTCAATAATAAATAATAATAACTTTTTAATTTTAAGTATCTAATTTTCCTAATATTTGTGTATTTCTCCCAATTTTATTTTTGTATTTTTCTTAATTTTATTTTTCTAATATTCCAAATTTTTAATTTTATTTTTATATTTTTCCTAATTTTCCGAATTTTGTTCTTCTAATTTCCCAATTGTTTTAATTTTGTTTTTCTATTTTTCTTAATTTTATTTTTCTAATTTTCCAAATTTTTTAATTTCCCAAATTTGCTTATCCGAGTAACTTTACAAATTCCGTATAAGGATTAAGAAAAGTGAAAGTCGGAAAATGACACAAGTATAAAAAAATTCTTACGTCAATTCTTCTTCCCCCAGGATTGTGTTATAGTGTAAGCTACAGGGGTTCTATTCTGTACTTGATGAATTCATTGTTTGGTAACAGAGAATTAGGGTAACGGAGGTTGCGCGCACTGAATTAAGCACGATGTAAAAGCCGCTCCGCTTGGATGCTAATTTTTGTTTGCAGTATCGAATCTGGAGCGCTCGACCATTGAGCATGGGTAGCGTAATTCAATGATGCGTTCCATTTGAGGATTTATTGAGGGAATTAAACGCTAGCGGAGCCGCGGGCGGTGTGACGAGTCGTTCCATGAATCATAATCCGCTAAGTACACGGGCGTGAATCAAAATGTTACGCGTGTTGTACGGGTTAGTCACGAAACAAATTCGCGCCCCGTGCAGCCTGATTACTTCCGGTATCGTGCGGTACACCCGCGCGCACAGCGGCATATGAAATTTGGAAACCGCCGACTCACGATAGCCGCCCCTCTCCTGCGCTCAGTGAAAATTCATATATTCACGGCACACGAAGGGTTCGCGTTCGTATCGTGAGCATAGTGAATACATGACGTGTTCAACAAGCTCCGAAGCTGTTATTCGGGAATAATACCTGGTCGTATCTTGCGCATACAGAGTTCTTTTTGTCTTCGACATGCGTACTTTGGGGACTACAAATTCTGGGCGAGCTGTGTTCGGGGGTTCGGGGTACCTTGAGGTTTTGGTAGTGGTACTTAATGTGTAGGACGGCGTGGTGAAGGTTGAGTACTGGAATATCGATTGGAGAGTGCCGAATATGAGGGTATTGAGAGTGGCAAGCGAGGAGTATCGGAGTATCGAGTATTGAGTGCTAATTATCAGAATGTGGAGTACCTACTGAGTACCGGATACCAAACATCAGAGTAGAGTACTGAGTACCAGACACAGAATATCGAAGTCTTGTATACCAAATATCAAATACTAGAATACTAATTACTGAGTGTGCGTTATTAGAGTACAGAGTACCAAGTACCGTATACCAGAGTACCAAATATCAAGTGCCAAGTACCAGGATAACGATTACTAAGTGTGAATTATCAGAGTACAGAATACCAAATACCAAGTACCAAGTACCAAATACCAAGTACCAAGTATCAAATACCAAGTACCAAATACCAAGTACCAAATACCAAGTACAAAATATCAGAATATCGATTACTAAGTAAGTATGAATTATCAAAGCACAGAGATACCAAATTCTTCATTTCGATTCACTCTCCACTTCTACAGGATCCCGGAAAACCCAGACCACACCGCAAGAAACTTTCTGCCCGACCCTAAATTGCCTCAAACACTCTACTCCACTCCCACATGACAAGCCGTCCGTTCCTACAAATTAATCGCCATCCGATCGCGATCGAAAAATAATGGCACGCTACCTGCGACCAAGCCAACAGCGCCTGTCAGTTGCCACACAGCGTCTCCCAGTGACAGTGACGTTCCGAAGGCGGAAGCAATCCATTGTTACACACGCCGTTGTATTACTGTTCTATATTATTTCATCGCGCTAATGTGCAACGGCACCGTGCGCCATGCCCGATCACACAGCGGATAATATTTTGCACGTGGGAAGTATTTATCGCGACACGTTAGCTTCGCCCGGAATGGGTCACGATTTTCCTCCCCCTCCGTTCTCTAACTACCGTGAAAGGAGGAAAAGATATATATAATGCCGCGAAAGAAGTTAAAAGCGGTTGCCTTTTACGCGCTGAAAAACCGAAACGAATTCCGCTCGAATCGAATCCGGCCGAGTAAACCGCGCCGCTGTTCCTTGGCCGTGTGTGTATAACAGAAGTAAAGCGTCCAAACTGTGAATTTACACGCCCCAATTTCTAACTTCCACTTGGGAATCCAATTACAGAAGCATCCTTCGACTAAAACATATGCGATCATAAAAAAAAACCGTGGAGCTGCACGGGCTATCTTCTTTCATCTTCGTCATTATTATTATTATTAATGGGTTTTATTCGATGCAGAGCAAAATGAGATTATAATATTTTGTAATGTAAAGCTGTTGTTAAATAATAATTAGGAATACCATTTTTGTTACTATTTAAATTAGGTACATATGAAATATTTTTGAACTGTGAATAAGTGAAGGATATATTTAGGTGGACTGTTTTCATGTGTAGTTTAAATTCAGGATGAGTTTCTGGAAGCGTCGAAACCTCGAAACCCGAGAAAGCTTCGAGTTTCGAGAATTTGAAACTTCACACATTTTTCTTGATTCGAAACTCTCGAAAGCCAGATAAGAAAAGGTATAAAATCGATGAATAAAGAATCGTTCACAGCGTGACTGGAGTTTCGAAAATTTCGAGAGTTTCAAAGCTTTAACAGTCTCGGATTCCAGTTTCGAAAATTTAAAAATTAGCCTTGAACCCATCCCTACTTGAAATTGATTAGAGTCCAAAAAGCAGATTTAGAATCTAAGGTGCGGAGAAATAGGAAAAGCATGGGCAGAATATACGATAATTAAAAATATATGAACCTGTGAAATATTTTGGGGGTACGTTTTAAAGCAGAGAGGATCAGAAAATTACGAATAGTTAGGGACAGAGAGTTGCTATCCCCTCTGGAATTATATACTAACTCGGTCTGAATACTTTTCCCATATCTTGATTAATGTTTCCTCCGCTGGATCCACCGCAAACAGTTTTTAACATCGAGCTGAGTGAAAAATTGCCGGCTCATGAATAAGCATTAGCTCAACGATGGATGAACTTTCAAAAATGGTTTCTAATCTGCTGTGAATTTATGAGTGAATTAAAATTCGCTCTAAGCGAGATGGAATCTGCCGAATACACGCTAATGGCTACGGATTTCAACTTTTCCTGCAGAGTGGCGTCTGGCTACTTCGATTCCTCTAAGAAGAGGCGGTTACGGTTTTTAAGATTATATTACCATAAACGTAAAAATTTTGGGAAAGTACAGGGTGGTGAGGCAGAGGCCGAGACAGGAAGTGACCGAGCAGATAACCGCAACCTACGTCGCTGCATCCACGACCGAGTGACAAACTATACTATCAAATGTCAGCGAACCTGTATATCAGGCCACTGTACAACAGGGGCACGTATTTATAGTAGCTAGATCGTGATAAGTGTTTGGTTGCTTATCAGAGCAGTGGATTTTCCAGCGATCCCATCGTTTTCTTCTTATCATTATTTACATACCATCTATCTAGGCCCGAGAATGTTCCAATTCTTGAAACATAAAATCAAGGCACTCCTTATTATTTTCCATTAAAAAACAACAGGGTGATGTGGATTTCTGTTAAAAAATGAGTCGAAATTATTATTATTAATAACCCTTCGTATTTGCCAATATATCTGTAAATTTGTAGATATTAATAATAAAATTTGAAAATTTGGCGAATTTTAACAAAAAATATTGCTTTTATCCACGACCCTTTCTCCAAATACAAATTTCAACATATCAAAATTTACATTTCTTGGAAAAGACATTTAGAGATATAATTCTTTGTAATAGAATTATATTATTTTATTTCTTTCTTAATTTTTATATTTCTTAAATTCTTAAAATCATCATTTCTTAATTCCTTAATTTCTTTATTACCATATTTCTTTATTCCTTTTTCCCTAAAAAAGACTATTAAAGATTCGTGCGAGTATTAAGAATGTGCAATTATCACTGAAAAGTTAAAAGATTCAAAAATACGAGAAAGGTAACTCAAAAACGCCGCTGGGGTGCAGTGAACCCCAGCGTTGGCAATTTCTGATTATAAAAAGGTGTGACCGGAGGGTTAATGGTAGAATAATTCGAGGAAATCAATTTGGTAGTGGAGGTAATTTTTACATCCTTTTTTTTACGAAACGATTTAATTATACTGCGTTTACCGATTCTGCTCCCATACACAAAGAAGTTTATCCGACAATTTATTTTTCCACCAGGATTCGCCCTCCTTTCGAAGCACCTTGTATAATAGAATAGTGGAATAATTCGTCAGAGTCGGTTGTCGGGCAGAAACACTGGCGAATTGGGATACATTCTTTGGTATCCACTTTCTAATTCTGTTCCAGGAGACTAATCCTGCTTAAGGGAGCCGCTGATAACGGGCGACTGGCATCGTTTAATTATTTATACGATCGCCGCGCAGATAGCCAATAAATCTGGCGGCACGAGAGTTTCACCGCGAGCCGAGCACGTGCACGCGTACAGTGCACGACAGATGATACCTCGGCCAGAAAGATAAAGTGCGCTATAAGCACCGTCGCCGACCAAGGAGTTGTCCTTGTCGTTAGAGAAACTGGCTACCCACTTTTCCTTCCATCGTGCCGTTTCACGGACTCGGGGCGAACGCGGGGTGGGCACGTGCATCGCGTTGCGTCGAATGCAGGGAAATTGATAAGACAGGTTCTTAAAATGATACAGGTTTGCGTCTTACAGTTATTGCGTGCATAAGCATTCTTTAAAATGGGCAGGAATTGAGCGGGAGGAATTAATTCGCGATAGGAGATTCCAGACACTAAGTTTCAATTATTGAAGTATTGAATACTAAGCATTGAGCCAGTTTCGAATTTCAAGCAATGATTGCAAAATAGTACTATATGGAGTACTGAATACTGAATATTTAAGGGAACTAGGCAGTCGAAAAATCGATTTTTTTATTGCATTTTCCAAAAGTGCAATCTTTTCTGAATAAAATGCCGCTTGGTTTATATTAAAATTCGCAAAATTGTTGATGTAATATACATATATTGAATGTTGTGAATGTATTATATACTAAATGCTTGATAATAGATACTAGAATATCAAATACCAAATGCTAAATATCGAATACCAATTAACAGAGTATCAAATATTGAATACCGTAGCGTGCAAAGTCTGGAGTACTTAATCTTCAATATTCAGTATTAAATACTGAATAACATTTTGCAAACATTAGGTACTCAGAGATTTTTTGTATAAATGCAGGTTAAACATGTGAGTTGCGCAATGCCAGCGAATAGGCAATTGCCAGTCAAGACGCATCCAGAAAAGAAATGAACTAAAGTTGCCCGAGGCCCGAAACAATGAACGCTCGATGAGAATAAGCTCATTACTATGCGTTTCGCCACAACTCGGCCGTTCTAATCGCACTCTGAGTCTAGAAGAGGAATTCCAATCGGCAGAGTCAAGGCGACGAGGGTACAGCTCACATTACCATCGTGCACCTCGCTGCTATTTAACCCCATATTCATAAACACGCCCACGAGAAGCTTTTCGTAAACATTATCCAGCGACCAGACTGGTTAATATTGCGATAACGTCGCGGAGCATCTTGGAGCGACGATATTAAAAACAACGGAGCACAGATCTCTCGAAAATTATCAGGAGACTGTTTCGTAAATAGAAGACCAGTGTCGAGTTCTTCAAAGTCCTCAAAGTTCGGTGTCACTATATCTCCTTCCTCCCTGCCCTTTGGAATCGTAAAGAAACGCGATCCCCAATTGTCTTGAACAGCGTAAAAGGAAACCAACTCGCAAGGAAAACCTGTTTTCCTCGTACCAGAACTAAATGCACGATCCGCTGTCGGGCTTGACCCTACTGCGCGGCTTTAACCCTGCTACATGGTCCCCGGGTCTTTTCTGACCCACCCGCGTCACCATTTTATTATTTTTTTTAATTAGAACAGAAATTAATATTAATTTGTGGCATAGTGGCGCACCGAGTGGGAGGCCAAGGAGCCCTGGCACTCCCCAAAGAAAAAAGAAAAAGGAGATTAACGTAGCCACGACTGAAGTAATTCAAGAGCTTCGTAAAAAGAAAAGAAAACTCGATTTTATTCTTTAAATAATTTTTCATAATCGCCTAATGAATCTTCACCTTATTGAGTCTGCAGTAAAAATATTTTTATCCCTTCAACTCCGCCTCCCCAAAGATTAAATCCTGAGTGCGCCACTGCTTTAGCAGGGTTAACCGTCGGACAGCGAAATATTTAGACCTGGGTCTATTTTGACCATAATTCCATTCACCGCCTTCGCTTTTGTTACTACTCAATATTCTCATATTTTTCGAAAAATAATACTGATGAGAAAAATCACAAGAAAAGGAACCGAAATAGAATCTCGGGTTTCCCTGTAGTAGCTCCTTCAGCGCGACCTCTTTTCTTGACTCGCTTGAATAGAGCCGCTCCAAGAGAGGTCGCGGAAGAGGTAGATGGAAATGGAAAAGTCACGGATTCGTTATGAAACTGCAGACGGTAGAATCCGTGACGTAGCGTGTTCCGTAGCGAGCGGGGATAAGACGCGAGCGGTTTCGCGCTGCAGGCCAGGGCAGACGACCTCGAGGAGTCTGTCCTCCCGCCTCTCTTGTTCTTCTTCTTGCGGGCGTTTCGGAGTCAACCGGGCAGCAGGTTTGACAAGAAGCCGCAGAAGTAGGGTGCCCCACGGCCGGCCACTTATCAGCCACGCCGCGAAATAACTACGAAATCTCCTGCCCACGAGGCGAGCACTATTTTCAGTCGAGAGGACGAGGAAACGTAGCCACTGGGGGGTGGGCAACCGGCTACTGGGATCACGGAAGAGGAATGGGAGAAGAAAAAATCCACGAAATTAGATTACATTCCTCGTGAACGACTGAAGGAAATTCGAAAGAGAATTTAATCGCTACTTGTAGTAAAACAGTGTGGGTCTTTCTTGACCCAACAGTGTTTTTGGAACGGTTGCCGGAGCTTTTTTGACCCACTTAAGTATCGATCTCCGCGAGGATTTATAACTTTGAGAATATAAACTGCAAGGTTCGTGGATCATTACGGAACAGTAGAAAAATATTAAGCGAGCTCGTGTACTACCGTCCAGCGTCTGTAATGGTGCACCGTGTATTGCGTTTCAACCTATCCACCGCGTCATTTCGTGTGTTCTCTGGCGCGCAGAAAAACAATCCGACCAGGGGAACGCGAGCCGCCCGCGGGGAGTTAGATATAAATTCGAGAGCGTGAACGTAAACAAACAGGAAAGCCGCGGCTGGCTCGGCCAAAGTTGTGATTCACTCTCGGTTTCCTTGCCCCGTTCGCCAGCAGCCGGGCGAAATTTCGATTAACAGAGTGAAAAAGAAGTTACCGATTTCGTCCTAACCTACGTATCGACTCGATTCACCCTTCACCGCGATATTTCGCAGCAAGATAACCTTCCAACGATAAATCACGAACATACTATTTTCCAGTTCAAAGGTCCCCTGGATCGGAGTCCGAAAAATACGTGCCCAACTGTCGACAAACAAGCCGGGTTTCCGATCTCGAGCGAGCAGGAGAAGATCGAACAATGATACTCGGCTCTTTTCTACGCACAAAGGCTGGCCTACGGTTACCTCCCCTCCCGAGACGTAGAAAAATAGACCCAAGGATCGTCGCAAGAAACGCTCGCCCTTGGCAACGGGCGACAAAATTTTTACAGGGCCTCCGATCCAGTACAATCGCTGCTGGCGGGCCGCGAGAGGGTGGCGGGGAAGAGCGGGGAGGAAAAAAAAGAGCTAAAGGTATTTCACCTGTTGAAGGTTTGCTCGTACTGCTTGATCTCGCGGCGGGACAGCTCGTGGAACTCCGTGTAAACGTTCACAAATTTGTACTGCTTTTTCACCTCCTTGCCCTCCTCGAGCTCCTCGTTGATCCTTTGCCGCCTGCTAAGCAGATTACTGAGCTCCGCGTCCGCTGGCATTTCGCGATCGTCTCGACCGCCCCTCGTCGATACTCTCGATCGTTAACCTCCGCGATCGTACGAGCGGGAAGCGAGGGTTCGGGGCCGATCCTCGTGGAAAAAGGTAAGGGCGGGAACTGAGACGCGACTCGAGGGCTGCGGCGTTAACTGTCAAACACTGGACCACGAGACGCGACCTTACCCCGCGACGGACGAGCGTAGACTGACGGTCCGCGCTAGGCCGCCGCGTTACTATAGGTTGCCTTGGAAACCAGGGTCGGCGGCGCGGCACCGGCGCGGGGGACTGGCGCCCCCTTTGTTTAGGGATGCGAATTTATAAGACATTTGTGATATCGTATGCGAGATAGTTTAATAATTTAGCTTTTAATGGATAAAAGATTCTAGCGAGACAGGCTTCTGAAAATTGTCGCGAGGCATGGGAAATAAAGGAATTATGAAAATGGCAGATATAAACTGGTGTTTGATTAACCCTCATCCGTCACTCATCTCCCCAACTTAATTAATTTGTCCCTTGGTGTGAAATTGACAGAATGGTCAAAGATCGGTATGATGAAAAGGGAAATAGTTAAATTTGCAAATTCTGATATTGAAGGTAAAAGAAATGAAACTTTACCTTACTTTTTGCGTAACAGAATAACATTAGTTTTTGGGAGAATATATTTGTGAGAATTTTTTGTTGAGGTTAATTTCTAGATTCATTAAGGGGTTATGCCTAGTCAGGAGGCCAAAGAGAGGCGAATGTTTGTGTAGATTTTTATATAAAAAATAAGCCCGAAAAATTTCAGAAAGATTGGTGCAGTAGTTCTTTAGATATCTTGCTCACCGTTTTTAAAAAGGCTTCTTGGATGTCGTTGTATTTTTATTATAAACCTAAATTTTTTTCGACAAAAAAATTACCAAATGTTCTTTAAATGTCGCTCTTTTAAGTGCAAAAAGTTCTGTAAAAATATAAGCTTCCGCTTTTTCAAAAAAAATTCGCCTCTTTTCGGCCCCCTGACTAATATATTTGGAATGTGAATTCGAAGCTGACGCGTGCTACATTTCGCATTGATGTGGAATTCTGTTTTGGGGAATCGTGTGGGAATTGGATTACAATATTTATAATAAACGTGGCAAGATTCCTGCGATAGTGCTGATAACGCTATCTGTTCGCGAAGAAACCGCCGCTCCCATATATAGTCACTTCGACACCGCGTTATCAAATTTTCCGCGGCGGTGAAGCCATCATATCGATTCGATGCATCGACGAATTAGCCGTCGCAGAATTTACCGTGGAACCTCGCAGACAGGCCGTCTGGGGTGAATCACGGTAAAAATCTCGGAAATCGTCACCTGTGCGCGCGTCTCCGGTATCAGTTCCCCCCAGGAGCGTGCCGCCACAAGCAAGCGCCCCTTTGTATGCAAACAGAGGCTTCCTCGCTAAATTTTGCCCAACAACAGGTCAACGACGCTCACCTACAAGTTAATCCTCTTTAAATGTATCAGTTAAATACCAAACAACGTCCCCGCTGTACGAGTATTTACATGTCCTGTGCGAAAGATGTTCGACGGTCGCAGTTAACCACCAGTATTCCTTTACTAAGTAAAGTCCTCTTATGCGCCTCTGGATCGTCGAATGGGCAATTCTACCGAAGGTAATGAATTTATCGAAAGGAATGGTAAAATGGGAAATCTTCTGTGCATGTTTGAGGTGAAACGGAAGTGGGGACGTGAAACTCGTATCACAACCAATCTCCTCTATTACAGCAATGAAACACGAGCGCTGGATAAGAGTCCTTTGAATTCGCGATAGGATATCAGGGCTTTCAGGGTGGCAACGATGAGCGTATAGATACTAGATAGTTAGAGGCAATTGATGAGAGATAAAAAAGCTGACTTTCACTTTCGGTGCTACAAAGATCACTAATTACTCGCACTGTTTTCACGGCGATATCTGCTGGAATGTGTTGCTTCAGAGTCCTTTAAAGTTTACTTTGAAATGAAACGAAGATTGGAGTTCGATTTGTACTTCATGATTATCACTAATGGCCGTTTCTCGTTGATAAAATCGAAACTATACAATGGAGAAAAAAGTCCCTCCGCCATTCAGTAGATTTTTATATAAAAAATAAGCCCACAAAATTTCAGAAAGATTGGTGCGGTAGTTTTTGAGATATCTTGCTGATAGGTTTTTAAAAGAGCTTCTTGGATGTCGTTGTATTTTTATTATGAGCGTGAATAGTTTTCCACAAAAAATTACCAAATGTTCTTTAAATGTTGCTCTTTTAAGTGCAAAAAGTTTTGTAGAAATATGTGCTTCCGCTTCTTAGAAAAAAATTCACAAACATTCGCCTCCTATCGACCTCCTAACTGGGTATAATCCCTTAAAGGGCATTTTGTAAAACCTCGCACCACTCCGTATTACCGTAATGCAATGACTTATTTTGATTCTATAGTTTGTAATTTGGAGGTAGCAGAAGCGATAAAATCGCGAGAAAAATAAAGGAATATCTGAAAATGTCCTCATCCGACGATAATTCACAAAAGGGGCGCACAGTGGGCAGCAGTCGACAATCAAAATTCTGCAGCACGCCCGTGCTGCTCGAGAAGTCTCGCAGGCCGAGCATAAGTATATCCGCGGTAGACACCAATTCCTCGTCGAGCGCGCCGAGGAGATCGCGTGGAAGCAGGAGGCAAACGGTAGAGAAGCCACCGACGAAGAAGCAGAGGAAAAGGAAACGAAAGGGGGAATCAAAAGCGAGGCGGCAAAAGAGACGCGACGTAGCGAAAGACTCTGCCAGCGAGTGGGAAACGAAATCGGAACAATCGGTCCACGAGGAAGAGATTCCGCAAAGGGTTTCCACCCAGAAGGATGCTTGCACTTCGGAGAGTGTCCTGTTCAAGGACGCGTATGGATCTCCGGAACGTGTCCGAGAAGCTCCGCATTTATTCGACGATGATCGCTTTGAGTCGCCAGTGTTTCGACCCCTTCGAAGGGAACTCGAGAGCCCAGAGAAAATCGGTTTCAAGGAGAACGAGGGACTTCTGGTAGTGGAGGATTTGCCAATTTGTCAGGCACGTGTCGATGATGTCGATAAGGAGGCAGGCGTCGATGAGGAGTCAGATAGCGAAGATTTGATTCCAAGTAAGTAAATTGGTTTTCACGGTGTTCCCTCTCTACATGCATGCGGGTCGACGAGGATCACCCATGCATACAGCGAGGGAGTGCCGTTGGAATTGATTAGATTGATGGATCGTCATCTAAATTTGTAGGAAAAAGGAGTACAGCGGTAACGTACCCAGGCACGAGGCAGGAGAAACGGCCTAAAATCAGTGAGATGATTGTAGAATGCCAAATGCTGTCGGAAAAGATATGGTACCCCATATCAACAGCCAATTTGCTTTGGGATAATTTTGTAAAGGACAATTACGAAAAGATTGGCAAGTACATCGGTCGATCTGCGTTGAGCGAGCACCAGGAAAGCCGAAGTAACGAGGGTGGCGAATGTAAGTGATGAGAGGAGGGTTTCAGTTATACTAATAGGAAATTTAATGTTCAATGTTATGCCCAGGCTCGGATTCTCATAAGGATCAAAGTTCTGGGAAAACGGTGTTCGAAAAATGGGGACTGATCAAGCCGGATTTACGCAAAATAAATACTACGCGTGGATACTGGGACAAGTCTTTGAAGAAATGGGTTCGAGACGAGGAAGTGTATAAGTTTCCCCAACCCGAGGATCCTGAGTTCGAGAAGAGGGATCGGAGGGGAAGGAAGATGACTTTAAATGAATATCTGCGCAAGTGCCGAATGGAGAAAGAGAATTTAACACATTGCTCGTTGGATTCGCGTTCTTCGGTAGCGAGTCAAAATACTGAAGGTTCTAGGAGACCAAGGGATAATTTGGGTATGGTAGAGAAGGCGGCGAGTCCTTGTAAAAATCTTGAGCACGAATTTGAAAGATCGAAGGTAAAACGTCCTTTGACACGGGCCTCGCTAAAAAGAGCAAACAATGCAGATATAGATGGCAGTGATCATAAGCGACGTGTGATCCCGAAAAATAAACCTACAATTAGGGCGGTAGAACTGATACCCAGTAAATATAAGGAAACCGTACAGAAATTATGCGACCTATGTGAAGAGCACTATGCTGCTTAGATTTATTTGAAACTTTGTATCATTATATTTGCTCATTTGGTCGGCAAAGGAATTTTGAATTTCATATGTGATATACACTATAGTGGATTCAATGCCGATCACTATTGAATACTTTGTATTTGAAGATTTTTTGTGCCACTGTTGTGGAATGTATTATTGGAGATTCTCAAGATGAAATATATTGTGTATTTTTGCAAACGTGAAATAATTAAGTTCTTGACCCTAATGGAACATCGTTTCTATCATTCTGTAGATATTCTTTCAAATTTAAGTTACTCAAATTAACAGAGAAACGAAAGTAGTTTGTTCCATTTCGTTATGTGAAATTTACAAGAATAACATTACGTTACATGAAAATCTTATCACAATTATGCGATAAAGAGAGGTTAGAAAACCACATTTGGGTATTCGTCAGAATCTACTCATGATTGTTGAAATAAAATTTCATACCCAATCCTCATTACCCGTATTTTAATTACAGAAATCCTAAAACTGATACCATTTCAAAATTCTGATGCTAACGAAACATTCTTTCTCTTCAAATGGGTCAGACTTGAAAGCAACATAACCTAGTTCCTAGTAGCAACTTCCCGTCTTCCTACCTCCTATATCGAAAACATATTCCACTTACAAATAAAACCGTAAATCCGATAAATTATTCTTAAACCAAGAAAAAACAAATCATTTAATCGAACTACCCATTTCAATTATATCTTCAGCCCAATACAGTCCCTAATCCCTAGTTATCAAAATACATATAAACAGTAAACAACAACGAAATTATTTGAACGATGATTTAGATAAGAAGTTACCTAATTACAAGTGCAATCAAATCAGATCCATTAAATACGAAATATTAACTCTCCATTATCTGTAACCACCAACAACGATTCGAAGAAAATTGCTCGATTAACTACTAAAAAAATACTGCAACAAACCTCCAGGTCTTCCAAGTTCAACGAAGCTAAAGTAGCTCCCAAATTTTCCCGGAATCCTCCTCGTTATACAGCACGTTAAAGATGTCGCGCAGCGCATTGAAATGTAATTTTAACTTATTGTTAAAGCACGCCGCATAGCAAGTCATCTCGATTGTTGCAGAAAAGCCACTGACTTTAAAAACCGTCTCCGCGGCTCCCATCTCTCTCCCTCTTCGAGGCTCTCTCCTTCCCCCTTTAAGTTCAAAACAAACGACGTCCGCAGTACTCGGTATGAGTTTCTTTTTCGACTTGATAAGACGCGTGTTTTTGAGCATGCTGCAGTTAATCTGGTTCGGTCAGAAGCGAATAACGAATTCGCTGAGCATTTACGTCAAGACGAACACGGGGAACACGCTAGCTGTCGACCTGGACCCAAAATGGCACATAAAGAACGTGAAAGAGATAGTTGCCTCCCAGATGGGAATATCACCCGAGGATATAAAAATTATATTTGCCGGTAAAGAGTTGCACAACTCAACCATAATCGAGGTGAGCGGACGAAATATACAACCTACTATTGCTGACAATTCCGAACTTACGAGACGCTGAGCAATTTGCGCGCAGTAACCTCACCTGTTACTGTAAACTCTCGTAAATACCATCTGGCGTCGTTTCAGGAGTGCGACTTGGGCCAGCAGAGTATCCTACACGCGATTCGAACCCCTCCCCAGAGGCTCAACAGAAGCAAAGACGAGAGCACTATCGAAGAGTTCTCGGAAGCCTCCGAGTTGAACGACAGCGGTGGCAAGCCGATGAACGAAACTCTTACCGATTTACCGTTGGATGAATCTGATCTGCAAGAAAGCTCGTCCACGGAAGGTAGAATAATCGTAGCCTTTTAAAGGGTAAACAGGAATAGTTAAAGCGCATATCTATTAAACGCCTCGAACTCTATTCTGGTGTAAAGTTATCGCCGCCGTCTGGTTTACAGAGCAGTTGGGGAGCCGGGCGCACTTCTTCGTGCACTGTTCGGCGCCCTGCAAAGCGGTGACGACAGGAAAGCTGAGAGTGAGATGCGCCACTTGCAACAGCGGGGCGGTCACTGTGGACAAGGATCCTCAGTGCTGGCCAGACGTACTGCTGCCACGTAGGATAACGGTTCACTGCGAAAATGATTTATGCCCGGCACCTACGTCGCTCTCCGACGACGATACCTCGTCTCAAGTTTTATACGCTCGTTTCTACTTCAAGTGCGCGAACCATGCTAGTCTCGGAGAGAAAGACGAAGCGGTGCCCCTTTACCTTGTGAAGCCGAACTTAAGGAAGATCCCTTGCCTTGCGTGTACGGACGTTAGGTGATTGACCTGTTAAATACGATGTACGTAGTATGAAATAACAGTATTTGTTAATAGAATTTATGTTTCGGTAGAGATACGGTATTGGTATTCCCATGCGAGGCTGGTCACGTCACTTGTCTGGATTGCTTCAGGGATTACTGTTCAGTTCGCTTAAGAGAGCGGCAGTTCCAGTTCGACGATGTTAAAGGCTATTACACTCTTCCGTGTCCAGCAGGATGTCCAGACTCTTTCATCCCCGAAGTCCATCATTTCCATCTTCTTACACCGGAGCAGGTATTTTATAGAAAGAACGAACCTTTGAAGATCTTCGGTTACTTGAATACACGTATTGCGTAGTACGAGCTGTACCAAAGATTCAGTACAGAGGAGTACGTTCTACGCGCCGGGGGCCTTTTATGTCCCAGACCAGACTGTGGAATGGGTATTATACCAGCATCTCCGGATGATGGGAGCAACGATGAGTGTAGGAGGATTCAATGTATCGGTGGCTGTGGGGTAATTGTATAAAATGGAAGAGTTTCCAAAATATATTCTTCTCAGTGGACGGTAAGAGGATTAACGGTGCATTATGTGTCTTCAGTATGTCTTCTGCAGAAGATGTTTACAAGGATTCCATGTAGGAGAATGCGAATCACAGCCGTCTGAATCTAATAATACAGTAAACAAATCTGGCGGATACTCGGTGGATCCACTGAAGGCTAAAGATGTACTTAAATCAATAATCATGGTCTGTCTGTGTCTCGATTACAGATATTCAAGTGCACGATATGTTTTTCAGGCAAAGTGGGATGAAGCTAGTAAGAAGACTATACAAATATCAACGAAACCATGTCCAAAGTGTAGAACTCCAACCGAAAGAGACGGTGAGTGATTTTACGTCGCATAAAGATTAACAGCAAGATACATTTAAAGGCAGGCTCTCACTACGCCACGCCTCGCCTCGGCTCATTTTATTCTTCCTATGCTTTTCTTATGTAATTTGACAATTTTACTCACACTCGCCTCGTCTCGCATCGGCGCGACTTCGAGCCGGAGATTCTTCCTTGAGAATATGTTGAGGAAGAGAGGCGAGGCGTAGCGAGTAGGTAATTCAATCCCGGGATCCCGAGATCCCAGCTGTTTTTTTGGATTCTAAAACTCCCGGGATTTGATATGTCAAGTTATAACTTATCCCGGGAATTTCGAGAATTTTTAACCAAATTTTGACCAAACACATGAACCGTGGCAAGCTTTGATAACTTCAGGTACGGAGAAACTGAGGCGAGGCGAGCCTAGATGTGAGGGCGAAAAGAAGTTGCGCCGAGGCGAGGCGTAGTGAGAGCCTACCTTTATAGTATTTAAATCGCCATGATATTATGTTTCTTTCAGGAGGATGCATGCACATGGTTTGTACGAGAGCAGGCTGCGGCTACCATTGGTGCTGGGTATGTCAAACACAATGGACCAGGGATTGCATGGGCAATCATTGGTTCGGTTAATGTACAACGAATATTTAGAAGCTTATACATCATTGTAATATATTATTGGTCTGTACAAGTGTAAAAGAACTATTTTCTTTAAAAACTACACGGTTGCTAGTCAATTTAGAGAAGTATCTAGGAAGAAATTCTACAAGACTCGAATGTCTCCTGGGAAAGAGAACATTTTTATATCCTATTTTTCCATCGTACCACTTTGTAACTGTATGAATAATTAATTTATTAAAATCGTCTTTGGTTTATAAGAACCTAGCCACGGCTCGGCGTGAATTAATCATTGCTCGTAAATGTTAGTAAATTATGAAGAAAAAACTGTGCCTTTACGCGTTTGTATGTAAAAAGAGACAGTGCATAGCACGAGATATCCTGTCTGCGAATAAATAACACGTACGTTCGAAACGAGCAAATTATTGTCTTATGAATTTTATTGCTCCTCGTTTAACTTTCAGGGAGAAGCGATGTCTGCACGTGCAGTATGCTTTATTTTAACGTTTACATTATCCAATACATATCCTCTAAAAACATTAAGACACAACCTTAGGACGGATTGATTTCTTGGAAATCGAAATTGAATTTATATCAATTGATTGCAAAGCACATAGATCACTGCTTCAACAGCTCGCCGGAACAACATCCGCGAACCGTTTAAAAGTCCATTTACAAATACTAACACGTATTTCTGTTTTATCATGTGCTATCAATATTCTTTCTTGTAGCTACTTCGCATTATTCTCTGCGCTATATACCTTTATATATTGCCCAAATATTCTGATCCTTAGAAAATTTATCCTACACTTATCAATGATTCCGAGCTCCTACGTATATTATTCGCATTGCACTTAAGCGAACGTCGTGCACACTTTCATACTTACTTCGCCATTATACTCTGCTCTTATTCGATCACCTATCTGTTAAAACAGGTATGGAAGTCGTCGGGTAGCGACTTTGTAGCATAAATAAGACCAGTCGTATCACGCACTTAGATCAAATCGCTGTGGTTTGCGGAGCAGGCGGCGGTGTCAGTGGTGTCCAAGCGGTGGCCTGGTGATCGTTGGGTGGGATATCTGACTCCTGTCGGTGATGTCTGTCGATGACTGTCGTCAGGTATCTCCTGTTCTCGTCTGGCTGTACATCGTTCAACGTATCCGCACTCTGGTCCGAGTAACTGACTGGTATATGATGCTCCTTCGAGGGAGTGTCGTACTCGACGCTGACAGGGGACACTGTTCCTGTTTGCTGGATCGGCTGCAGATGCAGCATTTGGGAGTGATGGTGTTGCAGGTGACGGTCAGGTGTTGTCGACTGTACAGGAGAGGACTGGTACTCGTGTACGTACTCGTCAACCGGAGGAACCGCGTCGGTGCCGTTCGGGTGTAAGGGATGGTGTAATCCAGAGTGAGGGACCGAAGTGTACGACGACATCTGATGATGCAAGTGGAGGTTCAGGTTCAAGTAGGATTGCTGCTGCTGCTGCTGTTCGGAAAGGGTGGTGGGATGAATCCAAGCGGAGGTGTCTGCGCAGTGACCATGTTCTTGAGGGACTGAAGGTAGGTTAGACGGTACATACAGAGTGCACCCGGTGGCTGTGGTCGGCGACGCTGTCCCAACAGCGCCTCTACTGAACACTGCGTGCGAGGATGAAGTAGGAGACGGCGAGGGAGACGTTGGCCACTCCTGAGCGGGTGGTAAACAAGCTGGATTTAGATTCTGCAAAGGTTCCGGGCTCCGCGGCGACCACCCTGACGCTGTCACGTAGGCCGTGGAATGGAGGAGTTGCACCGGGCTGTACGGATCCGTACGTTGCTCTGTAATTCGAAAATCCTCTCTGATCGACGGGGTAAGAGAAAGTAGCTCCTAATAAATTTATAGCGGGCTCGAGAAACCGTACCGTCTTGAATATACTTGTGTCTCAGAGTATAAGGCGTCGACCTACAAGTATTCCTATGGCCAGCCGTGGAAATGGTGCAAGGGTTAGACAGGTGATTGTTAACCGTCACTGATGCCTGATTCTGTGCAGCTGCGATGGCAGTGGCTGTATTATACTCGTATCCCATAGCGGGCTGTGGCAGAAACCAAGCGCCTGTGTCTGTAATTCGTAACCCATCTCTTCAATTCCTTCGCAATTACCAACGCAATGAAAACGCATTTTCAGGTAAACTCCGCTATTATTCGGTGATTACCAACCGACTAACTCACATTGCGGATAAGTCTGCGGATCAGCAGGCCTCTCCTTGGCATCCAGGAACGCCTTTGCGAACGGATTGTATTTGATCTTCAGGTTTGTCACTTCCTCGTTCTGGTAGGCAGTCACTGCTATGAACTGCGTCTCTGGATAGCGGTACGTGAGGACCTGGACAGAATTTGCTCAAGTTCCATAATAATCTCAGGGAAATGCTAAGCTTAACTAGTGAAAGATTCCTGTGGCGTCGTACCGTTCTCTGCTCCACCGCGTCCACGCGAACCAGATGAACGCGAGGCTCGTATTTATGCAAGGAATTCAGCATGATCTGCCCGTTCCCGTTAGATTTATTCGTCAGCTTCACCTTGGCAAAGGACACCGCCTCCTTCATCCAATGGGACCCGAAGTTCGGGCTCTCTGGGTGTATGTAAATCGGATTTGGAGGGGCCACTTCTGCCTTGCCGCCTGGTACCCACTCCCCGTTAACGTATTTCCATCTACACAACAAATTCTACATTATATGAGGCAGTCAGAGCAACAATGGACTAACCCACATTTTTTTCGAAATTGAATTAGCAGTAATAATGTATTCCAATAGGCTCTACTAATCATATAAAATAGGGAAACAATTTTTTTTTTCAATGTGGGTTAGTCCGTTGTTGCTCTCACTGCCTCACATCCTCTTGCTTTAAGTATTTCTAGCCATCTCTAACAAATAAGTCACCCCTGGTCTCTCAAAAGGGGCATTTCAAGTACAAAGTTCCCAACGACCACCAGTTATTAAATCCCTAATCTGCCCCTTAGTGCATATTCCTTTAGCCCCCTCTGCCCCCATTCGAAAATCCATCGACCGTGAACCCAGTTAATCACAACGTTCTAACAAGTTTAGGATCGCATTCTACTTTGATCGGCCGAAAAATGAGAAAAAATCTTTAAAAGTAGCTTCATTTTTTGGCCCATCAAAGTGTAGAATGACCCCTTAAGGTCCTTCCTCCAGTTCCGATCTCTTCTTCTCTTCCTGCAAGTCTCTTCCTACCTGTGCGGGTCCACCTGGACGAACTCGAGGAGCAGAGTGTACATAGCTTTCGGCTCCAATCCCCTGGCGACGACCTTCACCACCGGGAACATTCGCCTGAAATGTAAAAACCGATCAACTCACCGGATGGCAGCTCGTGTAGGGTTTATTGGTCCCCGGGGACCGTCTTATCTGTATCGAAGCACGATTTCTGTGGTACCAGCTACTACGAGACGCTACGCAGCCCAGAGGAGCAGGATTTTTATAAACACTAATGAAAGTAACACCGAAGGCGGCGATCGGCCAGAGGAATCGTGCCGGCGGCAATAAAACTTTACGATCCTCAGGATCTCGGGGAAAACACGTCCGCCTGTTCGGCCTGGTACCCCGTGAACACCTCTCGCAGATCCACAGACTGTAATCGTTTTTAATAATACAGGAATCGTAAAAGCCGCTGGCCAGGCTACACCGTCGCTGGGTGTCTTTTGATCCGACCCGCGATTTCCCTCGGCCAATGTGACCTGCGCTTAAGCTTCTTTCATTCAGGCCTCCTTTTTGAATTTTGCTGGCGCTCCGGGCCCCTGCTGTTGGGATGAAGCGAACCGTTTCTGGCAGAAGTATTTATTCGGGTGGTAATTAAATGTATGGAGTAGTGGTTCGTTAGGGGGTAGAGCTGCAAAAAGGGGTGGTTTGTGAAAGGGAAAAGTGCGGAGTTCAGCTTCGAAGGTCGAGTAGATAGCGTTATAGTCACTTGTTTCTTTGCGTTGGAGAAGAACACAATTGAGGACCTTGCAGAAAGAGGGGTGCAGCTAATCACAGGTTTTGAGTTATGTGTACCTATAAGTGTGTACTAGTGCTTCGCTGTGAAGTAATACGAAATGGTAATTGAAGAATAAACTTATGGATTTGGATATTTGCACTTTTACAACACTTCATTCTGCGCTTTCAATTTCTCTTTTCCTTTTCTACTAGTTACGTATCATAGGAAGAGAGGGTGGTAATCTGTCGCGTTATGTCCGACCCCTTAAGGGGGTATTCTGGTCTGACGGGTAAAAGAATTGTAATGAAAAAAAAAATAAAAAAAAAATTTCTACTGGTATATTATATGGTTAATACGTGTACAAAAGGATTTCTTCCAATTCGTAACATTTGCAGAGTTGCAGGATGCAGAACGGGCGACGCATAACAGTTTTATTCCTGCAAGTGTATTTCAGCAAAGTATATGTTTCTTTTTTCACGATTACTTTAAACCAGTCAACTGCGTTTGATTTTCATTTTTCTCTATTGACAAAATTTGCAAAGATAGTTTAAATGTCAATAAGCATGTAGCAATAAACTGAATAATAATAAAAATTGATGGGTTCTTTGTAAAAAAGTTCCGAAATAACGTGACGAAAACGCCTGGTCAGACCAGAATACCCTCTTAAGCTACTTGCAAATAAAAGTACCGAGGCTCCGTATAAGGGTACGTTTACATCGGACCTAGCAAAGAAACTATAAGAGCGTCGATCGGACGCTTTTATCGTTGGTCATGTTTAGAAACCGTAGATCTGCTCGTTGCTCCAATATAAACACTTCCATTATAAAACAATATAACGCATTTCGACCCTTCGCTCTTATCGTCGCTCTGATCGTTCACCGTAGCTCTACCATAAAAGTACCCTAACCGAATCGAGCTAGGAAAGAACACGCGTGGAACATTTATCCGCGTGAATCATCTGAATTCTCGTAACACTTTGCAACGCTCTTTTTCTCTTCTGCATACATCTCTCCCCTCCTAGCGCGGCACAAGCATATGAACTATTATTTTTACCTTCTGCCTCGTTCGCACCGACGCTCTAATTAATACATTTTTACGCGCGACGGAGAGCCATCGCTACCTTTCAACCAACGGATCCTTCCACCTTCTCGAGCACGAAACTCGTGATTAGCTAGTCGAATCCTTCATCAGTACGGACTCTTCGAAAAGAACGAATCACAAATGGCAGTCGATTCACCCCCCTGCTCCATTTCAGTTCAAACAAGCAACTGAAAAATCTCTAACACTTACCCCGCATTACCCCAAACGACACATTAATAAGGGATGTACTACGGCATAACCCAACCATCGTAATGAACCGAAATTCTGAGGAGTCGGGAGGGAGGAGAAGAGAACCCTTATCATACAATTTTAGCGTCGGGTATTTGTTAGTTTCTGAGATATTAATAAAAAACTTTCAGGTTGAGGAACAGTCGCCGGCGACGAGAAGATGGTTGGTCCAGTTTCTTATTAATATCTCAGAAACTAACAAACACCCGAAGCTAAAATTGAATATTAGAAGTCCTCTCCCCCTGCCGCCGAACCCCTCCAAATTTCGATTCATTATGACGGTTGGGTCATAGCGTAGTGCAGCCTTAATAAGTTCCCAGAACTCGGAACTCACCTGCCATTCTTCGTGACGATCATTTCGTTGGTGAGGCACTGGAACTTGGTCCACAGGTCCCTATCCTCGAGGGACAGCGAAAGAGGCAAGCCCTGCCCGCCACTGATCGTCATGCCACCGAGATTCTGTCCGGAGACCACAGTCCTCTCGTCGTTCTGCTCCCCTCGGTCCTCTTCAGGGCTCGCTCGGCTTCTCCCAGCGCCGTTGCGATCCCTTTCGCGCTCCTCGTGGGCCTCCCTTTCCCGTTCCCTCTCGCAGCACGAGGAGCGCGCTGGAGAACCAGGGGTGGTGCTCGCTGGCTGCATAATCCCCGACACTCTGTTTCCCTCCGAGTTGCACACTCGGCTATCCTTGTTCCCTCTCGCCCTGCCAACAGCCCCCGCTCGCGAGAGGCACAAGTTCCGAAGAGGACGTTTCCAACAAGGTCGCCAGCTGGGTCCGCCGACGGCGAAGCGGAGCAGAGGCCGCGGCGCGCCTCTTCGGGGAAGGAAGGCACAGCAGGTGGACAGTTAGCCCGAGCAGGGGGAGCTTAATTCCTCGGGCAGGTTCGATCTCCCCGATCGAATTAACGGCGGTGGCCGAGGAGAAAAAGAGGAGAGCTCCCGGCGAAGGGTGAGAAGCCGTCGGAGGAAGATGGAGGATCCGGCTCGGTGTTCCTGGGCTACTAGGTGCCGCGTGGTCGCGCTCGTAACACTTGGGCGCGATATTTCACACTAGTCGGCGAGGACGAGCCGAAGACTGGCTAGCTGACATATCTGCCTCTCTGTTCGACGCCTCTTTCTTTTCTCTATTACGCGACGGTGCTCGCGAGGGAACCGTCCAATCGATGCCTGCAGCACGGCCCCCCCCTGTTCCCTGGCACGCTAATTGAACTCTAAATTAGGAACCACCGCCAAGGCAGCATGGCGGCCTGGATGACCTGGCCGGGGATCCTCTCCATTGGCCACGCGAGCCCGCCGGCGGTCAGGTACGTTTCTTCCTTGGACAGGGACCCATTGGTCGACGCCTTTTTGCGGCCAGCACCGCCAATGAAGCAGCGGGACCATTTCACGGTTTCACGTCGGTTGGTCGATCCTCTCGAATGCACGAGGGCCTCCAGTCCGCCCACGCGACAGTCGCGAGCTCCGCGCTGCTACGCGCGCTTCGATCTCCTCGATCCACCGCGATCGCGTCCCGAGCTCGCTCGTCTCACCGGCCAGTATTTGCGAGCTGTGCTTCCTTTCTCTCTCTCTCTTTCTCTCTCTCTCTCTTTCTCTGGCCACGATTATGTTCAGAAGTGCAACCGAGATCGTAGGTCGGGTGGATCCGCCAGGGAACGGAGATGGGACTAGCCTCTGGGATGGTACCAGAGCATCCGATGCAGGGGGTACCAGTGACGAAACGCTTCCTTGTTCAGATTCAACTGCAGTGCTTCGATGAAGCTTGGGATGCTTCCTAAGTTGAGGATGTCTACTGGGAGGCTGGAGGAAGGAGATCCATCGGCTGGTAATTATGTTAGAGTGTTGCTTGCGAGGTTGCGCGCTGGTGGACGGTGGCTCTGCTTGGTTCAGCTGGCTAAGAATGGAAATGCAGTATATTAGTGATAGGACGGTTGCTGAAAGGTTCTTGGAAGATTTTAAATAGCTACTCACCGAGGTATTTAATGGTTTAGAGGCCATTATTATTGTAAGGGTAGCGGCGTTTTGCTTTGCAGAGCCCTTGTAGAAAACACTGTGAGAGGTCAATTTGCGAAAACAAATTTATCGGATAACGTTCTGGGTACTAATAGTAAGATTATAGTGTAGAGTTTGATTTTTTGCGCTTACAGAGTTTTCTATAAAGACTCATCAATTAAGGGGCTGTTCCGGTCTAGAGCTCATGAAAATAGGTGATCTTTAAGAATTAATTAAAGGAAAACCACTATATATAATTAATTGTGACTTTTTGCATTGTATTAAGGACGTGTTAAACTTTTGTTTTATAATTAATCATTGCACACGGCACTGGGGAGTCGTTAAAGTCGAGGCGTCAAAAAATTCATCCGAATCGATAGAACCTGTAGCACTTAAACCATTGGTCTGAAATGGTTTAAGTGCTGAAATGGACTAGACAAGCAAAAATTACAGAAATCCTATTTTGTGAGAAAATAATGACACTTGAAGTTTGAAATCACTTTTTCCCTAGACTTTTCGTCCTTTCAACGCCTTTAAAAATTATAAATTTTCAATTTTTTGTCAATTTCACTGGTCTATCCACGAGCCAGAAGTATATTCTTCAAAATAAAAAAATTACAGTCGATTCGGATAATATCATTGGGAGATACAGGTTCCACCGATTTTGAGTTTAAAGTTTTACGCGAGTGCCGAGTGACCGGGTGTTACCCATGCATTTCCCGCTACTCAAATGCTTATAACTTCGGGAATTTTACGAATTTCAACAAATCCTGTTAAACACGTATTCCTAAAAGGTGGAGATGGGCCCTGGCACCCCCCAAGAAGGGACTCTCTAAAAAGAAACGAAAACTAGATTTTATTCTTCAAATAAATGTCCATAATCACCCAATGAATTTTCACCTAACTGAATTTTTTATTAAAAATATTTTCATTCGTTCAACTGGGCTATCCGAAGATTCGATCCCGAGTGCGCCACTGCCCCGCCCTTAACTTCCAACTCGGGAGAAATTTGCTCCGCGGACTCTGACATTTTAATCACGAGCACGCAAAGTGTCCAACTCGAAATGGCCCCTTCCGTTCCCTTCCACGTAACCATCGATTCCTCGCCGACGCTGCAGGCACAGTTCCATCTTCGTCGATGAAACGATCCTGGATACCAGGGGGGCCGCGGCTGCAGGCGAAACGGTCCAACCGTCTCCCCCCCTGATGGGCAGGCTAGACTGACCGTTTCCAGTCAAATGACAAAAATCAACAGCAAGTTACGTCTGGCCGGCCGATGTATCGCGAGTAGATATTTGAGCAGGACCGTTTCTTTGTTTGCCATCGAGCGCGGTTTTGGCCAGTGTAACCATCCAGCCCTGGCTGCTATTTGTGCTAGTCATTTCGTGCAGGGAAAAGTCGCGACGTATCGGCTGCCGCGAGGATGTAACGGAGCTACACGGATGACGTTCCGTAATTTGTTCAACGGTCCAGCCTGCACCCCGGCTATTAGCGAAACATTGGCTCGTTGAAAGCGGTCACCTTCACTTCGAGAGGGAGCCGAGGATGGACCTAAAAAGGTCCCCGGGGGGGAAGTGGTTAAATTTGTGGGCAACTAGGTCTCTTCGCTTGATTTCTGCGACGGCTACTTTGTTTTTAAATATTTCTCTCCCGAGGGGTAGCTTTGTGGCTCCAAAGGGGCCTCTCAGGGGTACTGCAGAGTAGTAATAGTTGAGGGGCCCGGTGGGAAACAGGCACATGCCCCCGTTTTGCTATTAACCAGGTGGCGGAATTACACTACAAAAGCTTTTTGGATATTATTACTACATATTTGCAGAGTAAGATATAAGAAGATCGTCGCTCGGTGGTCGCAAGGCTGTGCTCCAGGATTTATTCTTATCTCTTTAGAGCTACTTTAGTAGCTACTCCAGTAGCTACTTTAAAGCTGAGAAATGATCGAGTACCTATGCCCCATCTCTAAGATATATGTACATATATCCTCTTCTTCCAATTCTACTATCTTCGATACAACATCCACCTCCTGAATCCTCCTGAAAGATTCTCCACATTTCACTCTCCACTCTAAAACACTCGGACGATGCTAATTTCTATCTAGGATGCTTTTATGAATTTATTGGCCCCGCCTAATCGAGAGGCGGGCAGCATTCGTGGACACTTCTTCCTGAAGGTTGCGATTCCGTATTTCAGAGATGCATCAACACAGTGGCGGGGGCAATAAAAATGAAAGGGAAAGAAAAAACCCCGCGGGGGAATAAGATGAAGCTTTACCTCGAGAAATGCAACGTCCACTGTCTCGTAAGTCGTTTACGACACGGATATCCCGTCACTACCTGCTGTTTAGGTAGCTCACCTGACCGATTGGGAGGTCCACGATTCTGTGTTTTATCGCGTTTGAAGAGTGCCGCTCTTCCCGGCTCGTCCACAATAAACATCCACGATTACGATCGCTTTGATAAACCGTCGCACCGCCTCGGCCGGGGCTTTTGTTCCTCTGTTTACAAGCTGCCGTCGGATACCTCGGTAGGATACCTCCGCAGAAACGGAAGCGATTAATTCGTTTTCAGTGGCGCGCGCGCGCCCGCGACAGTCACCCCGTCGACAAACAATTCGTATTTCTCGATCCTCCCTTCTGCCTGGATAAAGGAGAGTCTGCAAACAGGCGTTGATTTCAATCGATTCCTCTACACCCCCTCCGATTGTGGTACCTTGGAGCCAGAAATGGGGAGAATTTTTATTTAAATAAAAATGACGAATAATTCTTTTAACTTTTATTCGTTATTTTATTTAAATAAAAGCCTGGCCCATCTCTGCTTGGAGCTCGCTTTTGTAAAATAGGTTTATGAGCTTCCTAAGGATCTGACAAATTTAAGCAGTGCCTCCATCAGTAGATGGCTATTATTAATTATTTTAAAATAACCGTGGCTTCCGTGAAAAAAACAGTGTATTGTTCAAATGAAATCGTAGAGAATCGTGTACAGGGGAACGTTTCTTCTCTTCTGTTTAAAAGCAGAAAATGGAACAAGTGGTAAAGGTAACGCGATGTATGAAAGTATAGTGAACGGAACGTTGCTAATCATTTGCTTAATGCTTTTGAATGTTTCTTAATGAAGTATAGAACTACTCTTTTGTACCCACAAGAATTAATGCTTCGTGGGTCCGGAGTATTTAGGAAGAAACTATATACAAATGCATCGTCACATTTCTTTGTAATTGTCTTCGTCAAATGGCACCGTCGCTCTTCGTGGGCCCGTTAGAGTCTTTTGGTGAACCGTCCTCCAGCTTCACGGTGGCTTGTTTCTTGCTTTCGTTGGCGAATTCGTTGTTAACGATACCGTCGATGTTACTCAGACTTCCGTTTCCACCCCCGATTACTATGTAGCTCCCGTCGCTTGAGAACGACTCGATGCTCTCGCGTTGGCGAAGCACGTCCGACGGGTGCATCACCGTGTTGCTCTGGCAGAACCATTCTTTGTCCCGCGAGCGATGGGAACAGTCCAAGAACGCGGCACAGTTCTATGAATTTTTATGGATAAATTGAGTTAACGTGCTTTTTTTGTTTGCGAGATTAGGTTCGTTGGTAGTTAGAGAAAGAAGATGCAAATTTAAGCTGGAGGCAGAGGTGTTAGTTTTAATAATGTTCCACTTAGGTTTCTAGCTGAGAAGAGTGTACTTAAATTTATTGTTAGTACTTTAGTATTTAGGGAAATATGAGGGTGGGTTTCTCGAAGCGTAGAAAACTCGAAGACTAATTCCCATACAGCGCGAGCACTAAATAATTAAATTCCAATAAAAACGAAGAAGCTTCCCTCCACCACATTAGAACCCCTACTGAAAAGCGAGTTTCCAATTTTCCAACATTCCTTACCACAACATTGTCCGCGGCTCTCGAGCCTCCGCACCTCGACTGAGAAGTGAACCAGCAGCACTCTTCAGGGACGATTCTCGACAGTATCTCGCCGTTCTCGGCGATCCTGTGAATAGCAGCGGAGGCGCCAAGGATGCCGCAGGATCTCGACGAGAAGGGAAAGATGACGGGAGCGGAGAGGTATGCCTTCGGGTGTAGCTGAAGAAAAATAACATACGCTCTACTGTATTTCGATATCTCGTATCACTTTTTCTTTTTTTTCTTTCATCGCTCCTCTCCCTTCCTCGTCTCGACTGTCGCACAGATTGATTCGCGTAATCGCGGCTCACGCTCCTTTCGTCAGAGGACCTCGTTAAGAATTCAACCTAGCAACGAGTCCGACCACCAAAGTGAACTTTCAAGCTCAACGATGCACCACGACCCACTACGAATGAAAATCATCCTTCATCGTTTCGCTTGCACTCTGCTCTTAACTCTATCAGTCCTTCATTAACACGTTCCTCGATGATCCTCTCGAATATATACGTAGGGGGTGATTCTAGAATCCTCGGATAAGATACATCTTTGTTCTCAAAAAATTATCCAGAGAAATCGGAGACAGACAAATTTGAATTTTCCTTTCAGAATCACATTTAATCGAATCAGTCTGACCACGTGCGTGAAACGCCCCGCAGGCGTTCAGATGCTATGGTAAAGGTGTATCTCCGCAGGACTTCCGCACGGAGCGTCCACCTCCTACCGTTGCTCGAAATCATTCTTATCTTTAAAACAGATCCAGCTCGTCCCAGTTCCCAGAATCATCCGATACGCGTATACTCGGTTTTAACGCGCCAGAAAATGTCGCGTTCCCTCCAGGAATTTCGGGACTGATAGGGCTAATGCTCCTCGCGGAATATAATTGTTCGTTTTGCGTTGGAGTTCGATAGAATAAACACGAGCCTTTGTAAGGACTTTTACACCGACTTGGCACTTGCAGGATTTAAAGAGATGTACAATTTTTTTTCTTCTTCTTATTCCTCTTTACCTTCCTCCTCGCCCCCCGTTCTCTAGCTCGGTTCCATAGCGCGTCGCCTAGCGATTAGATTGATTAAGTTTACTAATGATTAGACAGAGAGTCGTTACGTGTTATATAGATAGAACGTTTCCGCTCCTCCCGGCGATCGTTCGACATTCGCTCCCATTTGCCCGGCGGCTGGATCGCCTGCGCTACTCGCCCTATTTTAATATCGTTGCCGGTAATCACACGCTGGTGTATCGCCCCTCGACAAACAAACGAAAATTATCTCGAAGTGACCAACGTATCGCTAAAAAATTCCGCCATAGGGCTCGTGTTTCCTCCGTTGGGGATGGACGAGGTTGGCGCGACACGAGGGAACGCTTCGCAACGCACTTCAACGGAGGGCGTGCTCCTGTAGGTGGCTTTCGCAGCTTCTCGATCGGCGGAGGAAGCTCCTTGATCTTTGATTTCTTACACAGATTGGCGTTTGATCTGATCCCTTGCGAAGCGGATCAGGGATTTTCTTAATTCTTATCGTTTCGAGTGTTGCTCAAATCTCAATGGTCTGTTTTCATTGGTCTTGGAAGCATTGGCGTGTGATGTGTAGGGAAATAGGGGAACAGTGGAGAAGTTAATATTGTAAATGGAAGTGATTGGAGACTTGGAGTGCTTTAGATAATATCTACGTCTTATGTAATAGCTTCTCTTGTTGTTCAGCCTTGAACTAATTGGATATCCATCAAGATTCTATTCTCGTGATTGAGATAATATATCCGAGAGTTTCTCTGAGACTTGGAGTGACTTGAAGCACTCTGAAGCCCATCGCTGTTCATAAGTTTCTTTTCTAAGCATTTTCGAAACGATGAAGCTATAGAAATTCCTTCTCAGGGGCGGATTTGCACATAGGCGGCAAAGTTAGGGCGAAAGAAATTGAAAAGACTTTTCTTTCGCGTAACGAATTAATAACTCATATGCGAGTTCCCACGTTGAATTAATTTCAGAATTTTCTCAACTCTTTTAAATTAGAATATCTGATGGTATTTCACGGAGAGGGTGAAATCTCCAAATCCGCCCCTGTTCCCGCACGCACAAGTGATCCAAAAGCTAGAACAATACAGGATGTACGTCGTCGTTGAGATACCTTGCGCAGCTCTTATCACAACTCGCGATTCTCGACGCCGCGACGGCAGGCTTTTCGTCGCTGCACACCTCTCTACTAAACTACGTACGTCGATTTAACATTAAAACAAATCACAGCATTTTTACATCATTCCCGTGTCTCGCGGACGTTCGTCCAGGAACGAGACGAAATAAAGGAAAAGAAAGAACGAACGTCGCCGTCGAAAGTGTTTCCTACGGTCAAATATCGATTATAAACTTTAACTTCCCTCCTCGGCTTCAAGCACTCGTTCAATCCGTCCGCTGGATAGAAGCCGGCTTCTCCACGCCTCCGGTATCGAGCGGACAGAAGCACAGAGGCTGCAGCGTACGCGACAACGCGCGTGGGACGTAAGCGCGACGGTGAACGTGAAATAAAAGCCTCTCTTTTGATTTGGTCCCACCATAGGTACAGGGTAGCCGGCACGAATAATGTCGAGTCGATGTACCGATTGATCGATCAACGCGAGCCACGAACGCTTGCACGGGATCCAGAACTCGGTCGGGCGCTAAAACAGCTCCTAAGTGGCTAGCAAAGGAGACGCACGCGGCTCGTGTCACCTGTTTCGTTACAGTTTTGGATATACTTGGTTCATAGCACGCGTAACTATGTATTAAACGCTCAGGGCACGCTATTCGGAAGATTGATTGAAAGAGTGGAGTTCAAAGTTTCATTTCTGCCAGATCTGGCATAAGAACAGTGCTGGATTAACAGCAGTTCAAGTATCAGGAGAAAGGTCACCATAGAAATGTTATGAATTTTAAAATCTAACTTCTGTTCGAAACACTTTGTAGTGAAATTATTGGAAATTCCTAAGAAATCGTAGATTGCTTTGAAGTGATCAGCTTGTATAAGGGTGCCTCGTTACAGTTGCCATTGCAATTTAATTTTAATTTCATTTTTAAGTTTAAGTAAGCACCCTGCGCGTTTAAAATACATGCTGTGCAGTGTTTATATAGAAAGTTTTAAGAAAACAGGCGATAGGACCCTCGTGCAACCTTCTTTTTAGCAGCCAAGTGATAGTGGACTGATTCAATCAAGTTCAATAGACTATCATCGAGGAGCAACGGATTTATCATGAAATATCAGAATTCCTGTATTCCCTCGAACGATGTTGGATCCCATCCAACGCACATTTAAATTCAATGTCAATCGAGTAGCAACCCCTCGGCGCGTTAACGCAGCAATTCAAAGCATGATACCTCCGCGACACACAATTTCAAAAGGTCCCAAAGTTACTGTAAATCCGATAGTAAATACGCGTTAAAATGGAATGTATAAAAAATTGAAATCACTAGTCTTAGGTACGAACAGCTAGCCTTAGTTTCTAGAATCTTAACTGACGATCTCCTCCCTCCGCGTTAGTGCACCGGAGTTACGATACTCGCAATCTTTTAAATCCACTCCTCCTCGAGTCTATCGCGAACGCGAGTTCTGAATACAAATCGCCGTGCTCCCTTCGACAAACGGGCTTCGAAAGCGCGCAGAAAGAGTGAAAGGGTTCGCGGTCGTCTTTGGCGTTCTCCTCGACGTAAAAGTTCGCGAGACGTTTACGTTCACTTTTATTTATACGTTTCTCCGCGCGGCAATACGTGTCGCCTAGAATTCTACTAAATAACTTATGTATATACCTCTTCGTCGCGCGGTCTTTCGTTCCTCCGTTACATAAGTACATATATATATTTCTTTAAATATATATTCAATATATTCATATAATCTATCGCCGATTACGCCAGCACTCGGGCGCCGTCGACGATATCTAACAACTTGATGGAAGGGTGCCGATCCGACCCGCCCGTCGACACATTTTGATTATACTTCATCCCAGGCCCGAGGAACCCGCGAAATCCATCCGCCCCCCGAGGATACCCCTTCCTTTTGCTAATCGAAACATATCGGTGTCCCCCTGCGCAAAATCTGACGAGGAGGATATCGCTCGCAGTCCCCTCGCCTTTACCGTACGCAAACTTAAACGGTGCTTCACTTTGCAACCTTCCGCTCGCTCCTTCTCTCTCCGTTTTCTAACAAAGAGCCGCGGCTCCTTAAGCCGTGCCACGGGTTTCTCGCGACAGCGTGGGTAACTCGGTCCAGCTTCTGTCGTGCGAGACTGCTTTGATTTCCCTTCGAGTTCCTTTCTTATAAATAAAACGGTGGGGAATTTTGAAGACCCTCGATAGCCCCACGGCCGTCTGGAAGGCACAATCTCGACGAGCACACCGTGGTTCTTCGTTTCCGTTTAATACGAAACATCGTCGTGGCAAGTACAGGGAGAAACGGGCGTTACAGTGTCGCGAATGATCGACGCTCCCGCGAGGGGATCGCTGTAACATTGGTCGTGGCGGAGCGCGAGCTTCTCCCCGTATACAAAGCGTACCATCGACACGCTTTCGAAGAAACTAATTAAATACTACAGAGAAGTGGACGGGACGCGTCCGTGGCGAATCCGATAATCCCTTTCGCGGGCCAGCTTCGCTGGGTGCCGCTGCCGAAACCGACGCTACCGTTCGCGGATGTGTAAAAAGTAACCCTCGTGTGACGGTGCTCGCGGTTGCCGAGAAATCATTCGAATGAAGGATCGTGTAGAAAACCCTATACGTAATCATATAAAATAATTCGCCCGCTACCGCATACTCCTTGGTGTTTCGTTTCATGGCAACGTATATGACATATGAATATACAGGGGGACACTAAGTGGTCTCAAGTAGTCTCTCTGTTCGTCGCTTTAAACGCTACTCCAGTTCCCTCTCTCTCCGCATCTATCGCAGTAAATTTGACACACTTTACTCCCTTGGACGCAACAGTTTGTTTAGAGCAGGCCCGTCCAACTTGTGCTCTTCCCTTCGAAGAGTAACCGCGGGTGGTTGCTAGCGAAGGCAAGAGCGACGGTTGTGCCCCGCTATGGGGATCTTTCGCTCTTGAGGGACCCGGCTCCTGGACAAATCCCTGGACAGGCCTGGTTTAGAGCTTGTTTCATAGACCAGCGTTTCCCGAAAGGGAGGCTGCCAGTTTGGGTGTTTGCTCGCCTTCGGGAGCTGCCTTTCGAGGGAGGGAGAACGAATTCGTGTTATATGTTCGGAGCTGAAAGCCAGGCCGCAGTCGGGAAACGCTCGAGCCCACGAAAGGGTTAAAAGATCCGCTTAAATTTCGCTACCTATGGCGCCCACGTGAGGGCTGTGCCAGCGAGGGGCGGCTGGCTGGCTGCAGTACATGCCGATGGGCGTCGGTGCGACGAGATCGTTACTGGAGTCGTCGTAGCCGGCCTCCTCGCCGTCGTCCCCGTCGAAGGATCTCCCGGTGGTCGTGGACGTCGCGGTGGCCACGGCGGCGTCGTGCGTCGCGGCCGTCGCTACGGCCCCGCTCACCTCCGGCATACGCTCTGTACTTACGTTGCCCGCCTCCGTGTCGGTCACGTCCACCGTTCCTCCGCTCTCGCCCACCATGTTCACGAAGAACTCCGACCTGGAGAACCTGCCGATCTCCGTCGAGCCGAAAGCCTGGTGGAAGCCGGGCAGCGGCTGCTTGCTGGCCGCCTTCTTCTTCGGCTCGTACCTCTCCGACGATCGTCGCGGCTCCTTCTCGCGGGACACGCTCGACTCCTGCTGCTGGAACAGTAGATTTTACGGGGATAACGTGGAAGGACAATGGAGGATAGATTGGGGGGGCAGAGTGAATACAGAAGAATATAGAGTAGCGGTCAATAGAATTTTGTTAGAAAGAATTGTGTATTATAACTTCTATTCCATAGATTGCAGGGTGTTAGGAAAGGTCAGTGACGCGCTCAGGCCTACTGTCTACAAACATGAAAAAACAAGTTTTTATATCCTTGAAGAACGAATAAAGAAAGACCATAAAGTTTTTTTACTTCAAGTTGTATACTTTTTTGAAAAAAAGTCCTAAAGATCACCTATTTCTTTAGCGATTTCATAGGAATGTCCCCTTAAAGCTTCTTTTGATTGGGGACTGTAGATATATGAAAGGGGATTGAGTGAAGGAAGAATAGTTGACTTTGAGGCTCGAGGACACTGTTTTATTGATAGAAGTAGAGCCGCGAGGCAACCGTGCGACTGTCTTACCGTCGTCGACGTCAGACTGTCTATGGAGATTGCATTGTTGATGGTGCTCGGTTCCCACCTTGGCCCTTCATCCTCTCGACGTGCCCTCGACGTGGATGCAGATTCCACGACGGCGTCGACCGATGATTCGAGCAGTCTTGGCATCTAGAATCGTGCACGGATGTAAATTCATTTGTTCTATGGGCGCGACATTGGAATTTGGAACGAAAGGGAACCTGGTGCTCGGGGGACGAATACGACGGTCTCACGTTGTCCACCTCGAGCTTGTTCTGGGCGTAGGTTAGCCGTGCTGCTTCCTCGGGGAACCCACAATGTCTGCTGGGCAGGCGATCGCGCAGCAGGACAGTGTGCCGTGGCCCGCGAACTCCAATATTTCGAGGCATGGCTGGAGCATCTGCAAAAGGTGCATGCTCATTAAATTCCTGGGGTCTAACGAGTGGCAGGATTAATAAGTAAGCCTAAGGGGGAAACCTGGTTTAGGACGCTGATAACACGGCGATTTTTAAGAATTATTTTCTCAACAAATACAAGGCGAATCTTTCCAAAACTTTTAGGGTGTTTTACTGTATTAAGGGACGACTTTTATCTAAAATTTAGTTCACTAGCTCGCAAGAAACTTACGTGGAAGCACGCCATGGCAAAACTGGCCCCACGGTCCAGGCCCATGCGAACTCGGGCTCTGGACACTTGGATGAAGGATCCCGCCCATCTGCGAAGGATGAGGCGACCTGGGATGCTGATGGGAACTCCCACCGTTCTAGAATCATTCATTCAACGTAAACCCTACATGTAGTAACTCGGATCAGGGTGTTCCAATAACGAGCTCTGAACGAAGCACAAGGTGTCCACCCTGACCCACTCCAATCATGGCCCGATCTAGCAAAAATCATTTTTGCCGCCCCTTATCTTCTATCTATATAAAAGAAGAAGTCCTGACTAACTGACTCATCAACGCCCAGCTCAAACCATTCAACCTAGGAACGTGAAATTGTATTTAATAATAAATAATTGCTTTCAAATATAATTTTTGACAGTGAGTCAAAATTGTTCTAGATACTTGTCGAAGAGCAAAAGCCTTGTTTTATAAAAAAAATATTTAATATTCGGAATATTCCTAAATTTCCAATTAACCAATTTTACCGCTCCCGGCAGTTGCCCCGCTTGCGGCCCCTAGATCGGGCCCTGACTCCTGTTCCTTTCCCCAGATAAATTATCAATACACCTGACGCTTCACTAAAGTACCAGTTACCTCGCGAAACCCCTAAAACTCTTAAGTGATACTATCCCACCAGAAGCAGCAACCAGCGCTCACCTGATAAGGGTGCCATTTCTGGCCGTCGGCGAATTCCCCGTACTCCGAGATATTCTCCTGTCTGCGCAACTCCCTCTCTCGATTGACATCGTTGAAGTCAACGGAGTATCCTGCACCGGCGAACGCTGCGCCGCACTCCCCGGCGTTGGCCACGTTACTCTGGCCCCTGATTGGGTCCTTGCACTTCTCCAGGCCCCGCTGGTGCATCGTGCCCATCACCTGGAGCCTCTCTATGGGGTCCCCGTACCAATCACCGGCCATTCGCGGCGAGTGAATTGATTTCGGACGGGGCGCCGCTTGGAACCACGGCTCCGCCGCGCGGTCCGACTCCACCGTCGAACCGATCGGCAAACCGGACGCGGACACGCAGCCGAAACGGTGCTGGTGATCCAGGAAGCCGTTGGAGGCGACTGGGCCGGTGATGACGCCCGCTCGGGCGATCGCGCTCTGCAGGATCGACCGTCTGGACAGCTCGCGGCTCTGCTCCCGCATCGCCTTCCTTAGCCTCGCCTCCTTCGGATTGTACACGTAATCTGCGGGGCAGGTGGACATTCGTCAGCAGGTTCAACCTTCGTTTATCGGCGAACAACCGTCCCGCTGTGTGGACAGTTAGATAAGGGGACGTGAATCACGGGGCACATAGGGTGGCTTGCTTCAGCCGATATCTAAGTACGTGTCACCTGGGGCTGGATTCGGAGATATCTTCATCCTGTTATTGTTACTTTATACGGGACACGTTACCGCCTTCCTCACATTTCTCTCGAAGTCGGAGGAGGCCTTAAAGGAATGCAAGATCCCACGAGGCGGGAGAAAAGGCAGGGAGGCCGTAATAAGATTGACTATTAATTATAGTTAAGCATAACTTAACGCGAAGGAGTATGTGCCATTTCATAGAATACGATATCCTTCCTTTAGGTCTTTTATACTAATAACTGTAATAGAATCCTCTTAATCAGTGGCGGATTTAACAGGGCGGCTGATGAGCAGTTGCCACCTGGGCCTTTCTTCTTAATAATAATAATAAATAATAAAATGAAGCAGAAGCTTCCGCGCTCCCACAGCTTTACACGCACGCGCGATAGATCTCCCCTTTACCCTCCCACTGTCGGTAACCTCAAACTCGCAAATCTCTCCTGAACGAATAGCAGGATAGTTGTAATGGCCCAAGGAACTCCCCATTTCAGACAAGTTCAATGCCTACGCGACTGTAGCGAAGTCTGAGAATATCTACCTGTAGGGTACGCAGGCGGCATAGCTCCGTTGTAACGCGCGCCGGCCTCGATCGCGCCAGAGATCGGTGGCGGATCGTAGCCGGCGTAGGTGCTCGCGTTATCGTAGCAGAAATAGTGCTGCTGCTGATAAAAGTGGCCCCCTCCCGGGTAAGCCTCGACGTAGTTGCAGCAGTCCATCTCTGCGACAAAAGGTCGGTCCTTATCGCGCCGCCCGAGAACGACTTCTTTCCTCGACTCTCCCCTCCCTCTCGCGCTTATCAGCGATGTTCGCGCGCGGCTATCATCGTCGTCATTCAAGCCACGGGCGTAAGAATGCGACCAGGGTTGACTTTGGGTCCTTATCCTCGGGTACTTGAAACTGTCTTTCGCGATTGGAAGAATCGCGAGATTGGCCCCCTTCTTCCTCTTCTCTTCTGTCCACCCTCCTCCTCCTCCTCCTCTCTCTCTCTTTCTCTCGCTCACTCCTGCGCCTTCCTTTTACTGCTCTACAGTGCGCGTCACCGCGCGGGGTTTACGTGGAAAGACCACGCAAGAGGTGGCCGCGTCGGGAGGCGTTCGATCGGCCTCCTGCATTCCGTCGGGAAGACCCAGTGTTATTCGCAATACCGCGGCGAGTGGCGTCATCGTCGTCCTCGGCGACGCTGTCCCCGTCCTCCTCGTCGTCATCGTCTCCCTCGGTGTAACCGTTGCGGCTCGAAATCCCGTGTCCCACTGCGCACACCACTAACTATAGCACCGTCGATCGTGCCTCCAGGGCCGTGAGAACCGTCGATTCCACGCTGGATACAATTCGACGTGTCCGACCAGCCGCGTCATAGCTGCACCGGGGACGAGATCGATGCTCGATGCTTTTTCTCTCCCCCCGACGCCTATCGTCGCCGTTTTCTCTCATCTAATCGGACCGAAGGCTACGCCGGCTCGGAAACGTACCGTTTTGTATATCGCACCTCCGTTTATCCGCTTGGTCCTGCACGGTTAATCCGTTTCCATTGTTCCGGCCGACGAGTCGGGGGAATTACTTTCGCCGCGATCCAGTTAGTGGAAGATTTTGCTGTCTTGCACTTTTAGTTGAGAATCTGCGGTTACCAGCTCCCATCCTCAACGTCACCATTATGAATCACTGAAAGTGTCTAGATACTCGTTCCTAATCTCCAACGCAGAACAATGTTTAACACACTGATCGTTAGTCCCCGGTATGTTTAATCAGTCATTCACTCTGTGGTTTAAACTCGAACGAGTCATACTTGTGTCTTTTCTCTCAGAGTATGTATGCCCTCGGCCGCCCTGTTCCTCGTAAGATCTCTTCCCCCAAGAGATTCGATCAAACTCAACAACTGTCCTTTCGATTCCCCCCCTCGTGCGCGCATCCGGCGACCTATTTACGCGCCCGTCCCCTCAATCTTCATTCAGTCATTCACTCCGACGAACTTGAATCCCACCGAGCCACTGCGAATTAAACGTCTCCAATGAACAACGCAGCCGTGCCCTCTTATCAATTCTTCAAGCCGCCCACCGGAGACCAACACCTCTAAACAGACATTCTCAACCGACTGTTTACTCCCGCGAACTCCTCGTGCGCGCGTCCAGCGACCTATTTACGCTACCCCTGCAACATTTCCCCGATCATTCCAATCGAACTCGTGATAAACATTTGTACCCTCCGCGACCTACACCCCCCCAGAAACTGTTCACACTCTTCCACCGGAGGAACCGTCTCCAGCATCCCCTCGGTTCGACCATTTACCCTCTCGATCCCGCTCCTCCCTTGCACCATTCATCTCCATCGGGCTTGAATTCAAACGAGCCACTCCGAGTACGTGATCCTCCGCTCGCTGTGCAGCATTTCGACGCCGCGCTGTCCCCCCTCGATCATCGCCCCCATCCCCCCCCCCCGGTCTTCTATCCACCCATTTTATTTCTTTCCTATCCCCGATTCCTCGCCGCGTTTCTCGAAATCGCCGCGAGACGGGATCGCCGCTATCTGGCCAGTTATCAGCTCTCACTGTTTACCGCGGTCGCGCGCGCGTCCAGCGACCTATTTACGCCGGCGGTCTCTCGGTGTCTGGCTTCCGGTGGAGGAGGCGCGCGTGCCGCAAGCGGGAACCGCAGGCCGCGCACGGGTGACCCGCGTTCCTTACTCGCCGGTGCACTCCGTTCGCACTGATTTCGCCAGCGGCAGCACCGTGCAACGTCGACGAATTTACGTGCGTTTCGTCATCGACGAACCCCACCGACGGCGGCGGGCGCGCGGGGAGGGTAGGGCGAGAGGAGGGATACCTCCCCACCATCGACGGGGCGGCTGGGTGTACGCGGCAGAGAGAAAGAGAAGGGGAGAGAGAGAGAGAGAGGGAGAGAGAGAGAGAGAGAAAGAGGAAGAGAGGGAAGACCCTAGCCCGCGTCTCGGCCCCCGTGCGCGAAATAAAGAAACCCGGTGTGTCGTTCCGATCGATCCCCGTCGTCGTTTTCCATCCTCGATCCTCCGGCGGAGGAATCTTTCGCGAAATCGAACCGACGCCACCCCCTCCTAGTCGGCTCTAACGCCGGCCTCGGAGGCTGATCGATGTACCGTGTTATTTTCTTGCCCCGTTCCCTCCGCGGCGGCCCGCCATCGATTACTCGCCTGCTCGAACTGGACGCAGTTTCGACGATCCGGTTAAACGGATTCTTCTTCCCTGGCGTTTTTCGTCGGCCGACGCGACGGCGGGCGCGGATAGCCTCGTTGGTGACGTTTCTGGTCAGACAATCGGGCAATAAACAACATTGCGAGTCGCGCGGAAGGAGACGGCGACTGACAGAATCGCGCGTGGACTTCCGACGTCGCGCTCGAAGCCACGTGTGCACGCGGGATCCCGCAGTGGCGGACTCGATGGTCGGATCGATTCGCCGAAAGATATACAATGCGGCTTTTCATATTCCCCTCTTCCTCGCTGACCGCGTCTGCAGTGGCGGCCGGATAATCCGTCCCCGCCGGCGGCGTTATCGCGAGATCACGGCTAATCGCCCGGCAAGCACCTGCGTTCCCTCGCGGAACATCGATCCTGTAAAGTTCGCTCCACCCCCCCCCCCCCCCCCCCCCCCCGACAAAAAGAGAAGGCAATCCGGGCGTCAGGAGCGTCGGAGTCGCCGGCATCGTTCCGGTATAATCTGGAATCCCGATGTGCACGGCGAACGACGCGCTCGTTTTCTTGAGCAGCCGAGCGTCGCGTTGATGCGATAGCGGATCGATGACCGGCGATCGTTACGCGGACGTTGAGGCGACACACGACGGGGGGGGGGGGGGGGGGGCGTGGGAGAAATAGAGAAAAGGGGGAGAAGATGAGAGAGGGGGATGGGGAGGAGAAGGAAAGAGAAAATGAGGGAGATAGACAGAGGGGGGAGGAGAAGGGGAGAGAAGGTTAGGTCTCCTCCCCCGTGTCGTGTGTCTTCGGGCTGACGTGCCACCTGGATGCACGAGCCTCGACATTTTGACGGCTTCCCTTGGCGGCGACCGCGCCGAGTCACCCTCGCCCCGTCTGCCGTCACCCCTCACGCCCCCCCCCCCCCCCCGCGCCCCCGGTCTCGCGCGATGCAGTCGCGCAGATGCACGCGAATCCGCTCGAACGCCCGCGCGCAGACCCATATCGACGCTTTCCCGGTGATCTTAATTGACCACTCCGGTTGCTCGCGCTTCCAGCGAGCCCCGCGTCGATTGCGCGACCAGCGTTTAGTGGGGAATTTAGCCTGGATCTTTGCACCCTCGACCGCCCTCCCTCTCCGTCGCGCCCCGACCCCCCCCCCCCCCCCGTCGACTTTCAGCTGGAGGTGGCTATCGGTGACGATGAGAGGAGCGTTTACAGGGTGCCCCCGCCGTCCACTCCCTCCTCCACCGATCTCGCGCCTGAACTACAGGGTGTCCCATAACGAGGATGTACGAACGTCTGCCTTGCTCGGGGGACGGCTCCTGCGGGAGACGTTGTCCAAGTGTCCGTCGCTTATTGTCCCTTCTTCCCTCGTTGCTGGCGGTCGGTGGAGAGGTCCGATTTTATTTAGGCTTCTTAAAACCCCCCTCGTGGCACGCTGGCCGTTGGAGAAAGCGAGGTTGCTGAGAATTTAATGTCACCGCCGGCGGACACTGTATTCATCTCGATTGGTTCTCGAGGCGCCGCTCGCGTTACGATTGAACGAGTCAAAGGGTGTAGCAGGGGTTGGAATGCCGAATGGTGGATACCCGCGTGCTCGAAGGTGTACACAGACGCGAGAAGCGGTGTCGCGCTAATACACCATCTGCTCGTGATTCAGTGCCCTTGGAGAACACTCGAGAGCGAAGCTTAATCTACGCAGATACGCGAGGACCCGCGCCGCCCCATTCAGAAATCAATCCCCGTTTCTCAAAATCCTATCTCCCCTCCCGCTGGCAATCGCCGCGATCGGGTTAAGCGCGGGGACAGGTATCGGCTCCCGCGATCGATCCGTCTAATATGCAATTACTATTTGCGCCCGTTGTACGGGCTCGTCTACTGCGTCCCGTCGATTATTCGCCATTAATTAAAACAGTTACAGCAGGCGACCGCGCGCCGGCCTCCCGACGCTGCAACCCTCTTCCTCGATCCACGCCGAGGAAATCAGCCCTGCGCAAAACAGCTTGATCAAAACGGGAGCCCCATCACGTACCTAATTCGTCCGCAGTCACCTTAACGAAATTGAATCGCAGAAGCGAATAAAAAGGAAAAAACGAAAGAGAACAATATTCGTGAAATTTTAAATCCTCCGAGAACATATTCCCGACACACCATCCCCTCGCAACGGGAGCGCTTTTTTCCACCGTTTTGCTGCCCGGATTCCGATATTAGCCGACGGTGGAGAGTCAGCGATCATGGAGAGGGCGACGAGAGGGGAGGTTCTAAAACGCGATTACCAGCTCGTCGATTTGCGGAGAGAGGGGCCGGGATGGACGGGGCGATACGAGTTTTGCGGGTCGAGGTGCACAGGGCACAGGGTGGCAAGCGGAGAAATATTCTCGGGTGAGTGACGGGGAACGCGCGGGAGGGAACAGTAGAGACCGGAGGTATTGATTGCGACGCGACTCTAGGAACCTGCCCGATACACGACCGCCGCTCTACCTACCTACCTACACCCACCTACAAGCGCGATTATTCCTCGCGTATCCGGCGTTACAGAGCCTGCACGCGGCTAAACGCCCTCCGCGGGCTAACGGCCGCCCCGCGAGAACGGCTAGAAAATCTGTGGACCGGGGGCACCTGGTGCTCCCTCGATCGTAGAATCCAACCGATCGCAATGCTCGTGGCTATTTCGTGCTTTCTGAACACAATTCCGAGTGGCTGTATCACTCGCGGTAGCTACGACAACCTGGTTGAACAGAAACGCACGTTGAGAGGGGTGATGGTAAAAGTGAAGGGTAATTTCACGTGGTTTGTCATTATTTTTGTTGCCAAAAGGCAATCCATTTTAATGATGGTAAATTGAGGTGTTGAGCTTCTTCCTTGACACCTTGTAGTAGGGTTTACAAAGTGGCCGAGGCTTCTGGGATATTATTGGCGATACAGTCACTCACGAGTTTGTGAAACGAAAGATTGCCGAAAAGTAAACGAGTAGGGAGGTAGCAACTCTTCGTCCCCGAGGAGCATTGACGCAATGCGACTCTGAAGGAGACTACAGGAGTCTCTGTACGTCTTTCAGTATTTATAATCGCGTATGACTATCAGAATATGTAATAAATAGGTGGCCAGTGGAATGTATATTTTTATTTTATTTATTTATTTATTTTTACGGGAAAGACCCCATTGCTTACAAAAAGAAAAAAACAGAAAACCACATTACCGCTCATGAGAAATCATCCATTATACCCCGAGAACAAAAATTTAAAGTACAAAGAGAATACCCAAACAAAACTAGGAAATATTAACTCTAATATCATGATTTAATAATCTTACGTTAACAAGGCAAGATTTCATCCTGATACAGCGCAATTCTTTTTTTGCTGTCCAAATTCACTCTAAAGGGGTGAAATTCATTACTGAAAATCCGGCTATTTTCCGATTTTATGTTATACTCGCGATAGTCCTAATTAAATGAAATAACTTTTGTCTGAAAACTTTTTTCCTATCTCTTGCAGTTTGCGAATTATAACGCAAAATCGAAAAATGGCCGGATTTTCAGGGTTCAATAGCATCCCCTTGGAGTGAATTTGGATAGCATAAAAAATTGCGTGATACATTTCCCCAAAGTTGCAGAGTTTTTCTTTTAATTTCCGAGTAGGGAACTTGAGCTTTAAATAAGTAACTAGTGCTTGCAGTTATTTTCCGAAAACAGAGAATGGGAAAGTAATAAAGATATCGAACACTTCGAATCTCCCTGGATTTATACGAGGAACAAAGAACATAGGATTCTTTATTCTTCCAATATCTACGGTACGGTCGGCGAAGCTGTTTTAAATATATGAGCTTGTACACAAGTGTGCGAGTTGATCGTAAAAGCTGGGCGAAGTTACTCGCGATTGAGACGATCCCAAATATTTACGTCGTAGCCGTGTACATCGGGGTTTCGCTCTTTTTCACCGTGTTTGTAAGGATACAACAAGCCGTGGTGTATACCTACCGAACGCACGCCACGAACGTTCAGGCATATCGGTAAACTGCGACGGCGGCTACAAACGCGGAAACGAGGTCATATCGGTTCGGAGAGGGAGAGCGAGGGAGAGACAGAGAGAAGCTACGAGGATAGAGCGTACCTGGATACTTCCTCTTGTGCTCTGCGTCCACTTCCCGTGCCAGGGCGAAGTACTTTTCCTTCACGTCCTTCGCCATGTTCTTCCAGAGGATCCCCAACCTGCGCGTTGCAATACCAACGATTTCAGTACACTATAAACACGCCGTAGCAGAGCTACAATGTCATTGCGTCGCTGCGGTCAGAGCGAGACGGAGGCAAAACAAAGTCCAGCGCGAAGGGAAGGGGGCAGAAACAGGCAGAGTTCGAAGAAACTCCGCGTCTACATGCTATTATACACCAGAAATATCTGTTCGGTGTTGCTACAACCGTTTGAATCAACTAGGAAGGAACTCTACGAGCGCCTAAATGTTGAGAGATTTCGTAAGAAACGGAGGTCAACCGCGAAAGCAAAACAAACTCCGGCTGAGAGGGAAGGGGGCGAACGTGGGAAAAGTTTGAGGAAACTCTGAATCTACTATTATCGGAGATTCCTCGGTATTCCTACATAGTGCATACTGTATAAATCGACCAGTGGATCTTATCTAAATCCGAGGAGGTTTAATAAGAAACACAAGTGAACCACGGAAGCGAAGAAAAGTTTAAAGAATATTAAACCTGTACTATTGAACTTGCCTGACGCTGATGTCCTTGTTCGACTCCCTCGGATTCTCAGCGGCGAGCTTCTTGCGCCACTCGTTGGCGAAGAGCATGAAGGCGTTCGCTGGCCTCGGGATCTTCCGTTTAGCGCCGCTGGGATCGGCGATCCTACCCCCGTCGATGCACAGGAAAGCCGGGAACCCCTCGGACTGGATCTGCGACCGATCCAGCTGCTGCAGGACAAAGATCCTCTCCTCCTCGTCGCTCCTGCCTCGTCTCTCCTGCCTCGCCTCCACGCGGATCCTCTTCCTCGGGCAGTTCTCCTTGTCGGCCTCGAAATCCTCGGCGGCGATCACGGGGCCCCTGAACATCGACGCCTGGGACTCCCTCTTTTTGCAATCATCGCGCGGCTTCGCGACCGAGTCGCCGAAGCTGCTCTTGGCGGCCCAGATGGGAGGTGGAGCGTCGTCGCCGACGGCAACGCGCTCGCAGCTGGCCGAATCTTCCTCGATCTCCGTCCTGACGGCGGCTGAAACGGTATGTCGTATCACTGTCGCGCGAGCGATAGCTTCTGTTGAAGTTGCGGAGCGACGGCAGCGGAGCACTGCTCGCTTGTGAAATTGGGCTCAGTGGGAACTTCGAAGCCGAAGCTAATGGGGGGATCGGAAATTCCGTGGCTGGGACTGTTGCTTCGTTTAAGTTTATAGCGCGTGCCTTTACGCGAGGCATTTAAACCTGTCGAGGAGAATTGGAAGCTCAAAGACACGCGCAAAGTAATTAACATTCTTAACGATAATTCTAAATCGATCGTTGGAAATACAAGCGCGGTACGAAAGTCACTTCCAGCCTCGCGTTCCCCCATCCTCTTACAATGTATTCGAACCTGCCGTCAAAAATCACGGCGTTAATAATGCAACGGGATTGTTGCGACAGGCCTCACCTTTCTGCACGAGATTCAGTATCAGCCCAGGCGCGTCCATGGCGATCCTTCTCACCGAATAATACTCAAATTATCGTCCCTTGTTTAACAATAAATAACGCTGCTAGCGGCGTCTAATAATTACTCGAAAGCTGACGCACGAGCGCTGTTATTATTCGGTTGTCGGGAGGGGCCGCGTTGGTTGTTGAAAACACTTGAAAAATCGTCGCGAAACGATCCGTCGATTTTCTTCCCTCCCTTGTCCCCTCTCGCCGCTCGACCGCCGGCGGCCCGTGATATTAGCCGCGTGTGCCGGGGGGGACAGAAGATAGTCGATGCCCTCTTGATTCCCTCCCATCGACGCGCAGCTTCCGTCGCCTTGGACGGGGCACGTTCTCGCCGAGGACCTGACGGTGAGAAGCCATGCCGCGAGACGTGGACTGCTCGTGCGGCAGACGCAGTATAGATTACTACGGCGTGCTCTCGCTGAAGAAGAACTCCGACGATCTGGAGATCAAAGCGGCGTAAGATCCTCCGCGTGGGCCACCTGCCTCCCGCGCGACTCTTTTCTGGCACCACTGATTAACGTCCGCGTGATTCTAAACGTCTAGAGAGTAGCTAGCCCCGTAATAGTCTCGCGTCGCCCCGAAAGTCTAAACGCTGCCAATTTGCGCTCCTAACCACCGGCTTTCTCGCCCTTGCCCTTTGGAATCCATTTTTGAAGGTGCGCAACTCGAGTTACTGCCCCCAGATTTCGGCGGCTGGCGATACGATACAATCCCAGAAGAGCGAAAGATGAAAGCCTGACTACGGTTTTCGCCCTCGTCGCGGAGGCGTATGATGTGCTCTCGGATCCCTTTAGGAGAGCCGTCTACGACCAGTTCGGAGAGGAGGGGCTTAAAAGCGGCGTGCCCGGCGTCGAAGGATTCGTGGAAGCCTATGTCTATCATGGCGAACCGCTGAGGACGTATAGGTATACTCTGTTTACAACAATTCAAAGTCATTCCTGGGGTATTCATATTTTGCGGAGCTTTTTACGCGTTGGGTGCCTTTTTAATTATTTGAGGAGTATTTTAATACTATTCGAGTGCTGTATAGGGGAAGTTCCCCTAATGGCCTACGCTTAAGGTTTTTACTAATAAAACTTCACTTCACTAATAAGTAAAAAATAATTTTTTTGTTATTAGGTGCGCTCCGGCGTTAAGGGAACTCCCTAATTGTAAATATCTACGATTTAATGTTAACAACTGAGACAAAGTGAAAAGGTTAGAAAAAAGGGTTACCACCTCCCCGGTCCCATCTCGGTACAATTACCAATTTACTTGGACTCGCCGTTTAATCCGATAACTAGGGCCACAAGCCCTACGCGACCGAGCTTAACAGCCACTTAAAAAACCTTGAATATTTACGATCCGATCTATCGGCACCTCCGCAGGGAATTCTTCGGCAGCGAGAGTCCTTATGCTGATCTGCTCCATATAGTAACGCAGCCGTCCTCCCTGCTGGAATTTCCCGAGGGGCGGGGTATAAAACGCAAGGAAGAGCCTCTGATAAAAACCTTGTACCTAACCCTACTGGAGGTATCATATATCGACCTTCTATGCTTATTTATAGGCCTCGCTTCGCGGTGCTAATCACCGTAGGACAAGTTATTGTGACGGTCGTAGCAGGAAACCTTGCACCTGTTTACCTTCGTGCTCATCATTTTCCTTTACTAATTATCATTGCTTGCCCTTGCTACCCCCAATCATCCCCGATTCAGTTACAGTAATTGTTCAATAGCTGAACTATAGTGTTACAAATTTCGTTTAGCTTTCTCACCGCAAACTGGCTATTTTGATTACTACTGTGCATCTGGACAGGTCTTCTTCGGCGGGATCAAGAAGATGAAGATCCAGAGGCTGGTCCTAGTGGAGGACGATAAATCTAGGACAGTGGCGAAGGAGAAGATTCTAACGATACCTATTAAACCAGGCATCCCCGCGGGGACCAGGATCGTCTTTCCAAACGAGGGCGACCAGGGGCCGACGAAGATACCTGGTAAACGCTTCCTGCGACTATTGCTACCGATTCTCTCAGAAACACCACAAATTAACCGTAACTTCTGCCCGGTTACTCGCGTATTGGGTGTTGAGACCAAAATTGGAGTTAAAAAACAAGAACACGATTGGGTAAAAAAGACGCGGTGGTGATAGTAGAATGACAAGACAAAAAAACACGATTGGGTTGAGAAAGACCCGCGGGGACGCGGCGGTAGGGTTGAAGTGTCGCCAGAAGGAGGGTGTAATACGACGAGATTTCGCGTAACCGTGGTCTATTTCCTGTCTCGGCGGAACCAATCGCGGGGGAGGTGTTCCCCCGTTATCGATTCGAATTTCTCGCGGGGGGGGGGGATGCGTTTAAAGTGCGCCGTGCATCTCGTGCCGGACAGAAATGGGTTAATCGTGGCGGTTGCGCGTAATGTCTTTACCCGAAGTCTAAAGCACGTCAGCGTAGCGGACGTAATCTTCATCACGGAGGACCGGCCCCACGAGACCTTCCGGCGAGAGGGCTCCGACTTGCTCATGACGGTCAATATCTTTCTGCGAGAGGCACTGACCGGAACAGTGGTCACCGTCAACACCCTCGACGACAGAACCCTTCGAATCCCAATAACGTCTGTCATCACGTACGTCGCCGCCACCGCCGTCCCTACCGCACACAAGTATACGTTGTATAAGTGTGGGATTGCTTCCCAGCTCTCTGCCTCCTCCCGGCTGAAATTTCTTCCAGCAGTCCCGTCTCTTCTGCGTGTATGCGATTTCGTTTCATGTTGAATCATTGGCTGGCCCTTTTATGGAGATCTGTTGATTATTTTGTGATTAATATTAGGGTCTAAGGTGCTGGCTGTAGTTATCGTGCAAGTAAAAGCTTGTGATCGATGGTTATTTTGGGACGCTCAATTTATTCTACTCGCTACAAGAGAGATATAGCCCCATTCTCCGCGGAAATTGCGAGAGCACGAGGCGCTCGTAAATACGCGCGGCAGTTTTCAGGAAAATTGAGAACTTAACTCTCTTACGCGCTGCTATTTACGCGAAACTGTTCGCTCGCGTGGGGAAAGTTTAGACGCCCGGAGAAATACGCGACTGTTGTGATATAATAATGGTTATGGATTTTTTATTCAAATAAACTTTTACTCTTTAATATCCCTCGCTTTAGTATCCTATCGTTACTTAGGAGCAGCGATAAATATGTTAAGCATTAATTTCTCTGATTGTCGAGTACAATTTTCGATGTCTACCTCTCGTTTTCCACGCAACAGGCCAGAATATAGGAAGCACGTACCTCGCGAAGGACTGCCGCTACCGGAATGCCCAACGGAGAAGGGATGCCTGGTTATCACGTTTAACGTCGAGTTCCCGATGTATCTACCGATGTCCAGTAAAAATTACGTTAAAAGAGCGTTCGACGATACGGGAGACATGAAGGACACGGAATACATTCATCGGCTGATATTGGCGGATAAGATCCGCAAGAACGTAGACTTCGATGTCCCGTTGCGTCGAGACCCCAACGACCACGAAGCAAAGAAACTAGAATTCATATGTAACTCTTAATACACTCCGATACTCAACAACAGTACACTAACCTCACATTTCCCTAGAACACTTAATAAATCTAATCTCAACTTCAAAAACGATCCAATTTCTTCGCGCCTATACATCGCCTGAATCAGTGCAATCGATTGATAATCGCGATAATATAACCAAAAAACGACACGCGAGTGCAAGTCGTCTATATAGGGGATCACCTGTCACCATTGAAATCACTAATTTCCCGCGTAAAATAAGCTTTCTGATACTCCTCATATACGCACCTGTTATAATCGAGGATTCGTCAACAATTTCCCAGCAGCTTTCCCTGAAAAGCCTGCCTGGGACAGGTATCCCAAAAGCCAAACACCGCCTTTCGGGCGGGAAGAATTCAAACGGAGCTGCGCAGATGATCGTCAGGCGCTGCGCGTGCTGCGCTCTCGTAGCGGGCTCCGCGAACCTCCTGCTCAGTTGGAACAGTCGCGCACGGTCGACAACTGGCGCCGATCGAACGGGCCGCCACTTCGCATCGATTCCCTCGATTTTTCTCCCTTTTTTCTTTAAAAAAAAACAAGAGGAAAAAACGTATCCGCGACATTCCATCGAACCGGTTGCTGGCCGAACGCGAGAGGGGCCGCGCGCGGCGAGGGGCGGAAAACAGCGGGAAAAACATTCCGCCCGACGTCGTCCGGGCAACGGAGGCAACGATAATCTCGGGCAATCATATGACTCCTCCGCACGTGACTTTATTTACAGTTGACTGATACTCGCGGAACATGTATGGTGCAGTTCCTTGTGACATGATAGGCCGAAAACGAAACAAAGTCAGCGAGCAATGCGGTAACTACGAACGCTGGTCGGTTTATGATGCCTTTGCTGGATAAATTGTTCCCGTCGCGGAGGAGCTTCAGGAGCAACGTGCAGACCGTAGTGCCGTCGGGTGTCGGGTCACAGGATGACGACAGGTGAGAACAGAGGGCATTTGCCATTCTTTTAAACCGCACTCTCTCATTTGTTCGGGTCTCGCGCTGACCGCTCGTGCCCCCCTGCAACCGTCATCGTTCTATATTTACCGATCCTATTTATCGACTCGATATCTGTCGCTGATACGGCCGGATATCGATCATCGGCTCGCCTCCCACGCTCGCCCTACGGGCAATTTTAATTCACTTGCCCTAGGGCATGGTTCTTTTCTCTCTAACGGTGCGGGGGTTCGAATTTCAACGAGGGATATCGTTCCTCGGAGCCTTAACCTGGTTCGCGTTGCGGTCGCTCTATAGCCCCGTTAGCGGGAGTCGTAATCGCTAGCCGTTACTAATACACTCGTGATTTGGCTTGCGCAGCGAGCCGTGAAATTGACCTCTATGTCGAAACTTTGCACATCTGCCTCGGATATACGAGTTTATCGATAAATTCTTCTGCACGGCTCGTTTCTTCGTGCCGCAGAGAAATGGGGATTGTTCCTCGCGATGTCCACGGCGAATTGTATTCCCGAAATAGGCGCGCTCGGTGATTAGTCACCTGTAATTCATGCGAAACTCGCAAGCGTTCCTTACTTGCGCTCGTACGCGCTGTTTGATGGATGATTTTGGCAGGAATCGTAGGATTGTTGTGATATTTGGAATTGAGAGTCGCTATAGATCAGAATGTTATATAAGGAAGGATGCCTGTGCTGTTACAGTGTAATATTAGAAGATCGCTGGGCGAGATTAAGACATTGTTTCATGTAATTTCCTGTCGGACATGAGAATACATGAATAGCTACTCTGTGCGCATTCATAATCAGTATGAATCTGTAGTATAAAAACAGGAACAAGTATATTATATACTTGGATATAGTATAAGGATACTTCCTCCATAATTTATTATTTTCTACGTACCTTGAGTTTGGTTGTATACATTCGATATTTACGGAGCAAATGTTGCCTGACTTTGTATGAATGTAAAACTGTTTGTTAATAAATTTTGTTTACAGCAAATAAAGTGTTTATTTACCTACCGTATTATGTTGAATCTTTATAGAAATTCTACCTCGTGCCTCGGAACAGATCATGTTCGGATCTTGTTGTTCCGGGAATGCGAGTGGCGCGGTAGAAAGCTTCTCTTCGATTCCCTCTCTTTGGAGAAACGATGGCGCAAGAACAAGACCGCACTCGACCACAAGAACAATACCAGCCCATCGAGCAAAGATTCCATTGGCTTCACTAATGGCCATGGTTTCGAGGTAAAGAACCACTGATAGGTTGAGAATCACTCGCGTAACTTTCAACAATATATTTACTGATATATAATTCTGATCTTTCAGCGAGAAAGGACAGCCGAAGATGATGTGAGGCTACTCAGCGAGATGGTGTTTGGTACCGTGGCGATGACGTACAGAGGCTCCTCGTTTAAAGTGAGGTTTCATGAAGTGCATTGACGCTTAAATTTACAAAGGAATTCCCAATTCCCAATTCACGCTTATGCTTCTAGATCCATTCGATGAATTCACCACCCTGTATCATGTGCACAAAAGTCTTCCCTGCTACAGAGCACATCACGCGCAAGCTGAGGTAGGCTTTCGTTCATTCGTGGTAAGTCAGCTAGCGATCCCTTTACGCCGTGTTCAACTTATTACTCGATTATGTTCCAGCGAGAGAGCGTCCGACGAAGGCTTAGGTCGTTCCTGGAACCTGGATTCTAATTCCAGCGTCCGTACTCCCTGTAAGTAGAACTGATCTTGCGATTAATGGCGCTGATGTCGTGGAACTGTTTCTGAATTAGGATATTTTTCAGTGTCGCGACCAAGTTCCGGAAACTCATCGGGGTCAGAATTAAACACGGGTCCGAGAAAGAACTCCACTTGCTCCAGTACAGGTAGCGGGTGGGATATAGATATACCGCCACCGATGGGCAGTAAGTTTCCAAGTAACGGATGATTCGTTCGGAAGGACTGTTCAGGATATAACGTGATGATAATGCAGGTTCGCAGTCACTGGAGAGCAACGGATCTTCAGGTATCGGTAGCCTGTCGAGTTTACGTCGAAGATGGCTGAGGGCAGTCTCCACTTCCCTCGCACGGTCGGACTCTGACGATGCTTTTGGAATGCAATATTGGGGGGACAATGGGAACGACAACAGGGATGGTCACACGAAGCGTCACAAAACGAGGCTCGGGTTAACGATGCTGGTCCGGCTAGCCAAGGGCCATGAAAGGTTTGATCTTCATTGAAAATTATCTGCCAATGCTGCAGTAGGGTGGCCCTTATTTTCAACCCGCGATTTCTTTTGCTCACCCCCGAATATGGTTCCATTTTATAAAAAAATAGTTCCTGAAAAAGTTTATTGACCGATTGCAATAGACTTCTTCAGGGACTACTTTTTTATCAAACGGCACCGTTCTAGGGAGTGAGAGCAAAGAATTAAAACAAAACAATTTTGACGCGTATAAATAAGGGCCACCATAATGCTTCAGTGATCAATTTCCATAATTGGCATTCTGGTGTACGAAACCATTGTTCATCTTGCGTTACAGGAGAATAGAGGCTTGCCTCTTGGAGCACATGGCACTTCTGGAAGGGATGCTAGATCGCCTGCGATATTTCTGCATCGAGACGGTGAACGTCAATGCTCAGCACAAGGGGATGCACCTGTCCGAGCGGCTCTACAGGTCTTCGTCTCAGCTCGTTATCTCATTGCTCCGTTTGCTCACAAATGTTAACACGAAACTGAATTTACGCGCGCCCTTACTGTGGCACGATGTATTACTTAATTCGGTGAGAATAGAGCACAAGATGAGTACGCTGCATTACAGCTTGCAGCAGATGTGCCAGTTACTCGAGGACATTGACACAAAGTCGACCAACTTGTAAGTACGCAGAAAGACAGTATCGTTACATCAATACGAATACTTTTAACGCCAGCATATTTCAGTTTCTTGAGTACCGTCGTAACTGCTGTTTTAACGTATCACCTCGGCTGGATATACACTACACTGCCACTTCACGACCGACAATTGGTAATTTATACACTCTCCGTGACTCAACTGCGCGTCTTCTTCGCTGCGTGAGTTACAAGCTTCGTGTACGAGAACGGTCGGTTCATCGTTGCAACTTCTATTTTCAGATGGAGAAATTGGGTAGCTGGTACCCGTGTAATCCTCTGTGGGCTCAACTGGGGGACTTGTACGGCGCGCTGGGGAACCCCATCAGGGTCGCGCACACTGTCATCGCAGGGGATCCTCAGAAAGTAGATCTGATGAACTCTGTGCTGTCCTTCCTGTCTTACTTCATTCGCAGCGGTATTATACAGAAACGCGAGGAGTATTGCTGCGTCACCGAAGAAGACATCCAGGAGGCCGCTGGTATTTTAGAGCAGGCAAGAATAAAGCGTCCGCATTTATTCAGTCCGAAGGTAGCTTGCAACGATAGAGACACCTCGACGTCTAGGCGCTCGCCGCACACAGCCGCTCGGAAACAGGTCCCCGTGCAAGAGCGTCCGTACGACGCGGACAGTGGTAACGCCGTTATGCAAGTCTCTTACCCCAGATACACCGCTGAAAGACTAAGAGCGAACAGATCGGTCGGCCTCCTCAAGCGCAGCACCACAATGGAGTCGAACCTTGATTCGTTCATGCTGAAGCCGCTGGAATCCGACAGGGACGCGAAATTCATCGCGAAGGAGTTCCCTTGCGACGATCAGAATGTAAAAAGCCCCGAGGACGACAAGACCTGTGCGTCGAGCAAAGTTAAAATAATAGTAAGCGACGTCACATCGCAGGATACCGACGCGACTAAAGCCGGCGCGCATTTCCCGGAATTCTCACTGCGGAATTTCGAGAAGAAGCTGGAGGACGACGATGCCGAGGAGATGCTTACGAGTTCCAAGCTGGACACGCTCAGGGAGTACAACGAGACGTCCGTCGACGCGCTGAAGTTATATTCCAGCAGACCGGACTTCGAAACTGGCCAGAGCATGGCGGACGAGATGAAAGATTCGCAAGTGTTCTTCACGCTCGGCGACGAAGAGAAGTCTGGGAAGTCTGTGCCGAGGCAAAGGCTCGGGTATAATTGCCAGTGCTCCTACATGTTCACCAGAGTCCCGAGCACGTCCGCTCAACTGCCGGAAGGCGTGCTCCGGAAGATTATTCAGAGAAACTTCCCGGAGTCCTCTAAAAGCATACAGTCACCGCCGGGCGCGCCTTCGAGCATGACGTCGAGGTCCTTGGGATTTTGTCAGAGATGCAACGGCCAAGGGTACGTGTCCCCGCAGAATTACGACAGCTGCAAGCAAGTGCTGGAAACCCCGACCAACGCCACTGAGGTTCTGCGCACCTGCGGTAGCACTGTCGGCGACGGGAACGTTAGATTGTCCAGATCGAACAGTCTGGAGGCTCTGATGGAAGCTAGCAGTGTCGTCGAATTGCCTATGCCGAGGTTAGCTTCACAGCGCAGGATTAATTCCGATATTCCGAAGCCCGCCTTAACGCACGCGGTTTATGTTGCAGGTCGAAAAATATGAAAAAGACTGATTCTCGCCAGGATACAGGATTTACGAAGACGCTTATGCAGAACAGGATAAAGAGCGAAGAGCTGCACGGGATAAGTAACTCCGAGACTTCCTACACGTGGGGCTTGGTGTTGCAGGGTTTGCCGAAGAAGAAGAAAAGGAAAAAGAAAGTTGTGAAAGAGGGGGAGAGTAAAGATAACTGTGATGTCGAAGTAGAGAGAGAATGGTGGTACTGCATACGCGAAGAATGCCTTGCTGGTGTGCGCTTCCCGACTATCGATCAACCGATCGCTGAATCACTTTGTATTTTAGCGGACTTAGATACTTGGCACGTAGGAATCATATCCAATAACACACCCTCGCGGTCTGCGCCCTTGCCAGTGGGGATGTCGCGACTTGTCGCGAACATGCTGGAGGGCTTCTCTTACATGTGGCGGAAATATCACTCAACATCACATGTAAGAAATTGAGAAAACTATTTTAAGTGGTTCGGAATGCTCACAGCTAGACGCCGCAGTAACGTCGATAGCTTCGCTCTGTTAAAAAATACTTTTCTTCCAGTGCATAGGTATCCTCGAAGCTAAGCTGAGGGAGATGTGGTTGAAAAGCGAGGCATTGGCTGAAATGCTGATAGCGTCGGAGTTGTGCGACGCCACCGTCGCAAATCTGACCAATGCTCTTGACCTCGACGCGGCAGATATACCACTTCTACTCGCGGTCGCAACTTCTCACTCGCCGGAGATAACGCAGAGATTCGGTCTCACGCTTACTTGACTAAGTCTCGTTATCCTTGTCGCGGATTCTGTCCCTGCGGCGCGAAGCCTCGTTTTGCCTGACGCAACGAAAACTATAAAGGTGTTTCATTATTCGTTCATAGGTACGATTGTAGATTACTGTTTTAATAGCTGAAATATCCCGATAAATCTTCATCCGTCCTTTAAATAAGGAACATACAGTGATGTCTTTAAAATCCTTTCTTTCTCTGATTAAATTATGAATTTGAACCGAATTGTACATTTCATGAAATATAATTCATTAAGTAAGATGTATAAATTATAAATTTGCATTTAAATGTTAGAACCTATGTAAATATTTTGTAATAAAACGAACTGAATGAAAGATCGATCAATTTAATTCAATGCTTTAAGTTTGTTAAAGTATTTTTAAGTACTCGTCGCGAAATAAGATTTCGCTGCTTTCGGAAATTTTCGATTCAAAGAACGGATGACGGTTTTGCTTGTCGAAATGGAGATAAAATATTTTTTAAGGTATAAAAACGCAACGGGTAGTCTCTCGTGGAACTATAATTACGAAGTTATATGTCCAACGTTACTGCAAAATAGTAAGCGTAATTTAACACGTAGCATCTGTACTTGTTTCTTTTTTTACACATGTAAGAATTTCGCTTTGCGCACTTTATAAGAGTGGAGAATAAAACTTAAATTAATTTTTATACTTTTATGCAGCGTAGTTTCTATTTGGAATTCTCGATAGCCACTTCACTTTTAAGTTAAGAAATATCCTCGTATTCGTAACGAACAAGCGAGCCGGCGCAAATAAATCGCGCGCTTTGCATGGAAACATTAAACAGAGGCAATTTTATTACAGAAGCGGATCCATTTTATTTCGAGACACGATGAAAAGGAATTCATGAACGTTAAATAACTCAATTTTATTAGCTCAATAAATTGTAAAAATGGTAGAAGCTAAACATTAATCTGCGGTTGGCATCGCGTGACAGAGGAAAATGTTGCAGTGCGCAGTATTAAAAATTTCGCGTTGATTATCATTACTGGTTCGTGTTCACGATATCATCGATCTTTAATATACTGCAAACTGTTTCCGAAGCAAGCGTGACGGCGCTTGTCGAGACTAACAGCGGCTGAATTACGTTCTCCTCCAAGATATTAGTAATCGCACCCTTTCGTACATTGATGCCGGCGGTGTGTTTACCTTCAGCGTGTCGGTTTCGAAGCTCTGTTACAGTCGCGATAGGATTTAACCCTGCATTTTCTGCCAGCGTCGACGGAATAATCTGGAGTAATTAAAAACAGGAATTCAAAGGCTTGTTCTAGAAGCGACTGAAAGGTAGAATGAAACTATGGCTCACCTCAAATGCATTCGCATAAGCTTTGACGCAGTAAGCATCGACGCCACTTAAGGACTGAGCGTGAGCTCCAAGCTTTATCGAGAGCTCAATCTCAGGTGCGCCTCCTCCAGCGATCAAAGCCTTCTGCTGTACCAAGCAACGAATTACGCAGAGCGCGTCGTGCAATGATCTTGCTGCCTCCTCTAAAACCAATTTGTTACTGCCACGCACGAGTACCGTGACTGTCGGGCCAGGATTTTGAATCTTAGTGATCTGTAATATGACAATTATTTTATACTGCTTCGTAGCAGACGCATAGTATTATTGTTATCGGAAAAAATGTAAGTATACGCTGCACTGACCTTAACGAATTTTGAATTTCCAGTCTGCACCTCTTCGCACAATTCAGCGTTAACAAGATTCTCCGCCACAAAGTGGTCCAACGATGCGATTGGCCTGCAAGCCAGTGTTTTGCAAACGAACGCGATGTCCTCGCGTTCGATGTCCTTGATCACCATAACTTTAATTTTATCTAAAAAGTGTATGGCCAGATCACTGACGGCATCGCGGAGAATGGACTTTTGCACCAGAAGCACATTGCAGCCGGCTTTCTTGATTTGTTTGACAATGTTCAGTATGTACGCTCTTTCTTCTTTCAGAACCCGGTCCATGGCAGCGTAATCCGACACGATTACATTATGATCCATCTGGAATAGAAATGTTGAATCCCCATGCGCGAATTAGAACGCCGTGTTTTCCTTTCGTTACTTACGTCTGTTTTAGGCGGAGAAATGCAGAATTGAATTAAGCCTATCTTTGCTTTCTCAATACGCCTTGGTCCATTGACGTTGCAAGACTTTTGCGTAAATATTAATCCTTCCACGAGTTCGGTGTCTTCGACGGTGCCACCAAGCTTCTTTATTACTTTTATGTTCTACAAGCACGATTAAATTATGTATTTAGCTAAAATCCTCTGTCTAGCAAATGCAGAATAATCTTGTTTGTATGTTCGTTTTCTTACATTGAGATCAACGTTCTCTCTTTCCGCTCGAGTAACTTTTAATACTGCATCCACGGCCAAAGGCGCTAGAAGACTCGACTGCTGGAAGACAACCTACGCGAAGGGCATAGCACAAAATAAGTGGTGAAATGTTCTTCGACCCTATTGGATTATTCCAGGGTTCGAAAGAAATCTGGAACTTTTCAACAGGTTCTACTTGAACTGATAAAGTAAAAGTTCTTGAAAATAAAAGTTCTAGTTAGAATGGAACTTATACAAAATAAAAATTCCTGTATATCAGGAACAGATACTTTCTTAAACGAAACATAAGTTCTAACAGAGTGTGTTTAGAAATAAGAGTTCCAGAACTTTCTCGATCCCTGGATTATTCTACATACGCTGCCCACGTACCTTCGAGTTAAGAGAAGTCGCCGCAGTTCTGATCAACGATTGTTTGTCATTCAAATCAACGGGAATAGACATGTTGGTCAATATCTGCACCGCCTTGGTTGCAGCTTTTTGAAACGCGTCGCTGATCAAAGTTGGATGTATTCCTTTCTGTAACAGGCGCTCCGCAGCTTCTAAGAGAGAACCAGCCATGACGACCACGCTGGTAGTACCATCCCCAGCCTTGATATCTTGAGCTTTAGATAATTCGACCAGCTGAAACAACGCGATAGCGCTATACACTTAAACGTTACATCGCGCCATAAAACTTCAGAAGGGAAAATTACCATTTTTGCGGCCGGATGCACAACATTCATTTCTTTCAAAATTGTTGCGCCGTCGTTCGTGATCGTAACTTCGCCGTTGCTAGCTTGAATCTACATAAGCAGAATGAAACATTATAATTCTCGATTGCGGATCGTAGAGCATTACGAAAGTACACTTGGAGACCTAATTTTACCATTTTATCCATTCCTCTGGGACCCAGGCTGGTACGAATCGCATCGCTAACAGCTGAAACACAAATCGAAATATTTCAATCGCACGTTTACGATTCCGCGTTCAAGTGACGTTAATTACACGTTATTCAAACATCCCCGTCTAAATGTACAAAGATTATTCTGGACATTACGAGATCTCTCATAATGAATTGGCTTAATACTATCGAAGAAATTCTTTTCGGACGTTCGCGAATTTCTATCAACATAATTAATGAATGGTAGCGGCGTGTGCCGGGCATGTCTATATAAGGCATGACTTTTTCTGCCAAGATGGAGATCGAGCAGTCGGCGTGAATCAAAGCATCGAAAGCGCGTTCTAATTTCGATTATTCATTCACCTTTGGCAGCGCTAATGTTGCTGCTTCGAATATCAGCGGGTTTGCTTTTATCCTTGTAGGCCATTCCATGAGCGCCTCGTCCATCGCCGCTTGCTGTGATCGCCGTCATGCTTGATAAACTAGGTACGTTTGTCGGATGTGGTTTATTACAAAGTTTGTATGCGAGCTTATACGGAACTCCGTTCCTCTGTGCCTTCGAAACGATTTTTCACGACACTTTTCCCTTTTAATTTCTTCAACGCCTCGATGTCCTAATTCCTCTCAACGTAGAAAAACGATCGACACGCGCCCAAGAAGTGACTGGAAACCAGGGAATACAGAATGACAGAATGGAGTGGAACTGGAGAGAGGAGAAAACTGCACGGTGTTCAGCGCCACTAGCGGCTTATACGGGGAAGCTAGTACAGGGTTGTCAGATTGGGCGGAACTCCGCCTTTTGGGCAGCTTTTCAAAATTAACTGGAGCTCCAAAATTGAAATTGGCGGTTGGCGCCTGAATAATATCCGATTCAGTCGCCATCGTGCATTTGAAATAGGAGTGAATTTTTCCTGACGAGAGATTTCAATTTCTTCTGATGAAAATAATTGCAATCCTTCGCTATTTCTTGATTTATTTAGAGCACCAAGCAGACAAATGCTTACCCCCCATCATAACCTAACGTCGTCCTCTACTTTCCTCCCATCGCACTGCACACAACTGTCGGCTCTTTTCGTTAAAAATCCTCGTTAAGATTTCAAATTTTAGCGGGCTCGCGGGCGGAATTTGAAAATACATGTTCAGGATTGCAGCACGAGTTTTCATTCTTAAAGTTGCTAGTTTCCATTCCGTGTCAGAGCACGATTTCGATATACGGGTTATCAGCGCCATTGCATGCCACGGTTTATTATTTACCTGGACGTGTTGCGAGTAAGATGCGAATAATTGATAGTCGCGGAGGCACACGGTTATCAAGGGACTTTTATCGAAGGATCAATAACACCCTTGAGTGATCATTGTAAGCGAGATCTCGTAGAATGATATAAGGCGGAGGATGTTTAAGGGTGAACTTAATACATTGTCACCTGTCCGTTGTCATTTGTGATAATCGGCATGGTACGTGCCAACTCACCCACTATCAGATAGATACCAGTTCTGATACGCCAGTATGCGCCCTTTGAGGAACTGTCTGTAATTTCTAACGATGAAATAGATTTGTATCGTAACGGTGTTAATAAGGATTCCGAAACGATGGCGAGCGCAGCTGTCGCAGCTAACCCGGAAAATATCTCCAAATTTCTGGAGTCGTTGCAAGTTGATTTGAAGGCCCTCGCTTCCGAAACGAAGAAGAAATACCCACAGATTAAAGAAGTATGCTCTTCTCATTGGTATTGTTAAGAAATCCGCACTTATCGTAACGATACGTTAAATGAAAAAAGTTAGGTTAGCTTGTCAACTTAATCTCTGCTCCTTTCCGGAAAATTATTCCGTAAAGTAGTCTCTGTCAAAAGTCACTATTCGGAATATATTATTCTATGAAATCTTTCATAATGTCTCCGAAGTTTATGAATAGAATACGTCGAAACATTTTTTTTCGTAAATTAAAGTACTTCCAGCAGGTACTAAGGAAAACTTAATCGTCTGAAATTTTGTAGAAACAATTCATATTAAATTCTCTCTCAGTTACAATTACAAGCGATGATAACTTACGCCCATTTCCTTACAGTCGTGCGAAGAAGGAATCACAAAAATTAGAACAGCTTCGAATGCTTCAGGTGCTCCTGTTTATTATATCGTTAATCAAATCTTGTACCCTTTGGTCCAAGGCTGTGAGAGTAAAGATGTAAAAATTATCAAGGTACACACGATGCAACAAATATCCGACGTAACGTTATTATTCTACTTTCTCGATCGCACATTTTTCTTTTCTCTATTCCAGTCCTGCTTAAGTATAATGCAAAGGTTAATCACGCAACAAGCCGTGGATCAGAAAGGTGCTCGTTACATTACGGACACGCTATGGATGTTGATGGAGTCAGGAACGGAGGAGGTTAAAGTTTTACAAACTGTAACCTTGCTACTTACGAGTAATACCATTGTACATGGCGAAACGCTCGCGAGGGTAATAATTTGTATTGTTTAGAAAACTTCAAACTGCGCAGTCCTTTAACGGTCGCAGAGAGAAGTAACTCTTCTTCATGCGTTTGGTTTAATTGCAAGTTATAAGATGTAATATGCACTTTCCAGAATCTGGTACTTTGCTTTCGTTTGCATTTTACCAAAGATTGCACGACGATCAATACAGCTGGGGCGACGGTGCGGCAACTGGTGTCGTTGGTGTTTGAGCGTGTCGTTGCCGAGGACGAGCAGAATCCTGATAACGAAGATTCTGATGATATAAACCTGGAGGAATTGAAAATTCCTACCAATCAAGCACCCAAAGGCTTAGGGCCATGCGCCGCTGATGCGTATTTGATGTTTCAAGTAAGTTTGCTTGAATGTTTTCTTACTGACAAGGAAAGATCCGGAACTCGGAAATTCAGAGATTTCTGAGACTGTGAATATGTATGGAATTATTAAACGTAACGTCCTTCTAGGATTTGGTGCAATTAGTAAACGCAGATCAACCCTACTGGTTGATCGGCATCACCGAAATGACTCGAACATTTGGATTGGAACTGCTAGAATCTGTTCTAACAAATTTTTCATCAGTATTTTTCAAGGTACGTGCTTATAAACCCACTCGCTTCAAATTCCACCTGTAAATCTTGAATCTTCTTTCCCCTCAGCATCCAGAATTCAGCTTTCTGCTAAAAGAAAGAGTTTGCGCCCTCGTGATTAAGCTGTTTTCACCGAACATCAAATACCGCAATTCCGTTCCTGCGTCACTGCAACAAGCTACGCCGCTGGACAAACCCTATTTCCCTATCAGCATGAGACTTCTCCGAGTCGTTTCCATTTTAATACAAAAGTATCATTCTCTCTTGGTGAGTACCGACGAAATAATCCACCGGAGATCCTCTGTACTTACACGCGTCGTTGCTTTCAGGTGACGGAGTGCGAAATATTCTTATCTTTGATCGTGAAATTTTTGGATCCCGATAAGCCGACTTGGCAGAGAGCTTTAGCATTGGAAGTTTTACATAAGATGACGGTGCAAGCCGATCTTCTTACAAACTTCTGCGAATGTTACGACTTGAAACCCCACGCGACCAATATTTTCCAAGATATTGTCAATAGCTTGGGTGCCTATGTACATAGTCTCTTCGTCAATCCTCAAATGATGAATCAAGCCACCATGGGTAAGATCTGCTTCGCTAGTAACGATAAAGCGGCGAATCGAATGAAATTAACAAACCGACGATACAGCGACAGGTACATCGATACCACAAAATACTACTTCTCCGCTGTTCACGGGAATGCCAATAGGCCCTGGCGTCTCGCCCCAGCCTGGTTTTTACTCGCGTGGCATTTGGCTGCCAGTGGTTGCGACGTTCACAAGTGGCCAGGCTAAATCAACATAGTAAGCACATCATCATTGCTCGAACAGTTACCGATGAAGCCTATATTACCTTAAATTGCCTTCATGTAAATAACTTGAGCCACTTCTAGTTTGGATATGCTTGATAAAGTCGAGCCACCGCAGATACCAATAGGTTACGGGATTAGCATAGCTTACGCGTGTTTATTGGACATCATACGTTCCATTGCTTTCGCTATCAACGGCTCCGGTGAGGTTGTAACCGGAAATCAAAGTTACAAGCCAACTGAGTCCGAACGGAAGCTTCACACTCAGCTGATTAACTCCAGCTGGTGCGGTCTCCTGGCTGCGCTGAGCCCTCTCATAGATGCAAGGTAACACTCGCTAACATTTACACCGACTATCTTACGCCTGCTCATTCAAAATTATTTCTCCTCCGTTGTCGTTCCTAGCACCGATGAGTCTGCGACGGAGAATGTACTGAAAGCGATTCAAACCTTTGCGTCTCTCTGCGGGCAATTAGACCTGCAGACTCCGCGAGATGCGTTCATCACAGCGATATGCAAAGCGTCTTTGCCTCCGCACTACGCGTTGACCGTGTTGTACAATGCTCCCCAGGGTATAGCCAGCGGGAGGCAACAGGAATCCACTCAGTATAATCTGACTATGGGCGAGCCAGATTACAGACAGCAGGTGGTAGCTGTGGGTACGCCGTTGCCTACTGCATCTCTACCAGTTGGTGCGTAGAACTTACGTTGTTCGATAAGAGGCGCGAGAACTTTCGAGTGAAACTGCTGAAGTACGCGCGGCTGATAGTATCCAGGGAAATATAATATTACGTTTACGTAGGTGCGCACCAAGGTCCTGTTATGTTAACAGCAAAGAACTTGCAATGCATGCGTGCATTATTGTCCCTCGCGCATTGTCACGGGAGCATACTTGGCGGCGCATGGCACTTGGTCCTCACGACATTGCAGCATCTTGTCTGGATACTCGGTTTAAAACCCTCTACGGGAGGATCCTTAAAAGCTGGTAGAACCGCCGCAGATCCAAACGCAGTACTTACGAATGCAGTTATGGCAGACCTGCCTGTACTTAGCGCCATGCTTAGTAGATTGTTCGAAAGTAGCCAACACCTGGACGACGTAGCCTTGCATCATCTGATAGACGCGCTCTGCAAACTGAGCCACGAAGCCATGGAGCTGGCGTACTCTAATAGGGTGAGTGTTAAGATATTCTATGCTCCGTTCTACATGCTATAATCAATTGTATTTAATTGACTCCGATTACTAAGTCTTGGATTCATGATTAAGGGTCTCACAAGCATTTCGTGCCTCTATGTTAGGAACCATCGCTGTTCGCTGTAGCCAAGCTTTTAGAAACTGGTTTGGTGAATTTACCTAGAGTGGAAGTTCTGTGGAGGCCGCTCACGAATCACTTGTTAGAGGTTTGCCAACACCCACACATTCGTATGAGAGAATGGGGAGTCGAAGCCATTACGTACCTCGTTAAAATGGCACTTCAGCACAAATACCCTCAACCTTTACGCGATAATCAAGTACGCTTGTTTGTTATACATTTCGCTTCGCTTGCGAATATCGGTTATTAAAAGCATTCATTCTTCCATCATAGAAGCTGCAGACTTTACTCCTAGGACCGTTGTCAGAATTATCATCTGTGCGTCACGGCGATGTTAGGCAGCGCCAGTTGGAGTGCGTTTTACAAGTCTTGCACGGCGCAGGGGAGACTTTATATCACGGCTGGCCCTTGGTACTTGGTATCATCGGAGCAGTATCAGATCATCACGGGTAATTATCGCTGTTAAAATAGAAACTCTGGGTTCGGCGAGGTATAGTTTCCTTTTCACTAGTAACAGCACCTTTCCTTTCGCTCGCATGCTAAAATAGCTACTGTATCAGTCGTACACACTGTTACGTGCTTAAATTAGCGTAGCTTGAGATTCTCAACTATGTTTTTATATAATTTATAACATATATCGTACATGTTTTACAGAGAAGCTTTAGTTAGAATAGCTTTTCAGTGCTTACAATTGGTAGTAACCGATTTTCTACCAGTGATGCCTTGGCGGTGTCTTCCACTTTGCGTCGACACAGCTGCCAAGTTTGGCTCGCAAACACAAGAATTGAATATCTCGCTTACTGCCGTTGGATTAATGGTAAGATTCAACTGCATTCGAAAGAGACTTTCATCGTCCGGAATATCAGTCCCTTAATCTGTCCGCCTCGTTTATCAGAAGAAAAGTCTTGACTAAATGTCGTGTGTAGACTCAGTTATCTAGAGACGCGGTAGCGTCTCGACGCCAAGTACATGAATAGAAGACTTACAAGGGACCATTCCGAACCCCGAAATTTGAAAAATTCTGAAACTTTGTGAATATGGACGGAATTTCCTTCTGATCACAACGCAATTTTTGTTTGCTGCCCAATGTCACTCTAAGGGGGTGTAATTGACCGCTGAAAATCCGGTTATTTTCCGATCTTGTGTTATAACTCGTGAATTTTACTCGACAATCACAGTTTTATTACGACCGCGTTATCACGTCGGAAGTTTCATTATATTCCATGCGAAATACAATTTTCAAAGTAAATTCGTTGATCAATAAAATAAATATCGTACATTGGCTCGATGTATTTATATTTCTATTTTTTCTTTCAGTGGAATATAAGCGATTATTTTTATCAAAATCAAGAGAAGCTATGCGTTTCTCTAAAGGGAGACTCGTCGTCCGTGTTCCCAGACTTTCCGGGCACGACGAACATGCCAGCGTTTGATAAACTTTGGATGTGTCTGTATGCGCGATTAGGTAACATATTTATCAGTCTCGTAGTATTACATTAGAATACTTAAGTATGTATTCTCAACTTACGAATGACGATGAACCTGAAATCAGTCGTTACTTTTAACTCCTTTTACACTTTAAAGGGGACTTGTGCGTGGACCCTCGACCCGCAGTGCGCAAATCAGCCAGCCAAACGTTATTCTCCACCATTTCTGCTCACGGCAGTTTGCTGCACCAGCCAACGTGGCAGGCAGTGCTCTGGCAGGTTCTGTTCCCGTTGTTGGACAAAGTGCGGAGTTTATCCAATTCTGCCAGCAGCGAAAAAGTCGACACTAGTGGGAACATACTTATTCATCACAGCAGGAACACAGCGCAGAAACAATGGGCAGAAACCCAGGTAATAATCTACATATACATTTCAAATTGAAGTCCACATTATTATCTACGAAGCAGCCAGTTTTACGAACAGTTATTTCGCAGGTGTTAACTTTGAGTGGCGTTGGAAGAGTATTTAACACAAAACGTCAGCTTCTGCAAATGCTGGGAGATTTTCCGAGAGCTTGGTCCCTTTTACTGGAGTTCATAGAGAATTCTGCGCTCAGTAAAAATAACGAGGTGTGTGCATATAATTGCTGTCTTCCCGGAAGAAGCTGCAAACACGCAGCCTTATTAAATCGCATTTGAAATCGCCAGGTATCGCTGGCAGCTTTAAAGTCATTCCAAGAGATCCTGTATCTCCAAAAAGGAAGCGACAATAACGAGGTGATACAATCGAACGATTCTGAAGCATTGTGGTTCGTCGCGTGGCGTGTTTGGCTGAATATTGGAATGGAGAGTACAACGCCGCCGCAAGAAGGGGAGACAGAACCTTATATACCATCACAGGCGTTTTTAACAGCCTTGGTTCATATATTCCCAGCTGTCTTTCAACACATCAGGAACAAGTATGCTTCTTAATCTTCACGAACGGTCGAGCCCTTTACCGATTAAACAGAACCCTTCGAAAATAAATCATTTTAACTCTCCACCTGCACAGATTCACCGGCCCAGATTTGCAGAAGCTTTGCACCGTGCTGAAAAACTCAGTCGCTGTTCCCGTGCACGGCGAATCGACGCCGTATATTTTACCTACAATGCCGGATGTTGTCCTCACTCATTTACAGGACGGCGTACTCCATTCCATGGAGCTCCTGCAAAAGGTGCGCGGCTCGGTACACAGTTTCGATGGCTTCCTCTCGTTCGGGATTCAATTTTGTCATTGTACTTTTACAGGAAGCGCTAAACGGGCCTGAAAACCTGCGTACGATGATAGTACTGATATTCCTTCAGCTGTTGAGCTTCTCGAAGCTGGCCTGCGAAGCCCCCACTTATGGTAAAGTACCAACGAAACACATCTCCCAAGTGAGAGGTGTATCTGTGAGTACTTCTACTTCGCCCGGTTGTCCATTGTCGAATGGATATCGTTTAGTGTCCCTTACTCTTTCAGGCGGACTGGGTGACCATGAACTACGTTCCTTTTGGAGAGAAAGCTCTGTCGATGGTGGTGGCGTTGTACCAAAAGACAGCCCACGAAATGGCGGTGATAGATGGGCAGGTTTTAATGCACATAATAGAAGCTTTGCACGTGCCTTTGTCGATGAAGTACGCTTGTCCATCGGCGACTACTTGGAAATTAGCTGTCACCAGTCTGCTCGCTGTTCTGCACACCGGTCTGCCCCTAGCTAGAAAGTATCCGGAACAATTTCAAAATATGTGGCCAGAACTCGCGAGTACCTTGGACGACTTTCTGTTCCCTAAAAGGTAATGTTTCGTATTACAGACTGGGACCGCGGAGGAACCTGGTTATTGTAGTTGTTACGTTGATTAAGAGTTACCTTGTGTTTTAATTATAGCGTATTGAGCGTGGAACGAGGCGTCGAGGAGATTCAAGCAGACGAGGCTGTAGATTGCCAAGTGATGGAGCTTTTGCGGGACGAAGTCCTACCCCATTCCCAGCACATACCTCATCAGTTCATTCTGCGAGTCGTCATGCTTTTGAACAAAGGCTCCATACACTCGGCAACTACGACCAATATTGGTAAGGAATGCGAAGCACGCGAAAAGAAATCGTTTGAGCTCGATATACTATCGTTTACTTTCCGTTTATTTCCGCAGAGAACAACGGCGAAACTAAATTGAGAGAAGAGTTCGCGAAAACGTGCTTCGAGACGTTGCTACAGTTCTCCCTGTTGGATGGGCTGAATACCGAGTCGGAGCTCGAAGCAACGAAGAATCCAGAAAACGACGAAGGAGGCGTGGCAGGGCGATTAGCAGTCACTGCTCTGCTTCACAGATTCCAGGAAGTTTTACGACGATATATAGAGAACGAAAGGCGAAGCGGAAAGTGCCCATTGCCTAGGTAATAGTTTTGCTTCCAACTGAACTGTTTTATGGCTCTCTCATTTAAACATTACGAAGTGTATTAAATTAGACTTTGCACGGTCGCAACTAGTGCTCCGCTTTGTTGGGCCCTGTGCAAGATGTAAAAGACTCGCATCAATTTTTAAGTACTTATTATATAAACCTTTTCTAGGTACAGATTATCTGAAATCTCGTTCGTTCTGAAAGCCGTCGCGACGCTCGTAGTGTCGCTGAAGAAAGCGCCTCCCAATAAAGGTAATTGCAAGGTGAAGTATCGAGGAATCTATCTGCTACTTATTATTAACGCGAACGTTGTATTTCAGTTGAGAAGTCTGTGTGGGAGCAACTGATCGGATTGTACCCCTGTTTAGTAGAGTGCACTATCGCCACTGCGTCAGGCCAAGTCTCAAGATCATTACGAGAGGCCTTGTTGCAATACCACGATCTATTAAGGCCACCGATCCACAGCAGCACGACATCGAATGGTGTCTGACCAATGCACCCTTTGCTTTCGAACCGAACTGGCGACATTTGCTACACCACCAACTAGTAGACTTTTCCTAACCACCGTTACGTGTGCGGCGAATTTTGCCACGAACTTTTACCACCCTGTACACGTACAAAGAGCAAAGCGTCCAAGGTGAAGCACCATTGGAGATCTATTTGCACGTGTGCCGAGAAGTTTGTCACTGAAACTTTATAAATCTTTCATTGTCGTATAACAAAGGTAAACGATTTTAATTTATCTTTGGTTTTAAGGGTGCGAGCATATTCATTTTGTAAATTGCAATAGATTTTTTTAGAACGGTACTTTGAATCAGTAGATGAACGGTAATGTAAAAAGATCCATCACTTCGGTTATTTTTCTTCGAAATATTCATGGTTGTAAAAACTGGCCTTGAGATTTATGCCTTTGCTTGAGTTTCGAAGAGTCTTGGGATGAAAGTGGAGAAAGTTGTTGCGTGTGGCGTTACATTTACAGGCAGCGAACGCTGCGTAATTTTTTTTGTTCAACTATCATTACTGTTTATAATAAGCAGCCGCTAAAGTAATGTAGCACGGGCTCTCGTGTTCGAATGGAATAGCACGCGGCGAAGCGTAGTGTTAGGAAGTCGAAGCAAGTATACAAAAGTTGTATTAAATATTTATTCCGTAAGTGCAAATTAACGAACTAAAGTTTACACAAACGCCATGCTGCTGTACATAGTGGATGTACAAGTTGGCTTTTCTAATACATATTGTAAATAATGGATTAATCGTGATTAAGTAGAGCATACACTATAAGACGATTTTATAAATAATATAAAATTACTATTCGCTATTCTTACAATGGTATATCGAAGAACTAATATAACGATGTAAATAGCTACACGGAAATTCAATAAAAGTCTGAAATATTTATTGCTATTTTTGTATAGAAATCGTGCCTTAATAGGTTTCTCGGGCTTTACACTTTTTTGTACAATTTTTAAATACGCGGCACAATTCTCTCGCACGTTCAGTCCTTCGGACATTCGCGAATGTGACGCCTATTCTTTAAGAATATACCTTACTGTCTAATTAATCTCTTAAGCCTGGAATCCACCGGGAAGCTAAGCTATGCTATGCCATGCTACGTTTTAAAAAAATTAGTTTCGATACATTCTTATGGAACCGTTTCCACCAAAAGCTAAGCTAAAACATAGCATCGCATAGCTTAGCTTAGCTTCCCGGTGGATTCCCGGCTTTAGGCTCGCAGATCGAAAGAAATCAACGTTCCTAACTCGAGTAACAGATTGTCGAATCGCGTCAATATTCCAATACAAGAAATCTCTTTCACAAGCCATTAACAATGTTAACTACGTACAATTACTAATCTCAATTTCACAAATCGAGCATCTATGACTAATCCACTAAAACTCAACAAACAGTACTTGGTTCGATTTCAACAGAGCATGCGCCATTGTAAGAACTAAGAGAGCGCGTTTGAAATGCAGATGTCGCGTCGGTAGCCGGAAAGCTTCCCGAAATGAATCAAGTTCCAGCACTATTCATCTCCAAACTATTTCCATTCCCCTTTCTCACAGCGCCGTGCTGCATAAACGATCGATTAATAAATTCAGCCAATCTCGTCTACCCCCGATCCCCGCGAAATATTTCGCCAAAAAAGTGGCGAACTTGATTCGTGGTGTATTTTCGAGCGACGCCGTAGCCATGATTGTTTAGTTTTGGGGGGATGAAAAGCGAACGCGAGCGAGAGATTTGAATGAAACGCGTGTGCGGCCACCACGTACCGATTTATCGCTGTGACCGACCGGTGTGCCTGTTAATTAAGGGATATGGTAAGCGGTATCATCATTTAGGAGCGGGTTCAAGTGCCTATCCCCGGCGAAATAGTTTTCGCGGGAACTTTCAGGTGTTGCGATTGTTGTTGGGTGCCGCCGCCGATGCCGCGGCGCAGCATTGCACTTTCAAACTTTCGATCGATTCGCACCCAATGCAGACCGTGAAGCAGAATGGGCATCGGGTATGGCCTTTGCCGCAACTACCGTCCGATACCCCCGATGATCGATCAGATCGCGCGTACGAACCACTGACCCGTCCTCGCCGAAAACAGTAGAAAACGTAACCGGGCATATCCACGCCGCATATAAATCGATATATACCGTTCGGCTCTGTAGGTGCGCTCGCTCGCGCGCCCCCGTGTGTGTGGTGTGTGTGTGCGCGCGGTAGGCCTGTGTGACGCTTGAACGCGGGTATGTATATACAGGCACTACAAGGAACCCGTGGATCAGGAACGCCCCTTTTTACGATACGATCGAATTTCTTTCCCGCGCAATTTCTAAGACACCACGAATCGGCTAATAATCGAAAACTCTGAGTCACCGTATATTCTCGCTCTACGCGGGAACAAATTTTTCCATTGTTTTCGCGCCGATCCCTTTCGCTCTTTCAGCTTCATCATGCCCCTTTAACGATAATTTAAATTTCGAACGATCCGGCGTCCCTTTTTTTTTCGCTCGACCCAGTTTCTCGGGGATTTGAAATGAATTATGGGTTGCTGCGCGGGGTACGTGCTTCAATGCAGATTGTTAACGATTCAGAATACTTTGTTTATTTTAGCGTGTTTGTATTTGGAATTTGCAGCCAGCTGGAGTAGGCTGTTTTAATTGATTTAGAGACGTCGGGAGTGCTGGCTTTTTAAAGGGAGGAAGCTTTTCGGGCTCTCCAAAATGTTCGCTAAAGATAGAGTATTACTAAATCAGTTATCGCACTGGCTGGTGGAGGAATATTTTTAGTCGAAGCCTGTTATGCTCTTATGTAAAACATATGTATAAGACGGAGGGGAATGGAATTATAAACTTCGCTATGATACGAATAAAAGTCTTTCCGCTGAATATGTTTAACGGCGTCCTTGAATTTAAGTCGCTTTTACGTAGGCATTCTCGCGAAATGTGATATCCTGTCTCGTTCGTTGCTCGCTGGGGAGATATGATGTATATGTAACGCTTAACGGTCGCCGTTCCATGGTTTCCTATGGCGTGGCGATAATACTTTACGATTTCTATATTGTTCTAGGCCGTTTAAACATTTCCCTGAAATGTGGTTACGAAGCGAACATGTTAGTAGAAGACTGCGCGGCCGCTTAGGTATAAGCAGCTTATCCAGATCCAAGATATCCAATCATCGAGTCCAAGTCAGCGGCTTGCGAAAGCTTCCGTCTATCAGTAACAATAGTCGTCGCATTAATACGCCGAACAAATGCGGCCGATTAACGCGATGGAGGCGTAGGTGCACGCACTTTCTGAAAGAAGTAAGCAAGGAGATTCAGCTCTTTATAAGAATCATCTCTCTTACACGCTATTCACTTTCTCTTATTACCATCCAAGACATTGATGTTAGATTACGATATTTCAAGATGTATCATTGCCTGTTAGCTTATTGAAAATGATCTTTGCAGGTCATTTATTAAACTTCACTATTCCTTAAAAAGAAATATTTTCTAACTAATCGGCGATTAATGGTTAACGAGCGACTGACTAACTCGCAAAGGATGTCGTGCAATTAGATTTCTTAGAACTACAATCCAAGCCATTCGGTTGACGTAAAGACTCCGCTCTTCGGTTTTGCTAAAAGAGATTATTATCTTCGTAGGCTTGTAAAGAGAATGTTTTGCATTTCGCGAAGTCTGTGCCTATTAAACGTGAGAGGGGGCCTCGTAGAAGAAAATGCATAAAGCGGTCGATGGTCACTTCAACTCCGTTACACCAATCGTCCGCAAAAGATGCGATCACTGTAAGTCACTCCGAATCAACTGCCTGCTCGATTGTCGAAGATTTATAATCGCAGTTTCTTTCAGCCATTGAAATGCACAACGGCGACTAAAGTTTCCGAAGAGTCGAAAGAGAACTGGAACACTACCATTTTATCCTTATACTCGTCCATATTAAATACAGACTCGTGTTGTTCCTCCATATCCACTGCGAACGACTATAAACCTTCCATTCCGAGCGTATCATCACTGACAAATCTAATGCCTCCAGCGTCCGTAGGATCGCATTCAGATCTCTCCTACGTCTTGAACAATGAAGAAACTAAGAATAATGGTAAATGAGTTTTACAGGCGTTACGTTGGTTCACAGTTCTTTAATGTGTACTAAGAAAGATTTTCTGTCTCGCAGATACTGGCTCGCTCTACTACTCTACGCACTGTATGCAAACAGAAACGTCAGACGAATGCTACAGCTTAATACATTCTACATCCATGTATGGGACCCGCCCTTACCCGTCGGAGAAGTATTTTCCAAATGGGAAATACGCTCTTAGCAACAACAATGAGAACAATAGCAGTTTATCGAAAAATCAGTATCCCCTCGACAGCCATTCGTCGAAGTACGAGTCAAGTTTCGCTAATGGAAAGTATAGCACCACAGCCATGTACAGCATAAATCACCATCATTCGTCCGACACAAACGGGAATGTCACTGAGAAGTACAACTCCGAGGATATTGAGAGCGATTACCAGGATGTCGAGTATATGGAAGTTGGCAGCGAGGAAATAGTAGAGAGCTGTGACGTAGAGAATATGGTCACGCATGTTCAGGAAGACTGGGAGCCGTTTGACCCTTACGTCTTCATCAAACACTTGCCACCTCTGACGCCAGCGATGAGAGCCAGATGTCCTGCTCTTCCACTTAAGACACGCAGCAGCCCAGAGTTTAGTTTAGTATTAGATTTGGTAAGTCCGCCTTAATCTGCGATAATAAAATCTACACGGTGAAATTGGATATAAGACGATGATTCTGTTGCGCAGGATGAAACGTTAGTGCACTGCAGCCTGCAAGAGCTCTCGGACGCGGCATTCCGTTTCCCAGTTGTCTTTCAAGATGTAACGTACACAGTGTTCGTCAGAACGCGACCGTATTTCCGGGAATTTTTGGAGCACGTCTCGTCGCTGTACGAAGTCATACTTTTCACCGCGAGCAAACGAGTTTACGCGAACAAGTTAATGAACCTGTTAGATCCGACGAGGAAATTGATTAAATACCGTCTGTTCAGAGAGCACTGTGTCTGCGTTAATGGGAACTATATCAAGGATCTGTCTATACTGGGCAGAGATTTATCGAAAACTGTTATTATTGATAATAGTCCGCAGGCATTTGGATATCAGGTAAACTAGCGATCGAGAAATTTAAAGAACGATTTCTGGTTCTAACGAAATTGTTCCGTTTTAGTTGGAGAATGGTATACCTATAGAAAGCTGGTTCGCCGATCGTTCAGATAACGAATTAATGAAATTGTTACCCTTCTTAGAAAACTTAGTCACTTGGGTGAGTACTTGCGTTCATATTTAATCGTTTGAAGGAGCAATTTCGGGATTGAATGAATGTATTCGACTTTTGCAGGGCGGAGACGTTAGGCCACGCATTAGAGAACAATTCCGGCTCTTTAGTTTTTTACCACCAGATTAATTTAGATAGCAAGCACAAAATTAATATGGAAATACCAGCCTACATAGGTACATATGTTTATGTGTAACTTAATGATATTAAGTAGGTAAATGTAAGATATTGATACAAAGCGTGCAATAACACACGCCAAATGAATTCTGTAATTTGCAATGGTATCTTATTGATAAGTACGTCCGATGGAAAGAATGTTAAAGCGAGTAAAATCGAAAGCACAGTTACTTTTTCAAAAGTTTAAATTATTCCTTAGCTACGACTCTTACGGAGTTTCTAGCGAAGTTGACGTAGCAATGAAATACAATGGATTTTCTACTGTATTATATTCTTGATTGCATTCGTTTTCAAGTGTCTACAAAAGTTCGCAAGTAACACTTATCGCGGTCGCAAGATTAGTAACGTAAATGCATTTGGAAGCACAATGTTGATGTACCGAAATCGCGTTCGCACGAAATATCGCAATATAATAGATATTAGAATTTATATTTATCAAACTTTGGGCAGGTACCAATCGATTAAAAGTAAGTGATAAAACTATAAATTACATACAGACCAATCAAGATATAATACTAACTGCTAGATCTCGCGCGTTATAAGAGTACGCTCTATTCGTACAATGTCCGTTCCAACTGTCAAAAAATTGTCCCACGTTGTTGGATTGCTCTAGCAGTTAAAGTCACAATAGATATCTCGGGCGTCTCTTAATTTGCACATACTTTACGGAAGTTAAATAAAAATAAATTTAGAATATATGATTGCCGCGTGGTATTAAATTGAGAGGTGCCTGAATGAATCCATTAAACCAGTCGCTGTTCATTTTTCCAGCGCTTCTGTTTCTCAGAATTCTCATTATTTTAGTTTCTACGTAAGCGTACGAAGCACTAAAGAACAATCAAATATCGCACACGCATAAAGCAAGTCTCCTTTCTCATGCGAAACTTCTAAGTTGCTTGAACTCGGTTTTTAAACGGATGATAGTATCTGTTACACGCAGAAATTTGTAAAGCACCCAATTTATCTACTCACGAGAATAACTTAAGAAACGTAACAAAACACGCTCGCGAGATGATATTTATTTCGATAGCTAACGAAAGACGAACGAGTTCATCAGATAGAAACTACGGCTGGGACTATTCGAATATTTTACAAGTATTCGAATGCTGCGAATAAACTTCGAATATTTGAGTATTCGAATGTTATTATTCGAATTTTTTACAAGCTTTTATTTCGTTTTAGTTGCGAGTTCATTAGTTTGTCAGGGTGAAATCTTGTAAGTTAATCTTCACCCACGTCAACATATCCGATCGGCTTGAAACTTTGCACACATACGTAGTTCCTATGACAATACAATATTTTCACGCTTTTATTTTTAGTCATATGAGGAAATTCTTCTCAGGCAGTCATTTGGGCCGTTATCAAAATTATTAGTCCCTTTTTAGTGCATTTTAATAAAAGCTTGTTTTTAAAAAAAAAGTTTGCTATAAAGTATTTCATGCTTTTTAGTGAAAATATTGTATTGCCATCGTAACTATGTATGTGTGCAAAGTTTCAAGTCGATCGGATTTGTTGATGTGATTTATAATTCACACCATACTATTCGAATAGTATTTGGATACTTGGATATTCGAATTGTATTCGCCAAATAATTGAGCACCTGAAATATTCGACTAGCGAAAAATTCGACAAATAGTCCCAACCCTAATAGAAACAGAACTATACTCGTAGGATAGACGTAGGTGAAACGAGGGAGATAGATAACGTGCAAACTTCCAATTATAACGCAAGCAACTTCCGTTCTTACACGTTTTTACTACTGCACATAGCGCGTACGTAGCAGGGCGAAATGATAGCTGCATAACAGAAAGCCGATAAATCAGAGATATATAGAATACTGTTCATATTCATTGTATTTATTCATACTTTAATTCTACCATACTTTCACAAACCGATTGCGCACAAGTAGCTCAGCATTCTGTTAGACGAGTATCCTTAATCCAACTATCGTCTGTAGGTTTTATTCTACCGGCAATGATGAATTTCCTTTTTATTATTGTAACGAGTACCTCTAAGATGGTATACAGTCTTTGATTCAAGCATAGTCACCGTAGAGGAATGTGATCTCAGTCTGATTATCTTCGATCAGTGTATTAAAGCTACAGATATTAAAGAACTTTAGTTGAGCACTACAAGTATAAATCAGTATAGATTGCAGATTACTTGACCGCATACATACGCATATTCGTAATTCTATCGTTACGAATGGAATATGTACGCAAATCTGTGCGAGCGTGCGTGTAACAACTGTATCATTACACCTAAATAATGTTATAGAATTCCGTATAGCACATAGTCGGGGATTTATAACAGGGCGAGGCATCCGTGCGAAGTAATTTAGCGGGAAATAGCGCGAGGCACGTTGCGTCTTGTAGTTTTTATTATACTTCAAAGATCGTTCTGTACGTTTTACACCAGGGGTTTACAGATGTGTAAGGTGGATTCTATTATCGGCAGTCGTAAAAACGCCCGAGGCCTGCGTCGGATATTTCTTTTATTCACGTTACTTTAAAGTACCAATCGAGCTGATCGTTTCAATGTTATCGCCGCGGCTTCTGCGCCCGGCTCTTCTTCTCGCCCGATGGTTCCTTCTCTTTGCTTTAAACGAGTAACAGATCACAAGTCGCTTACACTTCTGTTTAGAATGATAGAGTTACGTTTCCGTGTACGTTGTAATAGTAATACATTTTGGACATAATATTTGTTATCGAAAGATATTATTAAAACGTATAATAAAAGTAGAGAGACTGTATAAGAAAAATACATGCTTGTTATGTACGAAACTAGTGGTTCTGTATTATCCATTCTCTTTATTCGTCTCGTCGAACAATTAGAGGAACAATTTCTACAGTTAGAAGATAGACACTGTTTATTTAATAACATTCCTGCACATTGGAATATCGAATTACAAGCGCCAACGATTTCGAGACCGATCGGAAGTAATTTTTTACAAATCTGTCGCGTACGCATATGTTTGACGGTACGGCTGGTTAATCGAGATGTAATTGCAATCGTAACCGGTGTTTATCGTAACTAAACGCTGGAGACAAGAAGTATGTAACAGGCGTAGTACGATAATTGCGAAGGCTAATTACAGTGGAAAGTTAATACGGAATACTTATTTTCACATTCGGCTTTCTTACGACACAGACTCATTTCAATATTATCTTCATAACTTACGCTTAACATAAATTGAATATTATCGCATAAGGTATCGTTGCGTTATTTGCAATACAATTCCTACGAATATATTATACTGATATGGACTATCGAGAATCTATATAAAAGCTGACTAGAGAGCAGTAAAATTTCATTACACAACGGTCAAGGATATCTGTATCGAACAGATGTGCGTTAAAACTCGCGCATCATTCACGATGCACACACTTTCCAAACGGTTGAATATAAATCGAAAGATTGTAAGAGAGTTCCGTGTAACTAGCAAAGAATCCCAGATAAAACACAAAGTAGATAAATAGAGGAGTGATTTACAATAGAAAAAGGAGAGAATATATTAGTATTAGTTACGTTAAATATATACACAAGGTCTATAATTGAGAAATTACTTATTGTCGATTAACGCCACGTAAGCACGCTCAACATCGGAACGATTATTGTACATGATTCTTCAGTATGATTCAGTTAAGTCAGAAATAAATGCTGATAACAGGTACGTTGAAAATAATCCTTGAAAAAACGTACAATATCAATCATTTAGCAATCGTTCTCCAGTTTACTGTCGAGAGATCTTTCTGTAAAACGTCTAACTTAAAGGTACCTTTGATTGGTTATGCATTCTTGCCGTTATCCAAGAACATACGCTTGGAAATCTCCAAAGTCGTGTTACTTAATTCTCGCCTCCAACATTCTGTTACTCTACTTCACCCCTATCGCTTGAGGGGAAAAAATGCTGAAAAACGTCACGTGCAGTATTATATATTTAAAACAATACACTCAACTAATATAGCTTCTATAGATAACAATTATAACAAGTTAACTATCAATACTTTCTTAGTTTCTATACAATTTACTATGTCTCCGTACTCGAACTTCAGATACATCGAACAGATCCCTCATTATCGCAGCATTTCTCGTCATATATATATATTTCTGCAAATATATGGAGTACAGTATATACGCATACAATGCGTATATCGTGTATACTCATATATCGTACACCGTAATGGTTGCGTTGAATTATTTAAAATAGAGAACTTTGCTTTCCCAAGTGCGATTTATGAGGTTCATTGAATGCTGCAGACTTTCGGCCTCACGTTTTCACTGTCAGCGATGTTGCGCGCGTAGCACAGGAACTTAATATCAGTGCACTCCGTGTACCTGAGCTCGATGTATCTGCGGTTCGAGTATAATTCCATCTAGTCTTCTGAACGCGGGAAATACCTAGTCTCAATGCGCTTGCAGAGATTCACGAGCAGCGGATAGCTTTGGACGATGTTTGCCAGTTTGTTGCCAGGTAGAGATGTGGTAATTATTATGAAAATGTGTCCAAAGACTAAGGCATCCAATTCATTGGGTGTCCTGGATATAAATAAAATTATCCTGTTACGAATCGATCGGACGATTAAATGAGTACTATCAGAACGTAAGAGCAGACGTCTAGTGTATTTCATTCGTATGTACAGATTTGTAGATTAAATGATAACAAATTCAGCGAATACTATAACAGGCAGAATTCAAAGGAGTCCTCTGAAAGCGGAGGTAGCGATTCGATCGACTCGGAAGCGTTCCACAGGGTGTCTTTGGAAGGGGATTCAATGACTTCGAAATCTTCGCTGGACTCGGTCAACGTGCGATTGAAATAATTCAATTTAACTTTCGACGCATGCTCGATAAGCCTGGGGAATTGCTTGACTGTTTTGGTAATGTCTTGCACGCCGGGAAAGAGATTAGACTGGAGGAGGGTATATATATGACCGTAGACCAGAGCATCTACTTCGTTGGGCCTTTTCAATTGGAAGAAATAAGACGGCAATAATTAAAATATAGCTTGTACGTCACATAAATATTACTTTCGATACGAGAGATTTATGTACAGTTTCATTTCAGTTCCATTAAGGGGAACTACCACTGTGACGGCCGGAAAACTAAGCCATTTTTAAGATTTTTTTTCACGAATAATTTACAGCTTTCATAGAAAATTTTTATTACCTCCGTTTAGTACGCTGTCTTAAGAGACTGTACAAAAAAAATAAATAGAAAAACATCCATAAATTTTATTATATTAATTAATCTTCTAGACTCCCCCGCGCGAGCTGGTCGAATGTGTAACTATGGAACAGCAGGTCCGAAATCAAATTTCATTTTTTTTTAATAAACTACACGAGTGTAGTTTCCGTTGTACGTATCGATTTCTTAAACAAATTGTTTTTGTAAAAATGGTATGCTTTAGAAGAAAAGTTCCGAAAATCCGCGAAGAAAATCCAGTTTTTCGAGCGTATTTCAAAAAATTTGTTTTCCATCAAAGAATCCTTACATACAACGGAAACTACACTCATATAGTTTATAAAAAAAAAATGAAATTTGATTTCGAATTTGCTGTTTCATAATTACACATTCGACCAGCTCGTGTTGGGGGGTCTAGAAAATTAATTAATATATTAAAATTGATGGCTGTTTTTCTATTTATTTTTTTGTACAGTCTCTTAAGACAGCGTACTAAACGTAAGTAATAAAAATTTTCTATGAAAACTGTAAATTATTCCCGAAAAAAAATTCTTAAAAATGGCTAACTTTTCCGGCCGTCGCAGTGGTGTTCCCCCTTAAAGAGAAGCAAGCCAATCTTTACGATGATCTAATACCGCTAGCTTATACTTACGTTTCCCCGGAGAAATATTCATTACCCTCCAATCTCTCTGATAACGCAGAGCAGCAAGTTTGAACTTCGGCGCACACATCCTCCAGAGATTTGCTATACCAGCCGAGTATGTTGAGCTTCTTCACGACCTCTTTTCTTTTTTGCCAGTTCAAGAAGTGATTCAACGGCCAGGGATACACGCTCCCATGCCTCGGTTTGGTGACTTCGTTCAACGTCGCTTCGTCGACCCAGCAAATATACAATTCAGCGTTCACGAATATGTTCTCCACCAACGACATGTAAGCTCTCATGTCAGCTTTGCAAGTCGAAGGCAGGTCGTTCGACAAGCTTATCCCTTTGTTTCCTACGAACGACACGATATTGTCAAACTCGGAGATCAGGAACGCTCCGCATTTAATAAACGGCACTCGATTGGACGGAGACATGTATTCGGCGTTGGCCCTCAGCTCTACTTGGAAGTCTATGCCGCACATTTTCAGGAAAGCCTTCACGGCCAAGCAATTCGCACTGTCGGGTAGCAGTATCTGTTCGACCTCGTAAGGTTGATATAAGGTGAGTGTCTGGGGCCATGGTTCCTGAGCTGCACGAGAAAAGAAAGGCGTCAACAGTGTTTACAGAGAAAGATGTTATGGGGCAGCCGCGCGTACAGAATCTCGTAGACGAAAGTTATTAAGATTTGTCGAGCAACACGGGGAAATTGGTTTTATTAATAAACATTCTCTGTACGGATCATTGCAGACGAAGATATCGAGGAAAGAGACGAATGTTGTCATAGTTGTTACGGAATTAATGAAGGTTAACTTTTATGTGAGCTGGAAACGTGACACAAAATATTCTTCGAAGTGGAATTTAGATATACCTTCCAGTTCTAGGGTTAAAGAATCTCCTAACAGAGGAGTAGGCATCTTGTTCGATTAAACGTGATGCTGACGACGATTTAAAATTTCACTTCTTTCCGCCGCCTCGAGCCTCGTCAAACGATAAAGTAGAGGACAGTCGGAGGCAGAATATTTCCACTGCGCTTTTTTCTGGGAGTAAACATTGATAGATAATAGTAACGCGTTGGAAAAATACTATATTACTGCGTGAATAATTCTGTCAGGAAAACAAGCTCGGAACAATTTTGTTTAACGATATTTTCACAATTTTATATCCTCAATTGACGATCGCTATCAACCGCGATGAGAAATTTAAAGGACGCTCGTTTCATCTATTTAGCTTGTCCAAGCAGTGAATGATTTTTTTAACATTTTCGAATCATTATTATTTACCAAGTAAGTCGATCGGTTTTAATAACAAAAGCTGAGTTTCCGAAATAACATTTGCCGCAGATGTATTCTGCAATTATTCCTTTAAAAACAAATTTAAAAATTAGCGAAGAGCGCGATTAAAAGCCTCTTGAAATATTTACAAATAATATATTAAGGAGAAAGTATTATTTAGTGATCTATTGTCACAAGTTAATTATCCCGTGATCCTCATAAATCTGCAAACAGTTTGAATGTGTCTAGAATTCCCGCGCCGGAAGCGAATCGTCGCGTACTGCGCGAGGGTAAGTGCGCGGTAAACAGCAGTTTCTGTTCCTTTCAAACACGCCAAGATGTCGAAGAGAGGTAGGTTCTTTTTCCCGATGGAACGGAATCCGAAGAAATCCGTCCAAGGGCGCGTTATCGATTCGAAATAAGTCGCGCGAACGATGGCAGAATGCTCGCGGCACGCGATCACAGAAATAATTGTTTCCTAATAACGGTGAAAATCGGGAAAATCGATGATGGTTTTCGGGATGCATATCGGGTTGGACGTGTTCGTCTGTGGCGATTAACGTGATGTTGTTGTTGTTTAAGGACGAGGAGGTTCAGCAGGAGCGAAGTTTAGGATATCACTGGGTTTGCCAGTTGGTGCCGTGATCAATTGCGCCGATAATACTGGTAAGTACTTGAAACAAGTAGCATAAAAATAGTGCATAACCTCAAAGCTGTTAGTGTTATGGCGGCGAGCAACACATGGCTGATTGTCATTTACTGTTGTAAAATCTTTTACAGAGATTTCTTATTCCGTAGAGTTTATACACGAATAAAGGCCGATTCTGACACGTCGAGTAATTTAGTCGAGTGGCGAGAAATTTAGTAATTTATCAGTGTTTTACGAAATTACTGGGCGCGTCTAAATCAGCCTCAACAGAATTATTCGATATAAAGTATTTAATGGGTGAGCCACGCGAGCGTACTTTAAATACTGCAATTCTGTTACAGGTGCGAAAAACTTGTATGTCATCGCAGTTCAAGGTATTAAAGGCAGATTGAATCGCCTACCAGCTGCAGGATCTGGCGATATGATTGTCGCTACCGTCAAGAAGGGAAAGCCTGAACTAAGGAAAAAGGGTAATACGTTTTCTTAAATAGTATAGAAGTCTGCAATTCAATTTGCTAGTTCTACGAATTCCCCTGTTTCTGGGCACTTCTCACTGCATTCCTGTTTTTATTATCTACGATATCTGAAACTCTTATTTCCTTGACGAAGCGACGCTAATTAGAAGTTAACATAGTAGTCAGTAAATTGATACTTGGTATGGGTCCAAGTGGACCCCTGTTATACTCCAGGTTTTGTAAATGGTGTAGTGTTTACAGGTTTTTGGAAACAATTAAGATTGGAAGCCTGTAGTAGAACTGTTTTCCCTTTTCTTTGTTTACACAGTTATGCCTGCGGTGGTAATACGACAACGAAAACCGTTTAGAAGGAAGGACGGGGTGTTTATATACTTTGAGGACAATGCAGGGGTTATAGTGAATAATAAAGGTGAAATGAAAGGATCAGCTATTACAGGACCTGTTGCGAAAGAGTGTGCAGACTTATGGCCGAGGATCGCATCTAATGCTAGCAGTATTGCTTAAAACATACTGTATAAATTTATTGTCCTTAACAAAATAAATTTGAGCATTAGCTCGACACTTTCTTCTACGTTCTATATTTCGAGTTTAGTTTTGCGGTGGGAGCGTAGATTACAGTAAGTATGGAGAAGTTTGTTTTTTTAATACGATTCTAAGAAGAGTGGACAAAAATTAGGTCAACGTGTATAATTCACTGATTAATAGTGGTTCGGTAAGATAGATAAGGGTTTATATTTCAAGATTTAACTACGAAAGTTCGTTAATTAATTGTAGGAAACAGATCGTTCATTTATTTTCCGCGATGTACAAGTTTCTGAAAAGGAGGTTATGTACGTGAGTACACGTTGTTTATTTATTTGTTCAGTTACAATCTGAGGTACTAGATCCCTTCTCGAGGCTCTACAAAACATTACGCAACAAGTTTTAACAACAAAATTGTTAATTTAATGGCCTGAAAATAAAACTGCTTGCTGCGCGTAGCGGCGAAAAAGTGAACTAAAATTCGATCGATTTACTGTAGACTGATAATGGCGGGTTTTAACGCCCATTTTTTTTCAAATCGTTCTTGTGCTTTTGTAGCAATAAACAAACACTTTTCTCGCTACTTATTCCTGCAGGATGACCGGTAGCAAATCCACAAAGATGCCCAGGGCTTCAGATTGCAAATGAAGTAATAAATTAATGAGTTATTTCTATTCACGCAGCGTGACTTTGGGGTTTTATGAAATTCTCTCTGTCAAAATTCAAAATTGCAGCTTTTCCAAGAGGAATTTGTGTCGAATTGAATTTCAAAATATAGACTCTTTGCTTTGTGATTGTAGTTGCGATTTGATTTATAATTAATTAGTAATGAACAGTTATTTGATATTATGCGTTCCAGAATAATGGGCGTTCAAGCACGCCAGTGCTCAACTATGTTCAACCGTGTTCAACTATCCTTCTATACGAATTTTAGTTTATTTCTTCGCCGCTAGCATTCGTGGGTCCATAAATCGAACAAATTTTCAAATAGCTTTTAAGACCATTGAATAAAAAATTTTGTTATTAAAAATTGTTGCGGGGTGTTTTCTGGACCCTTGAGAAAGGACCCAGGACCTGAGATTGTAAATAAACAATTGACTAAACAATTTGTGTGTTCCTGAACATAACCTATTTCGTCATTACAAAATTGTACGATTGCGGATAATTAATAAATTATCCAATAAATTCCCATTTTCAATAACCGATTATTAATTTTCCAACATCAATTTATCCACTTTTCTAATTGGTTCTTAAAATATAGACCCTTGACTACTGTCCTACATAATATTTACGATTATCTTACAAATAATCAATTACTTTTTGCAATATTTGCACAGGACTACGCTAAAAAGTACCCTCAAGTGACTCAAAGAACATCAATCGTAATTGTTCTCAGAACTTAAATAATAGCATTACAATAAAACTCGTACGCATCGCAGAACACCGCTGAAAATTCGGAAGAGTGATAAAGAAGTCACATACAAATAATAACAATAATACCTTTCCATTTTCAAAGAATATATATTTAAATATCGAATAACAAGTGATTTGGCCTCGTGCCTGGACATTAAACACATGGCGCGCGTGCACAAGAGATCAGCTGTTCGCCGCAGTGGCGCCAGCTGGTGGATGACGCTTCGTGCCTCGCTCGAGAGAAAGGAGGGAGCTTCATTCTCGCGTTTTACGTGCTTCTATCGTTGACAAGCCTCGTATTTCCAATCCACGGGGGCTTCGTTACGATGACATTCGCGATTAAACGAAAAATGGTGCTAATAGCTCGTATTCGTGACGCTCGTGCCGTTGAGTAACAAGACCAGGGATCTTTGGAACTGTCTCTCTCTCTGTCAGGTGAGGTTAGAATCCGCGAGACAAAAAGCCTTCCACGAATCGTGTGTAATCGTGATCGCCACGAATCAGATCGAATCCCTTTGAACAAAATCGTTGCGTCTCTTGGCGAAATATTGCTTGAACACGATACAATACATTTCTTTATTTCTTTAAGCTACAGTTCTCACGAAGCTTGGGGGGATTGAAAATGTATATACGATTCATATATTCTTCTTTTTACTTCCACTCGAAATAGAATGTTTTTCTTTGTTGATAGTGCGCTTTGATATTCAAAAGGGGATTATTTTTGGATGTATTTCTGAAGGGCGAAGTGTTCGATTCTGAATTAAATTCTAATAGATCTTGCGTATTTTCTTTTGTTTCAGATAGGATTAAAGCTTTGTTATACATGACGACGACGGACTTCCGGAGGAATCGATCTTCTGTTTAATTGGTGAGTTTCATTGACAGATGAAACGATTGTTTTGTAGCTGATAGAGTTGGCGATTAGCAAACGTAGTTTTAGATTTCATAGCACTACTAGTTTCTATCACACTGTCGTTGAAGTAGTACACAAAGCTAGTCTATACGTGTAACGATACACTAACCTAAAAATCTCCGATCGAATAATAGAATTTTGAGTAATGAATGGGGAGAGAGGGATAATTAAATCAGTAATTCTCTTTCAACGCACATTTCTTAATTTACGATTTTAAAACCAGGGAGCTTTAGGGAAACTCGTTAACTATCTGAATTATTTAAAAACATCACAGTATATCTCTTAAAAATCGATCAACCCATAATTAAACACATTCAATACAACTGCATGTAATTACATTTTCCGAGCTTACCAAAAAACTTAACCATAATTCAATTTACTTATCATTAATTCAATATCCATTTAAACTTCGACATACATCCTCATTTCTGAAAACATAGCCCCTCCCCATAACCAATAAACAATCAACCAATGGCAGGTTGGCGGGAAACTATCTGCTCACATAATTTAAATACGAAAACAAAAAAGCGCGTTTAAAAATCGGGGCATACTTGTTTTTCATATATTCAATTATATTACTATTATTAATGACTTTACTCTATAAAATACAATACGAAATAGTAAGATTCTATGACGAGTAACATAACAGAGCAAACTGGAGCGCGATAGCGAGGTTCAGCGTGCAGCTGTTATTAAACCTAACCTTAATTACCAATTCATTGGCGGCAGAAGAATGGGGCGCCGGGCTCGCAGGTGGAAACATATCGAAGGGGGGGGGGGGGGTTGAATTGGTCGCCTCATGTAAACGTAGCGAGTGTCAATGCGTCCGATCGTCGATTACCGATGAAACTATCGTTCGCGACAATAGTAGCCGTTTCACCGCCTTGCGTGCCACCGAAAGTGTAATTTCTGCGCCGTTTTCGTCAAATGACCCTCGTTGCGAATGATCGCACGGGAGTCGGCGCCTGGGTTAGTTTAGACCCGTGTTCAACTATCCTTCTATACGGATTTTAAACGACGTTCTTTCTCGGGGAGTATTAGAGAAGTTTAGTTTTCGATTTCTCAAGTTCTCCCTACTATTTAGTACACTCGGTGACTCCAGCCGAAAAACACCCGGCAGAGGGTTAAGCAACATGACCTCATGGCTGCCCGATCCCAGGATGTGGCTGACGTTCGACTCGGACTCGAATTGGGTAAATAAGTCACAAACTTACCTTGAAATAAATAATGTATTTGGATCGATATACATATCGGCGTTATTGGCTGCCGTGACGGTTGCACGAAAGAAATTGAAATAGCGATTGTTCGATCGCCATTGTGTTCTTAGGTCGGCGCATAAATTGTCGTTTCGTGTGTGGGTGTTTTGAATGAAAATATCCTTCACTTTTTAACTATTTTATTTACTTCATTCTTTCAAGTTTCTGTCACATTTCTCCATGTGTAAGTTAGCAGTTCTTATTGTATCCTCGTCATAATGAAATTTTTACGATATCCTCGACCGACAATTTCATATGCACCAATTCAAAGAAATTGGTCACAGTGGGCGCGACGTTATCGACCGTGAGGAAACTTGGATTTAAATTTTCGCGCGTTTTATGTGCTTTATGCTTCTCCGACGTTTCAAATGTTTGCTTTATCAGAAGTCCTCTGTTTGTTTGATTACTTATGGAGAAATTTTGTGACGATGGAGTATAGGGGAATTTATTTCATAGAGATGGGATATTAGTTTGGTAGTGAAGTATTATATTTGAAATTCTGATCAATAGTGGGACTTTAAATTATCACAAGAGCTGTGAGCTTTACTAGATTCTATTTTCTGCAAGTAATTGTGATGTTAATATAAATAATAATACCGCTTGAAAGTTTGTATCGTGTCGATTGTTGCACGGGCCCAGAATGTATCAGATTCGGCGAAGAATTTCGAAATAACGTCCCATTGACAAGGATTGATATTCTGTAGCGGCATAGCGAGATATGGCGCGCCGGGTCTATTTGGAGAATGAACATTCTAATTTTGCGATCGGTCGATTCACAAAACCGCGAGGAATGCGAAAATGCAACGGTGACTTGGCACCGGGCGCCGTAGTAACGTGCAGGCTCGATTCATCTGCTGTTATCTGGAAAGGCGGGCTGGCCTACTTGTTTATATTTATGTATTTGAAACCGCGGCCGAACGTGCGATGCGATTCGTCGTGACCGAGTTTTGCGTCCGAATTCTGTCGTGGCCGTGTAATTCTCTTACTTCTCTCATTTCTGCGACTCTGCTGTTCGCGCGGTCTCGTACCCGGCAAAAGTTTAATATTAGAGATTCGGCGTTTCCTAGAAGACGAACCTAGGCTTTGAATGAAACAGAAACGCAGTACCTGCGCTATGCAAGTTTCGAGTAGTACTGAATATTGAGTACCAAGTACCCGTCACCTTGCATTGAATTTTCAGTACCATCACTTCGCATTGAATATTGAGTACCAAGTACTCACCATCATGTATCGAGTGTCGAATACCCATTAGCTTGCATTGAATATTGAGTACCAAGTACTCATTACTTTGCACTGAATATTAAGTACCAAGTACTCACCTTCATATACTGAATATTGAGTATCGAATACATACTCATCACTTCGCATTGAATATTGAGTAACCAAGTACTCATCACTTCACATTGAATATTGAGTACCAAGTACCCATCATCATGCATTAAGTATTAAGTAGCTACTTGAGAATATTGAGTAGCGAACACTGGGTGTCGAATAGTGAGCACTCAGGCCTACATACTGAACATATAGTACCCTGCACGAAGTACCTAATATAGAGTACTGAGTACTTTATACTGAGTCCTAGTATAACCCAATGTTGAGTACTGAGTACCTATATAATACTAGCTTTACTACTCGGCTTCGCCCGAAATTTAGATTCTGATTTTATAAAAAGAAATTTATTTATTTATTTATTTATTTCTGCGAAAATAGTCACATTCTTCTGGATTAGCTAGGCATACTGAGCTGGAACACATTTCATGACCCCAGAGTTCACCGTTGAAAAGTTTTTAGGCGACAGACAAACACTGTCTGCTAAATACTAAGCACCGAGTACTCATCACATGTCGAGTAGAAAGCACACCCTTCCCCAATCAGCTTCAATAAATCGAATCACGTTGAAACAGCTGTCGTCCACGAATTCTATCCGCTCACCAATACAGTAAGGCATCGGGATTCCCTATAATCCATAAAGCACGATGACGTTGCTCTCTCTATACCCCACGCTCTCTCATCGGACAAGGTTACCGTTAAAGAACGGTTCAAAACATACGAGGACACGTCTACGCAGACCTTAACCCTCGCCCAACCGGTGGGTCACTGCTGACCCACCAGTTCCGTTAAGTGTAGCGGAGAGAAGGAAACATATTTTGTCGATACCTCCCACTCTTAATTATATTACATAATTATCCCTTATTGTAAATATTATTGAATATTATTGCATGAATATATTTTTATAAATAAAAGTTATTTACCGAACTCTTGACTTCCAAATCATTTATCTTCTGTTGCAAGTTAACTCCGTACGTTAACGCTTTAATTCCATTGCAATAACAGTTCTGAAGGATCATATATTTTTTAATAGACGTTTTAAGGTAAAATCGAAAGGTTAGAATTATTCTTTTAATTAGCATTATTTAAGAAATTGAAAACAAAACCTACGTACTTCATAATGGGAAATCTGCTTGCGACGATATTAACTTCTTCAAAGCAGAATAAATGTTCCCGTGTAACTGCAACCTCGTTCTACTCTCGAGAGAGCGAAAGTTCCTTATTAATGCGAAAATGTGTACAATAGAAGTTTCACTGAATACACTTCATTCTGTATCTGTTTTCTTGGAACAGAAAAGGTAATAGCCAAGCAATGCGTGTTACTTCATAACTGATTGAGAACCTCAACAGGTACGTTCGATGTTCAATAAAAACTAGTTTCAAAGCGCGTACAATGAATATTCCGATATGGGTCGAAAGCGATCCACCACCTGGCGGAGCGATAGGATCGCCCATCCACGTGGATCGCCCACGCGCGTCAGGTATGTCGTCGCGGCGGTCAATTGTTCCGTGGCGTCAGTGCGCGAAGGATGTTGGCTCGATCAACGTGCACCATTGTCGCCAGCCCAGCTCTTCTCCGCATCCAGTCTCCTCTTGCTGTTCTTCCGCTCCACTTTCATCATCGCGAAGACGATCATCCCTAGCCTTCCCGCCAGCCTCTTCCAATCTCGCTACCGTATGTTTACAACGCCCCTATCGATCTCTTCCCCTCGCTACCCTCTTGTCTCGCCGGTGCTAATAAATCCTCGAGCACACCGCGACTAATTCAGTGCGCGTTCCGCTGTCGATCGCGGGTGATTCGAGGTACAGGTGGTGACACTTGGAGTGCTTGCGAGTGACCGTCGCGTGAAGCGGTGCATACATCTACGGTTGGGGTGTTTAAATGAACACAATTTTATCGGTTTCAAGCTTCGAGCTTTAATTTTCAAATTTGAACTTTTAACCTTCAAGTTTAAATTTTCAAATTTCACGTTATAAGTTTGAAGTTTAAATTTTCAAATTTCACGTTATAAGTTTCAAGTTTAAATTTTCAAATTTCACGTTATAAGTTTCAAGTTTAAATTTTCAAATTTCACGTTATAAGTTTCAAGTTTAAATTTTCAAATTTCACGTTATAAGTTTCAAGTTTAAATTTTCAAATTTCGCGTTATAAGTTTCAAGTTTAAATTTTCAAATTTCAAATTCTAAGTTTCAAGTTTTAATTTTCAAATTTCAAGCTATAAGTTTCAAGTTTAAATTTCCAAATTTCGAGTTATAAGTTTCAAGTTTTAACTTTCAAGCTTCAAGTTTTAAGTTTTAACTTTCAAGTATTCGGAGAAACACTTTGGAATAATTGGAAGGAGGTATTGGTGAATATTTCCGACAGAATTCAGCATTCGCGATTGATGGATTCGGAAACGGTATTATCAGGACTAAATGGATCGTTCCTTGTGAACAAAATGTTTCACGATTTCTGGCTACAAGGCGCGCCAAAAACTTGACGTGCGCTCGTATATTTATAGGGAACTGATTCATCGTTTTCAGTTTGCATTTGTAAGTAGACGCACACTGTCGTTCCTGGCCATCGGGCATAATTGCATTCGGTTCTGTCCGAGTGTCCCCTTCGACCGACGTTCCGCAACGGCGAGGTTGGTTTTACATACGCCGAGTCCCGATGATAATCGAATTTCGAAGTCGTGGAACGTTAAGTGCGGATAATTGCCCTTGGGACTCGGTTCTCGTTATTAAAAGACGATTGACAAGTTCGGTACCTATTCACGCGGAGGATGTGACCGATCGCCTTGGCTCGATTTGTAATTCATCCAGGGGACCGTGGCACGTAGGCAGATGCGAATAGTCACGTCGCATTTCTCAGAAAAAGATGACCCTTGTATTAAGTAAAATACACAATACATGAATGGCGCAGATTGATACCAAAGCAGTAAAATTGCAATTGTACTGCTGGACACAAGAAGAGTCATTTTCATAAAGAATAAGAGTTTTCATTAACTTTAAGTCCGCTCCGAAACTACACATTTTACGAAGATCCCCGAATTTGTTTTGAATCGACTGGAACCTCCGTTTTTGAGTTATCACTGCAAAACAAAAGAAACTTCTTTTAAAAAGCCTCTTTAATGATCCACCTGTAGCGTCATAGAATCCACCTGTATTCTGTCTAAACAGACCAGTTTTTTTAAAGCTTAATGATGTTAATAAACTTCATGCCAAAGAATTAATTGAAACAGAAATGCTTCCTTTTAAACAGGACCAACTGCCTAGGACCCTTATGTAAAAACCAGAGAATCTCGACAAGTTAAAGCACTCAGTTGTCTTTAGTGTAGGTATACTAGCATTGAGAAGTTCCATCCATTCCATCGATCTTCGTCCTGATAAGACCGTTTCCGATGACGAGGATTACCAATCGCGATTTTTCGGAACCACGTACTATCTTGACTGTAACAGTAAAGCCGAGACAAGCTAGAACCAGCGTTACATTCTAGAACTCTTTACCTTTTATCAGCCACTCGAGCAAGGAGTGGCATAATCACTCGATAATTGCAAACCACCCGATAACAGTGCGATTATCGGCGAAACGCAACCTCCCGTCCCCGTGCACTTTCCTTTCGCTCCGCGAAGATATTCCAGTGAAAGTTCGCGGGTTTTATGGTGCTCGCATCAGCTGACCCATTGATTCTCTCTCCGCAGCTTCGCCCTCGTTAAACAAACTCTGCCTCGTATCGCCCCGATAAAAGCATAAAACTGCCGATGATCCTTATCTCGCCATTAATTTCAAGAGGCCTATTAGCCGGAGGCATTCGAAAGAGGCCATCGGTTGGCGATAAAATTTCGCTGCGAACATCCGCCGATAGGGAATTTCGATAGAGCGCGGTGGATTAATTAAAAAGTTCGACGCGGGAGAAGTTCAAGTAACTGAAATACCCAGAAGCGCTAGAGGCAGAGGAATATTATTTTAATTCGCCGCGCGAACGAGCTAGCACAGGGTCGCGTTTGGAGCTGCCTGGAGCCATTATCTTTACGATCGGAATTAGCGCGAACTTCAGGGCGGCTTTTATTTCACCGTTAATTGCGAATCCGGAGTAATCGCTTCTGCCTGCGAATTTATTATTAGACTCTGCTGTGTAGTTTCGTCACGCTCGAGCAAACGTTGCGTGTCTATACTTGCGAATTAAGGGAGACAGAGTAGCGGCAGTGATAGTTACACATGGAAACGATAATCGCCGGAGTAAATCACTTTATCGCAAGCCGGCCGCGGATCAATTATGTTTAATTCATTGACGGGGCAAGAATTTATTCGAGGAGCGATTTATTGCCACGCGCGGCCGGCTCGCGGAACGACCGAGGGAAACCCAGCAGCCCCAGTCACTCGTTTTAATAATCATCGCGTCGCGAGGCGCGCTGCCGAACAAGGTGGGATCGCCGCGAACGATCCCCGCACGTTGCACGTGCTTTAGTGAGCTCCACGCGAGCCGCAGCAATACAGGCGGCTTTTATTACCGCGGGATATCAGTTCGACGGGATTATTTAACGCGCGAGCCGCTTGAAAATCTGACGAGCAGCCGCGAGGGAGCCGCCGGCCGCGGATGAACCTCCTCGAGGATGTCGCATCTACGGTCCAAGAGCAAGTCGTCCACGGACGAGGCCAGCAAGCTGAGCAAGCCTGTCTCCAAGCACGGGGAGTACCGCAGGATTCAGTTCACGCTGCTCAAGGGCCACTTGGAGCACCGGCTTCACGAGGTAAACGCGACGAAGCTCGGCGCAGAGCTTTTTAAGGGAATCTTTGGCAAATTAGCACATGACTGGCGTCGATGTTTTTAGAGAAATAACGGAAGGGAAAAATAGGTAATCCTGTATGAATTTTTTGTGCAAAAACGGCTCGACAAATTAATTTGAGGTTTGGCAGGCTGCTTTAATGTATCTTGAACTATTGTTTTGAATTTTTGTGCGACAGTGGAAAAAAACATGGCAGATTCACAGAGAGCATTGAAAAATAATTGGGTGACCCTAGCATTGACGAAAAGTACTATAAGGGTTATCCGAAACATGAAAAGGAACAGAGATTCTTAAACAATATGAATGTGGCTATCGGTGGTAGTAGATTTATTGCCGTATCTGTTACCGTTTCTTTTTTATTTAAAGAAGTTTTCCCAATTTTGAGGCAAAACACCACTGTAACGGCACAAAAACGTAGTGTACCTTTGAGAATTATTTGTGGGTAAACAGCGAAATAAGTCGATAATCTGTTTAAATGCCTTTATTATGTATATCTTAAGTAGTTTCAAGCTATTTTTTCTTTTCATTTTTTTCAAAATGGCACTTTAAACGCTTTTTTCTCGGAACCACGTTTTGCATATTGGCCAGCAGCGCTATTTAAACTAATTTTATTCGATTCACTTGAAATTTTTACAGGAGCTTCTGAACTACATTCTCCATCGAAGCACGTATCGATATTGTAAAATATTGTTTTTCTTAGAAATGCATTTGAGCATACAGTTCATTCTCGAGCTACGTAACTTTAAAAGTTTTCAACAAATCGGTACGTACTTCAATGGAGAATGTAGTTCAGAAGCTACTGTAAAAATTTCAAGGGAATTGAATAAAATTTGTTCAAATGCTGCCGCTGGCCAATTTGAAAAATGTGGTTCCGGGAAAGATGCGTTTAAAGTGTCATTTTGAAAAGCAGGAAAGAAAAGAAATAGCTTGAAATAGGTTGTCCTATTGAATTAATTTCAAAATATCTCGACACTTTTAAATTAGAATATCGGATATTTCACTGAAAAGGCCCCGAATCTTTAAATCTCCAAATTCGCTCTTGATCGTTACAATTAATTCCTGAAGCGGCTAAGGATTTTAAATCGCGCCAGAACCAGGCTACAACCCGAGAGTTCGTTCCGAGGTGCGTACCCACGAAATTGTAGGTGAAATGGACCCTGAATCGAACGCACAGTGGAGCTATTCGCTGTCCAAGGGTTAAACGCTGTGCACGGCAGCCTACGCTATTTTCGTTTACCCTCGGCGGTGCGTGCCAATGCACGGCTAACACTGGGTGCGACTGTGATTTATCTCGCCTCCATTCTCGCGGAGATCCGCGGCGATTCGGGGTACCCAGTGCCAGAAGGCTCGTCACCGAACGTCCAACATCTTGCTCGCCGTTTATCCTCTGCCAGGAGGACTCCACGCTTGCCTCTCGGACGTTGCAGACATGGTGCCCGGATTCATAGACATCCCACGGATCCACGGATCGTTTCGCGTAAATTTCAAACCCTCCCGTTTGTGGCTGAACCCTTGCAGTTCGTCCCTGCGACTTCCTTGGCCGCGGAAATGGCCCACCTTTCCTTGTGCCACAGGGTCTCGAGCTTGTGATGTATTGTTGTGATAGCAGGATGCTCCTAGTTGCCAATTTTAGGCGTTTGATGTATTCAACTTTGAAGAATTAATTTGAGAGATTTTCGGAATGTTGGGGGATTTTTGTGAACATTTGGAAAGGTTTTAGGATTTTTAATTCGGAGGTGATATGGCATTTTGATAGTTGTGATTTTAGTGAAGTTAGTGGAGGAATTTTGGTACCCAGGGGTAAATTGGGAATTCTTTTTTTGTGGATGAATTAAGTAGTCGCTGGAACTTGTGTGTTAGTGGAGGTTCGGGACGAAGAATTATTTAATTTCGAGACTTTATTTTTATGTAACGATTTCTAGCTTGCTCGAGTGTACTTATAATGCCAGTGGAAATTAATTAAGCAGCGGTTGCAGTGGAGATTCAGATTGTGCGATTAGATTTATTTTAATTGTTAATCGCCCCCTCCACGGCAAATAGATCAGTTGACGTTACTGGCGCGCAGTCATCCCAATTTATCAGACTAAATTAATTGTTATATTACGTTACCGTCATCGTGAATCATTAATGGTGATCATTAACGGCAGTAGACGGCTCGTCATCGCATAGCGACGCGATGCCAAAAATGCTTTTATGCGATGCTTATCGGTTGCGAGTTATTCGGGTGCCAGGGCAGATTCTTCGACCTTATATGATTTTAGCTGATTAGCTATCTTCTTTGGTAATTTCCTTTACATAACACCACGGGATCGATGAGGTCGTACGTCCTGTTCGCCCTATTCCCTTTTTCTATATTTTTAGAATTATAAAGCGGCTGACTCTGTCGTGTTTTTCAATCGATACACGTGGCACGAGAGTTTATTTATCTAATCTCCATCGGAGATGGCGAGATTTTTATTTAAACAAAATTTCGGGTAATGGATAGAAGTTGTAAAATTTATTCGACGCTGGAGTTGAAACCCTGGACGAATAAAATAATTAACTTTATTCCAGTAATCGAAAGTTAAAGTAACTTTTATTGGATCCGTTACTTAAATAATTTCTTATTTCGTTGATGCTCAACTCTGATCTCCATGAAACCGGAATATTGTAAAGTAAAAATTAAAGTAAGACAGAAGATACGATATTCCTTTAATTTCTACCTTAAGCCACATCCCCACGTGTGCAATCTTTCACACAAATCATATTTGAAATACTCGAAAATCGTTCTACAAAGGTAGCACGCGCCGCAACTTGCCCAACTCTTGCAGCGTCACACGCTTAAGCAGCGATCCCACGTGCACAATACAGAGCTGAATCAAGTCGCCTTTTCGCCGCATGCTATCTCTAAAAGGGTTATTCTTTGAAGTTTTCTAAGCATACACATTCTGCACTACATGTCAAATTTAAAATTGCAATTACAAAAATTTAATTAATCACTCAATTTTACCTGTTGCACGAACCTATGTGTTTTCGTGTCGAACCTTTTTGCTATTTCTTCTCGATATCATATCTAATACGAACAACCAGCCTCGTTATCAATCCCTTCATTATCAGAAGCGGCGACCACTGAGCGATAATGGACTCCACACACGGTTTGCTTTGATTCCCTCAAACTACTAAACAGTAGCCAATCGAACGCGACGGATGATGGTACTGTGCATCGTCGACAGTGCCATTTTCGTATAATGTCTCGAACTGTTCTCCCCGAGGTACACCTTTATTTTGGACTGTTTGCCAATCCCAATAATAATTATCGTAACGATCTGGTGCTGCGTAATTCGATGATAAAAAGGTTTACGTATTTCGTTGCTTGGACTCGTGCGATCCCTCGTAAGGTTGCTAGTGAACTCTTTCTCGGGTGACAAGTTCGTCGTCGTGGAAATGAATGGTCGTGAGTCGTTTGTTCCTCTGAACCACAGTTCGTGGCTATATGTCCAAGTTGTTATGAAATAGCTTCGATCGTGCAATATTATGTTGATAAGATAAGATCGACGGGCGGCCTTCGTTGATTAAAAATAATAAAAGAGAGGAGTGTGTCGGTGGATGTCGTTAAGAATTGTTTCGCGTCGGTGTTTCGCACGTGCGACAACAATCGCTTAATCTAATCGGTGATTATCTTCCACTGACTACAGGAGGGTTAATTTGTGGAGGGCAATGGCTCGAGGAACTTAGGTATTGTTGCATAATTGGACAATTACGATTGGGATGAGACTTTTTGAAATTGGAATTTGAAAGTAGCTTTCTTTAAATAATCTGTGGAAAATAATATTCTTCGTTGGTAGTAATGAATAATACTCTGGGAGTACTATATTTATCACAGTATCTATTAATTAATTGTGACTATATTGTTGGAAGGTAATACACTTTCGATTCTTTCACTAAAGAGGTAGCTAAAAAAAAGTAGATCACTGGGTATTAAAAAATACCACCTCATTCCTAGTATCTTACCGCAAAAAATTTGTGTGTGGGGAAAAAATGTAACAGTTTTAGAAATATCAAAAAAAGCCTGAAGGCTGCATCCCACAAAGTGCACTCCGCCATTGAAGCACTCTTTTTTTAAACGTTGCTCCAGTTTCGAAACCGGAGAACTGTTATACCTCTTCACTTTCCCTCAAGAAAATTTCAAAACGTATAAACCCATGGAGAGTTACCATTAAAGTGTTAAATGAATATTAAATTATTAAATTAATATTAAATATTAATATATAAATATTTTTATTTCCAATTCTATTTGATTTTTATAAATATATATTTTAATTTTACATTAATTTTAATATTTGTATTATAGAATATTTTTCGCCAAAAATAGAAATAAAAACTTATCACCTGAATAACTACTACTTATTCTGTGAAAATATATACTTTTCAATTAGTATTCTCTTTTCAATGCTAAGTCAAAGCAATAATTTTACAAAGAGTTTTTCCTAATTTACCCCTCTCGCTGCAAGCTCCTCGACTCAGAAATGTCCACAATTTCGCGCCAGTAAAAAAGAAACGACGTCCACCTACAGCTTCCACCGAGCAGAAGCGATTTCAAATAAAACAGCATCGAATGATAACTCTCCACGATAGGAGAACAATTAACTCGCGCGAATCGCTGGCTTGTACGTTTCCCCTCGAGAAAGCCAGGACCTATTGGCCTGGCATATATCTCTCTCTCCTTTTCTTCCATTTGCTTCTGGAGCACTTTCCGCAGATACGTAGCAGAGGCCACAGAAAATCGTCGCTTCACACGCGCAATGAACGTTTGGCGTCGCTTCTCCTTTCCTCCATGGTATCTCGCCTGGGATTAGTGAAATCAGCTAGTTCAGATAACACGTGCCAAAGAGACAACCGCGGAAGCCTACATTCACTCCGTGTTCTTAATTAATTACCTAACCCAGACACCAGCTATCGTTCTGGGTAAAACTCGATATCCAAACTTCTGCCTTTGCTTGGGAAAACGAGGGGCATTTCTTCCCTTTCCAAAAAACGATCTTCTATCCTACAAAGCAAACTCCGCATTCCCTTGGGCGTCAGTGATCTATTGGCAGAAGGAAAGACGCGGAGTTTGTGATAAATAGTAAACAGTGGGCGTTAAGTAGCGATAAATCGCGGTTGTTGGGCAATTTCGTGGCACGCGCAAATCGTCTTATAAACGTGCGACCTGGTGGCTCCGCTTCTGACAATTTGTATGCCAGATGGCATGAGTTAGATACTTGGAACTGGTTAAACAGTACGGCGTAACGTTGATCGACTTTTTCCTGCGGAGTTATTAATCGTGGAGGATGGATCTCCGTGGCACTTGGAAGCGAGGGGATCCTTTATTACACTGGCGGGGCGCAGAGGCTTCTTTTAATAAACAAACGCTCGCTCTTGCGAGAAATCACTGGAGTGTTTAAAATTGAGAAGAATAAGGGAACTGGGAATATTCCCCCGAGAATTGTGCACCGTCTTACAATGGATTGCAACGAAACAGAGGCGAACTACGTAAACTGGATTGGACTCGTTGCGACGGGGAATGAATTATCTTAATTTGTATTGGACTCGTCGCGACGTAGCATGAATTATCGTAATTCGTATTTAGTTCTTGCTACTGTTCGCCAGAAGCAAGTAGTTCGACGGAAAGGAGATGATGGGACTCGGTTAATGAGAAAAGATTGCTTAACGATGCTTTTTGCTAACGTAGCGACGATTAATATTTCTGGAGCATGAGAGTGTTTCCTGATATCGACCTGGTTTCCATGGAATACGCGAATGAGAGGAGCAGTTTACTGGCTTCGGATGAACGAAGTGCCGGGTCCTCCCTGCCGTCCCTGATCCCTCAGGGGCTGGCTCGCAGCTACGGGTCCTTTTCGTCCTGCCAACAGGTGATACAGTCGATCTGGAACAGAAGTAAACAGGTACAGATAAAATAAACAGTGGGGCGTGTCTATGAATATATTTTTGGTTGCTAAACGTGTCAGCTGGAAAAATACTCTTCTCTTCGTGTCGTTCTTTGCAACTGCGTTACACTTTCAAAATTTCTTACATCTATACAATAAAATTCACGTGTGGTTCATCAAAAATTCCTGATTTATTAAAATAATTTGCGTGTTGATTCAACTATTCCAATTTCCACGAGATCAGGTGTTCTGTATTATCTTTCTTCCTCAAATAAACATCTACCGTTGAAAGATTGAGGGAACAGCGAGAATAGTGTAGAACCTCAAACCTCCATTTATATTTCTAAACTTTTCTGCCACATTTCTATTTTCATCCTTCTCTTAAAATTTTCTAGAAGCTCCAGCTTTCGAGTGAGATATATTTAATAAACCACCCCGTGTCGCGTTTAATTAAAGTTCACATGTTCTTCAGAAGCTTCTTCCTCACACTGATTTTTCTCTAGTTCGAGATTCGAAGGAGGCTAGTAGTTGCTGGTTGTAATCGATTTATCTATGCTCCGCTCGTTGGACTCGTTGCATCTGTTGTACATCGAGGCGAGTACCACAGGTGGTCCAAAATAAATAGAACGAAGCTGGGTGTTCATCTGGTTTTCCCGCCCGAGCCTTGTCCCACGCGTGCCAAGATCTCTCGACGTGCTCGGAAAGATAAACGGCGGGCGCAACAGTGTCTCGATACATTTGTTCCTATCCGTGTATCGCGGGTTACATTTAATTATTTCAAGCCAGCTCGTCTGGCCGGCCACGGATTCAGCGCGGCTAATTACAAGATAAGCCTGCGAGGCCGCAGACTCGGTGAAGGATCGGAAGAAATGAAACGATTTCTTTCGGTAGAAACATTGCATGGGATGTTCACTAGTAAATTTGGTATATTAGGTATCGAGTTGATACTATCAACTTAATAATAAAACGTCTTTATTACACCATTTACAAATGAAAATAAGAAACACTATTATTGCACATAATTTCGTTGCGATTTTCAGCGAGGTGTGGGTGGTAATGAGGATTATTTTGGGAATAGTAGGATGTTTAGTATGAGCGAAGATGCAAGTAGCTAACGTGGGAGGGTAAAATTGATGAATGTGAAATTTGAGGACGATAGGTAGTAAGTTTTCATTGCGTTAGTGGTGTGTAGAAGTTGAGGAGGTCAATGTGTGAAGGTGACTGAGTTAGTAACTGAAATTGAGTTAGTAGCAGTGATGTATTTCAATAAGCTGTTCGCATAAAATAGGAAAAATTAATTTCTGTCCAATGTGGCTTAGTTGGTTTTTGTTTCCAATGCCTGAATTTAGAAAATGAGGGTTAAGTAGGTAATAATAGATATAAATTGAGGGTGATAATTGTGTAGTGCCCGAATAAGTGGTGGGGAGATTTTAAAACGAGAAAAGTGAATCAGAGACATGTTGCCTTCTCTTAAAACTTTATCAATATCAAGCTTTCTGCGAACCAGGAAGGAAACTTAAAAATGGCAGCTCATTACAGAATGTTGGAATTAGGAAAGCATCCTAGTAGTTAGACTGTCTCCTTGAGGGTAATACTCCTAATTGTTTCAAAGCATTAAAGATCGAATGCCGGGTAACAAAGTGCGAGCAAATAAAAAAGGCACCCATTATCACTTCATTGGATAAAATGTCTAAGTCCATTTAATGCCACGAATTCCGCGGATCCATCTAGGAAGTCGGCGAGGACTCGCGAACAGCTGGAAACATCGTGCTCGATGAATAATAAAGATCCTTATCTGGCTGCACTTATCGGAATAATGCTGCGGCATTCCACTGAAAGCCAGAAACGAACACGCGCTCTTTTTATCTGTATTGATCTTCATCGACCCTTCGCGCTGTAACCATTCAACAATTCCACGCGCCGTTTAGAATAAAGACGCTGGAAGGTCCGACAGGAATTGACAGACTGATATTTACGTTCGATGAAAAAGGGATATTATTATGTTAATTGCTGTGAAAGTCACGCGTGGCCTTCGTGCTTACAATCTTTCACTAAAATTCTCGTGATAAGGAAATCCTCAGACTCGCATCCTTCTGATCAATAAATGCATCGTTGAATTATGGAATATTAGAAGAAGAATTAAGTGAAAACGTGGAACTGCCGCGTGGCAATTAACTCGTCACGAGAATTCTTGCAAATTCATATGTTTATCTTTAATAGATTCTAACGCTTGGATCGGCGTCCACATCCTTTATATTTTACACGCTTTCCATTCAGATATTTTTTAGAGCACCCAAATGTTTACTTGGAAAATAATCGAAGCTCGAAGCTCGCTCGAAAGTTCACCCAATCTTAAGGATCCATTCAACTTTGCAGGTCGAAAAGAGGCCTATTTTAATGATTTTTTTTCCAAGAACTAATGTACGAATTTTAATACTTTTTGGCACAAACATTGCAACTTAAATCCACACATTTGTAATTACATTTAGGAAATATGAAAAATACAATTCTATACAGCAAGGAATAATAAGTATTTAAGAAAAAAAATACATTAAAATCCGTACAATAGTTCCTGAAAAAAAATTCATGAAAGTAGGCTTCTTTATCGACCAGCAAAGTAGGAGAATGGACCCGTAAAATAGAATTCTTCTCTAACTTGTAAGCATCACTTAGAAGAGGCCAAACTTGAAACACAGCTTTCCCGCCGAATTTTCGGTACCACAGCCCGCACGTTTGGTACATTATTATTCGCAGTTTGCACTAATTAATCGCCTTCAGTTTTTTGCACCGTCCTCACAAATGGCCCCTTAATTTCGACCATCGAATTCCTCCGAACGGTAAAGTTCCGTGACGCCATTATCCGGAATAGGCGACGGAGACGATAGAGCCAACAAGGCGGCGTGTTTCCTCGGCAAAGTTATTCGTTTTTATGAGGCCTGGTAAACGACTTACTCGTTCGTACACAATTGATTAGTCAGCCGAGAGAGGTTTAATTGGCCCAAGTGCCGCGTCGGGCGCAAGGACACGCAGCCGTCGTCCATTCCAACCATCGAAAATATTTTTCCTAGCCGCGGAAGTGTATCCAGCGTGCGATTCGAGCGCCGAAACTGTGCAAACCAGCCCTTTCTCCTATCCAATCCCGCCCAGCTGATCTCTGTGCGACATAGAATCCGCGGCGCAATGAAAGGCCGGCAATGAAGCTTATCGCGCGGTATGCAAATGAGCAAATGAATTTACGGTTCGATAATAAAACGTCGGCGATGCAGCGACGGTTTTCTTGGGTATGCCACAGCGTGGTTTCGGGTATTTCAAACGAGCGAGGTAGAAAATTCGACTTCTGCTTGGCGGAGTAAGCAAGCACGGCGCAGTTCTTCTTTTTTATGTACACCGCCATTCAGGAGTATTGAGACACCCTGTGCGGAATAATTTGGAAGAGCCTTGGAAATTTATTGGAAGGCTTTAAATAATTTTATTTTATTTGGTATTTTAAATTAAAAGCAGTGGAGATGGAAAATTATTGAAAATTATTGCAGAGCTCTAGTCAATTTTATTTTATTTGGTATTTTAAATTAAAAGCAGTGGAGAGTATTTAATCCGTTTTCCTTTCTTTTTCAATCTGATAAATTCCGTTTCTGAAGGGATTTCGAAACCTCCTTCCGCTATTTCCCCCCCGTTCCACCGTTAAATATTTACATCAGACGACATGCCGAAGCTCAGCGATTGTGTATGAAGAATTTATTTGCGGATCCTCTTCCGTTGTTGTCCAAAATTTCGCCGCGTGTTTACTCCGATGCTTCCTGGAACCACTGTCAGCAGTTTCTCTGGGTGCGGGAGCGCGAGATTGATCAGCTGTGTACGGTTCGCGGAAGATCCGCAGCGGTGCAGTTGGAGATGAAATGGCACCCGGTCTGCGGGCTTTAAAAATCGATTTTCTGAAAAAGGAGCATTTGGAAAGAAACTGGGAGTTGGTTTCCTGCGAGGATTCATTTTAGCTACGATTGTACTATATTCAGCACTACACTTTGTAAATATGTGTTTAAAGGGAACGTTTCCAACCGGAAAATTCTGGTTTTAATGAAACTTCGCGTGAATCGATATTGGAGTATGCAGGGAGCAATTTTTCTTTCTTCGGAGATTCACTCTGATGGGAGATCACCCCTTAAAGCCTGAGCCTTCAATGCCCCTCTGAAGTTCCTCCTTTATACAGAGAGGAACGGGGAAGAAGGTGATGAGGTGCTTTACCTCTCTTCAGCTGCCCCATCAATTTTCGTCACGAATATTATAACTACACATCTAAATATATAAAGCAGAAAGCTTCTATATGTTTATGTGTTTGTCTGTCGCTTAACAACTTTCGAACGATAAACTCTGGGATCCCGAAATGTGCCTCAGCTGACTAATCCCTGACCAATCCAGATGAATGTCACCATTTAAAAAAAAAATTAAAAAAGTTTGTTTTATAAAATCAGAATCTAAATTTCGGGAGAAACCGAATAGTAAAGCTAGTTTAGCATAATTTCAAGGATCGAGAAGCACAAATATTAGCAACAATTCCCTTATCTTCAGAGAAATCAGAACACAAGTGGGTTGCAAAAGACCCGGGGACCTAATACTGGAATTTTCAGGGGTTAATTTCACCCCCTTCGAGTGAATTTGGGCAGTAAACAAAAATTGCATTGCGATCAGGAGGAAATCCACTGCTTATTTACAAAGTTTCAGAATTTTTTAAATTTTCGCGTCCGGGATCTTCCCTTGTGAGTCAGAAAACTCCCAAAGACCGCCGTAGGGGGTGACAAAGGGAACTCTACTGCGTTGAAACCATCCGGTGGCCTTAATAGGGGTAAAGATCAAACGGTGTCGGATCACAAACGCCCAAGTGATGCTTTAGTGATGCTGAACAGGTCCAAGCTTGAATCAGGCATTCGGTATAATTTTTAGATATTATTCTAACAAATTTCGTGAAGGCCCTAAAGGTCTACGTCGCCCCTCAGCTTCTCCGAACTACCCTGTCTACGTCCTCCGCCATATTTATTCTACTGTATACAGTATTCTCTCCGTGTATCAAGTTATTCCAAAAGTCTGCGTATTTTTGTTTGAACTTCATCACGAAGAAAAATGTACAACTAAATAAGTTCAAACATTAATCTGTCTTTTTCAATGACTTTTTGCCATCGTTTCACTAACTTGCTGCCTCGTTCAAAACATTCAATAGTGAATTAAGCAATGAAAGTGAAAAATGAAGCAGTAAATGAAACAAATAAATACAGTCCATTAATATTCTTAGTAGCCTCTTAGCATTTACAAATGGGTCGAATTTATAAAGCATACATTATTGCAACTGAAATTAGCGGACGATACCGAACCGATGCTCGAAAAAAGAAAGCAAACATTTGAATTATTTAACACTCGCACGGCCATCGCCGAAAATCGGCGGGCCTTATTAGACCCTCACCTAAGGACTATAATATTCACGTGAAAATGTTAATGAGCTTTAATAATCTGAACATTACTTATCACAACTATATTAAATATGCTAATAAACTCCTTCCATTTTTATCATTTCTACAAATCACAAGCACAATCTCTACATTCCACTCTTTTCATTACAGTGTTTCCAATTATGAGACATATAATAAATGAATACTCCTTAGGATTTAGTAAAAAATCAAGGACCCGCATGAATGGAAAGGAAAAGGAACTGATTCCCGGGTCTAAGAAGACCCTGCGAGTGTTAAGGCGTATTTCGGCGAAGCAAGTCGAACCGAAGAGATTGATAATAATTAATTAATGCTCGCCGCTCCACGAGAATCAATTGTTTATAAACTTTCCTCATCGCCGCGCTTCGTCCAATTGCGCGATGGCTTTTAAGCAAACGGCAAACTCCTAGAACGTCGCATCCGCGTCTACGAAATCCGCGAAGACTTTCGAAATGCCCTGATACCATCGCCATCCATCCACCGATAAAGTCTTGTCCTGAGCCGCAGTACTATATCGAGAGAGCGTTGTACACGTCACCGCACTGCCGACGCTACCGGGCGATCCTCCGCTCAGCTGTATACACGGCTTTAAAGATCCCGCGACGGATATATAAATGTCGCGCGGCGCGCTGCGCGCCGTGTTTCTCGAGCGATCTGCTGGCGTCGCGGGTCGCACGCGCCTTCGGTTGCACGCGCTAGTTTCGTCGTCGAGGACAGAAGACCCTGGGGTCGAGGTAGCCGGCGGGAAACAGAGGAGCAGGATGACCAGCAGGAATTTGGAAAAAATGCTCAGGCTCACCACCTTGTCGAGGGTCCGTTACTCAGGGTATCGACTAGCTTACAATACGTCCTGCGTTCGTTATCGCTGACATTTAATGAATCCTATGAATCATTAATAATTATATACAGATGTTAGTCTGCCTCCATTCGTTCGTGCGTAATACGGGATCGTGGCGTTTTTAACTTGCGTCGAGGAGGAATTCGAATATCGAAATTGCTATCAGAGTTTCGAGGAGTTGGTCTTTTTTTATTTTAGAATTCTGAGTGGCTCTGTTGGATCTTTAATTTGGGGGAAGGCGGTTTCATGTGTTTGTCTCTGATTTGTTGGATTCTGGCTTTGGAAGTGTCGGGGGTTAATAAATGCGACAGCGGTCCGATTACTCGGGGAATATTAACGATGGACGTGATGTAAATTAATTTGTTATTTTAATTGTGAATACCTTGTGACATTGTTGCAGGGATATCGTACTCTTAGGCGTGCATCCACTTCGTGAACGTTAGTGTATTTACAACTTAACGTCTCGCTGAATTTTAGAAAAACCTGTAAAATATACCACCGTTAATATCGCGGAGGTGGAGTTTTGAGACCACGCAAGAAACGTAATATTACGAAGGTGGGTCTGAAAAGGTTAAAGTGCGAAAATGTGGCGAATGACTGCGAAATACCTTGCACGTCGGTTGCTAGATTTTTCGAAATAATCTCCGACCTTTTTCATCCTTGACGCTACCTAGGAACTTCGCTTCCGACTGGGTGCGATTTTATAATCGGTAGTTAAATGAATATCGTGAACTGGGGGAACATTGACACGTTTTTGGAACATTTTGCTGTGTCATATAAAAATTAACATTCTTACATTTGCTTTAAGAGTTTGTGATTGTGCTCAAAATGCATATAATTTTTATCTCTTTCCTTTTTTTATGCATGTTAAATAACTGCCAATGTTACCGGGGTAAATAAAATTGGCACATATTATAAATGGCACTAACAGCTAAAGTTTTATTTAAATTTATTTCTTTTTATGTTCAATGCACTCGTTTTTATATATTTTTATTTTTATAATCACACAATGGTCACATGGGGTTCACTGCACCCGAACGTCATTTTTGAGTTATCTACAATTTTTGTATTTCTGAATCTTAACTTTTCAGTGACAATTAACTTTTCATAATACTCATACAATCATGTTCTAATAGTATATTCCTAGAAATGTTACTTTTTATATAATACAATTTCTGAAAATGATAAAACATTTCGCAATAAATCGCCTTTGGAGCAAATCATAAAGGCGCGACATTTGAACTCGAGAATTGCTCTTGGGGCGCGATACACACCGCGTGACCGCGAAGGGTTACCATTTTTAAATTCGCTTGAGGAATCCTATTACAACGATTGTACTGCAAGTGTGAAAGTGCATAAAACTTTTGTCATTTTCCTTCTTTAATACATGTTACGTAACCGGCAATGTTCCCCCAGTTTACGGTACCAAGTTTCAAGTCATTCAGTGGCTCCTTACCTCCGCAGTCACAGTGTCCTTCACACTTTTACTAGAAATTCCCCGTTTGATATCGCTCGTCGTCGCGAGCCGGAGAAAAGAATGCCATGCGGAAGGCCGAAGACGACCGCGTGAAAATCACGACGCGTCACTTTCGCATCAGCATCGAGGAGGACGAGGATGAGGACGAAGGGATCGAGATATTAACAGCCAGAGCGCTGGTGGAAGCAGCGTCCGCTTTAGCCGATAGAAGGCTCTCTGGTGTATTGCCCGAAAGCCCGAGCGTTCCCTCTTCTCGTCGACCATCTGATAGCAAAGACCCTGAGACTGCCCAAAGCTATGGCACCCCAGTGGAGATCCCTTTGGAGCTGGCAGAGACCGAGAAGAAATTCGACCATGCCGAACCCAGCGTTCGAAAGGAGGAATCTGAGCTTCAGAAGCTCGGAACGCCCAGGGATCCCACTAATTCGAGTAACTTCATCGGACCCAAAAAGACGCCAGAGAAGGGAACTCCTGCCGAGTCAGAAGCACTCGCGGAATCGGAGAAGCTTGAAACCAAGGAGCTCCACGTTCCAAAACCCATTTCAAGCGAAGTGGCCATCGCGGTTGAAGATGAGACATTTATTACCGGAAATGAGGCCCTGCCACTGTCCGTGAGCCACAATTTGGCCGTGTTCCACGAGGAGAACATCGAGATCCTCTGTGCCACAGAGAAGCAGTACTCAGTCTACCCAAGTACCCACGAAGCTGCGAATTCGATCCCAATGCATCCTACCACCGATGGACCCAAGGAAGCACAGACTCCCCACAGCCACTCGCCTCCTCAAGAACACCTCAAAGAACCCCTGGTAAATTCATCCAACCTACAACAGTCGCGCTTGGAGCTGGCGAGCCTGCAACCGACCCCCCAGTTCCCAGCGTCTCCGTTGCTCATCAGGCGCTACCAGAGGACCATGTCTATTCCCCTGAACCATCGCCCGAGCCTGGGCGGCGTCCTGGCTTCCCGAGAGGAGCAGGACTCCTTCACCCAGCAAACATCAGCGCCTGGACAAACATTACGGGACGTGGAGATCGTGGAGCAAGGGAAGACGAAAAGGAGGTCCACTCTGCCCATGGTGAGGCCTCTCCCCGAGGACTCCGAAGACGGCGCCAAGACTCCCACGTACGAGGACGTGTTGTCAGGGACCAGCGTAAACCCCATCAGAAGGTCCAGTATCGCGAGCGCCGCGATATGCTCGAGCCTCGCTCCCAGCTTGCTCAGCGCGTTCCCCGGTATACCGAATTACCTGCTGCCGTGCAACGAGGAAACCCCGTCGACGCCGATCCCAGGCGTCGACGGCCACCTGACGCGCGGCGGCGTGCCTCACCGTAAGCTGAAGCTCCCGTTTCTTCGGCTCCACATACCGGACCAGCATCCGTCCGCTAGTTGGGAGGACGAGGAGAGTCTCGGGCAACATCATTCCAATCGACACCATCATCACCATTGCCATCACGTGTTCCCGCATTTTCATGTACCCACCATCACCTTCACCGCGCCGGCCGCCGACGGCGAGACCGGCAGGAAGTTCAACTTTGGGATCCGAAGGCACTCGCAGACGGTTAGTCGGGTGGCTTCGTGGCTGGTTTTCCTCTATTTGCTTTTTGGTTAACGAGAGAGAGTTGCTGTGGCTTCTTTGTGTTGAGGCGGAGCCACGCTGAATGCTTTCAGTGTGACGTGTTCACTAACGAAAATCTGTGGACACGAGGTGTGGTGAGATATCTCACGTTGGTGAGATATCTATGGTAAAGTAATAGGGAGGGACTGAACGGATAGGGAAACAGGTACTGGATTCGTTAACCAGTTTCATTGGAGCAGGAATCACAGCGGTAACAATTGTTATTTATCAAGTGCATCCCAATGATTTTACGAGGACGTTTTTGGGGTACTTTTAAACACTGGGTTTAGCGGGGCATCGTGTTCAACCGATTGTCTTCTAGCGTCTGTGTTTCGTGTTGAATTAATCAGCTGAGTGTTAAGGGAACCCTACTTTTGGGGGTAAAACCATGCCAAAATTTGGGAATTTTTTTTCAAGAAACTAGCGATTAGATTCATCTGGAATTTGGACCATGTTTTTAAGCACCTTTGAAGAAGTTGCGGTTTTTTTATTATTCATTTTTAATCATAAATATAGGAGTTATGCGTGATCGACTACCACGCCGCGCAAAATTTGTTGTCCAGAAGATATTTATCGCCCGGGTAAGCTGAAACAGAAAAATGAAATGGCGCTCTACTTTATACATATGTACCTTCAGTTTGATAAACATGCATAACTCCTATATTTATTATTAAAAATGAAAAAAACTGCAGCTTCAAAGATGTATAAAAACATTTCAGATCGATCAAATCGCTAGTTTCTTAAGAAAAATCCCAAATTTTGCTATGCTTTTAGCCTCAGAAATAGGATTCCCCCTAAACGAGCATTTTTGACCAGGCTTTCTTCGTTTTCTTCTTAACGCAAACATTAAACGAGACTCACGAGCTAACATTACTAACAGATAATTCCCTCAAGGACAATCGTCGTTTCCAACGATCAATTCCCAAGATCGAGTAGGAACCAACAATGTCACGGTCAATGATCGTTAATCATCGTTCTTGGCAATGATTCTAGGCACCTTTGAATGGACACCCATTCCGTTCTATCACGAGACTACCATTGATTCAATCATCGCTGCTCTAGTTGCCCCTCCAATTGCACCTATCCGTCATTTACATAAGAACATAGCAGCAGAAGAGGGGAATAAAATAATCTTAGGGGTCGTCCTTAAATTACGTAAGGCTTTTTAGGAAGGGGTCGCGCGTTTCTTACGTTTTCTTAAAGAGGTGGAGGGGTTAGGTAGCGTCTTGCATAATATATTTTCAATAAATACAAATTCGATCATCAATGTTCCTAAAATAGTAATTTTAGTCTAAATTTCCCGAAACCGAGTGAAAGAATTATATAAAGCTTTAAAAGAATTTTAATAACTGACCAAATGCAATGTAAAAATCATTACGTAAGGACGAAGTGTGGGGGTTGGAATATAAAATCTTAGGAATTCTTATACTGAGGGAGGGAGGAGGTAAGAAATCGCCACAATTACCCTTACGTAATTTAAGAACGGCTCCTTATTAAGGATGGAAATAACCGTGGCGAAGTAGTCTCGTTATTTTGAATCTGAAATAAAAAAAAGCTTCGACTGGAAATATCGTTCGTTAACTTTCTGATAGCGAATGGTAGGTATAACGATAACGGCGGCTCTGATTCTGCAAACGCAACGTACCAGTGTAATGGGATTTCGTTCAATCAGTTGAAATCGATCCCACCAATACCAGCGCACGCTGAGATATCGCGTTCGTTAGCGGATCGAAAGCGAGGCGAATTAAAGGTCGGGGGTGATTCATCGGGGTAGGTAGATCTCGCCCGTGGTTTGCTGGCCGAGGGTGGCACGCATGACACAGGACTAACTTGCGTGTGCGAGTGGCGATTTTCTGTGTGCGTAACCTTCATATTGCTATTCGTTAACAATTTCGCCAATGTTGGCGGCGAATGTGCTCGGCGGAAGTCTGCCACCGTGAGACGTAACGGCGAGTTAATCTTCAGATTCTCGAGGCTTGAAAGGGAAGAACGCGGGGGATTGTTGGTTAATGTACGCGGGAAAGTAAAATGGAAATCAAGAGGGAACGTTCCTCTGGGAAATTCTGATTTTAATGAAACTTAGTGAACGCAGATCCATATCAAGTATTGTAATTTTTTATCTATGGAAAATCACTCTGAAGTGGCGAAATCAGCCCTCAAAGTTATCTTTTTTTAAACAATTTTATTTTTCTTTGGGTAGTGTGATAGAGTATAAAAAACTAAACAATTCGTATATTTAGAGTTTTGTTCTATTTCGCAGCGTTGCAAAGTTATATTAAAAGAAAGAGAAAAAATAATAACTTCAAGTGGTGTTCCCACCCCTTCAGAGTGAATTTCCTCGAGGGAAAAAAGTTACTACTCCAATATGATCTACCTTCACGCGAAGTTTCATTAAAATCAGAAATTTCCGGTTGGGAACGTTCCCTTGTGAGTTATTAGATTATTAGAAGCGCCTGAAGCAAGGCAACCCGGCGAACAGCGGCGTAGGTTGCGTGGGTCAGTGACACAACGTCCAGGCGCCGTTGAAATATAATACAAAGGCGCTGCTATAAAATTGAACTCACTTCTTTTTTAAATATCTTCATTGGGAGAAGTCTAATTATCTTCTTCGCACAGTTATTAATTAATTAGACAAGCGAGCTTCCCCGTTTCAAATTGCTAGCTTACTTGTGCCAATGCAATTTCAATTGCCTCGATGCATTTACAGTAATTATTGCAAATTTACAGAAAGAGAATCAGCTTCGTCAAAAATTGATTATTCTATTTAGTAGTTGAATACTTTATCAACAGATAAGAGTAGATTCATAAAGATACTGCCGTCATATCCAATTCCATGCACTCGAGTTATTCGAGCCCACGTGGATCCGCGGACTGTGCTGCACTTGCTCAGCGATTAATTTGCTTCAGCGCTTTTCCTTCGGATTGAGAGTAACCGACGTTTCAGTACGATAGCCGATCTAGCGAATAAAATATTCCTTTACCCGCAGACCTTGCATCGGACGGACTCGATGGTATCGCTGTGCTACCGAACCCTCGCCAGCTATATCACAGATGACAATCTCGCTGGTCTTCAGAACTTCCTCGAGAACAAGAAAGTGCTGGTCGACGATCGAGACGAGGTAACATTAGTCTGTATACTCACAAAAGTCTAACTAGGGATCTAAGACAGCGAGTCCCAATCTGTGGGTCGCGAAATGTTTTCTGGAGAATCGCCACGGTTCTTGGATTTTTTTTTAATATTATTAAGTTAGAAATGTATTTTAAAATACCTATTTTTAATATTATATATTTGAATATTATTATTACATATATTATTATTTATTTCAATATTATAAAAGGGGAGAGGCACTGAACTAACAGCTGTAGATCGGAGTATAACAAATTTACTTTCTCAAACTTCTCCCTTTGGACTGCTCGCAACATTCTGCTATGAATATTCCAGTTTGCTATACAGCAGACTGGTGATTCCCTCGCGTCGCTCCACCTTATCAGATCTCTAGATGGTTAGTTTGATTGTTACAACAGAATGGTAGCACAGCCCTCATCCTTGCAGCCGCTAAGGGGAAAATACACTTTGTACGGGAGCTCATCAATCATGGAGCAGACGTTAACGCGGAGGACGGGGTAAGTATCACTGTGCATTCGAGATTGTAGGTATATCATTGAGAGCGTAATTAATTCTTCGCAGGATAACTGGACGGCGTTGCTCTGCGCGGCCAAGGAAGGGCACACCGACGTCTGCCTTGAACTACTAGAGCATGGAGCCGATTTGGAACACAGAGACATGGTACGCTGATTTTAGAACGTCCCCTAGCATCTTTGAACTCTCTAGCCTATTGTTGATTCCTGCCATTCACGAGTTTAATAACACTCACGTTCGCTTCTATATCGATTGCGAACGTGGGTGTTACTCACCTGGCAAACATCTAGGAGGAAGTGTCTCGTTCAATTACCCAGCTACGTTTGTGTCTCAAGTCCGAAGGAGTTATGTTAATGAAGTAGCTGTGGGTGCGAAGGAAATGCCGCAGATAGGAGCCAACAGAGATGTTCTATTTTTAGGGAGGGTGGACGGCGCTCATGTGGGCGACGTACAAGGGTAGGTCGCCAACGGTGACGATGCTACTAGCACGTGGAGCTGACGTCAATGCACACGGAAATTTTCATATATCCTCTTTGTTGTGGGCTGCTGGCAGAGGTTACCCTGACATTGTTAAAGACCTCGTTGCTCATGGTGCTAAAGTCAATGTCGGCGATAAGGTAATCTCCCTTTAAATTCAACCTCAACTGTACAATTATTAAAAGAGACCCACGATTACGTTAATGACAAAGCTATTTACTAAAGTCCAATATTTATTTCGTTTCTTACGCCCGCTGTTACGTCAGAGAAATTATCATTACATAAAATCCCAGGGAACGTAATTCTTCAATTTCCAGTATGGTACGACAGCGTTGGTGTGGACGTCGAGGAAAGGGAATGTAGAAATTGTAGATACGCTTTTGAAAGCTGGTGCTAATGTTGATACCGCCGGGATGGTAAGCTCTAAATTAAGTTAACATACTCTTACAGCAATGAGATTCAAGTAGCAGTGATGAATAGTGGCTTGCTGCGAGTGTACCTAGTTTCTCAGGTTGCCAGCTTACGCTCTTCTCTATTTGACATATTGTACCGGATGATTAATCAGACTCGTTGCAGTATTCGTGGACCGCCCTTCTCGTGGCCACCCTCGGCAATCACGTGGACGCGGTGTTGCTACTTCTAGAGCACAAGCCCAACGTGAACGCCCTGGATAAGGACGGCTGCACCGCCCTGGCGATAGCCTGCCGGGAGGGCCACCACGAGATAGCGAACGCACTGTTGAACGCCGGCGCCTATGTGAACATACAGGACAGGGCTGGCGACACGAACTTGATTCATGCCGTTAAAGGCGGTCACAGAGGAGTGGTGGAATCTCTGTTAAAGAAGTATGCCGACGTGGACATCGCCGGAAAGGTGACGAAATTGCTACTAAAATTCTCATTGCCAGACAGAAGGCAGGACTTTCAATACCTCTCATCCGAATTTCAATCGCCAAAGCGCACGTGTCGAGCGAAAACTTCTTCCCTTCATTTATCTTCAAGCTTGAACTCGCGCCCTGTGTCACGTAAAAAGCTAACGAGGCAAATTTTATTGGAATATTCTAGGATAAGAAAACCGCGACTTACATAGCAGTAGAAAAAGGCAATATACCGATACTAAAATTGTTACTAAACGCTAACCCAGACTTGGAGATCGCGACGAAAGACGGCGACACGCCATTACTGCGGGCAGTTAGGTCGCGCAACGCCGAAGTCGTGCAATTATTGCTGGACAAGAAGGCAAAGGTCTCGGCCACCGACAAAAAGGGCGATACGGTCCTCCATATAGCTATGCGCGCAAGATCAAAAGCCATCGTCGAGATACTCTTAAGAAATCCGAAAAATAGTCAGCTACTTTACCGTCCGAATAGGCAAGGCGAGACCCCTTACAACATCGATATCAATCATCCAAAGACCATCCTTGGACAGATATTTGGCGCGCGTGAGTTACGAATTTTCTTAATTCCGCGGTGTACACTGGACGTGTAACTGGACGCGACTACTGTACGTTTATTTCAGGACGCCTTAATACTAATGAGGATAATGAGAATATGCTGGGTTATGACTTATATAGCAGCGCGCTGGCAGATATTCTCAGCGAGCCGTCTCTTTCGACACCTATAACAGTTGGCCTTTACGCAAAGTGGGGTTCTGGGAAGTCATTCTTGCTAAATAAATTGAGAGGTAGTGGCTGCGACACGGCTTTAATTTCCTGCGATAGATTACAGACGTTGGCCAACAGACTGTTTAAATCCGTATGAATTATTTCAGAGGAGATGAAGAACTTCGCTCGCCAATGGATAGACCCTGTGTTCCAATTCTCTTTCTTACTTTTTGTAGTGGTGTCTCATGTGTCTTTGTTGGTGGGTACCACCGTAGGTCTTGCCCTACAGTCGTGGATCGTTGGCCTTGCCTGCGGTATAAGTCTAATTTTTATTACGTACGCTTTCTTGATACTTATCTGGAATGCTAACAAAAGGTAGGGAGGCTCAGGCGAAGGATGCGCGTTACGTACCTTCGTGTCTTCTAAAACTGGGGTTTTCGAATTGTAGATACGATTGGTACTGGCCATACAATTTCACGGTAGCTCTGACCACGAAGTTAAATTCATTGAAGCTGCTGTTGCAAGTGATTTTCTGTCATCCACCCGGCAGCCAAGTTCACGACGGCGTAACTGTCCAGCCGATAAAGTTCTATTTCACTGATCAGACTCGGGTCGGCACAACTGCAGCTGGGGAGAACGCAGTGGTACAAATGGTGGGATCTCTTTACGATTCCATTGAGAATGATTTCGGCTCTTTGTCCACGAGGCTGTACAGAGCGTTCAGACCAAAACCCGATAAGTCCACTACGACCTGGAAGTGGAGGCACTTGTGCTGCTTGCCGTACATAGTCATATTTGAATTCTGCTTTTGCAGTCTACTCGTTGGTATCTCCGTGCTTACTGTCTACCTCATCGATATTTCTAGTAACGAGTGAGTACACGATAAGTCCCAGAAATGGAGCCACCGTTACTTATCGCGAACAGTTTATCCTGATTGCTGTTATTCTAGGCCAACGATAGAGAAAGTCACCGCACACATCATTATGATCACTGTCGCCTTAGTCCTAGCTGTTAGCGTGATAGCGAATCTGTATACTTGGAGTCGCACGTTGCAGGCCTTAGTCTTCTCTCAAAGGCGACACCTTCAGCGCAGCATTTCGAAGTTGGAGACATTAAAGAGCGAAGGCTTCATACAGACACTGAGGAGCGAAGTTAATTTAATGACAGATATGGTGCGTAAACTATCGTTCTAATAATAGAGGAGACCGGGGCAGATTGTGACGAAAAAGTTTTCACAGTTTTTTCTCGAAAGTGTTTTCCTCAATCAGGAAATAATTTGCCTGACTTACTACTTACGTATGTAGTAAACTCATTGATTGTAAGTACGTGGCAAAATCTTGGACACTTTAACATCTAGCTTCATCTTGTAACAAAATGAATACACAACGCTCGTTTGTGTCACTAAAACCAACGGTGCTAATATCGTCAAGCAGCTCTCGCATGCTGTGAGTTACCGGATTTGCCGTTCAAAAGATTTTACTTATGTTACAATTTGCCCCGTGTTACAACCTACCCCGGTCTCCTCGACATTTCTATCGTAGAACCTTCTTGATGACGTTGCTTTAAACAGGTGAAGTGTCTGGATAGTTTCATGGCCCAGCAAAGTAGATTAGTAATAATTGTGGACGGCCTGGACAGTTGCGAGCAGGATAAAGTGTTACTAGTTTTGGATGCTATACAAGCACTGTTCAGCGACAATGGCTACCCATTTGTTGTTATATTAGCGATTGATCCACACATCATTGCCAAGGTATGATAGCCATCGGAATACATCGGTAGATAGTGTAATAAGTGTTTCCCCAATGATTACCAGTTCGATGGTTATTTCAGGCAGTGGAAGTTAATAGCAGAAGGTTATTCACGGAGTCCAACATTGGTGGGCACGATTACTTGCGCAACATGGTGCATCTCCCATTTTATTTACAAAACAGTGGTTTACGGAAGGTGAAAATTGCTCAACAAACTGCCCAACATAGTAGAAAGACAACGTGGACCGAAGCAGAGGAGAGCGTTACTTATACCGCCGCTAGTACGATGCATCATTCTGTATCGAATCGAAGGCTTAGTACAGAATCCGCCATAATGAACAGCAACGAGAAGCTGAAGCCGCAGAGTAGAAAAGGCAGCAGGAAATTGAGATTAAGCGAGTCGATTGCAAGCAGTATTGGCAGTAATTTGAATCGACTGGGTGGTGCGCAGGATCTTAACAAAATGCTTCTCACCGACGACTACTTCAGTGACGTGAATCCGCGCAGCATGAGGAGATTAATGAACGTCGTTTATGTTACTGGTAACAGAGAAATCCTTAGAAATCCTTATAGGGATACTTATTCCGCGATAAATCCCACATATTTCCTATTCTGTTCTAGGGAGATTATTAAAAGCATTCCAAATTGATTTCAACTGGTACCACTTAGCCAGCTGGATCAACATTACCGAGCAATGGCCATTTAGAACTTCTTGGTTGATTTTGCACTACGATATGTACGAGGAGAGTTTGGATGATTCCATGTCACTAAAGAGTCTATACGATAAGTATGTACTTCTTATAAATATTCTACGTTGCTTCTCTTGGTTCCTTGAATCTTATATCGCGTCTCTGTTCGAATTGTTAGGATACGCCCACAAATACCAGTACTTAAAGAAGTCCAGCCTCTCTTAGAGATGGACAGAGACGAGCGCAAGCTGGACATCTTTCTCACTTTCCATCGGTCCAGCTTACTCGTCAGCGATATGAAGATATTCTTGCCGTTCACGATCAATCTCGACCCGTACATCAAGAAGAAGATCAAGGAGGAGCAACAGACCATAGAAGAAGAAGCAAGCCTCGGACCCTACAAGCAGTACAGCCCCTGGACCGTGCACAGTAATTCTCAGGAGCAATGGAACGGGAACAAAAACAGTTTAACGAATCGCCCCATGAAATTCGCCAGAGTGCCGAGCCTGCAAATGCAAGCACCAGCCCCGCAATCCTGGTGCATGCAGCCGTCGTACGACTGGCAGCCTGCACCGTGGGCACAAATGCCTCCCATGGCGCCCCCGGCTAAACCACTTTCCGCGACTACAACTCTACCGGTAAACAAATCTCGCGAAATTGCGCACGAGACACTCAACAGAGACTGTACTCTCGTTCCTTTTCTTTTTGTCCTCTTTTCAGTCCGAGATCCTGGAGATGAGGCTCTCGTCTCTAACAGTGAACGGCGTTTGCGACCTTGTCGATAGAATCGAGAGCCTGAATGCCAATCAAGCACCTCAGTACAAAAATGTTATCAAGGAAAATAACATTAATGGCAGGGTCCTGCTGCACTGCGATTTGCAAGAGCTGAAGAAAGTGGGTGTAGCTTTTTCTTTGCCTCTATAGATGAGTGTCAGATGGAAGGCAATAATATTCTACTCGTAGGTTCTTAGAATGGCTTTCGGGGATTGGGAACTGTTTCGCATGGTGATCGCGTCGCTCAGGGAATTAGAGCTGTCCTCGTTCAGCACCCACGAAGAGGGCCCTCGCAGCGTTCGATTCACTGTAGGAGCGGAACAGATTCAACGGAAAGGTATACACAATGTTCTACATAAGCAGCGTTATAAGAATGGAACCTATGCCCCGATACTCTATTGTAGATCACGCTTTGCAAACTACCACGATACGGGTGCCGACGCTTGTCGAGAAAGAGAAGGGAGCATCAAGAACCGACGGTCCGTCCAGGCGGGATCAGCCTAAGCAGTCCGTTATGGAGAAACAAGTAAGCCCTTTCTAAAGCTCCCGCCAGAATAGCGCGTATATATTTTCACTTTAACAACAGATCGATTAATAAACCTATTATTCCCGTTACGCACATGCTCGGTTTTAGTTCCAGGTAAGCAGAGTCATTATATTTCACGTTCTCGCGTAGCAGAACAGATATAGTCATTAACTTGCGGGCTCGAAACAGGTGACGAATAAAAGTGAAGAAATTAGTAACTGGCTCGTCTTTCAGGTCACCTTAGAGGAGCAAATGATATGCGGGGCTCTGCAGACTCTGAACGAAGAGGCCTGCGAGGATGTTTTAGATGTGCCATCCCCGGCAATGGTACCGTCAGACTCACTACCAGGTGAGCCATCTTCCCTACTACATTCACTGCCTCTGGTTATAGTTCAAGAACCGCCGCAGCCAGACCAAATGTGTGACGTCGTACTCGAGTACAGTACGAATCTTTAGTGAATTCGACTCGAGGATAAATATATCATGTATAATACTTGTATCAATACATCTACGTCATCGAGGAATGATTCGATCCAGCTGGAAAATCTGTCGATCTACCGTTGAACTTGCTTGCATACAAGTTCGTAGGTACACCCGAAGCAGTATTATCAGTAATAGGCGTACCCATCCGAAATGGAGTCAATAAAAAAAAATTTAGTTTTTATATACACGTATTCTAAGAGCATCACTCATCGAAGAGACTGAAAAAAGAAAAGATTATCACTTCCTTCTGAACACCTCGCCTCTACGTCGACTGTTCGCCAATGTGCCAACGCCGTGCGATACAGAGACCGTTGTACATAGATAGAAAGATATAAAATGAATGTCGCATGCGAAATAAAGCAAACACCATCCGCGCGGCAGTGACTCGAATGTATTGCGTTTAGTCATATAGTTAAAATAAAAAGTGTTTTCGCGCAGTAGTATTTAGTACAGGAATGGCGCCCGCTTGCGAGAAAGGGAATACTGTGTATTGTGTTGTGCTCCCGAAACCGTAGAACCCTTGCCAACGATCGATCTGTCCGAGAGAACACTCGTCAGCGCTAGTGATTGTATTACACCGCTTAGAAGACACTGTCGTACGATTCATGGATTCGAGACCTAATCTATCTTAACGAGCATCTGTGAGCCAGGCTGTGATAATTAATGGTTATGAGGTCGAACGAATCTACACTTCCTTCTCCGGGATGTTTTACGCTGATAGATCTTGTATACTTAGAAAGATAAGCTTCCACGCGACAAGAGTTTTTATAACGCCAGAGCAGGGAGCCACGTGTCTCGATCCCCGATCAATGTACCCCGTTTCTTTCTGTACCACGTGTACACTCGCCGTATTTAGATTGTCGGAACCATTTATATTATAAGTGCGAATGCCAATAAAACATTGTTGGAACCTGAAAGCGAGATTATCTTTCTTACAGACTAGATCTATAAGCTTGCCGGGCACGCGCTTTCATTTTATATCTTTGTTTTTAAAAGCGCGACTAGTATTGCATACGGTTTCAGACACTAATGCCGCATTATCAATCATACTCCTTTCACGTGTCGGACGCGATGCGACTTAGAGCCTCTCGATCCCCGGCTTCGCCTAGTTTAACATTATACCTCGGGATTGGGAAGAGAATGAAGGAGAGACATAACAGCGAGCTTTATTTTCAGGGTCCGCCGCAACTGCTCAGGACACGGATTACGTGATACTTCAGTCTAATCCTCTGTTGCACTGGGTGCCGGTGAACGACGAGCCGGAGACGTCGGACGACAGCTCCGTGGAGTCCACGGTTCACCTTCAGCGCACCAATTCCCAGCGCAGCATCGCCTCGCAGCGCAGCGTAAGATCAGCCTGCTCGTTCGGCCGGAAAGAGCCAAGGAAAGGCGGCGGGAACTCCGCCAGCAGGCCAGCGTCCCTCTTCGTGTCACCGCCGGCTTCCCCGAGGCTCGCCTTCAGGTCCAAGTCGACGGACGAGAATTACGTGGCGAACAGCGTACCGCTGAAGCCCAGCATCTCGACGCCTATCAAGAAACGACGCTCCACGTCCACGTTGAACGAGGAGATAGTGATATCTATCCCAGTTCCGAACACAAGCCTGGAGAAGCTGGCGAAGCTGAAGGACCGCTTGATGGGCACTCTGCCAGCTTCTCCAGCCGCTGGCGAGAGCGAGGACGAGTCCACGCCGCTGGTCTCCGAACTATCCACGCCGACCCACTCGCAATCGGATAGCGTGTTCAGGCACGACTGCAGCGAGGAGAACAGCAGCTCGATATCCTCCAACAAGAGCTTGCCCAGAGACGGAGAGCGAGCCCTCGACGTTGATTACTCCGACACTGTTAGCTTAATGGTGAGGGAGTCGTCGCACGTACGGTTTCTGTCGCGACAGGACGCCGAGGAGTGGGACAACCCCGAGACACCTGTCTGACACCTTCTTTTACGCAATCATTAGCGGCCGACGCCGTTGCGTGTAATATACAGGGTAGCGCTCCTGGGAGTACACAGCTGAGCGTCTTTATTGGGTTCGAAGTTACAGAATTGTGGCTAAAGCTTGAATTACTCTTCTTGAAGGGGGATACGTGATAAGAACGATTATTAGATTCTCTTTTAATCGAGATGGCCGGAGAGCGTGAGGCTTTGCTGAAAGTAAGATGTTGACGATCTTGAACTAACGTAAAATGCTCTCCTCTTTGACGAAGGGTAACTCGGCACATTCTTGTGAGATCGAATGCAACGGGGATACTTGGACGGCACATTCTACATAATTTTCAATACCATGTACTTAAGTAATCGGTGGTTTGTGATAACTCTTTCGGAGATAGCAAGGCATAGTACTGATGCGCTGTAAATAGTAGATGTAGATGGTACTATTTAGACAAAATCGTCGAAGGTGTTCATACGTCACAAATTGAATGACTTAGTTTAGACGGTGTAAGCAGCGGAAGCATGTGTGGGTGTGTGCTTGACCTTCATGGATATACACAAGCATTCCTTGATAATTTCAACGCATTTAACGATACGAGTGTATCAGCTCTTTCTTGGAGGAGAAGACTGATACCGAAGTAGAGAGTGTTTGTTTTATTACACTTACTATTCGTTTATGGGGAATAGTTTGGAAGACGTTACTTTAGAAAAGATAGATAAATACGTATCAGCGCGAAACGCTAAAGACGCTGTTCGGTGTCACGCGAGATGGCCTTGATTCGAAAACTTCTGTCAGAGCTTCCAAACATTGCTGATGATCCGTAGCTTGATTGATATCAGAATGTCAACGAGATATTTCGTGTGCGAGTAAATATTTGTACTTGGAAGATAAAGCTACTGAATTCGCACTGCTTCCATTATCGCACTTGTGAGGTACAATTACGTAGCAAATTTTTAACGTCGGATAACATACAGCTGTACATGGTAATTCGTTTTAAATCGTTCGGATACTTCAGTTTCTACTTAATGCTTCTTCCAATCTCACCTGCGAACGCTGATTAGCATGCTCTTATTTTAATCTTTATAGGAAACGAATTTTAAAAGCTATAAAACTTGAAGTATTACGGGAAAGGTTCTTTCGTTCCAACTTCTTTGAATATGTTGGTTCTTGGTGTATACGATACGTAGACGAATAGGTACACGTGTTTGAAGTATCTATAATACAAATTTTTAATAGTACTTTTTTATTACAAAGCAAAAATTATACATAATGTATATAACAGTATATTATGTATATATATATATATATATATATAACATTTTAGGACGGAATACATTAGGGTGTCTGTTAATAATAGCACTGTAAACACAGGTAATAGATATATTAAATTCTGAAATGACAGTATCATATGCACTTCGCTTATTGCTATTAAATACAATATATTTAAATGCATAGACCTAATGTAAAATAGCGCCTCATACTTTCGTAAATGCACGTATATGGAATATAATAAGTACTTTAACAGCCTTTTATGTAATTCGTCGAAGAAGACGAGTCTTATTTTTCCATGATTTGTATTCCACAGTTTAAAATATCTCGCAGCTGCGCTATAGTTGCCGTTATGGATTACGATCCGCGTAATACAATAAACTCGATCAGATCTACGAAGAGGACAAAGTGACAAAAGATATTACAGGGGATTCGAAAAATCAGAATTACATTTCCATCAGATTTTTCAGTTTATTGTATTACGTGTTCTTTTTTTTTAAATGAAATACTGGTACGTTAATTACAAAATTCCGTAACTACATAAATAATAGAATTTACAAAGAAGGAAACGCGTGTTTGGATAGGATCCAAAGAATAGGATTCCCCCTTAATTGTACCATATCGTAGCTATGGGCAAATTGATACAAAGTACAAGTTTTTCCTACTACAAACGAAGTATATCACTGCATCATTCTAATTTCTCACGAGAGAGGATTAATCGAGAAAGGAATAATCATCTTTTACGAAGTAACCATATTATATCGATAATAATGTACATACTTTCACAGGTAAAGATATTTTCAACGATTTTATAGGAGATAAAATTCAAGTCGATAGGAATGACCATTAAAATCCGAATACAATAGTCTTCGTTTTTCGTTACGATTAAAGGCACTATGGCAAGTAGAAAATACTATCTAAATGTGTTTAAATACATTTATTTTACTACTACGTAGGGTACGTAAACTTTGTTTATGAAGCGGGTGATACACAGAATTTATTCAAGTTTCATATAAACCTACGATCAGGCCTGTAATTGTAAGTAGTAAATTCTCATCGAACAGTATTCCGAAAGTTTGCGTACCCTTAGTTTAATATACTATTTTTTAAAAGAAGCACCGTACATTGCGGAGTAATGTATTCATACGTTCTTGCGCGTGCCGAAAGGGTGCAAGGACACGATTTTTTGTAACAATTATCTTACTCAACAATAAATGCGGAACACGTCTACGTAACTCACATGGCAAAACTTAATCAGAAATGCGTCGAGATAATAAGTAAGAGGATTGCTATCGATAAAAAGTAAACGTATAAACACGGAGTACTTTTAACAGGGGAGGGGTTATTGCTTTTAAGTACTACGTTTATAATAAAAAAAACTATCGCAGTAGTTTCTAAAGAATACAGTTTACGTGTTTAAAATATTACCGAATGGTAGTTTTCAAATAAAAATTACATTCGTGTACTCTACATTTCGAACCCGAGATTTCGGGAAGTTGTATAATTCGGATTCTCTAAATTCAATTGCAATTTAATTATGTCGATCACCTTTCGAGGTCTAAGTAACTCTTTGATACTTACATTGCAAATCGTTTGGTACTTGCGATATATATAAAAGTCCGATTGGTCCCATTGCGATGTCGAGCTAACTTCGATTTCATTGCATTGCTTCCCTCGCTAGGCAGTATTTCTTGCAGGCACTTTGAGTAGATCGATGCACGGTCCAAGGAAGACGAGGCTTAATAAATATCTTGATTAGTTCGGCACAAATCCTGCATCCCGTTGAACGAATAATACTTCACAGTTGCGTCGTGATTACTGTCTTCCTTGTGATAACAGTATGCTTGATGGGACTCTGATCCGTTGTGGTTTGCAACGGATCGGCTACCAACCAAGGACTGATGTCGGACACTGCTGAATTGTCATCCTGCGACATACAAATATTTCGCATTTCAGTCGAACAGTATTAAGCAAAATTCCAGGTACAGGAACATATTTCTAAAGACGAGAAATATACATATATTTACAGGCACAGTTCGCAGAGATCGAGCGAAGCGTTTTCTTTCAAATTACCGAAACACAGCACGGAGAACAGTATTACGAGAAGTAGCTTGCAAGCGTTAAGAAGTAAGTCGCACCTTGTGAGTGAGGGTTGTGGTGGTCGTTTGTATCTCCTCGGTTTTCACAACTCTAGCCCCATTCATCTCCGTCTCAGCTTCGACTTTCTTCTCGACAACAGGCTGCACTTCCTTGAACGGGTTCAGCAGGCCCAAGAATGGATTCGAATCGATGAACGGGTTGGTATTGGCTTTCTTCTCTTCCTCCACTTTCGTACCCTCCTCGGCGTTCTCAGGCGCACTAGCCACTACCTCGTTGCTGGCATCGCTGGTGAACGGGTTGAACGGATTCTGCGACTGATTCGACACTTTAGGATTTAGCTGTGTGGTTTTCTGTTCGATCTGTCCCCAGCTGTCCAAAGAAAAGTGTGTCACTGTTACATTATCATCCATGGATGGATTCAGCGTTGTGGCTCCGCTTACAGAGAGGGTCAGTTTGTCTCCGCCCTAGATGACGAAACAGTGCAAGAAAGCAAACGAATCACAACTAAAGCCTAGAAGCACCAGACGATGGGGACAGGTATCGATGGAGAGCACTTTCTGCGCATAACAACACAAAATGTACAAGATGAATTATGCGACAGAGACGTTTGAACTCGCGAGATGCGGCGCCTGTACAATCGCATACTCTATCATTACTGTAGTGTCTGTGTTTTAAAGTCTACGAGAAGCTTCTGATTCGTGTACCAACCAATAGCTTTCGTAATGTTTCTATAAAGACAACGCAGAGTAGTTAAATTAACCAATGACAAGCTAAAACCAAAGAGCAACTTTCTACTGTGTCGAATTATCAGAGAATTTGCTTAAACATTTTGTGTGGTAATCAACAGGTAACGTTTAAACCGAACGGTAATATTAGCTCCTTACCACAGACACGATCGTAGCTGCATCAGAATGCTGATTGTTCTTCGCAGCGACTGCAGGTGGCTCCGTGGATGTGACCGAGACTAAATTCGAATTCTTGCCCTGCTCGAGAGACTTTGCCTTCAATATATTACACTTCAGTGATTCCGGCGGGATAGGTGTGCGAGGAGGCAGCGAGGAGGTGCCACCGACTTGGTTATTCGGCACTAACTGCATCGGATTAGTTATATTGTCGATGGTCAAGCTTGGCTTGACTGGTTCCGATTCTTTCTCCATGCCAGCGACTGCGGTTTGGTTTCTAGGCTCCAGAGGCTGCTGATCTTTGGCCAGCGACTTCAGCAAGGAGTCCACTAGCGGCGAAGATGTGCCGTGCACACTGGAATCCGAGGACTTTGTACTGCACTGGCTCGGTTGACGTTGCAGGCATTGCTCCTCGGCTGGAAGCATAGCTTTTAATGAAACTCATCTGCATCGTTATGCAGTCTCGAATTCTTATTACTGATCCGGGTACATAGTTTCCAACTTACTGGCAGGCGGCGAAGGCTGCGGCTGTTCCACTTGCTGGCGCTGACGTTCTCTTAAAACGTGACTCTGCCTGCGCGCGTATCTTTGACTGGGGCGTCGCTCGAACTGCACGGTTCTACGCGCCCGATTCAACTGAGTGGTTTGGAACTCCGTCTTGCCGCTGTAACGGAAGCGCGAACCCATGCGGAAGAAGTTCTGGCGCCCACTGGCACCTTTGACGGGAGCTCGTAGTCGGAAGAACGCGTGATGCTCGACAGCACATTTCCACAGGTGCTTGCAAGCCTTCTCGTTAACCAGTCTGAACACGAACGTGTGCTCCTGCTCTCCTCTCCCTTCGTCATCCTCCTCCACTACGACCAACGTCAGCTTCTTCTTCTTGAAATCCAGCCGACCGATCTTCGGCCAAAAGAACAAGCCTATCTTCTGAGTGCTCTCGAACACCAAGATCCCTGTCGGAGTCAATCCCAGAGAGTATTCGCAAGCGTCTTTCCCAAGAACAGTGTGCATATCGACGCCGTACATGTCCAGCCACTTGGCTTTACTCAGATAAGCCGATTCGGCCTGCGCGGGGCTAAGACCGGAGCACTTGGCGTATTCCTCGAGTATCTCCAGCTCCATTTGCTCCGTTTGCCCGGGCACAAATCGAAACTCCGACACCGTGGCAGCGCTGTGCATGGCGGAATCATAATCGCCCAGTTCGGCTGAAAATACGGGCCAGTTTGCGTTAAAACAATTTCTTAAACTACCGTCCCTATTTCTCCATTCGTCGTTCGTTCGGTATACGCACATTGAAGGGACAGAGCAGCTAACTGAACTGCGACTTGATGGGGGCAGTGAAGCTTGCCTTCCAGGACGTCCTGCTTCAATTGCAAGAAGAATTGGTATCTCGTTAACTCCTCCCTCAACGTATTAGGCTCGGAGGAATAAAACTTTACTTTCAGTCGCAGAGTGTACGGCGGTCCGGCTGCGTAAAGAAAATACACTTTTAGCGTATGTAACTCGCAGTATACCGATAAATCGGACTACAGCAAAAGCGAATCGTACTTTTCACTTGTTTCTTTATCGGCTTGGTCGGATCCAGCCAGTGTTGGACGTTGTTACTGTCGGTATATTGCAATCCAAAGTAATCCTTCTCTATCAAATCTAGACTATAAAACACTTGTTCGTATAAGTCACTGGCCAGTGCCTTTTTCTGCAACAGAAAACCACATAGAACTGTACAGAAGACTCGCAGCCCGGATCCAATCAATAACAACCCTCCCAATTAGGGATTCTACTTCGCTCATCCGTTCTCTAGACAAATGTTGAATGCTGTGGAGCATATGAAAGCTAGGCTCTCGCTACGTCTCGCATCTAGGCTAGCGTCGCCTCGGTTTTTCCATACCTGAAGATATCTGACCTTGCCTCGATTCATGCGTTTGACGAGTTGCTCAGAGAACATCTCTTCCTGTGCGGTGGCATTGCAGCCACTGACACTGCGCCTCGCCGCTCTTCCTCAAAACATTCTCAAGGAAGATTCTAGGGCTCGGAGCCGCACCGAGGTGAGGCGCAGTGCGAGGCAAGCTACGTAAGAAAAGCAAAGGAAGACTGAAATCAGCCGAGGCAATGCGAGGCGTAGCGAGAGCCTACCTTCAAGCGATACCTTCCAATGAACCTTCGCAGGTACCTGGCGTGAAAGAGCGATCTCTGGCAAAGTTTCGAACTTACTGACAACTCTATAGGCAGGTCCGTTCCATCCAGCAAAACGACCCTGCACTGGACAACATTCTTGTTGCTGAGCAGCCGTTGATTCTTGATCTGAGAGGAGGTGGTCTGCCCGCTGACACTGCGCGCCCTGCGCCGCGATAGGAACCTTAACATTTTATTTGACATACGCCCAAGCGTCCGGTGGCTGGCGAAACCGCTGCTGGCCTTTCGCCTACATTCCTCGTCCAGCGTGTATCCCTCGCGAGACGTTGCAGGAAATACGCCCACCCGCGCGTCGCACGCGCATCAACGCGCGCGAATAATCGAGGGGCGGTGCGACCCGCCAGTCCCTTAAATGCACGTGCTGGAAGTGGATCACGGGAGAATCCGCCTCATATTCGTTCCTCGGTTCACGCTCGCTGGCCACGATAAATCGCGTAATCCACACCTATCCGAGGAAGGTATAGCATCTCGATTACGGTAAAGTCACGGATATTTTTTCTGTCGCTAATTAGATGGCGCTACTTGCCATCGACGGGGATCTTCTTTTTTTTACCTTCTGTCTTAACTTAAAACTCGAACTTATGTAAACGTTCCTTGCCTGTAAAGCGGAAAATATACACGATTAATGAGCGCTTTACTCATACGTGTGTTTAAACGTTACCTGCTGTCAATCTGTCATCGAAGAAGTAGGTTATTGCAAACTGCACTATCTGCAGCCATCTAGGCATCTGCCGATCGATAAGTGAATGCGGGAAGTATAAACTGCCGAACGAGGTGCAGAATATTTAGAGTTCCAGCTGGTCATTTGAAGCATTTCGCTGGAAATTTTCGAAGTTCCGCTGCCACATCGTATTTCACAGTTTATCCAACTGAGTTTCTGCACTCTTACAATTGAATCTTAAAGTGTAGAATTTCCTACGCGATCCCTGTTACAGTGCCGTCTTAACGTACAGGCGAAAGAGGCAGCTCAGGGGCACTCTTAAAAATTGGAAAATTTAAAAAAAATAGGGTTGTAAAAGCTAGAAAAGAATTGGAAATGGATCCTCCAACTGTGACGGAAAGAAAATCACGAATAGATACACCAAAATTTAGATTTTAAAATGAGAACCTTTTCTCGTGGAATGCACCCCACGTTTAATCTTATTTATTTAATTGTTTTAATACTTAGGGGGGAATAATTTAGGGGGCCCCATGTGGAGCTCGCGTCAAGGCGCCCGTAAACGATAAGACGGCAATGCTCTGTTATAATTTTCTTTATTGTAAATTACTTATTAACAGCTCTCCACGGCGTACCAAATCTGCTGTTCTGTTTCGTAGATGGCCCGATTTTTCAACTAATTCTGGATCCCTCCAGGAAGAATTTATGTAAAAATATGTATTTATAAAACCTATCAGAAAATATTGAAAGCATGTGGAGGGAAAAAGGTAATAAAAAGTCACTTCGGATACTATAATGATTTATATAATGAAAGATTTATAAAATTGTCCATATGAATTATAACAGTCTTCTTTATGCAATGTATCGTGTGAGATGATGTTACAGACTTCCAACGTGATGTTGAATGTTTAATATTACATTTTTTAAAGCAATAAATATAGCGTGTGCAGAAACTGAACGATAAACACAGAAAACGTCAACATATCTTTGTACTTTCCAACCAAACAGACAAATACAGAAGTATACTACTTTGTTATTAATATATTTCACATTGGATGTTCGTTTATCGTTTACGAATGCCGCGAGGAAGTTATATAAGGCATACGTAGTACGTACAATGCTTGGCGAGTATTCATTTCCAACAAAAAGTCCGTAATATAAACCGGATCGAATTGAATCGCATGAAAGGGGATATCTATTAATCTCTCGTAATTAAATTTGTTTCGGTAGCTTCTTTCTGATAAGCATACTCGATTACTCGTTTCTGTTAATGTCCCCTTACATTTTACAATTAATATATCGCGAATGATTTTTCGGTCTAGACACAAAATTAGGTCGTACGACACCCTCTGTTCTTACAACTCAATTACTCGAAAGCCACAGAGGTGGTTTCTTCAATGATCTACCTTATTCTTTGTAGTGTCGTTCTTTAAAATAAACGTTCGATCAAATATAACTAAAAATCTGTCCATCGAGTCAAATATAAAATTCACTTTACGTTAAATATTATTTGTCGTTACTATTCGCGGTCCTTTGTATAAAATTTTTGCCCAGTTGTAGCTCATGAAACGTCTGCAGATCCTTAGGAAGTGGCTTACAATTGTGATTAACTAAATCTATCGTGTACAATATCATCTGACGATGCGCGAGCGATAGACTGTCTCTGATTAACGTCTGCCTCGCAGTGATCATTAATTCGTCCATCTTCTCCATCATATTGGCGCACAAATGCGGTCCGTGGATAATGACCTGAAAGCAGAGTGTAGAATCAGGGAAACGAGGGAGATGAGTGGAATTGTAAATTCAACAGTCGAATATGTACTTGTTCCATGAAGACCTTGATATCATCCATGGACGCTGTTTCTAATAACATCTCCAAGTAATTCAATAACGCTAAGTGAAGCGCTTCAAGAATACCTGTGGACTGTAATAGGTATTCGGAGAATAAGCAAATCACATTATGAAAGTTCCTTACACTCTTTTGCCTTAACTCCGCTTTTCCTAAATTCAAGGCACAATAAATAAGTATGAATTAAGCGTCGCATACATTAAATCTGTGCTCTGTAACATTTCAGTGTAAGGTATAAATAAAAGCACATACTTTCGTAATCGGTTTGAAAATTAGATATCAATTGCTTCCACATAATAGACCCGTTAGGATTCTCCTTCAATATCGGGCACACATATAACATTATCAACTTCTTCCCAAACTCCCTATTCCTTATAGCACGTTCGTAAAGCTTATCCGTGATATTTCTGCAAGCAATGGGACGAATTAAATTAATCGAAGCGCTGCATATCCCAATTAAAAAGCAAACGCTAAAACAAAACATTACTTGACAGTCTCTTCCTCTTTATGATCAACATAATTTATAAACTCCGTAGCTTTCTCTTCTAAATCTGTGCTCTTAATTTGATCGACGATATTAATGAGGTTGGTGCATTCAACATCCTCGGAACGTGATAGCTGCCCAGGCCTGGGCAACGGGCACTCGTCGTTCTGAGCCCACCCACGACCGCGTCCACGGCCACGATTGTAACCAGTCGACATTGTCTCTTCCTCGGCGAATTTTAATCTGTTGGACCAAAGACAAGCGTTAGCGAGGAATAATAGTCATTTAACTATGTCTATATAGACTTCCTCTTGTACCTGTCGCGTGAATTTTATAATGCAAACACGTCCATATGTGTGAGTAATGAGTACCACACAACTGGATGCATGCACAGTCGTCAAATCTCAAGAAACTTGTAAATTCTTAACGTATAAAGCAGAAAGTGTTTGTCTGGCGCTTAAAAACTTTCAAATGGTAAACTCTGGGGCCACGAAATGTGTCCCAGATTATTATGCATAGCGAATCCAGATGATTGTGATTAATTTCACGGAAGATATAAATAATTTTTTTTTTTATAAAATTAGAATCCCAATTTCGGGCGAAGCTGAGTAGTAAAGCTAGTAATATGTATTCCCCAAAGAGGGGAATCCTCACCTCTTTTACAAGAAAATTGTTGTCCTTAAACATAAAAGAGTGTGGAGAATTTAATGATGAATGAAATCCTCACACAACTTCGTTAATCCTTACGCAGCAATCGCACCCAACTATACTTACACGCCAACCGCTCGTGCTGCTTATGAATACTTACATTTGCTAAAATTTGTGACACCCGACTGTTTTACGCATGTGCGGCACCCATCGCATGGAGCCGTGTGGCATGTGGCAAAAACGTTGAGTGTGTTATGCATATACCTTATGCATGCTGCAAAACGCAAGAACCGCGATCGACAGGCGGCGAGCGAGCTCGAGCGCCTCCCCGCTGTCGCGAACAGTTCGCGAGAACCGAACTTACTCGTTCCAGTGACGTACTCAGGATTTAATCTCTCGGGAGCCGAGTTGAACGGATACAAATATTTTTGAGAATTTATTTAATGCAATTTCATTCAATGCAAATTTAATAAAAATTCCCAAGGTGATTATACAAATTTATTTAAAGAATAAAATCCAGTTTTCTATTCTTTTTGCAAAGCCCCTTCTTTAGGGGGTGCGAGGGCCCCTTGGCCCCCCTCTGGGTGCGCCACTGACTCGTTCCATCTTTGGAGTCCCGCGGAACGCGGAACACTTTGGCGCCTTTGTCGCTTATTTGAAATCGTTTACAGTCTTGTTGACGTAAAATATTGTAAAATGGACAGTTGCCTCCCTGGCTTTTGAGAAAAAAATTGCTTATTTTTCAGAACTGATCTTTACTAAGTTTATACTAAAAAAGGGAATTTTCTAAAATTTCGGTTTTAAATTTTTAATTAAATTAACACTATAAAATAGGTTAAAAAAACCAAGAGGGGTACATTTTTCTTTACCATCATCCCAAAGCTCCCCCCCCCCCCCCCTCTCCTAGAAAAGAGTCTCCGGACGCCCTTGGGTAGAGCTACGAAAAGTGATGAGAAAACTAAATTGCGATATTCAATCATTGCCAGACAGTGGTTGCGTAATATGTATTCTCCATAATGTCAGCTCTTCTTAATTTCATTTTGATTTCGACGATGAATCGAGAAACCTTTAACCATCAAGCGATACAGAAAGATAGAAAAACACGGAAGGAGCAAAAGAGAAAAATTCTCCGGCACCTCTATCGAGGTCCTCTGCAAACCTGCAAAGTTTAAAGAAAATATCGGAAGTTTCGAGTTTCCGAAGTTTCGTTTATCTAGCACGGAGGAATATAAGAAAAAACGATATACATATATCCTATATTTATAAACTCCTTCCCCCCCTATCTAGCCCTGAAAACAGTCAGTGGCAGACTGCGCGAGGGAAGGGGTTAAACTTTAGCCTCGCGATCATTTGACGCGCATGCGCGGTAGCGACTGTATGATCACTGGACGGACGATCGCCAGTCTTCAATCGGTGATCTGTCACTCTCTTGTTATACTCCGTTTTTCCCCGTTTCTTCTCGTTCGATCCGGAAGCAGACGAGCCGCTCTCCCTTCGCCGTGAGTCCCTTAATCCCGAATCGAGCGCCGCGCCAGCCGAGCCCGCTACAAGTGGCCAATACCGCCGAGAACGGAGTGTAACGTAGAAACGAAAACAGGCGTGCGTATCTGTCGGGGCCCACGGACCTTACCATGACGACGGAGGAGAAGTTTCATGCGGCCGTTAATGTCATCAGGAGCTTGCCAAAGAATGGTAAATACCCCGGATAGGCCAGGGCCATCCGTCGCGCATCGTTTCGCAGAGGACGTCGATCCCTACCATTATATATCTCACCGCTGTCGCGGATCGACGACGACAAACGTTTCTTTTCTTCTCTTTACGAGGCACGGTCGTACATAACGCCGTACGCTGCTCCTCTGCTGTTCATTTATTTTCATTTCGGGGATTGTTTTTCTTCGCTCGGTGACTCGTCAGACCAGATTTTTTGTTCAATTAGCAGCACCTAAACTCGTCAGCATTCGCGATATTGCATGTCGGTGATCGAGAGGCATCCGCGTACAAAGTTCACGACTGACTTGGCAAACATTAGTCGGCAACGCTTTACTAAATACCCGCGATTATGCTCGCGGGATGCTACTTTAATTCAATGCACCGCGACGCTTCCTTTCTTTTTACGTCAGATTTACATCGTACGCGGAGCGTGCAGGATGTCGGAGTTAAGAATGTTAATGAGATGATTCGCACGGAGGGGGAACTAATTATTGACACTGATGTATATAGACGTTTTTACGGGCTTGTTTATGTTATATACATCATCGTGAATAAGCAATTTTTTTTTTTATCTACCTGCAACTTATCTCTGTACACGAAATTCCCGTATTACGATTTTCAGCATGCAAACGTGATAGCAGCAGTTTTAATAACGATCGAAGTAATAACGTGCTTTCAATTCTTTTTTACTATACGTAATTCGGATATGTGGCTTTTGCGCAAGGAATCCCGTTGCACAACTCAAGTGTTGCCTTTTGGCGTCGTACTAGGGTCAATGCGTCTGCTCGCTGTTATTAAATCCACAGACGTGGATAGGTACTTTCCATTTATTGTAAGCAAGCGTGTGAGTGTTCTCATTTCACTTTCTAACAGAGCGGGAATGGGTGGACTGCACTTTGTGTTTAAACCTAGAATGTTCCTTCTGGGTGATCACAAATACCTAGCCACGATTCTCAGAGATTCTACAGCTAATTAGTGCAACTCGTTATTCACGGGTGTATTTATGTAAAAGGATTGGGCAGAAATTTATCAACCGAAATAATGAAATGTTTATCATGATGTTTACTTGCTGTTTGACCCAAGGTCGCGCGATAAAAAGAGTTATCGCCAAACAACTGGTTCGTAGGGTAGTAAATAACACAAATTTTCTCCACTCGGAAGAAAATAAATTTCATTAAAAGCTATAAGCTTCGTTGGAAAATTGAAAGCGAATCTCTTACGTTTCAAGCTGAACTTCAAGGCGCTACTTAGTACCTTTTAACGTGTTTCAGGAGCGTATCAACCTAGCAATGAAGTTATGCTACGATTTTATTCGTACTACAAACAAGCGACGGAGGGGCCATGCCTACAGCCAAAGCCTGCTTTCTGGGAAGTAGTGAGGAAAGCAAAGTGGGACGCTTGGACACGTTTAGGCAACATGAGCAAAACAGAAGCCATGAACAATTACGTAGAAGAATTGAAAAAGGTTGATTCTCCGAGTGAATGTACCAGATATAAGTTAATATTTAAAGCTATTACTTAACATGGGCATTACAATTTCACAGATCGTGGAAACGATGTCTTATACGGACAAAGTAGCTACGTTCGTAGGCAGCTTGGACACATTCTACGAGAGCGTCCCAGCGGAAGACTTGGAACTACTTGTCGGGCCTGTTTTAGAACGCATGCGTTCGCAACCTAGTTCCCCGCTGTCTGGCTCGCCTTTGGGTAGGTATTTGTAAATATCAATACTATACGCGCTTTCCCTTTTGTTGGCATACTTGATATCTAATCGCGTGGCAAAGATATCTCTCACTCGTGATAAAACAGGAATTTAAAGCCAATTAAGGCTCTCGTATCAACCAGGTTCTATATTAAAGCAACCGAGCGAACGAAATTGAAACTTCGAGACATGTATCGATTGCTTTTCGTGTAGTATCGAGGGAAGCGTCACCGCACAGAGTTTGCAACATGAACCGACACATCGCCAGTAGCCTAGAAACTAGTCCAGCTAGCAGCAACAGTGCAAGTCCGTTGCCACCGGACACTGACGGCGAAGAAGAAGAGTTCATAGACACCGTCGAAGTAAGCTACCGGTACTATGAAAGCTGGTACAGTGTTGCACGATTGTTCGTTGGTTCCCCTTTGCGTGACCACGGTTGATCTTTTATCCGCAGTCTGCCCCGGAGCGAACACAGAAGGACGCGGCGAAAGCATCCTCCACTCAGAAAGTATCTAACGGCGTGAACGCCACCGCCGATGAAACTGGCGGGTCCGGTGCTTCGAAGGAGAATCCCGAGGAGGTGACCAACGAATACGCGAAGATGAATGGCTACGCGAAGGCGTTTACGGGCAGTAAACAGGATATTGGCAGGCAACGAACGAAGAAAGACGAGAAATCTAACGCGGAGTTTTTCAATCAAATTGCCGTAACTATGCAGAATCTGCAGAGAGACTTGGATAGAATAACAGCCAGAGTGCGCAGCTTGGAAGGCCAAGCGTTGCAAGCATTGGCGCCTCAAACAGTAAGCGTGATTCATGGTTTGATACATTCTATTCGATAGCATTTGCCGTTTAATCACTGGATGATACCTTGTTTCCAGAAGCGACCTACAACTTCGTCCCCGAAATGGTGGCCTTTACCAGAATGCTCACCGCGGTTGTTCGCTATACTAATACTTTGGCCTTTCGTAGCGCAATTTTTGATATCTGCCACGCGACGCTACCGCCAACGAAGACTGTGATTCAACTGTTACTGTTGCTTCGTTTGAATCGCATTCCATTACTTTATTGTTAGACGATGGTAAACGCAAACGGCGCAGAGATGTTTAGATGTCGACGTGTAGAGGCATTCCTCATGGATCACTATTCAAATTGTATATTCGGCGAGGATTGAAAAGCCCCGGGATCCTCATTAACCACTGGTCACGATCGTAGTGGAAACGGATAGCCGTGGACAAGTTCTGAATCTGTTCTGCAAGCTGCTCGCGCACGACCGTGCGCGCGACACTTTGTACAGAAAGATTTATTTATTTTAAGAGTCCGAAAGTGCTGGGCAGCGGTTCAATTAGTCTCTGCATGTTTGTATAATTGTTAAAAGCAGGTGAATTAATCCGGTATCTAAGGTGACTTATATGTATTATAAAATAGTTTATATGCATTCATATATTGTAATATAGAAGCAAAGATTATATGTGAATTTTATATCGCGAATTCAGGTTAAAGGTATAAAAACGGAATTTATTACAATGTGCAATCTTCTTCCCTTCAAGGGGGCAGCCCTATTTAGGACGCTAGGAATAAGGTGATTCTTAAGAATTTTTTCTAAGAAACTGTTCAGCGTGTCTTTTCCAAACTTTCAGGGTATTTTAGTTCGCATTCAAACAATCAAAATTAATTCTTTCGTTACAAAATGATCGGTAGAAATGGAGATATATGAACACGTTCGTAGAAATCCCTGAAATTAAAAAACCAAGGATTTTCTTATTTCTCGTATAATTACATTGGCGATTGACCTAAAAGATTTATGAATAAATTAAATCGAACAACTCTTTTTTTCATAAATACTACGAAATATCTTGGGGCAAAATCGTAACTTTTTCAAGTCCTAATAATTTGCCAACTTTTAATTTGCTTTTGTTAGGTACATCGGCAATGTAATTATACGAGAAATAAGAAAATCCTTGGTTTTTGATTTCGGGGAAGATTTGGGGGTTCCAACATAATCTCAAATTTGCAACTCCGGCGCGCGAGTCCCTACGAACGTGTGCATATATCTCCATTTCTACCGAACACTTTGTAACGAAAAAATGAACTTTTATTGTTTGAATGCGGACTAAAATACCCCGAAAGTTTGGAAAAGATTGACTTAACAGTTTCTTAGAAAAAAATCCCCAAGAATCACCTTATTCCTAGCGTCCTAAATAGAGCTCCCCCCTTAAAGGAACAGCGATCTATTCAGAACTGTACTATCGTTATTCTCTATTATACAGTGAAATCCCACCCTCTCCCCCCTAAATTCCCATATAATTTTAAACTGAAGATAGATGTATTATAAAGCCTATGTACAAACATTGTATAAAACCGTACGATTTTTAATTATACACTGTAACGATGCCTATCATTTGTAATTACTTTCCACGAATGATTAACCAGCGCAATTACCGAATGCGACACTACCGCGTGAAATTTGTACCGTTCCAATAAAATATCTCGAAACGTAACCTCGTGTGCTTTCTGTGTATGAATCTTCCATATCTTAAGAATTAGCCAGAAATTAATTTAACCGGGCCAACTATACAACAGGAGTAATTCTTAATTTCAACTTTATTACAGCTTTTATCATTATGCAGGGACGAAACTAGGTTGTAAGCGCCCGGAGCAAGAATTCCGTTTGACGCCACCCCCCTCAACATTTTACCACCCTGTATTGCCCACCTTAGAAGCTCGAGTCCAGACTTTACATATAAAAGGCATAATAAACGTATTTATTAATTGAATTCAAACATATTGCAGGTACCCTATTTAATTTGTTTGCTGTTTGATAACAAATCAATAAATTTTAATTCCTGTTTCATAAAATGTGTATCTCCTTTATTCCCAATGGAATAACGTGATGTATAAATTTGAACAAAGCCATTGATGTAGCTAGGCAGAAACACCCGCCGCCCCGCCTAGTTTCGTCACTGTCATCATGGGAAACATTACGATAATTTATTAAATGTCAGATAAAGCAAAAGGTTGCAGGAGTAATTAAGCTTTAATCATTGCAATTATGCATTAATTGAACTTATCACGGATCTAAAGTTCAAACCGGGGCAGATATAGTGCTTCAAGATAAAGTGTCTGACAAAAGATCGTCAAGATGAGTACCACTGTCCAGCTGAGTAACTCTGCGCCCCGCTGAGCTCCATGAGCTCGAGAATGGTAGAGAACCGAGACTGGCGAGGATAAAATGTCAGAAGGAATTTCGTAACGGTAGGATTTTCGAAGGCCTCTGGCAGCTTACTTTCGATCGCGATTCAACGCGCGTAATCTGCGACGATCAGTCGCGAGCGCAACATACGTCTCTCTGATAAAAGCATTCTGGGGCTGGCTGGCACGGTATTCCACAGGTTGCGGTAGCTCAGTGTCTTACTCGGTGTTCACGTGAAGCCTGGTCGTTAGAGGTCGGACAGCGCAAGGTAAACCGAAGGATTAGGAAACATGAAGACGAACCTGCTCACCGCGGTCCTGGCGTTCTCTGCTATCCATCTGTCAGACACACAGGACGCGGAGTTGGGAACCATCATCTTCGCGAATGTCGTGAGTTTTAAGCAATCCATCCTGAAATCAAAAGCATAACGAAGGATGTTAAATAATGCTTTCTTCGAATCGTATTCCAGCGGCAATTAAACGCTAGAGTTAGCTATGTAAATATTTCTTGGACCAGTAATCAACAGCATTTCCTGATCTGTTCCTTTTTTTAAACGGATACCCTTAGTTCCCTTACGCATTCTTTGTTCTACTCTACCACCTGTTTATAAGCATTTATCCCATTTGCAATTATGTATTATAGACGGTAATCGTCTTAATTTGTGCTTTGTAGTTGTATAGACACGGGGATAGGACGCCTGTGAGATCCTACCCCAATGATCCTTATAATAATGAAAGTATCTGGCCCGTTCCATATGGCCAACTAACGAACGTAAGTAGTAATTTATAGTTCTTGTAGTAGCGAGTAGAATATTTATTTCAATAACGTCTTGGCTCCTTTGTATTTTCGTTGCGTATGGTATTCATTCATATTCTGCTCAGAAAACGTTACGATATATTATTCGCTGATATACAATTTAGTTTTGATAGGAAACAACTTTTTACGAAACTGTTACATTAAGAGACATATTCAGGTTTTCCTTTTTATATCTTAGGAATTTCTTTTCAATCGTGGAATTACTTAAATGCCCATTAATGTGTTTATTATATTGTATATAGCTTGGGAAACACCAACACATAATGCTTGGTCGTTGGCTCCGCAAGCGCTATTCGCACCTTCTAAGTGACCTGTATTCTCCGTACGATATCTATGTCCAAAGTACAGATGTAGATCGTACTTTAATGTCAGCAGAATCGCACCTTGCTGGCCTATATCCACCATACGGTAATCAAGTATGGGACAGTATTAAGTGGATGCCTATCCCGGTACATACTATTCCTGAAGATATGGACAATGTATTAGCCGCTTCGAAATACTGTCCCAGATACAACTACGAGCGGGAGAATGTTTTGAACTCCCCGGAAATGAAACGCATAGATAAAGAGAACGAGAAGCTGTGCAAGTATTTAACGAAGATGTCAGGGAATAAAATTTCATCTCTGGAATCCATATTGCGGCTTTACGATACGTTATTCATCGAGGTGAAATCATGGCGTTTATGTTCCCTGTTAAATTTTACTGGTCTAGCGAATCTGAGCAACATTAGCATTCTTTACAGGCTCTTTATAACAAAACTTTACCCGAGTGGACAAAGCCGGTCTTTCCCGACAAAATGAAACCCCTTGCTATAAAAAGTTTAATGATCGACGCGTACAATAAAATACTTCAGAGATTAAAATCAGGCGAGTACTATTCGCTATCCGATGCGTTTAATCCCTGCGTATGTGGTGTGTCTATAATCTTGAAACTTAATAGGATTGCTAATCGGAGAGATGGTTGATCATATGGAGAAGAAGTCCAAGAATGCCTTGGTGCCGGATAGGAAAGTGTGGATGTACAGTGCCCACGATTTGACCATAGCCAATTTATTCATGACGTTGAATGTGTTTGACCCGCACTGCCCGCCGTACGCAGCTACTGTTCTCGTTGAGCTACGAGTGAATTTGAAAAATCAGTATTTCGTGACGGTAAGGGTCTATGATATTTTCAACACAAAGTTACGGTATAAGCGGTCATATATGTTTCGCAGGTTTCTTACAAAAACACTAGCGGGGAACCGCTACTTCTAACTCTACCCGGCTGTATCGCATTGTGCCCTTTAAATCAATTTATTGCATTAACGAAAGACATTGTACCTGAGAATTGGGAGAAAGAATGCGCGATGGAGCGCGACGAATTTGGATATAATATTAACACGACTGCAGTTATTGGTAAATATCTACAGTGATGTGAATTCCACTTCCGCATTATAAAAAAACTCCGTGTGATAAAATAATCGATACTTTTCTTTCAGCGATACTGACGTCGTCGATACTAATGTTGGTCGTGTTAGTTTTATCCATAATTGGCTTTATTTATTGGCATTATAAACGGGAGCATAATCAGTATTACTTGCAACTAACGACGGATCCCATATAATGGATATACTATTAATCAAAGCAACATATTACTCCTATTATAATGAAATCGGTGTCTTCGTATTTAAGTGACTAGGGACGTTAGGACGGACGACAGGATTCATATCTAATTTTACACAGTTGAAAGAACAAGCTATCGACACAAAGGCTGATACAATTTTGCATCAAGTACTTTAAAAATTTTTAGACATTTGTACTTTTTTATTAACGACAAGACACTTCAGTTCATACGTAAAATGAGTAATCAGGCAATTGTAGGACGGGAATGAAATAAATGTTGGCGTCGACGTGTTTTTTGAGTGGCCGCAAGGGTAAAAGCCTCGCGCTTTTGCCCTCGAGGATTTTATGATAAGGACTTAGGCTGCGCGAGGTCTTCGGAGGGCGAATGAGACGAGTCCTCGCGACAGGCGATGGCTGGTGACCACGTCGGGTCACCCAGCTATCGGGTGCCGAAGAGTTGATTAATTTCAGTTTGAATGAAGAAGGAAGCTTAGAGATAGCAAGCGACTCGACGCCGCATTGCCGAAGAGTAGGGATTCCGTTCCTTGAGGATCTGGCCACGGAATGGAGAAGGCGAGGATGCCTTCTGGTATAGTGTAGTATAATACCCAGAAGGGACATAGCGAGGTCGCAAAAGCTGCGAGAGTCCCAAAGTTTACAGCTTCGCGATGTGACATTTGTTTCGGGGAGGTAAAATTCCCGGTCTTCTTCCGAAACCTCGAAGCTGTGAACTTTGGGACTCCCGCTATATCCCCTCTTAGTACTGTACCCCAGAACCTCGGAATTCGGCGGTGGTTTCTAAAATATTTCTAACATACAATAGAAGTAATGTCCTGTATCGAATATCTAGTGTCCGTATGTATACTGTGAAATGTTTGAAACAAGGCTGTTTTGTAATAACTTTCGTAACGGCTTTTTAAGGACTCGGCGAGATGGTATTAGATTCCTAATCATTTTTTGTGATCGCAAAGTGCTATGTTACTTCGATTGATTTTTCAATAACAGCGTACGATAAAACTGTCTGTGATGAGGCGCGAAATAGCTCGCCAATTGTTACTATTTATTAACGATGGTAATCGGTAACAAGAGACGAAGGAGTTGATAAAAATTGAACTCGGCGATCGCGCTGGTGCGCCGGCGGGATAAAATTTTACGAATCTTGCGCGGCGACCGCGTCGCTCTACATTGATTAACTCAGGGTGAAATATTATTTATTCTACTTACTATACAACTAAAAGCATTACTTCCTACGCGTTAATTAATGGTTTCAATCAAGTTCTATCTCGTTCCTACGAAATACTGCAATTCGATCTGTGTACCTACATTGCACGATATCAGCAAAATTTCAGATAATCAGTGCCATGAAATATATCTTATCTGCGATATTTCAGAGAATGTCTAGTCATGTGTTCAGTTACAGAGGCTCCGAAAACGTTTACCAACACACGGTGTGCTAAGTGATTCCCATGGTTACCCTTTTCAGATATTCACACGTGGACACGCTTGTCAGACGATAAAGTTTAAACAAAAGATACGCGCAGAGATAAATTTAACGAAGTAAGGAAAACACTAAGTACCGAGAGTCGAAGATAATAAAAGATTACTTTTCACTTGACTCTTCAGTTAGCCCGAGAAACTTTCTTCCGAGAAACTGGACCATTCTACTGCTATTATATCTTAATTGCTTAACATCGAAATGATTGTACAGATATACATGTATCCTACTCGAAATATTTTTGTGATATTTAGGAGTGAATAAAATGCATAGTACAAGAACTACATTGTATGTACCGGTCAAAACGAAACTTTGTCACCTCACGATACCTGTGTATATCTCCGCGGAACAGTCCTTCACGGCGCAGCGGTCGAAAGCAGACTGACTCACTGTTCCGTTTTGTGTACACTTCACGCGGGATATTGCTCGCCCTTCAAGGTCTTCGTTTTTTTGTTTCCCGATATTACAGCGGGCAAGAAAATTATTTGTACAGTTTTTTTTTCGTGATAATAACTACGCGAAGGAATAGCACATACGTCTGACCTCAAATAATGCAATAAAGTTTCTTTAAATCCAAGGCAGATGTAATATTTCACGTCTTACTCGTACCGTGTTTCTGAGTCCTCTTCTTGGCGGGAAAAAAGGTAATCTACGTTCGAATTCAAATAAGGCGCTGCACGCGTCGCAATATCGCAGTGCCGTATATTCGAGTTGCCTTCGTGTAATTAATTGTATTCTGTAGGAGCTTCTTTTTAGTTCTTCGAGTTCTTTTATTTAACAATTCAATATGTACAAACACACTTAAACTTGTACCATTAGCATGATATGTCGATGTTAAAGCTTCATGATCCAGTGATGTTTAGGTGCACGATTTTGTTGCGCGACAATTTTAACTTTAGCAAAATTTCAATGCTGTACAGTGCTAATAGTCGTAATAAAATGCGAATTATGGGTATTGTACATTGTTTACAAGGTTTTATATACAATTTAGCATGGACCGATTGTTGTACTAGTAGTCTGGGATTGTGTTGAAACTCCCAGTGCTGTTCTCTTGGATGTTAAATGCTGGATTCTCTCTGAAATCATTACGATACGAATTAAATTCATGTATCTGATTGGAAAGGAATGTTGAATCTGGAAATACATAAGAATTTCTCAGAGATTGCAATAGCGATCGATATATGCTTGGCGTAGAATCTAGAAATAAGAGTCTAAGTGGCAATGGTGCGAAGGGTCGTGTAAGAATTCTTACCTTTGTTAGAAAATTTTGAAAATGATGTTAGCGTTGCGGGTCCACCCTTTTATCGGTTAAGTAAAATGTACATGCAATGGAAATATTATTGGTTAGTTACTGCGAAAGTAAAATAAATTGGCAACTTAAGGCCTATGACAAATATAATCAGCGCATGGTAGACAGAAAGCGACTGACAAATAAATAACAAATGGGTGTAATACGCGCAAGCGATTCCCATCTATGATAATTAATGATAACAGTTTGCCGCGATCTTAGGCAAGATTTAATAGCTTAATTTTTCGGCCGATCAAAGTAGAATGACCCCTTAACAGCACAAACTGCTTCCTCGTGCGTATAAATATTTCGCTCTATTGAACAAGAGGCACTTAATTACATTAATGAGCGAATTAAGATTTACTTTTAGCAGAATTTGAGAAACTTTTACTGTAAATTATAAATTATCAGTTTTCATCAGTCTTCTGATGAACTTGTAATACAACACTTTGCGCTAACTACTATTAGCGAATTTCTCCTATGTAATGAAACTGAAAAGATTGTCTGCGAATAAAATTGTTCGATATTCAAATAATTTCATATTATTAGTATAAAGTATTACAAAAACATTTCATATACGAAAAGAGGATCGTTAAGTAATAGTAGATGATTTTAATACTTGTACATACCATATGCGACGTTACGTTGATGTCGGATGATGTTGCGATTGTTTTAAAATTGACAGAGTTTCTGTGCTTAAGGGAAGGCAGCTTGCTTAACATGAGGCTAACTTGATTATGTACTTAATGATGTTTCTGACACATTGAAGAAACTATAGGTGAGAAAGGAATAATTCGAAATCTTAACTATATTAGTTTGCTCGATGCCTATAATATACTATACACTTAAATAGCAGTAAGAAGTAATGTGAACATAAACGAGTATATTCTATGAAAGTGATTTAATATAATTATGAGATGACGTGATAAATATATTAATTTACTTTGACCTCCTATTTATTTTCCTCCTCCAGAAATTTAAGTATAAATCTATCGCACACTTGATAAACAGTAACAGCACACACAGAATTATTAAGAGTAACAGAAAAGACAGAAAACAACGACACAATCAACTTCTCTCCTGCACGTATGTTAGTATTTATTATAAAATGTATACAATGTTAATAAAGCATACATATCCACAAATATCTTCAGCTTGAGACTTGCGTCATATTCAATGAGTATGTCTTAAAATCCAAAAGACACACACACACACACACACACATAAACGAGGCAGACACAAATGTACGTGCAAAAGTAAGCTCATGAATTCCATATGTATACGTTGAATATAATACACTCCTCACATTAATTAAAGCATCACCTCTAGGACCCCGAAAATAGGTGCAAGTTCACATGGTCATTACTCCGGAAAAATAGTCATATCGATAATTTGAAAATATGGTTTGAAAGCGTGGAATCCCTACTTGGACTTTAAAGTTACTTTCTATGAACCCTTTAGTGCCCCCACCTAGATCCCGTTGAAGGAAAAATATCCCTTTTTTATGGTAAAAAATTTCCCGAATTTATATACTTTTATGGAAAAAAAATTTTAGTGGTTAAAATGCATAAAACCAATGAATACAGGGTTCAGGTAGGTCCAGCTTTCTTCAGCGAATAAAACTACGCTAAACATGTTCTACTTAAACCGTTGCAAACAGCGAATTGTGACTGCAAACGGCAGAAAAAAAGGAAATTATCATGTATGATACGTTTGGCGCTGAAGGATTAAAATTGATTATTACTCCGATAACAGAAACAGTGCTTGTTCGTTGTTGCCTGATAATCACAATACACCAGCAAAGACAGAATTTAGAAGCGCAACAGAAATTAGTAACACATGCACGTGATTACAACATTTTTAGAAAGTATACGAGTAATATAAATGTTACATAAACGGTATTCCCATTACGCGTATCAAACGAGTCTCAAGGAATTGAAAGGATGGTCACGATTTATATAAAAGTAATTGATTAATTTATGCTACTGTACGCTGCGTACCATGAACTCTTGCACAGAGCGCACACTCTTGTGTAACATAACGCTACACTGTTAATAACAATTCTTACAACACGTATTATTAGCAAAACAATATTTCTCTTTTAGTATCTATGTAACAGATATCGTAAAACTATCTACCTAAATTAGGTAACACATTCGTGGAATGCGTTCAAAATATACGGAGTTCTTACCTTGCGTATATTGTGGGGTTCGATAGTCCAAGCGTTGTACTTACAGGGGTGCCGATGTATTTACTGACAATCTGCGGCAGAGATAAGCGATAAAGTTATTCGTAACAATGGTGATCAATGTTCATATCACAATCTGATACGCACCCAGTGATCTCCAAGAGAAGTCGCGCCCATACTCACAGCCATATGGATCGTTAGATAAAGGCAGAATAGAAGGTATAAGATGGAATATATAGAAATCGCAAGTATCACAGCCCAATGGTGCGGTAAATCATCCTGTACAGTATTTATCACAAAATATATATTTATAGTTATTACCACCGCTGACAATGCAGTCGTAACAATTTTATTCGCTCTGAAATTCAAAAGTAGATGTTAGATACCATAGGAATAGGTATAAAAGGTATAAAAATGTTTACATACATCCCGTTCCGGAATTCGCCCATTATGTGGGGGCTGCTGGTAAAGGCTATCGTCGGCAAGGTGGCGAAAGGTAACTGAAGGGTCATTATAGCGTTTAAGATATCGTTCATCCCAGTCAAATTATCTATATCGCTGAAAAATGCTACGAAGAAGGTGGGGATTATAGCGATCATTCTCGTAAAAAGAACTCGCTTCCAGCGAGCCCATTGAAGATTCAAGAAACCCTCCATTGCAAACTGCCCGGCGTACGTTCCAGTCATCGTCGAAGATTGGCCAGCAGCAAAGATACCTACAGCCCAAATGTACATTGCTGCCGCGCCGAAGGCACAGCCGAGGAATATGCCACCTTTATTAAGGTCCATCGAAATGGTCGAATTGTCTTTCTGCGATCAATAGAATTCAATTAGCTAGAATCGCAGGTTTTGTATAACTAAGAGTAGATCAGCGTTATTTTGTCACTTACTGGAAACGTTTCCATTCCTATGGTATAGTTACTAGCTTCGCACACTTCGTACTAAAACATGATGAACTTTAGTACATCTAAATATAATAGAAATACTTTAACATTTGGTTTACAATTGATAATTATTTGATATACTTACAACGTCAAGGCTGGTTTTATTATACAGACCGTGCGCAAAGACTGCCACGACAAATACATTAATCACAAACGAAACCAGCAGCGCGATGCAAGCCTCGACGAAATAATACATATTTGCTTCTCTTACTTTCTGCGGTTCTCTGCGGTCGATATCTCTCGACTGAAAATTAGGAGAGTTTATAGCGAAGCCTTCGTTCCGGCGAGATATTAACAATTTAAAACAACAGAATGCCTACTTCCTCCAACTCGTGGAAAAGACATTACTTATACTCTCTGCTTGTTCCTTACTTTAACAAGAGCACTGTGCAGGTATAAGTTGTGCGGCATTATCACTGCGCCGACAATCCCTACAGCTTGTAACAACATATTCCTGTCGTAGTCCTTATACCAGGGTATAAACATGCCCTGTATTACTTCGTTTTGCGGAGGAGCAGAAACGACATACTGAAACATTGGAAAGCGTACAGACACGGTGAAGATATTCTTCCTTCTGTCGTAATAATGTATATAATTTACCTCGTAACCGAACGTAACAGCCATTATCGTAATGAGTACTCCAAAGAAGAGCTCCAACTTTCTCAAACCGTATTTGTCTAATAATAAAAACGTGAAAGTGTCGATTATCGTGATCAGTACTCCACCCCATATAGGAATTCTGAAATACAATACGCGATATGCATGAAAAGCGATGTCAAGGGTACATTGAACGTTTAATCGAACGAGTATGCTATCTAGAAATCAACGCAGACTGTATCTAACAAACGAACAATGAATTTCGCAGGAAGTGTTAACAAACGATAGGTGTATCTTATCTACGTTAAAACATTTGATGACGTTACTTAGAAGACCTTAGGGAATATCCCGAAGCCGGAGATTCAACAAATTCTGAAACTTTGTGAATATGTAGAGGATTTCCTCCTGATTACAACGCAATTTTTGATTGCTGCCCAAATTCACTCGAAGGGTGTCAAATTAACCACTGAAAATTCAGCTATTTTCCGATTTTCTGTTATAACTCGCGAACTGTGATAGAACAAAAATTTTCAAGACAAAAGTTACTTCTTTTAATTAGATCTATTAGATCTATCATTTGGCAAAAAAAATTATTTTACTGTTCACGAGTTATCACACAACATTGGAAAATAACCAGATTTTCAGTTTCAACATTGCGTTGTAATCAGGAGGAAATCCCCTACATATTCACAAAGATTCAAATTTTTTAAAATCTCCGGGTTCGGGATGTTCCCTTATGAGAAATTTATCAAACGCTTACGCTTTGTTTGTTAATAGAGATAGAGCGATGGCTGTTCCTATAACTTCTTGCATATCGCTTCCAATTATAGCTATTTCCATCATTATCCATAAAATCAGTCTAGGCACTTTCTTGTATTGTCTATAACACATTTCCGCCAAGTGCAAGCCCGTTACTACGCCGAGCCTCGCGCTCAGCCTCTGCATAATAAGGCCCAGAATCGTTGCGCTTAATAATACCCATAGTAACTGAAAGAAGCATAAACACATTGAGACGAAAGGGAAATAGGAATAACAACGGTTTGTCGGGCGAAAGCGCTGCGTTAGAAGTTACCTTGTATTTGGCGGCTACTCCGGATTGCAAGTCGGATTCTATATTACCAGGGTCCAGGTACGCTATAGACATTAAAAATCCGGGGCCGGTGAAGGCCCACAATTTTCTAAAACTAAAGAAACCCTGCAAAGGAAATATTTCGTAGCAATGAAGACCTCTCAATTTCTTCCTTTCTAAACCTCATCGACTTAGCTCAATTACATTTTCCGTTTTCGGTACAGGGATCTTCTCGTCGGCGAAGTACGCTTGATTATTATTGGGCGTCAGGGAGGTGCTTTCCGTCGCTTTGCCATTGTTATACGCTTCCTGCTCGCGTTGCTGCGACACCGTTGTGATCGTTGAATCATTCGTAGGTTCTATAATGTAGCTGTTCTGCATGATATATTGATAAGATGCGTCTGAAATCAGAGCAGCAGTTAAGAGCGCGCCTCCGAGCAAGCGATCCTTGATAAACGCACAAAAGAAATGTAAATTAACCGTAGGTGAGACGATTGTCAAAAGGAAGCTATGGTAAACAGATGACACGTTAAAACGGCACTTACTGCAATTACATCGACATACACGAAGTCACTCGACCGTAACGATACGAGAAAGAACCAGATACTTGGATATTAGTCATGCAACGGGTTGTTGACCACTTAGGCGCGTATAAGTAAGCGATCCCGATTAAATGGCCATTTTTTCGATAAGTGGAAGAAGCTCCTCTGGTGAACACAGAAAATTCGTCGGGTGTTACTTTAAAGCAGGATTACGGAACGGCGCAACTTAAACGGAACGAAAAAATGAAGCACGACTCGAGGAAAGACCGCACCGAACGGAACGACGGCCACGAACGGACTGACACACACGAGACACGAGACGCACATTGGCACAACCAGGCATCCTCCTTGGAGCTTCTCCCTCCGCTGCGTCTATTGCCTAATTACTCGCGGGGATGCCCGAAGTTGCTCGTAGGAATCGCAAGTGCATGCTGCGGCATTCGTGCACGGAGATGCGCTCGAACGTGGCGTTTTCGGAATGATAAATTGCGATCAACGTCACGGGATATCCCGCGGAATTACGACTTGCAACGGAATAGAGGAATTTAACCCTATCTGCGCGTGTGATTCCGTTCGGAATCATTCACTTAGTCAACGTTCGTAGCTCGCGCTATCAGCCTAGATATTCCATATGGCTGCATATGGCATCGCGAATTTTGTTTCGCTTGCCCGGAGAAAGCCAGGAGCCGAAAGGGCGGGATAACCCTCGCGCGAGATCTCTCGTTATCGCGAGTATCGATAGCGAGTTATATGTGGCGTCTCGCCGCGATCTAGGGCTTCGGCGAGTTCATATCAAAGGTCAATCGATTCTTTCCTCGTTGATTTGGCAAATTGTCATCTTCGGTCGGAACTCTTAGTATCGCCGAACAATTAAGAAGCTTCGCGAGCCAAACCAATATATGTTATTGGTGTATTTTAAACTTTGTCGTCTGGACCACCGTAGATGGGTAAACAAACTTTGGGAATTGAGAAATTTATGAGCTTGAGGTCTGGGTTAGGTATGAAACTCATTCTAAGATACAGAAATTCATAAACGTTCTGTTCGAAACAGAGCGAAGAATCATATCGATATAACTCGTATCTAACTATTGTACAGTATAAGCATTGTATCATTGTGGAAATTTAATTTTAAACGCGTTCGACACGTCTCTGTCTGCATTAATGATTTAATGTCTGCCGTATGTAAATAACGGAAATGGGAGGTCAGTTTAATCAAGAGCAACTGATAAAGAAGGAAATTATGCTAGCAATAAGTCAATGAATACTGTAAAGGTTTCAGCCACTGTCAACGACACGATAAAAATTCATTTAAATGCCCGGTAGTTACGTAAGTAAATATCGGAGGATCGATCGACTACAACTAGATTAGTTTTTGTGCATCTTACTCGGGCACTTTAACTGTAATAGATTCTACAGAAAGCTTCTTAGAAAAGAGGATCTTTCGATGGAAAACAGTTCTAGTTCAGCGTTTCCCGAGTTACTCCCGCGAAATATAATTAAATTTAAATATTAGAAGTACGTCGCAATCGTCCAACGAGAAACATACACCTCACTGCAAACAGGGTCAGATAAAAAAGTTGCAAAGGCGATCTTCACTATTTTCTTCGCTATTCCGACCAACTGCAATTTTTGTCGAAATGCCGAAACACGTCAACCAGTAAACTAATCCTTATAGTTTCTCAAAAAACACTCAAGTCGTTTGGACCAATTTTAAAAAAGGTATTCTGTTTCAAAAGCGTCCCAATACCCTTGCCAGGCACTGTAAATAAAATTCCCTAATCGGCTCAAATTGGGAACGTGGAATTCTGCGTATAAATGCAAAGAATAAATACGAAACTTCTATTTCCTTTCTATTCTACCGTGCGTGTGCGACGCAAAGCCCTTATTACTACATACGAAAAGCAACAGATCCAAGCCTGACATAATTCCATTTAACATTGAGGACAGTTTCATGTAAATATTTAAAGCAGATATCGAGGGGGGAATGTTTATTTCCTCCTCTGTACAAGATATACGCGTTACCAGTCATCGAGCATTAACGAGGAATTATATAATCCGCGTGGAACATAATTGCTCCTACGAGTTGTTGCAATATAATTGCTTCGGGGATGATTTCCTTGATGAGCGTCCCATCAATTATTGGCTTTCCTCGTGCAAACATAAATTTCTAAATGGACCCCATAAAGCGCTACACAAATCGCTCCCAGTGCCAACAATTATTTAAAGTATTCCGAAACGATCTATGATGAATCATCGCGGTAATTCCACCGAACACGGAAAACCAAGTGCAACGGCATTGTAAAAATGGTAAAAAATTGTCATCGATCATTTCTAATGTTTCTATGGCCTTAACGACCTGGACCATCGTTTATGATGAAATTACGAAGAAGTTTTATCTGCTAGCTAGTTCCAAAGGTCCGCGTTGCTGTGGTTTATTCAACGATACGCTTGGAAATGCTGCTGAAAAGATGAATAAAGAGGCATTAAGGAGAACCGTGGTACATATTGAAGAAGGAAGATTTTCGCGGAACGAAAATATAATTCATTGTTTCCTCGCTGGAGAATTATGAAAAATGGCATAAGTCGTTATTTTCTTTGTTTTGAGATATTTAGATTTTTGCGGTTAAGTAATTCAATTTTTTCTTTAGATTTTTTGTAACTGTGGGTTCGAAGCTAATTTTTGAATTCTAGAAATTCGAGTCCGAAAGTTTGTAAGGCTTCGAAACTCTCGGGACTATCGGAACTTGAAGCTCTTGAAACTTGAAGTTACTTTAAGAACTGAAGTGAACAAAATTTTTTGCATAAGATGAAACTATAGAAATGCTTAAAATAAACGATTCATTGATTTTATACTTTTTCTTATCTGGCTTTCGAGAGACTCGAATCACGGAAAACGTGCAAAGTCTAGAATTCTCGAAACTTGAAGCTTTCTTAGCTTTCTAATTTTACAAATTTTTAAAAACCATCACTGATTTCTGGTGTGTAGAGTGATCGACCAAGCATGTGGATTGTTGATAAGAGTTCCTGGGCATTATTCGAATAAATTTTCATTCGCATAAATTTTTACTCGGAATAAAAATTTATTCGAATAATACAAATTTATTCAGAATAAAAATTTAGGCGATCAAAATTTATTTGAATAATGCCCAAATCTGATACCTATAGGTCACTTATAGTGGCCGATAGAAAGTGAAAGAAGGGGATGAGGAAGATTAAGCCGCGAAGAATTTAGCACGATACTTAGGGTCGTCAGTAAAAGACTTAAGAGCGATTTATGTTGCTCCACCTTCTAGCATACGCGTTCAAATATATGTCCCCGCAAAATATTTCACGAAAATATCTCGATGGGTACCCAATTGTTTCACCCTGCAACGCTCGACGCAGCCTTATCTTAATATAAAATTTAAATATTAAAAAGATGTGCAAACATATAGATCCCATAGTAGATCGAAGCTCTGACGGATCCCACGATCAAACATTACAACGTAATCCCGAGGTTTGTTTTTACTGGAGAAGTAATCTCCAGGTTAACAAATAACACTGATGGCGCAGATAATGGAAACACGACTGAAGCGTTTAGTAAAAGCACGTCAAGGCTTAATCTAATCTAAGTTAATTATTGGAGACATAGTCGTTACGCTACTGTGTGATGATTTTATCTATTAAATAAATCTTATCAGCATACGTGACTTACCTATAGAGGGCCGGGCTGGCCATTATAGTAGCCATTGAAAATTTTGAAATGGTAACTTTAGTGGAACAAAGGGTTTTTGATATCGCTAATCACGATTCGATTCTAAGGTCAGAGTATCGAAATTTTACACAGAAACAGTGTTGCTGAATTTCAATGAAAAAATCCCGGCCCTCTAAAGGTTAAGGGACGTGGATTCTAATACCTTGAAAATCGGAATTTGCAGCCATTTGGATTAACAATAAGAAGACGTTGCGAAACTAGGGGACATATTCTCGATAATTGGATTTACGGTTGCCGGAACTCGCGGTGAAAAGGAATTTTCTTCCGCCTTGCACATGGAATGCTTCCATGGCTATTTTACTTTCGTTTCCTCTAGAAAAAATGGAATTGTGAAAAGGGGCATAGAAAGGATAATTAATGCAATTAAGGCGATTTTTTTAGTTCGCTCTTTGAAAAGTGCTTCACGCGCTAAGGAATTTAATTATGAGAAAAACATATTCTCAAGTAACGCGCGTGACTCAGAAATTCGTCACCTTGCAAAAGACAAAGATCGTTTCACGCATCGAAATGTGTCTGCCAGCGAGGACAACGTATTTTTTTCTTACATTTTCTCGAATAAAGTAAAGGCTTTGAAACTGCTTAAAAGAATCGCGGTTGAATAATCGAAAACGATTCATTAAGAGACAATGTAATAGTGTAGGTAAGTCAAATCCCTTTTGCGCTATAAAAGCATGTTCCTCATCCAACACTACTTCTCAAGATTCTTTAATAGCGAATTCGGTATCTCGCACTGACTCTGTGCTGATGCCAGAAAATGAGTTGAATTAGTTGTTTCTGATAGAGATGAAGATAGCTTTATAAGAATCAACCAATCCAAGTCATTTTCTGGTACCAGCACAGGGTCAGTGCGAGATACCGAATTCGCTCTAAAATTCACCGAAGATCCAAGCGATAAACCTTGCCTTTAACTCTTCACTTCTTTCGATCGATATATTCGCAGTTCTGTTTGAACACCTGTGTTCATACGCGAAGGAGACGGTAGGAAGAGCACGTAGGTCGTAGAACATAATTAAAAAATGAATGTCAATCTTCAATACCAACAAAGGGAATACACGCGACGAATTATCTGGAGGCGTTGATATCGCGCGCTCGAAGATGGCGCGTAAGGCTAACCTGCGTTACTGTAGCCTTCGAAAGAGAACCGCACGAATTGGTATAATAAAAAAGCAGCCAGAAACGAACATATTACCCTTGCACTCGCCAGGAAGCATAGCCCGTTCGAATTAAGAGCGATGCACTGAGAAGTCCGCGTTCGAAACATTTGACTAGCATATTCCCTGAATGTCGAGTGCCGATCGGGATATCTCACTAATTTAGGGCCCAGGCTCGTGCACGTCGCTGGTCAGGTTCGATGCAGATCTTTTTCTAATGCAATTACTCCGTACGTGACAATGTAAGATCGCGTATGAGTCAGGGCGTGGTAGAGCTTGTCGGCGAATAAACTCGGTCCTTCGGCTGTGGACGGTGACAGTAGCATCGAAATTCGCTGGCGGGGTGGATCCTGCGTATCGAAACTCGTCGATGACATTCTTTTACGTTCCTAATTAACGAACATTCAAACCGCTTCTCGGCTGCTGTCTGAATGTAGTGATCGTGGGTGCGGAAGAGGGCCACGGTCGGCTCCGAAAAGTCACCGCAAAGGAATTTCCGAAGTGATAAGGGGATTTATGAGTCAGCCATTCGGTCCTGACACGGCACACTCACGTGAACATATTTGACGGATTCTCGTTGCGAAAAAGTCTCTCGCTTCGGTCTCGATAGCCTCGCGGGCCAAGGTTTTTAAAGGACGATTCGTTTCGCCAACTTACCAGGTGAGTTAAGGAGCTTTCTCAGTGGAATCACCTCCATTCTGGTAGGAGCAGATGATGTATACTTTTACTTCACAGACATAATATCCGACTGGTGATAATTCCCTGTGATAATGCTCCCAGTATCACAGATTCTATTACATCGTCGCTGCTGCCCGTTTTACGGATAATCCGCTCCACTCAAGTTTCTCGCGTTCGTTTAGTTCGGAGCAGGATGATGTACGATGGTATTGTTTGCAGGAAAATGTCTAATGTCAGTAATTTGGAGCAACAAATTGCTAGTTTACAAATCAACCACGGGGATGGCGTCAAGACTGTGAAGCCCGGCAAGAAGGTGGGGCCGGCTGTGCCGCCGAAACCGAAAAAATCCCAGCCTCAGGTCAGTAAATCGTGCACGGGCGACGGGAAGCTTGATCGTTCGTCTGCTAACTATGTCTTATGTTCCTTTCACATGTCTGTTCCATTGTAATATGGACATGTCAATGGTAAAATTGACGAGAATTAGGATATAGCGATTAGTGTCTTTTAAGTAGAAAGATTGATTTTATGTTGTCCTTTCAGATACCGCAAAGTTACACCGTGAAGGCTGCGACCGCGCCTTCGTACAGTACGGTGCTGAATAATTCCGGAGCTAACGAGAAGCCGTCGAATTTATACGTAAATTCCCCTTCGCCTTACGTGCCTCTGAATATAGAGAAGAATGACTTCGCCCTGTCGGCCTCTAGAAATGGGAAAGACGCATCGACGGTCTACCAGAACAACGATAACTTCTTCGTACGCCAAGCGGAGGAGAAGTTCGAGCCGAAGTATGGATACGATGAGAAGAATTACTATTCCAACATTGGGAATATGCCCGCCGCCCAGGTTCCAGTCGAAGATCACTTGAGATCAGCGAGGAATGTTGTGTACAGCAACATAGATCCTCCAGCATCGATGCCAGTTAAAAGCAGTGGCAAGATGGAGAAGGATATAATCTATAGCAATATTCAGTGGAACTCTAAGCCGGAGAATACGTATAGCAACATTCCTGCCTCTCATGGTAATCACTCGAGATATCCTTTGATATACTCTGGCAGGTGAAAGAAAGTTTACAACCTGCATAACGTTGCTCTGAGCTATAAACGTTTGAAGATCGCAGAATAAGGGCGACAATCGCTGATTTCGGGAATTTCGCGATTTTAAGCGTTTCAAGCATTACTTTGTGATCTTTAGACTTTTATAGCTCAGAGCAACGTTCACCGAGTTTTATGAAATTGGTTTAAAAGACTACCTTTCGTCCACCGCTGTAATTTCGCTGCTCTATCTACTAATCCAATTAATCGTTGTATCACAGATGACTTACCGCCACCGCCGGAACCTTCGGAGTACGTTCCCTGCGTGCCGAGTAGTTCTTTCCCGCCGCCGCCGGAAGAACTGCCGCCTCCGCCGAGTCCTGTTTCGTCCAGCTATAGCGAATTAAGACATGCCACTTATCAAACCGATTTCCCTCCGGACAATTACCCGAACGATATCTACGGGCCGAGCTCTCAGTCCAGCTCAACGTATGAATCTATATACGAACCAATAAATCCAAGACCACCTTCTCAATTGTCTTGCAATTACTCCATGTACTCTGGCTACGGGTCCGCTACATCGACTCAGCCACAGGGGAAAGTATCTCCAGTGAAGGAGGTAGGTCGAAGTTCAACTATTCAACTATTCCTCCGAGTCTCTTGCCTCTGAGAAGCATCTCTTCAACGAGCTGCTTCTTCTTTCGCGGTCACGCTTTACTCCCAGATTTACAAGGCCTTTCTGTTTCAAGGTGGACGTTCTGACGGACCTACTAGTCCAAGGAATGGAAGACAATGCCGAGGACGCCGATATATACGGGATCTGCGCGCAGTGCGGCCGGAAAGTCGAGGGCGAAGGCACCGGCTGCTCCGCGATGGACAAGGTGTTTCACATCGATTGCTTCTGCTGTTACGTTTGCAAGGTGAACCTGCAGGGTAAACCGTTCTATTCGTTAGAGAGCAAACCGTACTGCGAGGAGGACTATCTGAACACGTTAGAGAAGTGTTGCGTCTGCACCAGACCGATACTGGACAGGATACTAAGAGCTACCGGCAAGCCTTATCATCCGTCCTGCTTCACGTGCGTGGTCTGCGGCCAGAGCTTGGATGGTATACCGTTCACGGTGGACGCTACGAATCAAATTCATTGCATACAATGCTTTCATAAGTAAGCGACACTGGTTATTTGGCTGAAATCGTTTCTACCGATTCAAGAACGAGGGTTTCCGTGTTTCAGAAAGTTCGCGCCGCGTTGCTGCGTCTGCAAGCTACCGATCATGCCGGAGCCAGGCCAAGATGAGACCGTGCGGGTCGTGGCCCTCGACCGCAGCTTTCACATCCAATGCTACAAATGCGAAGACTGCGGTTTGGTTTTATCTTCCGACTCGGAGGGGCGTGGCTGCTATCCCTTGGACGACCATGTGCTGTGCAAAAGCTGCAACGCCACTCGCGTGCAAGCGCTAACGTCACACATGACGACTGAATTGTAAACCGTCTAACTATTGAAAGAATCCGGGCCGCGCGTAACATCGTTGTACTTAGAGCTACGGTTCTAGGATACTCGGAATTTTTATAGACATGTGTACTCTGAGAACTTTCGCATTTTTGTACGTTTTTAAAGAGTTTTCTAATCACTGCGATTTTACGGCATTGGAACGCGAGCATTTCCTTTCGTTATTTAGTGGCCGACGGTGAATCACACCAGTGTCTGTAATATTCCTCGACACAATTTTCTTAGACACTTATATTCCTGGAAAGATATATATTTATACACGCATATCGACTCGGAGTGGTCGGATTCCAAGCACAGATGGACAAAGTTTTCCTGTAAATAAAATTTCGCGTAACGAATAAAAGTTAAAAATTATTCGTCGTGTGTTGAATAAAGTTAACTCGGGTTAACGAGCGATTGACGAAATTTTTTTATCTTTTATTCGAAATTTTATTTAAATAAAAATTTTGCTCATCTCTGATTCCAAGATTCAGAACTACGCCAACGCCCTTCTTTTACGCTGCCATGTTTTGAGATCCGAGAATTTTTCTAATGGTCACGAAGGAATGGTAGGTTTTATAGATACTGCCCGGAAGCAAGTGTGATGATTATTAGCTACGATAATCAATGTGATCCTAGTAGAATATTACATATTGCTACTAAAACAAAGTATTGAGTTTCTAGTACGTTGAAGAGAACCGTTTAGTCGTATGCGAAAATTATACTCGCAATAATGGCACGTCAATGACATAAAGTAGGAATTGTGCCATTTATACATCCGTTTTTATTAACCGAAAATATATAAAACGTATACTCTAGTATATTGGACCCCGTTGCGTATTTAGATTTCCGCTTTACGGCGAATCATGTGATACGATAGATGATTAATACAATGTATTAGTGCAAATACCTTAGACTATACCGTTTGTTTAGCGACAGAAGACTAAATGAATAAGACGTGATTGTAAAGCATATTATTGAATCAATAAAACATTTAATCTATTCGATGGAGGCGTGTTCATCTCAGCTCCGCTGCTGAGCCACTCCTTTCCATTGCAAGCAGAATAAAAAGCAGACGCAACTGGACGAGAAAGGTAAATTCACAAATACACTGTATATGTAGTGGAGCATTGTATATTTTATATCTTGAATGAGATTTTTATATATATATATATATTCGCAGAAGAGATTCACACTTATTTTTAGTCTATACCTTTTCTTCCGTCTATATAATGTTCATGCACAGATGTCTTTATTTTCTTTTAAATATATGCATCTCTTATATGTAATATATTCTTTTTATTATCATCGGGTACTTAGATAGTTTCTTTGTCATACAACCTACATGTCATTTTGTGTATAATTTATGGTATTTTTTTTTAATACATCAATTTCCGTGTTCCAGGAGGTATGCTTTCTAGATTGTCGAATACGCGCGGTTGTTGATATTCCCTAGAGAAAGGAGCCCTACACTCTCGAAAGCAACTAATCGTCAAATTGGATTGGCCGTAACTTAAGTTCGCGTTGCGAGAATCTTCAGATCTGAAACTGATACGGTAATACACCTAGGATTTCCCGGAATTAGGCCACTATGCGTCTCAGTAGTGCCAACGAGCGAAATTTAGAATAGAAGATAAATGAACAAATCTACAAGCAACTTTTCGCGGAGCAGCAAATATGTTTCCACTGTCACGACGAATCCTACCACACAGACTTATAACTCAATCGCATCCGCTCCAGCGCACAAGAAGCGTGCAGCGATCCGCAATCGTAGAAAGCACATCTCTCACAGCGTGTACAATATACATCAATTATATTCCTATGCTCAACTACGCATACCCTCTAATATCTATCTTAGACTCCTTTTATATTATAATATACTTTATATTATAATATATATATATATTATATTGTATTTTATGTCGTATCAGCACCATTCTACGTTGAATTTAGTACATGGATTAATAACCGGGATCAAGCGGCCCGCTTCCTAAATACGCCTCGCTGCTCGCCTGGGGGGCCAGTACCAAACTGAACATAGAATCGCGCTTGGTTCTCGCGCGTTTCTTTCATTTATATTCTCGTATAGATGTACGTTATATGTAAGGTATGTATGCGTATTATATATGTAATACGTGTATGAAATATGCGCGTGTGTGGCGCGGTGAGAGAACAGGCATCGATGCACTACCGACACACGGATGCTCACACACGTAGAATTGTCTCTTCTCGTTTTTTCCCCCTTTCTTTTAATAATTATAACTTGCACGCAATAATCACAGCCACCTAACCAGATTCGCGCCACACGCACACCCAAATACGCGTCTGTCGCACTCTTGCATTCCCATATACTATATATACCCGTCGGTATACGCTCTTCTTTTATGTTTTTCCTGTTTATTCGTTAATATCTATATAAGTATATTTATTTTTATGTATGTATATATATATATATATATATATTTATATATGTATATTGCTGAGATATCTTCCGTGTGTATCATACATAGAAATAGGTGCCGAAACGAGCTGCTCTTTATCTTCTTTTTTTTCCCTTCGAATTACGTTTTCTGTTACAATATAGATTATATTATCCTGTTGCAACGTACACAATGAGAAAAAAGGGATCGTCCGACTCGAATGCCGTATGCGACGATTTTACATCTTTCTTTCTACTCTATCCTATTCCCCCCCTGTAGTGTGTGAAATCATTCTCTCCTCTTCGTCTTCCTCTTCTTTCGATCTAATTAATCATCCCTGAATCCTCATCCGTCTAACAGCGCATACTTTCACACGTTCAAATTCGCTTGTATCATTCGTTTTCTCCTGGGTGCTTGTTGTCGGGCCGCGCGGCCCATTAAATCAATAAATAAATAGAGGAACAACATTCTTCAAACATCTTTTTTTTTACGCTTTTATCTTATAACAACATTTAGAGGCTCTTGGAACGTAACGCAACAAATGTTCAACAATACAATCACGAAAACAAATAGAAGGCACTCTTGCTTTTTTTTCTCTCGCTCTCGCTCTCTTTTTCTTTCGTCTTCCTTTGCTCATTCCCTCCTCGACAAATTAATCGTTTCTTTCGTGACGACTTCCACGGGTAATCTACGCGAACTAGGCCTTTTTGTCGTGTCGTCCACGGTGCCATCTTCCCCCATGGATAATAATTCCTCTCTCTCTCTCTCTCTCTCTCTCTCGCCGCTCCGTCTCTCCCTTCGGTTCGTATTTCCCGCCGCGCAATATTTGAATCGCCGCGCCCCCGCGAACTTTCGAATCCTGCAGCACAGCCCCCCTCCCCCGTTTCCTTTCTTTTAAATAGACAATATAATAGCTACAATATGCGAGATATGAGATAACAAATTTCTCGTTATAGATAAAAGAAATTCACGTTCATAACAATTAGGTAGAATATTAACTTTAACTTTTTATATTATAATAATTTAATTATTGTTATTTGCTTGGAAGCTCACAGCCGACACATTTTTTTAATTCATTATTACATATACTTTTTTTTCATTATTTTTATCGTATTCGTGTGGGTATGGGGCATCTCTTTTGTTGCTTTTTTTAAACAGCTATTTACGGATCCCGTTTACTATTCTCTCTCTCTCTTTCTCTCTCTCTCTCTCTCTCTTTCTCTTCCGTTCTCTATCTCTCTCTACCTCTCTCGCTCTGTTTTTTGTTCTTTTTTGGTTTCATTTGCGCGGATAACTCTCGTGTCGAAAAGGAAAGAACGATAAAATTAAGTGTCCGCTACCGTTTCGAGAATGCATGAGATAATGTCGTGTCACACGGTTACTCTAATTAATAAACTATAAGTACGGTCTCACCCATTTGTTGCGGGTCGAAAATGAAAAACGAGAAGACGTGGCAGTGCCTTGAGCAACCGTTTTTTCTTTTTCGTTTTCTTTTTTTATGAAACTCAACTCTCTCTCTCTACTCTGCCTCCCTATTTTTTACCCCTCTGCGCGCGTCTTTTTATTCTCTTTTTGAACACATAACAAATCGCTCGTCTTTGTACGATAACAACGTTGTTTGTTTATTATTTTTTTGTTTGTTTGTTTCTATTATCATTACTTTTTCCTCTGCTCTATTCGCCTGTTTATTCCATTTGTGTTTGTTTTATTCGTTTTTTCGCATTAAATCCATCTATCCTACTCTAGCCTTGCTCGTGAGATTCATGGTTTCGTCGAGCCTATGTCGCGCATATATAACGCCAAATACTGCATAACATAGATTTCTTTAAATTATACGTAGCGTATCCGTAACGTCTACCCGAGATACAAGTGTTCTCGTTTCGTTAAACATCCGACCCTCGCGAGAGATAATGCAACCTGACTTCGAATTCCTTTGTTTCCTTTCCCTCTTCTTTACTCTAAGCTTATATCTGTCCTCTTCGAGATATATATATATAATATACTTGAGTATATGTATATATATATAATATATATATATATATTAATCGTGTATATCATTTTCTTTTTCATAACTAACATAATAATCTTTAAATATCGTATTTTATTTTAAATCTTATTATATATATATATATATATAATGTGTATGTATATATATATATTCCTTTTTTTATAAATGCTTAACAATTTAGTACGTTTGATAATTTACCGAAGAATTTATAATTTACACAACACCGTTCGAGCTGTCTAGTTTCTTTTTCTATTCCGGCTTTCCCATGTTACCAGGACTTCGGTCGTGAGATCACACAGACAAGAATCGGTAACACGTCTCTCCGATTCAACGCGCTTCGTAGCCGAACATAAACGCAGCCGTGCCGAGAGGCACGCTTCCCGTCTACCTTCCCTTTTCCATACGGCTTCGAAAATCGAGATGCTACGCGCGCGCTTATAACGAGTACACGCCGCGGACAGAAGAAACGCAGCAGGATACTTGTGTCCACACCCAAGTGCCCACGGATTGCAGCAAACTATCAACCTCCTTACAGTCTATTCCATTAGCCTGGACCGTCTGTCCAGGTCCTTGAACACTTCGGAAACTGTACAGAATGCGCCCTTGGGACTCTCAATTCCCTACAACTTAAATTATACGCCTAACACTAGCTACCGTTGTCTACAACCCCCCCGGTGTGCCGTTTCCAGCGTCTCGCCCCGCGTTTCTTCCACCCGCGACACCTTACGTATCCTACTACAATGTATCTTAACCAGATGAGAAGAAGGGAGGAAAAAGAAAGCCAAGACGACCGCCCGTGGAGCTCGTTCAAAGGCTGAGAGCTTGCATCTGATGGCACGTGTCGCTCAGCTGACTCTGATCGCCGGCAGGGTGGCCCGGATGATGTCCACGTGGCGTGCCCGGCGGCGTGATGGGCATCCTTCCAATGCCCGGAGGAGCGTCTCCAGCCCCGCCCAGACTGTCGTCGGGCACCTTGCCCCCGGTCTGCATGATCCCGTTCACCTTGTACTTGTTCTGGCGCAGCATAGTCCCGGCGGCGGTCGACTGACCTCCAGCGGAGCCGGAGTACTTCTCCGTCTGTTTTCTGCCCGCGGGCAGTGCGGGCGCGATGGTGTACCGTCGCTGGCTGGCTGTCTGCTGCTGGGACGGGGCTAGGGATGGCTGATAACGGTTCTGCGCCGGGGTATAGAACTGGACCTGGGAGGTGGGTGGTGACAGAGTTGGAAGGGGTCGTGTCATGGGCGAATACGGCGCTGGCGGTGGGCTAACCGGCTTCTCTAAACTATTGCTCTCTACGCCAGCCTGTGCGACCTGCGCGCCGCTGCTACTATCGCTCTCTATCTGATTGCTAGTGTAACACTCGGCCGCCTGGCCACCGGGGCCAGCCGTGCCCTCTGTCTGCCCGTTGTTGCTCCTGTAGCTGTTCGCCGCGGTCTTCCGGGCCGAGTAGTTGCCCGGCTTCATTGCGACGGCGTCGAAATACTGGTCGTTGCTGTTATGCCTGCGGCCGTTCGCGTACTCGAAGCCCTGGCCGGCGTTGAACATCTTAGAGGGCGCGTACGATTGAGCCGCCGCCAGGCTCGAGGCCAGGTGATGGCCCCCCGACCTCTGCGAGCCCTGAGGCCCGCTGTAACCGTCCGACTTCTGACCTGGCAAGCAAGCCGGCGAGCCCACGGCCGAGCCAGCCGCCGTTCGTCTGTTATATTGCACGGGGAACCGCGAGGACGCGATGGCCGGCGACGAGTACTTGTAACCGCCCTCCGCGCCACTGTGCTTGTACGACTGAGCGTTCCCGAAGGCTTGACCTTTAACGAACGGCCCCTGATGGGACGACAACGCGACCCCGTGACCCTGGGACTTCGGGTAGCCGGTGCTCTGGCCGTTCGCCGGCCCCGATTTCGCGTAGTCCCTGGAGCCGAACGTCTGGCCCTTGCCGGACGAGTCGTACATCGGCTGGGAGACCGACGGCGGCGTCGGTAGCAGGCTAGTGCCGCCGGATGCGTTGTGATACGGTGGTGTATGCGCGTGGGGAATGTATACGGCTGCCGGGTGGTAAACGATGGCCCTGCAATGCATCTGATTGCCGCCGCAATCGTCGGTCTCGTTCAAGCATGTCTGTGAACTGTACAAGTTGGCGGTGTGTATCGCGATCGGATGGTAATTGGTATAACGACCAGACATGGGGAATTTCACGGGCATTAAGGACATCAGGGGTGTGGCTGACCCTGTAGCAGCCTGTGTTTCACCATGTTGTGGTTGCTCCGAGTGGCTCGATGTCGAACGAGAGTCCTACGGGTTTAGGTCACAGATAGTAGTTTCTCAATGTCTCGGAAAGATTGCTGGTTATTGTGTATTGTTTTCTTGTGCTAACAACGCGCGCGCATAGATAGCCGCCCGGATTATCTCGGTAATTCTACCGTCTCGCCTGGGATGCTATAACAGTTGCTTACTCTGTCTCTACCGTTCATCCAGGATATACGGCCCGTTCCGGCGTAAAGTACGTGTTAACTTACCTCCTGTGGGGCAGCCTGGCCGTCCGACGAAGACGCCTGCTGGCACAGCGAGTCGGTGGCGCAAAGCAACAGCTGCTGATCGGTCAGTCCCATGGGCACGTGCGGAGGTGGCGGCGGATGGGGCCCGGCTGCGATCGAGTAGTAGATGTGATCCATCTGCGGCGGAGGGGGGCCTGCGGGGACCGGCGGATGATGATGGGGTGGCGGCGCGGCAGGGGGGTAGAAGTGCGCTGGTGGTTGCGGTAGCAGAGACGGGAGCGGCGGCGGCGGACCTGTAGGCGGGCTGGTCGCCCCTGTGCCGTTGTTCCCGCTCCCAGAATTGCTGTTACCGCCGCTCGTGTTGCTTTGCGAGTTGCTGGGGCTGTACAAGTACGGGTGAGCTCCGGCGGCGGTCGCCCCTGCGTAATACGTCTCGTACTGCACAGAAAAGAGAGGTGAATATTAGTGGGTCATCCAGCCGCGCTCGGCCAAAAGTGATCGATAGGGAGAGAACAAGGGTACCATCTATTTTATGCAAAACATCGTACACTGCCCGGAGAACCTGGGATTCTCCCTAAATTCTCCTCCTTAAACATTCATATATGACTCTAAATCTGGCGAATCAATCTCGTTCTTGGAGTACTAAGGTCAATGTACATGCTATGAAACAACATAAAGAATCTTTCGTTATCGAGCCCGGAGACGCTCAACAGCCCGCGATACTTTACCTTAATTCGACTCTAATTTCGTTCCTACGCATGCCTATGGTACATCGTACTTGTTACGTGCAAGTTTACGCTAACCGTTCCTCCTCGTTTAGAACGATTTGGAAGAGACCGGTAATTTATATCGCATAGAACGTACGATCAGGATAAAGTGTCTCGAAGCATGGCACTGTTGTACTGTTCGACGTGCCGTGGTGTAACATAGAAGTTCTGGTGTGAAGTGACAAAGTGTAGGGGACGTGTGAACATTAAGAGCATCGTGAGCCACACTGCCAAATATCTGCGATGTTTTAAACTATGGTAAGATTCTGTTCCAACGTGACAAGCGTATAAGAGATGCGCAACTTGATGGACAGATGAAAGAAAAATCGTGAAATGCGAGAACTCTGGTGCTTGCTCGCGCTCGAGGGAAAATAATGCTCGTACTAAGAATACCATTAATCGTGAAAGTCAAAAAAGATGTGCATGCATTGAGAGGCCATGCAGTAGACTGACAAATAAAAACGCACAAGGATGATGCGCTGCATGCTAGTCATTTAGCATAGACCATGTACCTTTAGACCTCAATACTGTATAGCGTCGAGAAGGACGTAAGTAGGCATTTGCTGAGGGTTGGGTAGAAACGCCGGTGGTATGGCTTCTCCCATCAAACCATTTGTCTGTCAAACCGCAACCGATTTACCGTTTAATATAAATACAAGCAGTAAACCCGTACAGAATTCATATGATAGAGGACGCACATATAGGGCCCCAAGATCAAAGGGAGTATCAGAGAAAGAGATCTACGGAGTCCTCCGTACGGTTACTTTACTCACCGGCATAGGCGGATACTGATATTGCTGCGGCATGTAGAGAGACGGTGCCGGACACTGGTACATCACAGGCGCGAATGTCTGATGACCAGCTGCTTGCGGCCCTAATGATTGATTTCCAACTTGGTTATTAAGAACGCTCAAACGCTACTGGGAATGGATTAGCGATTACTTAGCGCGACATTTACCAAAGACTCCTGTGGCTTGATAAATAGTTGCTGGATCAGTTGGCGCAGCGATCGGTGTCGTCGGCGCGGGAGCCGTTGTGTTGTAAAATGTCACCCCGTTTTGGTAGGTCAGCCCCATACCTGCTGGGAAAGCGAAGAGATTGTTACGCGACGAAGGAAATCGGCTGTGGGCGATGCGTTAGAAAATTGTTACCGCGCTGACCGTTTGGGTAGTAGTAAGTACTAGTAGGCACAGAGGGTGGTGATCCAGAACCACCGTCGAAAGATCTATTGAAAGGTTGCTTTTTAATTGCCGGCGCTATGTTTAATTTCCTTTCCCTTAACACGATGCACTCGGACTGAAACCGAAATCGTTTATAATTGCCGATGCGAATCGGTTTTGCAGTAAGGGCGTGTAACGAGAGTTGCGCACCTCTTGCTGAAGTCTTTTAGCTTCTTCTTCCGTTTCGAACGTGACAAATCCATAGCCTTTGGAGACACCGGCACGATCAGCGATTATTTTCGTAGCTTTTACATTGCCGTAAGAGGAAAAAAGTTGAGCAAGTTCTTCCACGCTGGTATTAGCCGAAATACCACCTACGAAGATGCGATTCGGTACTAATGTACCATACTTTGGAGCAGCCATAGTGAGACTTGTGGCTGAGGCAGGGCTAGAGGCTGGACTAGACCCCTCAGTTCCACCAGTTGATGCCGAACTCTAAATAGCACAACTGACATTAAAACGATGCAGCCAGTATTTAGAGGCGATAGACGAATGAATTTATAAAGCGTATGTAAATGAATGTAACACAAATGCAGTGCTGTGTAAATGTACTAAAAACATTCAGACTGTTACATCAGATATTGCAAGATTCTGTGGTTTAACGAGACTTATTGCACACTTGTCGTTAACCTTTAAATCATAAAGGACAAGAAACACAAATATAGAACTATGAGTAGTGTAATAAAAGCTTATTTTAAAATAACAAATAACCACACTCTGCCATGGGAATATCCATTTCTTTAACCAAATCAGTGAATGACGAATAAATTTTCCACGTACATCCATGAAAGATTGACTAACCACCTTTCTGCGAGCTATGCTACTTAAGAATTTACCATCTCCTCGATTAAACATCAAAGTCCTGCAATATCTCTGCTTAATCCTTAGAAATCCATGAACCACCCAGCACCGTACCTCGACCCAACGAAACCCGAAAACCCTATCACCCAGAATCCCTTCGACCATCACCCGCGACTCGCCAAGCGGACTCAGCAACAAGCAATCCCGCAGACATCCCAATCGCTACGTTACAAGACAGGAGAGCTTAAAAACCAAAGGAGCCCTTTCACAAAAAACCAGTAGGATTCCACATCGCAGGTGCATTCAGCTTGATACAGATTTACAAGATTCCGAGAACCATTCAGCACACATTACCATACTACGGAATTCAAGTTCGCAGAAGGGGAATCCATCGCGTACGCATCGGGCTAATAAAAATATTGACAAGCGAGAGCTGACGGTTCAACGTCGAGTTGCGAGTCACCCAGAGACAGGTTAAATCCCCGTCGAACAGAGTCGTCCCCTCGTGAATCAGTGTCCGGCGCACGGTACGGCCTATTAACGAGAGAACGTGATCCCCCCGGGTGAAAAACAAAATTCCGCCAAGGGGGGTTAGACGAAAGTGTCCGTGCGAACGAGCGCTCACCATCTTCGCGAGAGTCGGGCGTGTAAGCGAGTTCCCTGGCCGTGGGGTTGTCCTAGCAGCTTGAAGGTACCCTGGCCTCGCACGAGGTCACCTGGGTGCCCAGGGACTGCCAAGGACCGTTGCAACCACTTCAAAAGGACTTCCAGCCTCCGGTGAAGCTGCTGTTCCTTCTCGCTGAACCTCCAAACACTACAGAGACACTTTTACAAGATGGCGGTCGTACGCGCCGTTCAGGGCGCTAATTTGCCCGATTTTAAATTTTCCACCCGCGGTGCCCGCGTCCGTCCTCCTACCCTCGCCGAACGGCGCCCGCAGACGTTTGCCAAAACGGGAGAATCAATCCCGAGGATTCTCTAAACCATAACAAACCGCGGGGAGCGCAATGTTTACGAGATACCAGCCCGAGCAACAGTTTTCAAAACAATTTCCCTGCCCAGCGTTAATGGGGTCAGACTTTTTTACGAACCGCAGATCAGAGCGCGATTAGGAAATTTATTTTCCGCGCGTTAGCCGCAGCTTGCAGATCGGTGTGTGTCGATCGACGTAGCCGCGCTGCTATCGATTTCCCATTGTAAATGTTTGGCAACGCGGAGTAAAAGGCTACGAGGTCCCCCGTGAATTTCAGTTTTGCCATAATGGCGGTGATTGATTTCGGTTACTATGGCTAGCGTACCGATCTCTCGGCGTTTTTCTTTCAGCAAAAGCTTACCTAATCGTGGATATGGGGGCATTCGAGGGATTGCTTCACGGCGAACATTACTTACGGGCCACCTCACAATGGATAACCGAATAAAAACACTGAAATTGAAACGAGTAACGAGAAACGAGGAGTAAAACGAAAATCTGCCCTCCTCACAGCATTGTTGACTTCGAAAGACTGAAACATTCGCCGCCGTACTACGCTCGTCCACGTGGTGTCCGTGATCCCGTCGATTACACGGCGAATCGAGCTTCTGTGCGCGAAATCGTTACCGTAAATCCGTCTAATAATTTTCCAGACAAATCTTTGCTTTTACAGGGAGCCGGCACTGGTAAACAACGGGTCCGACGAGATGTAATGGGATTACTTTGAGCTCGGTTGTGTCACGTGTTTCGATGTTCAAATGTTATGGGGAAAGAAATGACAAAAGATATTTGCAATAGCCACCTCCGTCTTCCTAGAAACGAACAAACGTTACGAGATATTTCGTCTAACGCGATTATTGGTCGTTCTTTTTTAGTCGAGCCAATTAGCTAGAATCAATGTACACGTGTGCGTACATGTATAATATAAAATTTATTAAATTTGATTAGGTGTATATATACAGGAAATTTACAGCGAATTATATATAGAGCGTAGTCTTTACACATGGCTTAGATCGAAGTAGGTTGCTGAAGTTGTGGGGATAACGTACGGTGTTCTCTCTGATCTCTGACAATCTGATATCACTTCGGAGGGGATACTTAAAGCCTGGAAATTTAAAGGACAATGGTTATTATGTGCTCGCTCCATTTCCTTCGAGACTTCTTGCTTCTCTTCGCTAAAGTCCCTAACTTAGGATTAAGTTCCGCTTGAAAGATAGTTCTTACGGAAGTGAATTATATGGTACAGCGGTCATTGTCATTTATCATTGAATGAGAAAATTACGAGTTGTTACAGAACTTACGTATTTCTTGTGCATGGCAAGGCAGAAGGTGCAAACTTGCGGCCTTGCTTGGAGATCTGCCCAACGGCTCATCCCATAGACACCACCATTGTCATCGGCGCGTAAGCAGGGCTTATCTATGGGGCCAGCGACGAGGACCGCTCCCAAATGGCTGATATAACTGCTAGCTAATCTCAAAGTCTCTATTTTTGATAATTTCCTATCCGCGGGTTCCGTCGGTATTAATGTTCTCAAGGCACTGAAAGCCGTGTTCACACTGCACAGTGAAGATTGGATTTCTTGAGTCTCGTAGCTGTCCGCATTCTTTACCCTCCACAAATGAATATTCACAAATTTTCCACTATTGGATATACAAGTTTCCACTTGCACGCTGCTCAAAATCTGTCTGCTAAACCGAACACCGACGGCACCGAGAATATGTGTGCGTTTCTACCGAATCCGCTTCTCTTTAGTTACTTTGAGCAGTGTACAAGAAATCAATAATATAGTTATACATAATGATATGCGTGTGATACTTTCACAGATCGTGCGATTAGAATTATTCAGACACCGAGTCTGTCTTAGTTTTCACAGAACTAAGGATTAGGTGTTTATGAGTCTGTGCCTACAAGAACATAGAAATTTCATGGTCGGTGAAATTTCATGGTTCCTACGGTAGTAGAGAAACTACTTCTTATCGTAGATAGTAATTAGTACACAGATCTGCAGGGGAAACATAAATACATACTTTATACAATGCTTCTGTTACAATTTCATTGCACTAATGAGCTGATGATCAACGCTTATACAACTTCCAGTCTAAGTCCTTAAGTCTACGTTCAAGGTATTACAGAAATATAAGGGTCGTAGGAGAAATAAATAATTTTGCTGAAGAGACTAGGCGAAAAGGGATGCGCGACGTTTTAGTGTTTCGTAAGGAAAATAAATTCACCTATGAGTGCGGTCCCTTTCACGTGCGTTCGCTTGATAACGTTGTTTCGATGATTCCTCTCTCTTTCGTGCAGCCATACCGCTCCGCAGTTATCAGTTACACAATGTCTTCGACTTGGTAGAGCCGCGTCCGACCACACTGGCGGCTTATGAATGACTAACTGCCGTCATTTCCTTCGCTTCCTCCAGGAATCCCTCTTCCCCCACGTGTCACTCATAACCCCGCCCCCTTCACGTCGCTCGAATACACATGTGAACTGCACGTGCACTCAGGGACGGCCACTTGCACTCGCACGATTCACCACTAACAAAAACAGAGCTTATTAATCGACAGCCTAATACAAGAGAACACACAGAATACAGGAAAGTAGATTTACAAGTTAAGAGTAGAGTGGCGGTAAGGCCGATAATAACAGACAGCACAAGTAAAAGTTCAAGAGCGCGGATCAATGAACAAAATTAAAGCTAATTGCAACAATCCGCCAGAGGAATGTTGCTCTCGAAGCATCATGCAGTGAGAAGTTTCTCCTCGTGTATATGTAGTAAGTTAGAGATGAAATGAGGAGAATTCGATGCACGATCGATTAGTTTCTATAAAGAATACCAAGGAAACTTCGATCAACGGGAGTCTATTAATACAGGAGGAACTTGAGAGGAATTTCTTCGCGGAACTCCTCCAAGTTCTGTAAACTAATCGTGGCTTAATAGACTCTCGAGTTATTAGCATTCCGTTACCTCGAGTAATTCACAGGGATTTCGGCTCGAGTATTTGCGACCTGACCGTAATACTTGACAAATGGTTTCTGAACGGCGGAGCGAACACGACACTTGTGCTTCCTGCACGCAGGCACGCCGGTGCACGTGACGACTCCCACGCAAAGTGGTCGGAGGCTGGGTTTCACATTACGGTCAATAAAAACAAGCCGACCGACCGGTAGGAAGAGCGAGGAAAACAAATTCCATGCGTAAAACTAATTAGCCCAGTCCCCCGTGGTGCCGATTCCCCCGCTCGCTGGGCCCCTCCTCCGGGGATTCGTCGAACGCTGGCAACTTGGATGTGAACCACACGATAAGATGACACCAAAAGATAGTCTTTTACAAGACAGGCATTTATTTCTGTCCAGGGTATCCAGCGACAGGCAAACTGGTTAATAAGAAATTATACAATCATTCCATTTTCCAGATTACAGAAGAACTCTTTTCGTTTTGGTGCGCTTCTCCCATTTCCTCCCTATTTCCCCTCTGCCACAGCACAGAGATCCCAAAGAAGTCCGGCTACGATTTGGTTACACCGACGCAAATGATAATTCCTTCGCAGAGAATATTTATATTATAATAAGTAAAATATATTACAGCCTTGTGTAAGGTGCAAGCAGACAAAATGATAGTACATCGATTATTGGATCCTCCACGACACAAACCATATTTACTTCATACTTTTTTTTTTCTCTTCCCATTCCTTCTCTCTTCGCATTCTAAAATCATCTCGGGCGCCTACCTACGGTGAAATCAAACCGACTGAAGATACAACGACAAAGCTGGACGTTTTCTATGAAATATTTGCTTAGTTAAATAACTAGATTACATCGAATTAATCGTATAGGCGGAGAATTTACACTCTTCGAATGGTCGTCAGAATATAAAGAGATCTGGTTTTGTTTCGTTTGAAAGAACGTTCTCACGCATCGATTTCCAGCGCCTGTGCACTATTACAAGATGTGTGTGTGTGTGTATATATATATATATATATATATGTACATACATATACGTATATATATGTACATACATATACGTATATACATGATTTCCATAGATTTATGCGGAGCGCACGACCATTGGGAGACTATGCGCCGTTTCTCTATAAACTTTTCATTTATCATTTTTTTTTTCATTTTTTTTCTTCTTTTTAAACTTTGGTCACTTTGTTGCAAAGTTTTATTATTTGCTAATCAGCCGCTCGATGGAATTAGTATCAAACGCTCGTGGTCTTCCAGGGGGTAAAATCTTAAAGGATACAATATATAGAAAATATACAAATCGTCCGACACAGAAATTACAATACTATTAAAACTTAAGTTACGTCCTTACAATACGCTAGAACACGGAAGGTCTGCGGTCTGTCCATAACAGAAGTACACGGACAGCTCTAAAAATGTTCGGAAGTTAGTCTCTACAAATTATAAAATTACCAATTATTTCGAAGACACGATTCATACATATATATATATATATGTGTGTACATATATATATATATTTATATATAATTGATGGGTGTAAAACGAAGGGCAGAACTGGATCCATTCCCTGTGCAAGCACAGAAGGATTAAAACGGACACGGTGAACCATTTCCCTCTGAACACTTTGGCATTATCACCGCATTACAAAATGAAAGATCGAACGGGGGCGGGTTAGGGGAACGAATCTCGTGTTTGAGCATGTGGTAATATCGTGGACTCGTAGATATAATTATACATACATGTATATACCTAAGGATTTCAAACAAATTTACACATGTTAAAGCGGTCGCTATGTATATCATATGTATATATATATATGTATATATTATAATAAATATATATATATATATATATATAAATTTCAAATCCTCTATTGTGCTAGACGGAACCTAGCACTATTTCCAAATAGCTTTCATCGTGTCGTATTTACACTAAAAAGTGCTACATGACGTAACAATCTTTACGATTCGTTTTCTATCTCGAGTTTATATAGATTTTTAAGAGACCGTAAAAATAAATTTTCTGTTCCTATACGTAAGGTCAGCGATCTTTAACAGATCCATCCTCGATCCTCCCTCCTCGACACCTATATCCTTGCACCATTATTTCTTTAAAAAAGCACGGTGGTCGAGTACCGCGACGGTGACCTCTCGTTAATTGTAAATCATAACGAGATTAGACTTTGCGTTCCTAGTTATGAGGGATAATCATTTAAAGAATGTATGTACGCATATATATACATATATATATTTATGTGTGTATATATGTATATACATACATAAATACAATTATGCTTAAGGGCGTGATCCACGTGCAGCTTCTTCCAGTGCGCGAACTTTAATCTCACGGTCACGCTGTTGTCTAAAAAACACCCTTTGTTAGTCGGATATCACTGGCCGCGTCTAATCAGCCACGCGTAGGTGGCGCTATGCAAGCCTCTGTTATCGTATTCAAAGGACGAACCTCAGATACTCCTCGTGGTGGGCGACGAGGGAGGCGTGCGGCGGGAATCGGTCGCGTTCCATCATCAGGTGACGCTGCAGTTGCTCGTGATGGGCCGCCATGTCCGCGTACGGTCTTCCAAGAAGCTCGGCAGGGTGGAGTGCCAGCGCTGGGTCCCGCGGCATTAAGCCTGGCCGTGGGTAATTCGCGCCTGCTGCCGCTATACACACAAAGCATATTAGTGTACCGTAAAGGACAGCCATATGCCCTCTCTGAATTCATGGGATAGACAGGCATGCATGACAGAGCGCGCGAGACTTCGTTCAATGATAAGTTTTGCCGGTACTGGCGATCGTTCCTTTACAGTGGTGGCCAGAAGAAAGTTCAACACTCGCGCTTCTACGCGCCTGCGTGACGAACTTAACGCTAAGCTTTGCTGGTCTATCCTGCGCAACCCCCGCGATTTAATTCTATCTAACGGAGCACTATCTCGAGTCTGCTACTATTCACAGTTTCAACTTTCTTTTGAGCACTACTGTAGCTACAGACGGGACAAGATCAAGTTGACCACTCAAGCCCACCAAGGCTTGTATATTCCTACAATCTTATTCGGCTACCCTTAACATACTGCCTCTCCTTTCTGTTGTTATAGATCTATAGATGTATATCCTTTGTTTGGTGTGACGATTTAACAGTACGAACAAGGCTAATTATACTTAGAGCACTGGCCTTGAGCGGCCAATTGATTTGGTACCGGCTATAACAAACGGAGATGATGGTAACGATGATGATGGCATGTCGCTAATTAATATGGTACAGTAACGAACGTATACAAATGTTACATTGCTGTCATATCGACCAATCAGTCTGGTATCCGTAAATGTGCAGTTCTCCGAGGAATAGTTGTGCAGAAAGGGCACCGGTAATATCGTTCATTCATTCCACGTACACGCATACAATCCTCGCAACACTCGCGCACTTGCACGTTACTTGAACGTAATTTAGAAGCTCGCAGAGTCTCGGTACACCGGGCCGATACCTTCACCCAGAGAAGCTCGATGATCGCAAAGCTCGGCGGCAAGTTCTAACGGGCGTAGCGAGAGAAGCGACAGAGAAATGCAAATAAAGAGGGCTCGCCGCAGAGGAGATATTCGTCCCTTTCGCTTTTCCTTTCTTTCTGCTTCTTTTGCGCAAAGCTATTTAATGGCAGTTAGGATGCTCTCCGTTTAGTTAAACCCCCGGCTGATGTCGAAACGATTGAATGAAAAGCACGTTTCAGTACGCTTACACGAAATCGACCGCTTTACCGATCACATCCTACCGAAGAGGATCAAAGAAACCACAGAAGACTTCTAACATCGCAGAGAACAATTGCTCAAACTGAGCACTACACATTCCTTTTCTACTCTGACTTTTTTTAAAGGAACGCCTTACATTCCACGCTAATGAATTTTTAGTTGCATCTATGGGGTGCTCGGTAACAGACAGTAGAAAATGAAGTAGGAGATTCGAGGAGTGAGGAAATCGCGGTGGAAGCTTCGTTTCCAGTTATTTGTGTTTAAACATTCGAGTCAGGAGCGCCCGAAGCACGGCAACTCCCTGACCTCACTGACCTACCCGACGCAAACCGCTGATCGCCGAATTGCCGTGCTTCGGGCGCTCCCCGTCTAAACATTTAAACACTAATAACTAAAAAAAACGAAGCTCCCACCGCAATATCCTCGCTCATCGCTTTCGTCTTATATTCTCGCACAGAACCAGCGATTTCATTTCGTACTATCCGCTGCCAAAGACCCCGCACACGGAACTCGGTACCAATCACTGGACCACTACCCTTCCCTTAAACTAGAACAAGATTCGCAATGAAGTATTCCAAGTACAAAGTTCTTATATCCTCTATGTACAAGACTATCATCCACACAATCAGATGCACCAAGAAGAGTAAACGATCGTCTTCCTGGCGTGCTTATGCTTCAGAAATGATTCGTGACGGTTTGATAAATCCGGACAGTCGGTGAAAGGGGGCGATCATCGTGCAGGAGCGTACTCAGACATCCTGATTTGTAGGACCTACCAGGCAGGGGGAATCCAGCTGCAGCCGCAGCCGCTTCCTGCTGTTGCTGAGCCTGTTGCTGGGCCTGCTGCTGTCCCGGATGTAAGTGCAAGTGCGTATGCGCATGCGTATGCGCGTGAGTGTGAGCATGATACTCGGGCGAAATGCCAGCCATCTGCAACCGGACCATCGGGTCAGCAGCTAGAGCCAGTCGCTCGTCCAGCTGGCCATGGTGATGAGGCGCCACGGGATGGCCAGCCCCTGCACCCGCTGGCCCCCCGCCGGCTGCAGTCGGTATCCCTAAACCCGACAGCGCCTCAATCAAACATACTGTCCTGAGTCGTACCCTTAACGCTAGCCAAACTATATCTTTCTCCTGACAACGAATTTTTGCTTTCCGCCGGCACTCTTCCGTCAGACGTACGACGTTTCCGTCTGCTAGCTGCGCGTCGGGCGACTCGAGCCTTTCGCATAAACTAGAGAGGGTGTAGGGGAGGATGGCGGTTACCAGCATGATCTACCTAGCGCGTGGCTAGGTATTTACGATACGCCAGGATGCGGGGCTATGCGCGATCCGTGTTCCAGGAACAAGAATCGAATCGTTGGTAGCCGAAGGTCCAGTAATTACAGAACTATCGCAAGTCGCCTAACAGCAGCCAGCATCCGGAAACGACCACTATCTCGCTCTATCCCTAACGCCGTAGGCTCCTATACTGAGACCCTATCACTTGAAATCATAGTCGCCGTTAATTCTCTGTTCCTCACTCCGCTATGCGAGAAGAAAGATATGCGTATACGGGGGAAACATTGAAAGTTACCTAATCTCTCTAAACGTTCTCTCTCCAACTGGCTCGGACCAGGCGGAGCACCGTACAGGCCGAACTGATGCAGAGCTTGAGGCGGTCCCGAGGGCCCAGGCGCTAATCCCGCGGCTGCGTAACGACGGTGTATCTCCAGCCAATGCGGATCAACCGGTGCCGGCATCGGTCTAGGCGTTCCTTTTAGAAGCTCCTCCTTCAATCGATCGTTCAGCTCTCTCTCCCTCAGCTCCCTGATCTCGCGCTCCCGTTTCTCGCGCTCCAGGTGCTCCAGCTCTAAGCGTTCGCGCGCCGCGGGGCTGTACATGTAATGCAGCATGGGATCCGGCGGCGCGGGATGCCTGGCCGGCGAGAACGCGGCGTGCGGTCTGGCGTACTCCGACAGTTGCCTCAGAGCGGGAGTGTCGGCGTAGGAGCCAGGCCTGGCCGCGTACCTGTCGTAAGGGGAGACGACAGGTTCGAGGGGACCCCTGCTCGGCGGCTTGCAGATCTCCGGCTGCTTCTCCGGCGTCGACATCTTCCTCGCCTGCTGCGCCGCCGCTCTGTCGCGCTCCTCCCTCTCTCTTTCCGCCTGCTTCCGCGACCTCTCCTCCCGCTTTCTGGCTAGCTTCGAGTCCGGCACAGGCTTGAACATCAGGTCCGTCCTGGTGCAGGAGTTATTCTCGCCGCGGTTCCAGTGCCGCAGGAAGATGGCGGACTGAGACCTGTGGCACTCCGAGTCCTCGATTCTGGGCTCCGGAGAGGGACCGCGGGGGCTGGGCGACTCCTCTTGGTCCTGCTCCACGAGGTCCGGCTCTATCTTCGGCTCTTGGGCGATCTGCTGCTGAGGCTGGGGCTGCCTGTGGTGGTGGTGGGCGGAGCTGCTCGACGTCAGGCACGCCGCGGACACCAGCGACGGTTTGCGTTGAGTATTGTGCGAGCTGTGCGAGGAGGAGTGACTGTGGGAGCTGTGGGACGAGATGGTTAGCAGCTTGTCATGGTGCAGCGTGGTCGCCTGGTGCATGCTGGAAGAGTGGTGATGCGTGGCGATCAGATTCTCGCCCTCTTCTCTGGTGGTGACGCTGGAGCTGGTGCTCGAATGGTGGGCGGTCATCATGGTGGTGCTCTCCTGGCTTCGTTGAGGAGACGGCGGCGGAATAGCGTGTGGCACCGGGCCGTAAGCGTACGGCGGGAACGACGGGTATCCCCCCACTGGAGCGTAGCCTGGGTACGCATGAGGGTGATACGGGTGCATGGCAGTGAACAGCGAATGGTGCATCAGTGGATGATGTGGGTGGAACGGATGGGCCATGTGCGGGCTTGGTTGCTGGGCCGGATGCATCACCGGTTGAGGGATAGACGTGGGTGGCGGAGGAAGCGACGGTGTTGGGGACGCGGCTACGGACTGTATCTGAGGGATGGACTGATTGCTAGGCATGGAGTGTTTGCTCGGTGTGGGTGGCTTGCTAGAGCTGTCCGGATCTTTCTTGATATTCTCTAAACTGGGGCCCGGGAAGCCTGACTGGAAACCGGGCACCTTCACCTCCTTCAAGCTCTGCAGTGGATCCGGCTCGGGCGGTATGATCTCCTGTTTGATCTTCAAATTCTGCGGCTCCATCGGCGGCGTTCCAGCCAGATTGTACATAGAGGAAGGCTTCTCCATAGCTAGCATACCACTTGGCTGGATCGGCTGGAACAAGTTACTCGGCTCGTTTCTCTCTTGGTCGTTATTCTCCTGCCGTTCCGATATTCTCTCGGGCATTCTGTCGGATATCCTGCTGTCTCGCATCCGTTCCGGGGCATGTCTCTCGTCCGATATCCGCTCGGACATCCTGCTCTCGGAGGACATGACAGTGAGGCCGAGCGGCTGCGGCGAGCTCGGCATCTGCGGCATCTGCGTCATGTTCGCCGGTATACTCTGCGAGATGTTGAGGTTCAACGGCGGCCCCGGTATACTCTGCGACATGTTCTGCGCGCTGGACATACTTTCACCGTGACCCCGCAGGCTCTGCGTTGGTCCCATGTTTTGCCCGCTCGACATGTTCTGCGGCATGTTCGGCGGCATCTGCATGCTTTGCGACAGGTTCTGCGGAACGTTCTGAACGGGGGGAACGTTTGGCGTGTATTGCATGTTAAGCGGCAGTCCTTGTTGCGTAGGGGACATCATCTGCGAGCTCTGTATATTCTGCGAGCCAGCCGAGCCGCAGATACTGCTGTTCTGAATAGTCTGCGACAGGTTACGCGGCATGTTCTGGCTCATATCGTTCATGTTCAACGGCTGCGAGGTGCTCAGGTTCAGCTGCTGCTCGGGCTCCTTCATATCCTCGTTGGAAGGGGACATGGCTGGTTCTATGGGCAACGGTTCCAGCTTCAACGGTTGATTCATAGCTAAAGGTACATCTTCTATCTGATCCTTCGTTTCCGCTAGATCCTCCAGCAACGGCTTCTTCTCCAATGCGTGAATGACAGGGACAGATATCGGCAGAGTCTGTATAGGTGCTGGTACGGGGGTAGACACTGGGGTCGGCTCGGACGGCTCCTCTGGCGTGGTCACAGCGGGGCTGACCGGCTCCTCGGTTGGCACTGTAACTGGCGTCGGTTGGTTCTCGTTTGTGTCACCTTCTCCCTCCCTTTCAGGCTCATCCATGAGAGAATTGCTGTCGGTAGTGAGGGACTCCGAGGGGCTCTCAGGACGTTCGCCGCGCTTCCGTTTCTGAGACTCCTTGTCCTCGTCCGCCTCGTCCGTTTGCGGCCGTTTCTGACCTTTCTTCGGCGTGTCCGGCTTACTGGAGGACTTCTTCTTGCTCTTGTCCGGCGTCTGTTGCTGTTGCTGTTGCTTCTCTTGGTCGGGCGTGTCCGTTCCACCTGTACGTCGGGGTCTAGCGGGTCTGGGCGTCTCCTTGGCCTTGTTTCTTGTACGCATTCTACCTGGGCTATCTGGTGATTCCGCAGGCACGGGGCGGAACAGGTACGGAGGCGCAGGCGGCAGTTCTCCGGTCTTCTTCAAATGGATCCTGCATTCCGTACAGAGCAGCAACCTGTCCTTGCCAGCTATCTGGTAATCCTTTGAGCTCGTCGAGAAGCAATGCTGGCAGGAGTGCGTGGCCCCGTTGGTGTTCGTGTCCCTGGAGTCGCTGTCCTCCTCCGAATTGTCGTCCTCCGTCACTGAGCTGATCTCGCCGCCGGGATTATTGCTGGCCGGTGTCCCAACGGGCACGGTCTCCGGCTCTGATATCGGCTCCTTCTGGCTGACGCTGGCTGGCGGCGTGTCCTTGGGCGGGGTAGGGACCTCCTCTTTGGGAGTGCCGGCCCTGGAGTTCCGCGTGTTGCGGATCCTTCTGAGCGAACCCTGGCGACGTCTTCTGTGCGGTCGATTATTATTTGCGCCCGGTGTTTTCTTCCATAAATAATAGAACTCAACCAATTCCGGCTAGAAATAGAGAAAGAAAAAAGAAACTCTGCGGTAACATCTACTCTATCAGCGGCGCGTACGTTCGTACGTAGAATTTAGTTACCGTGTCCTTGTGGGGTAACAGATCCTTCCTGATCCTTGAGAAGTTCTTTCCAAATTGTCGAAGTCCTTTGACAAAGCGTTTCTACGAGACAGAACGACGGGGGTTGGTTAGTTTGCAAGGGTCTTCTCTTTTAAATCGCGAGATCGTATGAATGACTTGTGAAAGGGGGAATAAAAGACGAGGGAAGCTTTCAGCGTGTCGACTTACAGTTTCTTCCTCAGACCATTTTTTATCGATGCCTTTTGGTACGGGACATTTAACCAGAGCCTGCAACGCTCTTCCTGGATCATAGCCAGAGTCGTGCAAGATGTCCAGAGCATTGATAGTCGTGTCGTCACGGGATGCAGCCACACAACCGTCGTCCGGGGATCCTCCATCACACATGCCAGCGAACGCAGCCATAGATCTTGCTGCCCTTAAGTACATCAGAAGATCCCCGTCCAATGCCATAGCTGGAATCCATCTTAGCTCTTCTCGTTCTTTAGAAAACTCTGGATCAGGAAGCAGCTCTCCAGGAGGTATACCCGGCCGATACTCAGGCAAACGGGCCTGACAAGAAACCAACTCCTGTACCCAAAATTCGGGATTGTGCGTGGTTAGCACCAATGCCAAAGCGAGTTAGTTGTACGCACCTATACTCCGGCTTGCTTTTCGAAACTACACGAGCCAGTATAATACTTTTTATCCGTTCTGTTCCTTTTGTTACAATACTGGTACGAGAAGTAGCATGAGTACTTTATATACGTTCTATCTTTTTTTTCTCTCTCTTTCTTTATACTTTTGCTTTTGTGTACAGACTAACGATCATAAACACAAGCATGAGAAAACGTGAATTCAAGTGGTGCAGGATTATTATATACACATGTTATGACTTTACATTCAACATAATATTAGTTACGCTGACGTTCACAGTGAAAGCTACGAGAAGTTAATAAAGCGAACGAAAGCACATCCACGGATACTCGTTTAGTGAAACTGATATATACACGAACTGGCGGAGATGATAGCGAATGAGAGAGAGGGAACACAGTATATCGCAAACGAAACATTACATGGTATTTACAAAATTATGGAAACGCATCGTGTTCGTGGAAGAGATATCAATGTAAATGCGTAAATGCTTTTCCATACAATTTATACTCATAGATGGTTCAAGTAACCAATGGGTTATTATATAAGTGGAGCAATTTCTGCCTTTAGCAAAGATACTTTCTGTAATTTCACCGTGACTGAATACCACTGTAAATATAAAAATAATCTTACGCTACGCAATATCACCCTACATATCATTATAAAAAGCTTCATCATAATAACTCGCATCATATTCAGGGTCATATTCACTTAGGCATCAGGATTATACTGTCGAGCAAATAAGAACCTTTATCATCGTGACTTAAAGAATAAATAATTATCATTGTTATTTGAACCATCGGCATACAATAAAGCTATATAAGGTATATGTACCTGCTCCTCGCTATCTATGTCTATAATTTCTTTTCTCAACGTGTACAAATACAGGCGGATAATCAAAATTCTAATTTCATAACGGATACATGTTCTATAAATGTGAACTTCAAGCACTAAAGAAACAGATATCTCAATTGCTCTAAATCTGTAACTAAGCACACGCCATGCATTGTTTTAATAATTCTTTTCAAGTGATACAACTATGCTCGGTAGCATTGCAGAACGAATATATATTATTGCAACATACTACCCAAAATATAATTCTCATTTCAATTATCCTCCGAGAGCACATGAATCGACTGAATCCTTAAATACCTTACACGGTACAAAGTACAGAATAAATTATTCATAGAATATATCAATACGATTAATAAATAATTCATGAAAATCTAATGCACGTGTAATAGCTCCGAATAAACTATCGAGCCACCAAACAAATATTTCCATCTCCTTATTGAATTAAAGAATTATTAATCAAGACATTAAGTGTTCTGTATGAATCATCAGGATAATAATACTGATGTCTATAATACATTCACAAATATCATAGTTTCAAACACCTTTGTTACGCACAAAGTTGTTCAACACTACAGATACTTCGACAACTTTTTCAACAATTATACGCACACCTAACAATTTCAAAGAATTATGTAAATTACTCGGATCGTACTTTACAGTCGCGGCATCAGTTACCGGTGTAACTAAATGGAAGGAACGAGTCTACGAATCGAGAGCAATTCTTGTTGAAAGTATTAGGCACTGCAACAACGTAACGTCACGATTACCTGGTGCTTCGGTGATCATATTTCTGCCCTAATCTATGCACTCAAAATACACATTGTAAGAGAACAAGCCTTGAGTTAGGTACATTGTGCAATATAGCTAAGTAGCAAAAAGTTTTTCAAGGTATATGGCAAACCTGGTGCGAAGGGCCAACCCGAATCTCGCCCTGGGTCCCGGCAGACATCTCCCCCTCCTCCGAAGCTCCACCGTCTTTCTCCAGTGTTTCGAGTGGCTTCTATCTTGGACTTTCAGTAAATTCCTATCATCCACCCCCTGAACTGTATAGTCATTCTATCAGTATATTTGTAACAATTTCGTAGAAAGAAGTACCGCTAACATGCTTCCTTTTCAATGACCCTTTCTTTCAACAATGATGTCAGTTATTATGGTATCATTTTTCTTACACTATCGACTCTTATAATTCTCCCTAGCAGCGCTCGATGCGTACAACGTTCAAAATAGACTGACCGTTAATATCATGATGTTCTCAAAGAATCTACCAACTCCTAACGACTCAACTGGAGCAGCTCTTTCAAACTTCGCAGACATACGATGCAAAGTACAAAAGGTATCCTACAAAAAGCAACGACACATGTGCCCCGTTACTCGGGGAGCTACAGCCATCGTAGAGCGACGATACAGAACCATGTCCCTCCGTTTAAGAAAAATTGCCCAGAAACTGTCTCGCTCACCCCATTAAATCTCTACCGACGCTAATCTGATAAGGCCCGAACACCCACGCCGTAGGCTGGCTCGAGAAGCGTGTACGTAAACAAGCCCTGAGTAATCGGAGCTCGCCCCGATTTGCATGATATCATGGAAAGAAAAGACGCAGCTCCAGCTGTGCGCACATGGACGTGTCGTTAAGGGAAGCGAATGTTCATGTAACGGCCATATCACATAGCACTCGCAGAGTACATGTAATTCTACTTTCATAGAAGTGGTTTCGAGTCACGGTGAAAGCGGTAAACAGCGTAAACGAGGTTTACTTAAATTGTAACGCAATTGCCGTTAATACTGGCGCGGTCGGAACGTGCCAAGGGGCGATGGACGGCGAGATTGTCTTCTCGATTTACTCGTGGATAGGCGACGCAAAGAGATACAGAGGGAAGAGTTCGGGGGCTATTTACACAATCCCGTCATACACGCATCGAACGCGTACGAAATTTGCGCGTACGCGGAATACCCGTTGGCCCGCGAGCGGATCGCTGGATCGCTTGTACGCGCCGCGAGCGATCCGCGACGGCCGCACGTCCCGTCCCGCCTCGCCTTGGCAGAATTCCGGTGGTGCTGTTAAAATAATGTGGAAAGCCATAAAATCTCAAGGCAAACTCACCCGTGATAAATGTTTCAGCGACGTGCTCGCATCGTTCCCCCCCCGCGACTCGGCCCTACCTCCACATGCACGCGATACGATCACGGGACCCGGCTGCGCGCTCGGAGGAGCCTTAGAAACTTAACGATTCACTATGAATTAACCATCGAACATTACGAGATATCTAGCACAAATCAGTAGCCACAACACCCAAACGCAGCCATCTTGTACTGCGTTTTGTTTCGTTTTTCCTTTGTGGGGGTGCGTTCCGATTCCGCTCGTTCCCGACGTCTCTTTTCCTGTCGGACTTCTGGTGGCGATTCGAATTTCGAAAATTCAAATCTCATGCTCGCATTATCCCACGATTTTTCCAATTTTCTCTCGATGTATTAGATATGTTATTGGGAATAGATTCTTATTAGATAATCGTGAACACTTCTACGTAGGAATTACTACGTTAATGTAGGAAAAATTTCTTTCTATGATTAAAATTTAAGTTCACGTCGTGCTAATGGTAATTACCAATGGAAAATAATAAACGAGTATCTGAAATTGATATTCTAAATGTATTCTCACTGCATTCGATGTTGAACATTAACTACCGGCGTTCGAGCATAAGTTCCCTCTTCTCTCTTTTGTCTGCGTATCTTCCGTGCACTTCCATGTCAATATTGAGTCGCGTACTTCCACATTTTGCGCATTTAGTTTGCAGGGTACCGACAGCTTCGCAATTAAACGTTAGATATACTACAGCCATGGCGAAAAAGACGGCAATTTTATTGATAGCTGACGGCTCAGAAGAAATAGAAGCGGTGGTAACCGTGGACGTTTTACGCAGAGCCGGGGTACGTATCCTGCGCGATATAACCTTACATTATATTTACTCGTTAACGTGATATCAATCAGATGACTTGGCAAAGTTACTGTGCCGGGTAGACAGATTCTATTTTCCCCTCAACATTAACAAACTTCACGATTAACGAGTCAAACTACATCTATACTATTTAATTCCGATTACTAGATCGAAGTTACTATCGCCGGTCTCGCCGATTGTCCATCTGTGAAATGCAGCCGCGATGTTAAAATTTGTGTCGACGCGAAGCTTCAAGACGCAGTCAGCCAGAACTACGACATCGTGATATTACCAGGTGGCCTGGCTGGTTCCAAGGCATTCGCAACAGTAAGTAGAATCGGTTCCTATGAAACGAGCGGTAGAAATATTAATTTGTACGTTGCACAGTCCCAAGAAGTAGGAAAGCTGCTGCAGCAGCAGGAGAAGGAGAACAGAGCTATCGCAGCCATCTGCGCTGCGCCTACCGCTCTGAAAGCTCATGGTATCGGTAAAGGAAAACAGCTTACGTCTTATCCTGCTATGAAGGATCAACTGGCAGATGAATATAAATACTTGGAAGACAAAGTTGTGGTCGATGGTACGAACTAATTATTAACATTCCACATTCTTCCGAAGGCGCAGTATTTACAATGGGGCTCGGGTATGTTTTAGGTAATCTCATAACTAGCAGAGGACCAGCAACTGCATTTGCTTTCGGTTTGGCTATAGTGGAGAAGCTGCTCGATAAAGAAGCAGCATGCAACGTGGCGAAAGGATTGTTGTACACGGAATAAATATAAAAACTATTCGTACAAAGGGTGTTATGCTTAAGAAATATTGTACCGTCAATAATAGTGTGTAACCGTACTTGTAACACGTATTCTACTTTAATAAATTAATATCACGCATTATGTAAACTACTCCTTGATACCCGCTACGTTAACATTTCGAACTGGGTTAATTCGAACTCAAAATGCCCGCTCATCTTTTAACATGGCCGCCGTGTATTATCTACCAAATTTTATGAGCGCGTACTATCTTCCTTACCAATTCGTCAGAGGTTAAAATGTTTGACATTTCATGAATCTCAACACATGCGCCTTTATTTGAGATATAATCCTGCTATGATTACGCTTATCATTTGAACGGACGCGAATGCGCGGGATTAGCGTTATATTCAAAGGTAGTAGAAATTCAATATCCACGAAATGTTTGAAAGCGATAACTGGGACCTTGACCAGGTGAGTTCAAAACAAATGTTTTTCAGGAAGAATGTTTATAAGATTGTGCAATAGATTCGTTTCTCGCGACGATTGTACATAAGTACATTGTAACTTATTTCTTCTGCAACTTCTCCCATGTATATTTTCAGGATTTTATGAACGACGTGGACAGTATGTCCCTCGAATATTTTTCTCAATCAGAACCGAAAAGACGAAAGACAGAAACTTCCGATGATCCTAGCTGTTTATCGAACACCGACACGAATTATAAAACAAAGGGGGATAAAGAATCACGGAAGAATTTGATTCTCTGCATGTTTAACAAAAGTTTGTCGGATAAAGATATTTCTCCAAGTGCGTTACCTAAGTCGAGGAACGCTTCCGAGAATAATTCACTAAAATCGCATTCTGAAACACGAAATTGTGGAACTAGCCAATTACCTAGGAAAGATTTAGTTCTAGATATATTGAAAAAGAAGAATACACAGGATGAAGTTGTACAGCGGAATACAAGAAAAACTGAGTCACGGAAAGCCGAACAGAGGACCAAAAGTAATGGTGATATTAATGCACGAAATTCTGCACAGCCGAATAATAGAGTAAAGTTTGAAACCCCTAACAAATGTCTCCAGGAGAAGAGCAGCTCAAGTAGCGATAAGCAAATTCCATCTGCTAATTCAAGGAAGCAATTGTTGTTTAATATATTGAAGCAACGATCTGCAGCTAACACGGCGTCGGGAAACGATGCAAAGAAAAATGTATCTGCGATTAAACTTACGCAAGCGCAGCCTAGTGTAAAGACGACGCTCGTCAGGCGATTCCCAGGGCCTGCGGGTTTATTGCCGGACAACGTAGATCCGAACATTCCTGCCATTTCGTACTTGAATAATTTAGAAGAGAACAAGGATGATACAAAGGAATCGAAGGACACTGATGTTCCTGAATATTGTTCTCAGAATACGGAAGATCTGTTTATGGAAGGAGCTTGGCAGTTAATGTTGGATGATTTGCCAGATGGATTTCTGAAGGGTTACGAAATTGCTACCATTAAGAAGCAAATGGCAAGGGTGAAACGAGGATGTAACGCGAAGGTTGAATTTCTGGCGGGGATAGTGGAGCGCATAGACCACAGTCACGACAATCCCCCTATTATTTTGAAAGACTTTACAGACAGCATTCCTGGGATTATACATAGAGATATACACATTCAATATCCCGGTTTATTAGAAGCGAATGCTGTTCTACTGTTACACGACGTAGGCATATTAAAAAGTTCTGGATCTTTCGCTACAAATAAATGCCCCATTCTAATATCACCATCAAACTTATTGGCAATTTACCGTAACGATGGCAAAATAGAGCGTACGCACAACATGGAATCAGCTTTACAAAATGATTCGAACGGCGAATCGGGAGATGAAGAAATAGAAGAGGTGGACACAGAAGATGAAGAATCACCAGAAACTAGTCCCACATCGAAAACAGGACGTATTACTGAGATTAAAGAAACCGCAAATGTTATGAAAAATATAAAAGGCTCCAATGAAAAAAGTTCGACTTGGAACACTAGCTTAAACGAAACATTTGACAATATGAGTGACTCGATAGATTTTGATCTTGTAGACGACTTTTCCTTTTCAGTTTCTTCCAGTAATATTACGAATTCGCAAAACGAAAAGAATTTTAATAGCCCCGTGTCGAAGAATTTTAAATGCTTGAATAAAGAAAATAAACAACAGGATATCATACTCTGTGAAAAAGGGAAAGGGGTTGTTGGGAATTGTAGCAAACAAAAGACAGAAAATTTATTACAAAGCTTAAAACGATTTTCTCCGAACGCAAATGCGAGGAAGAAATTTTCCCATAATCCGGGAAGCTTGCAAACGGATGTCCAACATCCAACAGTAAGTACCTGTTCCAGAGATGCTGAATCAGAAGTGTTAGATAATGCGTCCTCTGAAAGTAACGTAAACAGGTTGCAAGGAAAAACAGAATGCATGGCCAAAGAGTTACATACACCTTCTCATGACAATGCGAAAAGTGTTGAATTTAATAATAGCAAGAATAGACCTTCCATACGCTCCAAATTAAAAGCATTCATAAATCCAGATGAATTAACTCAATCACTAAATTTTGAGATTGACGCGTCATCGGACTTGAAGAACGACAATAAGTCAGCGAAAAGTCCGAATTTTGCACGCGACATGCTTTGCAGCGCCGAAAACGATACTGACGACGAAATGCTGTCTCAGTTAGATATAGACACCATTTGCACCAACTACAATGACAATAGTTAACTATTTCTGCCAAGCATCACAGATGAGGTACAAAAGTGATAGGACTCTCAAATTATTTTTTGCTATTTCAATAATCTTTCTTTCTCTACTTTTAACAATCTACAAATCAGGCAAGTTACGTGCTATTTGATACTGCATAAAATACGTGTAAATATTGTTCGCATACCTAGAGGTTTGTACAAAGTGTGGATTAGAAAAGAATAAATATATTTTGTTTAAAACGGATGATTGTACCAGGATTCACTAATGATCCGCTATGTTCAAAGAAGGTTGGCGCATATTTAATCATTTGACTGCCACATGATTATATCGCGGAATATTCGGAATACTGTCCATCTCGTGGCTCAAGGTTCTTATGCCGCATTTCTTTGCCGATAAGCATCGTTACACGTGACAAGAGTGATATTATTTTAGTACACTTGTTTGTCCATCTCTACGATCGTGTATCGATCAGATCATCACCGATTAAATTCATACCCTAATCCAAGATATAATCGACTATCCACCTCGCAATGTACTCAAACATTTCCGTTGATTGCACACTTTTTTCCATAGCTTATTTATTTCGGATTCTTCGAGTGCCTCGAGAAGGAGGAAGAGGCTTTGAAGGGAATTGGTTTTTATTGGAGTATCGGGATAACATACGCAGCTGAATGTATCGAGGACACTCGAAAACGAAGTCTCGGGATCAGCAATGATCTCAATTCTAGCATTAGCCTGGATATCAAGCCCCCGTTGATCGCGAGCGTAGGATCAATGATCTCGAAATCGCGGGTAGCCGCCGCGAGACGCACCCCGTGTGTACGCCAATGTGGATCTATTGGATCAACCTTGGTGTACCCTGATTATCCGATGGTACATCTAGGCGTACGATCGCGCGATTATGAAGTGCAATTTACTCACATCAGTTACGTGAGACAGATATATATATATATACGTTACAATGAAATCGCATGACGTATGGGAAATGCGGGTGAAGACAGATAAAGGACAACTAGCCGCGATTCGAGAGTGCACAGCTCGCCTTAAAAGTGACACGAACGTTGTACCCTAACGAAGGAAAAAAAAAGTGGTAATAAATTCGCGATCGACCTTACCCATCTAACCTTGAAGGCCAATGAAAAATCGCACGATTTTTGAATAACGAATTATTCTATTGGGAACTTAATATGAAAGATCGTCGATCGAAGAATTTACGGTAATCGCAAAGGAAATTGTCATTGGCATTGCAAATTGCTATAAGATTATGTCCCAGTGATGAAAATTTACGTTCACTTCATTGAACGACAGTTCCTTGCGATTGCTATTGCAGGCGTGCATAGGATTCTTTAATTCCCGTTTCGTTTTTGCATCATTCTCTGTCCTTCGACGAAGTACGGGCGTTTTTATTTTTAATAAGTAACGTGTCAAGGATACAGTATCCTGCGTCGCTTTACGGCTACTTACAGTACGAATACATATCTTGTTGCCGCGTATCCATTCATTAAATTGTTTTGTTTCCTTTCGCAACGGCGATTGCGCCATACGCAAACTTAATACTCATTTAAGGAGCCGCTAGATAAGTCTGATCAATTAAGCCGGAAACGAGACAACAAATCTCACGCAGGCGAATAATGGAGACAAGATACATGCGTGTTACATAGTAAAAGTATTATCTGCTTGAAGCAGAGGTCAAGCATCAACTAATTGCGATATATTCGTCGTCGATTTCGATCTGCACGCGTAAAAATTGCTGGCTAATTGATTGCTTATCACCGACATACTATTTGTAGAAACTGAATTCCACAGAAATTGGATGTGCCACTTAAAGTAACACCGTTCTGTATCACAGTGAAACTGCGTCTTATTTTTATTAGAAATTATCAGAAAATGACAGCCCATAATTTTCGATCGCGTTACGGTTCATAGTTTCTGAGATAAACATTGGTAACAGGTACGATAAGTGCGAATGGCAGTTGCACATGTTAGTAGACTGTGTGTCTCGAGATAAGGGATCACGTCGAGAATTCTTTGTTGGCTACTAATGAGTGAAGTACACAATGCTATCGGGCATTTTCGCGACACAACTCTGCGCGCATCACTTTATCTGAAACAGCATAACCCGACTAATACCAGAGACCTTGTACTTACTCTATTCTATTATTCCCATTCATTTAACAAACATTATTCACGTACATATAAGATTGGATTGAAATTCGAATTGATTTGAGCGCCCCAAGTCCATTCGTTGTGAACGAAAAGGTACCTAAAAAGCACAAATTGAGGCGAGTCGCCGTTTCAATCTTTTTCTGTCTAGACCACGTTTATACAGAATTCTCGACCGTCAATATCGTCAAAATACGAGCTCGCCAACTAGCTGTGAAAATATTTATTCTTCCCGTTTATGGATCGATAAACGCTCGGAGCTATTCGTTTGCCTGGCCATAAGAGCAGTTTCGCGATACTGTGGCGGTGCAAAACAATCCAACATCCCTCGTGGTTATTGTTCCAAGTATTATGCCGATAATCTCCGATAGACGCTAGATCGCCATTAATATCCAGCGGGCTTTAATTACGAGGAAAAAATACGCCGGTGTCGCGTGGACGCCTAAGCCGCAATAACAAGTGAAATTCCATGGATGCCAACCGATAAAGTCGGATATCCTAAGTGTCAGAGTGGAATTATAACCCGTGCGCCACCACCTTGTCTACGGAAAACTAATCTAGACCATAAACAAGACCTAACCCAGGACTTAAGAAATGATCGTAAAAAAGCATTGAATATATACGAAGCGTACGCGGAGTGATAATGACGATCTTTAACCCTTTGAGTGCTGACAATTTAAACGGTCAGCATTGGCCGCGTGCGGGACTCCTCTAGTCGCATTTCTCCGCCACAGTCGCCGAACGCCTACGTGCGTTGCCCGCACAGGCTCCATATGTCGAACGAGCGCGTGTGTACCTCAGCACCCGAAAGGTTAAATGGGTACCGAGAAGTAATTACCTCTAAGTGTTCTTCTTTAAAGCTCTCGATGATCGTAATGACAAGAACCAACAATTCGGAAGTCGAATGGAGGAGATTTGAAACGAGTTTCGTAACGTGTCAAACGTGTTACGAGTTTTGAGAGGACGCGACGCGATCCAAGCGCACGCGAGCAGGTACGCGAAATCATCATTAACGGGAGCACGCTAATCGTGTCGGAGTGCATGTGGATGTGTGCCGGGTGCGTGCATGTGGGATTCGCAGATGGTATCGTAATTCATCTTTTACCAGGAAACTTGCGAAATTAGAAATTAGCAACAGCCATCAGCAACCACACTTATCCTTCACATAATCTTACAATTATTTTCTAATCGCCCGTACGTAACCTTCCGTTACTAATTCCCATTGTCCTCTCTTTTTGCATAATCATATTAATGTAACCTAGTCCCACTTAGAAATTACACAATTCTTCCTCGACAAAGGAGGCAAAAAAAAAATGTATAACACTTTCAACTATTGCACCTTCTCTCTTCCCTCGGTACAAAGGGAAGTTTAAAATTTAAACCACTCACGGTAACAAAGGTAACTTCCAGTTTATATCCCGTAGATCAGGGGGTACAGAATAAAGCAATGGTACCAACGTAATACTCGAAGCTTGGCATTAAATTGCACTAGCAGTTAAAAATGTGGCTTTCAAAAAAAAGTCAAAGACTCCCGATTAGAGCAGTTAGCGTCACGTGTGCTCAAATGAACGTCGGTGTGACGATAGTCAAAATGGATACTTTACATTTTAAAACTGGAACAGACACGTCGAGTCATTTAGTCAAGCAGCGAGGAATTTAGTGATTTACCATTGTTTTACTAAACTAGTTGACTAAATTTTAGTGTTCACACACGAAAAATTACTATATTACTCGCTAACTGATTAAATCACTCGACGTGTCTGAATCAACCTTAACGTCGACAGCATTCGCGAAATACGTGCCTGTGTTTTGGTGCCCCTCCAGAGTAATCGCGACCTTAGCGACCGTTTACTGTGTTTTCGCGGAATCGGTTCGCCGGCTGTGACGTCAGTCACGTTTCGGCGCGGAAAAGGTGGGCAAACATCGGTCGGCGGTCTATCGGTAACGGCGGCACCGCTGGAAAAGCGAGCGATTGCCGATAGACGGGCAGAGGGTGGGGGTAAATTCGTGCAACAGAGTCCAGGAACGATACAGGATGGCACAGTGCAGACCGGTGCGCGGCGCGAAACAGGTGATAGTGCGGTCTGGGAAATGAGATTGGGCTCGGTTGGTGACCAGTGACGGGAACCTCGCGGATATATATTTACGGGGAGACACAAGCGCCGTTTAACATTCTCGGTCTATCCTCGCGGAAGTAGACTTTCGATTTTGCGACGCCTCCGCCCCGACGTAATCGGGCAGCTACTTTCGGTCGCATTAGCCCGAATCTTTCGAGCCTTCTTTTTCCGCCCCTTTCTTTTATTCGCTCGTCTCAATTGACAGGCTCGAACGGTGTCCGTTTCCGTTACCTTGGGTCGGTAATTTTCGAGCGTTCCCCTGCCAATCGAGATCCCTCGCGATAATCGAACGCGGGATCGAGGCGAGTAATCCGTCCTACGGTGCACCGAGACGATCCCTGTGAGTCTTCCTGCCGCCAGCGAAGGAACAGTAAGCGTCGAAAATTGCAGGAAAGAAGCTTCGCTGGGAATGCGCGGTCCTGTGCGGATACGTTGGACTACGCTCCCGTGAGAGACGAGGGACAGGGCCAAGGAAAGGGCTGCAGAAAGTTCGAGTGAGTGGAGCTGTTTTGGTTTATAATATTTTAAATATTTCTGGTAGTCGGTCTTGCCGATCGGTTGAAGTAATCATTGCGTTTGGTAATTACATGCCATCCCTGTAATTCCGAGCGACTTTCGTACGCGTTTGATAGTAACTAAGTGCTACATTATTTATGCTTGTGCCGGATATATATATATATGTATATTACTTGTTGAATGTACAAGGTAAGGTAGTTGAAAGTTGATTTTTGTATCGGGAGTTTTTGTTCCATTAACGGTAGCGCTTTTCGCGCGAAATGACCCAAATTCAAATATGCTTCTACCGCGAGCGATTCTTATTAGCAGCTTTCGACAGTGTTTAATAGTGATATATCTGGGCGACCCGCAGACGTGGATAGCCTTCTTATGATGCAATTTTTATTCGAGTCCTGTTTCCTCGTTCCTCCATTTTATCCTCTTTCTTCTCATCACCACGTCCTCTCATTTGCATTCGTATTTACATTTATTAATTTCCCTCTACAAAGTGGGGCATCTCTGTGAATGAATATTATTACCAATATCCTTGTTAAATATTCAAATATTGAAAACGAAGCGTAAACATGATAAGAATATTTCTGCGCAATATAAGGTAGTTGTATCTAGCTATTTAAATAAAAATCGACATTTATATAAACGTCGTCGCCAATTCTCCGAGTTGACCGAAATTCAATTCGCTCTCCAGAATTTTCCATAAACCTGACCCCCCTCCTCCCCACTCCCATCCGACTCGACGGAGTGGCGCAATAATCTCTTCGCTGAATGGTCCTAATCGCCCGTAAAAAAGGGGAAGGAAAAGTCAGTGAAAGTAGTTTATCTTGGGTTCAGTTGGAAAATGTCGTTTTTGACTCTGTGGAAGGCCACACCCCGTCAAGATTTCCGTGCCCCTCCTCCCCCCTTCTTGCCGAACCCCCTCCCCCCCCACTGCTCCTGCGGTCGATTCTTTTTTCTTTCTTTCTTTTATTTAACAGGTCACCGATCTTTACGAAATAATCAGCTACCGAGCGGACCCAAAGTCTCAGGCGCTGCGTTATGCAACGGCCTTTACCTAAAAGCGTAGAAGCGCGACTTGCATTTCTAACGACCGCCGCACAGGCCAGGATCCGATCTAAACAAGGTTTCGCGACACGCGTTTCACAACAGCATGGGCATTACGTAAAATCGATACCTTCTTTTCATGCGCCGGGCGACAGAACCTGAAAAGATATTCGCTCTTCACCCTATTACGTGCCGCGGGCCATTCTTTACCCAATCCTCCCTTCTTACCCTTCGCGCGGGCCCCGGGTCATTTTTGACCCAGCTACCTTTTCACTTCTTCAGGGGACCTCCTTTATTGAGGAGCTCATCGAAAGTCGAGGGAAACTCGATTATCAATTGTTACCCAATTTCGAGGCCCCCTCTGAAATAAAATGGCAACACAAGGCTTTTCTTTTCCACAGTTGCGCGAAATTTAAAAACCTAATGTTTCTGATTCTCCAACTAATCGCCACTAGTTGCGACACGAGACGTGAACCCTCCTCCCCGTTCGACGGGAGTGAAATCTTTATGAAAGTATGGACTATTATTTCACAAATTCTTATGCATCAATAGAACGCCCGCAATCGACGAATTCAGCTCCCTTCTTACGCCCGTCGCACATGAATCACCACCAGTTTTTCTTTCCTCGTAGATGATTATTTAGATCACTTTTGCGACTCTCGGCCATTTCGTTCGTTATATAACAAATGAATCAACGGTTGCGCCAGCAAATAAATACGAGCTAGTTTTTCCCCTGCTTTTTATCGTTTCAGATCGTTTCGCCGGACGGACAATTTCCCCGATTGTCGCAAGTAGGCGATTATTGCCGTTTGATGTTCACGCGCACTTCCAACTTCGTTTTATGTCGCCGCGTGAACCGGTTCACGTTGGTAGCGATATCGGCGAGGTAAAGGAAAAAACCGTGTCCACGGTGCACCTTTACCGCGTTATCATAAATTTGATCTCTGATAGACGACGATACTTCGCCGAGCGCGGTTCCGTTTAGGTCGGCGAGCATGCCGCCCGAGAGGGCCTTGGAGCCGCTCGTTGAAAACGCGACGGTCGTTAGTCCGATACATTTTATGAGGGTAGAATGTACTTTCGTTTCCACGGGAAGGAGATGCTTCGCGCATAAATTACCGACTTGCTCACCTCGTTGTCGATTGATCTACATGTCTGTACATCTAGTAATACACGATCTACGGCTAGGCGAAGATATTTGCCGCGAGGTCGACTGGCTTCTCAGGTGGTACTTCGCTAGTTAGCCGTGGGAAACGACAAAGAAATATTGGAATGGAAAGTCTGCAGAGTGTTGGGATTTGCGTAAAGCGTCATCCGCGTTAAGGGTTTCTTTCTTGGTGGAGGAGAGGAAAGATTATGGGAAACCTGCAGGGGTGTATGCCTCGTACGTTCAGAGTCGGGCAAAATTGTAATCGAATTACAAATTACGATTAAAATGTAATTGTGTAATTGATTGCACAATATTCTCTGTAATCGTTAAATTGTGGGGAACTACCTAAATTCACGATTACAGAAAATAATGTGAAGAATTACATTTTAATCGTAATTTTTAATTACATTATATTTTGCCCAACTCTGCATACGTTGCATCATACGTTGACATTAAAAGTAAAAGTTTTCCTGTGTCTTCCACGCAATGCCTTTCTATGAATCCGAAGAGGTATTTAAATACAAGCTTCTTGGACACCAAACCGATCAATTTCATGAAACAAAAAGTCGAGAAGTGGGTCGCGAAGTGTTTTCTGGAGGGTCGCCGCGGTTTTATTTTTAATATTGTTAAGCTTGAATTATATTCTGAAATACATACCAATTTTTAATGTGTTTCCTTTAACTTATTAAATTCACCTCGCGCGGGTTATTTGAATATTATAAAAGGGGGTCGCAACTCAAAAAAGGTTGGGAAACGCTGAATCATCCGCTCAAGTAGAGGAAGTGCAGCATATTTGGTCTACTGTTGGTAATTTGGAATACCGAAGTATCTAATAAACTACCTAGTAACGCTATCTAATTTGTAACACTGCAGATAATAGTGGCTAATGACCTGTTAACGAATAACATTTGTGGATGAACCACCATTTTGACACTTTCGACTTAATCTGCAGAGTGAGAAAACGTCAATCTGCAAAACTTTCTCAGCATGTATTCAATCGTTCCATTCAGGGCCCGATCTAGCTCTTCCGCCGCTCTGGGCAAAAGTGATTTTTGCCGCCCTTTGCATTGAATCATAAATATTTTAAAATATATTTTTTGACACTGAGGAAAATTCTTTGTAGGTATTTGTCTACCAATGTTGCCGCCCCTAAAATTTGCCGCTCTGGCCAATTGCCCTAGTTGCGCCCCCCTAGATCTGGGCCTGGTTCCATTCATGGTTGAAATATGTCAAAACTTTCGAGTGAAACACTTTATCCACTCATTTGCGATCATTTCGAGGATACAAAATGTGACATGCAATTTTAGGCTTCAACGCCATGTTGCTAATTCGAAATACCGAAGGTGAAGGTAATTTGGAAAAATCAAAAGCTTAGCTTTTGTTTCACGCGTAACGGCTACCGCCGCATCGGTTTGGGCCAGCGCTGTCCATTTATATTTACCTACGATTCTTCCTGTATTATGATTCTTCAGTCTGAGTAGATCGTAATAGAAAATCATTTTATTATCTACATATTTTTTTTTAAATTTATAAAGTGAAGGTAAATTATTAGAATACCGGTATTCAAAATTACCTGCACTTTAACGAAATCGATACTTCCTGTTATTTTTCATTTAGACCAAAGTTTCAGCTACTTTTTGTTTGTTATTATTACTGAGAGTTTGAAATATAAAAGTTTATTAGTTTCCCTATGATATTATGCAGTTTTATTTGTTCCCATCATCTGCCGTAATTTTTTATTCGTCTTAAACAAACTGGTATCCCAAATATACTGCACTTCCTCAATTAAAATATAATAATTTGCAGAAAATAAGGGGCTCATGGTACATTTACGAAAATGCGCAAAAGAAACGCGCATTTAGGGAATGGATTTCGACGGAACGATAAGTGACGTTATACTTGTAATTGTTCCAGTAACACAAGTGGCGCGCTTGACGTTATTCATCGAATGTTGTATCAAGACAATTAAGATTATCGCCGATCACTGCAAACTCTTCTATACTATCTTTCATATTTTTGCTCCTGCGGGTATTGTATTATTCCTTATATACACTTTCGCAATCAGATCATGTCAGCTGGGTTATTAATCGCCGATAATTTTTCTGCACGCTCGATATTTAATGTCTGAACAATCATTGCTGGAACAATGTTATCTCTACAATAATTCATCGATCCCTCTTCAATTATAGCGTTTGGCCTTCGAAAATAATTTCAGAAGAAGCCAGTGGCGTTACGGACTCAATAAACCCTTATAAATGAAGGGTAAGGGGGAAAAAGGGGAATGTCCATTTTTCTGGACTTTGCGATTTATTAACCGACTTAAAAAAAGGAGGAGGTTATAGATTCGACCCGTATGTATTTTTTTTTATATGTTTGCCATCGCATATCTCCTCAGCATGTTGTGGCAATATATATAAAACTGAAATGTTAAAAATAAAGAAAAAAATTTAAAAGTTAAAACCGACTTAAAAAAAATGAGAATGCACTAAAAAGTAAAAAATAATCTTTTCCCGTATTTAATCTACGACTCTCATATTTTTAAGTCGGCGCCTCATCATTTGCACTGTGTAAATATGGCGCGGACTTAAACAATATGAGAGTCGTAGATTAAACAAGGGAAAAATTTATTTTGTACGTTTTAGTACACTTTTATTTCTTTGCAGTCGGTTTTAACTTTTTTTAGCATACTAAAAAATTAATTAAATTATCCAAGTAGTCCTTAATCGTTTATTATCCGGAAAAATTAATTTGCTACAAAATGACTGCTTTTCATAGCAAAAGTATCGATTTTCACCACAGAGTCGCTCTCATTTTTCATCTGTAAAATAAAAACTACCTATAGTACACAACGGAAATGAAAAAGCCACGATGAAGGACTGGATAATCTAATTTACTAATTGAATATCAAATTTTTTATTTCTGATGAACCAGTCCAAAGCCACAGCGATCACCGTAAAATAATTTATTCAGATATCCCATTGCAATAAAAATACAAGAACTTTAAAATATATACTTTCGAATACACAACCGTTTATTTAAAAAAGTCTTCAAGTTTAAAAATAAAATCCCGAAAATAGTGTTTTCAGGGGTTACAGGTAGGCATAATCCCTAAATTCTCTCGATAAAGCTGTTTTGTGTCATTCCCTGTTTCCCCCTTACCCAAACCGCAATATCATTGATATTAACCCTCGCAACAGTGGATGAATTTCATCCGTTACCTTAGCATCGTATAATAACATCAGAACCATTCTGAAACGGACACTGCACTCGGTTCCCCAAGGGTCGAGAAAGCAATCTCGCTGGAAGCGTCCTAGTACTCGCGACAGAACGAAACCCATGCAGAATTGTACAGGCAGATAATAACTGCGGCGAATCAGCGTGCTAATCTCGTCAGAAAATAGCAGGCAATTCAAGCGAATCTCGTCGCAAGAACGTAGCCATTTATTCGAGAGAGCCTCGCGTCCTCGCGTGGCACGCGGAGGATAGCTGCCAGCGTGCGTCAATGAATTTTGAAAGATTCGCGAGACACGCCGGTGAACTAATCCGGGATACTGTTACCGCGCTTACTCCGCTTAATTTCAAGCACACGCGTACGAATCGCTGATGGCCACGAGGCACGCCGATCTGAACGCATGCTCCGGCTCTGCAATTGCTCTGCCCTTGCATAACTTAACTGCACGCGCTCCTCGGCCCCGTCTGTGCACTCTGTGCCCACCTATGAGTTTTCGCCGGGACCGACCACCTCGTAAAAGCGACACGGACGGATCGTAAAAGCCCGTCGCGCCGTGGCGAGCCGAGATTTGCGGAACGACACCCCAGATACGATTCGCGGAGATATCTGTCGAACTCGGCGGAGCCGGCTCGCCGTTCCGCTAACTGGTCACAAAAAGTTTCAATTATCGAGCAGGGGGGGCGATAAGCCGGTAATCAACATTTTGCCAGCACTTTTTCTCGGAACAATGCGTCAACCGTTCCGTTACAATCTACGTTCTTGAGTTTCGGGAAGGGCTTCTCGATCGGACGAGAAATTAATTGCTTCCACGGACTTCTACGCGATAAACCTTCGTGCATGTACGTCAAAAGTTCTCTGGGTTTGATAATTTATTGTGGTGGATTGAAAGGCGGTAAAATGGGAAGCTGAGAATGGCTCTTTCGCAGACACGCTGCAAGCGTTTAGGCGTTTTCTTCAGCCGCGATGAATTAAACTCGGAGTCCTGGAACTTTTGATATATAACGTATAAATTGGCAAGGCGCTAGGATTTAATTATCGCCGGGCTATTGTCTCGTTCCGTTTCCCATTCACCAACACCGATCGAAACCTCGACTAGAATCGCGTGGATCGGGCAGTCCACGTGGCCGCAATTTCGCCACTTGACTCGCCAACATAATTTATTGTGCCGACTGTGTAACTCAAGTGCACGGTCACCGTAATCGCGCTCATTGTCCGCTTTACGCCTGCCCTCTTCGTATCTCCTTTCGCGGAACAGCCCCATTAGTATTCCGCTTCCCTGCGCCCCTTTAATCCCGCCGCGAGAAATCCGATTCACCTGTTCCTCATTCGAGTCCGCGCTTAAAACGCGAGAGCCCCCGCAATTGTTCGGCTTGCCGAATTCGTCTTCCTGGTGGCGAAAGATGGTCCAAGGTCGGGCGCTTCGACGTTCCGACACGATTTTCCAATGAGAAATGCTGCATCTGATTACAGCACCGGCTCGTGCAAGCGGAAATTCACATTTGACGGCGACCCAGGTTTGAGGGAGCTGCCCGTGGGACTCGGTGGGACCTTGCCAGCCAAATATCGAAGTTATGACAACATCCAATGGTGAGTCTTCGGTGTTTGTGGGAGATGGGTACAAGGTGGCCTGCATGAATCTCCAAGCTTGCAAACTCTAGTGTTAATTAAGGAAAGAATAGGCCAAGTTCACAAAATTTGCCGCTTCCCAAAATTTTCCATTGTCCAAAATATGTCGCTCCCCATAATTTGATGGTCCCCAAAATTTGCCACTTCCCCAAATTTGCCGCTTCCCAAAATTTTCCACTCCCCAAAATATGTTGCTCTCAAAAATTTGCCACCCTAGGCTGCAGCCTACTTACAATAATTAGCCTATACCCGAAACCGCGCCTTCGGGTGGCATAGAAGTATTTTCTTCTTAAAGCTTAGGAGTTTTAACTCTGCTAAGTATTTTACATCGATATCATCTGGAAAGCACCAAACACAAATTAAACCAAGTTACAAAAGTTCCATTTTCCAAAGTCCGGCGTCACTCGAAGTGTTATGCCTCGATGATTAAATGAGGTTTCCGTGATGAAATGGAACGGAATCAGGATGTAATAGTTTGATACCGATACGCGGTAGCCGTCAGAGATAATGGAATTGGATTCATCGAAGCGGAACCAGGAATCGTTGTTTCTTTGTAGGTGGAACGGTTTCGAAGAACTTGTCCGTTTCGAGCTAGAACCAGATCCACTCCGTTTCGCGTGGCAAGGTGGCTTCAGGGTAGAACGGAAACGATCTGTATCGATTAAGATCGCGCAAGGTCGTTCTGCCAATTAATGCAGTGCACACCTAATAGGTCGCGATTAACAATGACAGTCGAAAGATTGTCCTTCAGAATGAATGGAAAGGCACACTCCATCTCGACTAGTCTAAATTATTATTATTATTCTTAAAAAACCGCGTGCTCTTATACACCTACACTTATAATCAATTTCTTGCGGCGCAAGGTGACCTTTCGATGCTATCTATGTTCGTACACCTAGAAAGAGAAACGGCCATTATCGTACCGTGTCCCTGTCGAGGCCACGTAATTCCTAAATCACAAGAATTCAAAGCTAGGTACAGCGATTTATTACACTTTTAATTCCGCAGATATGAAACTGTAACGCCTTTGATTGTGGAGAGATCAAGCTGGTACCAGTATTGCTTGAAACCTCGCAGATCTACGCAGGAAAGAATCATCGCCGAGCGATACACCTTGTAGTCGATTCACATGCCTCGTTCGTGCATTGTAGAGGCCTGTTTAGCAATGAGACTGGTCGGTAGCTCGCATATAACTGGAAACAAGAGTAACTGAAAAAAAGGACACCTGTTTGCGCCGCGATAAGAGATCTGCGCGTTCCGCGGTTATCGTTCCCGCGTTGAACTTCCACCGAACGTGCGCGCAAACAGCTATATCTTCATCGGTCGAGATGCAATCTCGCGTCTGATGACCCGATAACGAACGCGCTATTATCGCGATTTAACGAGATTTCGTGTTTGCCGCGGCATTATCGCATTTCTTCGCCTCGAGAAATATCCACTGCGTAAGAGGCCGGCAGCGACTTGATTCATCAGCGCGATAACGGCGGAGAAATCCGCGAATGTGTCACGGCCGGCTTGGAAATGATTGTATGAATATTTCGCCCGGTGCCCGGAAGCGCTCCGGCCCGATTCGATCGATTATTGACAAAACATGGAACGATATCGAGACGAGCCTGACATAATAAGCCCCAGCGTGCTTGGCACCGTCTGTCTTTGATACACGCGATAAAAAGGTTGACGAATCGATCGATGGATCAAGGTGTGGCGAGCTTAATCGAGGCTTTGATTGAAAAGAGGAGCCGGCGTTGATTTTCTGTATATTCCTTGTTGCAGGGGTAAAGAATGACCAAACGTCGGAAGTCCAGTGGCAGAAGATTCACACCGGCCAGGATGAGGATATGGTGAGTGTCCTTAAACAGAGGGAAAAAGGGGTTGGCGTGGAAGGTGGTCATCGCGGTGAACTTAACGTTATGTTTTAGCGCGTTTATGGGTTCGAGAGGAGCAAGTTGAAGGGCGTGCTCACTTATATTTCCTACGCTTTGACCATCGGTTGGGTCCGGCTCTTCTTCCACTGGTACCCGCAGCTACATCTCTATGCGACTCACAAGAAGTGCCCCTTGAACCGTGCGACGAAATTGCTCATAACTGTAAGAATTCGTTATTCATTCACGTGTACTTTGGGGGGGATAATGAAGAAGGGGACTAAGTCTGCGTGTAAGAAAAGCGGAGTGTCCATTGTTGAAGAAATTTGCAAGCGACGTAATACGAACCACGACTCCCTGCAATTTTTAGATCACAGTTTCCTTAAGGATGTATCGGACCTATCTTCAAAGTGGTACCAAGTTGATGAAAATTCGTGGGTTTGTTCTTTTTAAACTTCCTGGTGTGCTGCAAAAATTCTAAACAAATTCACTAAACGGTTGCTGAGTTATAACGATTTTAATTTTCACTGATTTTACACGTACTCTTATGGAAAGAGACGATCTTGGTAGAGAAAACAGCTGAAAAATGTTTCCAATTTTTTTTACATGTAGTATATGGATAGATGAAAATATCTGCCGAGTTTCAATCATTTTCACTACACTGTTTTAAAGAAATCAATTATAACTTGAGAAAATTGTGAATTCAGGGCATTTTCACTGCGAATAGTTTAGCAAATGTTTGAAAATGCATTTGTAACGTGAAGAATACCTTTCTAGGAGTAAAAGTAAGAGTCCAACTGTCGTTCTATATAGTTCCTTACATCTAGATTTACTATGCGTAAGACGTAGATATTCAAGTATTTCAAATTTCATATATTTTTGTTTAATATTGTATGCCCGATACATCCTTAAGTAGTCTTTCGAGCAATAGAGTAGGAGTTAGCTTGTATATTCGAATAGCAGCAAACTAGCATTCAAGTAATAACCGATTGGTAATTAATAAGTGGATGTAAGGTAGTAGTCTACGAGTGATTAGATAGTCAACAAGTAGTCAAGCAGTAGTAAACAATGACACACCGTTTCCATCCCTTTAGAAGGATGACCAGTTAGTGGAAGAATTATGCACATATCATTCTGTATTAATACGCTAATGGACGGGCGTACGTGTGCAGAAAGTTGCGGGGACAAATAAATAATGAAAAAATTGATAGAATTATAGATGCACGTTGCCTCGGGCGACTTTTTCTTAAACCGTACGTGAATCGGCGACGATTAAATCTTTAAATATCACAGAATAGTGAAATCTCTGATTAGATTGAGTCACTTTAATTGATAATTATGAACGCAGGACAATTACCAAGGCAAATACAAGTCGTACTTCGTGAAGGAGGTGAAGACCGTTTCCGCAAAGAATCTAAGGTCAGTGCTGCTCCCCCATCTCTTCTAAACTCGATCATCTGGAATCGATCGTTGCTTTCATTTATTCTTTTCTACCCTTCCATTCGACAGCGCGCACGATTTATTAAGAAGCTTGGACACGAGCGACGAGCAGCTCGCCGAGAAGATTCGATGCAAGAAGCTGAGGATCAATTTAGAGAATGGCACGCAGTGCGAGGTGCTCGAGTACAAAGCGTTCCAGTGCAAGAAGCAATGCTACGTCTGGGACATCACGCAGAACGCGTTCTCCAGATTGGTGGGCTTGGACAAGTACACGTTGTGCTCTGACCTTCATCTTAGCAGCAACCAGGGACTTTCCAAAGAGGAGCAATGCCTGAGGTACCCTTTCATATAGTTCGTCGAATCGACTTCCAAAAGTTCTACTGCTTAACAGCTACACTGCTCAGAACAGTGGCGCACCCAGGAGGAGGGCCAAGGGCTCTGGCACGTCCCAAAGAAGGGGCTTTGTAAAAAGAAAAGAAAACTGAATTTTATTCTTTAAGTAAATCTTTATAATCACCTAATGAATTTTATTGAATTTACATTAAAAGATTAAATCCTGAGTGGTTCCGCCACTGGTTCAGAATAATTAGGAAATTGCTCCATCTGAATTGCTGAGGGAAGCATAAAGTAGTAGAAATATAAAACTAAAGTCTATCCTTACAGGCGCATTGTGTACGGGAGCAACGATATCCTCGTTCCCGTGCAAAGTGTATGGGTGCTGCTGCTGCTGGAAGCTCTAAACCCATTCTACATCTTCCAAGTCTTCACCCTGTGCGTGTGGTTCGCGGAGGGCTACTTGTACTACACAGCAGCAATCATCTGCATGTCACTGTTCGGGATCATAAGCTCCATAATACAAACTCGCAAGGTACCAAGAACCAGATTCCTCGCTTCCCAACACCTTCAGCCTGCTTTCCCTCGCGCCGCGATAACGCCATGGTACTCTAAGTGGCGACTCGTGTAACCCAAAGTATTCATTAAGCAAAACAGACTAACGGAAGCTTCTCTTTTTCTAGAATCAAATCAACCTTCGCGGGACAGTCGCCTCCACGGAAACAGTTCTCGTGCACAGGAGCCCCACGGTGTCAGAGAGCATACCGAGCAGCGATTTGGTGCCCGGCGATATCATAGAGTTGCCTAAGCACCAGGCCACTGTCATATGCGATGCAGTCCTCTTAACGGGGCAGTGCATACTAAACGAGTCTATGCTGACAGGTGAGATTGTAATTGATTAAAACTAAATGCTCTACAGCTGCTTGCAACCGACGTTCACTTTGTTCGATGATATTCCAGGGGAGTCGGTGCCAGTAACGAAAACCTCACTGCCGGCGCGTCACGTTCTGTACGATCCTAAAGAATGCTCCCACCACACGATATACAGCGGCACTACCATTATTCAAACCAGGTGCAGCATCCACCTTGGATATAATCGTTGCAGATGGTAGATCTTGATAAACGATTAACTGTATTCTGTATAGGTGTTACGACGATGGTCCAGTTCTGGCAAGGGTCATTCGAACCGGCTTCCACACTAACAAGGGTGGCTTAGTCGCTGCCATTCTGTACCCACCACCCACTGACTTCAAGTTCGATCAGGATTCTTATAAATTCATCGGGATACTCGCGCTCATTGCAACCTGTGGCTTTATATACACTATAGTGACCAAGGTTTATATTAAGCTTCTTTCTCTCTATACAGGCTCATCCACTTAACTCAGAAAAATCTAATTTCTTCTTCGGGATTAGGACTGACTACTTAGCCAATCCATCTATTCTCGCACGCGCGCAGTCTGAGTTAAGGGGGAATCCTATTCTTTGGACTAAAAACATAGCAAAATTTGAGATTTTTTAAACCTGGTCCAAATTTCAGATGAATCGAAATGCTAGTTTCTTAAAACAAATCCCTAAATTTTGCTGTTTTTAGCCTATACAATAGGCTAATGGGTAAATTCCCCCCTCAAGTGGAGAACCCTGTAAGTCACCCTCGATCTACGCTTAACTCGACTTTCTTTCCGCAGGCTTCCAGAGGGATCACCGCTGGCGATATAGCAATAAAAGCGCTAGACATAATAACGATAGTGATCCCTCCGGCATTGCCAGCGGCGATGACGGTAGGGAAGCTGTACGCCCAGTCGCGGCTCAAGAGAGCGCAGATTTACTGCATTAACAATAGGGTTATTAACGTGTCTGGTAGTATAAACTGCGTGTGCTTCGACAAGGTAAGCGCTGTGCGATAGGTTCGTAACATTAAAAGGAAAATAGATGCTTCAATTCTGTTCGGTTTTAAATGCAAGTGTCTTGTCCTCTTCCACAGACGGGTACTTTGACAGAGGACGGCTTGGACATGTGGGGTATCGTGCCTTGTGCAAACGGCGCGCTCGGCGAATCGGAAAGGAGCATTCCTAAATTAAACGATCACCCTCTTTTCGAGGGGATGCTGGTCTGTCACAGTTTGACACTGATCGACGGCGAACTCTGTGGTGATCCTCTAGATGTTAAGGTACTCCCAGTTACAACCCGTTACGGAAACTTATACCCCAGACTGGGATTGAGCAATCGAAATCATCGACTCGTGTGTCGCCCTGTAGATGTTCGAGAGCACGGGCTGGATACTGGACGAATCCGACACCGTGCAGTCGAACAAGTTTGATCTCGTAGCGCCGACCATTGTGAAGCCGCCGAAGGGGAACAGTTTCACGCAGAACATGAACGAAATATCGGAGATCGGGATAGTGCAGCAGTATCAGTTCTCAAGCTCTCTGCAACGAATGTCTGTGATAGTACGCGCCCATGGGTCGGAAACATTCAGAGCGTACACGAAAGGATCGCCGGAGATGATACTGAGCCTGAGCAGGCCCGAGACCATTCCGAAGGACATCATGTTCTGCTTGAAAGGCTACACGGAGCAGGGCTATCGCGTTATAGCCATGGGCCGAACAGTATTGTCTGAATCTAGCAATAAGGTGATGAAACGCAATTTCAGGAACAAAGTCGCCGTATTGTTCTACGCGCTCCTTTCTTAATCTCTGAATTCTTTTCGGGCAGATAACGAAGCTGCCTCGGGACGCAGTCGAACAGAATCTGGAATTCTTAGGTTTAGTCGTCATGGAGAACAGAGTGAAAGCACCCACGATACCGGTAATCAAGGAACTGAGGACAGCCACTATACACGTGGTAATGATCACAGGTGAGATCTAGTACGTCGTCTGGTAGAAAGCAAGACGAATTATCCGTCGTTCACGTGCATGGTAATAAAGCAAACTATTCCAGGGGATAATATTCAAACTGCAGTGAGCGTAGCGAAAGAGTGTGGCATATTGTCACCGCAAGAGACTGTGATAGACGTTACTGTGGTTATGAAGGAGAACAAAGTACAACCAGAGATTTATTTCAACGCTCAAGAATTGTCTTCTAAAATGGTAATTCCATTTAATTGCGCCGATGATCTGTCGAATTATATACCCTCCTACATTGTACCCATTTTTTCTTTTACAGAGTCTTAATGATATACACCTCAAGATACCAGGGTTACAGGACATAGAGCGCAATATAGGCAATAGTAATTATCGGTTCGCGTTAACGGGTCAGTCGTGGCAATTACTTCGCGAGCACTACCCGGACATTGTGCCGAAGATCTGCGTACGTGGTGCAATATTTGCCAGAATGACAAGCGACCAGAAGCAGCAATTAGTGCTGGAGCTTATGCAACTGGGTTATTATGTGGGTATGCATCCACTTCTATCATTCATTCTACTTCGTTGCATTATACTGCACAATGGTTGTTTCAAAGTACCTCGTAAAACATTCTAGCCATGTGCGGAGATGGTGCTAACGATTGTGGTGCTTTGAGGGCCGCGCACGCCGGCATATCCTTATCCGAGGCAGAATCGAGGTAATATTTCAAACTCCCCACAAAAGAATTATATAATCCATACGTCACCGTTCCGAACAATTCAAGCTATAATTCTATGTGACAAATTCAGTTGTAACATGTGAGTCATAGCAAGCTGGGCTCTAGACGCCTTTCTTTCCTTTTTAATACCTCGAGCCAGCTTTAATTCTCGAGCATTAATATGCTTCGATATCAATGTTTGATTAAACCCCTTTGTTTTAGCGTCGCGAGCCCTTTCACGTCCAAGGTGCCAGACATCACTTGCGTGCCAAAGGTGATAAGGGAGGGTCGCGCGGCCTTGGTGACATCGTTTGGGATCTTCAAGTTCATGGTTACTTACTCTCTTACCGAGTTCCTGTCTGTTATTATCCTCTATTCGATCGATTCGAATTTAACAGATCTAGAGTTTCTCTTCATCGATATTTTCCTGATAGTGAATTTCGCCTCGTTCTTCGGGAAAACTAGAGCGTACGAGAAGAGACTGGTGAAAAAGCCCCCGATGACTAGTCTGCTGAGCTTCACAACGATCTTCTCCTTATTGGTGCACATGTTGATCATGACCATTTTCCAAGCTATAACTTATCACGCGGTGCGCGCTTTCCCGTGGTTCACTCCGTTCGTCTCTACGGACGACAATGGCTACACCTGTTACGAGAATTACTCCGTGTACTGTGTCTCCATGTTCCAGTACATAACCATGGCTGTAATATTCTCGCGCGGGAAGCCGTATAGGAAAGCTATTTACACGAACGTCGCGTTCATATTTTCAATAATCCTGCTAACTATCGTTTGTATATATATTACAGTGTATCCTGCCGATTGGATAGTAAATCTCCTCGAATTACTTGTGCCCCCAGTTTACGATTGGAGGATAATTATATTGGCGCTTGCTTTAGCGAACTTTGTAGTCTGTATGATCGTCGAGACGCTCGCGATAGAGTACCTGCTCGAGAAGAAGTTGAAGTCGAAGATTTACAGGCCCGAGAAGTCTAAGAAGGAATATTTAAGAGTGGAGCACGAATTGAAGAATAATTTGAATTGGCCGCGGCTTGATAAAGAGTTGCCAGTTTTACCATTAACGCCGAGCGCGGAGAATATCATTAATGTAACGTATCCGGTAAACGAAGCTGAGGAGAACGTAGGAAATAAGAAGCTCCATCAGGCAATGGAAGTGGACAAGGACAATAACGGGTTGTACGCGTTCGATAATTACACGTTTGTAGACGACGAATTGACGCGGAACACAAATATGATAACTAGATTTTAGGCCGTGCCTTGAAAATAGTTCGTCGGGGGTTGAAAACTTTTTAACTTCGATAAAAGTGTCTACGGTCGACGGACAAGGGAGCAACTTTTATACCAGTATTTGTATATAAGTATTATGGAATACTACCAAAACCATTAAGAATTCTACTGCAACATGGTACAAAAGAGCTACAGGGCAAACTTTGTAATTATTGTACACGTACAATAACGTATCGTATGCTTCTAATCACAGTCGAATTCTATTTAACGATTTTGACGATTGCATTCTATTAGAAAGTTGTTGAGAATTTTCTTAGTGCAAGAATCATTAATTTATTAAGGGGATGAGCAACTATTTCTTTCGCGTGTTTTAAATGAGAAAGTGTATATTTATTAGAAAAAAAATATGTTTCTTACTTAATAGAAAACTTGCGCGTCTAAGAAGTAAAACAAGTTACATATCATGAGGCGAGATTGTTTCTCGTCTTCCGATCCGACAATTTCGACTTTTCTAGCATTCTCTGTAATATAAATAACAGACACGCTGTTTATACACAAATATCTAGCAATAAAGATATTTTCTAATATATTTACCTATAATTTCGCTGTGATTTGCTACGAGCTCTTTCTGAATCCAGCCTCTGTAACGAAGCACAACTTTGTTTATTATCTGTATCGTGTTCTCGTGTATCTTCGACTTTAGAAGGAGACTCGGCAGAGTTGAAATGAATTCCTTAAACGCGCATTCCCTGCAATTAATCGTAATTCTCAGAGTTACGGATCGCTTGTGATTCAAATTTCAGAATATTCTTCAAACGAAGGATACTAATGAATTTAATTATAATAGATACAGATTAAAGAAACATGAGCCGATTACCTGTGCAATTCCTCTAAAGTATGATCTAACACGATATCACTAATAACAGAAAATAATTGCAACTGCATTGCATTTCTCGATTGATTGCAACACGCGTTTACAACCGACTGTAACGTTTCACCAAGCTCGCAATGATTTTTGTACCAAGTTTTACTCGCCTTCAAGAACAATGTCCTCAGAACCTTAATTAACTGTGGCAATGCAGTGTTATTTACAGTTGACCAGTTCTCAAGTTTCTCTATGGAAAGAAAAAGGAAAGACGAGTTCAAAAGAAAAACGATTATTAGCTACAAATAATAGAAATATCCCAGTACCGTTTAAATACTTGGTTACGGATGTGCAATAATTTTTATTCAATTTTGGCAGAACTTTGTCATCGCTATGCGTCGATGTAAACCACACGTAAATTTGACAAAGCCCTAGATTCTGTCCCAGGCAGACGTCCTGCGAATCGTCGATGGAAAAATCTTCTTGTCGCTTCCTATTTCTTATCGAGGAAACGAAACTACCAGGTGTGCCTAACTTGTCATAGGGGAACTTTGAGAGTAAATTCTTTATGTAAACGGTTTGAAAGTTGCTTTTAAACCAGTGTTTCATGTTTACGTTGCATTGAGCATGTAATATATCTATACAATCGATTATTAATTGTATGATGTCCACAGCGCTTTTCAGTAACTCCAATGCTTCGCCAGAGATCAGAAGCGCTGAATTGTCAACGTTTTTCTCGTCCGGGCACACTTCCATCCAACTATCGAATATAAGCGGCATTAATAATTCAACGTATCTCATAAGTTCCTCCGCGTCTAAAGTCTGTTCGCCGGCGCTTCCTTTCAAGCTTTCGCCTCGTTCGAAATCAATTTCACAGTTCTGGAAATGCGTGTTTATATAAATGGGAATATATCTGGTACTTTTATCTACGCGTACGACTTGTGCAGTCACGTTGGAACCGGCAGTTTGCTGCGACTTGTAGAAGTTGACGATAGAGCTAAACATAGTGGCCAGTCTCTCCAAAACTTTTATTCTCCACTTAACATTAGTGTTCTTGGTGTTCAAACTCGTTACTAATTGCCTTCCAGGCTTCATTTCCGTATGCAGTCTAGATATCATGTCTAGAAAATTTGGCAGCACTCTGTAACTGTTCCTCGCTAGAATATTGCTGCAGTTCAGTACAAGTACGTCCAGAAACAGTAAAGCGTCTTCTTTAATGCGAGGATCTATGTGCGTCATGGCGCACCTTAGGTACGAGATCAAAACATCGCAGTAAGGATCCAGCTGGTCATTGGAAACCGGGCCAAGAATTAAACTCAAGACTTTGAAACAGTCGTGCCTTATGTCCCTCTCTTTATCGAGACACAGCGCGCAAACACCTTGTAACAGAGATCCGAACTGCGAACTCAATAAATCCAAAGAGTGCTGCGACAGAATTTCTTTCAATTCCCTCACAGCGTCCTGCCGGGCAGTCGAGTTATGATGTTGAAGGCGCGACAGTAAATCCTGAAAGATCGCATTATGTACGTAGCTCTTAACGGCAATAACGAACTACAGAATCGTAATATTACCTTGACATTGAGCTTCCTTCTACTAAGAATTTCTGTCTCGTCTCTGTGCTTCAACTGCTCGCGTATCACGATCTTTTTAACTTTGAACGTCGGATTCGTGACGTTCAGTCCCTTGGGTAAAGGCTTCGCTTTCTTCGCTTTCAATTTCACTTTAGCCTTCTCAGCCTTCACATTCTTCATATGTCTATTACCTTTGCCCATGGTTAATTACTTTCGAACTAAACTCCGCCTGAAACGTTCGATTGAATTAACTCAGAATTTAAACCAGCGTTCGTGTTACTTACAAATATGGAAATGCGCGGAAAGTTCGCTTCGCGATATACGATAGTTCAATGAAGGCATATATGATTTATGTTATGATAATGGAGTAGACATCGCGTTTTGAGAAGCGCGTTATTTACGGTGAGGTTATGCACCCACGAGGCACAGGCCGTCGGATGTCATGTGCATGAGGGCATTTGTTGGCATGTGTAGAAGCATGTAGAAGTTATCCCAAGCGATCGCCAGTGACATGTCAAAAACTCAAAACTTTGCACCATTCTATTGTGACGTACGTGGTAACATGTAAATTTCGTATATTTGAAAATAATTGTCTCGCGAGCATCTATGGAAAGGTTTCTGCGACTGTGGAGTACATTTTCACCTTGAAGCAAAAGTACGTATCATCTTTCGGTATCGTCATTGTAATGTACAGCGGCACTAGGTTAGCCTAGTGTTTCGAAAACCATTTACGCTTGTTCAGTATTACAAATCGCTAATCGAGTTAGGTACATTTGGCATGACAACGCAGATTTATCGAAAGAAAGGTGAATAAGCCAGTTTTCCCAAGTAATTCATATCGCGAAATAAGTGGCAACAAAAACATCCGCTTTCTCTTAGTGAAATTTTTAATTATTATTTGCTCTACTTCAATTTCTCCTTGACATGTTTTATCACGATGGTAAAATAACTTAATACCCAGGCGTATTGTTTCGCAATCATTTTATCCATGCCAGTGCCGGTTCGCAAGGCTTCTCACTCGTAATTTATGAATTCTCATACATGTTTCCTTTATGGAATAGAATAGAATCTAATTACACTTAAGGAAGGAATCGTTTATATTTATTGACGAAACACTGGTATCCAAAATTGAGATACTTGAAATTATAAATTGATCGGTATACTTTTTTCTATTAGTACAACGTAGATATATAGTACTTAGCTTTTTTTAAAATGAAAAATGCATGGAGCTTACATAATGGTATTAGTTGCAATAGCATATATACATTGAAAGATAAGCTTACAACCGTATCAATAATCTATTATAAACTCGAAGGACATGTGTATGTGTCTCGCTAATATGATTCACCCGATTTTTTCAGATATCCAAATTGTGAATTAATTGAAATAAGAAAATTGATGCAGAGAATGTGCAGAGCCTGAGGAAAGCCGGGAACAATTGTAAATGATGCAAGTGAAAGAAGAAGAGGGCGAGTTAAATAAGTAGTAAATTAATAATAGAGGCTCATGCGGAAGTAAGGATAGAGGAGAAACCGCTTAATGGTCTTCTTAAATGACTGCTTAAGGATATAAAGATTGAAGCTTTAAAAAATTCAAGATGAACGTAACAATGACTTATTGTCCTCCGAATATAACTTTCACCGAGATTTGGGTGAACCATGGCATGTCGAAATGTTTCATGGACACAGTCAGCACCGCCGTCATTTCGCTGTATCTACTGATCTTTGGTACAGTCCAGTTATGGATGTACCGGCAATATGGCACGGAGACTAACGCGGGTTTATTGCCCAAAAGTAAACTGTACATTGTGCAGAAGTTCTTTTTGTATTTTATTCCCGTACTGAATATAGTGAGAATAATTCTGCAGGGAACTGTTTTGGATGATGAGAAAGTCTATGGTTATATGGTAAGAATATTAAACATCGGTGTACGTACACAATAATTTCCCGATCTTTCTCCAATGTATATTACGTTTCTAGATTCTTACAACGGTATTGACTGTAATTATTTATCCGTACTCTGTGCACATATTAAAAGTAGAGAGGCACAAATTGCTACCGACTGTGCCACCGCAGGGACACGGGCTCGTCTTGCTGGGCTTTTGGACTTTAGCATTCGTTGCTGAGAATCTTGTTTTTGTTAATATTGGGAGGCTCGAATGGTGGTTCCATTTGAATACGTGAGTTCGATACAGGGAAGGTGTACCCGCTCGCTAGTGAGGCTATTTTGTAAGCGTATGCGTGCGCTATTTACAGAACGACGGACCAAATCGAGATGGCACTGTTCGTCTTGCGTTATGTCAGCACTCTTATCATCTTCGCGCTAGGACTCAAAGCTCCGGGGATAACTTGGAGCACGGATCCTGAATATCGTACTCTTAACGATGGTCCGACTGCACGGTCAAGATATTATCAAGGTGTAAGTCGTTGGAATGTAATTTGCATTTTGCGGGTGTAGTACAAGTGATTGTCTAAGGGATGTAAGATGAAACTCACTTGCGCGCGATACGTCTATTGATAATACAAACATTTTTAGAGAACGGAGGAGAACAGTTCTACATGGAAGAGCGCGTGGTATAAAGTCTCAACACTGGCACCATTCTTATGGCCGGAGAAGAGCTTCCTGCTTCAGCTGAGAGTTATGTTTTGTTTCGTACTACTTATATCAGGGCGTGTAATAAACCTTTACGTTCCGATTTACAACAAAATGATCGTGGACAGCGTTTCCACAGCTCCTGTGGTATTTAGGTATGTAGAACCCTCGGAAAGACATTCGAATGAGAATATTAAACCTTGCGATTCACGAAACGTTTATTTTCCATTGTAGGTGGGATTTCATATTAATATATGTGGCGTTCAAATTCTTGCAAGGTGGAGGTACAGGTGGAATGGGAGTACTGAATAATCTGAGATCGTTCTTATGGATACGTATACAACAGTATACAACTCGAGAGATAGAAGTGGAGCTGTTCAGGTAAATGTTACCGCTTTGCTTTTCAAAACACTGATTTCACAGTTAGATTTACTTTTTGCAATGCATTTTTTCCCCCAGGCATTTACATAGTCTAAGTTTGCGCTGGCATCTTGGGAGGAAAACTGGCGAAGTTTTGAAAGTTATGGATCGCGGCACAGATTCTATAAACAATCTTCTTAATTACATTCTCTTTTCTATCGTACCAACGATCGTCGATATTATCGTGGCCATCGGATTTTTCGTTACTGCCTTTAATAAGTGGTTCGGTTTAATTGTATTCTTGACCATGAGTTCTTACATAGGTAAATACGTTGCACATCCCTGATGTTTTTCTACGATCAGCGTTACAGCGTTTTCACATTTTTTAATAAAACACACGAATATTTGTTCACGCCAGCTGCCACTATTCTGGTTACCGAATGGCGCACCAAGTTCCAGAGGCGTATGAACTTGGCGGACAATGCCCAGAAAGCGCGAAGCGTCGACAGTTTACTTAATTTCGAGACAGTTAAATACTACGGAGCAGAAGCATACGAAGTAGATAGCTATAGAAAAGCGATAATAGATTTCCAAGTGCAGGAATGGAAGTCGATGATTACGTTAAATATTCTAAACACCTTGCAAAACATAATTGTCTGCAGCGGTTTGTTAGCTGGGTCTTTACTCTGCTTGCACATGGTCAGTATACGGAATATTTCTACTCCTTGTAAATGCAAAGTTCGATGAATATGTACAGCGATAAATGTATGGGTTGCAGGTTGTAAGCAAACAAGGTTTAACTGTTGGCGATTATGTGTTATTCGCAAGTTACATCATTCAACTTTACGTACCGTTAAATTGGTTCGGAACGTACTACCGGTAAATCATTTTGCCAGTGCTATACGTAGCGGGGCGTCTTATTCATTGGAATATAATTACGCTTTCTGTTTACAGCGCTATACAGAAGAATTTTGTCGATATGGAAAATATGTTCGATCTCCTTCGAGAAGAGCAAGAAGTAATCGACGCTCCAGGCGCTGGGCCACTGATAGTGAAACGTGGTCAAGTGGAATTCACGAACGTGGCATTTAGCTACACCCCCGAGAAGCTTATACTAAAAAATATTAGCTTCATTGTTCCAGCAGGGAAGACTGTCGCTCTGGTTGGGCCGTCCGGTGCTGGGAAGTCCACTATCGTACGGTTGCTATTCAGGTTCTACGACGTAGAACAAGGTGCCATTTTAATCGATGGGCAGAATATTAAAACGGTTAAGCAGGATTCTTTGAGACGGGCAATAGGTGTTGTACCACAGGACACGGTGCTGTTCAACAACACCATAAAATACAATATCCAGTACGGTCGCATCGAAGCTGTAGACGCGGACGTGATAGCGGCTGCGAAGAATGCAGACATTCATGAAAGGATCCTTTCATTTCCAAGTGGATACGAGACCCAGGTTCGCGCAAATTGTCCAGCTGGATTAAATCTATTATTCCGCAGTAGCATACTTCTCTTATCGAAGCTTTCATTGAAATAATTTGATCGCATCGGGAAACTTACACGTCTCATTGTAATAACGTAGGTTGGCGAAAGAGGACTTCGTTTAAGTGGCGGAGAGAAGCAACGCGTGGCTATCGCGCGCACGATACTAAAGGAGCCAGCTATTGCACTTCTGGACGAAGCAACAAGCGCACTCGACACCCAGACAGAGCGTAACATTCAAGCAGCGCTGAGCAGAGTTTGTGCTAATCGAACGACCATTATCATCGCCCACAGATTATCCACGATAATACACGCTGACGAGATTCTTGTGTTGAAAGACGGGGAGATTGTGGAGAGAGGCAGGCACGAAGAGCTTATTTCTTACGAGGGAATGTATCATTCGATGTGGCAGGCACAGCTACAGAATGATAAAGAAACTACCAAGATACAGAACGATGTTCCCGAAGCTGACGGGGAGAACCTAGATACTTTTAAGAAATAAAGCTACATTTGTTGAGTTCAATGATCATAATAAAACGAATGTGTACCTGTCTTTAGAAAACGACTGAAGTTCACTCGTGCTAAATTACTGTCACGAGTAAACTCATTTCAAAGAAATACTAAGAATTATGCGTCTTTAGGACGAGACGATGTTATTTTACTTAACTAAAGTAGGTATAGCTTTTTGCTAGACCTTCGTATGGATTCTCTGTTTTACCTGTTAAAACGTATAGTCACAAACGTGTGCGAAGGGATTAAAATGTGATAGAATACGAAGCAGTTAATGTAAGATGGTATAGTGGACGTTTTTACACGAACGCTTTTAAGAATAAAGATATATCAATATTTAAAAGGCAGAACGAGACACGTGCCAATGTCCGCGTGAATTTTAGTCTTCTACAAACTACGCACCTAGATCGAAATAAAGATTCCGTGCAGAGACTCTTAGAATTGTGTGGTACGATTTATTGCATTATAAGATATTTAATTAAAATATATTAACAATGTCCTACAGTTTCATTCGGCTGCCTGAGCTGCTGCTGCTGGTTGCGCTGCATCCCCACCGTCAACAATTCTCGATGCGAATGCCCCATCGGGCACCCACCCCGATTCATCGATAGGGGCTGTTACGGTTTCCTCTCTCGCGCCCCAGTAATAATAGCTCGCAATAAATATCCACACGAGGGTGTAAATTATCTATTAACGTAAAAGCTCGGGTAACAAGAACACTATTATACAAATTCGGTGTTCGGTTATTAAAATACATTTGAAACAGAGCGAATTACTTTGAAAGCCTCTTCCTTGCCCATACTGGGAAATCATGGGCTATAGTAGTTCAGTTCAAATGTCTTGCTAACATTGAAGTATTACGATTTTACAATCCATGTGCCGTGAGAAGATAATTTTCAGCGATTTGATAATACTCGCAGCCGATGCCTTCCTCTCGCTTACGAAACTTTTCTACAAATTTTCAGATCCATGAATTTGCATAACGCGCCCTGTTGTTTGCAAACAGCTGATGATCAGATATCTAACTTGATCTGAATCCCATGGTAGCATATGTGACGTGTGACAAGATGTTTCCGCGCCGATAAAGAACCGCGCCAGGTGTGTCGTTAATTTATTTTATTTTGTGCTATTATGTGCGACACGAAATGAACAGCCTTGGCTTAAGCTTAATTTTAAAAATGGGCTGTATATGCTCCAAGGAAACTATCACGGTAAACTCGAGAAACTATACGGTCCGTGAACATCTTGGAGAAGGGCAAGTTTGACATAAAACAACTTTTTCATAATTCACTACGATGCCTCTGTTTAAATTAACGAACAATTCAGGAATCCCCTCTGATTGAACGGTCCACGCATATTATCTCCCGAATTATCGGGAGAACGATGTTTACAGTAATTCCACTTAACCTAGCCTGCTGCGGTTTTCATGCACAGCGTTGGTGTCGATATTTTTAAATTGTAGATCAACGCAGCTGGTGTCAGAAAGAAATGAATTCCGCAACTATCCAAAGTTCCTTCCGACAAATAATTAAATGCGACTTTAATATGGTTTTAGTGGCTTCAGCACGGTACTTTTGGTCGAAGATGCAGTGAGCCACAAAAAGTACGCTATTAAAAAGATCATTTGCCACGGTTTAGAAGACCAGAGATTAGCAGCGAAAGAAATAGAATACCACAATCTTGTAAAGCATCCGAACGTAATAGAGTGTATCGATTCTACGTACAAAGGAACAGCGGATCCAGTCATTAATGCTACTAGCGAAGTATTAATTGTTTTACCGTATTATCACGTGAGTTCCTTGCTTTAAAATCAAGCGTAGTGGTTGTAAGTCTACATCTTCTACACCGAGAAAGTTCCGTCTTCTCTAGAGGGGCACACTGGCGAACGAGTTGGAAAGACGTGCTAAGAATAATGATTACATGAGCGCGCTAGATATTTTAAATATTTTTTTACAAGTATGCGAAGGTGTAAAAGCGTTTCATGAAGCGAAGCCGGAGCCTCTTGCTCACAGAGATCTAAAAACTGCGAACATAGTCCTTGGTGATGGGTGTACGCCTATTATAATGGATTTAGGTAGATTCTTTGTGTAAAGTAAACATCGACGAATGTGCAATATTCCTCGATTATACGATGTATTAACGAGTCGATGTTAATCTTCGCAGGTTCTGTAGCATCTGCAAGGGTCAAAGTGTGCGGGTCGCAGGCGGCGCAAACATTGCAGGATGTGGCAGCGGAAAGATGCTCGATGCCGTACAGGGCGCCAGAATTATTTAACGTCGAGAGTTACTGTATGGTAGACGAGCGGACAGACATTTGGGTAGAACATTAACTCTTCAGGTATACTTCTCTATGTTACCGCAGCCATTTACAAACTGCGTACTGTTTCAGTCTTTAGGTTGTATTCTTTACGCACTCTGCTATTTTAAATCACCTTTCGACGCTGTGTACGAAAGGGGAGACAGTGTTGCTTTAGCCGTCATGAGTGCAAACATCACATTCCCCGAGGATGCTCCGTATAACGAGGTTCTGTAGCTATTTCTGAGATTACTCGTCGCGCATCGAAATCCATCGATCTAACGCTTGAATTTCTGTATCTTGCAGGACATGCAAACCCTGATTTTATCCATGTTAAAGGTAAATCCTATGGAACGTCCATATATATACAGTGTTATAGAGAATGTGCACGATGTTGTTGCGAAGCTGGAGAACAGAGCTTAATCGTACGAGCAGCAATAATTTAAATATTTATTACTCAAAGATTTATGTACAGACAGTTTTTTATACGTCCTATATTATGCATACCGATTTCAAATGTTTAATGTGATACTCCGATGCAATAACGTAACGTAGTAACTTTTTACCACGAAAAAGAAACACTTGCAGCATTTGCATTATTTTAAAGAATTGGACTGGAGAATTTTAATGCTGGAAGGAATCGGCAAGAAACGCACGGAATGGTTCGTTTCTCGATGAGATCCAAGGTATATTTTAAATAAGCATACACATTTATCTTAAAGAACACGCATTTCTGGTTTATGATACATTTATATCGATGTTGAAGATATGATAAAGTATTTTCACACAGTGCTGTTTATCAGACAGTTAACTAACATTAAAACCGCTAGCTTTCTATAAATACCCCCAAACATGTATTAGTTCTTATCTATCGATTCGCGAAATAATATTTTCGCACGAATGTCGAGTCATGGTTTATTTAAATTTGCAAGCACAATAATGCATTTAAAATATGCTTATCGATTATGAAACAGCCGCGCTGCGGTACTTAATGTAGCATTTTTTCTCTTCTTGAAAATAGTATACATTCGTATGTACAATTTACTATCCGTCTATAAATCTTTTCCGATATCCACCAAGCCAAACTCGGTGAACTCTTTAATCCACGACCATTTCATAGAATCATATCGAACCCTTTGATAATAAATCGAGAGGCAACTTTCTCTCCGCATATACGTTCAGCCACGTGAAAGATTCCTAGCTTACCAAGGGAAGCATACGAAAGTCGGAAAATCTTTTTACATTCTATACGCGTTAAACCTTTAAAGAGAAAGATCGTATAATTCGAGTGTTCCGTTAAGAGAATGACATTTCACGCGCATCAATTTGAATAATATAATAAATTTACGCGGAGTTTGATGCACGGCAATTAATCAGAGATTCGCATGCAAATAGCGGTGCTAGGAATCGTACGATGTGACGTCGAGCCCCTACGTCACGAATACGTCACAGTGGCCGAACTCGCGGAACGGTATTCTGAAAACGATTAACATGCATTTCGTGTTGAACCAGCGTGATCTCCCCTCAAGGAAAAACGTTCACGCGGACGTTTATTTAGAAAGGAAATTAATGTAAACGTATATAGGTAGACTGGGCCTAGCTCTCGGAGAACCGTCGTCGATCTTCGAGTCGTATTTCACGCCGCTCACCGTCGCCGAAGCCGAGAATGTAAAGTAGTTTTTTCACCAGCCTGTGCTTCAGGTGGACGTCTTCTCGACTGGTCTCTCAAATAGCGAACGGTTCCCAGATAATCCCACAGTTCCGCATCCGCCTGTGTAACTTGCGAATCGTAAGTCGCCTCACCTCACATTTATGTCATCCTCTTGCGAATTACCGCTTGCAACGGTGAAACTAACCTCGTACGTTTGAACCGTTCGATGTGAACGTAGTCGATCCTCGGTATACATAAATAATCATTAAACACGGCTCAAACAATCGATCGACGAAAATTCTCCTTTTCGCGCGTATAAATTAGTTCCACGGCTCCGAGTCCCGTGCTTCGGTTTGATATTGGGGGGAACATAACCTAAATGCGGAGCATTATGTAAACGATTAAATTGTAGAATTCAGACTTTTAGTAATTTGGTATGGAACGTGTTTTACACGTATATCTTCAGCATTCACCTTTCTTTTCGGCGATTTATAATTATATTTTGAAAGGGTTGATAAATTCTGTGGTTCAATTACTGTCAGCGTCCCTATTACTGCCACTTTATTTATTTTACTTAATAAAAACGTAACGTATAAAGAATAGTGAACTGAATAGAAAGCTATAATAATAAGAAGAACAGTCCGAATTTAATGATAAATTTTTTTCTACACTATCTTTACACGTTGCTTGTTTATTAAGTAAAATAAGTGGCAGTAATTGGGACATTTACCCTATTCTTTTCTTTTTTATTTTTCGCGTGAAATAGTTAGCGATTATGTTGACAGAATATTCGAACGCGTCAAACTTAAGTGGTTGTTTGATTATAAGGTTAATATTGTCTCGATGGGATTTTGTTGGTTCCATATTTGTTTAGTGGAAAGGCTAAATACAAGTGCTATTTTTTTACGCAATTAATAACACGTCGTCCTGCCTCGCAGTGTGAATTGAAAAGCCCGGTAGAAATTTACGAAATCGGTAATCGCGTAGAATCGTAAAAAATAAATAAATTATTTTCGAAGTGTTTAAACCGGATTATTTAATTTTGTCAAATTGACCAGTCGCGCGTGTTATATAATTATTACCTTGTTTTTGCGTTCTCGGACTGTTTCTAACGAATGGTTATTGGTCGTTTACACTCAACTCGTGTTACTGTCCAAAAAGGTCAAGGATGCGCAGGGGATGTAGAAGATCGTACTTGCAAGAAGTGGAGAGATAAGCGGGTATCTTTCACGGAGCTATTGTTATTGAAACTAAACCTATTTCCCGCCGAGTTCGGGAATAATTTATACAATTTTCGTCGTGCCAACGAAATGCCCACTGAACGGTATAAACGGAACCATTTGTGTCTTACCTATTCAGTAGATTGATACATTCCCACGCGCATTTGAATATAAAATAATTGCAGAACGTAAATCTGATGCTCCGCGAGCATAATTTTATCGCACGTAAAACGCATGGAATTAAGTAGGATTTCGCGTGCAATGATAATGCTCGAAATACAATCGATAACACCGAAATAATCTAGTAATTTATCTAGTGATATAATCGGTGTTAATCACATTGAGAGCCACTGTCTGGGTGATAGCGTTTGGTAATGATGTTTATCGCGGAAGTGTCACGCAATGGTCACTGGTGAGCTGGTATCGATGCGTGATTCTAAGAAAATAAAAAATTCCGCTGCTAGATGGATAATTAAATCGAAGCGCCGTCCCTTGCCGCCAAATCGCTTGCCTTTGCTATTATTGCTTTGCGTAGCAAGGGGCTTAGAATTCGTTAAAAATTTCGACGAGTCATCTGTGCCACGATTTATAATCAATAGCTTTTCAAATGTTTCGACTGTACCGACACTCGGGATTCCCTATTCGTCGGGACGTATCGAACGCGACGGCCGATCCGTAACATTTCGCGAGACGTCGTTCTATTTGGGAATATGGAGTTATTCAAGCTTCCAAACAATTACCATGTCCACAAACGCAGTTTGACCCACTACCTATGTATTCATTTTGCACGCGTATCCTGTTCCTAGCAATCGCGTTACTATCGCTGACAATGTATACTTGGCGATCGTGGAAGATGTAAAAGTATTTGTTAATTGCCATTAGGACAGTATTTATTCGAGAAAATATGGAATAATTATCGGTAGCCGCGTAGTAATGCTCGCAGGCTGACCTTTTGTCGACGTACTTCTGCTGTAATTTATTCAAATAGTGAGAACTTATCCAGCAGTAAAATGCTGGATAAAAGTGCATAATAATTAAGGAGTTTGAGAACCTTCGCTATCTGTCCACGTGTAAGCGGAGATCGCATTACGGTCACGTGACTGGTTAATCCTCGTATGATTCTCTAAAATTGTACGATTTTGTAAGACCGCCCAGCGCTATCCAAAAGAAGCGACTACGCGTTTCTCCTTTCCTTTTTTCCCCCCAAACTAATGAATATTCCATTAAATGCACCGACGAAACTTCATTACATCCCATAATCGCGAATGATATGCGTAACTTCCGCACGTGTAATACCTCCCGACCAAAATGTAAATATTTCCTAAGGAAGATCGTGGAATTTCACGCGTTTCCCTTTCACGCTAATTAGATTCAAATAATTTTCTTCGCCCTCTTTCCATCACCGTCGCCTTGGATTCGGCCCACGAATCCATGTGTCGCGAAGTTAATCTCCCAGGAAGGGATACACAGATTCGTACTTCCGTTCGAAAACAAAAGGGTCCGAAGAAGAAGATCAATTGATACAATCGTATTAATTTAAAAGAGGTACATCTTTGTGTTCTAATCGGCGACTCGCGAATGTTACAACGCGTTACGTGTGGGCAAAAAATGAAAAGAAGATAGGTTAATATGACCGACAGAGAGGAAAAAAAACGTCTAGAATCATACGATATCTCAAGATATCGCGAGGTTTTAGCATTACTTATGTGCGCGGTGTCACTTGGAACGCTCAGTCAACGGCCAGCGGCAGCGACGGTCGGACGTATCTCGCTGCTTCACGTTTTGAAGTTTCTTAGGTTAGAAAATATAGCGCGAGGAGGTTAAGGCAGTGTCCTATCACATCCACTAATTAAGCGGTTCTCGAAGAGTGAGTGCGCCACCATTTACTGTTTCATACAATTCTGCCTTTAATCCCTTCGTTATCAATCTCTCGCGACTGGGTATTTAAATGCTTCCTTTCGGCGACCTTTTCTTTTTAGAAACTATTTCTGCTGGTAGGTTTGTTTGTAATCAAAGGAGTTAGCGAGACGGAGTTAAGAAATCGAACACCTCGACGCGGACGGCCGCGCATAGTTGGGGTCGGAGTGAAAGTATTCCTTGCAGGCCAAGTAGAAATTTTTGTAACGAAATGAAAGCTGTACGATCGTGCCGCTAGATCTCGAAGTTCGTAGAGTTCCAGGCACGCGGCTCTTTGTTACACGCTTCTCGAGTACTCAACTCATTTCAAATTGTAATTTTAGCATCAGTTCCTGGACTGACATAACTTGTTTGATTTGCCTGCGTTCCTTCATAGCGTATTCCCTCGCCCGTTCAATATGTTGCTCGGTGTATTTGTGTTTCGTAAATATCGCGCGTCGCGTGGAATTTTCGAATGTCGAACAGAATATTTCGAATCGTTCGAAAGCTCGCCGTTTCAGGCACCGATCTCGTTGAATCGTTTATCAGTTGGCTGTGAATTCGGTGAATTGACATTAGAATTCAAAAGATTATTTTGCATCGATAGTTAGGTATACGCGAAACGTGTTCGTACGCATGCGTTGCGAATAGTATGCACGTGAATTGTGTAACGTACGTGCCACTTCTGGGAAGATGCATGCATTATTTAAATGGAATAGCGAACCGATCCTTAACATGATTCGAAAAGTTTTATAACTTCACGGAAAAAATGAGGGCGACGAGATAATTGGAACCTCCCCGCATAAATTCTACGTTCTCTATGAATTATTTATCCGCGTGAATTTCGTGATGCCCTCGGGCGATTTCAAACGTTCTTGTAATCTAAACTACCCACTGTGAGCTTTTATGGTAGAATTCAGCGAAGGTATATTTGCATCGTACGTACCATAATCGACGAGTAATTATTTCTTTCGATGCGTTACGTCAGTTCGTCGGTGGAATGCGGTCGGCCAACTTTTACTTGGAACCGTTCGGTTTACATTGAAGAACGTATTCCGTTCATGTCTCCTTCGTCTTTTACGCGCGTTTTTAAACCTTTCTTATCAAAGAGATATCGAAAACATTTTTAACTTCCCAGTTTTCAATGTTTTTCTCAAAGTTTAGACGGCCATTGTTTAATAGTTCCGAATTCACTGCTTACCTTGAAATTCTTTTCCCCTTCACTGTAGGTAATGTTTATAAATGACATTTGTATAATTGCTTCTAGAAATCGCTGAAAAATGTCCGCAAAGGCGATTCGTGAAGCCACTGGGAAGGATCTTATTAACCGTAAACTTCCTCCTGGCACAAGTGCGGTGAAATGTCGTTACGTGACGATCACAGACCAGACGAATTGGACGGACGTGGTAAACGAGAATCCATGGCTCCAGACGGAGAAGTTAGTTGTGAAGCCGGATCAATTGATCAAGCGGCGTGGCAAACTTGGCCTGATCAAAGTCAAGGCAAATCTGGCTACGGTGAAACAGTGGGTGGCTGAGAGAATGAATAAAGATCAGCTGGTCGGAAAGACAATGGGAAAGCTAAGGACTTTTATCATCGAACCGTTTGTCCCTCACAAGCAGGTAGGCATCTCTCGTTTGTGTAGGAAATTAATAAAACATGTGAATTAATGATAATCTCGCTTACAGGAAGAGGAAGCTTATGTATGTATCTATTCTCATCGGAAAGCTGACGTCATCTTATTCCATCATGAAGGGGGTGTCGATATCGGGGATGTTGATGCAAAAGCGTTGAAATTGGAAGTGCCTGTAGGGGAGGAGGCTCCAGACAAGTCCACGCTGATAGAGAAGTTATTAGTGCATGTGGCGAGTGACAAAAAAGAGTAAGTGTATATCGGAACTAGTTTTTACTTGGTGTGAAAGACTCTTCTTTGATCCGGATAATATGATCGCTCTTCTTCGTTCCAGAACGATTGCCACGTTTATAGAGTCCTTGTACAAGCTCTACGTTAATTTATATTTCACATACCTGGAGATAAATCCGCTGGTAGTGACGGACGATGGGATTTATGTGCTCGATCTTGCTGCTAAGTTGGACACGACTGCTGACTTCATATGTAAACCAGACTGGGGGGAAATTGAATACCCACCACCATTCGGAAGGGACGCCTACCCAGAAGAGGCCTATATCGCTGACTTGGATTCTAAGTCCGGAGCCAGCTTGAAATTGACTATTCTGAATCCAGCTGGTCGGATATGGACAATGGTTGCTGGCGGTGGTCAGTAGAAGCGCACAGCAGTATCATTTACGTGATTAATCTGGTTCATTCTAACCAAACTGTGATTGTCAAGTCGTTTCCATTACTTTAGCATAGGGAATCGCGCCCGCGCGGGTTTTTCATTCTAATGTTTCTCTGCTCAGGTGCGTCCGTGATATACTCGGACACGATCTGCGACCTGGGTGCCGCGAACGAGCTGGCCAACTACGGCGAGTACTCCGGCGCCCCCAGTGAACAGCAGACCTACGACTACGCGAAAACTATACTGAGCCTAATGACAAAAGAGAAACGGAAGGAAGGGAAAATATTGATTATCGGTGGAGGTATCGCGAATTTCACAAATGTGGCCGCCACTTTTAAGGGTATTGTAAAAGCGCTGCAAGAGTTCCAACCGAAGCTTGTAGAGTTCAATATACAGATATTCGTGAGAAGAGCGGGACCGAACTATCAAGAGGGTTTGAGGTACGCAGATATTAAACAGAACAGTAATTCAATTATCACAGATACGGCAAGTTTAATGAATCCGACCTTTGTATTTCTAATTTCAGGATTATCCGCGAGGTTGGTAAAAGACTTGCCATCCCCGTCTACGTGTTCGGCCCAGAGACTCACATGACGGCAATATGCGCGATGGCGCTAGGCAAAAAGCCAATTCCCGACCCCGAAGCTCAAGAATTCTCCACAGCTAACTTTCTACTGCCATCCGGCCAAGACGTGGGCCCCGCGGCCCCTCCAAAGAGTACCTCTTTTTCGCCCAGCAAGCAACCCGCATTGAAAACTGGCGACTCCGTCGACGGGTCAGCGAAGAAGCAGCTTTTCAGCAATAAAACCAGGGCCATTATCTGGGGAATGCAAACCAGAGCCGTGCAAAGTATGCTGGACTTCGACTTCGTTTGTCGTAGGTCCGAGCCATCGGTAGCCGCTATCGTGTACCCCTTCACCGGTGACCATAAACAGAAGTTCTACTGGGGCCATAAAGAAGTACGTTCACAGAATTGTTCTCTTCAACAAAGCCCATCGGCCTTGTAATAAAACTTTCTCCATCTCGCGATAGGTCCTGATCCCAGTGTACAAACAAACGAAAGACGCCATGAGTAAACACTCGGACGCGGACGTTATGGTGACGTTCGCCTCCCTGAGATCCGCCTACGACAGCGCAATCGAGGCGATGCAGTTCCCACAGATCCGAACGATCGCCATCATCGCCGAAGGCATACCCGAGAACATGACGAGGAAGTTGATCCTAATGGCGGAGCAGAAAGGCGTGACGATCATCGGCCCGGCTACCGTCGGCGGCGTTAAACCAGGCTGCTTCAAGATCGGCAACACCGGCGGGATGATGGATAACATTCTTCACAGTAAACTCTATAGGCCCGGCAGGTAAAAGCAGGGAATTGATCTTATTCGGCTAAGAAATATTCAAGCACCGTACCAACAAAATATCATTTGCAGCGTCGCGTATGTCTCCCGTTCTGGCGGTATGTCCAACGAGTTGAACAATATCGTTTCGAAAGCGTCCAACGGCGTGTTGGAAGGCGTGGCGATCGGAGGGGATCGTTACCCGGGAACCACGTTCATGAACCACATAATGCGTTACCAGGACAATCCGGAAGTGAAGCTGATCGTCCTCCTCGGCGAGGTCGGCGGCGTGGAGGAGTACGAAGTGTGCGAGGCGTTGAAGTCGAAGAAGATCACGAAGCCGTTGATTGCCTGGTGCATCGGCACTTGCGCGAGTATGTTCAATTCCGAGGTGCAATTCGGCCACGCTGGATCAATCGCCCATAGTAACTTGGAGACAGCCGCGGCCAAGAACGCTGCGTTGAAGGCTGCCGGTGCCTACGTTCCTGACAGCTTCGACAATCTCGGCGACCTAATGCAGACCGTTTACGAGAAGCTCGTGAAGGATGGCGCCATCGTTCCAGAACCCGAAGTACCACCGCCAACCGTCCCCATGGATTACAGTTGGGCCAGGGTAACGCCATTAATCCCTTCACGTAATATCGTATCAACCTTGCAGGCAGTACGAACGTTTCAATTTTGCAGGAACTGGGTCTAATACGGAAACCAGCTTCGTTCATGACTTCCATTTGCGACGAGCGTGGTCAAGAATTACTGTACGCTGGAATGCCCGTGACGGAGGTCCTTAAGCAGAACGTGGGGATCGGCGGCGTGGTCTCTCTGCTGTGGTTCCAGCGGTGCTTGCCGCCTATGTACTGTAAATTCCTGGAAATGTCTTTAATGCTGACCGCTGACCACGGCCCTGCCGTGTCTGGAGCCCATAACACCATCGTCTGTGCGAGGGCTGGTAAAGATCTAGTCAGCTCTCTAGTATCTGGTCTATTAACTATTGTAAGTGGAGCGAAATGAGGCTGTTCTAGGTGTTTTGTTAATGTGAATATAGTATTAATATTCCGTTGAAATATGAACCATAGGGTGATCGATTCGGCGGAGCGTTGGACGGCGCAGCTCGCATGTTCTCCGAGGCGTACGATGCTGGGTTACATCCCCAAGAATTCGTGAACAACACTCGCAAGAAGGGGAAACTAATCATGGGCATCGGGCACCGTATTAAATCCATAAATAACCCGGACATGCGGGTGAAGCTTATCAAAGAGTTCGTGATGGAGAATTTCCCAGCCAAGCCGTTGGCCGAATATGCGTTGGAGGTGGAGAAAATAACTACGAGCAAGAAGCCTAATTTAATTCTGAACGTGGATGGTATAATTGCTTGTGCCTTTGTGGATATGCTGAGAAACAGTGGAAGCTTTACGAGAGAAGAAGCACAGGAATACATCGAAATAGGTGCTATAAATAGTTTGTTCGTTCTTGGCAGGAGTATAGGCTTTATTGGTACGTGTTCTTTTATTCCGTGATATCGTATATATTTATTATAGAAGCGTTCGAATGATATAATTCTATTCTTAATCGTTGCAGGCCACTTTATGGATCAAAAGAGGTTGAAACAAGGTCTGTACCGACATCCTTGGGATGATATTTCCTACGTATTGCCGGAGCAATATAATTGAGTTCATCCCCCATTTGCATTGTCTGTCGTGAACGCATAATAAATGTTACTAATTCATTTAAAGTTTAGGTAGTTGTAATGGTCGTGTCATACGGGCTTTGCTGGTAGCCGTAAAGACATACATTGATTCTTAGAGAAGCAATTGCTTTGAGAGCCGTACGATGAGCCACCAATTATCTCTCGTTATCGCGGATCGAAGTTGTATTCGATAGGCCCGCGACGTAACGTATAAACTAATTAGACGAGCACAGCGGATAGGAGCGAAAGTATTCGTACGATTAATGAGAACATTCCATGGAGCATTTTTTGATTTAATATCGGAGAGATAAGGTCGGCAGATCGAATGGGATTCTGTCGGGTCACCGAAGTAACAATGCAAAACTAATATATTAGATTTTATAGACGTCTGAAATAGCCCCGAAATATATTGTCTTCCGATTTATCAGAAGGTAAACATTATTTTACATCCAAATTGTTTTATCCGTGGGCACGTGATGTCCTTATCTCTGCGTGTGTATAGAAATGTGCTGATACGCACACGCTGTTCGTGCACCTCCGCTGCAACAACAGTTTTTCTGGTGTTTTTTTTTTCTTGCACAAGCCAGTGTACCATTTACGCCTGGAGTATGAAGAAAAGTAATAAAACACGTCTAACATTTAAGCATCTTCATCTTTATTTAGTCTCATCGACGCCTTAAAGGTCCGACGATTGTTGAGACGCAGCGAAACAGTTGTTCTGTACCGGTATATTCGTAAGCAACCAAAATGTAGTATTTCCCAGAAAGCGGTATAAAAATAAAGAGGAGCTTATTTTGCAATCGTAATATCGCTAAATCGTTCCGATTACAAGTCTTCGTTCGAGATAATTACAGAATGAAGGACGTACACAGGTATATCGTAAAGAAATAAATGATTTAATTGTGTTTCCTTACCTTAATAACAACACAATTTACATACGTAAATAGTTATAAAATACTCTCATTTCATTCGTAATAATACCGTTTGCAAAGTCATTATAAGATTGAGATTCGAAGTTCCAATCGATAGAACATCACTAATTGAAGCTCGAAATATTATATTCAGAGAAATTATAACAGCTCTCGACGAAATGGTCAACATCAAAGAGTATTTCCAGAGGAATACGAGAACGTCTGAGATTCTGGAATGTCGTTCGCCGCTGTATTAACCCGCCGGCGGGTGCGCCTAAAAGTTTTACTCGAGCGGTCGCGTCGTGTACTCCATACACGGGAGTCTGTTTTGGCTGAAAAACGTTTTACCATAATGTATTGTACCCAGGACCCCTAAGTATTGTTCCCACGGACATTTTTGCATCACGCTACGTACTTGTCAGGTTCAAATTCAGTTTGAAAGTGTCTCTGATTGAATTAAAACGAAAGTATGCAGCGTAAGTACTTTTGTGTTCTCTCCTTTTCCTTTTTCCATCTCCTCTTTCTCCTCTTTCTTTTTTGGCTCACATACCCCACACCCTTAGGGCGGTCACCTATTTCCAGGTCTTTTTTAGGTTATTCTTACCTATTTAACCTATTTCGACCTTTTCCTGCTTTTCCCTGTTGTTATCGCTTATCTTCCCCCCTAATTCTCCTTCCTCCCTTTCTCACTGCTGTCCACTTCCCTGAATTTCTCTGTTTAAACCATTTTAAAACCTATTTTAAACTCTATTTAGTAGACAGCCATCTCGATGAAATAACTTTAGGCACGATGTGCACCCGTCCAATCACAAATGCTTTGCATAGAAATTAACATAGGTATTTGATAAAAAAACCACATCGCCGCAAATAAAACACGTGTAAGTGCAACTTTATCGGCGCCATCTTGGTTAGGCCCCGCCCTCATGTCAAATCCTAACGCGATAATAACAGCACCGCGTAACATTTGAAAGCTGATCGCGTATGATACTTCAAGCCGACATGTATTTGCATCGTACACGGCAGCGTCGACGAGTAATTATTTCTTTCGATGAATTATGTCGGTTTGCCGGTGGAATGCGGTCGACCGACTTTTACTTGGAACAATTCGGTTTACGTTGGAGGAACGTATTCCGTTCATGCCTCCCTCGTCTTTTACGTGCGTGTTTTTAAACCCTTCTTATCAAAGGGATACCTACAAATTTTGAACTTTAAACTGTCTGTTTTCAATGTTTTTCTCAAAGTTTTGACAGCCATTGTTTAATAGTTCTGAATTTATTGCGTCCTTTGAAATTCTTTTCCTTTCCACTGTAGATAATGTTTATCAATGACATTTGTGTAATTGCTTCCAGAAATCGCTGCAAAATGTCCGCAAAGGCAATTCGTGAAGCCACCGGGAAGGATCTTATTAACCGTAATCTTCCTACTGGCACAAGTGCGGTGAAATGCCGTTCCGTGATGATCACAGACCAGACAAATTGGACAGACGTAGAAAAGGAGAATCCATGGCTCCAGAAGGAGAAGTTAGTTGTGAAGGCGGATCAATTGATTAAGCGGCGTGGAAAACTTGGCCTGATAAAAATGGAGGCGGATCTGAATACTGTGAAACAGTGGGTGGCTGAGAGAATGAATAAAGATCAGAAAGTCGAAAAGGCGACGGGAAAGCTGAGGACTTTTATCATCGAACCGTTTGTCCCTCACAAGCAGGTAGGCATCTCTCGCTTGTATAGGAAATCAATAAAACATGCGAAGTAATGATACTCTCTCTTACAGGAAGAAGAAGCTTATGTATGTATCTATTCTCATCGGAAAGCTGACACCATCTTATTCCATCACGAAGGGGGTATTGATGTCGGAGATGTTGATGCAAAAGCATTGAAATTGGAAGTACCTGTAGGGGCGGAGGGTCCAGCTAAGTCCGCGTTGATAGAGAAGCTATTAGTAAATGTGGCGGATAACAAGAAAGAGTAAGTGTGTATTGGAACGAGTTGTTACTTGCTTTGAAAGATTCTTTTTTGAACCGGATAATATGATCGCTCTTCTTTGTTCCAGACCGATTGCCAAGTTTGTAGAGTCCTTGTACCAGCTCTACGTTAATTTATATTTCACATACCTGGAGATAAATCCACTGGTAGTGAAAGACGATGGGATTTATCTGTGTGATCTTGCTGCTAAGTTGGACTCGACTGCTGACTTCATATGTAAATCAAACTGGGGGAAAATTGAATTCCCAACACCGTTCGGAAGGGACGCCTACCCAGAAGAGGCCCATATTGCTGACTTGGATGCTACGACCGGGGCCAGCTTGAAATTGACTATTTTGAATCCAGCTGGTCGCATATGGACAATGGTTGCTGGCGGTGGTCAGTAAAAGCGCTCAGCAGTATCATTTACGTGATTAATCTGGTTCATTCTAACTCAACTGTGATTGTCAAGTCGTGTCCATTACTTTAGCAGAGCGAATCGCGCCCGCGCGGGTTTCTCATTCTAATGTTTCTCTGCTCAGGTGCGTCCGTGGTATACTCGGACACGATCTGCGATCTGGGTGGCACGAGCGAGCTGGCCAACTACGGCGAGTACTCCGGTAACCCCAGTGAACGGCTGACCTACGAGTACGCGAAAACTATACTGAGCCTAATGACAAAAGAGAAACGGAAGGAAGGGAAGATATTGATTATCGGTGGAGGTATCGCGAATTTCACAAATGTGGCCGCGACTTTTAAGGGTATTGTAAAAGCACTGCAAGAATTCCAGCCGAAGCTTGTAGAGTTCAATATACAGATATTTGTGAGAAGAGCGGGACCGAACTATCAACAGGGTTTAAGGTACGCAGATATTAAACAGGAGTATAATTCTACTGTCACGAATACGGTAAATTTAACGAAACCTACCTGTGTATCATTAATTCCAGAATTATGCGCGAGGTTGGTAAAAGTCTTGGCATCCCCCTCTACGTGTTTGGCCCAGAGACTCACATGACGGCAATATGCTCGATGGCGCTGGGCAAAAAGCCAATTCCCGAACCCGAAGCTCAAAAATCAAGTGGTACACCTGACTTGCTACAGTCCTCCGGCCAAGGCGTGAGCCCCGCGACCTCTCCAAAAAGTAACTGTTCCTCGTCCACCAAGGAACCCGCGACCTCTCCAAAAAGTACCTGTTCCTCGTCCACCAAGGAACCCGCGACCTCTCCAAAAAGTACCTGTTCCTCGTCCACCAAGGAACCCGCGACCTCTCCAAAAAGTACCTGTTCCTCGTCCACCAAGGAACCCGCGACCTCTCCAAAAAGTACCTGTTCTTCGTCCACAAGCGACTCCGTCGCCGGGTCAGCGAAGGGGCAGCTTTTCACCAATAAAACTAGGGCCATCATCTGGGGAATACAAATCAAGGCCGTGCAAAGTATGCTGGACTTCGACTTCGTTTCTCGTAGATCCGAACCATCGGTAGCCGCTATCGTGTACCCCTTCACCCCTGACCATAAACGGAAGTTCATGTGGGGCCGTAAAGAAGTACGTTCGCAGAATCGTTCTCCGGAACAAAGCCCATCGACCTCGTATCAAAACTTTCCCCGCCTCGCGATAGATTCTAATCCCAGCATACAAACAAACGAAAGACGCCATGACTAACCACCCGGACGTGGACGTTGTGGTGACGTTCGCCTCCCTGAGATCCGCCTACGACAGCACAATGGAGGCGATGGAGTTCCCACAGATTCGAACGATCGCCATCATCGCCGAAGGCATACCCGAGAACATGACGAGGAAGTTGATCCTAAAGGCGGATCAGAAAGGCGTGACGATCATCGGCCCGGCTACCGTCGGTGGCGTTAAACCAGGCTGCTTCAAGATCGGCAACACCGGCGGGATGATGGATAACATTATAGACAGTAAACTCTATAGGCCCGGCAGGTAAAACCAGGGAATCGATCTTATTCGGCTATGAAATATTCAAGCACCGTACCGACAAAATATCATTTCTAGCGTCGCGTATGTCTCCCGTTCTGGCGGTATGTCCAACGAGTTGAACAATATCGTTTCGAAAGCGTCCAACGGCGTGTTGGAAGGCGTGGCGATCGGAGGAGACCGATACCCGGGATCCACATTCATGAACCACATAATGCGTTGCCAGGACGATCCAGAAGTGAAGCTGATCGTCCTCCTCGGCGAGGTCGGCGGAATGGAGGAGTACGAAGTGTGCGAGGCGTTGAAGTCGAAGAAGATCACGAAGCCGTTGATTGCCTGGTGCATCGGCACTTGCGCGAGTATGTTCCAATCCGAGGTCCAATTCGGCCACGCTGGAGCAGTCGCCCACAGTAACTTGGAGACAGCCACGGCCAAGAACGCTGCCTTGAAGGCTGCCGGTGCCTACGTTCCCGACACCTTCGACAATTTCGACGACCAAATAAAGACCATTTATGAGAAGCTCGTGAAGGACGGCACTATCGTTCCAAAACCCGAAGTACGACCGCCATACGTCCCCATGGATTACAGTTGGGCCAAGGTAACGGCATTAACCCCCATACGTAATATCGTATCAACCCTGCAGGCAGTACGAACGTTTCAATTTTGCAGGAGCTGGGTCTAATACGGAAACCAGCGTCGTTCATAACTACCATAAGCGACGAGCGTGGCCAAGAATTACTGTACGCTGGAATTCCCATATCGCAGGTCCTCCAGCAGAAGTTGGGGATCGGCGGCGTGGTCTCTCTGCTGTGGTTCAAGCAGCTCTTGCCGCCTATGTACTGTGACTTCTTTGAAATGTGTTTAATGCTGACCGCTGACCACGGCCCTGCTGTGGCTGGAGCGCTTAACACCATCGTCTGCGCGAGGGCTGGTAAAGATCTAATCAGCTCTCTCGTATCCGGTCTCTTAACTATTGTAAGTGGAGCGAAATGAGGCTGTTAGGGTGTTGTTAATGTGAATATAGTATTAATATTCCGTTGAAATATGAACCATAGGGTGATCGATTCGGCGGAGCGTTAGACGGCGCAGCTCACATGTTTTCCGAGGCGTACGATGCTGGGTTAGATCCCCAAGAATTCGTGAACGACACTCGAAAAAAGTCGAAACTAATCATGGGCATCGGGCACCGTGTTAAATCCATAAATAACCCGGACGTGCGGGTGCAGCTTATCAAAGATTTCGTGATGGAGAATTTCGAAGCCAAGCCCTTGGTCAAGTATGCGATGGAGGTGGAGAAAATAACTACGACCAAGAAGCCTAATTTAATTTTGAACGTGGACGGTGTCATTGCTTGTGCGTTTGTTGATATGCTGAGAAACAGCGGATGCTTCACGGAAGAAGAAGCACAGGAATACATCGAAATAGGTGCTATAAATGGTTTCTTCGTTCTTGGCAGGAGTTTAGGCTTTATTGGTTGGTGTTCTTTTATTCGGTGATATCGTGTATATTTATTATACAAGCGTTCGAATGATACAATTCTGGTCTTAATCGTTGCAGGCCACTTTATGGATCAAAAGAGGTTGAAACAAGCTCTGTACCGACATCCTTGGGATGATTTTGCCTACATGTTGCCGAAGCAATCTAATTGAGTTCATCCCCCATTTGCATTGTCTGTCGTGAACGCATACTAAATGTTACTAATTCATCTAAAGTTTTGGTTGCCGTAAAAACATAAATTACTTCTTAGAGAAGCAATTGCTTTGAGAGCCGTACGATGAGCCACCAATTATCTCTTGTCATCACGGATCGAAGTTGTTTTCGACAAGGTCGCGACATAACGTATAAAGTAATTATACGAGCGCAGCGGATTGAAGCGAAAGTATTCGTACGATTAATGAAAACATTCATTCCAAAAACATGGTGTATTTTTTTATTTAATATCGGAGAGATAGATCGGAAGATCGAATGGAATTCTGTCGGGGCACCAAAATAACTATGCGAAACTAGTATATTAGATTTTATAGACGCCTGAAATAGCTCCGAAATTTATTGTCTTCCGATTTATCAGAAGGTAAACGTTATTTTACATCTAAATTGTTTTATCCGTGGGCACGTGATGTTCTTATCTCTGCGTGTGCACAGAAATGTGCTGATACGACTTTCTTGTGTTTTTTTCTTGCACAAGTGTGCAATTTAGGCCTGGAGTATGAAGAAAAGTAATAAAACACGTCTAAAATTTAAGCATCATCATCTTTATTTAGTCTTATCGACAATTTAAAGGTCGGATCATTGTTGAGACGTAGGGAAACCGTTATTCCGTACCGGTATCTTCTTAAGCAACCGAAACGTAGTATTTCCCAGAAAGCGGTATAAAAATAAAGAGGAGCTTATTTTGCAATCGTAATATCGCTAAATCGTTCCGATTACAAGTCTTCGTTCGAGATAATTACAGAATGAAGGACGTACACAGGTATATCGTAAAGAAATAAATGATTTAATTGCGTTTTCTTACATTAATAAATATACAATTTACATATGTAGTTATAAAATACTCTCATTTCATTCGTAATAATACCGTTTGCAAAGTCATTAGAAGCTTGAGATTCGAAGTTCTAATCGACAGAACATCACTAATTGGAGTTCGGAATATTTCTTCAACGAAATATTATTTTCATTTGCAAATTATAAAAGCTGCATAAAGCACGCATAAAGTGACTGATACAGTTGTTCGAAGAACATGCATAAAAGTTGCAAAGATACTTAATTTTAAAATAGCAAGCTTGAAAGCTTGTATTCAGTTATTGTTATATGGAAATAAATTCTTTGCTATTTTTCCCATCATTCCGACGAGCTTGCTAGTCTCTTAGTGAATGCAATAATTAAATGAAGCGAGCCAAACGAATTTTATGTATCGTTAAAATCACAGTCTACCGTTCTTCAGAGAAGCCATAACAGTTCTCGATATCGCGAAATGGTCAAAATCCAAGAGTATTTCAAGAGGTATACGAGAGCGTCTGAGATTCTGGAATGTCGTCCGCCGCTGTATTAATAATTCGATCACGATCGCTCGTAGGTTGATTATGGCGGCCCAATCGGTATCTACATTTCCTCACCAATTGAGGAACAATGATATTGTTGTAGCACGACATTCCAATAAGCAGAATTGCGAAGCCGATAAGCTGTGCGAAAGAATAGATCAGTTATATTAAATACGTATAGGTCACCTGTTCATAGCTTCGTGTCGATTATTATCAACTATAGTAGAACGTGGATAAACTTTAGACAATTCACCTGCAAATAGTGGAAATTTTGCCACCCGAATGCCAAAGAGAAAGCCCATATGACAATAGTTCGGACACTGTCTAAAATCATTCTTGTGGTAGCGCTCATTTCTTTGGTAACGCTGATGCCAGCAAAGTTAAAGAATGCTATGCTGAACGATATGCCTGCAAATACATGCCCGGAGGAGAATTTAGGAGTTATTCATAAATTAGCAATAGTTACTAAATGTAAATGCGTGTACTGACCAACAATCGCCATTAACAGATGACCGCTATTTCCAATCTGGATAAATGCATCTTTAGTGGCCTCGAGAGTTCCTCGGGAATTATCAGCGAATGGCGGCGGTGCGTATATAAAGTTAAGAGGTATTATTACGAGGCATATACTAATGAATCCAAAGATGCCTGTAAAAACATATTTCTAGTTGCTATAATTTTATCAGAACGTCGTCGCTACATCTCGCTCCCATTTAAAATGGACATTTCATAAATTTTAGGCATACCTTCCCAACCAACTGCTTGCAGCGCTGGTATATTCTGACCAGTCACGAACTTCTCTTCGACCACCATTTGAACTGCAGTTATGATCTGTAGCGTAAGAAGATTAAGTGTAAGTGATTTCGTTGTCCTGCCTAGAAAGGAAGAACTGCGTTGTTTAAAATGCAATATTACCTGCGCGCAGATAATAAGTAAGTCTCCAGTTAGGATGGAGTTTGTGCTAATGTCGCTGTTATCTACAGTTACTATGTCGCTTAATCCAACAAGGGCTAAACCCATTATGACCATTCCAATGCCCGTCCATTCTCTACTTCCCAGCTTTCTGTTGAGGAAACCCATCGAGAGTATAGCTGTGAATACGATGACGGCACCCCGTAGCATTTGGAAGCTACTTGCGTACGTCAGGTTCAAGCCGATATACATAACAGAAGTCGCACACGTGTCGCATAACGCGGGAATAAGCAGGATGTAAGGATTAAACACACTCGAGCCTTTAGTTAAAGGATTGCTATCCACGGAGCTGTCCTGCAATTAGATTATTCTAATATTAAACGTTCCACCGAGGTCAAACTTGACGTGTATCGACCAGACGAAACTTACGCCTCTGCGACTGTAGTAATGATAGAGGATTTTGAAAACTACAAAACACATCATCTCTCCAACGAACATGAAGGACGACTGCATGAAAGGGTGATTAAAATGCCTGGGTTGCCCATCTTCGCCGGGTACAACCTGTTGATCCGCGTATCTAGTTTCAAAGCAGAGTGTTCGTTTAGTTACATATAATTTTGCATAGACTTTCGTTTAAATGGACTACTCACTTCACAGACAGGGTATTAAATGACCCAGTAACGACCATAAGTACAGCTAAAATACATTGGTAATTAGTCCACGCCATCTCTGGATAATTATAAAATTCTGGAAAGGAAATATACAAATTTATAGAGAGGAATCATTTAAAGATCTGATATTCTATGAAACTACACCAGAGAACTCGCATAACGGCAGAAAGAAGCAATGCAATCGTGTCAATGGAGATAACAGAATCCGGTAGGCTTATTCTCGGTAATGCATGCTGCAAACCATTGCTAATCTAATCACTATGCATAAACATTCCATAAGAATGCTGTCAGATTTATATAGAAGCATTACACTTTGTTTAAACAGGGAGAACAATACGCTGATGTTACGTATTCAAATATAAGGGGCGCGTTATCTTATTATTGATAATGATTGGAAATTTCAGTACTGTCAATATAATCTAATCGAAATTAATTCAATGCTCGTATGCATTGGGTATCGCAAAATCAGGGTTATTAAAAAGTATCCATTGCAAAGAGCTCTTTAAAGTACAACAGTCGAATTGCTAAGCAGTTTAATTATAATCGCGCAGTTCGATGATATGACAACTAGCCAAATTATTCCGTATTCAATAATCCGAGCAACGAGAAATTTCAAATCTTACGAAAAGAAGGTAAAACCATTAAACGTCAGATATTAAAATTCCTTTACAGAAGGGCGACTATAATACAAGAAAGCGCTAAATATTAATTGCATTATTCGCGGAAGGTATTTCGGGAATGGAAAATTAAAGTACCTAAGTACAACAAAATGGAGTGGTTCCATAATTGAGTAAACTAAAGCTGTGGATGTTAAATGAATCATGATCAAAGAATCTTTACCTTGGAAATACGACTAATACGGCTGACAGGAGATTTTCATACCGCAACGATCACCGAATAAAGAGCACAGTATTATTTGGTCTTGTAATTACGATGAATAAAGTAACACGTTGGAGTTCATTGCACGGGAAAGATAACGTTACGATAAATAAATACACTCGCGTAGGAGTGCCCTGCAGTGTCCCTACTACTGGAAGCCTGCACCGAAGTGAATGCGTGGATGTGTTAACTCCGACTGGCTAGGGAATCCGACTAGTCCGAGCCTCGGACTCCGAGGTGGCTTTTTTAAGTGAGCGCTGTTAGTGGAAAAATTAATACCCGTAGCGGTCATGTATCTCTCAAATCGTACACTTGAGAGCTGCCAATTCGATTGTTAATCAAGCGTAATTTCAAATTCTTTGGGTATGATTTACTGTGCACAGTGCAAATACATCGTCAGAATGCAAGGCATCGGTGAATAAAGAAGATTTCTACTTATCCAGGTTTGGGATAGGGAGGTTAGATCATAGATGTCGCTGCGAAGCAGTATTGTAGATTTTAGAATGAAATTCTAGATTTCCTAACAATAATGGTGCGTATCCTTCGAAATTGTAAACAGTATACTTTTGTACCGATCAGAGTGGATTAGACTGATTGTTAGTCGAACCATTTCTGTTATCACCGTATTATTTATGCCATAACGATCTCGTAACTATAGACCCTAAGACCCAGTACTGACGATAGGGGGAGTTTAAAAAAGCCGCCATAAACAGCCATAAATAGACGAGGTAAACAAACATATATCTAGCCTTGCTGGAAGTCACAACTTTACTCCAATTTTACGCGATAAAGTTTCACTTATCTGTGCCGTGTTTAAAGAATGATATTTTTACTTGTTTTCCTCGTGATATGAGATCTTGGTAATATGTGAGTGCCGAGAAGAGTGCTCGTTACTAAACGCGATGCATGCTTAAATCGTGCTCCGAAATTTATCAGCGTTCGCGAGGGCTCGCGGAAGATATGTAGATTAAAAGAAAAAAAAAAGTAGAAAAGCACGGGGAAACCAGTGTGTATTGAGCAATAATTCAGAATTTAACACGGAAACATAATGACATCGTTGAAGAGTGACGAAAAGTTATCTGAAGTTTTGGAACTATTCCTACTGCCCAATTATAACGTCGTGTCTACCTCCTATCTCGATCTTCTGCTAACCCACATTTCCGAGAATATAAAAGAAAGTAAGAAAGTCGAAAATATACCTTGCAGCACGCATTAGCAAACCTAGCAAATCTTTATACCTCATTTCAGTTATATTATGTTCTCTGAAATCTTTAATTTCACAGGTAACACGAACGATTACAAGCACTGCGAACTGTTACAAAAATGGGTACTGAGGGCAGTGGAGACCTGGAGCGTCGATTGTAAACCGTCCCAGCCTATAAGCATATTTACATTGAAACTCGTGGGGTTAATTTCACGCAATGAATTGCATTTCCATTATTGGCACTGCAAAGGTCTGTATAACAGGCTCTGCGATCTCCTCGAACTTCGCGGAGATGATCTGCCAGCGTCGGTTAAAATGGCTTATACCACGATGTTATCCGACTTGATTAAGCATCGAAGCGGCAGGCAATGGGTCATAGACTCTGGTGAGCGCTGTAGTATACATAGTTAGCATAAGTCGAGACACGACTGACGCTCTTCGTTTCCGCAGATGTTTGGAAGGATATCGTAAAGTACGCGCATTGGAATCACACTATGTACGTCACGCGCGAGAGTCAACAGTTTCTTTGGCTTTTGCTTCTACACGAACAGCAGAATATAGACTTCTGTAAGGAAGTCATCTCGATGGCCGCGGCGCCGTTAATAACGAACACTTTGGAATCTCAAGTTCGCCAAGTGTTCGAAGATAATTATTTGGATCAGAATAAGTTATTGTGCACGACGTTAGATTTGCTAACCAGTATCATCGAGAATACATTGTCCGCGAATATGGACAACACGATACCCGAGTTGTGCCAGGAAGTCGTTAACTTAGATACGAGGGTGAAGGCCCTGTTCGAGACGTGCATTAGCACGAAGCTTCTGCCGCACGTCCACAAGCTGCTAGTGTTATGTCTATTTATACCAGTAAAACGTGCCGTCAGGGAGGGGCAAGAAACTATCGACCCCGAGACATCGCAGAAATTTTGTTACGACTTGTGTTATATATCCATGATGCTGTTGTCGAAGAAGTATATAATAGAGCTAGTGAAAACGAATAAGCTTCTCATGATATATTGGAAGAAGCTTCAATCGTTGCACAAGTTTGTCTTTCCACATCAGCATAAGTTTGAGCATCAAGCTATAAGCATAATGGTAAGCACATTCGATATAACGCATCGATAGTATCGAGTAATTGAAATACCTTTTGCTAATAGGTTCTTCCCTTGGCTGCGTGCGTTAAACACTCGTACATGAATTACGATCTGTTCGATACGTTTATTACTAAGATGTTCGATGTGACCAGCATAGTTATACAAAGGCTAGCGTACAATATCAGAGACACTGTGTACAGAAACAAGTTGCCCTTGGCGCAGATTTCCAAAGTGTCCATCGATATGCTTTTGGAAATGACAGACATCATGGACAGGGTAATTATAACGCAACTTAATGAATTATATTAATACTTAACTGCAAAGCAGTCACTGTCAGTTGCGACTAATGATTTTTGTATGTAATAGGACATCGCAGTAATTACATTTCAATCGTTGTGTCATGTACTTAAAAATTTTGTGCCAGACGTGTGCAATGAAACGTTCAACACAGCAGGGACAAACAAGACGACGAACTCGGAGAATGGCCCGAGGAAGCATACGTTTCAGTCACCGCTGGAAGGAGATCCCATTATCGATCATCCTAATTTGCTAGCAGCGCTTCTAAACGGCCTGGCAGTCATGACCGAGAAATTCAAGTTGAAGTGGCAGGAGTGTGTAGAAACTATATGCTTGTTATCCCTTGCTCAGGAAATCTTGAATCATCCGGGAGTAATACCTATGGTGTGTATTCTAAGCAGCTTGTAAAATGTATTCGTATATCACGCGTGATAAATCGTTGCTTCTAGATCTCTGTGAATGCTTTGAAAGTTTGCAAATTGGCGATACAGAACTTTATGCCACCTAATTTAGTGCTGCTCGTCGAAACGGACAGTCACATGAATGAGATTGGCCCAACGCTTTATAAAAGACTGCACGATGTAAATTGGGAAGTGAGGGATAGCGTATTGGAAGTTCTAAATACTATTGCTGCAATTTCGGAAAACAGTAAGTAATTGTTTATAAAGGTAGTGGCACACCCAGAGGGGGACAAAGGGGCCTGGCACTCTCCAAAGCAGGGGCTTAAAAAGAAAAGCAAACTGGATTTTATTCCTTAAATAAATTTTTCTTGAAAATATTTTTATCCGTTCAACTCGGTTCCCCCCAAGATTAAATCCTGAGTGCGCCACTGAAGGTAGTTAATCGGATAATATGATTAAAGCATGCCTGCTACACGAATGTGTAACGTGTATAATTATCGGCAGAATATCCAGCATTCCAAGAACTTTTATTGACGAATCAGTTCTTACAATTAGCAGTCGACATTGCTAAATCGGACAGTGAAAGTTACGTTAGGGCATCTGCTTTGATCTTTATCTCAACTGCTGTTCAAATACACAAGCTCTGGGAAGAAGAATTGTCGCAGCTCAATCTGCCTGTACGTTACGCTAAAAAAATATATGAAATCATCGATCGAAGTGTATAGAAATAAACATATTACTTTTACACTTCAGGATATGGCCATACATTTACTCAACAACGAGAGCGAAGCTATAGTCAGGAAAGAAGCTGTGATACTAATGAAGGAATTATACATACACTACAAATGGCCGTGAGTATGACTATACAGAAGTCTCCTTCAAGTCTCTAATTAAATTGCACCCTAGGAAAACCGTCATCGATACGATGTCGCGCGTAATGGCAACAGCAGCTGTCTTTGACCTCCATTGGGAAGTGAAGACAAGTGCCCTGGAATATTGGAAGCAATTCATAAAGTCGCATATGTCTGATCAAGGGGTGCTCGATGGTCACTTCCCGAAAGTAACATTTTCCAAGGAGCACAGAAAAATTATATCGTTAAACGAGACGGAAATAAAGCGGAGGCTGAATAAAGCGTTGGATGAATTAGCGAAGCAGAATTGCTTAGGAGTAAGTTGACCTCAGCGATGCACTTTCCAAACGGTGAATAATGTTTCGATATTTCAGGTTCTTCTAGTTACTTTAGAAGACGACAGTGACTTCGAAGTATGCAGAACATCGGCGGCTATAATAAAGCAGCTGAAAGGATTCCTCTTGAAGTATAAGCTTAACGAACCTCTGCCAGAGCTTCCTCTACCAAAAGATAGCGCTACGTTAGATGCTTCGTACATTAAACACAAAGCGGTGAATACCGTCGCGAGTACCAATTCTGAAGGGGTGTCTAGTAATTCCAGCAACGTGATCGAGGAAATTGTAGATGCCAACGACGCGAATCTACTTGCCTCTATTTACAAGAATTCGATGAAAATGAACGAGGGGGCGCAGAAGACGGAGGAGAAAACATTTCAATTTATTTCGTGCGTAACCAGAGAGAAGTTCCTTCGAACGGTGTTCAATTCAAACATTGATGCCTACATCGAAGAGAAAAATCGATGGCTGACTACGTACACTACGAGCTTCGAATCAATATTGGATGATATATTAACGATGCACAAACAAGGAGACGTGAATGCAATGGACTGCTATTAATTACGACCAACGTGCCTTACCATTTATATAGAACTCGGAGCGCCTCTTCGATACGTATATGGTACGCAGTTTTCCATTTAAAAGTTACTTTTGAAAAAACTACTATCTCACCTTACGAATCACGTTTCACTTGGTTCTCACGAGCATCCCAATCTAACTGTAATTAAACTAGGGTCATTATTAATGAACAAACGCTTCTTTAATGTAGAAAAATACCTTTTTATATTTTCTTATGTTAAAGGTAGCACAATAGTGTGTACATAGGTCAGGCAGATTAAAATCTCTTCATATCTCCGTGTGCAATAAAAGAAATAATAGACATTGTCATATGAAGATTATTTTCGTTCAAATGTATAGTATTTTTTTACTAAAGCAAATAAAAACTTTTCATTCGCAATATAATTATAGATAAACTATAATGTGAGAAACAATAAACGTAACTAAAAGATTAATCTATTTTAATATTATTGCGAAATAGGAAACATTTCTTTGTACTTAATTCAGCCTTCGTTCTTGTTTCTATATAGCTAAAATAGTGTCTTAACTTAATTAGTATCGTATACTGCATGCTCTTCTTTCCCGTTAAAGTTTATAGTTGCGATTGCTTCCCAAGCATAAGTGTTGTTTAAAGAATCGTACATTAACACATTATTGTCAGCATCAATTCCAGCGAATGTGAATCTGGTGATATCGTTATTCTTAATGTTTGTGTCATTCATCATTTGCAAATTGAGAATCTCGTCAGGCTCAGTTGTATTAGCAATTAAATAGTTAGTATGGCAATGCGAAGATATTGGTTTGGATGTTTCAGAAGGAAAACTAGTTGATGCTTTTCTATTCTCATCCCCAGCTTCCGTTATGCTTCTATTTCTATGTTTCGAATGTTTCCCTTTACTGCCCCTATGTTTCCTCTTACTTAAATCAGTGCAAAGGCTCTCGACGATATTAAAAAACTCTTCGTCGCATATTTCTGTCCTTTTGTTTAATTCGTGCTCCCAAATGATAAATGGGGTGCAGTTCAAAGCGCAATATGTTTCGTCATGGTAAAATTTCCTGTCCTCGTAAAAGATTGTTGATTTGGTCGCTTGATCGTCTTCGCATTGATACTTATATTGCTCTCCGGTTTTGATCATAATATGATCGTGCCAACTATTGTTAATACTGTTATCGAACATTGCCGGCTTGAAACATGTCTGCAAGCCTTGAAGGTTGATAATTGTGTGCGATAATTCTTCTGGGGTATGATAGTGGATATGATGGTTATGCAAATCTGTTACAGTACTATTTGCATGCTTGCAAACAGTGCAATGATACAATGCAGACATTTTTCTACTTTTCAATTTTATCTGTAACGTGAAAGACATGTAACTGTAAACCATGTAGAGAATGATTGAACGTATACGTTTAGTTTAACATTTGCAATGGAATACCTACGTACGTATGGTTAAAACAAATACCGTAAATTATCGGAGGAAATAATCGTAAATTAAAAAGAAACTTACCTTTGAAAGATCGAACTTATTAGGTTATATAATCGTCCAATACAGGAAATCGAAATGATTGCAATTACGACTGTCCGGCTCTAAGTAACTCTGCTAACTAAAGTACAATGGAATTTCGAGCAGAAACAATTAAGCAACACAAATGCATTTTCTAGTGAGAATCTTATAAAGCTAATTCGCGTTTCAATAAACACAAACCATTATCATAAATATAACTTCTCTTTCCGAATAACCCTAATAAGGAGCAGAAACATTTCAATTTATTATTTCTCAAGAAATTCCATTCAACGCAAACTCAATAATAAGAATAGCAATCAAATGCTAACAAGCAATACATATAATCAAACAATGCAATATCGGTGCACGGATCCCGAAGTACCTAAATCGACAATTAAAAACAAAAGAAATTCCAGTTTCCATTTATTTCGGTCGAAGTACGTGGCACGGTAATTAATCGTTCGATTTTCGCCCGTTACGTAAGCAGGGGCGCAATTTCTTCGAATGCTATCCCCGATCAGGTCGCAACAAATGAAAGTATTACTCTGGCTGTTCCGCGACGGTTTATAAATAAAAAAGAATGCAAAACTTAAATAGCGGCCGATTAAATTTAGATTTGTAAGAAGCCGGCCGGTGGAGCGCATTCGGGACTTGCATCGGACGATCTCTGGACCGTTTCGAACAGCGTAAATCGCGGTGGGACGCATGCGCCGGCTTTGATTACCCGGGCTTCGATACGGCGCGAGCTTTCAGTCGCGCGCAACACCTCGCACGGGGCAGGTGCAGAAAGTTGTTCCTCCCGCGGTGGCGACGTACGTAAACGCGGCCAAAGGGAAACGCTCTTTCGAGCTGAAATTCCGAGCCACCTCCGAGTGTCCCCGCGACCAAGTACATCGCGAGTGAAACACCCTCGAATCGTGCACGAAACAGTTGTGTGCGCGTGCCAGCGAACATGTCCTTCTATTTTCGCGACAAGCCAAAGTTCGGCGACAGATTGCGCGGCAAATCGGGCGACGAGCTTCTCCAGGAGATCAAACAGCAATTCGACGAGGACAGCAAGTCTTTCTTCGAGCCGACCGGCAGGTCGGGGAGGGAGCCCCATGACCGGCACACCGCGTTCCCAAGGGTGAGCTTCATTTCGCACTTAAATTAGCCGTTTGATAGAAGTCGGTAGTTTAATCGACTTCGTACAGCAGTCCGCGATCCGTTGAACGGAAGGTGGACCATGGAGGTGTTACATATGTTTCTTATATCCTGACGGATATCGGAACCTCGATATCTATATTCAAGTAACCGCGGTACAAAAAATTCTGTATTTATAGACTGGCCCAATTTCTGCGTCGTTTCACCCGCGTGTATTCGGTTTTCACTGCTTGCTGGTTATTCTTGTCGCGATCTTGATATTTTCAGAGGGCAGAGCAGCGAAAAAACGTCACGTTCGTTGGATTCCGATATCCAACGGCTGCGAGTCTGGAGATAAAAATTCGCCGGGAATAGAAGGTCGATACAGTGGTTCAATAACTATTCCATTGCAATCGAGCGATTATCTTCGTCGTTTACGGTTACATATATGCGATTGCCTTTGGGATAAAGTTCGATGGTATTTTGAAAAGCTCCATTTAAGTAACATGCTCGAGAAATTTCGTGTGTCTGTGGCTTGCCTCGGCGTTACGAGAACCTTCTGCGCAATGTAGTCCCTCGAATCACCTGTTCCGCATTGTCAACGAGCCAATTATCATAGTTCATGGCGGCCCCGTGACCGTTACGGTGGCAGTGAGCAATTATTAAGTTACCAATTATCTTATCGTAACAGTCCCGTCTCGGTATGGATGTTTGAACAGTTAGTAACAATTGGAAGAAAAGTTTCGACCGCCGTCAGACGGTGGCGATTATAGAACACTTGTCTGTGCTCGACAATGACCTTACCTTCGTGTAAACAAGCTTGGGCGTTCTTCTACGCCACCTTTCGTTAATACATTGCGATAATTGATTTTACCCGTGTCGGGTAAAATCGATTATGTCGGTAGATCGCGTGTCTGCCTCTGGAGTGTAATGAGAAGAATCGTTTTAATCTCTGCATTGTGTTACTGGGATGTATGAATTATTTGTGCCCGTGTTTGGCATGAAATTATACGTTACATGGAATTCTATTATTCGAGTATCTGTTTTCGGGGATTTTCGCGAAAAGAAAAGGGGCAAATTTACGGCAATTGGGGACATAAAGGCCGGGAGATGCTGAGTAGGTAGGACCTTTCAATCGAAAGTGTTCTACCCTTGTTCGACAGCTCGTAAAAATCGTCAATTTCCCCGAGAATAGGGCGCGCAATCATCGTTACTGCTTCTGTCGACAAGGGGAAGGGCACGATCCTTTTGTTCGATTTATTTTGAAACCTAGATCGGCCAGGAAGGCATTAGGAAACAGGCATTCTGCTCCTCTTACCCATATTCCTTTTGTCAAATAGGTATTGTAGGTTAGGATGTTTTCTTGGTGTGTATCGATATATCGATCGGAATAAGACCTGATCGAAAATAGAAGGTAGTAACTTAGTGAGTGTAGTGAATAATAACAATGTCTCTAACAATGTCTGTACTTTAATTTTAATCTTCTGGATAATAAGCCTCAGTTACAATTTAGAAGCCATTCGATTAGAAAATCTAACTTCATTTTATTGGAAGGATATTACGTGTTCTCGGTTTACCACCTTTTACGTGTGTCCTCGATTCATTCGACATATAATCGAGAATTTGGAGCGTAGGTGACGTGGTGACAGATCGATAAATCGTTTTCGGACGACTGTTGATTGACGGCAGAGCGGAAATTGCTGTGGTTGACTGTCGGAAATGGTCTTTAACGAAAATCTACTTTCGGCAGTGTCATTAGCGATGGTTCCCCTCCGTGTAGTAGAATATGCTTTCTCTTGGTCACATTTTCGTCCTCCTTCGGGCGATAATCGTGGAACTGTGGCTATAATGTGATTCCATCGGGAAATGCTGACTAGAGTAAATAAAAGGACGACATAATGGCAGCCGGGGGCGGAATTTCTAACAAATCTTCGACAACCGATACATTCTAATTAATCTATTTCACCATTATTCATTAAAACATTTCGTACTGTGCACACATTTTCAACGTTCAAATTTTATTACGAGATAACTTTTCGCGGAAGCCTAAACTTTGAATTCGACTTTCTCAAAAACGGGGAAAAAGTGTATTGCATATAATCGATCGGTTTTTGGGCGAGGAATCGTCCATTATCTCGTAACTCGAGTCGAAGTCGAAATTAACGTGAACGATGCTTTAGTCGCTTTCGCGGCGCCCTCCACGTTTCCGCCAACGATCACGCACGATCGCTGGGCCGATACGGGGTACACGAAGGGGTCGATTGACTTTCAGATTCGTGAGGCGAGCAAGTTTCGCGGCGTTCGATTCGGGGCACGTGCTTCGCAACTTAAAATACGCGAGCGCGCGCCACCGAGCTCATTCCTTTATACTTTCTTGGCACGGTTTCCCGTCGTTCGAAAGCACCATTAAACGTGCACTTTAAACACTGGCGAACGATGCCATCGAAATGATCGAAAAGTCGCACGAGACGATAAATCGCGATTGGGGCTAAAGTCACGTGCTGGTTTTGTTTCGCGTGAAATCGAGGAGAGGTTCTTGGTCATAGAAGGGACGTGCTTGAGGTAATAAAATTTTCATTCTCGGAACTAAGAAGTTTTCTAATGACCAGTAAGGCCATAACCTAAAACAATAATTTTGAAACACACATACCCATAATCCTATACTCCATGGTTAATAAAGTGAGCCAAGATTAATAAATATTCTTAAGGTCTAAATAAAATGAAGAAACTAACTCTACCACGTACGAATTGCGACTGACGCTTGAAGTAATTAGTTTGCAGGTTAAGATGGTAAATAACATCGTAAACAACTACGGTAACCTAGTCGATTTCCATACCCAAACTCGATTTCTGAACATCTTGATGGAAATATTAGATAAGTATCACCCTGAAAAATATTTGATTTTCCAATTTTTGTCCACGTATCAACGCACTGTGGGGCCCCTTGGCCCCCCTCTGGGTGCGCCGCCGATCAATGCTAATATTTTTCATCGCTGACGACACCTTCTGTTGTCCTATATACTATTTAAGATGAAGCAGAAGCCCTAGTGGCCTGAAAAGCGTGCAACCAAGGCCATTCGGCAGCACTTTCGCCCACTCTAGACCGAATGTGCCCCTCGAGAGGGGGGTGGCCAGTCCGTAGAAGTAGGCAGAGCAAGGACCTATTAAAACCACCCCAATTGCATTAAGCGCCCCTCTTCGAGCGGGAAGAGGGTGACGACGTGCTGTCCACGGTTCGAAATGAGATCAATATGGGGAGCGTGGTACGTTTCGCGGTGATGCTGCTGCTAGGGGTCTGGCAAGGGTAGCGGACGGGTTTGAGTCAGCAATTCCTTTCAAATTTTACACACAGTTACTCCACGTCGCGTATAATAACACTAAATACGTGCACCCGCAGAATAATTTTGTATATTCTGGGGTAAATAATTTTCTAAATTTCGTGGCTTCTCCAAGAACTAGCACGATTAAGTGGCACGTGTAGCTTTATATATTTGGGTCAGGTAAAAATCGATCAGTTCGTTATTATTTAAATTGAGCACTGACTACGTGCAGTCGAATCAAGTGACCCGAACCTCGTGCACTCGCCTCGCGAGTCGGTTGGTCGGGATACAGGAGGCGTGTCGTTGGCTTTTCAGAAGCACAGACTCAGACACTCGGTAAAGCACCCAGAAATAACGCGTTTGTTGCCAAACGCCCGCGGGGGGATGACTTACCGCTTATTCGTCTCGCCGGGCACGCAACCAGCTCTTGCCTCCTATCTTCTGATAAAACGGTGGAACGTTAATCGGCTGATAAGATCGTCAAATGGGAGTCAGTTGGAAGGAAGGTTCTTTGAATAGGAAGGCACAAGAAGCATGGAAAGTGTTTGGTATTAGAGTACCAAATTCCCTAACTTCGACCAGAAAATTAGATTTTAAAACAAATTCCTGTAGCGTCCACTGTAGAGATGTTATTCTTAGACAAAGAGACTTTGGTGGCTTTAAGAAGGGATTCTTGTGTAACAGCCACTAAAAGTAACTTATATTTAAAAAAAAAAAGTATTGTTAATATTGGATTAAACTCCTTTGGGATGTAAGGAGGCATCTTTAAACTTGCAGAATTTTTTTTTATGTCGATCCTTCTTAATTTCCCGCGCTGTTTTTCTCGAATCCGGTAAAAGTGGTATGGTAGAAGATACAGTAGCGGACAAAAAAGTTAACACATTTCCAAGTGGATGTTACAAAAATAAGAATAAAGCAAATCGAAAGACTGGTAACTTTCTTGTCCGCCACTGTAAGCTTCCACCATTTAGATACAGAATGGAGCCCTCGCACATTTTATAGAATGGTTTTCTTACCGCATCTCCTTTACAACATCCCAATCGCGATTAATCACAATTTCGACCGTTGAGACGCGCCGCAAGTTCGCCTCCTCTTAGCTCGTTACGTTCGACGAGAGAATTTTAACGAGCCTTCGCTGAATTCGCGATCCCCGAGCATCGTCGGCGGCTCCGGAGGCGCAGGAACGTTCCCGACGACGTCGCCGACGCTGAGGTCTCTCGAAATAGCCGCCATTGATTCTCCCGCCATTCCAGAGCGAGAACTTCGATCCAGAATAGTCCGTCGATCCTTCGGGCGACACTTCGCCCTTAATCACGCGAATGGATCGTCGCGGATCTTAACAAATTCTCGCCAACGCGACGTAAAATCGAATTTCCACGGATCAGCGAGTGATTTATCGAGCTTCGAGGTGACTTTAGTCAGGAGTTGCAAAGTGGGACGCTCGGTATATAGCTTGTGGACCTTGAGATATCCTCGTCGAGAATATCATCCTTCCTTTGGTGCCTGCGTCAATATTTGCGTCTGAAAATATTGCCTCCCAGGGTGGTTAGATTTCCTCCCCTTTATCGCTGTTTCCATTGACTTCTCCCTCAGATGTCGACTCGGGAAATGCCATCAGACGATCGATCGTGGAGGGCGGAAATATTGGAAGGATAATACTTTATGAATATTTTTAAAACCTCCCTGTTATATTCTTCTAGAAAGCTAGGATCAGAGAAACTATTTCCTTACATACACTTTTTCCTGTGTGTGATAATATTAGTTCCATGAATTATTATAGCTACTCGCCAAATCCTATGGCTACCATGAGAATACTCTAAGATTTACAACTTGAATAATTCAATACAAACAAAGCAAACCATTATTATTATTTTAATAAAAAAGCAAAACTGTGTTCAACTATCTCATCTTTCCCGTATATATAGAAATTGGGAGTTGAGTGAGGACTAGCGAGAGAGCTCGATCGGTAGAAATGCCCTCTGGCGGCGAGTTACGGAGACATCGCTGGAAGGGTTTAATTAGCGGGTGAAGGTTCGGAGATCGTTAATTTCATGAATAGAGACTTCCTGCGCGGGCTTTCCCGCTGCAACGTTCTACAACTCTACACCCTGCAATTTTCGCGGCATGATTCACGGGGTCATTGCGATGCATTGCGTGGAAAGTGACATCTCGAACGGCGCGCTCCCCTTACGCGTTCCAAGAACCGCGTCCCTTGATTATCCCTACCACTTTCCCCGGTCGAGCGTCATTCATGATGACCAGCATTCCGATCCTCTTCGTGGCTCGTTCCGCGAACCGCCGAAGGGAAAGGGCGGTTTCGTGGCTCGAACGTAGGTATCCAAAGAATCCGTGTGAACCGGAGATCGTTACTCGGGACGGTATTCAGGGAGGCGGGGCAAATTACCTCGCTCGTCGAGTTGTTCAGGTGGCGGTGCTCCAAATTGTACGGGGCACGGCCGAAAGGGAGGCGGTGACGATAGTGACGTTAAAATGTTGAATGAAATCTTTTTCTACGGGGCTTCGTTTCTGAGAGAATCGAGTTTGAAAACTCGTGCCTAATACCGGGACTGATTGTGAGAATTGGTTCCATCTTCAAATTCATTTTCTCGAAAACCAAGGCTTACCGATACAAAATAAGAGTATTGTACATTATCGACTTTTTTGCACGAGGAATCATTTCTTTTTCGGTATACCTCCATCTCTTCTAGAATTCAATTCTACTAATTACGTATTTAATTCTACCAATATCTATTAGATTTTAATTCTACTAATTTAACATTAGAGAAGTATTCACGAAACGAATAGCAAGTATGTGAAGTTGGTCATTTGCCACTGTGCATATGTAAATTTGTATTGGAGCTGTTAGAATCGAATGAGCTTGTTGTACCTCCAACTGGATGTTACATGTTACTTGAGAAGGTAGAGCTAGTCAGAAGCTCATTCTCGATTGCTGATTACTGCTGTCCCTCAACGGCCGAGTTATCGGAAGTCAGCTGTTCCTTATCTCGATGTCTCCTCCGATCTTCTACAAGCTGTGACGACGCTGGTGTAGCATTACTGTGGTTATGCAATATTCGTGCTACCTTTCTGAGAAGCGTTGATCGAAATACGACGAAAGTCGATGTAATATGCGATGGAGAGAGAATTACACCTGGTGCTCTCTTGCTGCTGGAGAAACGTAGAGGGGTGTGTTCGAGTATCATTGGATACCTTGACCTTTGAAGCTTTTAACGAGCGAAGCTTTTAGCTTTTATCGCCACTCCCTGTGGTATCAGTTACAATCAACTCGAGGACTTCAAAGATTGCACGTATCCTCCAGCTGTCGCTGAAGAAAGTAGATGGAGAACATTTATAACACTTATAGTGATTTAATTGATAAAATGGATGGAGATGCTCCAAGATTCTTCTGTTAATTAATTGACATTCTTCTTGGGAATATTGTAACGCACAGCTGCGTTTTAGAATAAAGAGATATCTGAGTTTGTGTAGTAGTACTCTAACGCAGAGGATACTTTGAGGAATCACACGTGAGAACGTAGCTTTATCTCCATTCCGCGCTGTGAATTACATACGTGAGAGTGTAACTGAAATTTACTCTGCACCACCGTATTACACGCGTGGGATTGCGGCTTAAATCAACTCTGCACCACCGTGTTACACGCGTGGGAGTGTGGCTTAAATCAACTCTGCACCCGCGTATTACACACGTGGGACTATAGCCTTCAGCGCACACTTCACCGACCATTACGAATGCGAGCATACAGCGTCAAGTGCGCTGCGCACAATGCGTTGCACATGTGGGAGCGCGGCATTAGATGAACGGGCCAGGGCTGCAGCACTTTCGCTTTCAACGACGTATAACGAAGTGCACGTGGTCCCCGTGCGTGCAAGAGCTGGCCAGAACGCATGTGTACGCTAGTGGAATGCATTGCCGGTAAAGGAACCTGTCTGCCGTTGGCCCGATGACGTCACGAAACGTTGGAGCGTTAGCGAGTGGCGGTCGATCAACCTCCTCGGGCCTCATGCGTTCCTGGCAACGCTATCGATCACTGTAGATCATCGATCGTCATTATCGATGATCGTGCGAGTGATCGAGACACGTGGACTGGATCGAGCAGCGAGATCGAAGGCGAGACTCGATGGCTACAGCCTGTGTACAGAAGCGTGATCTTACGATTCGATAAATCGATTCCATTCCCTGTCTCTGCTTCTCTATTTTCGTCTGGCTCCTCTCGCCGTCGGAAACTCGTTCGGATCGATTCCGATCAAATTCCTTTGCAAATGATATGCTGAGTTTAGAGGAATTGTTTATAAGAAAGTGCATGGTTAGTAGAGCACCTGAACAAGTGTCTTATTTCTTCAGAATTGCAGCGATTTATTAAGAAAGTAACTTGGGTGTAGAACGAAAGGTTCAGCTTGATGAGCTTTTGGGTTTTATATAGCGAGGTAATTGTTTATATTTTCCTCTATAATTCACAACGCCATTGCAAGGATAAAATGTGATACCATTATTGCACGACAGCGCAGTTTTGTGCTTCGGCTTACGTATTGCTCCGTTAGATGGCAACACCGTTTCGTAAAAACGCTCGAATTACAGTTCTCCTGTTTTTTCATTGATACCTACAGTTTCTTTGACGAAAACAGGTGGCATATGAATTTGGGGAACAGAATTCAAGAGAAATGGAAGTTCATTTAGCTTTCTGTAGTAGCAGTCTCTCTTTTCTAATCTCTTTTTTAATTAGCCATTCCGATTCGCAAATCGTAATCGTCCGAAGGAGAAATTTTGTGACGAAACACTTTCTCGGCATCCTCTTCCAGTAGCCTGAAATTCCTTTCACCTTCCCGTGGCCTTAATCTTTCATAGAACGATTTATTATATCGCCCTTTCAATCCATCGAAGTAAATGTAACTTTTTATCGTCGCAAGAATTGCTCATTCGCTACGTAATCGGGCAACGCTATATGGAAATTAACGAACCAAAAGACAGTCTGATGTCATGTTCACGTAATTAAAGTACGAACTCTACGTGTTATAAGTATCCAACTTATACATGCGTTTCACACATTCTTATCGCGAAACATAAGTTTGCACTCAGCAGAGATTGTCAAACTTTTCGGTAATTAAAAACCTGTTTACGAAAAACGTTACAAATGCAGAGCGAAAAACCATCCTTTTATTCATCAATTTCAAGGTAAAACCTGATACATAATTATCGGAAGTCGATAGAATCGATGATTCTAAATAGCCTTCATTCAGTTGCAAGTACAATTAAACGCTTCCGCAGCAGTGAATCCAGTTTCCTTTTTCACACATTCGTCTTCTATGCTTAATTACCACTCTTATTAACCATCTTTATTACATTCTACGTCCACGTAAATGGTCAGATGCATTTTAAACATTGTATTAAAACCTAACCATAATCAAATCCTCAAATTTAATTGGCTCCACTTCGATCGCGCAAGATCCCCGTCGTTCCTGCTAAAAACTAAATAGGCCACAATCAGCCTAACCTCAAAACTCTTGTCTACGCTTGGCGCCAATCCCTTCAGTTCCATGTAACGCGCTGAAGCGGCAGTTTGACGATTCGTTTCTTAGTAGGTGTTGTGCAAGCGAGCTTCGTTTATCCTAATCGTAAAAGAAATAACTCTTCTTCCCTGTCGTCGCCAACAACACTACAGATCGAAACGATCACGCGGTCTCATAAAATCGAGCATCATCCATCTGCCCCTCCATAAATCCAGGTCTGTCCGCTATAATCTCGTAGCGCAATCCAAAGCGCCTTTCCGCAGTCTCTGCAAAGTGACCACCTAACTGTTTTCGCAACAGAACGACAATTCGCCCGATACATGCGGGGATTCTATTTCTGGTGCCGAGTTGCAATAATCGTCGACACGTGAACTCGCTTTTCGTAACGTTCTATTCGCTCAGTGTGCCCGAATCCCCGAATTCGAGGCATTCGAGTATCCTGTCCCTCGGCGCTTCTCAGCTCGACGGTGTGAAACGTGACGGCAGACATTCGAGAAATGTGAAACGTTCCGTTTTACGCCGTTTACAGACCGCGGAGTGTTCTGCGGCTTCGAGGAACCTCGTAGCTCGAAGCGGATAATCCAGAACATCTGAGAGGCGGAATTAAAGACCGCGCGTACTTACCGAGTACGCGGAATCCGTAACGTATCGGTGGATAGATCTGATTTATTCTCGCGATCGCTTCGAGACTCGCGGCACCGGTGTTAGAAATTTCATGGAACACGCGGATTGCAATTCGCTGATGCATTACCGTAGGTACGAGTCGTTACATAATATGTATCTCTCGTAGGAGAACGTGACGTGAGTCATCTGTCCATCGAACTATCGTGCTTCTGTGCACGCGTGAATCGACGTGTTCATCGAAGTGTGGCGGCGCGATCTCTGTTTCCTGTTTATTGTCGAGCACGGGTTAAACTTTGAACAGTCGAAAAATCGCGGTCGGCTTTCTGGGGGAGAACGCGATTCGTATTGAAGCTCGATCGCAACGAAGTACTTAGCTCTATTGCAATGGTGTAACACGTGCTCGGACATTCTGTTGTTAGGTAAGTGGCGTTGGTAATGAAGGGGCCTTTGAAATATGTTCTGAGGCTGTTCTACCTTTTTGTGTTCGCCTGGCTTATTAATCCTTCTCACACATAGGTGCATATAATTTTTCTAACGAAAAATATGTTTGTAAAATAGCGGGCTTTTCGGCAATTAAAGTAATAGTAGCTTGAGTTTCACTTGTTTTGATCTGGCGATGTCTTTAGATTGTATTTAAAAAAGTGGTGGGAATATGATAGTTCTGTTAGTCCACTGTTCATTGATTAGAAATGAAAGAATTGTCAATAGTTTGAGTGGCTCTGCTAGTAGGGTGTTTGACTGCGGTTTCGAGAGGTTTGTGGGTTCGAATCTCAATTCAAGTAAAAATTTTATAAAATGCCCTTTTTCTGTCTGTACTAAAATAAATTATGTATGCATGGAAGCAAGCAAAATTATATTTATCATACAAATAAAAATAAATTCTATATTTGAAATTAAAATTATCTAATGAGCAAGGGTGGGTTTACAAAATCCTTTATTTATATTAACGCTCCTTTTCAGTTCTTATCACGGTTTGTAATAAATAGGTTACAGTTGCAAGATTACGCAATGTGGCAATTATCGCAATTAGAGGACGCCAATTGATGCGTTATCGACAAATTATCGATTGTTCGACCAATTTTACGGTACATTGCTGTAGATCGTAGCCATTCCCGTTATTATTCTCACAGATACTTCCTGGCAAATAGAACTTAGCTAAATCAAGGAAATGATGCCTTGCAAAGGAGGATGTCCACGAAGGGCGATTTAAAATCGTGCAGTTAGATTATGAAATTTTATTCCTAGTGCACTTGGCTTCTATCCAGTCGCAGAATATCGTCTCTGAAGGTTCCTATATGCCATTAAATGCAATTCAGTCGCACGACCAAGCTATAGAATGTACATAATATTATTATGTCACTGTCAGTCAAATAGAATCTGATCGACTAACAATTGATGCGTAACGCCTGTACTAGTACAAATATTCAAATAACTTTAGTCACGAGACTCTTAAAAATCCTAAGAGACTCAAGTTAAATATCTAGTTAGAATACACAAACAAGTTCTTCTCATGAGCACAACATTTGGGAGTGTAACTAATCCCATGGAAGTGGCTGGAGAAGTTCATTCATATGAACGCGTAACATCCTCGAGCGTGGCGTAGGAATTAAATACGGCAAGGTTCCGTCGTTGTGCCTCGAGAAAGTTAGGTTAGCAGCGTGCAAGGTCTCGGCTTATTGCCGTGTCACAACGCAACGTCTTGATCGTGAAGCGTCTACCTGGCCGCATGACTCGCAAACACGCATTTTCACGCCGAATAGAAATGGCTGGAATCGGGCCAGAATCTGATCGTATGACTAATATTCAATGGCGGGCCTCATACTTCCCTGGTAATAATAATAAATGCCAAGTTGACGTCGAGGCATCAGAGGGACAAAACGCTCCTCCGAGTCATTAGCTCTAACAGTTTCACAGATGAACGGTGCAACTATTATTAATCACGATTTCATTACGATCAACGCGCATTCCCGCCGAGATAACATTCGAAGCCTTTCCCCGTCGGTAATGGAGAGCTTTCCGAGCGTCGAGTGGTCTTCAGTGATCCACTTAAAATCGCTGTACCCTTCAGTATCGTATATAGCCTCCCAAACTCCATTTCAGAGTCTCAAAAGTGGCCCTATTCGTGCCGCGAACCGACTCTAAAAATACGACTCGCTGATACATGGGATTTATTTGTTAATCGCTCGATATGTCTCGTATCGGGCACAATACGCGATCTATATATCTCGACCGATGCCTGTGGTACCTACGAATCGGATTCACGATCTATTAATACCCCTCGAATGATTCATGGTTATATTAAATTAAAAAAAAAGAAAGAAGTATGTAGGTTGTATTGGACGCGATGCGACTCTTTATTTTTTAGGCGTTATATTTAGCCGGCGATCTATTTATAGAGCACAATTTAAGACAGTTATGGATAGCGCAGGGAGAAACCAAGTTGATCAACTTTTCGGATGGGAGCACCAGCGCGCGAAGGGAATTGCCGCTTACTATAAAAGGACATAGGTAAACAAGTCCACGGCACAGCCTTGCCTGCCAATTACAAAAAGAAAACGAGGAAAAACTCGACAATACCACCTGAAGCTCGCAGTACCAATGAATCACCTTCGAAAGATATCTTAACCCGGTTTTAAAACGAAAAAAAGATCCATTTTCGATATTAAATAACCCATACGTATCAGTCTTGTACTTGGAACGATTATATAACGATATAAAACGAACTATACGTTCGAGGCTCGGTTAGATATATTCAATTGCATGCTGGAACATAAATCTTCACCTCGATATGTGATTGCAAGCTTATAACTTGCCGATGTCAATTACAATTGTCTTTGTCTTTTATCATTAATGTTATTGAATTCCCGCTTTACTGATACGAGTGTCCGAAAGCTCATTATTCTTCTGTCATTATTCTCCACTGGTGTGAGTCGCGCGCGCGCTACACGTACGCGGAAAATAAAAGATTTCTCGAAAGTGGCAAAACAGAGAGGAAAGATTCTAGCACGCTCTCGTACGTTCCGTCGGGCGTCTCCGCCATCCCTCGGCCGCGCTCGGCTTCTAGTCACGTGGCCCCCGATACGTCCCACACAACAAATATATTTAAGTTGCTCCGGCCGCGCACTGACAGTTTTGCTATCGACCTGAAAGGAGCGCGAGGAGACACGTGCGTTTTCGCCCATTCTCGAGAAAGAGACGAACAGTTCCTTCGACGAGACAGAAGCAGGATTTTTCGCGAGTGTGTGACAGTGCGAGGCGAAAGAGACGAGTGAGACACGAGTGGGGCCTCTTACGTAACGAAAAGAGTACGAGAGGGGACCGAAACAGGAAGAGGAAGCAGTGGCCTAGAACGACTTTGTCGCATACCGTCCTCTCGGTAATCTTTGAAAGATCCTTAAAAAAAAGACACACACACGCGCCAGTCGAGAGTGTGCTGCCAGTACGTTTTATTTTCGTTCGCCTTTTTGTTAACCACCGCCGGCACTGTTGTTTATAGCAAGCTTCTTGGCTGATCCCTTGAAACAAAGTACCAAAAAATAAACATCATTTAACCTGCAGAGAGCACTTAACGGCAACCAGCACGACTTAACCTCTCATCCTTAAGTGTGTGAAAAATCAAGCTTTTAAAGACCGAAAGACGAGAGACAGAGAGAAAGAGCGAGGGGAAGCACGTATACTAAATCAGGCACGGACCCAAAAGAGTCCAGAAAATGGACTCCCCTATCATCGTGGGCAAAGCATCCGAATTCGGCGAACCGATCGATTTGGACCGCCCGTTCCCCGTAAGTGGTGCCAAATACTTTTTTTTGTCCTTCACTCCCATTCGTGTTTATTCGACGCGCTCGAGAAACCGTTAAATAGGCAAGATTACATGCCCAGCGTTTTCAAACGACGGATGCTCGAGAGGTCGTTTCCAATAACTCGCTCGAGAACGATACGAACTTTATCGTATCAGGGGGGAATGATAGTCGAAACGTGTCGATCGACTTGCAGCTTCGAATGTCGTAACTCGTCGGTCGTTTTCGTCGACACTTCTTCCAGATCGTTCTAGACTCGATCCGTCTATTCGCGATTCTTCCCCGCTTTCAATGACTTGCCTGGGTTGCTAATAACTCGGGTGTTTGTCGATGACGTGCTTTTTTTCATGTCGACTTACTGTGTTTCGTGCTCTGACGTTCGTCTAGGACCCTGTACTATATATATCTACAGACCCATTACCGACATACGATACCAGAAATACACAAATCGCGAGTGTGCCTATTTTGGAAGTGACAGGTTATTAATGTTTTATACCGTGCTACGCGTATAAAACTGTGTCATTTCTTGGAATTTTAGATACTGGAAATATATTCTGTAATCTAAGTATGGGCACAGGAATCATATTAATCGATATATAACAAGCTGATTTGAAAGTATTATTACCGATTGAGGCAGTTTCGGGGTAGACGAAAGAGGGGTTCATTCTTGCAGACTGTTCACTTCGAAAGTGATGCTGTGAAATATAGATACGTAAAATATAGATTAGATACTTGGTGTGAAAATGAGAAGTTTACGGGGGGTGAGTATTTCACTTGATATGAAAGTCCCTCTGTTGATAATAGAGCTCACATACATCATTTTATAGATATCGGTATTATCACTGTCTATTTCGAGCTTCAACTGGTAAAATTACACCTGACGATTAGAAATAAAAAATAAAAGAAAAAGACATAGTTTTCTAGTCGATAAAGAAGGTACATATGTAAAATTTTCGCGTGCACGCCCATTTGGTGTACATACTATTCCTCCAGCGTGACATAATCGCCCGCTATGCTCTACCGGAAAATCTTGTGTTATCTTCGGTGTAATAAATTCTCGATCGATTCATTCGTCATTATTTATCTAGCATCGCCCCATCGCGAATTAATTAAAAGGGATCTACATATCTGGATCTTGAAAATTTTGGAAAGTCATTTCGGGCGATACAGAAAGCGATTGGAGACTGATGTCATACGTTCGAAGACGATTCGAAGCGTGTTGCGAAGCCCATCGCTAATGTGATCTCGTTTCTACTTACGTGTAACGCGGCTGCCTCGTCGACCTTCCTTCATCGTTCGTGGATCGCGTGGAAGTTAGAAATAGAATTCGCGGCTAGTGACGTGTTTTTCGTTGCCTCGAGATCGAGGGGACTCGACCCGTCGATTTCTTCTTGCTTTCACTGAGAAATTAACTGCGACAGAAAAAGAGCCGATAATGCGACGAGAAAGACAACCCGATAGTGGCTTCACCTACACTCTCCTCTTACTTAATCCTCTATAAGAACGTCGTTAACTGTCACATAACTTTCTTAAACTACACTTTTAAATAGGCATTCATCAAATACTACAAATAGTGTGGAATTATAGCTTTTATAGGTCCTCGACGCTTTCGCTCCCAAAGATGTAAAATGGAGGTAAAGGCCAATCGGTACGGTATAAATTTAAACTACGCGTATCTGCGGATTGGTGCAATTAAGCTTCTCTACGCTTCTTTCTTTTCGTAGTAGACTCTTCAGAGTTCGTAGAACTCGGATAATTTGATTCTCGTTTAGATTGCACATCTGGATAGGGATTTATAGGTGAGAAATAAGATGAGAGAGTAATTCTTCGCTCTCGACAGCCTCGAACCAGAATGTTCCGAGGAGCTCTTCTCGAACGAGGCCCATCCCTCCAAAAACGCAAGCGTTGTTAACGCTAATAATAAACTAACGGAGACGTTTCTCCTCGGTAACTCTCTCTCCGTCGAGGACGTGGCTCGTGTTCCCCTCGCCGGGAGAAGCGGAGAAAAGGCAGCGTGAAATGTAACATAATCGCCAAATGCATGCTTTATTCCCTCCCTCGTTCACCAACCGTTCATCCGTATTAGGCGTCTGGCCCCATATGACTTTTTCTTCTTGGACATCCGAGCTTCGCAGTGGCCATTCTTCCACATCAGCTTCTTCCTCGATGCAATTGATTCTTTATGTTATGCTTTACCAGCCTCGCATCTCGAAGCAAAATATTTGAATATTAAATCACCACTTGAGGTGTTGCGCACCGATTTTTATGAAATTTCGCGGAAAAGTGTAAAATTGAAAGATAATAATAGTTGGCGAGTAAAATAGTCTACGAATCAACTAGTTTACGATTAAAATAGTTCGCCATCAAGCCACCGCACTACTTGCCACGTCGTCGAAGCTTCGTAGACTTAATCCGCCAACAAGCAAACGCGATTTTTATTGTTAATTACATTTACCGTTGAACATGGGTGAAATATTTTTCACTTCTCTACTTTTCTACGAAGTCTCATGGAACTCGGTGCGCAACGACTCACGCGGTTCCCTTGTGCGTTTAGTGAGTATGCGTGACTTCCTAGGTGGTTTCCATGAAACGCGGCGCGCATCGATCTCTGACCATATACGGCGAATACGAAAAGGAGGTGCACCGGCTTCCAATCGATTTATCTATCTGACATTGTTCAATCGACGCGGTAGCGCACCTGGTCGCCGCGGATAGCTCTGTATTTTCGCCAGTGATCTAATCGCCTGGTCGTTTTCGCGGATGAGAAAAAAAGAAGAAACCGGTTTCTGGTAAACACAGTACTGTTAATAAAGCCGCCGATGACGCCTCGAAGTGACAGATGACTCGTGGGCGTTATCTGCCTATCGGGGACTCAAGAGAAACGTGATTGGAATTCTCGCTCTATCGTCGACGATTTCGCAAGCATCTGTTGCCGGTGTACTCTTGAACAGTCTCCCTTTAATAATCGGTACTCAAGGTTCGCTCTGTTGACGGTTTTCACGCGGAAATAGCGTGCCTGTTCACGCATCGTTCCCGTTCACTCACGTTCATTTAAATATGCATCGTCAGGGGCGGATTTGTGTATAGTCTAAGTAGGCTGCAGAAAATAATTGAAAAATGTGCAAATGCAGGGACTTGAGGCAACTTTAAAAGCAATGTATTTAGTGATAAGTCATATTAAACTAAATTTACAATAATTATCATCACACTTTTGAATTAAAATGTTTGATGATATTTCACAGAACGAGCAGTGGACGCTTGTTAGCCTAGGGGCGTCAAATCGTCAGAAATAAGATTGTTACTTATTACTTAACATCATTTCTACTGATAGCAATACATTTTAGAATTTAGAAGCTCGCAGATTTAAGGGTTTGTTTATCGTTGCCGTTCTAAAGAAAAAGTTAAGTCTAAGTTGATTCTTTATGGTTTAAATATTAAATAATATCTTTCTAATATTAAATAATATCTTCCTATTATTAAATAATATCTTCCTATTATTAAATATTAAATAATAGTCAATTAGTCACAGTAATAGAATCTATTGTACACTAATCTACTTTGGACGTTGAATAACTTATTCAGCTCTTGTTCCACCGAAGGGCCACGATTTTTCGCGGAGGTCCTAGGAAGACATCTCGCGGCGGGGCGGGTAAAAATACGTAAGGACAGGCGGGGGGAAAAAGTTCAAACGACTATGGTTACCCATAAAACAGCAAACTGGGTGAATGTCAGCGGCGACGGTCTCAGTATAAACGATCCTCGGGGGGAAACTGTGTCACGGCCTTTGGAACCGGGGCCCGCGACAGACTCTCTGTTCAGTAGTCGTTTCCTGATTTCTTCGTGGCCAGGTTCTGCGTGCTGAGAATACACGAGGGGACATTTCCGTCGAAGGGTATCCGAATTGGTCGCCGTCGAACTCTTATCCCCAAGAAATGCTGGCGCGCTCGGCGCTCTCCGAAGTTTTATATAAGTAGCGTAGCCTTACTTTTCTCTTTATTTTTTTCACTTTGATGTGTAGCTCGAGGAACACGCTCGTCCACTTGTTACGAGTGTTAAAGCCTTGCTTCCGTTAAGTGTCGCGGGTCATTGAAGATTGGACCACGTGCATTCTAAATAGCATTGAACTCTGATGGGACATGATCGAATTCCGTACGAGTGCCTCCAAAAGCACGAGTACTTAAGTACTAATTAAAACCATATTCTAACTACACCATTGCTCTTTTTGCTTCTCGTGTACAAAGGTATACATATGCTTTCACATGTTCATAGCTATATTTAAAAAAAATAGTATTAGAATACTATAGTAATCTAATCTGGCATATTATACTAAATGAACTATAATGTGTTTCACAAAATTCCCATACTAAGTAGTAGATTCTGTAAAAGTTTAACCCTTGTACGGAATTTGTAAAGTTACAGGGTTAAGTAAATTTGGGTCAAATTTACCCAAAGTCATATATTTACAAGAAATCCGTATAGAAAAATAAAATTCAGTTCCTTTAATTATTACGGCTTAATCTTTTAAGAATTTATTAAATTTCAACAATAAAGAAAATTAAAAAAGATTGTTATTATTATTTGTTATTGCCGGTTATTCGTTATTTAAAGATATGAAGAAGTTTCAATCCAAATAATAATAATAAATTTCGGGCCAAAATGACCCAATTCCTGTACAAGGTTTAAACTGTGAACTGACTTAGTTCCACCTGGAAGAATTATGTACACAGTTTTAAACTTTCTTCTCGCCACTGCAATTTCGATTGCTTTGCCTTAACTAGTATGACGTAACGCGCCTCGCAGTTCCGCAAGTGATCGATTACAAGTAATTGGTTAATATACGACTCCCACGCGCGTGACGTCACATGCGACAAAGAAAGATGCTCGCCGGCACAATGGAATCACGAAAAGTCTCATAAAAGGCGAGGAACGCGAGGAATGCCGCTCACGTGCATATGAATATTCAATGAAGCCTCGCGAAACGCGTGCAGTTCGGCTGCAGTTCCTGCAGCCGCGTGGTGTGATAATTAGCAAATTTCGTAACAGCTCGAAATCGGTAGCCATCGCTAGGATGGAAACCATCTGACTACCTTTCCCAATCACAGAAACGGAAAGAAGAAACTTGATATTGAATCAGTAACGAATATTACTCCACATCCCTTGCTTCGTTTCTTTATTATTCCCTGCTTAGAAGACCCTGGGTCAATTTTAATCCACGCTAAGCGTAAAATTAAACGTGTTCCTCGTTTAATAGTATTATCTCCTTAAGTGTTTACTCAGTGGCGGATTTAACGGGGCGGCCGATGAGCAGTTGCCGCCTGGGCCCCTGCTGAGAAGGCCCCAACCTGGGCCCTATTCTTAAAAAAAAATTATTATTTTATCCAAACTGTATTTTTTTCTATAATATTACACTGAACCCGTTTTTAGTAAACTACCTCTTCATTTTCTCAAAAATGGGCCCCTAAGAACGTTTGCCACCTATGCCTTCTTTCTTAAATCCGCCACTGTGTTTACTTCTCTTCAGAGAGACTAATTCTGAATGAGTCCCACGGAGTCTCTTAACCCTCCGCCTCCTTATTTAGCTCTCCGTGCCCTCCGCGTAGCCTGCTTTCGGCACAAGAGGCAATCTCGCGCGGCAGTTTCGTAATCCAAGACAATTCTAAGTATAACGACCTGGATAGGGATCGGACTTCTCCATAAGAAGAGCTTCCCCTGAACGAATCCCAGCGGCAGCCTCCGCGCCCCTTATTTAGCATTTAACCACCAAACAGGCGCTTCGCTGCTACGTAGACGTGCTTAGGTACCGAAGAACATCAAGAAGTCTCTTCCGAGACAAAGGAATCCGTGGAATGTGCTTCGGCTCGCGGCCAGCCAATAGCGATGCCTTGATAGTAGATCGCCTGCCAAACCTCGAATCTGGTCACCTCTATTCCCCACAGAATAATTCAGAACAATAGCTCAAGATGCAATAGAACAGCCTGCCAAATCTCAAATTAATACGTCGCGCCACTTTTGTACAAAAAATTCACAAAGAATTACCTATTTTTCGGCCCAACAAGGCGCGATAACAAGGCCCCCCCTTTAGGTCTTCCCATTCGAGTCTGCATTTCCGATCGTCCCGTTTGCTAAACGTTTAACAAGGGGCTAGAGATGGAAGTTAAGCATTCGAGAGGAAGTTGCAAGCGGCGACAAAGAATTCGCCCGGTGGGCGTTGGAACACGGCCGACGATCTATGAAAGAGCTCACGGGGACATGGGCACCGCGCGGAAGGGAGACGACGGAGTGAAATAAAAAGGCCAGGTTGACGTGTAACATTAACGGGCGCCGTGTGATTCATAAGAGGGAATCGAGTGTGTGGCGCGTGCACCTTTAAAAGGCAGCGCGAACAGCTCGAAAGCTTTCTGCACTCTCGCCCAGACAGGCTTCTCGAAAACCATTCCGACCACTTTCCGTGCTACCGTGCCTGCTGGTCCCCTTATTCGATTGACTCTCCTTCGCCGCTCGAGCGCAAGAACGTTCGGTATCAACGCTCGAGCGCGCTAGTGGGGACGGAGTAGCGCTCGTGTACGGACATTCGGTATTCGGTTTTGAGGAGAGGCTAGAGTTGGTTGTTTGGTAAACGTCGAAGCACAGAAATATGTATCCGCTTTCAAATTTCACTCCACATTTTCGATTTACACTTCGGTTATACCACGATGTCGCAAACACCCTGTATTCAGCGTAATTCGTATTTACGAGAATCGCTCGATTCGTGCAAAGAACTCGTAGCACGCTCGATCCCATCGCTACAATCTCAGATATTCAAAGCGCGAGCCAAAGGAAGGCTTCCTCTCGTCTTCCATCGCCTGTTCGACTGACGTGACCGATAATTCGGAAGCCTACGGTACCCCTTCTTCAGAATTATATGCACCTGCTTAGGAATGATCGTGTTGTCGGTCGAAATGGGTGGACGCAAAGTGCCCGTCGAAGGTGCGAAGCTGTAAACCGAGGTGGAGGTCGACGGAATAGCGTAGGATCTTTTATTCTCTATTTTTTTAAACCCTGATCCAAAGTTCCGTCTCGCGTCGCGCGCGCGCACGGTTCACGCTTAAAAATAGCGCTGCCCGAAAAGAAGTCCGTTCAGGATCCTCCGAATGATCATTATATTATTTGCGGACCCGAAGTCCCGCGGAGTGTACGGTTGACCGGGTTTATCCGACGTGGGTGAGCGCAATTTTGCAAATAGTACGTATGCCTGCTCACCCTATATATATATAGTTCTTTTTCCGTGACGTAGAGGCCGTAACAGACCGCGTCACGAGTGATACGCCCACGAATATGAAACGACGCGAGTCTAAGCATTCTGGCGTCGGAGCAGGCTACCTCCTTTCCACGCTATTGAGAACGTGCAAATACAGCAGTTGCAGGGCCTGCTCGTGTGCGCAGGATGACTCACGAAATTATTGACACAGATTCTTTTTCGTTGAACCCGTACGGTTCCCTTCATTTGTCTGATAACGATTGAGTTTGCCTCGGTAATGACTAGGTATTTTACCAGTTTGATTAATTTTTAGTGGCTGATTTAATTGGCAATTTTTTGAATTTTTCAAGGAAATTTTTTTAAAATACTTCTAAGACTCGTGGTTATTTTAAACAATCGAAACAAATTTCGATTTTTTGACCCCGATATACCCGTGTAGCCTCTTAAGGAAGAAGGTTCAGGTGTGCAAACGTTCTGAGGGGCCCCTTTTTGGGGGGGAAATGATATTTACTAAAAACGGGCTAAGTGCAATAGTGCAGAAAAATGATATAGTTTGGAAAAAATCATAATTTTTTTAAGTATGGCGACTAGGGGCCTTCTGGGCAGGGCAGAGTTTGGCATTATTAGACTAATCTCCAAAGCCGTTTTGGGTTCCGACTCACGCTTATTCGCCATGGAGGTCCTTCGAGTAACGACTAAAAATTTAGTCGAATAATGCCCAACTCTGCCGCCCGTTAAATCCGCCACTGTCGGTTGGTGTTTTAAGAAATGAATAAATAAGAAATGCGTTACTGTCTGCGTCAATAACTTTCTCGTTCACTGTGAATAATATATCGCGCACGGCTTGGTATTATCGATAAGGTTGCTTCCAAGCAGCTACGAGATAGTGGAGGGATTTGAAATTCAAAGAACACTTGACAATGAACGCATTATCACCGCTGGCTTTTAAAAAAAGTTCCTCTACCTTGAAAGTCGAGATCGCTTCGATTCACTTGGGCAGTTGGTTCGTTCGGAACCAGAGCATTCGTCGATGGATTTCACGCTTAATTTCTTTCAATCAGACCTCCTAGATTTAGAGCATCTAGGTATCTTCGTAATTAGCGCTGCAGTTAATCAGGCTTCCAAGCTCGGCATCTAAAATCGCTTTGATTCGCTAAATGGCATAATACTGCAGCTTGCAGAGCTAGAATACTCTTTTCGCAGGCTTCAGTGAGAACTAAGTACTTTTGAATACTGTCCAAAAAGAACGAGGGTGATGGAAAATCAAATTACCTTTACATTCCTGTTCCTTACATATAAACCGCAACTGTTTAGCTCTTTGGTACACGCCCAAAGTAAAAACAACGAAGTCACTGTTCTTCGCAAAGGAACTCCAAGATTCTGAGTTGACGCTGTGATAATTCGGTCATCAGTTAGCCCACTGTGTTCCCACAGAGCTTTAAGTTTAAACCTTAACTTAGAAGGAGTTAAGGATGTATCGGAGCTATCTTCAAAATGCTACCAAGTTGGTGAATTTTTTTGAGATTGTTCTATTTAATATTCCTGGTGTGCTGCAAAAAATTTAAACGAATTCACTAAACGGTTGCCGAGTTATAACGATTTTAATTTTCACTGATTAGTTACGTCCGATACATCCATACAGCCTCCTTGAACCACCCTCGTTCTCTACCCACCTATTCGAATCCTCGCAGAGCAGCTTGAGGGCATATTCTCACCCCGGTGTCGTCTCGCTTTTCCAGGGATTCCCGTTCGACGAGGAGGGTTTCGGTCGACGCAGCGACATCCGCTCCCACCTGGACGATCTAGCTGCCCGCCACCCAGAATTCGCTGACCAGCTTCTGGGCCCGCCTTGGGGCGACATACCGTTCCACAGTTCCTTCCGCAATAGGAATCGCGGCTCTGGGAACAGCGGGGGCAACAGTAACTACCAGGGCTACTCCGACGAGGACGCCAGGAGCCAAGCCAGTGGAAGCAGCGCGGCGAGCGGCGCCAGTGGTGTCAGCTCCCACGGCGAGCCCGAAGGTAACCAGCAGGACAGAGAGCAGGGGACCAGAAGAAGCCAGCTCCCTCAGTACGGGCTGCGCAACACGGTGGACATAGGCCAGCACCATCACAACATGGAGAATCTCGACAAGGGGAACCGCGGGCAGCGCTCGATGTCAGCCCCGCCGGAGAACAGGCAGTCGTTCAGCCAGCAGCAGCCGCAGCAGCCGCAGGGCCAGAGATACGTTTCCAGAATAGACATAACGCCACAGCACAACCAGTCCCCTCCGCAACAGAAGCCACAGCCGCAGCAGCAGCAGCAACAGAAGCCTCAACAGCAGCAGCAGCAGGGCAATGTCAGGCATATACCTATCTTCGTCGAAGGCAGAGACGAGCCTGTGGTACCCAGGAGCTTCGACGAGCCACATTTCAAAAGAGAGCCGTCTCCTACACAGTTCCACACGCCTCCCCACTTCCAGTGGCCGCCACGATTCGGGCAATCCTCGTTCGGGAGGACTCAGTGCTCCCCGCACTTCGAGGAGCCGTTCTACCCTCCCTCGAGCTCTTTCGAGCATTCTCCTCGCCGACAGCAGCCGGCACACAGCTTCCAGCAGCCTAAGCAGCAGCAGTACGCGGAAAGGCAGCCTCAGCAGCACTACGAGCAACCGAAGCCGCAACAGAAGCCACAGCCGCAGCAGCCTCAGCAGCCTCAGCAGCCTCAGCCTCAGGAGCCACCGCAGCAGGACCCACCGAAGGCCAAGCCTACTCTTCCGAAGGATCCTTTGGAGAGGGTAGCCCTGGTGCAGCAGGAGGTGGACTCCCTGGCCGAGCAAGTGAAACTTTACAGCGGCAACTCGAAGACAGACAAGGAGTACATCTACCTTGACGAGATGCTCACCAGGGAACTGATCAAGCTGGACGACATCGAGACAGAGGGGAGGGAGAACGTGCGACAGACGCGCAGGAACGCGATAAAGTGTATACAGGCTACGATCAGCTTGCTGGAGTCGAAGGCTTCGCAGCCGAAGACACCCTCGGTAGCTGAGACACAGGGGAACGAGGCCTCCAGTAGCGTCCAAGTGACTGGACAGAGCGAGGCCATGGACGTGGACCAGAAGACCGAGGAGCAGCCACAGAATAAAGAACCAATACCCTTGCCACCTTGCCCTTCATCCCCGACGAAGAAGCCTGAGGAGGCTAACCAAGTCTCCGCAGAGACTGTGACTGCGAGCCAACAGCAGCACGCTGGTCGGTCTTCCAGCGAGCCCATGGACACCGCACCCGCGGAGAAGCCCGAGGCTACGCCCATGGAGGTGCAGCAGAGTCCGAAACCAGCTGACGTGGAAGAGAAGGCGGAGGAGGCTCCCGAAGAGAAGAGAGCAGGGGAGAAGGACCCAGGTAGTGCTGAGGCAGCAGCTGAGAATAAGGAGGAAAACGTGAAGCCGGGGGACGCTTCCACGGAGAATAAGTCAGAAAACCTAGCCACTGAAGAGGGCAAGCAGGCTGAGAGTCAACAGCCCTCGGAGGAGCAGCAGAAACCAGTGGAAGAGAAGATGGCGGTGGACGGCGAGGTGAAGAAGTCGCCGAAGACAACGAAGAAGGCGAGGAAGTCGAAGAAGCAGGTCCCAGTCTCCGACAAACCTATACCCCTGCCACCTCCAGAGAGCACCGAGGCCAGTGCAAAGTAGATAAGGTAGCGGGTGGAGTCGGAGAGATTGCAAATACGTCGATTCAGTGGTATTTGGGAAATCGAACTTGGAGAATCACAGAAACGAAGAGGAGCCACTGCTGGGAGAGCGACGAGTGCCTCCTGCTCGCGTGCCATCTTATTCTCCTCGGCACAGGGTCGCGGAACGTCGTGGATCGACGTCGGCGCCGAACGAGAATACACTTTCCTTTGCTCTCGTTCTCAGCGCCGCACCGTCCGTCGATTGTATCTCGAACGAGGAAACGGTCGTTCCTCTTCTTCCCCCTTTTCTGTTTTGTACGTTGAATTCATGGCGCGCGCTGCTGTAGTTGCATTTGAACGGCGTAGGCTGATCCAAGGCGAACGTAGAATACTCACGAAATTTGTATTAGAAAGCTTCTTGACGAAGAGCGCGACGATTTAAAGAAGTAGGAGCCGATCCTGCGCCGCGCCGAGTATCGCTCCCCGGAGAACGAGTAAAGTGTTCTTTCCTCTCTCGGTTTTTAAATCAGTAACGTTGCTTGCGGAACATTCTCTCCCTTTTATCGGACCAGGGCAAGCTTAAGCTTCATAAACGAATGGGAATGGGAGGACCGAGGAAGGTGTTCTGGCTGAACGTTTGGTATTAATCTAGACCGGCTACCAATGCCGATTGGTAACGACTGGGGTGCGAACTCTTTGATGCATTGATCGCGAATTTTAACGCCGACGAGCTCGTCGATGAGAGAGAACGCGTCGGGACGACGATGAACGTTCAATGAAACGAGGCGCGTCCGTTTCTAGTATTACAGCACACGGCCTGATTAAAGGATTAACTTTATTAATAATATTACTATTATTATTTATAATTTATTGTACGTCCGCTGAATTCAGCCGCGAGTTCCGCGCGCTGGATATATTACATACAGATTACACGTCCGGTGTCACCGACGAGAAGTTCGCGCATGTGTGTGAGTGTGTGTGTGTGCGTGCATATACGAGCCGTGTACATATTAGGGATTGTATGTGTGTTCGTCATTGTAAGGAATGATGCATCCCGTTCGTTGTTAGATTTTATACGACGCCGATCTCGCGATCTCGCGACACGAGCTAAGAGTACACTTTTTGTTTTCGTTTTCTTCCTTTCTCCGTTTTCTTTTTCCAATCGATTCTAATGTAACGAAGAGTGGGGTGCATTATTTTTATGGTTCCTTGTTCAGGGTGATACTCATTATTATTTTCGTCTATTGTTTCTTTTTTTCTTCCTCTATCTTCTGCTGTATGATGTATCCACGTAGAGGGTCACGTGCTTTCGAGCCAGATATTTTGTATTTTTGCTGAGAAGCGTTGCAGTTTGATTGTCCTCTGTGCGCGGAGAGAGTGTTTGGGTGAATGAGAGGCTGAAACAGAATGAGGAACGATTGACTAGTGGAGGCTGCAAGTAGAATGGAAACTGTCCCGTGGGAGGTTGTATAAATATAGCGAGAATGTACACTATTTTATGAACAAACGTCATTCAATGGAAATACAGTCTGGCTTTTGGATCGTAACCACTGGCTCCCGTCTGTTTCGATCGATCGTACGATGGGAGCGCGTCCGATTCCCTGCTTCCCGTGCAACTAATTAATAACATCAACGAACAAAGGCAACATAGTCTTCCGAAGGTTCTGCGCAAAAGGCGAGCGAGCTAAAAGTGTCGCTGCGTGTGCGATCTTGGGCAAGTTCAGCGAATTTTTTAGCGCTTCTACTATTTAAATGCTCGCCAAACGCCGGGTCTGATGAGAGACTCGCGAAAGCTCCTAATCTAATAGATTATGAATGAAGCGCAGTTGTCGTAAATAAGTTTTAATATCAGCAGATACCATCTGCATAGTTCTACAGCAAGGAATATCGTTAATGAAGTAATGCGGAATGTTGCAAGACCCATTTAAACGTATCTTTTGGTAACGTAGCATTGCAAGAAGAATATTCCGGCGTCGCCTTGCAAAATGTTAAAACAGGAAGTCGGTTGTTTTGCGAGAGAAAGAACTTACTTTGCGGGAAATGAACTGACGTGGTTGGGAGCGGAAATACGCACGAAAAGGTCGAGCGAAGTGGAATGTAAATAGAGTGGCCTGGAAAAAGAGCGATGCTTAACGCGGTGTCTTCTTGGGAAGATGCAGTTCCTGCTGCAATGGAAATTCCGGTACCAACGACCTGCTAATAACAACATCCACTACGTGCACTGGGCTTGTTCACTGCCAAATTCCTGCGAATTGTTTGTAGCTGTAAAAGCCCAAGGCTCTCCTCGCTGTATTAACGGGTAAGGGGAATGTGGCGGACCGAGAGATGGTAAAGGATATTATCGAGAAACGGGCGAAACTTTGCCAATTACGTGCAGGAATTTCATCCTCCGTGTAGATTATGGACACGTGTTCGGAGCTGGTATTGTTAAGAATTCTGCACGCGCCGTGCATTTTGCGTGGATGCAGTTCCAATGGGGACGTGAATAGATCTTCGAGTTCGTTGCGTTGTCGAACTGATCTTGCAAGCGCATTTTAAATAATCACGATGCTTTTTATCGTCCAAGTTCAATTATATTCAGCTCTTTTCAATTACATTGCTAAGTAATCGGCAAATAAAGGATCTCGTGTTCGGAGGATTAATCGAATGTAAGGTTTGCAGAGAGTAAGTAAAAATATCAGTTGCTTTATAAGTAAAAAATTGACAATAAGCAATAATTTATGTTGCTACAGAGGTGGGCGTAAGATAGTTCCTCAATTTTATGAAATGCGTGGTTTAGCTATATGCAACGATACTGATAATTAAGGCTTGAGTATTGAAATGAATTTAAGTACGTATTGACGGTATTAAAAAAGGACGAACGCCTTGTTCTTTAGCAAGCGATATGAACGTCGTCGAAAACTTGGCACGGCGGGTGCATGCGAGTCATCTAAAAATAGAAGGCCTGCTTAGGCTTTGAGGAGAGGAGGTTTTTGCGTCGCGACGCCGACTACCGCCGGGGAATCCCGCTGAAGATGTGAGTGGATGTCTTCACTGACCGGGTCGCCGAGTTCACTCCGGCATTTCGATCGTCAGGAACAGCCGAAGGAGTTATTTTAGTTTAAGCCCAGACACGGCACCTTGAATCACGCCGCGAAAAGATTGGATTCCTTGGATTTCAACATTCCCTTATAATCTGCAGAGCGAAAACTGAACGGTCATCCTTTCCCCCTAAAAATAACATTACAATATATCCGCGCAAGCGCATAATTCAAACGGAATATCATACACTCGTTTGCCAAAGCGTAATCATTTTATTTCTACGAGCACGTTATCGAAGTAGCACCGACCATTAGTACTTAAAAATAGAAAGCAACTCGAGGATTTCTCGCGGTATAAATTAATTCGTGTCTTAATAGAAGCACGTGCGTTCGTTACTAAATACATTAATTAGTATTATAAAAACTATCTTCCATCGAAGTAGATGCGGCACGATGTAATTTATGATAATACATTGTTAATGGGATCACAATATCAGCTTGAAGCTTACGAACTATATAATGCATCGCGCGATTTTATATTATTTATTGTTCGTGTGTACAGTGTAAGGAATGCTTCTATTTCAATGATAGCGTCTGTGACCGTGATATAAAAATCATCTAGTGGTACACTATATATAAAGTAAAAAAAGCTTGTTTCTTTAAAATTTCTATCGACCCTGCTCAGTAAGGTCTTGGCTTCGTAGCTGGCTGCCTTTTGTGCTTCTTCATCTCAAAGTCGTCGTGGTTGTCCTCGAAGCACACGATACAATAAAGATCACCGTGGCAGCCCAAGCATTCTTCTAAATTCTCTGTCTGATCGCACATAACGCAAGTTGGCTTCTCGTCGGGACTACGTTTCCTTGCCTACGATCATCGTGTTATAATCAGAATTCTCTGTTTAATCCTCGCTGAAATAAGAGATTAAGTTCTATGTACCTCAATTTCCATCTCATCGTCCAATTCGTCTACGTCCTGTTCATACTTATTTTCCAATGCAGCTTCGGCTAAAGCTTTCGCGATTAATCGCTTTGTAACATGCTTTGCATCGTCGTCGATCTCTTCCCTTGAATGCTAATAGCGAAGATCTATTAGTACTAATTAGAGAGTACGAATTAATATATTCGCGCATCGATTGCCTACTTTTCTGGGTGGGTGGCTCATGCCCTGCAGAGATCTTAATCTAGTTTGAATCTCACTAGCAGGATCACTTCCTGAAGATAATTCTAGCTGCTCGAGGTACTCCTGTATTAGATCGTCTGTCTTCTGCTGATCTGTCCTTGTGTCTACTTGATGTATCTGTGTACGAAAGCATAACAAATATTGTAAAATAAACATTTTCTATATTCTAATCTGCGAGCATACATTCGTCTTATGATTGCTAGCGTCTGGATCTTCGTCTTTCAATAACGCCAGTCTTCTTCTTATTTCATCCACGCTTAGAGCCGTAGACTTTTCTTCCTCCTTTAGTTTCTGTAATCTATCGACTATCTCCTGGTCGGCGGGTTCCAAGCCTTTCTTAAACTTATCCCAGTGACTGGTGTGTTTGTACATTACAATGGGAGGCTTCGCTGGATTCTCCAAGGAGTCCAACCTAGCGAACAATTATTCCACGTAAGCTGAGCGCGACGATAATGCGACGCCTGCGTTATCAAGTCGACTAAGAGTTCATACTTCTTTGTAATATCGACGGGGGCAAGGGGCTCTTCGTGCTCCTCGGACATACTGCTACCGTTATTAGAGCTATGCTCTCTCGGAGAGGTATATTTATTGTAACAACGCCTGCAGATCTTTTTCACTCCTTTATCTGGAATATCATATTTATATTTCAGGCACTTATTGCAGTATGAGAAGCCGCAACTGGGGCAAGCAACCTAAATGGCGTGAAACAAATGGAAGCTGGTAAAAATGAGGGCATAGTAGAAAATCTTAATTCTAATATGACTGATGCGTGAATTATAAATCTAACGAGTAGACAAAGCGCTTTTACGTAATGTTGAATGGTTAGTAAGGCAACCTGTAATGATGATGTACGTGATGTAAAGAACATTAACTTACTTCTTTACTGAAAAACGAGAATTTCGTTTGACACACGTTGCAAGACATGTTAGATCTGTTTTTTTAATCGTTACTACAATGTCATTGCGGGAGCAATAAAAAAACTCTGTGACAAACTCTGCTTCAGAAATTCTGACGGATGACGGACCAAGTTACTAGCAATCGACTATAGAATTGAACTGGTTTACGTCGTGTATGCTTCGCTGTTAATATTCGATTTTACACTTGAATTCTGTGAGCTACATTTTCATTGAATTTCAGAGATGGTTATTAAAATAGAAATCGTATCAGAAGCAAATGAAATTATGAAATTTATTGTTTATAATTGTAGATACTTCTATATGTAGCTAACTTCACGCAGATGACTCAGAGCCCAAAGGGCGAAAACTCGATTTTCGATTCTTACATCGAAGTATCGATTCTGGGAGAAATCGAACATCAAAGAATCGATTCTGGGAAAATCGAATACAGAAGAATCGATTCAAAAGATGGGGATCTACTTGTCACTAGTGAAAGGACCAATCAAATTGCTTAGCATCGCTTGGCTGGTTTCGCGTTGGTACCACTTGGCTTGGCGTTATCGCGCACACATGCCGCTACTGCCGTAGGTGTTCCCGCCCTCTACTACGAATAGTTGGCGGAACCTATTTGCGCGCCTGTTTTTCTACAATTTCACTGTCGCAACATCTAGTCGTTACTTTTAAACCTTTGTTTGGTTTATTGACTCCGTGGATACAAGTATATATGTACCATTTTAAACCTTTATTATTATGCAACTACTGTTTACATTGTTAAAAATACATTATTTTTGTTACAAAAGAGTGTTTACTTAATTTCAAATATCAAGTTCTATATTTACGTGCGCGTGGGGCAAAAGATCCTACAATGGGGAAGTTGACACAAAGCTATGCGCAGGGGGCGTCACTAGCGCATGTACCTTGGCTGACTGTTGATTTCAAACTTAAAATGACAACAAAAGGAGAAAACTATGCAATGTTTAAAAAAACTTTATGCTAAAATGGACTTCTAATATCTGTTTATGTCTGCATAATTAATCATAGCTAATGATAATAACAATTATATATACATACACTTATTATAGAAGTAGAAATTAAGAAGCAAAATAAGATAACTTAAATACACTTAAAACACCGATGACAAGTGGCACATGTGCTGGTGGTGTTACGGGTTAGAAAAAGTTGCGCTCAGGTTCTCCATCGATGATCCCGACATGATCCCAACTTTCGTGTCCCCATACTCGTCGTAGTCACCGATCGGGTCGGTCTGCTCTTGCAGCGAGCCGTGGTACAGTCTCATCGCATTCCAGCTGGACTCCTCCTCGGTATTCTCGGTCGGCAAAGGGTTAAATGAATCGGCTTCCGAGCAGTTGGGTTCCTTGTCACAGTCTATGAACATTATGTCACTCACTACGTCCTCATCGACCTTCTTCTTCCTCCTACTCTGTCTGCATGTGCCGATCCGCAGGAACTGCATCGCCTTAAAGCCGTACCACTTGGAGACGAAAACATCGCCGGGCCTGGTGGGCCGGTAGTTCTTTATCTTGTGCAGCTCCCTCGAGTACTGGCACTTGAGATGCGTGACCTTCTTCTCGATCTCGAGGGTGGTGCAGCCGAATATGTTGGCCAGCTCCTGGATCGCCCGTCTGCGTGTCGCCAGGTTACGATAGCCCCGAGCGTTATAGTCCCACAGAACGCGCCTCTGCTGGTACTCACGCAGCAGCTCGAGGGTCTTCTCGCGGTTCCACTCCATGACTACCCGTGCGTCGTTCGTCGCTAGCTCGTTCCACGCGTCGTACTCGGCCATGGAAAATCGAGGCGACCAGTGGCACGGCCCCGGGAAAATACTGGCGTCCGTTATTTCTTCAAGAGACATCTTGCGCAGGAGTGACGGAGAGTAGCGGACGGATGTAAGGACGTGCACAGGGAACCGGCCGGTAGACAAACAGCCAGCCAGCCAGCCAACAAAGCGAACGGGTGACCACACGCTTGTGTATGTATCTTGATGTACCCGTTATTAAATCGTCTCCTACGAGCCGCTGGAGCCGAAAAATTGCGACAAGTTGACACGACGCCGGAGCTGAGTGTCTCGTAGTGTCTCGCGTGCTCGGAACGAGGGGGGGAAGTGTAGGGAGCGCTGGTATCAGTGTGTGCGCCATCGTCGCGTTAGGTTTAAGGTCCGTTTACACGTGGCAGTATGTCGCGACAATTAGCGGTACGGGCGTACGGGATTTCCGCCCTTCACTGATTCTTGGTACCACTGCTGCAGACGAGCGTCCCCAATGGTGAAATAATTGTATTAGTTTTAACCTATGTAGATTCTTCAAACAAAAGAAACGTACTCCAATGGTAATTTAAATGAAATATTGCAAAGTAACTAAATGCTGCAAAATTTTCTAGGAATTTTATTATTAGAATAGTGCCAGCATCCATGTTTATCGCTGCTCCACTGCCCTCTGCATCGTGGTTAGATTTGATCATTATTTTGTGTGAAAGGGACAAAGTTATTTATATTTGAACTCACATTGCACGGGTAATATTTAATTTGATTAAGAAACGATGGCAGACGATGATTTTGATGGCGACGAGTAAGTAATTCTTTTAGTTAATCGTAAATGTAAAACCTGCGGAAGCCTCTAGCATTCAAAATGTGCGAATGTTTTATAACAAAGATATAATCAACTTGCATTGTAAATGTATCACTTTCAGCATCGAAATGATTTCAGTCTTATATCAGTTTCACACACAACATAAACAGGAATGCCTTCTCAACCCGTATTCTTAGTTAAAATAGGCGAAACATAACCTTAGATTATTAAACTTAAGTACATATATCGTGAAGTGACTTTCAGAACAAACTTACTGAATTTTATCATTTAAAGTGTTGCGGATGATTTCGACGATGTCGACGACGACGATAATATAGAATTGGAACCTCAGGAAGAGGATGGAGAGAATATCGAGTTACTAGCAGCTGGCGAAGCTAGTGGCGGGGTTCAAAGATCCAAGAGAATTACGACAAGATACATGACAAAGCAAGTAACGTTGAAACGTCCTTAACCGAACAGTGCAGCTCCGTTACTAATATATAAACAATACAGAGTAACAACTACTACTAATTTCAAAGAGAATATACCTTACAATTTGTTTTTACTCTTACAGGTATGAAAGGGCAAGGGTATTAGGAACCAGAGCACTGCAGATAGCCATGTGTGCTCCGGTGATGGTGGAATTGGAGGGTGAAACAGATCCGCTGCAAATCGCCATGAAGGAATTAAAGCAGAGGAAAATACCGATCGTGATCAGGCGCTATCTGCCTGACAATAGTTACGAAGATTGGGGAATAGACGAATTAATTATTATAGACCACTAAGCTGTATTAAAGCCTGTGTATCTGAATCCTAGATTAAGTTAATTTAAGAAGCCTTGGAATTTATTGTATCAATAATATTTCAATCCTTGTAAAACGAAGTGTTTGTACAGAAGAAATAAATAAACATCGTTTCAGCATAACAGAACAGTGTTCTTTAATACACACACACACACACACTACCAGCAATTGTAGCTTCACTATATCTAGTTGGAAAACGCAACTGGTGGAAAAGCTCTATAAATTTACTAGAGGTTAGGAAACCTTACGTCAAAATTTAAATACTTCGAGCAGCTAACGCGTAGCAAGATCTTTAAAAGCTATGGGGGTCTCAATTTAGGAAATCAATGAAACGACAGCGCCAGCACACGAAAGTATTTGAATCATCTGGCTTATCACGAGTCTTATCAATCTCAGATGATAGTGATAACGGGTCCGAAGGGTGCCGCGCGATCAGCTGCGACGGCCTTCTAATTAATAGTTACAATAATGTCTATATAAATCGGATCCAGTGGGAGAAGTATGATATTATGAAAGTATTTGCACTTCTAACTATAACATGACGTGGTGAGTAAATCACATTACCCGCAACTATTTGCTAACCTAACGACGTCAGAACTCGACTCAACATCATTGAAATGCACACAGGAATCCGTTAAAAAAAAATCATTTGACATTAAGACCCACACCAGCATCGCCTCTGTTATCGCACGCAGAGGACAGAGAGCTGGATGTCGCAGTGCAGAGGCTTATTCAGTACGTATCCTTCAGCGATATTTACTGCTACCTTAATTCGTAATCAAGAGCATCGGACAAGTCTTGAGAATGTAGAGAAGTTACTCGAACGTTAGCCGGCTGATAGTTAGTGTATTCCCGTTTTAGCGTCGAAGACACGATTAGGAAATTGACAAAAGAGATGAAGAAGTACACGGATGCTGTGGCGAACCTGGATCGAGCGGATCAGAGACTAACGATAAATCTGACAACCTGTGGTTTGGCCCATCTTAGCGATGATTTCAGGAAGATAGTGGAGGACTATCACTCCGTCACGACACAGGTGCGTCTACAAATTGCTTTCCTACAAGATCGAGCGTAGCAAAGATCTCTGTATCTTCGACAGATCGGGAAAACAGTGCAAGAAATGGCGGCACTTTGTCAGAAAACGTTCATAGAGCCTCTGAAGAAATTGCGCGACGAGTTCGCGCTAATAGCCGCGGCGATAAGCAAGCGGGAGGAGCTGGTGGTCGCTTGGAGATATTCTCACAATCGCGTGAAGAAGCTGCAAGAGAAGAAGGACAGGACCGCTAGTCATATCGCGAAACTGGAAAGAGAGCGCAGGTCGGAGGAGGCGGCCGGGAAAGATTTGAAAACTGTACACGCCCAATTACTCGTAGAACTACCGACGTTTCTCGAAAAGAGATTGGATTACATTAAGCCTAGCGTTCACGCTTTGATCATGATACAATTGGATTACTATGGAAGTACTACGAAGCTGTTCACGCACTTGATGCCGGTCCAGAACGTTTCGGGATCACCGTCCAGCGCTATGGTGCCAGAGGAGGAATACCAAGAAACGGTGGCCAGCCAAATTAACAGAATAAGGGCTCTTACCATTGTCAAAGACCATTGAACAGTTGCAAGTACTTCCGGGACAAACGTTTGGACGGGACGATGAAGAACGGGACACCGAGAGGACCGGCTATACGCTGCGGAGGTAATGTAGGTACGAATGTATTTATCACATGGCAGTATTTACACTGATATTGTAAAAGTATAGATAGCTTTAAGACGGAACCATTCCTTGACTTCGTTTGTACTGGGCACCTGAGCGACGATTGTGATTGGCACGCGTCCCTTTATGGGTGTTCTTCTGTTGTCTGTTGTGCAACACGTCCTTTTCTTGCCCTCTGCCCCTGGATTTGCCTAAGCAGGAAAAACACAGAAACGTTCACTGGTGGGCCACAGCACGGAATGTATATAATCGCGTGATCATGTATGAATTTTCACAAACGAAACTTACCGACCACGTCAGCTGACTGTTTCCCGCCTCGCGCGGCTCTTCGTTGCTCAGCTTTCGCGCGCACTTCCGCCGGATTCTGTACGAAGTGATCTCTTCCATTCTGCTCGGCCTCTGTGCCTTCATTCTCCGACTCCGACTCTTCGGCAACTTCGACCTTTTGCTTCCCAAGAAGCACCTGATATGGAAACCGTCCGTGTGAACGCTCGTGCGACTAAATCGTATTATCGGGCTAAACAGAAATACTAACTCTTGGCGTGGTAAAGGGTCCGTAATCCGCCTCGACGGAGTCCCGCGTAGCAGCGCGCATATCACGATTATCATACGTGTCGTCGTACTCGTCCTCGTACTCGTCCACAAGGCTGTAACTGTAACAAGATCGACGTTCAATTAAATTCTACAGGGCAGTGTAATCTTATGAATGTAGTGTACATGAGTATTGTAGAATAAATATTTTTTTATGTTATATCTATGATTAAATTGTGATCACGCCCGTCCTGAGAAACCTACTTTCTAGTTATGTAATCTTTCGACACTGGGATGATATCGCGAGTCTTCTCGTGAACATCGTCGTAGAAGTCGCTGGCCACGTTCATTCGTTCAAACCCGGAAGCTAGGTCTTCATCAGCTGCGTACGCCTCCTAAAGAAATTACGCAAATGCACGTTTACACTGCCTGATAGATCGACGACGCAACGGGGAAATTTTGTTTACCGTGTCGTCTACCGGTGCGTCGTTCATGGCCGATTTCAGATCCTTCAGGGTTTTCAATTTCGGTGGTAATGTGTCTTCCAGAACAGCATTTATCACAGACTCAGTATTGTAATCGTAATTCTCCAAGCATACCTGTAAAGCGAGTGACATTGCGAAATACGCTCTCGTAAGAGACATCTTTGTCCATAACGAAACTGTTACCTGAATGAACCGCTCGTCTAAGTCGTGCAAGATATCTTTTACTTCAGAAATAAGTAATGCCAATTCAACATTGTTCTCCTTTACGGGCATCCTTTTCTTGTTCGACAGCCTTATGCTGTCCGAGGATACCGTTGATCGATTTTGAATACCGCTAGGTCCAGCTACAGCTTCCTACACAGAATGATATTGTAATAATTATATGAAAAACATATATCTCGTATCACCTACTTACACCTACGTTGTTGGAGAAAGCAGTGGACGGAGCGCGCGACTCTTCCATCAAAGAGTATGAATTGAGTAATTGCATTATGTAGTCACACTTTACTGCATCACTGAATGTTCGTTAAGTACCGAAGGATTAAATTCAAATTGATATACTGTTCTCCTTAGTTAAAATGTCCTATCTAGCATTTTTCCATTTGTTAAGAAATATTGAAATTATTTGAAGTTCCACAAGTATTTTACCTTTTAAGTAAAGTCAGGAAACCCTACGTGCGTCATAGAAACTGTCTAATTTAGTTTAAACTGATCTAGAAACTGTCTACTTTTATTTTTGTCACAAGGATAGCAGAACGAAAATGATAAAACTTTAGTTTTCTCGGATGTTTCGAAATGTTAGATAGGACATTTTTCTAAGGGGGGCAGTATACATAGGTAGCTTGCGACTTCGATTCTATTTACGTTGAGAAAGGATACATTTCGGGGCATATTGTTAATAAGGATTTCAGATTCGGTCCAACTGGATATAATTGATCGTAATCCGTAATGAATTCTTTTTCAGAAACAGCATCGTCTAAACAAGTAAGATACTTCTCCACGATTTCCTTCCTCTCTACGTCTGATATTGTTTCCCTACGCGCAATATTATAACCACGTTTGTGTTGATTATGCTAGACGATAAACATTTCATTACTTTAAGTACGTATAATCTTACAATCTGTCTTCAATACTCAGTATGGGCTGATTTATGATAGTGTGGAACAAGTTCAACATCTCGATCCTCGTCACGTCCAACCGATGCTTCAGTTCCATGTACTTAGGCATGTTTTCATCGTTGCATCCTAGCTTATCTAGCTGTTTATACATCTCAGGCATCGTGTTCTCGTACGTAGAGAGAATTCTAATCAATGGTAGATAAAACCATGAGTTACCAGAAAGTAATCGAGATAAATTCAACCACAGACTTGTACACTTACTTCTTCATAAAATTCTCCTCGTGAAATATGCTCACTGCGGGGGGGTAATTTTTCAAGAACACAGTCAACGTCGATGATATATCTAATACGTATAATATCATATCCTCCAAATTAAACAACGTAAGGTTCTTGGGAGCAGTAATCTGTCTCGACAGTGAAACCGCCTCGTTGCCATTATGAATGGAACTGATACCGAACTTGCCGTCGACGTTCTTCAGAGCCTGCACTAACAATTCCCAAATTCAGTTCTATTTATTAACGGGGACGAACGCTCTGTATACATTAATACGTCACCTCTATAAGCCGAGGAACAGTTTTTTTAAGATCGTTATTGTACTGTGGCTCTAATGTAAATAAACAATTTAAAATTTTCTTCATTATTTTAGCATTCTCTCGGCCATAAAGTTGGCAGAGATCAAAGATAATTGGTACTGTGAATATGTAGTTTTCATACAATAGATTCCCCATAAATGGACGGCTCATGTGTTCTTTAGGGTCCTCTTTGTTCGTAACGAAACGTGTGAAAACCATAAGTACATAGCGATGGAGCGTTTGTAGGAGTTCTAACATTTCCGGAGAGTTTGGGAAATATTCTAGAGCGTAATACGGTGGCGCCTCTTGTAGGAAAGATACCAAAGCGTTTAGTATCGATGTATTGAACGCAATGTTCGACCAAAATCTGAATAAAGAATGCGCAACAATAAAGATACATAACGCGTAGACGATACTTTACATCATCCGAGGATCGATAAACACAGTCAGCGCTGAATTCTCGATCGTACCTACCTATAAAACGGAAGACTGAGTAACCACCTTAAATCGTCGATCATGTAACCGACGATTTCCATCCAATGCTCCTTCGCGCCCGCAATTTCAACTCCTTTATCATCGTATAGTACAGGAGCTTCGTAATGCAAGAAGTAACGCTCATCGGCCCACCTTTCACTCTGCAAAAAGATTCATTAGAGAACCAAACACAACTGCGAGTGAACTATCGAGCGAACGAAATAAACGTACCAAAGCATCGACATGCTCGACAACACCGCCAGTGCTAGTCTTCAATTTCAGGTCCTCCAAGGGCAGAAGTTCTGGATTCTGTTGAACAAACGAAAACATAACACGATCTTGCAATCCCGATTATTCTAACCTCCAGCGAGCCGCGATTCCTACGCGAAGGGGAGTTATAAATAATCAAAGGTGGGATACCTCGAAGCGTTCCATGTTCTCGAACAACGCATTGTCCGTCATAAATACCGCTAAGCTGTTGCTCAACACCTGCGTTCGCAATTAACTGGCTGTTAAACAATCGAACTGCGACTGTGTCACGCGGCAGGCGCAATTGTCTTTTCGCAGCTAACCTATGTCCGCGTAAATTGAAAGTCGAGGATAATGGTAAATCGGGGAAGCCCGCGGCGTGAGCGTTACGATTTTGTTTAAGCGATTGGCAACACCATGGAAGATTGCGGTGCCCGGTTGACAGCTCTCCAGACAGCTGTGTTTAGGGAGGTTATGCTGTCGGGATCTTTACGATTCCTGGCTGCCAAATCTTCGGACGGCAGTTCCTCCGCGAGGCTCGTGCTCTGAAAATTTTCCCACACCGTCTTGTCATGTCCAACGATTCGAAATTTATCGCGAGGCCGAAGGTTAGATTCTCTCAAGCCGATGCCGACGAATTGAAAACGAAGGAATCGAAAGCTTCAGCGGATAAGAAGCATACCGTTCAATCGAATCGACCGAGAATTAGAAGCATCGTAACTTTGGATACGCCTGTCAGAGTATTGAATCTAAATGTAGAGTCTAGCAGTCAAGACAGTAAAGAATTAAAAACTACTAATAATGAAGGAAAGACTGAATCGTTAACAGTATGTAGCAACGTGGCCCTTTGCGCTGATCAAGCCACATCTCTAGCCGACAACTCTGATAAAACGGAGTATCGGAAACGTTTAAGCGATACCAGTAGTACTCGAAGTATCGAAGTAAATTCTAAGGTGATAGATGTAATCGACATTTCTGAGAGCTCTTCTGATATTGCAATTACCCCAGTGGAACCTCCTGTTGTACAGAAAGGGAGCTTGGATAAAGTACTTAAGCCACGCAACAATGTCAAAGCTAATGTTTCAAAGACAGATTGTACGAAAGCTAGGAGGGGAAAAGAGAACGAAGCGTCAACTGGTAAGAAAGGCGTTAAGGCTGCGCCCGGAACAACCAAAGATTTGAAAGTTAGACAACATAAAAGCAAACCTTTGCCAGTCAGCGTTAATGCGAAAAAGCCAAATGTTACGTCTAAATCGTTTACTTCAGTCGTAACAAAGAAGAGTATCTCGAAATATACCGTTACTAATTTTATGCCATGTCACAAGCATTGTAAAGTTGCATCGAAGACCAAAGCTTCTCCTATTAAAAAGACTTTGCTGCGTGACGTAATCGGACCGAAAATTAAACCTTATGTTGGTCCAGGAAAGCCACGTAAAAGGCAAGCCGATTTGGGAGAACGGGAAGATGATGCTTACGTGAAACCGTGTACCTCTGGGGAGAGATTAGCGCGGCCTGAGTATAATTCAATTATGTGTACAATTAATAAGCTGAACGAATTGAAGAAGCAAAAGCCTGTGATGGATATCGAGCATCTACCAGCTACGTATAAAACTCTCCTAAATGAAAAGGTATTATAAAGGGAGGAAGGTCGCTTACAAAGTATCAAAGAGTATCTTCCTGTGTTTCCTTTTCCAGATTTCTAGTGCCTTGGACTTTCCTCTCGACGAAGCCATTTATAAGAACTTGGTGGACCTGTCCGTAGACGAAAAGCAACTGCCAAGCAGATTGACTCGTAGCAAGGATCCAGAACCGCGGCAGAGAGACGCCGTACCTGTGCTCTCTGACTTCTTCGCGCCAGTGGTGTCCGAAGAATACTGTACCTCTATTTCTATTAAACCAAGGACTCCGGAAATTATAGATAACTGGAGCGCCTTTCGAATAAGCGACAAGATATTTGAGTGGAAACACATTTTGGACCATGTATAATGTAGTTGTATACTTCTTTCCATGTTATTTATTAACGCCTATTTAGGGGAGACTTACTTTGATAGATGTATCTTTTTTATAAAATGTGAAGTATTTTTTATAATGGGATTAATTATCCTAAACGATATTACGTGGATTATATACAATAAATTGTTTAATATACATATATATGCCTTATGTTTTATGCAAACAAATTCCCATCAGTCGACGCGAAATACATCCTCTCTTATTACAAGTCGCGCGAAGCATAAAAAGATTAAATTATCAAGAGTGTATATGAAATAGAAAAGTAATATGAAATTCGTACAATTTAGAGAAGAGCATAGCAATCGGAGCTCTGACAAGAAATTAGCTCAATAAAATCTAAGCTGGACCTGTTGAATCACTTCATACGACACCTTCTCTCTTTTTTTACAAGTTCCGACAATTCTTTGCCTGTGTGTAATAATATATATAGATCACTTACTGTTCATTCATGAGTTTGAAACTTCAGATACTTGGACGCAGGGAATGCAATTTATCTGCTGAAAGGATTCAGGTTCTTATTACGATCGTCGTCATCGTCGTCGTTGTCTTTCTCGTCGAAGAACGGGTTCTTCGATTCATCGTACTCGACCGTTTGGAACGGATTGGATGGCACGATCGGTGTCTTCGGGGGCACGAAAGCCTTCTGGATCGGCGACGATTTCGGCGTGATGTTGTTTAGAATGCGAGCCTCTTTTATGGGCACAGGCGAAGCCTTCGTTGGGATTTTCCCCTCGGTTAATCTGATCCTGGCTTCCGCCCCTGGCCCGTAATTCAGCATCGGTTCCTGGAACTTCATCGACGCCGTGGACAACGATTTGTCCGTATCGGTGATCACCGTTAACTTTTTGAACACCCCTCGACCGAAGTAATCAGCAACCAATGAGAACGGATCTTCGGCTCTGTCGAGCAGACTGTGAAACGTCTCGTGAAGATCCCTCGACTGTTCCTGAGCTTTTATGATGTCCAGCAGCTTCTTGTTGTTCGGCAGGCATGCTGGACACTCGTTCTCATTTTCAGAGAAACTTTGGAAGCAGTGCTGATGGTACGAATGCTGGCACATGAAGTGCACCGATGGTAGCTCCAGCTGATGATGGCAGGCACTGCAACGCGATCCTTGAAAGATTATCGTGCTGTTCTTAATAGACTCTACTTGCTCGCGTAATTTCAGGGTATCTGCCCGATACTTCTCAGTTAAGTCTATATCCGCTTGAGTCTGTTCGTGTTCCGTTCGCAGCACGCTGTTCAAATACGTTCTAACATCGCCCAAGGTGCAAGAGAGCGAGGTGGAGATCGCGTCGATCACCATTAGGGGCGATAAAAGTCTCTCTTGCGCTGCGAATGATATTTTTCTTTCAGAATAAATGTACGATGCAAAGAAAATGACGAAGAATTATAACTATACCTATGTAAGCTAGTATGTCAGCAAGTAGCTTGGTCGGAGCTTCTTTGTTCCTGGCAACGCTCCATAAAGCTTGAACCCACAAATTCGGGTCCTGATGGCCGAATCGTTTGCAAGTAGCTAGTACGTGCTCGCTGTCTCCTTCTCGTAAGTGGAATCGCAATATTTCCTGATACCTATCGATAACGTTACTTGTAAGACAGAGCTTCTAAACGGAAGATCACCGACTGCTAAGCTATGTACGTACAATTTACTCTCTTCGTAGAGGAACAGCAAACCACGTCTGAAGTTATGTTGATGACACAGAATTAAGATCTGATCTTTATCATAACACGCCTCGGAGCTCTGCAGAAGCCGAACAATTTTCTGTTCGTATTGCACTTTAGCTACGTCGTTGTCTAAGGCTGACCAAACATGGAGATAATGCTCTACTAGCGTGTTATATACTAAAGTACTCCACCTGCGTTAACACGTATAAATTACAGGATACAATATCTAATACACCGTTCGAACAGTTAATGGCGCTGTACTAACTTGGTATCAGTTTTGACTAAATGTTCCAAAAATTCCACCAGTCGCTCTGAATTGTTTAAGAACAGGTGGATAAAGTCTTCGGGATTAGCTTTGTCGATATCTTGGACCACGGTACCGTCTAAAGTTTCCTGAACATAGAGAGTCGGTTGAAGTAATCCCGCTGTGACACCGATATTGATTCTGTTGTTCGTCGAAGCTTACCTGATCTACGAGTGGTTTATTGGAAGGCCTATAATTGGTGCATAAAGTTTTTAAAAATTGCGTGGATTCGTTTGGCACATTCTTTATTAGGATATTACCGTATTTCTTCATGTTCGACTCTGCCTAGGGAAGAATCGTTTCGAATTAGTTCTGCTGCAACTAGGCTCGTTTAAATAAACTTTGGGGCGGATTTGGAGACCTGGCGCCCTTAGGGTAGCAAGTGTCTGCCACCTTTTCCGCGCAGCCTACTTAGCCTAGACACAAATCCGTCCCTGAATAAACTTACTTCCTCAAACTCCAAAGTTGCCATGTACTCCAGTGCTTTCTCGTACTCGTGTTTGTCTTCTATTTGAATGCGAAGGTACCACTCGTGCCGCGCGTGCTTTTGGGCGAGGAGCAGAGCATCCTCTGGGGATGACTGACGACAGACTTTAATCGCGATCTCGACGTCGAAATCGACCTCTCTATCTTTCGTCTAAACCAACGATTTACTGTGATGTAGACAAGGGAACTGTTAATTGCATTAACATAGAGCGCAAATTAAAGATCGCTCACCATGATGAACACTTTCAATTTATCCGGGTGATTCAGTTTCGTATAACAATTCAACAGCAAAGTGGTGTGGTCTTCCGTTGCCGGTCCGTTTTTATGTAACGCTTGCAAATATGTCGTTAAGTTGTCGATATGCTGGGAGTCCAGAAATTTTCTAATCACATACGATGGCTCCAACTTGCCAATTGTTTTTATGTACTGTTCTATCGCTCCGTTATGATCTCCCTTCGCATACAAATGATCGCCGTATTGCCGGAATATATCGATGAGACCCTCAGCATCGTACTGCTGATTTTTGGCTATCCTGAAAGTAGCACAGTGCTAACCGATGCTTCGTCTAACATTGCCAGTTCGGTATCTACCTTATAGACACGTCGTACAGATTCTTTTTGAAAAGCAACGCCAGCTTCGACTGTAGATCTTTCTCGTCCAAGTGATAAAGCTTGCTGTCGCCACTGAGTATAAAAAATCCACCCCACTCTGTTAACACAGCTTGAACGGACACCATCGATGCAGAAAAGACGATGAACTTATTCTGTATGTCCAGTACCGTGATCATATGTTTATCGACACCTGGTGGTATCGGTTCTATGGTACTACGAACGAATATAATTTCTTTAAGAAGAACGCTTTCACTTAATCGGACGATCGAATAGAATTCTTACCTCGGCTTTGCAGAAATGGTGGTTGTTGTTCTAGGAACATTAGCCGCTTCTTTCGCTATAATCACTAAGTAACTTCTAAACCACTCCAACATTATTTTCTGACCTTCTACAGCGTAACAGGGTCCTCTACCATCCGACGTGTAACAATAAATTGCCTGGCACGAAAGAAATTCATTAATAGGTTTACTTAATGTCCTGGGATTAGATTTCGAGGATTAATTATTACATCGGTCCGACCAATCATGAAGTGACTATCTTGCATGGACTCTGCGAGGACGCTGCACTTTCTGGCGCAGCCCATAGCATCCAAGGGGGACTTAGACTCTTTATCTTTAACAGTAATGTTATATAAAAAGACACTGTTCGTAGTAGCGACGAATAGAAGATTCTGCTTGCCCGTTGACTTTATAGCCAGACCGGTGATAGAAATATTCGTGTCCTGCAGCACCTTTATCTTATTCTTCCTTTCCCTAGTCAAATCGCCCCTGAGGATTGAAAGTTCTCCGTTAGAAGCGTTGTTAACCAGCTAAACGGAGTGATTTGTTACCTATAGAGCATAATACAGCCATCTCCGAAGCCGACAGCCATTAAAGTCAGACTAGAATGCACGCACAAGGCGGTCGCAGGAACTGCCCTATAACTGGGTATCGCTCTACTTATACGAACGCACATCGGGCTGCCCTGTTTCTCCAAGTTCCAGACTTTTATCGTAGGATTGCATCCCAGCTCGTCTTCCTAAACCGACACAGTTCTCGTGAAAGTAACGATGATATTTGCAAGGAACGTGGAATGATTTCACAAACGGTACTGACACCAATGGTGAACAAGAAAGTGGAATGTTGAACTTGCTGGGCCAATGTCAACGTGATTTCATAAGCACGGAAAGTGGTGACATCGTAAGTTCTGTTCACTAAGTGCACGTTGCCCGTGTTATCCCCGAAGACCAAGTTGCCGTTGCCGCTCGTAGCTGCCGTCACTTGAGCGTCCTAAGAATATACAATATACAATGCATATCGAATGCAGTGACCTAACCTAAAGGCAGTTCGTCGCGTCGCGAAGGATACGACTCGGATTGAAAGTAACTCACTCCGAGTGCCTTGGCTATCTTCCCACCGTCGACCTCTTTCTTCAGGTCGAAGAAATTGAACCGTCTCCACTGAAAATTAAACACGGCCCCAAAGTCAGCGCATAAAAAAATGGGGTTATGTATGGACGATGGAAAGAATTGCGGTGGACGTTCGAGGACGATGTTGAACTAACCTCGAAGAATGCCATGATGCACTGTTTTCAATTATGTACACATTTGCGAGGATTACTGTCGATACTGTGAACAACGTTCGCTGTGTCCTCCTTTGACAGTTATCTGACAACGAAATTAATCGGCCCCACGTTCGCCATCTTTACATCTGTGTCTGATCAGCTGATTATGACACTAGCAAGCTGCGCGTGCGTGGTCCGATTATACATTCTACTGTATCGATAGCATGTAAACTCACGTCCTACTATACCGACCACACGGGAGGCAGTCATTGCACTTAGATAGTGCAAATGGAAGTGACTGTTATACCGACTGTAAGTAATGCAGAAAGTGCGCAGAGCCGCAGTGAAATTCAGTTTCCTGTTGCGAGTTCACTTAATGCACACGTTCCTCGGGATTGTTAATAGATGTCGACACTGTGTTCTTCAGAATTGCACGCCACCTGCTGCAACCTACCGAACTATTAACTTCAATTTCTAGCGGGACAGAGACTGATCTTGGGAGACCAACGGCAGTGCGACGGTTCTAAAATTATATAATGCCAGCGATAACGCATTTTCAGAGAAAGTTTGAAGAAATACCATATCTGCACGTATGTTCAATAACGAAACGAAGTCTCCCCTTTGAGTTTTAAACAAGCAGGACGAGCTGCGCATTAATGGTGCGCACGCCCTACACGCCGACACTCCGCATGAAATTTCTTCGCTTCCGCAATGAAGACCGTTGGAAATCAGTCGTGCTATGGTCTAGGGATCGACGATACAGTGTAAGTTGAAAAAAACATTCTTTATTAATATATAACAACAAACTGAAACTTTAAACGCGTTTCTCTCAAAACGACATTTCGACACTGGCCCAGCGGCTAGCTCAGACAATTTTCATCCTGCAAAGTTGCAAATATGCCAACTTATCCTTAACGAAGACATCATCCTTCAAGCGTACGGTCATTTTATTCCGACTAACGATTTCGAGAACATAGCTGAAAACAATCGATCTCTCATTAGAAAACAAGCGTCCCCTGTGTACACGCGCCATTTCCCCAGAAACGAATACATCCCCAATTCCGCGCGCTTAACTGAAACCGCGCTCGTACGCTTCAAGATAATAATTGAAATTTGTATTTCAGGCGATCGCACGCTTGCGCAGCAGCTGGGCCAACCGCCGTTGCGCGACGTGCGCGCCACATGCTCCCACGTGTCCATTCCATCGAAAAAGAAACAAAAACTGGTTCTCTTTTAGTTCAATAAATGTATTAAGTATAAAAAAAATTACATTTCTATCTATTACCTATACCTGCGCCGCAATCCATCTAAAAAACAAAAAAAAAAACGCCTACTTTCGAGGTCGTCACACCGTTGGTCCCCCTTAAGCACGCGCTACGCGTGGCTCCTTATCGTATTAATTGAGCGTGGCTAGGACATTGTTAACCGTAGTGACTGAGACTCGGAGAGCGTGCGCGCCGGTGTCGTTGAATTTAGAAAGAAGTAGGGGGCGAAATAAATATTCCTCGAGCTTGCAACTGAAACGCAAATTTCAATTTATTACCTATCCTCGCTTGAAGCTTCCCGTCGGCGGATCGAGAACGCCTCTTCGGCCATTCTAAAAGAAAGTCAGCTTGATCAAGGAATTATAAAACACTTCGCAAATACAGAACGCCAAGGCAATGACCCATTCCACTGAAACCAAGCGCGGCATTGAAAGGGAACAGTGAAGCTCCTCCGATCGAGGTGGATTGCGATGGCCTTCCGAATCGCCGCTCGTGATTAGTAAGACGTAAGTTCTGTTATATTTGTTAAAAAGGACGAACAGTTAGTGTCGACGACGGGGGTTTGGGGGGTGGGTGGGTGGGTGGCGGGGGTGGGTTCGGGGAGGTTTTCTTTACAAGGTCTGTCCGCGCGAGAAGACGCGGGGCGGTATCGAGAAGAAATGGTCGCGAGAAAACTCTGAAAATCGATTATAAATATAACACGAGTCCCGTGTTCCGTGATATTACTCTCGACCCCTCAACGCGGGGGAGGAAGGGGCCCGAGAACGACGTCCTCCGACTCCGTTGCGTCGCGAATTCGTACGAGGATCCCCGGGACCGTTTCTACTCGACGGGAGCGCGCACCTGATCCCGTCAGCTCCCGTACGAATTTCGCAGGGGCCCCACCGGAGGCTTCATCCCTTCTTTGCCTCGGGTTCCTCCTCGCTCCATCTCTCTCCGTCTCATTCTTTATTTCTCATACTTTGTACCGTTGTGCTCGCGTTAGAAAGTGAAAGGAAAGAACGCACGGTTTCTTCTTCGCCCCGTCTGCGATCGGCTCGCGACGACCGGCGTTCCGCCCCCCCCCCTCGACCGATAGCCGCCTTCGGCGGAACGGCGACCGTCGCGTTTCGTTGTATGCGTGTATGTATCGCGTTCGCGGGGGTGGCGCGCCGGTGGATCGGCGAGTGGACGCTGGGCCCGCTCCTCGTCGAGCGCAAGGGTAGCATTCCGGTTGCAGGCGAAGGAAATCTGACTGATTCGGATCGCGGACAACTCCACCCCTTTGCGCGCCGGGACGATGGAAACAGTTGCTCCCCGATTTTTCGGCGATCAAGCGACTGGAGACGCCTCGCGGGAAATGCTTTTCCAGATCTTGCACCATCAGTACTATAATTCTGCACCTCGCTTAATGTGCTCCGGCAAAAAGGTGGAGGTGTCGCTGGACGACCCCGAGGCAGCCAACGCTCCCCGCCGCTTTTCGATCTGCGGGGGACTAGGAGGCGCGGTTCTCTTCGCCGTTCAATTCTGATGCTTCGTTCGCGAGTTGGCGAGGGACGATCGGTAGCGCGCAAAAAATTGCCCTTCCTTGGAAACTTTACAGACTTCGGTACTTACTCTTCTAACCGTTAACTCTGCGTGTAAGTGTGTCTGTTTGCGTGTGTGTGTGTGTGTGTACGTGTGTGTGTGTGCTTAAAATCGTTTCGAAACACGCAACGAGATCATTCTCGCCCCTTTCGTAACTCTCTCGCTGCTTCCCACTTATCAAACATTTAATTCATATATATAATATATCTATATTAATATATCTATATATATACTTTACAAACAGGAAACGATTAGACACTAGGGCCCCGCGATCGGCCCGAAAAACGGCCGGGTATTCCTTCCGAAGTCGAGAATGGACCGGACAGAGGAGAGGGTGCGCCCTCGGCATCCCGCCTCCCCCAGAAGCTTTTACGCCGCGGAGGCGCCTGTGCGAAGGAAGTTAGACTCGATTCTCAAAGGGATACCCGGCTACGTGCGTACGAGGTCCGTACGATTGCGTTTAAACGGCTTAAGGATGCACTTCTTTGTAAAATACAGTAATATCCCGCGTAAGTATATCCGCTTAGAGATTTGCTCTTCATATTTCATCATCTTTCTCTCATCTTTTTTTTCTTTTTCCTCCGTAAATTTATACAATAAAATATCACAGTTCTGTTCGTACCACGCAATATAATCAATATATTGTTTTGTTTTTCTCTCTCCTTACGTCGCCTACGTGTGGATATCCTCTCACTCTGGCCTTTCGTTCCGGCTCTCCCAGCCTCTCTTTCTCTCGCGCTCCTCCTTGCTCCCCAATCATTCGTAACCCACAGACACACGGGGCGCGCGGTCATTTCTCCCCCGGTTCTCGCCCGCTTCCCCTCTAATCGATGGTCGCGCGGCTAGCGGTTCGAGTCGCTTCGAGCTTGGAACGGTCGCCCGACGAGTGGGAGAGCGCGGCATGGAAATGGGAAGAGATCTGTTCGAGATCTGAATTTTCCTTTTTTTCTTTTCTCTCTTAGTCGATCAGTCGCGAGTGTTTTAGAGTTTACGATCGAAGGGGAGAGAGACGGTCCGTCCTCCCATTCCCATTTCACAGTCGCTTGTGTGTCGCTCGTCGGGCAGACTGTTGATGTAAAAATAAAGGAGGAAAGAGTCCTCTCCGCTCTCGCTTCCCCGAAGCGACGCGGAGAGCAGCTCCTCTCTCTCTGTGAATGCAAACCGAGCCGAGGCTGACGGGAGGCTCCCCTCGCGAAGAATAGATCCTCTGCGCGTTCTTCCCTAGTCTCCGAGAGCATAGTGGACGGCATGCTTCTGCGAACGTGCGCGAGAATCAACAGGGAGGAGAGCAAACGAATACAGGATGGCGAGAAGGCTGCCTAGGTGGAGGAAAGGATGCTTCGTCTCTCTTCGAGGAGGCATTCTGCCGCGCGAGTAAACCACCCCCGATGTGTATTTAATCTACTAGACATATCCGCCGACTGCTTAATTCACCCCGTCTATTTAATTGCACGCGATTTAACAAAGGTAACAACGAACGGGCCCGTTCGCGGAATTGAAATCATCCCCTGGGAACCAGGCAACTCGTTCTTTAAAAATTACGAGCTACCTCGTTCTGCATTTAAGCCTCTCTCTCTCTCTCTCTCTCTCTATCGCTCACTTCTCTTCAAGGATCCCCGAAAGCAAGACAAGCAGGTTGCAAGGTACGCTCGTTCGCGGAAAGGGGATGGTTTTGCGGTTTTTCTTACGGGAGAGAAAGAAAATGATCGACGAGGAAACGCAAGGACGTCCAACGTCTCTCCACCTTTCACGTGACAGCTGGTTAAACGAAAACGTAATTATATTGTAATAGTAATATTCATAATCATAATATTAACAAAATAATAATAATAAAATACTGAGCGCACTTGAATAGTCTCTTTAACCCCAGCTAGATCTCCTTAATTTGTCGATTCTCCGTTCGCGAGCACCCCCGTTCTTCCTTCCTCCGCTCTTGCCTCTCGATCGGTCCTATCGATTGTCTCGCCTCGTTTGGACATCGCTTTTGCAAACGTTTCACTCCTGCCATATTTTATTACTCCTTTCTGCGTGTGTGTTTGAATGTGAACTGGACTCTGAAGGAGCTGCTAGAGGGTAGCGCATGGACTTGAGTCTCGTGCTCTGTTTCGGGGGCTCCTTTTATATTTTATCATTTAAGGAAGAGGAAAGGAGTTGCAGTTTTAAGGACAAGTGTTCTGATAACAGTCTTCCGGCGTACCTTATGGCAACGCTCGCGACGTGACTTCCATTCAGGTGAACGTAAAGTCCTAATTTTGAAGATTTTTGACAGAATGAACTGTCCTAATTTTAGTCGGTTTTTTTTATAGAAGAGTCGCTTTGGACGTCGCCTCTGGGGTAGTACCCCCTAAAGTGTGGAAATAGTAACGAGGGGTTCTTCGTTATCGTTCGGGGAGACCTAAACAGAATCTTACGTAGGATTCGCTTTTAATTTACCCCGGCATTGCAGAGGCTCGATCTACGAGCGCAGTGGCCAAAAAGTCCGCGAGTAATGCCAGGAGACACGGAAGAACCCCTTCGGAACGGAGACGAAGGGTGGTCGGAAGCGACTGTTCCCCGAGATTTAGAGATCGTTATTCCGGATCCCCGTCGCATGCTCTCCCGCGGAACGGCCGCTCGGAAGGTGCGCCCCGCGGAAGCGCGCAACCCCCGCAGAGTCCAGGAGAAAAAAAAAGACGCGGGAAAGAAATGCCGACCGGTCTGAAATCGATGGGACCGCCGTTAATTCCGTTTCTTTTATTTTTTTGTCCGCGTCCCTGCCTCCCAGGAGCGCCGTTCGTTAAGAGGGAATAGGAAAAGCCAGGAGGAGATCGTGCCGTGGAGTACACCTATTTTCCAAGGGGGTGGTTCATCCCCTCGAAGGCAGCGGAGGGGTGGACGGGTGGGCACACCTTTCTGGGTCGAGTGGACGTTTCGCTCGCAACGGGATAATTAACGAAGAGCGTGGAAGGGAGAGGGAGAGCGAGGTAGCACGTGTGCGTATGTGTACGTAGGGGAGGATGGCGGAGGGAGGGTTGGAGGAGAAAGAAAGGAGAGGAACAGGGAGGAGGTCGAGCATCGCACGCACCTTTTAAATAGGAGTTACACGCGTGCACACACGGATCACACGGGGGCGCGAATCGCGTGAATGTTCTAAGAGAGTGTGTGACAGAGAGAGAGAGAGAGAGAGAGAGAGAGAGAGAGATATTTGGGGTAGATTGAGGACAGTGCCCGTCATGTTATTAAACGCGAAAGTAACGGAGATATAATAAAAAATTGAGGAGGAACGAGAGGGTAGAGGGAGGGTTGAAAAGCACAGGCGCAGAGAGAACGAGAGAGAGAGGGGTAAGAACCTCCTTGTACATAGCTATTATATATAAATATATATATATATATATATATGCAAATAAATGAATAAATAAATATTATATATTATTATTATATTAATTGATTAATTAAATGATCGATATTCGGTAGGCGCGTAAGCGAGAAGAGAGGATTGATATAGAAATATAGACTGTACTGGAGATATTCCAAGCACCTTGTCCAACGAGACCGCGAGAATGTGTGCGTGTGTGGCTGCGTGCGAGGGAGGAGGAATTTCTCTTCCGCGAATTTTCTATGACACCGCGTTTCGATCGACCTCGACGATCAAATCTGTATCTCAAATCCCCTTGCTCCCTTTTCGTTTCTCTTTTGATACGGTGATCGTCGACGTCGATGGAATCGTCCAGAGGGCGCGGCGAGTATCTTCGGGCGTCCGTACGCTGGAACTGATTTAGCGGAGGGATGAACTAGTGCTGTAGATAATTTTTTGTTAGAAACCCGTGCCACCTTTCCTTCCCAGAAGGGTCCAGCCGGCCCAGGAGCAGCGATGCTGCGCCAGAAACGAAGAAGCTTCACCTTTCTTTCTCACCACCCCCCCAAGGTCGTTCTTATTTCAACCCTCACTAGTTTCCCCAGCGTCTTCGTCTCCGCGCGGATCGGTATTGGTCCTGGCCGATGGACCAAGGATCACGAAGGCAAGGACGGCTCGCGAGACTCGACGAGGCGCTCCACCTGTGCCCAAGTTGCTCAGCAACTATCAGTTTATTACCAAGTCTCCAACGAATGGCCACGGGAGAAAGGACGAATATACTGAACCGTGTGTTTGCGGGCGAGAAGGAAGGGTTAATTAACAAGGATAATTATCGGCGACGAAAGGGGCGGTCCCGATCCACTTCCGATCATCGTTTGTTTCCGTTCCTATCGATTTCTCTGGTCTTCTCTATCTCGAGGAGGGAAGAAGATCGACTGGGTGCGTTTGTAAAACAGTAGTTTCCGTTTGAAACTGGGGGACGTTGTAACATAAAAGAACGATGAAAACCGGGGAAGCTAGATAGTGAGAGAGTGACCTACGAAATCGTCGCTTTTCCGTTGACGTTCAATGAAACCGAATGCTAGAGGGATGCGGGGGAGAGGGAGACGGCGAGAGTGATTTCGTTTGGGGATGGTGGGTGGTTGCAGCGTCAGGTGCCCCCCGGCGCTTGAATTGTGATCCTCCTTCTGTCTATCCATTAGCTTCATTAATTATTATTTTATTATTATTACTCAGTAACAAACTTATTTTATTATTATTCGCTTGGAACTTGACGGAATTCGAGGGGAGACGTCCCTCGAAGAGTGGTTTCAGGGGACCGTGGCTGAGGAGGAGCTAGAGACCGCCGTCCTCGTCTCCCGGGTGACTATTCGCCGCGGGACCCGCCGAGACTACCCGAGAAACGGTGGCCACCGGTAATCGTTCCCAGGCTACTTTCCAGCGGCGTTCGGCGCGTGAAAGTCAATCAGCGGCGAGGCGAACGGTCGCATCGAGGCGGGAGCGTCGATCGCGATCGATCTTGCCGATTCACGGGCCCCCGGCGGCTACCGATAGGAGGTTCCCCATCGATACCGAGCCGGACTTTCTAATATCCGCTCTTCATGCATGGATGCCCGGTAGCATTAAAAACGATTAAAAGTCGCCTGGCCGATTTGCATTCGTCCCCGGTGGAGGTAACGATCTCCGCGGTGGATTTCCACGGAAATCGTTTCTCCGCCCACCCCGTTGTTCCCGAGCGTCCTCCCCGCGTTCGATCGCCCGTCGATCACCGTTCCCCGCATTCGACGCTGTTCGCGGCAAAAAGAAATCGGTTAAAAGAAGAACGCAAAAGAGAGGGCCGCACTCTTGGATATAACCAACAAAATAAAAAAGAAAGAATACCATCGTTACGAGGATCGCTTCCACTTAGCGCGTAAGTGTTTGCAACGCGAAGAACTTAAAATCAGAAAAGGAAAAACGAAATAAAAGAACGTGGCGGAACGGCGATTCGAGGCGTCCGCTCGAAAGCGTCCCGCGCCCGACGGTCCCGTGGCAAGTAGTCACCCGTGGCGCTACGTTTCACAGAAGAAAATAAAGTAGAAACAGGAACGATTTAGAATCAGCCGGTGCGATCAGGAATCGCGCGACGCCGCGGCGGCTCCCGAACGATCCGTGGATCCCGGGGCGGCTTGGTGGGAGCCTGGATGGGCGAGGGGATCTGCGGGGGATGGGAAGAGAGACACCCAGAGGATCGACAAGCTACAAGCTACGGCAAGCTACGGCAAGCTCGATTACGATGACGCTCCGCGCCCGTCCCCGCGGGAAGGGCTCTCGACGGGGTCCCGTCGAATCTCGCGCTCCAAGTGGTACGTCGACGAGAAACAGGGTGGACGAAGAGGGTGTTTCGGGGCGATTCCGGGACAACAGGGAACGAAGAAGAAACCGAGGAGAATTATCGGGCCAGCTTCTCCTAATCTCCAAGACCAGCCGGAGTTACTGTTTCTCCTTGAGGCCGCCGAGGAGAGCGTGGCTCTCCATGGTCGCGCTCAGATTGCTCAGGTTGCTGAGGTTCCCCAGGTTGCCCAGGTTGCCGAGGTTGCCGAGGTTCGGCTGGTGGGCGTAGTTCCTGATCTGGTGCAGGCTGATGAGCTGGTTGGGGAACGACGTGGCGTTCTGGTTGCTGGCGGTACCGGGGGTGACGCCGGACGAGGATGACGCCGGCGACGACTTCTGCGCCGGGTTGAAGGCTTCGTACAGGTACGGCCTGGAGGCCGGGTGATGGCTGCCCGGGTAGTGCAAGTGGTTCAACGGGTTCAACGGGTGCTGCATAGAGGAGATCGAGTTTATCGAGATGGAGGAGATCGGCGTGAACGCCGAGCTGCTGTTCGGGTGATGGTTGGCGGCCGGCTGCGGCGTCTGCTGCCTGGAGTCGTTCTCTATGGAGTCGCCCCTGTGCCCGTGGCCGGGCAGCAGCATCTCCGGGTTCTGGTTCTGGTGGTAGTCGGTGTGGTGATGGGGCAGCCGCTCGTGCAGATCGCCGATCACCGAGTCCGGGCTGACCTTCGGCCAGTAGTGGTCCTGGTGGTGGGCGGTCATCGCGTGTATCGACGGCCTGAGGCCGGTGCCGATTATGGGCGGTCTCTTGTCCGTCCTCTCCGCGTGCTTCTGCATGTGCTTGGCCAGGTACGTCTCCTGGGTGTAACTCTTGCCGCAGTACTGGCAGATGTGCGTCTTAAGGTGCTTCGACTCCTTGTGCTTCGGTATGTGCTCGAGCAGGCTGGGCTCGTCGGAGAAGCACTTGTAGCAGGAGTTACACTTGTACGGCTTGTCGGTCTGGTGGCAGCGCGAGTGGCTCTGTAGGTTGCTCAGCTGGCTGAACGCCTTCGTGCAGCCTGGATGCCGGCACTTGTACGGTTTGTCGCCGGTGTGCGTGCGGATGTGCTGCTGTAGGTGGCTCAGCTGGGTGAACTTCCGCTGGCAGATCTCGCAGCGGTACGGCTTGATGCCCAGGTGGATCCTGGTGTGCTGCGACAGGTACGACGAGTTCGCGAACGCCTTCGAGCACTGGGTGCACTTGTACGGCTTCGCCTCGCGCATGTGGATCTGCGTGTGGAGCTGCAGGTCCGCCTTGCTACCGAAGATCTGCAAGCAGAACGACATGGATTGATCAGCTCGACGATGGATAGATAACACAAGCGACGTGTATCGACACGGGGTACATTAAGGGGACTAGCCAGTCAGATCGCTCGAAAATCAAGTATTCTTTGCGAATTAATTACAAGGAGATGAACACAAATTGTGACTGGTACTTTTAGCTAATGTTTATGAATACTATAAACAGTAAAAAAATAAAGATTTGTAATATATATAGTATATGTATGACAGCGCTACAGTCGACTGATATGTAGGCGTTTTTTTCTGGAGCCGCTGCAATTTTGCAGTGATTCTGGCCGTAAGAAATTGAATTGTGAAATATCCTCTGAAACTGACACTTTGCCCTGGTCCCCATTCTGCCCTGAACCTATTGAAAAATAAAAAAATTGAAAATTATAAAAATGGCGGCTGTAAAATGGCAAATTTTGAAGAAACGTGATTTTTCGCCGGGGAAAAGGGCCATTCTATTTATTATTTGTCAAAACAGTAGTTTTCACAGCCTTATGCGTAGGCTCAGGTCGTAACTGGACATTTTCACATGTGCTGAATTTTTTTCAAATCGACTCGTACCTCCGTTTTTTCGCAATCACTGTAAAACGAAGAGGAAATATGATTCCAAGAAAAACGCGTTTAAAGTTTCGAAAGAGGAATCTAGTCTACCTGCGTGCTCGACCTTTTCGGCTGTAAAATCCTTAATTTTGCGAATTTTAACATAAACCAAACGGCAATTTACTCGGGAAGGGTGGTACTTTCGAAAGTTGCAACAAAAAAATCGAGTATCTGACTGCCTAGTCCCGTTAAGGGACTCATCGATGGGGGTGAGAAACTTTGGCTGTAAATATCCCATTACCTGTCTCGATCACGGCAATATCACTTACAGATCTAGTAACCGAGATCTCCCCCCTCGGATACAAAATGATAGCTACATAAAACTTTGGATCATCGCGCTGGACACTCTATCAGCCGGTTGTAGGGAGCAGCCAGACTTTACGACGGGCTCGAGATTCCGTTCGACGGATAATTGGCTCGTCACAGGCGAGAAAACGAAGCCAGCGAGAGACAAGAAGGTGAGGTGAAGGGGAGGCAAAGGTTTTCAAAGGAACGGCCGTAAACGAGCGGCGGCTTTTCCGCGGACTCATTCGCGCCGCGATCAACCGAATAATGAAGGAATGAATCGACAGGTGAAGGGGTTCCATCGCCGTCTGGCTCTCCTTCCATGCGCGCCGGTCGCTCCAGCTTCCTCCTTCTCTCCGTGCCTCTGTCGGCGCATTAGCCGAGTGCCGCAGTATATTTATAAATAAATAAATGTAAACGAGGACTGGCGGTAGCGCGGAGCGTACGTGCAAAGGCGGGGAGAGGATGACCTTGTCTATCATGGCCTAGCCTCCAGGCATACCTGACTGACTGGCTTCAGCTACCGCATAGAGATCTCTCCTTCTCCACCTCCTCTCTTAATTCCCCGCTCCTCAGCCAGCCTTTTTATTTCATCTACCGTCTCCTTCCTCGCCTTCTCTCTCCCTCCTCGTACCTTTTTGTTCCCTCGGCTCTCTTTGTACGCAGCTTCCTTCTCCTCCGGCCAGCCGAGCCTTAAATACACCTCTCTTTTCCGTCCCCGCCAACCCCCTGGCTACAGGCCCAGGGAGGACGGAGGAAGAGGACACCACCCGTCCCCGTCCCTCCCCAGATACTTTCGACGGCGTGTCGGTATTGACTCGGGGCTCTAATTTGTCCCATCTAATTGATACCCCCGAGGAAACGAGCCGTCGCGTCGGCGTTCGCGTGGAGCACAAAGTTGCGCGACTTCCGCCGATTCCGCGAACCAGCTACGGAGATCGACCTGTTGATTCCCGCTCCCCGCCCGCGGACGGACCGGTTCCCGAGCGTGGCTTTTCGAAACCGCGGTCCCCGTTGCCGGGGCTCCCCCTCTTCCGTTTCCCTGGTGTCGTTCGACATGCCCAATTTCATTTTAATTGCACCTCTGCCCGGGCATCGCTTCTAGACGGAGGGACTCGCGACTCGGTACGGCCGGGCAAGGATCCGGACGATCCTTACGTGCGATAAAACACCTCCGAGGATGGCGGAGAGGTCTCGGAGCAACAAGTAATTCACTCGAGTCACGAGACACCGCTCCGAGATTACGAAGATGCGTGCTCGAGATTCTTGGAAGTCCTGGCCGGAGGAACGATCCAGGACGAGGGGGTATCGCAACCAGGACGACGCGTGGAACCGTGGAAACAATCCCGGACACGCGATCAACGACGAGGAAGTCGCTCGGTCTCCTAGCTGGATCGCGGATCGCCCGTCGATCGTTACGTAAAACGACGGATTCCTTTCTCGGATCGACGAATCGCTCGGTGCCACGCCCCGGGATCGCAAGAACGATCTACGGCCTTCGAAGGATCACAGTTCTGCGCGGATGGCTCCTCTCCTCGATCCCTCTCCCGTCTCTGGGTCCGTTTCGTTGGATCGCAGCGCTGACCTAACAACTGGGTCACCCGGTACCCCGAAACGGCTCGGTGCGTTCGGAAGCTTCTAGTTTAATTATTGTCACGCGAGGGTAATTATTAAGATTCTGTGGATACTCACCCATACAGGTGATGCTCCTTGTTTTCTTTGAATAGGCGGAAAGAAGTCCTAGAAAGGAGGGTTGAAACGAGTGAGACGTCTTGGAAATAGAAGCAACGCCCCTCCACCGAGCGAATTCGAATCGAATTCCCTCCGAATGGAACCTGATTACAAATTAGGCGGAAGCTGTCGCAGGAGGCGTCGAGCCGAAACTCGAGCAGATTATCCTGCGAACGAGAGATCCCCGAGGCAGAACCATGTCGATGCGAGTGATTCGAAGTGACCGTTACAAATTTACAACCGTTACAGCAATAATTTAGCCAAAGCTAGAGTGCCCGGGACAGGGTTTCGCGGTGAATTAATTCCCGCCCGATCCACCGTCCACGGGATCCACGCCGAGGATGATCGATGGGCCACGAATCGAACCGTTTACGAATTCGCCTAAAACCCCCGGAACCAGCCGCGGACTCCGAGTAATCTCGCGACGAAATCCTAAGGAAACCTGGCGGCGTCCACTGCAGATCCAATTCGATTCCGCGCGGCTCTCGAAGCTTAATGAAACTTGGCCGCGGATCGGTCCCGATCGCTGGCAATGAGTGTGACGCGAGTCGCGCTCGAAACGATCCTAGCGGAACGAATTAATGCGCGAGATCTGTTCGACGAACGTGCGAAACGATAGACGCGACGCGTTTCAGCGGAAACGCGTTAGGAAACACTCTCCGAGATGCCGCGGCGCAGCGCGCTCGAGATGATGGAGATCCGCGTTTCGCCATCCACCCTGCGCGTGATCGCTGCGTACGGATAAACGGTCCGGTGGATCGCGAGCGCGAGGAAGATACGATTATGAGGATGCGAGACAGGGTGAAGGGTGAGATCGTGCAAGCACCAGGTTGCGGTAGGTTGTGTCGCTGGAGAAGATAAAAGCAGCCTGAGGTGCAAGGACACGAGAAAAGGAAGGTTCGAGTGGAGAAATACGCAGAAACGGAAGTGAAGGTTGCAGAGAATGGTACGTAGGTATTCTTTTCTTGGTAAAAGAAGTGTAGGTATCTACTAGTGGAGAAACTGAGTGCTAGAATATGGAAATTAAAATCTAGCTTCTTGGAGCACGAAATAGTTTCGCCCATTTTGTTAATTCCTCATCAATCCAATTAATCTTAGTCCCTGCCATAGCGACACTCAATACTGAATACAAATCTTTTTGCTGTTTTAGTTTCAGACACACGGTTCCTTCAAAATCGACCACGCAGTCGATGCGTCTGTTATTTTACAGCGCATATTACACCCACCTATTTTAGCACAAGCATTAAAAAAATATGAAAAAAAAAATGATTTTGTATTCTCAAAGCACGCATTAATAAATAGAGGAAAACTTCAATTTGGTAAACACATTCTTTTTGCGACAAAAAGCAGTTCCAAACAGCTGCACTCTATCAACTGAAAAAGATTAAATCCCGAGTGCGCTACTGATTGGTGTTCCCATTATTATTAAATAAATTGTCGAATATCAGATCTACCTCATCAATGATCAAACCTCTCGCAACGAAAAGACCAAGCAGCCTCCTCAATTCTCCGCCAAAGAAGCCATCAAAATTTGTTAAAAAAAGAATCCCAGAACGCGTGTCCCGTTACTCCTCTCGCGATCCTCGCGGATACGCTTCCCGCTCCGCGCATCATCCGCTCGAGGTCGAGCCGGCGACTGTCGATCCTTTTACCCGCGATTTATTCGGCGCTGGAGCCTCGCGCGCGTCTTCAACAGCTGACTCGCCGCGTCCTTTAACGGTCTGGGGCCAGTATTTTTTATTTCCTCCTTTCGAAACGCGTCCTTGTCGGTGTCAAGTTCGCGCTCGGGGCCCACGTAACAAGATCGTTCCTTCCCTTTCTCCCCCTCGCCCTCGCTGCCCGGCGGCGATTAATCGTCAGGATTAAGGAATCGAGCAGGAAGCCCGGCTCCTGCTAAAAAAAGTCCCACGGACCGTCGATTAAAAACCACTTCGAGCGCCGAATACCCTCGTCTTTCAAAAACTTGCTGCAAGCGGGGCGCCGCTATTTCTGCGCTGCCGACAGCGCGATTCCCTTTGAACCGCTAATGAAATTTTAAGGAAAGGATCCTTCTTTCGCGCGCCGAGCAGCGGTGATCCCGGTGAAAGGCTCGGCTCCTCGAGCCCTCTCCAGCGAGGAGGCGCTTTTCGAGCTCTACTCGCGCGCTCGTAAATGCCGCGAACGAGATCGCGGATAAGAGACCCGTAAACTAGCTAATTAACGACGCTTCCGCGGGACCGATGCAACTTTATCGCCGCGGTAATTTCATCCTCGACGCAACCTCGCGGCCCGATCCGGGCCCGAGTTTCCAAAAAGCTGGCGAACGGGCCGCGTAAGCGCGGTGCGCCGGACAACGCGCGCTGTAAAAGGGTAATCGGGTTTATTCGTTAATAAAATTTTACTGCCCTACGTGGCGGCTCGATGCTGCGCGGAGGATAATGGTAGGATCCTCGGACGGCGCCGAATTTCGTATCCAAACAGCTCGCCGGACGCGCGAGGATGAATCAAAATTTTGGCGAGAATGGAGTGGGCAGCCCCGTCTGCAAACGTGTTTCTGATTCTCTTTCTCCCGCGGCGAAAAGAAGGAGAGGCAATCGAGTCGCGACTTTTAACGACCGCGGCGAAAAAAGACGGTTAATTTATGCGTAAATAAAATTCCTGACGAAGCCGCGAGAGACGCTCCTTTTGCACGAAATATTTCTTTTCGCGCGAATTATTACGTCGCCGAGGATGAGCGATTAGTGGGTCCCAAGGCTCCTCTCGTAAATAATCCCGGCCGACGTGTATCGTCCGATGGAAATTACGCGCCACCGCGTTGCAAATTGACACTTTTAATTGATAGGAGAGGGACGTGGCCGTGACTGGCCACTTGAAATCGCTCTCGCGCCTTTTATTTTTCTGGCTGTACCAGCGAAGTCTGGTGATAACTCGGCGGACTCGTCGCTTGCAACGGTCTACGTTGAAAAATCTTCGATCACCGTTGAAAAGTCTCGTCTAACTGCTTCGATTTTATTCTGCTCGATGAGTACTGTATGTTACCTATGTGGGAGTGATATTTTTTTCAAAAGTCATTGGAGACTGTGCACTGTTTTTTGTATTATTTGTAAATAATAATAGAACGGGTGGAAGATGCCAAAAAATATTCGTTAAGAAGAAACGAATTGGTTACTCGGATTATGGCCGAGCGGCGATCATCGACGGAATTTTGCATTGCAAAGATCCCCAGGCATAGTGAATATTGTTTAAATACCAGTTTCTGGAATTTCGAATTCGCTAAAAACCAACGGAACGGGACAATAAAAGATGGCCATGGTGGTAGGACAAGAAATGAAAGGATCTCCTTCAGCCTTCTACTAGATTCCAGAATCTGGAAAATTGCACAATTCGCTATCGACGAGGTCGCTGATTCTCGAAACTGGAAGGCAGGATGAAATTGCGAGCCTAGAAGCTGGGCGATAAATAGATGAATAAAACTGGACGAACTGAGGCGGAAAGTTAAGTACCAGCAGGTGTCTCGAATAAATACCAAAATCACTTGTGCGGAAATTAAGCGACCCCTCGTCAGCCAGGAAAGAAATAATGACGAATCTCGAAGCAGCGCGGGAACGAGAAATTGGCGCTTTTAATTGCGAAATAAGAGTCCTATGGCCTCGACGGCCCCTTCAATGCCGCTGCCTCCGCGATCCTCTGATTAATTGGCCACGATTCATTCTCAGGATGCTTAAGGAACCGAGGGAATCACGCTAGCTCCTCCACAAATGTGCCCTTGGCGAGCATTAGGGTGCTGAACCAATGGTCCCGAGAAAAGCAGGCGATATTCATTGAAAATCATCTCCACGGTCTAACAACTACGCGACGTGTGAACGCTATAAAAGCAAAGGTGTCTCGAGGACACGGTGAATGTAGATCGATTTCGGTTGATGCAACTTCTGAGCAGGTTTCGTAGAAAGTAGTCGCGGTTCGAACTTCTTGAATAGCGTATTACCCGATTCTGCGAAACGAGAGGAAGGAACGTCGCGCTTTTGGAGGGGCCTATTTTCTCCATCATCTACCTCGCTACGAGAGGTGGTTAAATAAAGAAGCCGTTACTCGATCCCGAGTCAGATGTTTGAGAAGATAATCCAGGATGCTCGGGAGTAACTCGTAGAAATTTGGAAAGGGAAGTTGACCTTACTGCGGCCGAGAGCCGGCGATTCATTAAGATACTAATCAAGCGTGTTCCAAAAATAACCGGGAGCCCCATCAGGCACTCTGTCATCGATTAATCCCCCATCGAATTGGACGCCGCGAATCCATAATTCACCGTTCGAGGCACACGTGTCCACGGTCCGGCCGAACAGCCGCGGAGACCCAGCGATCGCACGAATCCTTCGCGTGGATCGAACGCGCGAACCTGCTGCCTACGCGTAGCCTCCGGCCAGGACTCGTAAATTCAATTTAAATATTCGACCTTAATGACGGTGCGCGCCAGGCGCGAGGGACTATTCGGTAGTCGTCAGGGCCGAAGGAAAAAAATCGAATTTCCGCTCGGAGATCCTCGTCGCTCTCCTTTTTGCGCGCGGTGGTCCGCGAGTGCTTCTTAACTGGCCGACGGGAAGGAACAAGAATGGACTAATTAATCGCAACGAGGATATCCAGCGTTCCATTAAGGAGCTTCTTTAAAATACTAAACTACTGACGACGCGAACGAAAAATCAAATTACGAACGTTTAATTTAGAGCTCGTCTATCTTCTTCTACAAGATCTGTCGCCCAGTCAACTTTGCACCCGCGAATCCCGAGCCCATTGTACACTGCAACCCGCTTTGCACTTTGGTGCAATCAAATCTGGAGTAAGCTGGAAAACGCGAAAGTGCCGGGCCGGTCGCGATGTTCCAAGCAATCAGCGCCAGCCCTAAAAATGCGGCAATTATTTATTGCTCTGTTCCCATCGTGCAGGGCTGGGAACAATCAACTTCTTGCTCCGCCGGAGCGTCCTCGTTCGCTCCTTGCCGCGCAGGACGCGTCCGCTCGTTTCCAGCCTCGACATCTCTGCCGGTTTAATTAGTAATAAAGGGACCCGCGAAAGCACGAAATTGTTTATTGCCACCGACGGGAGGCAGGGAGCGCCGCGCAGACGGAACCGGAGCTATGAAGAGATTAATGCGAGAAATAAAAGATGAAATTGATTCGATGAGATTGCGTTACGGGGTAATCGGCGCCGATCGTTCCGCGCGCTGGCTACTTCTTCCCGAGAAAATTATCCGCGAGACGTGATTAAAGCTCGCCCCGAGTCATCCCCGGCCTTCTGCTCCCCCCCCCCACCCCCTCATAAGCCCTTTTATCCGCGGATTCCAGCCAGACGCTGGGTAATTAACGAAAATTACCGAGCGACGCGATAACGATTATCGGGCCGCGGCTTCGATGGAATTGAATGTAAACGGGGATTATTCGACTCACGCGTGTCCGGCGATAGCGCGGGATACGAGCTTGCGTCACTCGTTTCGGACACGCGAGGATGCCGAGCTCGTCGGCGGCGAACAATTCTGGGAGCAACAAGTGTTTACGAGTTCGCGAGGGGGACGGGGAACGGATGATTGGGCGAGGTGGTCGATTTTTGGAAATGATTCGCGATGGGCGGCGGAGGGCTCGGGGGAATGGGTGATAAATATCTTTGTTTTGTATGATTTGGCGTAGAGGAGGAGAGATACCTCTGAATTTTTCCGCTTTGGAATTTCGAGGGGTGTCGAACGCTGAGTGCGATCGCAGCATTTTTGATGGGAGATAAGATTCATTGGAAGCTAATTAGTTATTATATAATGCTTCTCTCTTGATAGTGAGTAGGTTTGGTTTTAAATAGTTCTTCGTAGAAGGGATGCAGAAAAGATAGCCGACTTGGGGAACCAGCCCCTATATTTAAACGATTTTATTTAGCTTCGATCCTCTGTGTGTTTGTCCGTTTGTATGGTTCAATTCTGGCAACTCAAATATTAACCCACTTCCAACTATCCAATTGTCTTGAAACTTTGCAGGCATTCGTAGTAGGTATATCACCGTCGAAATTGTGGTACAAGAAGAGAATTATTTTTTACATTTTAGTGCATTTTTAATGAAATCGTTTAACATAAAAAATGTTTATTTTTATTTTATTCAGGGTCCCTTTATGCTCTATATTATTCTAAGAATTTATGCGAACAAGTGGAATTTTTTCATATTCTAGCATAGCTCTGGTACAAACAGTTTACACAGAAATGAATTACAAAATGATAGGAAGTTTGTTATTTATTGAGTGGCAGATTGGTGATCGCGCTGATGGAGAAATCTGCGGGAACTCGTGAATATCGTTTTTATTGGGTCGCGAATGAATAGGCCATCGAGGTTCCCGGTTGTTTTCCAATCAGGGAAATCTGTTGGGCGAAATTAACGGCGCTTCCCTGCACCGTGACTCCCGAAAACGGTTTTCCAGCCGTTGGGCGCGCAGCGGCCCCAATCGATACGGTTATTTAACGAATAAACGCGATCTGCCACGCGTCAATTTCCGCGGACAGAGGGTGAAAGTGATTCCCCGGCCGCGCGGAAACCGTGGCCAGCCCTGTGACAACCTGTTGATGGAAATTTTCGTGCCGGGAAACGCGTCACGTCGCCTCGACCCCCTCTTGACCGCGTCGACGCTCTATAATTTAGCCCTGATCGTACATGTACAGAGGGAGCCTCGCGATTGGGGTGGGTCGTAGTTTCAGTATCGCCAATGGTTTGGATTTCGTCGAAGAAACTGGGAAAGAAAGTAATTGAGGGGTGTAGCAAACTTTTTTCTTAAATGCAGCTGTGGAAGGAAAAGGTGCAATTGCGCTCCGGGGGTTGTCTGGTATAAATGCTTTTGAATATTTTGTGTGTGAAAATGTTGGGGGATTCGATTTGGAGGATGAATACTTTATGGGATATTTGAAAGTTCCTGATGGCGTGATCTTCCTATTTTTTTCTAGGAAGGGATGCTCGACCTGTGCAATATTAATTTTAATGTTTAAAGGGAACACACTTTCCAGTTTGTAAAATCTGGGTATTATTCTTTCGCGAGACAATACGAAGTAACTGGAAGATAATAACTTGGAGTTTTATTCATCCGCAACTTCATTACAAAGGGCACAATAAATTCTGCTACCTCCACAACAAGAAGCATCAGGATTTGTAAAAAGGGTCCATTGTTACATTTATTACAGTCAGAAATGTTTCTCCATCTTCTCGTACCGTTTGCTCGAAAACAAATAGTCTCCAAGTTGGCACAATTAAATTAATTCGAAGACGCAGAGAGGGAGACGCTGGAAGATCCTCTCTAAAGAAAAAAAGCGAAAGCCTATTGTGAACTATTTCAAGACCTGATTCAATATTTCCACAGAACGAGCCAGCATGGAAAAATACTACAATAAATCCAATACAACAAAGGAACAGTCTTTAATGAAACGATGCCTAGTAACAAAGCAGTTTTAAATTCCATTGCACGAGAGAGGGCGAAAAGGATATCCCCTAAATCAATCTACTTTGCAATTTCAACCCTTTCAGGGAAAACAAGGGCTCGCGAAGAAACTGTTCCCCAAAACGTCCTGGAAAAATAATCCACCGTTTCCATCGATCACCGTTTCCACTCTTCTCGTGGATTTCCCTTCTTCGACCCGGAAATCTTCAGAAGTTGAGGCGCCCAGATGAAAAGGGACCCTCCCCCGTTCCCCGAGAAATTGCCAAATGTTTCCTGCACACGAAGAATCGCCAGATTACCGGATCGGCGAGTCTCGCTGGCCGTAAGAATCCTCGGGAAAATTTGAAAAGGCACTTACGTGCCCCTGGAGCGGGCCCCACGGACCGCGGGGGCCATCCGTCATTCCCGAGATCGACGCGGAGAGACTCGAGGGAAAATATTTGTCGGCGATCTATCTGTCGACGGCTCCTTTCTTCGTGGCAGCGCTCGCTATGGATTATCAATTTTCATTCGACCGTTTCTTTTTTTTCCCCCGTGTCGCCGGCGCTCTTCTGTTCCCTCCGTGTTTTCTTTCGCCACCCGTGGCAGCGGCATTTTTACACGCCGGCTAATCAATAATTCAAAAGGTCGAGCGAATTACACCGAAGCGCATGCATCGCGTGGACTTTTCGCTAAAACTTCAACGCCAGCCGGGTCTCAGTTCTTGTCTCTCCACGATTATCTAAACGTTACGAAACGCCAAATGCCCTGGCCTCCCGCGTTATCTGCGCTCTCTTAACACTTGCTCTGCGGTATCACGTGCACGGATCACCTTCGCGTGCGCCGACAGGAGGACAGCTCGAATCTCCGTCGCGGCCTGGTCCACCAGCTCCGCGCTACGTACCTGTCCCCAGTTTTCAGGAACAAGTGCGAGTAATTAGCGCGCGCCTATGGACGACGAGGAACGAGGAAGTGGGAAGACGTACGGAAACGAGCGGGTACGTCGATCACGGTTGTCTCTCGAGCGCAAAGCTTGGTGGCTCTCCACCTTCCTCCTGCGATTTTTGCTTTCGCAATGGGTGTTTCGAGAAATATTTATTCCACGATAAAGGGAGTCCGACGAGGCGGATTCTTGCAGCCAGAAGCACGATTTACCGGAACGGTATTGCGCAAGCGCCTTCGTGTCTCGGTTGACAGGTTTTCAAAGGCATCGCGGCTCCCGTCATTACCAGTTGTTAATGTTTTCTCGAACGTCGCTGGTAATGATACACGAGACGGATTCTGCGCGAAACCGAGAGTGCAGGCTAGGGCCCAGGGGCTGTTTCTCGAGCGAGCAACCACTCGTCAAATACCTTGCAATCAATTCAGAAGCAATAAACCTGCATTAAAGTATGCTTCTGAGATGCTCAGTCTCCCAGCTCCAGATCTTCAAAATTCCTTCGTGCTTAATGTCCAATTAGAGTGGCGAGAAACCAACACACGCGATCCCACCCAGTATTATGGTAATCGTCTCGATAATCCCCCTCTGATCTTCCTCCTGGAAGACATTGTTCGCGCGAGCATAATCGAGCACGCAAGAAGGACTACTTGATTTTCCATGCGATTTATGCGAGTTCGATTGTCCCGGCAGGGAGAGAAATGCTTCTTCCCCCATTCAGCTGGATGGAACCCCTTCGCCGGGCGTCGTCCGGGGACGTATTGGGGCCCATTGGGGCCCACGTGCACGGAAAGCGCTCAAAGGGGTGTCTGCGCCCCGGTCTGCAGGGGTGAACAGCCAGCGAGCAGTGTAAATAGAGATCGTCCCGTGATTCTGCGGTGACGGGGCATTGTGGGTCTTTCGTCGGGCACGATCGTGGAGGCATCAAGTCTGATAGAATTCATGGTCCCCTGGAATCCATTGATCCACGCTAGAGCGAAAGACTCTTTGCGTGCCGCTTCTGTTTACCAATGTTTATCGAAGGGAGCCACGATCGGCCCTAGCTTCCTTGCGAGTCAGTGTTCCATAGCAGGGCCCAATCTATGCGACATCCCTGTCTTCTGTGAATCGAACCTTCCACTAATCAAACGTAGGCGAAAAAAACAGACCCGGACAGTGGGACTCGAACCCAACATCTGAGGATCCTCTGCGTACCTACTGGTCAGCCGCGTTACCGATTTCCCCAACGCTGACTCTCCGATCTGACTCTTGCCCGAACTCTACAAATACTCAAACTAACCGAGCGCCACCTACGTGCCAATCGCGCCATAGGCCGTTCCCAAACGCCGAATGCCCACACAAGCAAATCTCAATTTCTATGATGACACTACTCTGCCTTCAGCATTCTATTCACCCACAGAGCACCATTTTCTATCACTCCTGAGAATACAGGGTGCCCCAAATAGTACTTTCTTCGCTCGAAAATTAAGCATTCTTTATGAATTTCTTTTCCATATAAAAAGGAAAAGCTTTAAAGATGGGGTTTGTTGCGAATAAAAGATCACTGTGTGGCAGTCTTAAAAGAATATTTGTTTAAAAAAAAGCACCCTCCCTCCCCTCGCTATAGAGGAGAGCAGGAGAGGAGCTGGAGCGAAAAGCAAAATAAAAATTGGTCTGCTCCAATCCTCTGCCAAAATCTCCCCGATACCACTGTCGAAACTCTCCCCAGGAACAAGGACCGCCGAAAATCCCAAACTCCCAGCGGAGGATCGCAAACGCCGAGAGCCATCGACGCCAGAAAATGCTCGTTACGCAAACACCGTGATTGGCAAAGCCGGCGCGAGAGTGCCCTCCGCACGCAATATCTCTCGCGGGACGCTGAGGCCGAGCACTTGAAAACTGGTTCTTTTCTTTAATGGCGCACGATGACGATTATGATGCTAATGATAACGACGTACGCGGAGGGGGGGGGGGGAGAGAAGGGGGGGGGGGAAGGCGACGGCTAGCCGGCGGTCATTTTCGTTATCGATTACCGTCGGTTCCATTAAAATTACGAGTACACCAGGGGCGCGCGGTGACAATGTAAACCGCCTCGCATGAATGATGATGTCGGGGGCATAAAGATGCGCTGATAAGGGCGCGGGTAAGGAGCGCACCGCTGATGGTCTTATAATCGCGCACGCGGGCCAACGTAGTGACGTTAATTAGAAAGGCGGGCATGTAAGTCCGAGGGAATTACGGAATCGGGAATGGGGCGGAGGTAGGAGCGAGGAGGAAGAGAAGTGGGAAAGAGAGCGAGGGCAGAAGTGCGGCCGGACCGTTTCGCGGATCGTAGCGGCTGGATCAACGGTGGACGATAACGGGCCCGGGGAAAAAAAACTGATTAACGTTGCAAACTGCGAACAAGATGCACCGTCGTTCAGCAAACTTTCTGCAAACCGACCGATCGTCGGTTCTCTCGCGTTTATGCGCCGAGTCCGCCGAGGCTCGCTGAATTAATCAGATTCGGCGGGTTACTCACGGGGAAATTAACGACCCCGTTGAGAGGGGGAAAAAAAGGAGGAATGGTATCCGAGGCACGTTTCGGTTCTCTGTTTTCCAGTCGTCCAGTGCGTGCAGTTGGGTACGAGTTATGGAAAGCAGAGGAAGGAAAGTCGATTCCCTGTCTCGTGCGGCTCCTTTTTGGCGGAAAGGAAGATTGAAAGAAAGGGAGAGGAAACTGTTCGGAGTAGAGGGTGAGTACGATAAAGGGGTGGGAAGAATGTCGGCGCTGAATTCAAGGAGCGTATATCGGGCAAATCATCGCCGATTACCAATAATGATAATAATAAAGATGATGATGATGATGGCGGCGACGATGATTCGATCCTTTTCGTTCTGCCAGCAATCCCGTCCCGGGGATGGGAGAGCGCGGCAGCTGGTAGGTGCCCCGAACCAGTATCCGGCTGATTCTTTATCTCCCCAATTATACAATCCTCTTTCTAATTGGCCGCCCCGTTCGACCACCCTAAACGAACAGCGAAACCCGACCTGGCGGATTCTTTTTCACGCCACCGGACGACTTCTGTTCGATTGCCCTCCAGGATCCTTTCTCCGCCGAGAGTTAAGAACCCTCTCGGGCCCTATCGCACGGAAACTAATCGATTTCTGACGTGCCTTCGTTTGTTTCATTGCGAGCTTTCTGTTACTTCTCGGTGGTGGGTTTAACGAGAGGAGCTGGGGGGATCGAGGGCTCGTTGCTGTGGAGATGGAAACCGCGACGGGTCAAATAGCTTTCCATAAAATTGTAATAAGGAATTACTTTGTGATTAGAGACGGTTCTCTGTCCAAGAGCAGGGCCGGCCTTCTTTGCAAAGGGGCCCGGATGCAAGAAATATTTTGGGGCCCCAAACCCCATTGTAATTTCTGGAGGTTTGGGGGGAGCCATTGTAATTTCTTTTGAATAATTAATTACGAAAGGAGAGATCCTTTTCTTCTTTCTTCTTCTTAGGGAATGGTAAAGTTGCACGCAACCCCTTCGCGAATCGTATGGGATACGCGCTTTCTAAAGCCACGGCGGTTCAACGATCTGCAGGTCGGCGTGAATCAAGCGTAAGCCCGCGAAACCGCCATTCATTAAACCCGCGGCTCTCTGTGTGTAAACTAGTCATTTACACGAGCGCGGGGTTGGTAATTGAAGATCACATCAGTGCTGGCAATTTGCAATTCGTCGAAAAGTCCATGGCGATTTATATTCCGCGTTTATGGCCGTAATCCAGGCTCGAGGTCCAACCCTCGCGCGGATTAAGGAGGGGACTGGGGTCGTTTCAAGGAGAAGGTGATCCTGGGTCATCGAAAGAGGGTGTGAAGGAATGGTACGATTATTAGAAACTGAGGGAAACATAGGGCTTCCAGATTTCGAAGACCCTAGCGGACAGCTCATTAAAAATTTCGGTACTCGAGGGTCGACAGCTTCTCAGAATTGGGGATGCCACGAAATGCTCTGTGTTCTAAAATCACAGTAGCAGTCTTCAGCCCCAAATTCTCAGGAGCCAGGAAAAATACTGATTCCCAAATCCACTCCAGGAGCATTCAATTTCGATTAAGTTTGAAAAATCTTGAAATCACCATTCTCAAAGCTACTCGTTTCAAATTTCGCGACGAACGCGACGAAGTTCAAGAAGATCCAAATCTCGCGTGGAGAAAGGCGCGCGAATCGAAGTTCCGTCGACTCGTAGAGGGAAACGGGAGCACCGTTTGCACCTGTGGATCGGAGTTAAGCCGTCCAGCCGGCCATTCCCTTCATTCATTATCGCGGAAAGGCGCGTTCCTAGGAACGTTGCCCGTGGATCGCCGGAGGACCGTGGAACGAATTAAAGAGGAAGAGGAGCAACAAGAATAAGAAAGGAAAGGGATCAACGACCACGTCACCGATATTTTTCTCCCTCTCGGCACAGCGTCTTAACCGGCCTAAATAGTTTCCATGAAACTGCGGGCTCGCGTTCGAAAGGATACTCGCCGTTTATCTCCGGGCGAGACGCGCGAAAGAGGTCCGCGGGGACTTTCCTTCCTCGTTTCCTCTCCCGATGATTTGTGCTTTGTGTTGGCACACACGCGCCGGTTTCAGCGATTTGCCGTCCGATATATTAGAATGTGGTCGCGGCGAGCTGTAATTCAAGCGGGCCCCGGCCGAGGAAATAAAACTGCGCGAAGGGGAGAGCAACGTTCAACCGTGATTCCTGTGGTATAATTAAGAAACCAACTGGATACCTTGATACTTGGAAATTGGTCCACTCTGTGAGCCACTCATTTTTGTACCAGAACCTTCTGAATCGAGGACCTTGCAGGAACAGGGGTGCAGCACCATCCTTACCAGCTTCGAGTAAATTAGAAAGAAACTGTTTATAAAATTACTCCTTTGACTTGACATTAAAAAGAGGACACTAATCGAAAAGTATATATTTGTATACAATAAGTGCTGGTTATTGAATTGATAAGTCTTTATCTCTATTTTTGGCGAATTTTTCAAATCTGGTGCTGCACCCCTCTTGCTGCAAGGGAAAACTGTGAATACCTGTGGATCTTCGCCGTGGAAGATGTCGATTTTCAAAAGCTGAATTATAGTATTTTTGAAGCCTTCGAGGTTTCATGCTTTTAAGACTGTTACCGTCCGAAAATTGTGGTTCGGGGTTGATTCCTTAAATTCGAGGGATTGAAAGGGAGCCAGAAGGTTTCCGAGCTCGGCAAAGTGCAGGGCGCAGGGAAAAGGGAAGCGGGGGAAGTTGCGCGAGCGAAAGGAGAAGAGAAAAGGATGGCGGAGAGATTTTTCCTTGGCGTTTCCGCGGAACGAGTCTCGCCGTTTGCAGAAATGCCTTCGACTGCAACAATTACCAGTCGTAAACGCAGCCTCTCTCCCTCGAGCAGTCGCCATGGCTGAGATTGAAATATAAAGAAGCCATTTTCCGCGTCTTTTTTCCACGCCTGTTAGCTTTTTCGCGACAGTCTGTTGGTGGACGGGAGGCGAGATTGAATTGTAAAGTGGAGTGGAACGAGGCTGATCTCTCTTGTTGGGAAAATAGATCATTTCGTGTCTCTTTCGCTTATGTTTCTTTAGAATTCCGTTTTTCGCTGCGGGGAATATTGGAGTGCGAAGGCTGGATAGCGATCGAGAGGATCGCCGAAGGATTAAGGACGACTGAGGCTACCAAGCCCCTCGAGCAAGTAATTCAACGGTGTTTAAAGAATTTAGATTAGTTTCGAATAAAACTCCGATCCACCGAGCAACGAGGCAAAAACTTCCAACTCTAATAATTAGTCTGATGTGGAAAACTCTCACCTGGAAGATTAAGAAAACAGGGGATCGAGGAATAAAAGAACAGTTCTTAGAGAGTAATCGTTCTGCCTCTCAAAGACGCACTGTTATTCTCGAGCCCGGCGCTTTTTCGAGGAGACTCCGCTTGGCAAAAACGCTCGCTCGTAATTGAGGCTGTAACGAGTGAAAATTTATCGAGGTGCCACTTCTTCGATCGCTGGCTTCCTCCTCGTATTTCTTCCTTTCATCGACGGTCGATCCACGGACACTGATCTCGCATTTACGATTCACTTCCACCTCTTTTTAGAAACCGCAAACCCTCTTCACACTCTCCGCACTTATCTCCCGAACGCTCTATCCTCCACAAACACAAACGGAACGTTGATTTCACAATTTAACATCTCCACTGGTTCCAATCACCCTCAACATCCGCTCAGAGTTCGAACGACGAATCGCCCCCCCGACCAGCACTATTCCAAACAGAAGCGTCTCCAAATATTCACCGGGCGTCGAGGAACATTCTTATCCAGCGCGGAAACGCGGCGTCGAGGGTTGAGCGCGGGCAACGAGACGAGTGGTAGTAGCGAGTGTCGGGGCAGTTGAATCAGGAGGCCGTCGCCGATGGAAGGGGGTTGGTGTGTTGCAACCCCCGTGTGCAAAGCAGGGATCCACCTCCTCGAGTTTGCATCGACGCACGGGACAGGGGGAGAGCCGAGGGGGGTTGGTCGTTTCGATCGGGGTGGCGATCCCTTGGCCATGCTAACGTGCACGCCGAGTGGTCCTAGGGGAGGATTTTTTCCCTTTTTTTCCCTCCTTTTTTCGACCAGCCTAGGACACGCTGAATAGTGGCTACGCGTGTGCGTGCGAGCACACCCTAAAAAGCGGAGAAAGGAGGATCGGGGCGAGAGGGGGGAAGGGACAATCTGCGCGCAACCCCCCAAAGGATACACTAACGGCTGCCCGCGAAAGAATGGATTTTCTGGAATTATTTGGAGAACGTGGGGCGCGTTCAATTATTTCAGAAATGTCCACCGCGGAGGCTGTTAACTTCGATGGTTGTTGGGGGTGGCTCGCGATTGATGGAGATCGACGCGGAAGGCTGCTGCAACTTTCGAGAGTTTGATGAGAGGTGCGAAGTTTGAAGCGGTCACGACGAGTTGTTGCGAAGTTAAGGGGTCATTCTACTTTGTACCGCCGAAAAATGAAGCTATTTTGAAAGATGTTTTGCCCAGTAAATGCAACATATAATGAAATAAATCTTTCTGGTATTTATTATTATTATTATATACGTTGCAAGTACTGAGAAAAAAATCTTCACCCCTTATCTGATCCCTTAATGAAAGGTGGTTTGCCGATGTACCTACTTCCATCCACTGAAAGTTTCTTAACCTCGTGGTTTGCGTAAATACTGAGGGGGTGTTTCAACGTGTACAAACTTCGCAGTATTCGTAGACAGTATCGTTTGTCCGTCTCGAAGGACTGAAATTATAAGTATCTACCAAACTCGATTGTAAATTCATGCCGAGCACTGTACTCTATCGTTCGCCGAATAGAATTAATCGAGACCTCTCCGACGAAGTGAAACGTCCAAGCTCTGCGTTGATTCACACCCTCTCTTCTCCCAAAGATAACCGTTAAAATTGAGCAATTGTGCTTCGAAAAAAATTACTTCCCACCCCCGAGGATCGATCCTCCCATCGATCCGCAGGGTCCTCTTGCGCGAACGAAGGAAGGGAGGAGCGGGAGAGAGATATTGTTGAACGAAAGAACTCGATGGAATCGAACGACGGCAGGTGAACGGCACGTGCGTAAACGGTGAAAGGAGAACGCGAGGAACAGTGCAAAAAGGAATGAAAAGCCGCGGAGACATGAGCGGCGAGAGGGGGGAGGCTCGAAGGGGAAGGAAATTCAGTGGAAAGAGGGAAACCTGTCGAGAGAACGTCGGTGAAGGGAAGGAAGAAGTTCGTGCGAATATTTCACGCTGATTTCTTCCTGCGATCGCGCGCAGATGCGGAGCGCGAACGTGGAAACGGAGGAAGCCCGGGAAACTAGAGATTCGCGTGATAATACAGCAATTAATAAAGATTACAATCCTCCTTTCACCTCTGCAAGTGGGATACGCATTAAATCTACAGCAGACGTACCAATGCCGTAAAAGATTAACCCCTTGAACGCTGCACCAGTTTCTCTATCTCCGCGCAATCTCCGCGCAAGTGTTACAAGTGTTAACCTACTCGGTCCGCACATTAAGGACACCGCGGAGCTTAGTATTTAAAATTCTCCGACGCTTCCTCTCTATTTCTAAGGGATACAAATTCCACCCCTTCCGAGCGTAAAACAAACACCCTCCATTAACCGCGTTGGAGGTAAAAATTCGCTGCAAGTGGAGCAAGCGCCGAGCCGCGAGGAAAAACTCGGAGGGGTTGAAGGGCCGCGCGGCGAGAGTGAGAGCTCAGGAGAGGCTCGGCTCTGCTCTCGCAGGCGTCGCGCGGCGCGCGCGCGCGGTAGGAAATTACGCGGGAAAGAGGGCCAAGTAAAAAGATAGGCTATCGGGACGGAAAGAAGGCCGGGGCCCGCGGGAGAAGTCGCTTCAGAAAAAAAGCGACCAAGAAAAGCGCAAAACGCCCGGCAGAAAGGGGGCGAGTAGCCGGCGAATGGCGAGCGACGGAACGGCCGGGCGAAGAGAGGCGCGGAGGACAAAGTGAAGGGTGGCAGCGAGAAGGGGAGGAAGGTCGGGAAAGGTGCGCGCGGAGGAAGAGGATGCTGATGAGAACGGCGGCGCTAACGATTCCTTAATGAAAGCCGAACCGGAGGAGGGCTGCCTCGAGTTTCGTCAGCGGCCCGAATTCTTTCCCCCTGCCGTCCACCCCCAACCCTCCGCGAGGGGTGTTTCTAAAGTGAGTGGCTGGATTCGCGTTCCTCTCGCCTCCGTGGCAGAGAGAGGCCCCCACGGACAAAGCTCGAAAAACGCTTCCGTTTTACGTTTTACCTTAATTTCCTTGCACGCTGCTTAACCCCTCTGTCGCGCGATTAAAGCAAATTTTTCCCATTAACCACCGTATCGACGTGCTTCTCGAGGGGGGCTCAGCGTCACGTGTATGCTAACCTAATTGTGATTTTTAGAAAATTATATGCAGTTGAATGTAGAGTATATTCAAATTCCATTGAGTCTCCAATTAGAGAACTCCGTAATATTTTTTCTAATTATCTTGTAACACAGATACCCCATGCACGTATTATCACAGTCGTTTCGTAATCGCACTTAACATTGAACATTTAAACGAGCCGTAAGTTGCAGCAGATAACTGCCTGCAACGACTGAGACTAATAGTCTTTTTGACCACAATATTACAATTTTTTAGTACTTTGCATACGTTAGAAATTGTCACGCTGACATTCGCATACATATTTACCAATTATTGCGCTGACTAGGGGAGTCGCGGGGAGGGAAGAAAATGCGGAGCAAAGTGCGAAAAGATACCATTAATTCCAGAGTTTGTCATGGCCGACAGATACCGCGAGATATCGTTCAGGGGACGAACGGGGGGAAGGAGCAGTGATAAAAGTGGCCCCAAAAGTTATTCAATCTGCGCGGAGCAAATGGAAAAAGTTCGCGGTCCGTCGACCGGGGAGAGGCGAGAAATTTGAGAAACGCCAAAAAAAAAAAATCGCCGCCAATCGCACCGCGAAAATCGTTCTTCCGATTACGCGAAGCGGAGCGCCCGGAATAATTCCGTACGAGGAATATACAGGGTGATTCTTCAGCTAGAGCCGCCAAAGGCGATGCCGCCGACAGGACCGCGCCGCGCTGAGCTTCGTGGTCTTCGACGCTCGAGACCAGGGGGTCATACAATGTTGCGCACTAATTATAAGAAGTTACGAATGTGAAGTTCTCCATTTCTCCTCAGATCTTTGCGAAAGTGGCGTCAATCGATTCCTTATATTTTTTCTATGAAAACGGACCATAATAAAATTGCAGAAATTAAGTAAAGAAAGATTCATTAAGAACAGTCCAATTTACATGACATTAGATATGCTTTTCATCAGAAAAACATAAGGAATCGATTAACGTCACTTTCGCAAAGATCTGACGAGAAATGCAGAACGTCACATTCGTCACTTCTTAGTGCCCAACATTCTATGGCCCCCCTGGTCTCGGGCGCCGAAGACCACACACTCAGCGAGGCGCGGTCTTATTTGCGGCATCTACTTTGACGACTCTAGCTGAAGAATCGCGGGAACGCATCCTCCGGACACAATTTTAAATGCGACCATCGATTCGAGCGCGTGTCACGGGGCAAAGTGAATTGGAGGGTCGAAGAGTAGGGTAAGTGCCCGGCGAAAATATGGTATTTTCGCGCGAATCGATCGTCATTAATTTCTGACCGCCCTGTCGCCCGAGGAGAGCCTCCTAATGCCACGATGACGAATGGAAAGCCGGCTTTTCCGGCAATTTTCCTCTCGGCGGAGCCCTCGCCCGGCGAGAACGTCGGGGGAACACGAAACGGACCGCCCGGGTAAAGGACTTTTTAACAGGTCAAGTTTCAGAGTCTCGGTGACGCACAAATGGAATTAGACGCCGACAACGAGAAGAAAACCCACCCCCGTCGGTTTCCACAATCGCGTGTGCACGCTCTTGCCCCCCGTTTGCCTGGCGACATTCAAGATCCACCCTTAGGTCGAGGAGGGAAAGGCAGAATTCCTGAGAAACGAAGAGGGATGCACCCGAGGAGGAATATAAGAGAGAGACCCAGAAGACAGAGGATTAGGACTCAGTGATCAATATTTTTACAGCCACTGCTGCCACGCGAATTCGCTAATAAAACTGGGTGGATTAAAGCGGAGATGGAGCAACAAAAGCGCGAGACAAATGTGGAAGTCATTAGATATGAAATTGAAACAGCTTAAAAGAAGAAGGAGCGGAATGCAGATAGGGGCGAGGAAGATGCGGAAGGTAGTTAACAGATTAAAAAGAAGCTTGCGCACAAAGGGAAGCAGGATGACAAGAAGGGTAGTTAAGGAGAAAAATACGAGAGAGGAGGAAGGATGGGAACGAAGGGGGGAAAGTGGAGCATGAGATAGAAGCGTGGAAATAGAATGAAAGCGCGGGAAACAAAGTAGCGCGGGGTTGGGGGAGAAATGGTAAAATAAGAGGGAAAAGTGGAATGGCCCACGAAACGGAGGCGAGGAGGGTGTAACGAGAAAGGAAACGAAGAGAGATCGAGGGGCTCGATTGTATCGTTTATTCCTGCGTCCAGGATGCCCGATTATTTTTTTCTTCTTCTTTCGTTCCTTTTTCTTGCACAGACCCCCGAGACTCTTTATTGTGACAGCGCCTTATTGTCGTCCACTTCTGGAAAATTGCGCGCCTTGAATGCGCCTTTAAGATCACCGGGGTCAGTGGATCCTCTCGCTGATCCTTCGGGATCCCTTAGGCACGGACTCCGTGAGAAGATCGACGAGGATCGACGCGACATCGAACACCGGCAGGATTTCCCTCCTCCTTCATCCCGCCTCGCCCACCAGATCCTCGATCTCGCTTTAAATCAACCGATTCTCGTGGAGCTTTCTCAAATATTTTGATTAAACGGTTGAAAGACTCCTGGGGACTCGGGGGTAATTACGAAATCGTTCTACGAGGGTGACCGCGGTGATCGACGTTGAGAAATTTGGGACGGTTGAAGGGGACTTTGTTAATTTCACGTGGATATCGATCTAGAATGATTCCATGGACAGATTGCGACGATTAGTAAGAAATTGGACAAGTAATCGACAGAAATTGTAGAGCGGTTATTTTTGGTAAGATGTTTTAAAAATTACGCGACTGGGTACGTTTAAAATTAGACAAATGATTGTCGCTTAATGTACAATTGAAATAAGAAATTCGGTGTCTTCAGACGGCAATATCGATCTTCTATTTATATTTTCTGATCGTATCAGCTGCTAAAAGGACAGATTCTAAATAATACAGGATGATTAGCCGAGGGGACCAGATATAGTTCGCTTTTTTCGCGGGGTGTATCAAAGATGAATGCAGACGCGGCTCGTTCTCGGTCGTAGGGACTCGACTCGAATTTGGGAACTTACGAATTCGATTACCGATCGAATGTTTCCGCGGGGTAACGAGGGAGAAGTGCATCTGTCCTCCGAGCACGAGAGGTCTATCGCGAGTAGAATTCGAGAGGAGTTCCGCGAGGCAGTAGCGTGACGAATAAAATTTTCAATCGACGCCAAGATGGGATTTCCGAGGGAACTTTCGATCGATTCCTCGATCCGCCACTGATTTCTTTGCAAGAGAACAGAAAAGGGAGACGAATGTCAGATACAGAAGATTCGGTCGTTTTCTGACTTTCGAGAGTATAGGGGAAGAATCTTAAAAAAACGTCACATCGAGGGAGTCACGAATTACATATGGCGTTGGTGACATTTTTGAATAGTATCCACTAAGTAAGCAGATATTTGTGGTGATAGTAAATTCTCAAGGCTTTACTTTGCTAAAAGTAATAGACAAGAGTACGCCACGTTCGGACAGAAACATCAAAGCCTTGGAAATTGACGATTAGAATTACAAATACGGACAAAGTGGATATCCGGTGACAAATTTGTAAATTTGCACTGCTTTAAATTAAATATCTTTCTCGGTAACACGTGTCCCTTCGTGGGTATTCTTTTTAAATCTTTGATTTCACTTGAACAGAAATTGAATGTTTTGGGAAGGACGCTGGGCCCTACGTATGTTTCACAGACATTTCGAAGCAGACACCGTACACGCATCGAGAAGACTAACGAGAGTCTCATCGACGAATTTAAGCATAGTGTTGGCTCAGTCTGATGGTAAATGTTTGAGCTTGGACATTTCGGTTCGATGCAATATCCGTTAGAATTTCCAAGAATGTCCCCGAGCTTCGGGGCATTCTGGGAAACACGTGTTTAAGTTGCGGGCAGGCAAAGAGCCAATGCTACGCAAAAACTGTTGCACACCATCTGTGGTGGCTCGAAAATGTGGGAAAATAAAAAGGCAATTCGAAAGCACCGCGACTATGAACGATGAAGAAAATTCGGGCGCTTATTCCCAATATTATTCAAACCTCCAAGCTATTCATTCTTTTCCAAACATGTTTACAACTAGGTTTGAAATCACTCAATTATACACATACCTCTCCGAAGCGATGAGTAAAAATGAACCGTAATAAATAATTTCCCAACCCGAAATCTCTCTACCCCTAACCAGGGACCCTCTCACCATAGTCCAACCTCAAAATTCTATATCTCCACCCCAGAAACCACCACCCAAATCCCACCTGCCCCATCACAAGTTAACCACCTTCCCAAAATACGATTTCCCAACGCTTCCCAAAAGAAGCCACACCTACTCTGTAACCACCAGTAGATTTCGAAACGCGTACATAATCTAGCATTCCAAAGCAAGTATGTACATATTACAGCAGTCCCGTATCGCGAGTTGAATGGAAGGGACCTCAGAGCACGGAGCCGAAGCGATCATGTAAACACAAGGAACAAGGAAAGTGTTCCCCTACTGTTTACAAATTTCAAGAACCGCGTAGGCATGTACGTGTCTAGCCGGCGAGGCTCGCGAGGCCGTTCGCGGGCGTGACAAGCGGCGGTAACCTTGAAAGATACGAAATATGGTCCTTTACCTTGTCGTCGTCGTGCGGGGTGGGCGGCGTGGGCGGCGTGTACATGCGGGGCGCGTATTCGCCGATAGAGGAAGCGCCACCGGTGGAGGAGCCCTGGCTCCTCGGCGGGCTGAGCTCCGGGATGGCGGCGTGATAGTCCTGCAGCAGACCTGTGGGCATCACCCCCGTGGGCACCACGGGACGGTACTCCATCGCGCGCACCTCCATGCCGGCGTATTTGCGCGGCTGTTGTCCGGACACCGGCCGCTGTCCACCGCGGCGACGTTACCAGCGTCTCCGTGGTCCCCGTCGTCGTCGCCGTGGTGGCTCTACTCCAAGCTGGGTCCCCGACCTTCGGCCGTCCGTCTCTCTGCCTCGAAAGTCTCAGCTGCGACCTTGTCGGGCGCCGCGGCCTGGCGCAGTCCCTTGTCCCATAACACAACCGATTCCGCGGGGATTCAATCACTGGACGAACGCATCCGCACAACACACTGTCTTCTCGTACGAGGTCTCTTCGACGGGACTCCCACAGCCTGGTCCTCACTTCACCCGGCCGCGTGTACCAAAGGGGGGTTGGATGGGACCCGCGACTTGGTCTCGCTCGGCGCACTTGCGACGACTTCGGAGAGGGACGATTCTCCGGCTGCCCACCCGCCGGGGGTTCTGTTTTGGCCGTGTGCGCGGCGTTACGGACGGCTTCGTTTCGCTGCTTGTTTTTATCTGTCCCCGCTGGTGCCCTCGCGACAGATAGGAGAGCCTGGCGGTTCGATGGATGGAGAGAGCGGAACGGTTCTGTAGCGTCAGGCTTTTCGTCACACTCGCCGATGGATGCGTGCACCTAGTCCCGTGTACCTCAGGGTGATGCTCACCCCTTGGCTACTTTTTGCCGACTGAATGTTTTGCGCCGCCGTGGCGGCCCTCGGAGCGGCTGGAGCGTGCACTACCCCCACCCTCGGCCGACCGAGAGCCGAGTGCTTCGCTGCTTTATACCGGCCTCTCTCTCCCGCCGGTACCCGGGCAGCTTCGCTCCCTCCTCGTCGCGCGACGCCACGCAGCGGCGATCCCCCACCGCGCTACGCGCTTCTCTCGCCGCCGCCACTCTACGCGGAGAGAGACGACGCCAAGCGCGCTACCCGGGCGAGGGACAAGGAGGGTGGTATCGGCTAGGCGCATACGTGAGAGAGGCACGGAGGGATAATTAAGCGGGCATATCGCGTCCTCCGTATGCTCTCATCTGTCCCACTCGCTCTCTCTCTCTCTCTCTCTCTCTCTCTCTCTCTCTCTCTCTCTCTCTCTCTCTCTCTCTCTCTCTGTCTGTCTTTTTCGCCGTGATACGGTTAGGTCTCGGTTAGGTCTGCTCCCATCTCTGTCGATGCCCCCCGACAGCACGCCTCCTGCTCCCTTCTTGGCGCTCTTTCTCGCTCGCCCTGTCTCTTTTACCCTCGCCACCGAGACGGAGCGTCTATTTTGTCCGGGTGCAGGGTTCTTCTATTGCTTGAAAATCTGCTCCTTCTTCGTTTTTTCTGTCCCGTGTACCGCGCGCACGGTGGAGAGCGCTGGCCGAGGGATTTCGAGCCGATGTCCCCTGATTTTTTTACCAATTCTTTTTCCATGGAAAATTGAGGCGTAGTAGACGGTGACGAGGGTGATTGCGTTTAAGCTGATCGAAGAAGAATCGAATGCTTGATAATGGCAGAGTGTAATAAATTTGTTGCTCCCACCCGCGCACGACGAATTAGCAAACTGCTGAAGTTTCGTGCTGCGATAGTTGGGGTTTAAAATTTAATCAGTAGGTAGTGACCGTGAGTGGCGGACTGTTGAATATCGTTTGGGAAATTCGGGATCCGATTCCGAGATCCCAAACGGTGATAGCTAAGGGGGAGTCAATATTGGTTTTAAGGGGGCCTCGGTGGTAAAATTGATATTACTTAAATATCAGAGGCCGAGGAGGGTTAAAGGAGGGGGTTAATTAAGCGAGGCTGCTGTTCTCTCCCGTTTCGCTCGGCTTGCACTCTTCTGCCGCCTTTTCCACCCCTTTTTCGCCCCCCGGCACGCTGATGGTTTATTTTGTCAAACGAGACCTCGCCGAAGAGTGCCTTCCCTCGCGCGACTAACCGAACGAATAAATTCCCTCCTTCCTGCAATTACATTACTACGTATTCCTGCATCAACGCGTCCTATACCAAATACAATTAATCTGTGGTTAAAAAAAATATCTCCCAACCAAAAGAAGCTCTATTTCAAAATTCCACTCTCCCTATCGTATAAAACCATTTCGCTTAAAGATCAGATGGAAGTTCCATCGAAGCTAAAGACATCGAGAAACCTGTTTCGCTCCGATCGATCGTCGCCTGAACTTTGCCTCGTCTAGCTAAAAACTCGCATAATCCCCAACAATGTCATCGATATAAAATCATGATGAACGTGCATTCGACTGTGCTTCCTCCCGTCCGTACGAGACTGTTGCGCCCGGAGCCTCTCAGTCGTTCCCTCCTTTCTCGTCACTCTTTTTTAGCCGTCTCAAGATACGTCTAAGATACCAGCTAGACTCCTCAGCTCCTCCTCGCTGCTTGTTTCCTCCCAGCGCGCAATCTGGCAGCTCATTTACAAGATTCTCGATGCAGCTAAAATCTAACGAGCCCCACTGCCCCGAGCTTATCTCCCGCGCCCTTCGAAAACCATTTTTCTCCTGTCCACGCGATAAGAAGCTGTCGATTTTAATAGAAACAAAAGTCTGCCCAGCGTTACGCAACAGCTAGGACACCGACACTTGGCTTCTCCGCGTGGAATGCCAGATTCTTGAATTTCGACAGGATCCCCGATGACCTACCGCAATCGATACAGAGAAATGCCAAGTCGTCTCGTCTAAAGGTTAACTCCTGAATTTTTAACTGCGTTTTTTCAAAACGACGGGATTGTTGTCGAGACGCTTGTGTATACTAAGATTCAAAATTAATAACGTTTCAATTTCTCCCAAATTTATTTGTCGGAGGTCCAACTCCTGTAATGCACCAAGCGCGGTGACGTGTTATATAACTTGCAAAATGGTAACATAGGGGAGACCGGGGCACAATTGGACATTTTCTGAAAATGGAACATATCTTTCCATACACTGGAAAAATAACTTTTGTTTTATACACAGGTAAACTTTAATATCTTCATTAAAATCACCACGGTCTACCACCCAAAGGATTCAACATTTTTCCCCGAGGAAACGTCTCTGTAGCTTGCCAAAGTCGTTGCGCAACGGATCTGGAAGAGCGTAGAGAAATCGAATTTCGAAGCGGATCCCTCTCGCAGGAGGAAAGCGCAGCGTCACAGGAGCTGACCTTCTGTTGTTCTCGACACCTAAAGATGCATCCGGGTGCAAAATGACGCATCGTTTTCCTTCGATCCAGCTTTCCCGAGTAATCTTCCCGCGGCCCCGGCGAGCACGTGACTCTGGGCCACGCGTTCCCATGCGCCACGTGGAAAGTCGAAATTTGTCAGTGAAATTCGGTCGCGTTAACGACTCCACGACCCTTGTACCATCGTCCTCTTTGCATTCCAGGGAACGCTCATCCCCCTTCGTCCCCTGTGATCCACTTAGCGCTTAGTTTTTACCCCGACTCATTCGTCTATTCTGCTGCTTTTTACGTGAATCTTTTTTCTCTTTAGGCCAGCAGGAAGAACAGAGGGAAAGGATCGATGTTTTCCCCCCGGGGGAAGAGAGAAGGAGGATTCTGGCGCCACGGAGAAAAACTGTGCTATGGTGGTACAGAGGCATCCCTTCAACTTTTTCCCCGTCGTTGCTTCCTCTTCCTCTCTGCCAAACGCGACGCAACGACTCAATTCGTCTTTCATCCCGCCCGTGTCTCGCTATCTGCGGTTGACCGACTTTTTTGCCACCGCTCTGTGCCGCTTCCCTCGCCCCCTCTGTTTTCCCATCCGACATTTTTTTCGGCCCCGCGTTACTCTGCCCGCTTCCGCGGCGCAGGGGTCAAGTCGGGGATCCACGAGGGAGGCCGAGATCATCGCGGGATATTTGAGTGTTTTTTCGACTCCACGTGATTGTCCCTCGTCCCTTTTTTTTCTGGGACGTGTTTACGGTGGACCTCGATCGATGACATCTGGCGTAATTTCCATCGATTAATCGCCACCGATGGCAGATGCTGCTAACGCGAGTCACCTCTGACTCGAGATTGGAACAGGTGGAGGAAGTGCACAGTAATGGAGTGGAATCTTTCCTGTACTAATGCTCGACTATCTCAACATTTTGTGACAATAACAGACCACGTTCTCCCGTGCCTGTGGAAACTACCTCGGTCTACATAAACCGGCGGAAAACATTCTTTCTCACCCCTCAAAATGCCTTCGAACCTCCCTTTTACTCATGCCATTATTCGTTTTAGCCACGAGGAGAGCCGTGGACTTTTTCTTTTTTTAAATCCGCGGAGTGTAGTTGAATTTCTCCGCAGGCTTAAAATTCGAAGAGCAGCAGAGGAAGCAGCCGAACGGTCCTTTGACGCGCCGATGCTCGGGAGGGCGCGATAATTATCTGGCCGTTCGTGCGAGCGAGCCGGGTGACGAATCGCGAGCAGAACGTGCAGAAGAAACGATTTTCGGAAATGAGCTCACCCGTGGAGCCGAGCGGAAGGGAATCGCGGCACACGGCTGCCATATGCCCGAGTTTTCGCACCGGGGGCACCGAGGATCCTCCTCCTCCTTCTCCTCCTCGCGATTGTCCCGAACGTATCGCCGCGTGTGGCTCGCGCGGAAAAGGACCCGGGCCGAGCTCCTTCGTCGATCTCGGATCGATAGCGAGGAAAGTGTCCAGGGGAGCGCGAGGCCGGTGGAAGGAAACCGGGCGGAGAGGTGAGAGGGGAAAAGGAGCGAAACGGGGCAGATAGAAATCTGTGTTGCGAGGTGTCCGCGCGAGCAGGCACCTTGGCACGTTTTATTACGATTAGGAGCAGCGGAGCGTGGCTGGACATCGACGGAACAGGCCCGAGCCATTTCATCGTCTAACCTCACTGCCAATACCGGTAGCCAGCGGACCGTGGACCGTGGCCGTTTTGTCGTCGAAAGTCCGCGATAAAATGGGCACGGCAGATTGTCTCCGGGCCCGTGTCTTCGGCGAGCCGCCTCGCGACGAGGTGCGTGTACGTGCCGGAGGATAATGATCGGTGAAATCGGCGAGGTGGCGACCAGCCCCGCCGCGGCCGCCATTGGCTTTTTGCCGTGGCGCGCGGCGCTCGTGCGTGAGAAATCGACAATGCCGATATCCGGAGGAAACCGTACGGTCCCGCGGTTTTCTGGGATTTCGAGGCGCGATCGATGCCGAGATCCGCCACTGGCCCGTTAACATTGCGCAATGGAAAGTCGCCATGGCCAACGAAATCGCGGTTGCGACACTTTCAGAGCAAGGGGAGCTCGCGCGGCAATTTGCTCGCGAGGGGGTTGGAAAAATTGCGATGCAAAAGTGACTCCATTCCTGTGGAATTATTTCTGTTTAGTAACAGAAGTCTGTGTCTTATAAAAATAGAAAACCTGCCCTGGAGGAAGCTACAGTAGTTAAGGGTGCTATGCAGTCGTTTGTGTCTAAAATGAAGTCCCAATTTCAATTGGTTTCTTTGTAATTAATTGAAACGGAAATGCTTCATTTTAGACAAGAACGACTGCCTACTACCCTTAAGGAGGGTGGTCTGAATCGACGATCAGATCGCTGGACGACACTGGTCACTGGAACTCACCCTCCTTAGCCCCTCCCGTGTTCCCCACAGGATACTTCCTGCGCCCGTTACCTTCGCTGCGCGCATCTGTGCCCTGATCTGCATATGGTCCAAGCGGAGCATCCCCTTCGTCAAGGTTTTTCCTCTCTCTGTTTTCCTCTCGACGCGATCACCTCCTCGGTGTTTAACTCCGTGGAGCCGGGCTTGCTGGCCTCAACTTTTGTCTGAGGGGCAAACCAGCTGAATCGGGGGACGCAGGAGGGGGGAGAGGGAAGAAGACCGCCCCAATTTCAACCGTCCGATATTCGGGTGTACTTAAAGTCGTTTGAATGACAATGATCGCGGCGGGCCCCTGGCCCGGGGGCCTCAAGACGATTTTCCACTTCCACTAAGCGGCTGCACACGGAGAAAAAGTCTATCTATTTTTTTCCCCGCTCGTGTCCCCCCCCCGGCCTGTCGCGATGCCCCCTCGTCGGTCTTCTTTCCACGGTGTTCCTTCCGTCGATCGATCAAGCTGCCTGAAAACGCTTGCGCCTGCAACCCGATATGCAAATATTTTCACGGCGACTCCACTTAACCGCGGAGATTAATGACAGCCGCGGAAAGGAGACGCTGCGCGCTCGGGCGTTCGCCGCGGATTCGTCACGCTGACGTCTCCGAAGGGGACTTAATACTCGATTTCTCTCCGGGGCCCGTGGGAGCATTCGTGCCCCAAAGACGCTTCGATCGAATTCGCGACCTCCAATCACGCGCCAACCTTCAACGTCACCGATTCCCGATCTTCGTGGCGCGTAACCTAACCCGAAAACCTGCAGGCTACGAGAGAAGAATATAGGAATAGATGAATGGGGCCAGCGCCAGAGTTCATCGCCGGAGAAAACAAAGAGGGACGTGGCAAAAGTCGGTCGAACTTGAACCGGAGAGGGCACGGAGGACGGGGCCTTTATTCGGGGCAAAAGGAATGAATGTTCGGGGCATGAGACACGGTCACGGCCCGACAGCCTCGTCACGAAACGCTCGCGAGGACAACGAATGAGCATTGGGGCCCCGGAGCCCAGCTTCGTCTGGTTTTTTCGAGCGGATCCGGCCCCCGCGTCGGACCCCACGCCCGGACGAATTAGGGACGCGCGTCAAACCGTGCCAGGGGCCGGCTCCTTTCGGATTCGTGACACCCGGTATTGAGCAACACCGGGACAGATCGGACGCGGACGTACAGCGGTTTTTCTGTTCCGCGGCGAAATCTAAAAATACGGGGCCACTCGAGATCAAGGGGGGCGAGGCGGGGGCCGGGCCTCGAGCATTCCTAGTTTGATTGCTTTCGACTTTCGGCCACCGGTCGATGCTGATGATCGTAACGAGAGGGAGACGAATGGTTCTTGCCCGTTCATTCGTGTCGACCGCTTTCGGGAGTCCTCTGTACTTATCGGGAATGAGAGGTCGTGTTCCTTCTGCTCTCGCCGCTCTGATTGCTTTTCCGTAAACGTGTGAACGTGTTGATTTAATGGCCGAGGACGGGAGTGCAGGGCGACGGTTAAAGTCGAAAGGGAGTTGACAGGATGTAGAGTGATAAGAATAGGGTGATTTGGAAAGAAGGAACTAGCGAGGAGCCACTGGGAGACGTGCCCCCCTTGGAAGATTAAATCCTAGTTGCCCCCCGCGCGCTCTTATCCAGCGAGCGTGATCTCGCGAGGTGCGCAATTACGCGGGAGTGGTCCTCGCAGCCCTCTGGACGCCGGGGCCCCAATAAAACTTTACCGCCTCTGCGCCATCGATGGAAAGGGGTGCAAAGGGAAAACATTGGAGGGAGCGAGAGAGTATGGTCGTCGCCGGATCCTGGCTTATAACAGGATAATCCGCTCGGTGTCGTAGGCTCGCGCGTCCAACGGGCCCCCATAATGCCCCTTTTCACCGGCCAGGGGAAAGGATTAAACCGGGTCGAAAAAAAGGAAGCTTGCCCGCGCATCGTAAAGCAAAACACTCGCGTCGTAAAATCAGGCGCAACCCTATCCCTCCTGCTTCCACCACCTCCACCTTTCTCTCCGCTGCGAGGCCCAGTCAACCCTTTCGACTCGGTGATACTCCCTTTCCTTCCGGGGGAGGCGGCGAATTTTTTATTAACGTCTCCGGACTATGCTATCTCCTTTTCCGACAACCCCTTTCACCCCTTTTTTTTTGCGTTGGTCAGGCCCAATGTTTCTCGAGCTCTGCTGTGCCAACAGCTCCAGCTGGCGACAGCTTTCCACGGCGCGTTTCACGTTCCTTCTTCTCCCTTTTTTTTTTCTTCCTCATGGCCCGTCTTCGTTGAACGTGGGCGGCAGTCGAGAAGGGAAGCACGGATATGCTTGATTTTCGGGAATCTCCGGGTCGCGCAAAAAAATTCGTCTACCTCAGATGGGTCGGTTCGTAATGACTGGACGAAACAGGGTCGCTCGGAGAGGGAGGGAAAAAAATATACCCGTCGAGAGGGTAATTTGTCGTTCGCCGTTACGAATAATATTTCCACGCACCGCTCTTCTGGAGCCGACGCTGCTGTAAATTTCATCGACGACCGTGCCTCAACCCTTTCGAGGAACTCGGCGAGCTTACTATTGCTCAAGGATCTTCGTGAAAATGGTGAAATTGAAAAGGAATAGAAAATACAAGTACCTGAATTTCCACGCTAACAGTGGATAATTAACTTCCTAAAGTAAGGTGTACAATATCCTTATCAAACTCGAATCTCTCTTAAAAATAGAATACTATAGACCAAGTTCCTCAACTTCTCCCACCTAATCGTCCAAAAGAATGAAAAAAAAGGCAGCACGCGCCATTGCTGCTTGTATGAAAATTTCCCGGAAAAAGAGACGTCTCCGAAAACCACCCCTTGAAGCAACGATTCGCTAGGAATCCACGAGGTCAACGTGATGTCACCAACGGTTCCTTGGACCTAACCGAAAACTGACCACTTTTTTTCCTCGGAAACGCTCGATCACCGTGACACGAGCTCGCAGAAGCGAATTTCGATGACTGTGAGAACGCACGGGCTTTCGGAATTCTGTGAGGCTGTCTTACAGCCCCCTAAATAACACAGAGGAGAGGGTATTATCTCAATACCCCCTACGAGTGGTGGGGGACCGGGGGAGGCGTTCAAAGTTTTTGGGAAAAATCTCTGCTTCCGTTCAGGAAGTCGCCAGATCCTGCAGCATATGCGTGACCTCTGGCCAAGGTCAGTCCGAAGGAGTGCCCTCTCGAGCACCTTAGCTGCGGGGTCAGCCGAGGTCATGGGAACCCATGGGGGTCCAGCCGACCCTCCACCTTGGCCGAGTGACGGGGTGTTTTCTCCTGACGTCACTCTCGGCCAGGTGACCGAGAAACCACCGCTACTCATGCTGGCCCTGAGGGTCTCGAAATGCACGAAGCTGTGGATGGAGGTTCGAGGGGCGGTTCTCTTGGAAGATCGAAGCTGCGAGGCTTGCAGTGCAAATGTAATTATGGGGATGATTAAGAGAAACCGATTACCTACGGTAGGTTATTAATATTCCGATAAATAGAGAGCAGTGTTAAAGACACCTTCTGTAAAAAAGAAGAGGATACTTTGAGCCGTGTTTATTACCCTCTCCTACCTGCTAGCGACTTGTTTCATCCCCTGGCGCATGTGCACCGTGTTAATTAGAATATTCAAATGATCGATACTGTTGCTAACTCCGACGTGCCCTATTATAATGAAAATGATCAGAAAGCGATCCATCATCGACAAGTGCACCAGTTTCACCAGTGGCCCGTTGTCCCAATTGTGTTTCCTTTTTCTCCAGCGAGGAGAAGGGTTGAAAGGGTCCCAGTTACCGAAGCTGTTGACCTAACCCCGTGTTTATCAATCGATTGCCCTAACTTTGCCCTTTCCTTCGGCTTTCTTCACGCGGACCACCTTTCGGGTTTCATCGAAGGGTGCAACCAGCCCTACTATCACAATAACTCGACGTGGCCCCTGGTGCATGGCTCGTGCTGATTGATCGAAGAAACAGTTTCATCTTCCCACTCAATTCTCAAATTGAAGAGTCCTTCTAGAAAACACTGTAAGCGCCAAAATTAAAAAAAGTATCAGAAAATGTTCTACTGGTTTAGAGTTTGATTTTTGGCCTCACAGTGTTTTCTAAAAACTTGAAACAAACAGAATCTTGAAAGAAATAAACGATGCGAAAATTATTCCTAAGTAATCCACCCCTTCGATTTTCCACACCGAGGAACCCGGAGGACCCGATACCCACCCCCAACACGAATCGTCCCGACAATTTCTCCCAGCGGCGAGTCAAAGCCACGAAGCAGCGTCAAAAGTCGAGTCGCCCCGCAAACACGGGCAACACCTAACCGAAAGGAGTACCGAAGAATACAAGACGGGGGGGCCGAAGGGGTGTCGAAATCGATCGGCAGAATAACGAGGCGCGATCAATCGATGGGCGAACCCACTCGCCGCGAAGAAACGCGTCGTCACAATGGAGCACCGAGCCGCGCGGAGAAAAGGAAAAAAGGAGAGCGAAAAAAATACAGAGGAGGGAGAGGAAGAGAGAAATCGATGCACCTGCAAGAGCGCGCGTCACCCCTTAATATTTTGATGGCTCAATACCGTCGACAATGCTATCGGCGGTGGATCTGTACACAAGCACGGCCAATGGAACCCCTTTTCCTCGATTGCAGTTCAATACCCAAATTGATTCGGCCCGACAATGCCCCGGGACAGAGAGAGGGGAGAGGTTAGGGTGTGCGGCCTCCGCAAATCGGCCCGCAAACAACCCCTTCTCGCTCCCTCTCCACCGGGAGGGCACACGTCGGAGGTGTTACAGAAGCAGGAAATATCAAAAGGAATATATCGCGGCTTCGGGGGCGAGGGACTCGTTGGTAATTCCTTTTGTGGCACTTCTTTGTCGGCGGCGCGAGGGGCGGCGGGAAAGAGAAAGCAGCGGGCTTGCGGGGGGTAGAAAAAATGCTGCTAACTGTACAGTACGCTGGCTGCTTTTTAAGGGTATCGAGTGTTCTCTGCGCGGACGCGTGGGCGGAATAAAAAGTTGCATCCAGGCAAGTGCATAATGCGACACGGATCAGATTCGTAAACGGGGAAAGGGAATTGCCTTCGCGCGCAGTTTTTTTCTTAACGTCCCGTTCCCTCGCGAGGGGTGTTTTTCATCGCACGCGTTACGCCACCGTAAAAATGTTTGCTTTAATGCTGGCCCTTTGGAATTGATATCCCGCGTTGTTTTTCCGGTCGTTGTGCGGCGAAGTCGCGCGAGCAAATGCCGCGCGTTGGAAATTTAATAACGATCGGGGAATATTTTTGTATGCTTTGTCGACGGCGTTTGGGCATTTTTGAGTTTCAATAAGCGCGAGGTTTCGGGGGTGATGGACTTTAAGAGGTCGAAAATCAGTCGCGAGAGGTAAGTAAGTAGGTTCTGAATTTTCTGGAGGAAAGTTCGTTCCATGGTAAATTAAATAGACTAGGATCTTTGTGTTCTCGAGTCATGCTTCCTCGAGTTCCTCAGGTGAGCCTGTCTGCTTCTTCAGGGTCCAGGGACCCGGAGAGACCCCTTCAAAGAATGATCCTCTCGAGTCAGCAAACAAACAAGCAAACAAACACGGAGGAGGCGGTCGCCAGAGGCTAGAGAAAAAAATCTGGACCTCCGGCACGTTTGATCTCCTTCGCCTCGATTTTCGGGGGTGGCCCGAGCTGGGGACCGCGCTGGGACTGGCCAGACGGTCCCAAATAGGGCCCCCCTCGAGCACGACTTCGAGACAAGTGCACACAGTCTTCCACGTCTCTCCTCTTGACCTGTTCCCTGTTTTCCTTCTCTTTTCAGGGTGAGGGACACCTCTCCCTTGAGTTTATTCCTCTGAGTTTCCAGTCGAAGAAATAGGGCACTGTTCCATTAAATTAAAGAAGTGTCGAAAATTTTGTCTACGGTCTACGGACTCCCCTTTTCCATTGTAAAAAGCTTCCCTTTTTTTCAAGAATCTTCATTTTCCATTCCCTCGTTTCTACCACTGCCACTACTAAATAGTAAACTGAAATCCGCAAATACTGCTCGGTACTGGATATCCTTGCAACGTAACACCAACGGGCGTTAAATTCCCCCAGTTGTAAAATCGCGCCGCGCATGATTTTCCCTCTGTTTTTCGCCCCCAGAAATCGACACCGACGAGCTGTTACTCTTTTTCCGCGTCCACTTCCGTAATGCGTCCCTCAATGACCATTACCCGATAGAAAAAAAAAAGAACCGCGGTGTTAATCAAACGATAGAGACGTTGGAAGCGCCATATTCGGTGTCGACGGGAGGTTTTTGCCCGAAACGGAAAACCCGACAAAGGATCGGAGCGTGGGTGGCCGGGGTGCGATGCCCGGTGGACAGGTTGGTTCGAGGGATTATTCTGTGTGCCCGTGCAACTGTTCCGCCACCCTCGTGCTCGATTTCGCGGGAGGGTAGGCGGTTGTTTAAAGAGGCCGACTTCGGAAACGGAGACCGAAGGCACGCCCCCGCTACGAAATGCAGATGTTTGCGAAAGGGATTTCGCGAAGAGGCTGGTCGACAGCGTGCAGCGCGAGAATGGAGCCGGGGATCGAGCGGGGGTGGCACGAGTACCCGGGCATTCCCGTAACGAGATTATCCAGCGGAAGGGGAGCTGTCTGCGCGGAAACTTCTATCGAAGCCTTCCTTTTTTGGATAAGAATGAAGTGGGACGTTTGGGAGATCCTGGTGGAATAGCCGTGCCGTTTTATGCAATTTGGAAGTCATCGAGGTTAGATAGGGGTGAATATTGATATTAAGGAAGAACGTTGTTTTGGGAACTCGGAAGTTTTCTAGTCTTGAAGTAGGAAATTTTCACTGCGGAAAGAAATGAGATAAGGAGCACTTCTTGTTTTGCTTTGAATTCATGAAGTTTGATAGTGTTTTGAGGGAATGGAGACTTTCGAGTACCTATGGTTTATAATGTACAGTGCTGCGTGCTTCGATCTCGTGACAATTAATATTCAGGCTCCGGATCAAAACACCCTGAGTTACCATTGTACCGAAAGCCTCGCAGAAACGTCCCTCCTGGGGCCACGTGCGAGGGAAGCTGGGGAACGTCGGTTGAAAGGGGCCTGATATAAAAAGGTGGCCTGAAAAATGGAAAAACGGTCGACGTTTACGCGGCATTAGGCCACGGATTATTCAAAACCCGAGGAAACGTTCTGAATGTGTCCTGGCGTAGATCGTCCGCGAGGAAAGTCGACGGGCACGAGCAGGGCTGCACCTAGTCGCCCCTTTCGCATCCCGCAACCTCTGAGCTCTAAGAGCAAGCAATTTTTAAGCTACCCAATGGCAGAAAAACAAGTTTCTAAAAGTCTGAACAGCAAAGCGAAGCTGTGGGAAAGGTAACCCACTAAATGGGCCCAATTAAGCGACCAAGGAGAAAGGGAGAATACGTGACGTGGAAATTATGTTTCTCCAAGGGCGAAGGTAGTTGTTGGCCCATTCCTGGGGGTGGCGGGGAAGCAGAAAGATCCCGATTCACCTCGAATCAAGGAATCGGCTCGAGTCGACTTCCCATTGTGCGGCCGGGCACGAAAACATCTGTAATCCGTTTAGCCGTGCAAATTTCCCATTGACGCCACCCCTCCTGTCAAAAATCCACGCCACGGTCCCAACCCTCGCCCCCCTTCAAAACATCACTGTCAACCGAGCGCATAATAGCCGCGGAAAATGCGGTGTCTGCGGCAAGCGGATTTTCCAGGAAGCTCGCGCGACCGAGCCGCGCTCTCTTCCCTCCCCTCCCCCGATTGCGTGAAAATTCTGCTCCCCCAACCCCTGCCGCCGCTCGAGGTCACGGTCGCGACGGGGTGGAACGAGCAAAGTTCGCGGATTTAATTCGCCGTTTTGTCTCTCTCCTCGAAAAGGGGGTTGAGGAGGTTCATCGAGAGGCTTTCCAGGGGGATGAAATCCGGCGAAGGGTTTCAAGAATTGTTTGCTGGAGGTCTCGGGGAAATCGCGCTAAACAAGGGTGCTGATCACTTTGTGGCGGTGATTTAATCCTGGAGGAGACGGGGATAGCGCAAAAGGGATGAAACTTGCGCAGAGTTTTTGGATGATTTCAGAGTTGTAGAAGCATTTAATTGTAAACTGATGTATTCTACTATTTGCGCACCTTATAATAGAAGCTACACATTTTGATAATCACCCGAGATTTTTTCTCCGATCAAAATCGATCGAACACTATTTCCCCCGAAAATGGCCTCGTCGAACGATTCTACCGAGACACAGAAACACGAAGACCAGCCAATTTCTTGAGCGACGCGAGGCAAGGGCCCGTTGTGAGCAGGGGCGAAAGACGGTTAGGCAAATTTTCAATGAAGTTTTTTTCTCCCGTCCACCCCTCTTGAAACGCGGGGTGAACGAGCAGGCTGGACCGACGGGGCGAGGAAGGAAAAAAAGATTCGAACGTTGCTGGACGCTGGGCAGGGCCCGGGACGCGCACAAAGGGGTCCGAAATCGAAGCTCGAGGGGTGGAAAATAAGGAGACGCCCGGGGGGAGGGGGAAGGGCGCGTACAAAAAAAAAAGAAAACGACAACGTACCATGTGGCGCGTGGAAGGAAGCTGCGTGATTTTTTTCTGCTCGATCCGGGTAAAGGTGAACGAGAACGAGGGGAAAAAACGAAGGGGGACCCCGGAAGGGGGAAGAGGTCCCCAGGATTTCCGAATTTCCGAAAAAAATCCATAAATCTCCGCGGTTGGGAAAAAAAGCGCAGGCTGCGCGCGTGCCCCTCGATCCGTTTGCACGCGTCTCCCCGGCGCGTTTTTCTGCGAGAAAATTTCCTCGTTAGCTGGGAGGGGGGATTGTGCACGCGACCGCGAGACAAAAGGGGTGGCGTGTGCCACCGGGGCGAAAAAACGCGGCGGAAATTCCATGAAAACCACTTGCACGCGGATAAAATTCCTTTGGAACCGCGCTCTCCCCTACATTTTCAAAGGGGGGGTGAAACGATCGTTTTAGTTTCCTGGCTATAAATTAATTTACACGTGCGGTTCGTGGATAATTCATTCCTCACAAGCGTACCTCCATTTCGATTCTCCGAATTCTCTGAAACCTGCACCTTGCGATTCAAATATGTTTCAATTTCGTAGCACGAGCATCCCCAAACGTTCATCGGGCAAAGTGTCTTCCAAAGTTATTGCGTTTCCAAGCGCAGGAACGAATCTCCTCCCACAGCGCGATGCATCGAGGAGGGCGCGGGCACAGGACGTGAAGGAGCAACTCGTATTACATTACATCACCGGGAAATGATTGGACAGGGCGAGGGCAATCAAGGGCCGAGCGTGGAAAGACCCCGAAACGGTTCCCACAGACGTTCTCCTCCAAGCGTCGTTCGTGTTTGATAAGGGCCTACTGGACTTTTTTGTGAAACAAAATCTGACCAGATGTCGGCGAGGCCCCGTCGAGGAGGCAGGTAAAAAAATACCTTTGGGAGCGAGGGTCCCTTCCCCATGCGCCGCTGATTCGTGTGGGAGGCTGGCCCCGCTCGTCATTAGCCCACTAAATCAATCCTGCGCGGGGCCACGGCATCAATTTTATAGAGAAGTCCCTCCTGGGCCCACTGGCCAAAGGGTTGCAACTGGAACACCAGGTATCCCGGCTGCCGCGAGTCGCTCGAGTGGCTCGGAACAAGCCACGAATCGTGTTCGGCTTGTAATTTTAACGGGGACTCGATTCCTGCTTTCGATCGTCCATGTCAGGCGATTCCCTTCTGATAATTCCGGTCCGAACTGGGATTTATGAACTTCCAGGGTGGCGGCCGGTCGAGGTTACTTCGTTATCGATGGGAGAACCGAAACCAACGAACGCTAGAGAAGCCTGTCCGGTGTATTTTCGTTTTTACTAGAAGCTTTGGATCGCAGATATCAAGTGTCCCGTTTTAGAAAGGCTGATGGAGTCGACGCAATCGACACCCGCCGATTGCTATTTTCGCCGGGCGCACGCCGACGATCTGGTCAATCTTAATGACCCCATTCGACCGACTAAAAGTGTGCAAAACCCCGATGATATCTATGATAGCCGCTCGATGTGGCCGTAATCAGACTATAATTAAAAGCGACTATAAAACTAAGAACCACGGGCGAGGTTAAAGTTACTCCCATCGATACCGCGCAACTTCCCACGGCCACGAGCTCCTCACACCGAGCTTCTCTCGGAGCTTTCCTGCAAGGGAGGCAGCGACTCGAGCGACGCTGAAATTACAGGCACGCCGAGGGAAAAAAGCAGGGAGAGGCGAATGAAAAACTGCGGGGGAAGAGATCCGAGGGCTGTAACTTCTCGGGGAGGAAAGGAGGAATTCAACTTCAACTTGATGCCTCTGCGAACATCTTCGGGGGAAGTTTAATTAAAGTCGCGCCCAAGGAAGGTGAAGGTAAAGAGCTAAGCCCCCGAGGGTGTCCAGTGGAGGATAGGGTCGGAGGACTGGATCTCGATTCACTTTTCGCAGCTGTTTACAACGCTTGCAGCTCCAAAGCTCAAGTTCTTGGGAAACAGGCTTATGGGAGCCTAACGAAGCGCGCTGGAAGTCAAAAGAATCTGATCCATCGAACACTCGAGCGAAACTTTGGAAGCTCTTCGGATCCGAAGAAACTCGAGACAGACGAGCCGAGTCCGTAGAGAGCTCGCGTCGCAGCGAATCGACCGGGCATCGGTGCCGCGAAGGAGGCGAAGAGGAGGCGCGGAGACGTGGATGCCAGCGCGGCGAACAGGAGAAGAGAAGCCGGAACAAGAGACAATGGGGCGAGAGCACGATGCATGTTGAACATGTAGGAAGACATCGTTGCTCCTTCCAGACGCAGGGACAGGTGGCAGACTGGGCCCCGTGGCCCAGAAAGAGAGGGGATCCGGTTCCCCTTCGATCGAACGAGGAGGGTACCAGGCCGAGAGGGCATGGGAACCTGACTTTCGGGGGCAGCATCCCTAGGAAGTGAGCAAGGGGCCCCTCTCCCCGCTTACCCCCGGCGGCCCCGGTGTCCCCCCTCTGGCCAAGGTGGCGGAGAGGGGGGGCGCAGGGAGGGGAAGAAGAGAGAAAATGAGAAATAGAGGGGCCCCTGGCCCGATAGAAATGAGGGCCGACCGTGCACTTAAACACACATCAGTCGGTTTCGAGGCTCCTCCGTCCCGGAGGATCACGAAGGCGGCTCATCAGGCCGATAGGAGCGTAAATAAGCGGCGGGCCGCGCGTTACGCTCCGACTCTTTCCGCTCCGTACCTCTCGGGCGCTGATCTCTTGGACGGTCAGACAACTGGGGCGCGTTTTGAATACAGGCGACCCTGTTTCTCCGATAACTGCTGATAAGTCCTGGGTTGTTGGTGGTCGGTGAGAGGAAACGCGCGGGTGATGGGCAATGTGGGATTCGGACTCATTTGTGCGAAAGATGGCGATTAAACATTGAATTTGGTAAATTTCTGGAAGTGGGGCTACAAAAGGATTTTAGAACTTGGGCACGCATGGGCATAATAAAGGATAGAAAGAAATGAGAAAGTTTAGTCCTTGTGATGTATCTATTAAGATTCCTTTATATGTTTGTTTCCTCCTCGATTCTGTCGCTGGACATGCCAGGACCTCCTCACGTATATGTCTGCTTCCTATACGCCAGTGGACTTTGAGAGGCGCTCGCGCTAAAATTCGCCAGTCCTTAATGAAGCTCCTTTCCGCGGCTCGGGACGACGCTGCGGAATTAATTAGGGGAGCCAGTCTGGCCCATTTAAGTTTACGACCGCGGGTTTACGTTAATTATTACCGAGAACTAGTTGTAATTAGTCTTTCGCGAATACAAAATATCGGTTGCGTCAGGAGCAGCGGGGCAGAGAGGTTACGAGGATCGTAAAAGTTTTTAACGCCGGCGAGAAGATCCGTCGAATGCCACGAGACACCTCTCGATCGAGAATGCACGCTCGAGATTTACAACAGCGATATCTAAAAATCGAAAGATCTGCGAAGAATCGAAAGGGAACAGCAGGTTTCTTGAGAAAGGGCTACCTCGCAACAAACACCCGCTATTTCCATCGCGATTGTCCCCGAATCCTCGGGCAGGAAACAAATAACCAAAGATCCACAATCTGGACCCGATAGAAATCGACCCTAGCGTTCGATCTCCCCTTTCCTTCGATAGAGTGAGAGGCAAAAAAAGGATCCTCAAAAAATGACGATACGCTATCGAAACGCTCGAAGGGCCCGCGAGAGGCTCCCAGGACCACCGGTCCAAGCTATCGGAAATCGATTCCAGTAAAAGATTACGAGATCAACCGTTGGATGTTTCCTGCTCGTGGACGTTAAGCCTTCCACGCTGGACGGGGCGAGGGGCCCCGCGGACGTGCAAGGCAACCACGGCGGGGCGATAAAGTACGGCGGATAATTAATTTTATAGCTACTCAATTTCCGAGGGAATCGGCTACCGGGGCCCGCGGGCCCCGTTTTCGTTAGTCGCGCCAACAAAAAAGCAGATAAAGGCCTCCGCGTGCGGCTAGGAGCGAGAGAGCCTGCGAGCGGGCCTGCAGGGAGAGCGAAGTGAAAGAGACAGGAGAGGATGAAGGATGAAGATGAAGAGAGGCGACCCGGCAGGGAGCTTGAAAATAGAGGATATTCCCAGAGTGATTTTTCAGATTTCTTCAAATTTAAAGCGAGGAGAGTGTGTTGTGAACATTGAAAAGATAGAATAAGGCTAGACAAATAATGGAGTAAATTGAAGCTGGGTGAAGGAAGGAGAAGAGAAGGTGGAGAGCTGAGAGGGGAGAGAATATTCAGTCCATGATGAGGCCCAGCCACAGATTTACGATCGCCAGCCTCTACGAGCACCACTTCTTATTTATTCCCTTTCTCCATCCTGCTCCCTCCCTCTTTCCCTCCCCCCCTGCCCCGTTTATGTGGCTACCGAACCTGCAGCCGTTTCTTCCTTCTTTTCTTCTCTTTGCCACTTGTTCACCCGGTACATTAAGGCCCTGAATCCACGCCGCGATCCAGGCCCATGCCAGGGCTGCCACGCGACTCGAGATTTCTAGAGATCCCAACCTACGAAACACTTTCTTCAACGCCCGAAACTGTACTCCAACTCTCGACTCAGAGGAACTACTTTCTGGACGTGTCGGACCCAAAATAGATTCGTACACCTAAATGGAAGCTTGACAAACTACTCGTAAACTTAACTACCGCAATTCTTCTGAGCCCCAAAATCACAGCCATCCTCCCTCCACCCCTAATTTCCCCAAAAAAACTTCCAGACACGCGACGCAGAGAAAAACCCGGAGAAGAAGTTTGACACGCGACAGACTTTTTCCGAGCGGAAGCAGCGCGGCAAGAAAAACCGCGCAGGAAAAGTGTCCAAGAATAAAGCAGTCCGTAAAAAAAACCCACAGAAGGGGAACGGACCAATGAAATACTGCTAGGGTGAAGCTCCTTAAAAAAGTCCACCATCTCCATTCGCGTCCCCGTCTAAATCAGCGTTAGAAGCCCGCCGGCAGCGGTGTTTCATTAATTAGCCAGAGAGGGGCCGGGGCAGAGAATCGGGCCCGGGGAGCAGGCTGACCGCCACCAAAATTGCCAATATTCCACTCGGTGGTTGCAGCGCGATCCAGGAAGCAGAGGGGGCAAAAATCGATGGGAAAAAATCGTCCGTCAGAGCACGGGGGGATGGAGACAGGGGGCGAGGGGCGAGGCGAGCGTGGACCGTGAGTGCAACTTTCGTCACAGATCGCGGCCGATGAAACGACGAAACGCAGAAGCGAACAGGTGAAAGGGAGGGGCGGGGGGGGGGGGGGTGGGGGGGGGGGTAGAGAAAAAGATAGGGGTGAAGAAGAAAAAAACAGGTGAATCGAGTCAACTAGTTACGGTCGACCGGGCAATACGTGTAGCCCGTTCGAGAAATAGGTTCTAACGAGGGAAAGAGAGAGAGAGAGAGAGAGAGAGAGAAAGAGGGAGAGCGAGGGAGAGAGGCTGACGACCAGAGAAGGAGGAGCAGCACTTTAATCGTCTTTCCAGGCGTCACGTGATCATCCGGCCATAGGTAATTGCAAGTAAATTCGAATTGTCACGCATTATCACGGTAGCCTGGAGACGTCTGAACCGAGGAGATCCGCAGTGGTTCTCAAGCAGGGTGTTGCTCGTCGAGGGGCGCGCCCTCCTACGGGGGATGACACTTGACGTCTTAAAATAGGCCCCGGGGGGACGACGCAGGAAGTCGGTTTTTGTTTTGCCCCGGGATTTATCGGGATATAGCCCGCGTGGGAATGGGCTGGCGTGTCTAAAACGGAATTCCGTCTGGCGGATTTGCCGTGACATATAGGTCGGTAAGTGGAGTAAGTGCGCTTCTTCGAGAGGGGGCGAGGATGTAGGTATCGAGGTTTCGGGGGGGTCCTGCGAGCACCGCTTGCGGTCGGCCATGTACGCCGGTTTCATCGAGGCTGAAAAGCGGCTCGTTTCGAGATGGGCGTATATACGTTGCTCGCCGGAGATTCAGATTAACATTCTAATGGAAGAAAGTGGGATGGCGGAAATTGGTGTTACAGGAGAAGCAAGCCATGTATATACATTGCACGGACTACAAGCTTCTGGATCTGCTCCAAAGTCCTAAATCCAAGCAGCGGAGGCACACCGACGTGTTACCCTGTTTTTTTAAAACAAATCTGCGCGCTAATAGATCTCGAAATGGTAAACTACCTCGGAGTGAAAATTACCTACTCCATCTTCGATTAGTGGCCAGTGCCACCCATCGGTGCCAAAGAAGGACACGTGTTTCCTGCGCGAGTGAACAAGGGACTCAAGGTCTGTTTCATCGGGGCGGCGTGGCGTCTCCTCGCGGTGGAAAATCAAGGTTCGATCGTGCAATCTCGAGCGCTAGATCGGCCCTTTCCGCTCGGCGGCCGAGTCCCAGCCGCGGCGAGTGCGTTCACACCGAATCGAGAAAGCTATCGTGCGCCTGGATCCCTGGGCCCATTCACGGCAGAGAAAGAAGCTCCTTTCTGGCAAGACGTGCCACGGGCGGACAAGACGAGCGGACGGACGGTTACATAACTCCGCGAGGGAAGGGGACGTAGGATGGGGTGGGCCCATTGTGCCCCGCGCCACGTACATAAGAGGCGTACAGGGGCCAGCAGCTCGGACTTAGAAATTTAGTACATAGAGGTAAATGGGGTATCATGTTCAGTCTAAGGCTTAAGGACTTTTGTTTGGCGTGGGAGGCTCGCTGCTGCACTGCCCGCTGGGCCCCACCTGACCCATTCATTCGGACGGAGCTTTTCATTTTCGTTCGATTTCGTTTTTCGTCCAGGGCCAACGGCGCCCGGGACTCGTTTGATCGAATTTTGCGCTGGAGATCGTGATGGACGCGTCTTCTTACCTATTTCTATGGGTGTAAGGTACAGGGGTGGCAAGGCAGAGGGGATGCACAGACAGAATTTTGGAATAACGTAGAATATTACGAGTGTCCCAGAATTTTAACGTACCTGTATAGTTCTAGATTCTAAATTCTAAAAATACGCCCCAGTTGTAGAGGAGCAATTATTACAAATTTGAAGGGAATCGGTATGATTTAAAGTTTCCCAGAAGGAGGAAGTGAAGAAGCTCGGAAATGGTCACGCGACGGGGAAACGGTCGGTGTGACAATGGAAGCCCAGAAGGATTGTCTGGAGGTGATTTTCGTGGGCCCAGGGACTCGATTAAAATTAGATCTAAGCCGATGTTTTTGAAACGGTCACGGGCCGAGTTTCGGGGCCTCCCTTCTTTTTCTGTTGATGCTCCAGCGGCCACTTTCTTCTCTCTCTCTGGCCCTCTGTTCAGGGGAGAGGGCGCGAAGGGGGATAAAAAAGAATCGAGTGGAAAAAATGACGGGCCTCTCGCTACCGTGGTGCGTGATCAGGTGAGGCCCTCCCCCCTCTCTGATGTACCCCTCACACGTCCCAGGGGAATCTGTAATTCCTTTGTGTGGCCGCATCATCAATTGGCAATACTCACTTCTTTCCAACTGGCGTGAAATTGTTAGCTCCGATCTCTGGCGAATAATTGCCATTATTGGTGACGTTTCTTGGAGGCTGACCTTCTGTCCACGTATTCCTGCCTGCCATTCGGAGAATTGTCAAAGGCTCTGCACTGATCGCAAAAAGGGGCGCAAAAGTTGCAAGAAGTGAATTATCTTGCAACCACTATCCCTTCGATAGTGGCAGAGAAATAAAGGACACACTGGTATTACAGCCGAGCGAGAGCCTATCAACAAAAGCAGCAGCACTCCGAGGGGACGTGTAATTTGAAAAATCCTGCCAGCCCAGAAGATATCTCATTCTCCGCAGGTGTATCTCCCGATAGAGAGGATCCTCGCAAAAGGAAGCCGTGGGGAGATCGCCGCGATACGTCCCACTAATCTCCATCCCGTATTCCAATCGAAATTATCGAAAGCCGAAGGAGCGCCGCCACCGAGAAAGAAAACTCGCTCGATATCTTAACGTCGAGGGGGGGCTCTAATCGACTCGCCTGTCACTTCGCAACACTGTGATCTCTTTGGCGCGGTTCCCCCCGTCGCCGTTGTCCTTCCAGCGGCAGCGCGCACAGACACGGCACCGGCGAGCAACAGCGGCGAGCAAGAAGAAGACGAAGAAACGAGGAGAGAAGGAGGAAAAAGAAAGGGTAAAAAAGTGGCTGGCTGGTGAATGAAGCTATGCACCTCCGTGGCCGGGGGCTAGTGTACCGTGACGAGCACAGCATCCTGCCTCATCCTCCTTTTCCATCCTCCCGACCACGTTCTCTTCCCTCCGATCGTTTCCTCTCCGTTCGACGATCCCTCGAATCGTTCCTGGCCGCTGGCCGAGCCTCCTCTGCCTCTTATGACGTCCCCCCTAGTGTCGCCGTTCCTCTCGCTTTCGTCCCCCTGTTTCCTCGCTTTTCTCATCGATCGGAAAGCTTCGCGCTCCCTCCGTCGCCCGATACTTCTTCCTCGGTGTCTTCTTTACTCCCCGATACTTTAATTTCGAAAGCACGCTCAGACTTCCCGGGGATGTAAAAGTCCCCGCTGTCACATCGCGACTGTACGTCACCAAGTTTATTCTTCCTTTAAATTTTCCTGCACTTGGTATCAACCATTCCACCCATTCACTTTCCCCCGTTGCATCCTTCATCGTTCCCCGCCGCTTCTCTCATTCATCGACCTCTTCGATTCATGTTCCACGGAGTCAGCCTTGACGCCAGCGTCCCTTCGTCCCCCGGCCTTTTCCGTTTCCATCCGCTTTTTGCCCCCCCATTTTTCGATCAACTTCTTCCTTCTGCTCCTTTTCCCCAGCGGTTCGTGGCATCATCATCGTGGCTCGATCGACCGGCCCCGATCGAGACGGCGAAACCGCGCCCCGCCGGAAAACCGCAGCGCGGATCTAGTTAACCGCGCCGCGGAAATTATTCGCGGAATAATATCGATCGTGTTCGCCGCCCTCTTCGGCGAATCGCCCGGGCGAGTGTGCTTCCGCGAGGACGAGGGCTCGTTTTGTTTCTGCCACTTCCGGGATACCGATATCTTTCGTCCCGTGTCTATGGGGATGGATCGACTTTGATGGTGAGTGGCTTTATTTCATCCGAGTGTCGCGACGATTGCTGGTAAAATAGCGGGGAAATAATAGTCGCGACGTGTCGATGGTTATTACAGTGGTTACCGTGAAGTGTGAAGTTTGCTGGAGATAGTGAGATGGATAGCGGAGAAGGCAGGCTTTATAGTGCCGCAGGAGATAGGTGTTATTACATATTAGCTCCGATTGATGGCTTTCTAATAAGTTGACAGTTTCAATCATAATTCCCGAGTTGTGTTTATAATGCGTTCCTCGTTTTTTGCGAAAAGGACGAAGAACCTGTATTATCGAAGCAGCGCTTCGAGGCTTGTACTTGAAGAAGCTTGAATTAAAAACTTTCTTCTTTCCGAAGCAGTCCAGCCTCGTTAATCCTATTCTTGGAACGTTTAATTCGACGGGTAATCAGCGTCGATGCCTCCGGTAAATATTCTAATCCTTCTAGTAGCCAACCTTTCACAAGCTGGAATCCTTAGTGCCATTTCTTTCGACATAAATAAGCGGCCTTTTCGTAACCGGCATGGACAAAAAAATTCAGAAAATCGCTATTACAGCGCGCATGATCCCGATAGCTCCTCTAGATAAGGTGTGTCCGCCACCGTTACATCATTATAAAATATTACCGAAATAATCGCGTGTGCCGCGCGCAACGAGCCCTCGAACGGTCCGATCCCGTTCGTTTCGAAAGCAGCAAGCAAATGAATCACTCGCAATTAGCAATAACAGTCAACGAAACCTCGGTCAACCTCCAGCCACCGGCATCAGAATTTCGCCACCCCGGTTTCGCCATTAAAATACATAATCCGGCCAACAATTACCGATTGCCTCGAGCAACGCCCGAATAAAACTCGCGCTGACGTTCCTCGAACACCTTCGTCGCCCCAGAATCAACAGATTCCATGGATTTCCTTCCAGAATTTTGCTTTTCACTCTCGACACGGCCAGCAAACAATGGGCGACGCCACCGCAGGGATTCGCAATGAATATTACCGCGCCACTCCCGTCCGTCTCCATAAACTCGAAATTTACGATTGCCCGTGGCTTAATTACAATAAGAATCAACATCGTCCGGCTGTAAAATAATACGTAACGAACGCCGCCCGATGCACCGCTGCCGCCGCGCCGCGCCGTTCCCCGTCACGCTAATTATTAACTATCCGCTGGAGGAATCCGCGGCAGCGGCCTTCTTCCTCCGTCTAGTCCTTTTTTCCCCCGGTTGCTCGCGATTTTCCTTTTTCCTGGCCGCCCGTGGAAACTGCTCGGCGATCGGTCGCCATCGTGACGCGCGTCGCTTCTCGGAATTCTGTCCGACGAGAGGACGTGCACTTTGTTCGGCCTGAAGTCGAGTATGTAACGCGCAAGTGGCAAGAGTCCGACGCACCGGAGGAACGAGTGGAACCGGAGGAGCGCTTTGAAAGTTCCCTTCGATTTTCTCCGACAGCTTTGAAAACAGTTGAACAGACGTGGAAGGTGGAGCGGCGAGTGATGGTGGACGGATCGTTACACATTCACGTAACTGGCGGCGACGGCGGGGCTTGCGAGGATCCTGCGTACCCGTCCTCTCCTTTCGATACCCTTAATTCGATACCAGTCACGGACCGATCGTCGACGTGGCCGGCGTCGATAATTGAGGAAGCGGCGGCGAGATTAGCGAGAAGAAGGGGCAGAGAAGAGACGGTGGTAGCGGCAGCTGCTTCGTTATTATGATTTTCTTCATTAAACGCCGATCAAGGCAACGCTTTAATGGCTTTCTGGGCCTTATCAGCCGCGCTGCTCCCCGTCTATCTCTCTCCCTTGCCCGCGTGCGAGCGTCCCATGCGACCCGGTTATTCGTCAGTCGCTTATTTCAATATTACAGTGTAATAAAATAGCGAGCCGGACTCGTCCAGGATTAAATCGACGAAAATTACAGATCGCCGCTCACCGTCGGCCTGCTGCCAGGGAGGAAAGAGAAACAAGCAGCCCGGCAAATTACATAGATCTCGGGCAACGGTACACGTGTACACCAAGCGAATCTTTCATCGACGGGTGGATAGAGAGAAGTAAAGAATGTGAAGAAAGTGAAGAAAACGAAGGAAGAACGGAGTCGCTGGGAATTCACGCGGGATCATTATCGAGGGGGTGCAACCACCCTCTGGGAAGGTGGCAGCGGCTCGAGAGTGGCGGGCGCCTCGCGAAATTCGAAGTCGATGGTTTCGGTGACGTTTGCGATTTTTCTTCGTCTCCAGTCTTTTGGAAGGGAAAGTGATTTGGTTGGTTTCTCGGACTCCTTAATATCTCCTAGGCCCGATTACATATCAACTTACAAAAGTTACCAACACAGATGCCTAAAAACCAACATATATAAATGTTCGTTAAGCAAAGGTTACTTTACAGAAATTACTTAAAAAAAAACAGGTATAAAAGTAATTCCTTTAAATTATTCAACCCTAGCTGGGTGCGTGGGTATTTTGCTAGTTTTTAATATGATTGCAACTGCCTTAAATCTTCATCCAGTAAGAAGCTTAATAGAACTCACTTGATAAGGCAATTCAATGAATGACAAGCGAGGCTTTTGTGATTGGTATAGCCTCTGTTACGACTTTCTCAGCTTTTTGTTGCATGGTCCAGCGAGTGGAACACAGCGATAGCAGCCGGAAAGAAGCGGTGATCGCCACTAGATTCGTTCCTGGGACTGCTATCGAACTAATAACGCGTGCAAAACGCTTCTAACCGCGTTACGACGCCGAGCGAAATGCGTCCGCGCTTCTATCGGCGCTCTATCTCACGGGCAGGCCGACATATACGCGGTTAATAACAGGCAATAATTGCTGTTTTTCAACGGAAACGGGCAAGGTATATGTGTCAGATCAGCCGCGATGCGTTTCACTGGCCTCCGCTCTATGATAATCCGTCCTATTCTATAACCGTTCGTTGAATATCATTAAATTTTAACGATCCGTCTTATGGCGCGCCGCGCGTCGTATGTCCTTCGATCGCGGATTCCACGTCTCTCTCTCTCTCTCCATTTTCTTCACCTGATTTCCCTTCCTCGAGCATTTCGTCGCGATCCGTCAGCTGTTCTCTGCACCGCGTTCTTTGCCCCCTTCCGTCAGTGTGTGCGAATTTTCTTACAATTAGATGGCTGCTTAGATTTTTACCTGCCTACTTCCTCCGGTCGATTCTTTATCTTTACCTACCTTTCGATAAAGTTTCTAAACTTTGTCGTGGAATAGTAAAGAGTATTTATAGAATAGTTATATAGGCAGGTATTATATAGAATAGGCAGCCTAATAAAAATGCACGGAAGGGCCATTGTGACGTGCGGTAATCCAAGTAGTCGCCACTGTCATTTAGTCATAACAGAAAAAAAAAGCAAAGAGAAAGTACAAGGTCCACGGCTTACGCGCTCCTTCTAGGCAGTTAGAGGATTAGAGGACTTTTTTAAATCTGCAAACAGCCCTGGAAAAAGGGTTAGAGAGTCGTTGCTCGGGAAGGATGTACCCGTGAAATCCTGTCGTAAACGCGTTGGAAAACATTGCTGACAGCTCAATTCTCGAAATCGCCTCTTAACCCTTCCGTTACCTGCGGCAGGCCACTGACGCGTCGAAAAGGCAGGGAAAGAAGTCTTCGAGTTTCTTAAAGAGAGGGAAGGGAATAAATCTACTCCTGTGTGTTTAAAATAAATTTCCAAGTAGAAGAAACCATCCAAAATCCAAAGGAAGAAAAACCCTTTCTGCTGTGCTTCTTCGTATTTCGTCATTAATTATCCTTTTTTTTTAAGGCATCTTTTGATTAACACAAATTTTCATCCCTTTTAGGGGGATGATCCGTTAATAGGACTAATTGCAAACTCCAACTAGTCAGGCTCTCGCGCGGAAGGAACGATTAGGCGGGGAAAAAAGCGCTAATCCCAGCCCTTCGGCGCTGTAATCCCCGACTCTGCCCACGGATTACGAGATGTAAACGGCAAGTCCTCGTCGTAAACGAGCGGCGCGGCTCGATTTCGAAAAAACACGCCTCACCGTTCGAGGCAACCCTTTCCTCTACCTGCGCCCCAGCGTCGGAGACGTCGATTTTCCAAAGGGAAAAAGAAAGAGCAACGGAGAGACGTAGACGGTTGAAATAGAAATAAAATCGATACGGAGCCGTGTGAGGTACGTACAGGAAACGGGGAGAAATGATTTTCTTTTCTTGTTAAAGAGGAAGATCCAGGAACTGGGGGGGAGGCGGGTGGAATACATTTTTCAGACTCCCGTGGAAAAGGATTTCAGGGAATTTATGGGAGGGGGAATGCGATTTTACGCGAATTCGAGGGGGGATTTGTAACTACCGTTGCCTGGAGGTGCTGCGTGGGTATCTATTTTTAAAAGGGTACAATTGTAACGATTTGAAACGGAATTATATCGAAGATGGAAGGTTCGCGAAAGGGTGAGCGTTTGAGTAGAGTGTTAGAGACGAATGGAGACCAGAAGGGAAATTAGAAATGTAGAAAGCCAGAACACCCTTGCGCCCCTCTCCCTTCGCAGTTACTTTTCTATGGCGTATTACAGCCAGTAGCGGGGGAAAGTGGTTGCCAGCTGAATGGCCGGTGTTTTACAACAGTGGCGAGAGCCGAATAACCCTCGTGGCTTTGTTGAATCGCGGGCTGCCGTACCTGCGGTGAAAATCAACCACTACTGTGCGCGGCGAGCCTCAGCCTGGGCCCAACGAGACCCGTGAAAGGGTTAAACAACTATAAAACGGCCCATTATCGGCTCGAGGGCCTTAAAAAAATGTCCAGTTACGCTTCCGATGTAATTGCACCCCTGCCAGCCGAGCTGATTCCTTCTTTTTACGGATTTGCGTGACCACTGCCTCGTCTTCAGCCCCCGTCGGCTGGCATTGGGTAACTGTTCCTTGCTCCGTGTTGATTTTTGCCGGGTAAACCAGTCGAGTCGCAGGTAAGACACTTTCAGGGGCGGCTCTATTTGTTGCGGGGTCGTTAGCTCGAATTAGCATCGGGGAGAATTGATTTCACAGCGGGACGTTGAAGAATCCTTAAAGCTTCGTTCTCATTAGTCAAGTTACTTGAATTTAAGGGATAAGGGATTGCAGTGGAGGTTTCAGAAATTGGAAGCTTCGTGTGTTAGATGATAGAATTTGGATGAAAATTCGTGGAAGCAGATTTTGCGATGAAAAAGATTGATAGACGACATGTTCGATATTCTTCACTTGGGACTTTGAAATACCTTAATTATAATATCAACTTTAAACGCCTGCTATTTCCTATCTAAGCTTCAAAATCTCAAAGAACGAGGGACTCTATGCTTGAATCTTCTACGAAATAAAGAAACTCGCTGCGTTTTCTCTTAAGATTGCCTTTCTAACAGGTTCATATCGGGGAAGTAGAATTTTAGTCTCCGACTTCTTAGTAGCGTCTTTCTAGCAACGATGATGCTACTATCTGCATGCATAAATGTTCGATGAATCGATTACTCACCTGCGGGCACATCTTGCACTGGTACTTCCTCGGTGGATGAGAGTGTGGTCCACCCAGGTGGGGGTTCAGGTGCGACGGATGAGACGGTTTCACGGTCAAAGGCTGGGGAACCACCAGCAAACTCGCTGGGGGGCTTCCGCTGCTGGATCCCCCGGCGCCTCGGTATTGATCGTCCCCTGGAATCGTCGATCATGTTAGCCGAATCTCGATGGAACCTTCGTCTTGGTCAACCGATTAATTCCCATCGCGTACACGCGACAGATTTAATCTGGCTTGTGATAAACGGTGGCGGATGAGCAGACGCCAAACAGATCAGCTTTATGCGATCTAGGCGCGAGATCTATGGCTTGAACTCGCGGCAAATGGTCGTGGATTAGTATCCATGCGGTTGAGTGGCTGTTGTATTTGAAATTTTGAGGGGAAAGTGTCGCCCGAAGGATAATTATTGATAAGTGATACCTACTTCATATCGAGCGAAGCTTGATAGTTACTTATTGGAGACAGAAAATCAAGGGAACTTTCGTAACTATCATTGTTACAATAGATACTTTATCTTTCTGGCTGGTTGGATTAGAAAGTGGCTATCATTGAAACGAAAAAAGAGTGATATCCCAGTGCCACTCGCTGAGACAATTAGCAGTAGGATAATACGTCAATTAAGAGATATCGAAATCGTTGGGGAAAAAATGAGAAAAAATTGTGCAGGAAGAAAGGAAAAAACTACTGTAAGTGGATCAAATGTGACTAACGGTGACTAACAACGGAGAAAGATTGCAAAAGTCGACGGAATTCTGCCGGCCTTTATCGCGACAAGTGATCTCGAATAAAAGGGTAATAATTAATGGACATTATACGATGCCACGAAAATGAATATTATCGAGAAAAAATATCTCCGCGATATCCCCAGCTTTTTACTCCCGTTAAGGAGCGAGCATTTCACTTTCGTCCATCGCGATAAAGAATCCGCGATGAAAGATACAATAATTCATGAGCGGGACGTGTCGTAAAACTGCGGGGAGAAAAAATACGTACGAATGTTTTTTTGCGGGGATAGGTAGGTGCTCGGCGATTGGAATCGGAGTTTCGATCGTTAGTAATGCTTTCAAGTAAATTGAGGCTCGATCCTCGCGCGGCCAAGAAAATGGAAAGACAAAGGCGAGGAGCCAATCACCGAGCACTCAAATCTGGTATCTGCTCGTGCAGCGGTGTCTACCAACGAGAGGAATCATCCGTGGCATATAAATTTAGCTATTGCCATCAGTTTTCACCCACGGCCGTTCCCAAAAGAAGCAGCTTCGCCGAACATCCGGCGAAATTCCGCCAGGGGAATCAGCGTGATTCCGCGTCGATCACGACGTCCGTCGCGACGGTAATTAATGGAAGGCGAGCCCAGACAGAGAGGTTGGCAGAGGGATATGACGGATTGCAGGAGCGCGAGCAAACACGCAGAGAAAGAGGCACGCGGGCCCGATTGACGCAACAGCGCGCAGGGGGCAAGGATCCTGGCAGGTTGCAAGGACGAGCGGTCCTGCGTGTTACGAGCCGAGTGGAAGTGTCATTAAGAAGGCGAGTTCTCGATATCGAGATCGACACACGCGTGCACCAGGCCTGCAGGTGCATCCGCTCTCTGTGTGCGTGAATGCGTGTCCCGGGCGCGGTTAACGCGATCGATCTCGTTATCTTGTCCCAAGATTCCAGAGGATATTCCAGCGCCACGTTATCGAAAGGCATCGAAATTTCGTCGAAAATATTCGCGCCCACTTGGCAACCAAGTCGCACATAATAATTAATCTCGAATGTTTTAGGGCGTCGAACGTTTTATTGGAAGACAGACCTGCGATCGTGGAGAATGGTAGAGACCGATCCCGAGGATCGTTCCAGGCCCAGAAGTCGCGATTACGCCAAGCAGATTCGCGATCGAGCGAAACGACGCAGAAAATCGTCGCGCCGGTGCGGTTTGCCGCGGTTGCGAGATATCGCGTGCAATGATTGCTTGCCGAAGGGGAACCTGCTCCCCCCCCTCGTTCCTCGACACGCCGTCCAGTTATCAGCCGGAGCGAGAAAGAGAGGACCGGGCCCCCCTGTGCACGAGATCGCGTATGCAAATGATAATGATCGGGTTCAAGCGCGCTGGAAAGATCAATTAGCTGCGCCGCGAGGAGAACGTTACGTGGTCGCGATTCTGCGGCCACGTTTCGACGAAAATAATCGCTGAGATCGATCTGTCGCGCTTGGAGGTTCGATCGGGGATCGAGGATCGCGGTAACAACGATTTGGAGTGAGTTGGCGGCGTTAAAATGGTAATTAAGGATGCAAGGGTGATGGACTTGCTGGATGCTTGGAGCAGGAGTGGAACGGGGAGATGGGGATTAATTAGTTAATGATATTCGCGCTGTAAAAGTGAATTCAGATGTTGTTGCTGGAGGAGTTAGGAAGTTAGATGCCTCGATTTTCGAATGGGGGAATGAAGAGAGGTGAGGTTTGAAGATTCATGGGTGACTGGATTTGAATCAATTAAATCCCAGATTACTAATTAAGAGAGTTAGATATTATATGAATGAGTGCCAAAGAGAACTGGGGACGAACGAAACAATAAATGGCGCACGAAAGTACCAAACGAATATCCGCGGTCAGATTTGGAAACACGGAATCACGGTTTTCTATTCAGGGGTTAAAGTGTCGCGATTGCATGTGCGAGTCGACCAATTACACGGACGTAATGTCAGCCAGCGCGATGGTAATGGATCTGGGATAAATAAAAGAAGGGGGGACGGTACGGCGAAACGTGATTTGCAAAAATTTCGCGCCGCTTTAACACGATGACGTGGGACAAGGCGAGATCAATTAGCGTTGCTATCAACTGTCGTTCGTTGTTATTCGTCAGTCCAGTCTGTTTTGTCGGCATTTACCGCGGGGAATTCGATGAGTCCTCCATCGTCCCTTTTCGTGGCACGAAGGTGCAGCACGTCGATAAATTTATTTACGTAGAAATTCTTGTTAAATGTGAAGCAAGTCATTGAGAATTTTTCAGAAGCCGCTAGAAGTTCACGGGAAGTTTGTCCCGCAGGAATTATTTTCCAATGCCACTTGCGTTTTGAAGGGGACCTTTTAAATGCCACGTATTAAAACGTGAAGCTTGGAATCTCTACCAAAAAGAATCGCGATTCTTCTACCCGGAAAGTGAGGCATTACAGAGTTTATTTCAATTGCCCATCTCCTTGTAGCCTTTACGAAGGAAATACTTAAATATTTCAATTTTCTATCCATGGAATCTTCGCGGGTCTCCTTTCTTCAATTTGTCCCATTTCTTAGCTGCAAGGATGATGAAAAAGGAGAGTCCCAAGTGGACCAGCCTCGCGTTCGTCGGGCAGAGGCAAGAGCGCGCGAAATGGAAATAAAAGTGACTGCTAAGTTTAGAGGCAACGCAATCCGACCGAATAGGAACACGACAGATTATTTCTTTAGCAATTTTTTGCCAGCTCGTCTGGAGAACAATATTCTTCCTTTTTTCTCTGCGGTATCAATTCGATGCAGGATGCAAACCCGGCTCAGCCTGTTTACAAGCCGAAATTCGCCGATGATTAACATTCTTCTGATCGGGTACCAAGTTGTTTTTCAAAACATGCTAATCAACCACTATTCATTAAGCGTTTCGATATCCTTCGCCCATAATTCTGCATAATAATTAATTACGAACGCTCGCGATCTTTTGAAAATTTGATCCGCCAAAATGGCGGGGACAAATTCCCCAAATGTTGCTCTTTAGCGCCCACCGTCGCGAAATCGACTTTCCGCTCGACTGCTCGCGGAAACTCGACCGAATGGCTCGAGACGAGCGTCAATTCCATCGCGCGTTTTCATCTCGGCGAGATCATTAATGACATCGTGACGTCACGTGGCCCGTGGCGTTCTAGCGACGTGCAACTTTAATAGGAATTACACGCGAGACCGTTTTGGCGCCTCAGCGCGCGCGAAAACAGTGTCCTCTATTTGCTTTTCATCTTCTTCTGTTCATCTTCTGCCGGTCCTACACTTTGCGACAAGTTTCTTGGATCTTCCCTTTTGTCTTTTGGTTCCTTTTGCTTCTTCAGGTTCGATGGAGACGCTGGGTGTTTTCATTATCTTTTCTGTTTCCCCACTAGTGCTCGACTTCTTTGACTCTGTAGAATGTAGAGGAACCAAGCAGGGGGTCGCCAAGATCGCGGAGAACTTTGTCTTCGTATGCTTTTCTTCTCGCGACATTCCGGGAACTTTCTACGTCCCAATGATAAGGGGAGAAAGTCTGAGTTCTCCTCCGCGAATATGCATGATGCATATTATTTTAATACCGAGGCACAAGTACCATTCTTGGTTGCCAATTTTCAGATAACTGGCGATAAAGAATATGTGCTTAATGGTTGATATGAAATAGATTTTTTGGAGGCTTATTATTTCAGCAAGGTGGTTTTGATTGCCAAGAATTTCGAGAATAAGCCACTCATATTCTGTCACAGGTTTAAATTGAAAAGGGGACGGAAAATGGTGGGAGAGGAGTCTCGGCGATAGAGCGCCGAAAAATGTTTCATGAAACGGAAACTTTCGAGCGAACGGCGACCTCGAGCGGCGAGGAGACAATGCGAAAACACATAATTGCGGGAACGCGAGGTTACACCCACTGCGCGCGTAAGAAACGGAAAAAAGACTGAAAATTAAAGGGGAAATTGCGGGGCCATTAAGGAGAAGCTTCAAATGGCTTCGTAAAATGCTACAACGTAGATCCAATGGCTTCTACTATTTTTAATAATTTACAGAAACGACGAGAAGGTCCAAAGCGATGTCCAATTTGCAGTCCACTCGTTTTCAAACGATTTTAAGTGGATTCTGAATGGGAAGGAGGATGAAGGGGCTGTCTTTGAGATTGGCGACTGTTGGAATTTAAATAAGTAAGCAACATTGCGGAAAGGGAGCCCGTTTTGCGGAACTTAGGCCCGCGGGAAACGCGGCTAATGGTCGTGGGAGCGCAGCAATTGTCTCCATTGTGACACATGTTTATAATTGTTTACCAGCTGCGTCGAAACCAGCCAGAAACCAACGAGACCGCGCCTCTTTGGTGCAGCGATATCGGTGTATTCGCGCGGAGGCATAAAAAGTTGTCGTAAGAAGAGCAGACCGATCGATAGAGAAGAGTGATTATTATATTATTCATTAGAAGCACCACCGATTACATCTACAATGTCATGCTTCTTGGAAGCAACGATTATGACGCAGGGAAGATGATAACGAAATAAAAAAACTCCTAGCAATTGAAGACCTCGCAGTAAGAGGGGTGCATTTTTGATAGTTTTTGAGTTATAATAACAAATGAGTGATTTAATGCAAATTTTGAAACTGTTTTGTGCAATATTTTTGTTTTGGGCAGCGCCAGATTTACAAAATTCGCCAAAAATAGAACAAAAACTTATCAACTCAATACTTGCTACTTAAAATACAAAGCCCTGCAGCAATTGTTTATAATACCATATGTTAAACTACGACGTGTCTCAAGTTGAAGAATCCAAGAGCCCACGAATCAGAAGAAGAAAAGGGAAGAAAGAGATCCAAGGATATTTTTCGCCGAGAAAGGGAGCGAAATTTAAACGATAAAGTCTGTTTTAGTCGTTATCATTACGATTCTCGTTCCGGGGCCATTAAGGTCTCTGTCGTAACAGCGAGCGCGACACCGTGGCCTGTGCTCGTCTCCTCGGCTTTCATGAATATTCGATCGATCGTTGTCGAGAGTGATCCTGACGTCATCGAGTCGGAAGGATCAAGGATCTTGCCTCTATTGCGCGATCCACTGCGTGCATTTGTATCTCTAACAAGGGCTGAACTGATTTTCGGGACAAAGCTGCTCGTAGAAAACTTGAGAAGCTCGAAGAAAGTTGCAGTGAAGTGGAAAATTCTGAATGAAAAAGTTGCAGGATCTTCGGTCGAAGGATTTATAATAAATACGAGATAACAGAAATATAAAAAATAATAAATATCCTTTGCACTCTAGCTAGAAGCAATCGAATTACTATCGCAAGTCCTCAGTTCGACTTGGGGAATTAAGTAAGCGAGCCTCCGTCACGAGGATTTATGCAAACGGCTGCTGCAAAATGTCAGCAGCCACGCGGAACGATTCGAAGTTCAACAGAGCGCGTTAACAGAAAGACGAAGCTGCTGTGTACAGTGGGAATATAAAATTGAGATCGAACCGAGCGCAAGCTCGTACGTGTGGAAAGGAAGATAGTCAAGGACTCGTATAGACCGTACAGCTTCCTGACCGGAGAAGAATTCAGATTAGCACTTGATATCTTAAGGAACCTTCTCGGAATACGATTAATTGAACAGCCTTTGGGAAACGATTTTCCTCGCCCGTGCCCGAGATCGAGCGGAAGATGTTGGCACTGGGGCCTCGAGTGGCGAAGAACGAAGGGAACCACGACGAAACTGAATCCCCGTCTGTTGGCCAGGGCAGCAACAAAAGGCTTGAGCAGAATCGCTCGCCGAGTCTTTCTCTCAGGACATTTTGGTCGATGAGTCGTCGCCTCGGGCGACCATTGTCCGCGCTGTAAAGGTCCCGAAACGGGACACCGGTCGAAATTCAAATCAGATGCACCTCTGGCAAGGTCGTTATGTCACCTGGCGACTATTAGACCACTAGTCTCAAGGGGGCCCGCGTGCGTCGCAGCCCGTCACCGGGCATACATAACTTTAGCCGGCTCCTCTGTAAAAATACGTGTTTCGTCGGTTTCGAAAACCATCGCACCGCGGCCAGGTATCTTCGTCTTCTTTCCGAGCGCTTCTTTTTCATTACCCGGAACGCCAGCGAAATGGGGATCCCCCATTTTCCTAGTTGCAGCGCTGAAATATCCTGCAGTGCGGTTAGAAGCAACGCGTGGACCACTTTATGGGTCGATAAACAGGAAAGTCTGGCGAACGATGGGTACGTGTAACGAGACTGATGAGCTTAGGTGCTGGTATGAATTGGGGATTTAGGTGGGTGGGTTGGTCTTTTGGAATTTCAGTTCCCGAAGTGGGAATTGAGAGCAGCACCATCTTCCAAATTGCATCAGAGTTTATAATAAAATAAAGAGAAGCTACTCTTCTCTGTCTCATATTTTAACTCTCGTCAAATGAGACATCGAACAGACTGTCCATGAATCGTGAACCCTCAGTGGATTCTTCGCGTCGAAGAGGATCCTGAAGCAGCACAGGATCGACAGAAAGGGAGGGCAGGAGGAGAACCACCAGGAGGAACGTCACTTGGAAAAAGAGACACTGGCATTTTTTTACAGCCGGAAGCTGAAGGAGGCGAAGGGAGGGCGGATGGTTTTTCCCTTCGAGAGTCAGACCGTCTGGCGATCGTCTAGCTTCTGTGATCGGTAGTTCAGGTGTTTTTACGGTTTCCCCGCCGCCGCTTCCCCGCCGCCGCCGGTTTCATGGCTTTTCCAGAGATTTTACTCCCGGCTGGAAGTTTTACGATGTCGTTGCTGGATTTTATATCGCGTCGCCGTGGCGGCCCGGCCGATGAGGAACGAGCCGATTTACACGTCGCTTTACGGCGACGTATCCCGCGCGAAAACGGGCCCTTTTTTCACCTAGCCGCCCGTAAACCCGCTCGATATTTACTTGTTCGCTGACGGGACGGAAATGCAGCGGGGCTGAAGAGTAGGTATCACGAACGGACCGCTTTCAAACCTCCGCTTCCACCCAACGCTCGGCTCGCGACTCCCCGCGGCAGAAGTTTCAAACGAAATTGCCATTGTCCCTCGAAATGCCGGCGTACAATCACTCAAAGGCTTCTCGAATGACTGCTCAGTGCGTTGGAGAGTCTCGCAGATCGTAAAGTCTCGTTTCGCAAAGCAGCGAGCATTGAATTCGCGCGCCGCGTGTTTAGCCTGGAAAGCCACTTTCCTCGGCGGCGGCGCGGAGAAAAACGACGCGGAGCAGGAGGAGCAGAATGGGATCGACAGAGGATGCAAATCAGGGTACCCGGTGCCGCGACGACACCTTGCGAAACGGCCGGTTCGCGGGTCCTTTTACGAGGCTCGAACGGAAACGAAAGCGAGGACTCTGCTCCGCGTTACGTGAGCGAAGCCGGGTCGAGGATCGAAGTCGACGGAGCAGACGCCTCGGACGCGGCGACAATTTCCCGCCGCGTAATTTCGACATTTATCATCATTAGCGCGTGCCTGGTGAAGAAACGCGCGCGGAAACTGCCGACTACCGCTTTCCAAATCACATTTTCGCAATCGCTCTGATTCTGATACGGCCCAGGTTATCCTGCTTTCGATTTAAACGTCAAGAGAAATTCTGGCATACGGTGCGTGGGTAGCTGAAGATGGGATCAGGTGGATATTCGTTTCAGATGTAAACTTGTGTTTACTGTAAACTTCAGTGGTTGAAGTGAAGGGAAATGTACTTTAATTCCACCGGATCTCTGCTTCCTCTCGGCAGAAGGCAGCAGAGGAGCACTGGAAACATTGCAACAGATGGAGCAGAGACTTCCTCGGTGATTTTGGGCCACCTTTCGACCAGAATTTCGGCGTCATGCGATCCGTGCATTAAGGATTAGCCGAGGAACGTTTACGCGAACGCTCCGGGCTGATTTTGGGGCCCGGAATGGGAGAGTCCCCCGATTTCGAGACACGCGAGAGGATAATAATTGCGCGGCGAGGGCGAGCTCGGGGGATTGAGACATTATTTACTGGATCTGACCGAGTGCCATTGCCACTTTCAATTCTTTTCACTGATCTAAGCTGTACTAATGGTGACGCACGTTTACAAATCTTCAAATGAGAATAGCAGAGATCGCTAGGAGAATTAGGACAATTCCTCAGGCAAGAATAAATTAAAATCCAAGATATCCTTTCCCCGCGAGTCTCAGTTGAGAAAACAAGCTACTCGATAATTTCATTTTTCTCTATGGAATCTTCTTATTTAAGAGTTCGCCGCGGAGGATCAACAGTTGAACGTAACCACTCGATGTCACTCCGTTCTCAAGCAGCCTGCGGAGCGGTTGGAGGTTTCGTCACGACTTCCGTTACTCGAAACGTAATCGCGGCAAATGGCCGACTCTAATGACCCGAGCAGCTCCGCCATAGTAATTCTCCCGGTACGAAACGACTCCTCTCCGGTTCTGGAGGCTCTCATGACGCCCCGGGTGCTCGTTAATGTAACAGATAACGACTTTCACCTATGCGTGATCCGCGGGCTGCACCAGCCTCTCGCTGGCTCTTCATCCGTTTGTTTGCTCGCCGTGATAGCCGCCGCTCCGGAGGTTTATTTTCACGGCGCCGGTGATCCCTGTGTCGCCACAGGTGGCTAACACGCTGTTTCGAGAGGCGACGATGAATATGTTAAGCAGCCTTTCTCGCGCCGCGCAACTGTGACCCTTTAGCTCGTCAAACGGACACCTTTCGGAGCTAGTCGATGGCGGATCGCCGGTCCACGGATAAAGATATCACTGGGACAGCGAAGATCAACTAACAGAGTTGCTGGAGTAGTCGAAATGGTGGAGGTTTCCGAGCAGAGATGTGGAAGTCTTCAAAGCATAAGAAGAAACTTCTTCCTCGAAGCAAGCACGAATATCGATTGGAAAGCGTTGCCAGGGAAGAAATGACAGGCAACAGTTCCTTTTCTTCGCCACTTATCAGGTGAATGGCTACACCGGAGCGCCGCCAGGAGGTGCACCAAGGGGAAAGCGCGCGTGTCACGTAAATGGCCGATCTACACGACACGTCGCGCGTGCCATTGGCAGTGAAAAACATTTATGGAAACGTGCCTCACCTTTTACGAGTGAAGCCACCGGATTACTTAATCCCTTCGGGGAGAGAACGACGGGCTGAATGGGCTAGGTCATTGCCAGCGTTCTCGCCGACTACGGGAAACGAGAATCGATGATTCGAGCCGCGGATGCTGCGAGCTACCTTCACCTCCTGCTCGGATTACCAGGCAACTCTCGGTCTGAATATTGTAGTGGAAGATCCTCGTACAAGAGCAATCAAAGATCAATGTATCCGACGAAGAGGGACGTCTATTCCTGACTTTAGATTCTAGTGGTAGATCACTCACACCGTGGAGCATATGTCCCGGCAGTAAAGCAAGTATTAAGGCCCGAATTTACAGCGACTCAGCCATCACGCATCTCCTTATCGCGTCACTGCCTGAAATTAGTGTACGAAGCGCAGCGCGAACGACCTGCGGACACCGATTCCTCGGGTCGAGGGGCCTGGCCCGCGGTAGGAAGGGACCAGGAAGGGGCGAAGGACCCAGCGGGCCCAAACGGAAGCGGAGGAGAGTTCGCGGTGGTCGTGTAACAGGTGAAAAATAAAGGAGCGCGCGGGGACAGGGAATGATAAATTCGCGTTCACACGTGTTTTTTGCCTGGCCTCAACCTGCCCCCTCCTGCTTCGATCCTAATCGACGATCTTACGTCACGGATGCAAAGTCACAACCGGTTTCTTCGGGCAGCGAACACGGGGCCTTACCAACTGTTTACACGCAGCGTGCGTCACCTCCAGGGCCTCTCTCTCTCCCTTTCTCTCCGCCTCTCTGTCTCCCTCTGCCTTGGCTCTGGACAGTCAAAGGTCTCTCGGCTGTTATATTATCTAATAATAAACTTCCCATTCGCATGGCGAAATCACCTTGCGGACCCACGACCGTCTGGCTGAGCGCAGAGGCGGACGAGCAAACAGTTCACGCGATCAACTCCTCGCTCTTCGCCTGTCCAGCATCCCGAATGTATATTATACTGCCGCGGGTGAGTGGATGATGATGAGCTACGGAATGATGATTGAATTTAAGGTGTGGCTGAGAAATTCATTCGATTTCATCTTTCTTTGTGTAAAAAGGGTGTCGAGCTTTGCATTTTCACACCAGTATCTCCGACACCCTTCGAATGAACTGGAAGCCCGGTTTCCGCGATATAAAAAATTTGCCTCAACCCTCCCCGCGTCGCGGTGCACCCCAGTTATCCCGATATTCGCGAATACTGTCGCGCTATCGAATATTGAGTGCTAATATTTGCACGGCGCTCGATCGACGTTTATTCAACGGCCGAAAGCGTTTCGCTGGATAGAGGTCGGCGGAGGAACTCGAGCCAGGCGAATTACGGGGCCCGACTAGCCGCGAATTTTCGCCGATTAAGTGGAGAAGTGGGGAACGGGCGCAAGGAGGCAAAACTCACCCTTCTGCAGCTGGCCGTGGTCCGCGTTCATTTTCGCCTGCAACAGAAAGTGCTGCGCTTCACTAAGTAGAATTAGCACCGGGGAGGCGAGAATTTCAGCAATTCGGGTAAAATATGTGCAACCGGCTGGCTCACCTCGTAACCTTGTTTCGCGCCCCGTCCGCCGCCCCAATAGTCGCTCTCCTTGTCGTGGGGGTTGCATTGCTGGAACAAGGAGAACAGGACACTGTTAGACTTGTCGCGAAAACGATCATTCCTTCTCGTCAACTTTACCCTCCTCTCTTCATCGATCTTTTACAAATATCAAGTAAAACCACCTCTTTCAACGTTTCTGTTAAAGGTTAAAGTTAAAACTATGGTTCCATCTTTAAGGCAATTAATTTTGCAAACGACCGCATATCAGTGGCTAGAAAAGTGATCAATGGCTGTGTTGCAAGGGGTTGGAGGCGAGAGGTGGAGGGCTGGGAAGCTAGCAGTCGAAGTGACGGCTGCCGGAGGTGGCAGAGAGGGTCGACAATGGCAAAGGGGTGGCGACGGGTGAGAAGCACCGTCTAGACACAACACAGACGAGGGTGGAGGGCCTGGCCTGCGACCTTGGGCATCACTCGGCCTTCCACGGAGATAAACAATCCAACCCCTGTACCGTGTTTCCCGACATAAGTTGTTACGCGGCCACGTGGCCTCAAGGGGTGGTCTGAATTGCGTAGTTGCGATACTCGAGGTCCCGGGGAAGCTGAGGATATCGGAGACAGGAGGGCTTCGGAGTGATGCTACTTGGAGAAGTTGGTTAAGATTTCTTTGTGGCTGAGTTGCATGCGTCTTTTAAGGGAAGAAATTGATGGTATTAGGGGGTGCTTTCTTGGAAACTAACAACAGAGTAAGAAAGCAGAACGCACTTTAGTCACTTCTAATAATAAACACCGTATAATAAATCTCCAGCTTTCTCATCCCCCTGGAGCATCGAGTTTCTGTTAAAAATAAGCTCGCGTGTTCCCCCAATCTTTCGAATTTGTTCTCTGGTAAATCACTCGGCGTCGCACTAATTGCCGTCTCCACCGCGCCCCCATAACGCGAGGCGTGTCCACCCCCGGCTCCGGAACGGAATACGCGCAAGAGGTGCAGGGCACAGAGAACGCTGGAGACACTAAGGGATGACCCCGTTTCCCTTCTCATGACCTCCTAAACCGCAGACGACCCCGTCGACCCTCCGTAAGTCGGAGGAACTTGTGTGTGGTCACGCATCCTTCTCCGAGGACTTGGAATGTGAAAAGGGAGGCGCGGGGGCGGTCTATTTTCGTCGTATCCTTGAGGGGGTGATGCCTCGCGAGCCACCAAGAAAACGATCGCTGAAATTGCTATGCCGCTTCTATGTTTCTTATTGCTTCCTTCGGTGTGCGTGGAAGAAATTCCACTTCATCTGAAAGAATCCTCAAGGGCGGAAGGTTTGCGCCGAATCCACCTCTATTCCGACTCTAATCTCAAAGATCAGCTTCTTAATTTTGATATCTAAGTGAAAGCAGTCAGGCTTTTCGTTCCATCGATTGCCGAACACTTTCGGTTAAGGATAATCTGATGTTCACGGACAACGCTCGAGTGGATTGAACGATCGTCCCAGTTCCGTGCGAAAGAATCGATTGGACGGCCGCAAGGAGGGTCGAATTTTACGCTCCCGTAAAGTGAAGGGAGCAGGGCCGGCGTGGAGACCGAGCGAAGGGACACCATAAGGCGTCGAAAGGGCGATGCTTTCATCTGTCGCTCTACAGGTGGCTCGTGAAACGATCCGATTCCTTGTGAGAAAGTCCGAGAACCTGCAGAAGGGATATGCATTTTTCGAGCGAGGGTGGTCAGCGCCCTCTCAAGGAAACCCAGACGGAGGGTGTCCCTTTGGATGTCGCGTGCAATTCGAGGGTGGTTTCATGGAAACGAACTGTCAGCCACGATATTCCCTTCGCCTTGCCTGCTTGCTGAACCTCAAGTAGCTATTCGATCGAAGCTGCTCAACGATGCCTTGGTTTCACTAATTTCCGAAATATTATTGTGAACAGAGATTCATTTAAATTCGGGTTGAAACTGCCACTTCTACAGAGGAGAAATGTGCGAGGGTTTATTGGAATTCGCTTGCAATTTATATTTGAGAAACCACGGGAGATAACACGTTAGGGAGCTTAGCCCGAGGAAAGAGACGGTTTTCGAGCAGAAGGTCTATCATCCCTGAAATCCGCTTGTCTGCCAGCAGACGTATCGTGATCGGTCGCGTGACGCTTAAAACTGGATTCCCTAATGAGAAGGACGAATAATTGAAGAGCTTCGATCCCGAAGCCTAGCCTCGCGACCGACTAATGTCATCCCTTGACATTTCTATGACATTTGCAAGGGTTGTCGGCCGAAACGCACCCTTCACGCGACGCGCCGAATCTCGGTACATAATCGGAGTGCAAGTGGTAAACAATTCCACCGCGTCTGAAATTACAACGCACAAGGGATCGCCGACCACGTAACACGCCCTTAAATGGAAGCCTCGACGGGCCGCGCTCCCGATGGAATATAAATTCATAGTTTAACCCCCATTTTCGTTTCTGCGCAACCCAATCTGCCAAAGTGCCCCGGGAGACGAGTGAAATCTGTTTCCCAAGTGATATTGGGAACAAGAATACGCACCGCGTTCGCCGCGGCGCAGTTCGGTCTCGGGGCATCCCTCCCACAAGTCAGACGTTCCCCTTGGATCTCATTATCCGCAGTTTCCAAGAAAACGGCCCCCCAACCGCGTCCCACACAATCTTGCTTCTAAGCAAACTTCTCCATGGAGACGTCATCGGCGATCAACAGACCCTACAAACCACCCCCTCGAGGACGCTCCTCTCTGCGACGTATCATCCTGCTCACCCCTTCTTCATCGCCCTCTAATCCACCCCCCTCCCCTTTTAAAACCCTTGTTCTTCGTAAACGCCGTGGCAGGGGCGGTTCAAAAAATCGAGTCGATAATTTTTATCGAGCTGGAAACGCGACCGTGATGGCTCCCGTCGATCCAGCCCTTACGTCCAGGCGAACAAGGGTGCAGAGTAGAAGGAGGGGGCGAGGGGGGGAGGGGTGGATGGAAAAAGCGAAAAGGTGGAGGAAAAAACCGGGAAAAACGTGCTCCACGATCCCCGGATTGGTAATCCAACCTACCACGAGCAGCTCGAAGGGAAGATAAAGAAAGGAGGGAAAAAAAATACATTTTAGCTCGCATCCAGGCGCTGCAGCCACCCCGCCGCCCCCCACCGTCGGCCCCGGCCCACTCCTCTGCCGCCGTACGTCGGTGTAGGTGGTCGGGCCGATAGTCGAGAGAGCGTCCCGATAGCAAAAGGACGCCGACGCCCGGCGTCGGAGGGTGCCCGGGGAAAAAAATCACAAGGATGGAAAAGGGGTGGAGGAGAGTGGCGGCGGGGGCGGTTGGAGCGAAGAGAAACGGGAAACGAGGCGGAGGGAGTAACCGAGAGGGAAAGAGGTGGATGTCGAAGGGGAGCAAGAAAGGGGGCACGAAGAAGAAGAGAGAAGGGTAGCGCGGGAGGGCGCACCGGGCTGCCTGGGCTGCGGCGGCGGCGGGAGGGGGGCGTCGAACCGACCGTCCGGGGGAGGCGGAAAAAGGTGCAAAAAAAAAAGTAGCGGAGTCGAGGAAACGGGAGGAAAAAATCGGCCAGCCTCCGGGAAGGAGAAGCGCGGCTGCTGCGCCCGAGGGGGTGGAAAAATAGAAACGTAGGGGGTGGGCAGAGTGGGAGAGAGTGGAGGAAGGCGGAGAGGCGGGACGGCCGGTGGGTGTAAGAAGAAGGCGATGGGGTGGCCCTGTAGGAAGAGGTCTCGCGTAGATTGAAAGATAAATAGGACGATGAAAAGTGAGGGTGGATAAGAAGATAATCAAAGTTCCTCCAGTTTCAATGCGACGAGACGAAGTCAGATCTCGAACGTTGTAACTAGAGTATCGCTATCAACCCCTGGTTCCCCGAGGACTCGAATTCTCCTCGCCTTTCTGCCGAACGCACCCCCTGGAAGACGAGCGGCGATTCCACCCCCAAATAAAGCGCTCGATGGAAGAATAGTCGCGCGTCCGCGGTGTCCACCACAGAGCGGACGGTGTGGAGGGAGGCGCCGGGGGTACAGAGACAGAGGGGGCCGGGGGGATCGAACGGGGGGAGGAAGGACAAAAAAGAGGACGATGAAGAAGCTGCAACGGGGGACGGGGGAAGAAGGAGACGGGGGGTGGAGAGACGCTGGGAAAAGTGGGTGGCCAGGAGGGAAAGGGAGAAAAATCGAGGGTAAAAAGAGAGACGCGCCGAGGCCGAGGGGCGGCTAAGGGGGCCGGGGGGGGGAGGGGGGTGGTTGAGAAAGAGGGGCCCACACCGTGCACATGCGTGACCGTCCGTCCGCGTACGAGGCGGCGTGTATTGATCAGCCAAAGAGCGCCACGACGCCGGGCGTCCTTTCTGCGAGCCTTGCTTTTTTCGGCACGACGGCCGAGGGTGGAGGAGCTGCTAGATGTTTGGGGGGGGGGGTTGGAGGAAGCGCGGGGTGGAGGGAGGAGGACGCGAACGGGGTGGGTTGGCCGTTCCGTGGCGAGGAACGCGAGGGAGACGGGGAGAGGCGACGGGGGCGCCTCGGAGGCAGCGTCGCGACCTAGCCCAACGGACGCCCGTCGTGACGTCACCCCCCTCTTCCTTTATCTGTCGTTATTTCCTAAACCACCCCTCCTCCCCGCGCACCCCTCTACAACCCGCTGTTTTCCTTCGAAGGGCGCGACGATTCTTTCGCGCGCGATCGCGTCGCAACGCTGCCTGCGACTTTTGGCACGATACCCCGTGGCCTGGCTTCGTTAAAGCGAATTCTCCCCGCGGAGGATGGTAATGCGACGGGGGTGGCTTCTGCACGGGGAACGACTGGCAGTAAAGCACCGAGGTGCTCGAGATTCAGGCGAGATGTTTTGGCAAGCCCCTTGCGCCGGGTGACGAATGTTTGGACGATTTGCGGGGTGGTTTCGCGGAGGGAAAGTATGATCTTGTTGGGGGTGGACTCGTTTATCTGTGATGCAACGACGATGGAAATTGTTGGTCGGCTGCGTGCAGCCTTCCCCGGTGGGAAAGGGTAGGACTTTGGGAATTCCTTCGCGAGCTGCATCCCAGATTTCATTTCGCTAAAGACTCCACTCCCGTGCAATATGATATGCTCCGTTCTCCCTTTCCTCTGCCTCCCTCATTTACGCGTTTCGCCCTCCTCCCAGCGAGAACGATGTCTCCTTCGTTAACGCGAAACAACCGCTCAGCCTATCGTTCATCCACGGCCGGCCGTGGAATTAAACCGGGAACTTTTTAATCTGTGATACTTAATTTTTTAATTCCCCTGCACGAGGCACGAGGAGGGTTGCTGGTGAAGGACTCACGAGGAAACGTTCCCAACCCGAAAATCCTGATTTTAACGAAACTTTGTGTGTACGTTGCGCATATTGGAGGAGCATATGCAAGGAGCAATGCTTTTCGCTACGGGGTGAAATCAGCCCTTAAAGTTCTCCCGGTTCTTCGTTGTTTTAATACAACTTTATTTATATTTTGGTAGCGCGATAGAGCATAACAGACTGAACGATTCTTATATTTAAAGTTTAAGGGTTGATTTCATCCCTTCAGAATTTTACTATCCATGGTGATTTATATACGAGCATCTGAATAATTAGAAATTAACCCATCGAGTTTATTTCAGCTTCTCCTCTCGCAGCGTCGTCAACAGCACGCGCATCGATCCAACCTCGAATCGCCCGAGCAGCCCCCGTTCGATTCTTGTCAATCTTTCACGGTTAGCGTCACCACCCCCGCGGCACCCCCGGTCGCCAACGCCACAAGAACTCCACGAAGACCCTCGTAAAAATTTCGCCCACAGAGTTCTTTCGTGGTCAGCGGCGGTGCTCGGGTGAGGCACGGTTTTTCTTCAGGAAAGATTAAAGATCACTCGCTCCACACAGCTCCGACCCCTTTTAGTCGCCTCTTACGACAAGCAGGGGATACTATGGCTGTACTCTGTCCCCCAACCACAGGGGATTTAAGCATTCTATCGCCCGAGTCGAGTTGAAATACACCGTACTACAATTCTCAGTCACAGCGGAGTGCAACTGCGAAGACTTGTTCAGCTAAACTAAGAACCAGAGCCTGGAACTTCTGCAAATGGATCTCTGATGACTATTAAATCTTTGTAAATGCGCTCCTTAAAGTGAAACTACACGTAGCCCAAGATTTAAGTCCCCATTCCCAACCCCGCTGTTCTGCTGTTGCTACTTGTTAACCCTAAATGTATCTTCTGTTCTATAAAGTCTAGGCTTTTAACTAGATCCAGTTTCCCTAATGAATCTACCAGCAGTACCTACTCAGGATCCATTCTTTTAGCCTCCACTTTCACGCAGTTGCCCTTTCGCGGTCGTCTGTGTGCTCTTCATTTTTAATCGATACCTGCTCCACTTCTTTAAGTCACCGACAAGCTCCTCGTGGTGTCCCGAGGGTCCATGGGGATCCTCGAAAAAGTCGCTGTCGGGGAAACGGCCGCCCTATAAAAAACTCGGAGCTCCGTTTTCTCGCAGGCGCTTAGCAAAGTGCATGCACGTTGGGCCTCGCCGGCTGATGGGCCAGAGAGATGTTTGAAAAGGACTGCTTAATTCTTAATGCCCCCTGAAGGGCCTCTCGTGCTTAACTATCTACCGAGGATCGACGCTTCTCGATCCAGCCTCGAGCACTGTCGCGACGAATTTGTCTGGTTGCATTCGATGCTGCAACTGAACGCATATAGCGTGAACTGGGGCTCGTCGTAGCTCGATGAGCCCTTTTGTGCCTTCTTCTGATAATATCGTAGTGGGTTTATGATGATTCCATTTCTCCGGGATCCTTCGTAAGGGAGACTAAACAATTCCAAAACGGAGGCTCTAAGAGTAGAAGTAAGCGTTCTATCAGCGAAGTGTTGAATTACAGTGGAATTGAAGTAAGTCTACAGTGACACAGCTGAAGAAGGTAACTGCAGTTTATGATTCGAGCTAGAGATCAAGTAGCTACTGAAGTTGGAACTACAGTGTCGAATAAATATCTGAGTACAACACTTTTCTCATTCAGAAACACAAGCAAGTTTCCTTTTGCATCTCGAATTCTCAGCCATCCTGCACGTGCACCGAGGAGAGAATAGGTTTCAAGTGAGTTCTTAGAGAATCCCCAGCAGTCAGGCAGTACGATGAGCTGAGAAGAACCTGACCGTCCCATTCGTCGTCATCTTAATGACTTATAGTCTAGCGCTAATGACAGAAGTCAGGGACGACGATCTGGTGGGTCCCGATGGACCACCGATTCCCAGAACGAGCTGAGATTGAACAGGGTGAGCAGGGCGTCGGGTTTCGACTCGTGACAGAACGAGAACTCTGATCGACCAAGGTCTCCAGCTTCTAACAGCCTGAAAAGGGTCCTGATAAATTGCTGGCAGCTGACAAAACTCTGCTTCTTCAAGGGTTACCGGTACACGTGGCCATAGTGAGCGAAAGGGTGCGGGTCTCGGACGATTCTTAATTTTTCTGGAATATCAAAGTGAACTATCGACGATTATACAGATGCTGATCGACGCGGATAGCCTGGATTCTTCGATTCAAAGACAAGGAGAGGAATCCTGTTGGCTCTTCAGAAGATTAAACGTTACTATCGAGATATGACGAACGACGTCCCCTTTAATGCACAACGGGGAGGGGTAGGTTAAGGAGAGAATGGCTCAGTGGATGTTAAGAAGATTGATAGAGCGACGTGCTTGCCAAGAGAATGAATCAAACGAATGGTACATGAGGAGTAATAGAAAACATGAAGAACTGAGGGCGGCGAATGAAATGTGTGATTCAGGGAATCTACGATGAGTTATTGCTAAGGAGACTTCTACTTCGTTGAAGATGAAAGGCGTCTGTCAATATAGAGAAATCCCCATTTGCCTGAAGAGTTGCGAAGTTCTCCAACCCTTCCCGCGCAAATCTTCCTGCCCCTGAAAAATTAATTTCAAAATTTCGTGGTTCGATTGATGAAGGTGCCTCTGTGATGAACTTTACAAAATATCCCACAATCTTCGCTCACAGAAATGAAAGTCCATCTTCCCCAAGGAAACTCACGCCTCCCAAGCTGTGCCCTGGGTTCAATGGATTATCTCGGTTCGAAGACCTTCCACCCCTCCCCCTTCGTTCCCAGATATCTAAAACACACATGTGTTCCCACAGGGTGTCACGGCCGTATCGCTTTCCGTGGCTTTTTTCGTCGGCTAGGCCTAGAAGCCGAGAAACGGGGAGAGAAAGAAAGAGACGGAGAGAGAGAGGGGCGCAGCGGGGGTGGCGAACAGGCCACATGTGGTCTGTGTCACGTTAACCAGCCCCCTCTCCCGTGCCCCTCTCGTCCCTGGACGAAACACCAGGGGCGACGGAAGGGGGTGGCAGTCGGGGAGTGATAAAATTCAACAGTTGGCCCCGAATTGGCGGTTCTTCTCCCTTGTCGCCTCGGTTTCCCTCGTTCGGGGGACGCTGTTGGCCCGATAACCGATCGCCTGGAATTTACGTGACTTCTGACCCTTCCGTCCCCCTCCTGCCGGGCCAGCTAGGTATTTCGGAAAAAGCCCTGGTCAGCGAACACCACGGGTAGCTAACGAGACACTGAACATTAAACTTGGAAAACTAAACGTATATTCAAGCTGCGCAAAGTTCTTGAGATTCAAATCGTTTTCCACCGGAGAACTTAATCATCCCCTCTCGGAACCCTCAACGTGGAAGACTATTACGAACCCTCAAATAGAATCGTTGAACAGGTCGGCGACAGCGTCCGGCGATCGCTGGCTGGCGCGGGGTGGCGCAGCAGAAGGGGTGGGAAACCTGACCCAGACGAGTTTTTCCGTAGGTTTCCTATTTTTCCCGGTCGTAACGTGGAGCGGGCTGCTCGGGTCTGCAGACAATTCGCAGTAAAATTTTTACAGCCCGGACCACCCCCGCGACACGGGGAGGGCAGCAGTGCTCCAGACGCGCGGAATGGCCGCCGCGGCCTGCTCGCGGAAACCCATAAACCTATACGTCTGCCCTCCAATCTCCTTCTCCGGTCCGCTCCGAGCGTTTCGCTCGCTGTTCCCCCGCGCCTTCGGCGAGAGGGCGGCGGCCGGGGTGGCAGATATTTTACGTCGCCCCGACGTTTATCTGCGATCGAGACTTTATCTTTATTTCCGCGTCGGGATTGATTCGAGGCCGGGTTATTAGAGTCTGAGCGGGGCTTTACGATCGTTCCGTCTGGCCGCGAGACGGCTGCCCCACTTCCACGCTGCCCTCCACTTTTTTTCGGAAAGGAAAGCCGCTGATTCCTCATTTTTCCTGCTTTTACTTGCCCACTGATCGAAGACCCGATCGTTCTAAGATGATCGTCAGGGCTCGTTTAGAAACGAAACGAGATACGAGGACTGCTCGCTACCCTTGTATGAATTCCGTGATAACGAACCATCGGGGAGGGACACTAATGAGAATAACTCGAGTTTCACGTCTCGCGAGCCGCAGCGTGTTTAACTGGAGTTGTTCGCTGCTCGCTGGGGAAACTGTTGCGGTCCATTTGAGGGAAAGAACTGCAGGCATAATTTACTGCCTTCTGCGTCGTTGAGGAGAGTGTACGCCACGAGTTTGCTGGATAAAATTCAGTTTGAAATACAGTTTGATCGTGCTAAGATCAATCAGTTTCTTAGCACGTCTATACCTACTGTACGAATTAATGGCTCTGCACTGAAGCAACACTCAAGCCTGCTTAAACAGCACTTGGAGGAGGCTGCCACTCTAGCGGTGATGGTTGAAAGAGAGAAAGACACCTTTACAAGCAATTCAAAATCCAGATTACACCCTTGCGTGGAGTCTCGCCCGTCTAAAGTCTGTAAATCAGTTCGCAGTTCATTAAGTGGGCTTCACGAGCCACCAGATCTCTCGAAGACCCTCTCGAGCTCGAAGAAAGGCGCTCTTCTATTCGTTCGCGCAAAATCGATTCAATTACTTCAATGAGAAGAATAAGAGAAAAAAAACGGCCGGGCATTTTGCAAGCAGCCACTGGACAAGGAACGCTTGGAACGGTAGCCAGGGACGATGACATAACGCTTCTAAATATCCGTCGGTGGTAATGAATTTTATATGGACACGGCTGCAGGGTACGCAGGTGCTTTATTACCCAAGAAACTTTACGGCTGTCTGGCCGGGATAAGGAGAGGCAGACTGCGGGGAATGGCCGCTCGCAGCTCGCGGGAAAACCATAAAACCGCGTCTGCACGGTGCACCGTCGAGCTTCCAATCTCCTGCAGCCCCCTAAACAGCCGTTACGATAGGGAGCCGTCCGATATTCGTTTAATTCTCCCTCGTCCGGGAGCTCATCTCCTGGACCAAGGCGACTTTCATCGCCGTCCGCTCCTCCGTCGTCCTTTCGTTAGTCTCGCCACGCTAACGGACGCCTTTTTCACGGCTCGCTGGTTTTACGGCTGTCCCGAGGATGAAATATCGAGGATTTTCTGTCGCCTTTCGAATTCGTTGCTGCGCATTTGAATTTTATGGAGCCGCTACGGGCGTTCTGTTCGAGCGGAGGCGAGGATTCTGCGAGGCGAGGCGCTGGTGGCTTCGGGCAAGTCTTTTAGAGAAGCTTGCAAGAAGTTTTCGAAGGGGGTCGTCCCGGGGAGGTTATTAATTGCATGCTGGAGTTGATTAGATCCGAGGAACAGTTGGAAGAAGTGGCTGAGAGAGAGAGAGAGAGAGAGAGAGAGAGAGGAAGGCGCAGCTCGAATGCAAAGAGCAGTGGGTATAAAGTCGATCGACTTCTAACAGCTTCAACACGTGTTAGACGAATCAAGTGCAACCCCAGTGCCGTCACCTAAATAACCTTCTGGCCCCTTAACCCTGCTACCGAGAGATGCCGGGAGAAAGAGACCTAGCCTCTTCCCTCTCCCTCGCTCTCTATTTCTGTTTGTCTTTCATTCTTTATGACTACCGGGTTCCTTCTGTGTCCTTTATTTTTCCATGCCCGAGGAGTGTTTCGGTGTAGGTCAATCTCTATCCTCCTTCGCCGGTGTCTTTTTTAGTATCTCACCCCCCTGGCCCTTCGTCTTTCCTTGGCTTTTCGTTCTTCCTTTAGGGATGTCGCATGGTTGCAGCTTCGTGCAGGCGCAATTTCACTCTGCAGCTATTACATACTGCCATGTTGCTGCCCGTTGCATCGATCTCTCAGGCTTCACGTTTCGTCTCATCGCTTCTACTCTCTCGTCCATTTCACGTAATTTAAGCTCCGGGATCATCATACTCGAATACATTTTACCTTATGCTGTCTTCGCTAGATTTCTCCCACCCATCATCGCAAGACTCTCAAGTCTCAGAGCACCCGCAGCACCCAACGACTCGATCACCCTCCTCCCGACTACCTCCCTCCACCATCTAGCGAGCAACAACTCGCTGGAATCCGTTCGTCCGTCCACTCCTCGGCTCCCTCGGCCAATCTTTCTCAGGCTGGCACCGTTCGCAGTGGCAACACGTGGTGACCGTGCTCCAGACGCACGGTTTCCCCGCGAGGACCGCCGCGCGGGTGTGTTTATCCCAGAAGACGCACGCACACTGAGGGCCCCGGGGTACGTGTGAAAGATAGAGTTACAACACGCCGACAGCCGGGCCAAAGTGCGGCAGATAGGGCGCGCGTTTCAAGCCCCGTCCTGGGCTACTTGTACGATTTAATGGCGAAGAAGGAGAGTGGGCCGAGAGACAGACGAGTGGAACCATGTGTTTCCCTTTGAGACACCGCTCCAGTTCCGTTCCAGCACTTTTATAGGAGCCGAAGCGCGTTTGCCCGGCTGCAAGTGATATAAATGAACGTTTTGTTTGGGCTGCCTCCCATTCGCCCGCCAGCCCCTCGATTTTAAGGGATTTCGAACGATGGACGGGTCTGCTGGCGTCTCCGCCATCCAAGTGTTGGCATTCCGATGGGATCTCTGTGTCACCGTGCCTCTACCGGTGACACTGTGCGTTATCCTCGTTGGGATGCTTCAAATTTGGGGTATTCTACGCGTGGTACACGAATAATTCATTTTTTGGTGAAGCATAGCCTCCATCGAGAAGATACTAAGAGCATATCGACAAACTGTAAAAAGTGATAAGAAAATCCGCGAGAAACTTTATCCCAAGCCTAAAAAATGAAGCCTCGAATAAGGATTTCCACGTCGCGAATGTAGTTCGCGCTAATTCGACGTGTTGCGCGAAAGGGAGCCAGGAAAAAGGGCGAAAGCAAGCGAGGGCGCGTGTAATAAGTGGCGACGAGCGTTGTGGACCTAAATTCCCAAGATCCAGGAGGCCCGGGGAGCGAGGTGAAACGTAATTCGCGCAATTAAACGGCTCGTGGCTGCTGAACCAGCCCTATTTTTTTTCCACCGTTGGCAACCCTCCCCCTTTGCGCAGGATCTTAGATTTATGATCAGAATCACGGTTAAACCGTAGTAATTACGGGGCCGTTCAAAGGGGATCCGTGGCTCGTTTAAATTTTTCGAGGGCGCGCGGATGAAAATCCGCGCGTCGAGTGCACGCGGAAAAACTGCTAAGGGCGTATTTTCGTTTACATCTGGGCACGCGTTCGCGCAAAGGGGTATGAAAAAAATATCGCGGAAAAAGGAAACGGGGGGTAGGGAGAGGAGGAGAGGGAGAAGGAGAGCTCGCAATTAACGCTAAAAGGTCCATGGACACTTCAAAACTCTCTCGGAAATCCCGCGACCCGTGGGCACACACTCGTGCTTTTGAAAAAGGGCCACGTGACTTCCCTTTAGGTCCGACTTTCTGTTTGACCGAGTTTTCCGGCCTGTGTAATCTCAAGGGCGAAAGTTGTCGAGCTCCTCTCGCCCCCGCGCAGCCCTTTTAGGCCCTATTTTCCACCACCACGAGGCTCGTTACAGCGAATGCCGTCGAGAGCGCCGTGGCCGTCTCATAATTAATTTAGAGAGAGATTATTAAAATCGTCGGTCGAAACGCGCGCGGAAAAAATCGTGTCTTCGAAAGCACAGTCTTCTAATTACTGTTTCTCAAAATATCGCCGCGCGTCAGTGGTTTCATTAACGTCGCGAGAGAGAGAGGGGGTGGGTTTGGTAAGGGAGAGCTGTGACGCGATTATTTTTTTCAGAAGCCGCCTCGGTTAATTGCGAAAATTTGAAGCCACGCGAGAAAAAGGAACGTGGCACAGTTCGTTCTCACGCGAATTTCTTAATATGGCAAGTGAGATTTTAGTTCGTAAGGATTTTTTCTACGAATAATATTTTCTTCCCGTTTCCCTTGCTGGATTAATCCCTCCGAGTATCGGCGAGCAATTAAAAATCCCCCGGCGCGTTTCAATATTTCCAGGGAACGGGGAATGTTCCTCAAACCTCGGAGTGAAATGAAATTCTCGTTTTCGAACGGGGTGGAGAGAACGAGTGAGAGAGAAATATGGGGGATCGATTTTGCAACGGAGCCCGATACCGCCTTCAATGGAAACGCGGCCAAAAAAGGAATCGAGGAAGACGCATTGAAATGAAATTCCTGAAGGGTTGGCCACCCCTTCGCCGGCCACGGCCATTCAACCCTTTGCCCCAGATACGAGAAACAACCGCTCGCGGAGGAATGACAACGGGAGACAGTAAATCAACAGAGAAATGTCCCTTCGATCTACCGACTCGAATATATCCCACCCCCGCCCCCGGTGACGCACCGAAGAGTGCCCTAAAATTTTAATCAATTACTTCCATTCGCCCATCCAGGCGTTGCAATTGTCATTTCCATTGCCGCTGGTAAAATCAGCCGTAACTCTGGACGCACCGATGCATTCGAAACGAGGCTCCTCTCGAGCTCCTCAAACCAGCTATTCCATCTCAATAAAACAGAATTTTTTCATGTCTGATGAGGTACAATTCACAGTGTCGGAATTACATTTCGTTATCTGGCTCCGACAAAAGAATGTAACGTAACAAACGGATACGTTCCCTGTGTTTTTGTTCCATCCCCCCAGAGGAACTTTTCCCAGCAACGCAGTGTTTGAAAGCGCGCGTCCGCCGACTGAAACACTCGCCAGTCATAATTTTGGCTTCTGTGAGCGCGGCAAGGTAAAGGGTGGTTAATGGCGAGCATGTTCGAAACGACAGGATCAAAGGAAGAGCGCGCGCGGTCGGCGGGGCCGGCGCACGAGTATCCGCGGAGATTCCCTTTAAAATCGTAATCCGATAGAAATATCCCGAGACGTCTCGAGTGAGATTCCTTCAAGGGTCGGAGCCACCCTTTCGATGTTACGACCCTCCGCGAAATGTAGTAGGGAAAGGAGACCCCTTAGCCCAGTTTCGAAGGTCAATGCTGGTCGGTTAAGGAACTGCGAAGATTTCATTCAACGACGAGTTTCCCTCCGCGAGCGGGAAATCACTCGCTCCTCGAGCATCTGGGGGTGTTTCTGACCCACTTCGCTCTATTTTACTGCGATTTACCTCATTTTCCCTTACGCGGTCCCCTTTCGAACATGGCGCGAAGTAACGGATACTATCGCAGGCGCTCGCTTTGGAAATATTGAATCAGCGTGGTAGTTTTCACTTTTTATTCGTAAAGGATACCGGGGGTGGGCAGTTGTTTATGGAAATTTATGTAGGGGGTGTTTGGTTGCATTTTAGACGGGAATGTAGGGTCATTGGATCTGCCAGTGATGTAATTTGCAAGGGGGAATAATTAACGCAGAAGAGTTCATTCATAATGAGAATACGACGTGGTTTCTTGCTAAAAATGAATGCTACTTGCAGCCGTTTTGCAATTATAATCTGAGCCTATTTTACACGGAAGTGCGAAGTTTCTGCTTTCACTGATTGAAGTTTAATGTAGCGAAGCTACTACGGAAGATTATGGATGCCGTTTCGATACGAATGAGCGTAGGGAGGTTCCTTCATGATTCGAGGGTACTACGAAGTGTAAACAAAAATGAAAACACTTTAAAGGAGAGCAAGAAATGGAACAGTAATTCCAGCACTCGAGGATTGTAATACGAAGTGATTAAATAAAATGTTTGGACAAACAAATTTCATAATTTTCTTCGCGAGTTTATTAGAATTCTAAATTTGATGAATTTTTAAAGGACCAACACCCGCCATTTTTCCCCGATTGTTTACTTGATCGTGCAATCATATGTCGAGCAAATGTTTGGAAAAGTCACGAATTAATTATTTTTGTTTTTCGAACCATAAACCTGTAGCTATCGCGTCGGGCTGCTTTCCCCGTGAAAAGTTTATAAAGGGTGAACTATTTTTAATAACGACCGCGGAGAAGTTGACGAGGAAAGGAGTGGGCTTAAGGTCCTCCCCGTAATCCACTTTTCCGATAAAGATACTGCTGCCTCGAAGCGGAATTCCTTGAAGGGTCGAGCACCCCTACGACGTTACGACCCTCCAGCAAGCAGGCAAAGGGTGAAAGCAGCCTTTTGCTCCAGTTTTCAAGGTCCGAGATGCGCTGATTCAGAGAAGATTATGGCTTACTTCAAGCTTATCCCTGTAATCCCACTGTTACTGACAACTCTACCGATCGATTTTCAGAAGAATCATTTTAATCGAATTGTGTCCCTCATTTTTTAAAATGGGGGTTGATGGGCACAATGATAGAAGTATCTTTCTGCTTTGAAAATATGAAACCCATATTTATATTTCGATCAAAATATGGACACATATATTGCAGAATATTGTAATTTTTCCCGTTCTCCTTCACCCAAAGTATACTCGTTCAAAAACATTCGCTTCGTTCAAACTTGATCGGGAAAATCTCCGTTGACAAAATGGAAAAACGATGGAAATAACACGGAATGTATACAGAACGCTGTTGTAAATATTATTCCGCCGTAACTTTGGGGAAAGGGTAAATATGGGGAAGAAATTTTTGTTATGCTCTCGTTTAATCGCCGACAGGATATTAAAAATATTCGACAAATATACAGCGGGCCCTACATTCTCTGAATATTCACGCGAATAAATAGAAGCTGAATTACAAGCCTCGCCTAAAAGTCACACAATTCTAAATACTAAAAACTGACAAATTAAATTACACTTACGCAACTCCAGTAAAATAGAAGTCAATCATTCAAGCCACCCTTTCATTCACAAGCTCTCAAGTCAATAACCCCTAACCCACCCCCATGGAATTCATTCGATTTCCAGCAAACCCATGTAACATCCTGAATGGAGCCACGGAAACGCAGAATCCACCCTCACGGAGCTCATCCTTCGACGATCAAAGGGCTTCCTCAAGGGTCGAGCCACCCCACAGAGGAATCCGCCGACAGCGCCAACCCTTCCACCCCGTTTCAAGCTCGAGGCGAGAGAGCAGGGAATCCTTGGAACCCTTTGCCCCAGTTTTCAAGGTCCACGACGTGCAGGTTAAGGGACGCCGAGGTACCCAGAGTCTGCAGGGGCGGCAGGGGGTTGTCTGACGTCCCTCTTCCGCCCGTGGTCGGGGGTGAGTAGGTCAAACTTTACGGCCCTGCCGTCTAGACGTCGTTGCGCCCCGTGCACGGCAGTAAAACCGTTTTAAGGGGCTGTTTCACCGCGGGACCTGTTCGAAAGGGGGTGGCTCCGCAACCCTCGCCCTCCGTCGTCGGCTTTTATTCCCCGCTATCGCTGGCTGGGTTACCGTGCATCCAGACGAACCGATGCGTCCCCGAAGAAGGGGCCAGTGGGCTGGGGAACGTAAAACGTGGAATCGTCCGCGAGATTCTCATCCCCCGTGGACTTCAGCCCCCGCTGGGGAACGTGACAAGGAAATACGAGTCGCTAGGAGAAATAGCTTTCTAACTGGAATTACTCTATCGGGCTTGCCCGTTTCACGGATAATTGTGGTTATAATTTACAGGGGGTTGATGTTCATAGGGGACGGATCATTTTGCTGTTTCTTTGGAGTTCGAAAGAGTGCCTGCTGCGGGAGGAAGATGCTTTATACCGAGGAGAAGATCGATTTCTGTTGAGAAGATCGAGAGGAGTCGAGGATTGGCGGCTCGTTGGGGTAGCTTCAAATCCACTCTGAAACTTCGAGGTTCTGGGGAGGTTGCTCTCCCTAATTTACGCTATCGAGAGGACACTGAAGAGGACTCTTCCTAGCCAGGAAGAAGCACTTGACACTGACAAGCACCTGGTAACGGGGAAGTAACGAAAGACACCCCTCGAAAGAGGGATGCGGTTGCAACTAGGAACGCCACTAGGTGCCTCTATGGTAAAATTGTCAAAGTGGTGAATTTAGATACATGCAATTCCAGTAGGAAACATAAAAACCACAGCCCAATAAATAGTTCAATAAATTTTACAAAATTAATATTATTATTCTTCAACCCCTTAAACATTCTCCTTACTACCACTCTAATTAATTCATCAACCCTTCAAGAGTTAAATCAAAGTACCCTGCAATTGCCGCAAACTGACTTCTGAACCCCCCGATCTTCGTAACTACTTCAGAATTCATTTCATCAAGTTTCGACCAAGGAAACGAGCAACGAAACTGTCCCTCCCTCTCCGAATTCGAAGGGGGGGGATGGAGGAGGCACAGAGGGCCTGTTGTTTCGTGAAATTCTCCCAGAGAGGCCGGGCCCTCGGAGAGGGCCCTCGAGAGGATCGCGCCGCTGTTCGAGAACGCGACACGCCGACTCGAGCCTTCTAATGCTCGCGATGACGTCTTTGCGATACGGGGGCCATCGACGTTCTCGAGTGGCCACCACGGCCTTCCTCGAAAGCCCCTCACCGACGCTCACATGTCCACCTCCTCTGGTATAATGGCTCGTTATACTGCATGTAAATACGATTCCCCTGGTGTGTAAATTGCGCCGCCGAGAGATTTCGGCATTGAACGAGCACTCGAGGAAAGGGAAACAAGTGCAGGATGGTGTTATTTCTGAGCGGAACACGTGGCAGCCTGTGTTTTAGATACTTTGAGGGTGGAACAGGTGCTCGATTTTTTATGGAAAATTTCGTACCACATCTTTTAAATAAATAAATAACTAAGTATTCTTCTTTTAAGCTGCACCAATTAATAGCGTAATGGGATAACGAATCCAAGACTTAAGTCGATAAGAAGACTGCGGAGCTTCCTAGATCCCCTTGATCCGTCTCATTCAGTGTTCCCCTTTCCTTCAGCCAGTGGCAACTCGGCGATAAATCTCTCGACACGGATGTCAGAATATTTGGAACACTTAACCAAGCCCGGAGAAGTGAGAGATCAAGGAAGATTAATAACCATTGATCACGGTTGTCCTCGAGGCACCGTGATCGCTCATCTTTTCCGAGGGAAATTAAGGAGCGGCCGACCGATCGATCTGCCGCGAGAGAAAGGGCGGCTCTTTTGCAAATCGTCGCCGACTGATTTCCATCAGAAAGGTGGCTCGTAAACGTGTGATCGATCGAGGACCATAGAATCGATATTAGAGGGCTCGCGATCACCGAGGGAGCCAGGCGGACGTAACTTTCCGCCTCGCGGGAAAACTACCCCCTCGAAGGGACGCCGATAATAACGTGTAATAACTTCAAACGATTATCGTTCAGCGAGAGGCACAGACAAAAAAGGAAAAGGGTAATAGAAAAGTTCTTCGTTATTAAGAAAACAGTGCACACGTATGCGATATTGAAAATACTTGATAAAGAAGAAACATACCCGAGGATCGCTGAACAGAATTTACTTGCGCGCCACAGTGGATGCTCCCCTCGTTAATTAAACATCGCTCTCGATAATGCAGCCCTTCTTTTATTTACCCACAACACGATCCTATTGCCATTCGCGACGGTGGTCGCGAGAACCCCAAGTTTCGAATACAACCGAGGAACTTGTAATCTTTTTATACCTCCAAGTTTATGAAACGGGAGGTGAAGATCTATCGCGAAATCATCAAGTTACATGAACACGATTGAATACTCGATGCAGAAAGGTTTGTGGGGGTACGGTGGCGGTGGTTTTTATTATCATCGAGAAAGAGTCGCAGGCGTTCCTGTAAACATTAGGAAAGAGAACGCTTCGCCATTGTACGTTCCTTCAAAGTGCAGCCCCAGGTTCTCTGAGTGCACACGCTTCCTTTTTCTCACTTTTCTCTTCCGCCCCCTTTGGCCCCCGCCATCCCCTCCACGTCCTCCCAACTCCTCGGGCAGCGCTGCTCCTTTTTCCGGGTCGAATATCGATCCTGATATTTCCTCGTCCTTCTTTTTTTCGACGTCCGTGCGAGCGTCATTTCCACGAGTCCTTTTTTTCTCTCTCTCTCCCCCGCGCCAACCCACCCCCCCGGAAGAAGTTATATTTCTCGATCTAGCGTGGCGGGGGGCGAGCTCATCGGTCACCACGAAGGGGAGGCAACGCGCCACGAATTATCCTTCGCGAATCCACCTTTATTCGCCGTTCATCTCGCCTTTCGCGGCCCAGCGAAATGGGTTGTGTGTCTATGAGGTAGCTTCCGTTCCAACTTGTATTTTCTTTGTTTCGCGACAATTCTTTCGTTGCAGTTCGATTTCAAATTCGACAGGGCTTAGGGAGCCTAACTATCACATCTCACGAGGGTTTCATTCCTGGAGCTGGATCTATCTTGGGAAGCATGAGAATCGAAGGCTAAGAGACGCAGCGTCGAGTCGAATTACAGCAAACCGGCGCGGCTCGTCGAAGTCGACGGCTTTGAACGGTGTCCGTGGATATTTCCGCGACAATATTGAAAATCTTGCCTTTTATCGCGAGCCAGTGTCGCTCCTCCGTCCCTCTCTTTCGGTTCCTTCCTCTATGTACCCTCGTCCTTCCCAGCTCTTCTTTTTACCCCCCCAGAGGGCGAGAGAGAGAGAAGAGGGGGCTCAATATCGATCTCGTGGACGGTTTTTCTTTTTCTCCACTCTCTCACCTTCCCCCCTTTTCACCCTGTTTCCGCGAGTGCCGCCCTTTTCCTCCCTTTCGCCTGTTTTCATCAAACTAGCAGCGAGACAGAGGCCGCCCCGGGCCTCGAATAATTTTATAAAAATATCCCCCGGCTCGAGAGAAATCGGCTCGAACCGTCGTTCACGCTGCGAAATCGAAAATCTTCTTCTCTGTCTCCACCCACTTTTCCAAATTGCATCTCTCCCTAAGAAACGCGATCTTCTCGTTAGAACGTTCTCCTCTCTACATTCTAACCCCCTTTTCTCCCACCTTCGTTTTAATGCATTTTGCAACGTTTCGACCCTCCCCATCGCCAGATCGGTTATGCTAATGCCCCCGACGCTCGTCTACCCTCGTCGTTTTTCCTTTTCGCGATTTTCCCTGGCTTCTCCTTTCCACCCCCCCACAAGCTCGATCCATAAAGTCCGGCATGGGGAAACTATGACCCTTCGAGGTTCATTCTGCCGCTAAACTACAGCCTCCTCGTTTTTTAACGGCACTCTTTTTTCGAGATATCGATCTTCGTCAGTCGTCGGTGGCCTCGTCTTTTTGGCCTCGACGTTTTCTTCTTTTCTCTCGCCCACCTCCGACTGGTTCTCTTTTTCCCGCCGACGAGGGCATCCAGCCCGCGACGACACCCAGGGAAAACGTAATTTTATCTGAAGCGTCGACGTGGAATTTTATGACGTGATTCGCGTGTTTCACGCGAAGAATTCTGCGGCACGATCGAGGACAGAGTGCCTCCAACTATTTCTTTATAACTGCCGGTACAATTCGATCCATTAAGCCGGCGCATCTGAAATGGCACCGTCGACTCGCGACGCTTTACCTTCAATTCCCAGCCTTCCATCATTATTTACCATTCTTTCGATTCGATACACAAAAATATACCTTTAAATTAAATTAAGAAGCCTGATCGACAGGTTCTAGGAGACGTCCGTGATTAAACCTGGCGACGTTGTCACTTTAAAAAGCGCCGTTTCGGCATCGGCTGATTGGTCGGGAAGTGTACAGGCGAAGGGGTGGAAATATCGCGATCCAATATTCGATACAGCAGAATAGACGGAGGAAGGATACTCCATTTAGAAGTCTCTGACTCTTCAGCGCAGGATATACTACCCAGCATTCAAATTCGTTTTCTTCCAAGTCCACAAGTCCCCCATTCCTCGAAACCTGCACCTTAGCCGCATCCTGAATTCAACACCACAATCTTCTCATTTCCTACAACTGAATCTTCACCGCCGTAACTCCTCCCAAATTAAACACCAATATCCCCTAAGTTCAACCCATTAGTCTATCGCTCCAACTTTCAGTAGCCAAGACAAACTCCTCGCCCCACCGATCCCACTATTCGCCCCTCTAAAAAAGGGTGAAGCCAATTGTCACAGCTGTCTCTCACAATTTCAATCCACCGAGCCGTAAAGTAGCCCCTGTTTAAACGTTGCAGCGTCCCTCAACTGTTTCTTCCTCGAATATTTAATCACGTAAATATCCCGGGGATACTCCGTTGCCCCTTTACTCTCTGCCACCCTCCCCGCCCCTTTGACGATCTTCAATATCGCGCGACAGATGGAAGAAGCCGTCCTCTTTCTCTCCCGAGATCCATCAAATATCGGAAAGATGGCGGCAACATTGGTAGCTACGGGCTCTTCAAAGGCTGGTCCGGCGCCTGGTCGAGTTTCCTTCCATTTCCCGTCTTTCCCCGTCCCCGCCTGGGGGGGTCAAATATCGATTCCGATATTTCCACAGGCAGCTCCTTTTTTTCGCCCTTTTTCCGCCTTCCACCTTCTGTTCCACCTCCCTGCACGCCCGTCGGCCCCTGTCCTTGCCTCCTCGTCTTTGTTTTTCATTAAACGACGAACGAGCGAACGGCACAGCACGTGGAAAACGGGGAGAATTCGCGAAGATGGCGTCGATTATTTTCTTTCCCTCTGGCTGACTTCTCTCGCGGCTGATTTTTGTTCCGCCAACTTTTACGTCGGTTTTACGTGGGGAAAGGAGGTTGGGGTGGTGCCTGCCGAGGGGTGACTTGAGCGTGTTTTTGATATACTGAGTTACTTCTTTAATGAACAAGAATTGATCGTTTCCCAGAATCCACAAAGGTTGGTAGTTAATCTTCTTTCTTTCTGGATGAATTTTGGTTCGTCTTTTTTTTCTTCTGTACTCCCAAGCGTGGACTCTCCATGTCGTTTTAATAGAAAGAAGTCGAGAGAACGTTGGGAACCACTGATGCCAACGAGCTTCTCCAAGCTGAAGTTTGCCTGCAAAATTGAGTTTTCCGCTGGGGGGTTTCGATATTTTGGATGCTGGCTCGGAGCTGGGTGCAATTGAAGCACCTCTGGCCTTCTTTCTACGTACGCGAAGTTAAATATTGATTTTAACGTGTTTCCATCTTTTTCCTCTCGTTCCTCTTTCGCGGGCTGAATTCGAAACGAATAAAATGAATGGACGGCAGAGTCAAAGGAGGTGTTGCTGATTTTTTTTCATTTCCTTCCCAAGTCTAGCTTCAAATTTCTCAAGTACTTCTTAAATTTCTTGACAAACTTTTTTCCGCGGTCACAGAAATCAGACTCCAACGACGCCGGATTTTCACTGCCATGGAAACTTGAAAATCCATTTTCAGAGCTGCAGTTCAGGTATTCCCTGGAACCTCACTTCGTTCCAATTTTCTTCCTTTATCGTTCCCTCCTCTGTGGACCTCTCGTTCAAACATCGATTTCAATATTTACAATTTTCCTCCTTCTCCCTTACCCCGTGCAAGAATTCGAACAGCCGAAAGGACGAAAAAAGAGACGCGCGCTTGGAACATCGATTCCAGGAAGGAAAAAAGAAGGGCACAGTGGAAATTCCTTTTACTGGTCCAACTTTCGGGATTTTCCTTCGCCGGAACTTCCCGAAACGCTCGCTGGAACTTCCTCAAGTCTCCGCTGTGACTCACGGAAGTGGCTCAAAGTTTCATCGCGCCGCTTTCCCTCGAATTTCCCAACGATTCTGCTCGTACAACTATCATTACTTGGATCATCTTTCCCATTTTAATTCAGGTCCTGAGGGTGTTTTTTTTTATTTACGTAACGCTCCGGATGATTTTTATTGGCAAGGGTGATTGGACTTGTATGGTACGAGATAAAAAAATTATTTTCATTTCGATGGAATTATTGTGGTTGGATGAGAGCGGAATGTAGGCCGCTTCAGCGACGAATCGAACGGATTTTTTCCTTCGAAACGTTTCTCCCGGTTCTAAGGGGCCTTGTTCAAGGAAAAATGTGGGAGACACTGGCCCCTTCTCGATCCGGCCGACGAAACGCCACGGCGTCTGCTACTCGTCATTAAAAAACACGTGGCCGTCTAAAACACTGAATCTACTGTTTCGTCCACGACACTCACCGCGTTTCTACGCGCCACTTTAACGAGCTGACAACACGGAATGCATTAATTAGAATCTCTCCTCGTCTCTTAGTCACGGCTACTCGGGAGTGCGAGTAAATCATTTCGGTGCACTGGGGAATAGATTCTGTACGCATGGAAATGATTAAACTGCGTAGATAGCATTGGTATTCCAATTTCTGTGCCATATCTCGCGGATCGTCAGTTTCTTGTGGCAAGTTCTCCATCTCCAAATCTCCTTAAACGAGTACCAAGTGTGAATTATGCAACTTCAGAGCTTTGAAGATGAATTTGGCAATTATTCGTGTCATCTATTTATATTCCATCACCCTATTCTCTAAATCCACTGCCTACTCTTTCAACATTCCACTCGACTAACTCCAATATTAAATTTACCTCGCTTTCCACCTTCCGAAATTCGATACTCGGTTCCCCTGCACCCAGCACTGACAATTCCAAAATTCAACTTTACCTTACACAATTCCCTAAACTCGACTAATCATTACCCACGGAAACATCCATAGTTGCACAATCTCCCGCAACCCCCAATCAAATTATTCAAACACCCTTTTCCTTAACAAAAATTTCCTCCCCTCAGCAGCATGTATTCCTTCGACACACCGAAGACACCGTCAGCCATCCCTTGGACGGGATGATCATGATCCATCGATCACGAGGATGCCAGGAGGCCACGAGAATTCGTCAGAGTCACGTACGAGGTGGAACGCCGAGTTCCCATATCACCGATGCAGAAATTCAAATTCCGCGTCATTAATAAAAATTAAAGAGACATCAGGAGGAGCGTGTGGTGTTCGGGGGGCGCCCCGAGGGCCACCTTTATCTTACCTGGGCCACAATACCGTGAGACTATGGGCCCTTTGTACTCCACTTTCACGACGATCTGCATACGCACCCCTCTCGCCGAGCAACCCTTACACCGGCGGTATTTTTTACCTCTTCCTCCTGAGAGAGAACGATCCAGGACGTGTAATCTCCGGAAGAAACGTTCCAGCCACGTCTTTCATGGGTGCTAACATTTTTTTCCATCCTCTCCTTCCTTTTTTCTTAGCTGTCTAACGGTGCTTCTTGCATGGGATTCTTGGTCACGTCTTCGTGGCTAACGGTTGTCGGATGGGGTGATTCTAAGGGGGGCGAGATTAAATGGATCTTTAGGGAAGCTTTGGTCCGTTTTTTGATGACGAAAATTATTTAAATTCAGGTGGAAGGTAGAGGTAATCTTCGGGTTTGAGGTTTGGGGTGACTTTCAGGGGTGAAGTGTGGGAGCACGATGGACGCTTCGAGGTCAGAGGTTCTTTTCGGAGCTCTTTGAATAGTATTTCTAGGGTGGTCTTGATGGTTTCTTAGATTGCAGATCATTTTCCCTTGTCCATTGTAGGTGAAGCAGTGAAAGAGAGGGTGCTTGAGGTGGACCAATCTTCGTTTCTATATGTAATCAAGCCCTTCAAGGATTTCCATCAAAATCAACCAGCTGCCTGTTCACTGAAGTTTCACCGCCCATAAACGGCCATTTCTCATAGTAAATTTCACACTTTCCAATTTCTCTATTACGAGCCCCCCCCAGGAAAGCAACCCCCCGCAGACAGCAGCACGACGATCGGGGGTTGAAGCAGAGACAATGGACAACATGCAGCCAGCAACCCCCCTTTCTGGCGACGATGTCACAACATTTGGGCCCAGGACAGAGTTATGGCCCTTTTTCCCGCGTTTTCGTCCTCCGATCCTCTTCGTCGGCGACGCGGCCGTCGAGGCGGAACGATTTCTCGGTGATTTCCCCTTTAGTTTCTTCTTCTTCCCTTTCTTTTTGTCTCCCGCTCGCGCAGACATGCAAAACGCTGCAGCCTGCATTTCCACCTCGACTAACATCGATTCGCGTGATTACTTTCAACCCTCCGATCCTAGGAGACTTTCTAACGGGGCGCGTCGTCGGTTATAAAGAAACGATTCTGGGTTGCAGTGACTCGTATTGCTTTTTCTTGTTTCTTGGCGAACATGCGTCGAATTGTTGAGTATCCAGGGTTGGGGGCGTTGAAACATGCTATGGGGCGTCGGAGAATGGGGTGGAGAGTCTCTTGTTTAATTATTTCAGCACTCCTTACATTTTCATTTTTTGAAAATTGGTATTCAAAAATTTAAGGGACTGTTTCGTATTGGAAATTCTGGATAACGATGCTTGTGAAATAGAAAGCTTCAGGGATATCAGAACGAAAGAAAGCGAAGTGCATTTGCATCCACACTGTGATACAGCATCGCAACAAAAGGACAAAAGAATCCTCCTGAAAATTCCCACCAGCTCGCGATCTTCCACCCTTCCGGCTCAATCAACCAATCTCCAATAAATTAAACGAGTCATTCAATTCCCGCGACACCCTATTCGAAACTAGCCTGCCTACAGAAAAAAAAACGTCATGTATACCTAATAATCAGAGCCCCCTGACAAAACCTGGCCAACGAAAGTCGACTGCAAAAGCCCGATGAAAAAACGAACGCGCGCAGAACTGGGACACAACCGTCAGCCTCCCTTAAACACAACGTTGGACAAGAATAAAAAAGTGGCGAAAAAAGTCCAGCATAACCCGTTACACCGTTCCGCGATACGTTACGCGGAAATTCATTAGCCGATCCAGATCCAGGAACGGGAGGCGTAGAAGGGGTTGCGCGGCCTTCTCGCTTACCCCCGTAACGAACGCGACCCCGTGAACGAGACAATGAACAGCCCCCTCTCCCCCAGCGTGCAGCGTGCTCGTTTTATTTTTTGTCTCACGTCGCGCAGAGACAAAAATGCCGTTGCGCGATTTGCATCCCCGGGTCGGAGGACGAAAAAAATGCCGTGGAAGGAAAAAAAAAGCGGCGGATCGAAGGATCGAAGCGGAGAAAGCGGTTGGATGGAGGGGGTAGGCGAAGTGGAGAGAGAAAAAAATTGGCAGCAGGGGCCATTATTTTAATTCTCGTCCCAGCGGCGTAGCAAACGGACAGAGAGAGACAGAGGGGGGGAAGAGAGAAAGGGAGAGGAAAGGGGTGGAAAAGTCTTCCTTTGCATAATCTTCATGGGGTAGTCGCTCGCAGGACTCTCACGCGGCATGGAATTCCAGTTAGTCGCTTCGGGGCGGTGTTTTCCAAGGTGTTTTGCATCTTCACCTCCAGGGTGAATCCAGGCCACCCCTTCGACCCCACTGTTCTCCCTCTCTCTCAGGAAATTACCCTAAAGAGCTGCTCTAAGCGTTTTAAGGGATTAAGGTCGGGCAGGCGTAAAAAAGCATGGAAAAAGGGTTGACCACCCGCTGGGCGAAACCGGCGACAGATTACAACATCCGAAAACGTGTTTACAGGGGTACCGAGCCGGTTCCTAAGTTTCAACCCCCCTGGCTCGGGGTTCGGGGCTCTTGGTGGCCTTGAACTATATAGGGAAGCTGAATTTTGACCAGTTGGTGTCTACTGTGCACTACTTTCCTATTCTCTCGTCTGATATAAGACACAAAAGGGTGAACTTCGAGGACTTCGAGTAGCACTGACACAATTCCCTGAGCAATATTCAATAATCTGAACTGTCCGAGTCTTCCACGCATTCCTCGGTAAGACCCCAAGAACATGCAACCCCTTTTCCCACAAAAGAACTCGCCATTTCCCTTTCAACCTGCAACCACCCTTCCAGCATCCACAATGTTCTCAACGAAAACGAAGTTTCCTACATCGAAACTTCTACTTTTCCGCACCAACTCAACTTCTTCTCAAGGAACCACCCCGTGCTACCTCCCCGTCTCTTTCTCTCCGATGCAACCAGGCCATCAAAGCCACCCCGTGCACGAGGAGCGAACGTTCGCCAAGAGGAACCGCGGCCGAGGCCCGAACCCTCAATTAAATTCTTCCTCGACGCCGTCTATCATCCCTGAAACACTCGGAAGGGATCCACGGCCTACCCGTATGAGTCGTATGCAGATTGCCCGATTGTCTTCGGGTCCTTCCTCCTTTCTCTGCCGACCCGATCAACCCCCCACCCCTGGCCACGGGCCCCGTGAGAATCTCGGGAGCATTTGCATGCCGCGGATTATTTAAATCGTCCCCTCATTGTCGTGGCTCCTTGTTTTTTCCTGAGGAGGTCTCTCAAACAGTCCCACGTCGTTTCTGCGGGCGCCTAGACAAAAAACCAGTTGATCCTAGCACAAGACCCAACGAGGCGTCCTCGACCTGCAGGTCCCGCTAGCTACCCCCCGACTCACCCCTTCAGCCACCCTGAGCGGTCATTCGAATTCAGGAGCGCGTATTCCTAGCACCTTGCAACGTGTCGCAGGGAAGAGACTCTGCGCCACATTGTTCGGCTTGCTCCCAGAATGGGAAGATCGAGGGTTAGCTTTGATTACTCGATTGTCGCGATATGTTTCTCAAGGAGATCAGGAAGGCTTTGTGAAATTTTCAGCAAGTGATTATGAAGCTAAGAGAGTGGCTCCGAATTTAATTGCTATGGAGGATAAGTCACTCTGAATCTAAATCTTTTGGAGATTTACTGTTGCATGAACGAAGAATTACTGTGTCATTATTCACTGTGATGACGAATGTGGAAGCTGTAGTGAGATCCTCAAAAGATACACCGAGCTAAAAAAAAGAACAAAAATCGAACAAGTACCACCCTAAACTCACTCAAAAACGAGGCCCACAAGAAATCCATCCAATGTCAAGAAAGAAGGACGCTTCCTCTACAAAAAAAGCCTCAGGGTGCCGTTACACCGTGGAAAAGAAACGCGCGCATTCAAATCAACCCCCCACCCCTTGGTCGCGGTTCCTGAAATTTTTTTTTCGCGCTTCCTGCGTCTGTTTGTTTTTTTTCCACCCCGGGGCGGAGCGAGGAGTATGCAAAGCGGTCTTCAACCCTTTCCAGCATCCCTCCACGCGTCTCCTCATTTTTCCACTGTTCACGGGGTCCCATCGATCTCTTTGTCTCTTCACGTGTCCTTTTTTCCATCCTCTCCACCGGCCTGCACGAAATTATGCAGGATTCTCCGTTCGAAGACAGCGAGAGGGGCGCGGAAAACAAAATCGAAACAGGGGTACAACCCGTTCCTCGTGAAAAAAAAAAGGAACAGGGAACCTTTTTTTCTCGCGCGATTCCGAGGCCTCGGCGACGTCGCGCGTCTTCTTCCGGGGGATTTTAATGCCACAGCCGTTGTTTCTTGCTTCCTGATGCGTTTTTTTCAGCCTCGTCCGTTGGAGAACCGTTTGCTTCGAGAGAGATTTTTTTTTACGACTTTCCGGGTGACCGTTTTATTTCATCATAGTGTGATTGTGAGTTTGCTTCGGGCGAATCGTGTTGGTTATCGTGAGGCTTCGAATTTTGTAACGTTGCCAAGGAATCGTGGATAAGTATATTAATTACAATGGAAATTAATGTCAATTAAAGTTCGAGGTTCTTTCCCTTCGGATTTTATGTTTAAATACACCCATGAGGTGAGGTTTCAGATTTCTTTTTTATAAGAAGGAATTTCTTATCAGAGTAATTGCCTGCTTTGAGAAATTTCGTCATGTAAAGTACACCCAGACGACATTCCACCATTTTTCAATACCCCCAATTTCATTTAGCGCAGTATCAATTATTCCTGGAATGTTCATGGAAGAATTGAAGAAGATTACAGACATCCAGGCTGCAGTTACAAATTTTCCCCTAACTACGGTCTCGGTACTGGAGGCTCGAATGAGAAGTTACTTTACAACGTTCATCGAATATAAAATCAAGCAGCGGTTGGAAAGCGGGCCGCGTGTTTCGTCATAAAACTTTCGCGGCGACGGGAAGCTTAAATGTCGGCCTCTTTGTCGCCAATTAACTGCTCCTCCATCCCCTTCCCCTATCTCCTATATAATACTCGTAATACGCGCGTAAGATTAATCCTCGAATCGTTTTACCGCGTCGTGGCGTTATTTCAAGTCGAAAGTGAAACCAGAGACGCGGAAACTTTGCCTTTCCGCCTCGCTATTCCCGTTGTTTCATTTTTATTTCCCTTTCAGCATGCACTGCTCGAAATAATTAAGAGACCAAGTGCACAAAACACTTCATCGATCAGTTTAATTTTGTCGAATCCAGGGATCGAAAAAGTTCTCGAACCCTCGTTTTTAAAAAAATTCTGTTAGAACTTATATGTTTTGTTTAAGAAAATATCTGTTTCTGTGGAATGTTTATTGAAAAAAATGTTACCTTTAGGAACTTCTTTAAAAAGTGTTCTCATGGAATAGATATTTTAGAACCTATATAATAAAAGTTCCATGGAAACAAGTTACATTAGAACATTTATTAAAAAAAATTTCATAAGCTAAAGAAAAGTACTAAACTATTAGGTACTAGTTTTATTTAACAATATATTATCATATTCTTCATATGTTTATTTAAGAAAAGGTATGAAAATCATAACATTAGAAATATCTACGTAGGTAAGTATTACAAATAAATAACACATTCAGAATATCAATTTAACTGTAATAATTATTTAATATAGTTGTAGTATTATCCATTGAATAGTATTCAGTATTTGTTACAACGATTGAGAACTTTTTTAATATTGGTGAACAAAATATCTGTTCCTGTTATAGAAAATTTTATATTTTTATATTTTATAAGTCCCGTTCCTACTTAAACCTTTATTTTTAAGAACTTTTATTTTATCGGTTCTTCTGGGAACTTATAATGTGCGAACATTTTTAAAAAAAGTTCCGCGGTCCATGTTTTAAATGTAACCTATTGAAAAGTACCAGAACTTTTTCGATTCCTGGTCGAATCTACGTGAGTTGAACCTTTGCAAAAATTATTCAGAGATTTGTGCAGGCACTAATTATTCGGAGCGGCAAGTGTCAGTGAAGCAATGGAATTAAAAAAAATAAAAAGCACTTACATCGCTGGAGAGGCCGTTGTTCCAAGGGTAGGGTGGTTGAGGGGGTGACTGTTGCTGATGGTGAACACCTCCTACCCCCGTCGCAGAATGAGGATTGTGAATGTGCTCCGCCATCACGCTGACCCAATGGGCCAGTCCACCGCCTCCAGTGGCTGTCGGGCCCGTGCTTCCGGTTCCGGTGCCCCCAGTCCCACCCCCACCTCCACCTCCTCCTCCACCACCCCCGCCGCCTTCCTCGCCGCCCTCCGACCACGCGAAAGAGGCCTTCTGCAATGAAAAATAGCAACTTATTTAGTTAAACACCAATAGAACCATTAAATTAATTGATTCCGTCTATCAGTCAAAACATCAATCACAGATTCTCATCTACTTATTCTGAATTACAAGAGGATCGATAGTGCATGGGAACTGAAAGACAATGTTGACAGTCTTGACAAACTTTCCATCCGAAAACCGATTACCCTGGCAATCACGGATAAACCAAACAGCGTATAACGAAATCAATGCGATTTATCGACAGACATCAACGCTGTAGCTCTCTTTAACATAATAAGCATCCGAATTGAGTGACTCCGCCGAGTATTTCTGACGAAGATTGGACAAATGCGAGGAAAGTATCGGGACCCATCAGCAACCGAATAAATCTCATTATGACTTCGGTATGGAACGATCACGAGAGTAATTAACGGACCGCTCAAACCACTCGTGGAACTTCCTGCTCATCTTCCTCTTAAAAATCGCACACATAGGCAGGAGGACAAGCTCCTAAATAAATCCCGGCGACCGCCAGCGACAGACTTGCTCGAGGAACGCCACTCAAATTACACGCTCGCCCCTTGCAAAAGGCAACAAGCGACTCCTTCGTTTCTCAAAAATACACCTTCCCCCATCGGCGATTCATCCCGATCTCGTGGTATTAATCACCGTAATTACGAGCCTGCCCGGACGACAGTCCCTTGCTGCTTCATCCGATATTCATGATCGAACCCGCTCCAAGGACCTATTAATAAATTGATCGATAAATCAGCGAGCGTGGCGCTTGAACACCTGAACGGGTTAAGTCACGTTCACGCTCGCAACAAAGTGACATCAAAGTCTCCCTCGATTATAGCCGATCGTCGGAAGCCTGCCTCCGTTTTTCGTCCATCTTCCAGCGTCAGATAGCAGACGACTTTCTGGGAGCGCGGTGTCCCAGGCGCTCTGCCGCCGTCCAGCAACTCCCGCAAATTATCCCTCGCGTTAGCGAGAGCCCCATAAAATCGAGACGACTCGAACGGACCGTGGCGCTCGCTCTTAATCTCCTCCCGACCGCGTTAATCTTCGGCGCGTTGCTGCTCTGTCGTCAATTCGAGACACATTCTCGGCGCGCAGCCTCCAATTTTACGGAGAAACGCCACCGGGAGATTGCACGGGGCCCCCGTAAGCAGTTCCGAGAATTACTTAGTCCCCCCTCGGTTCCGCGGGAGTTTTCTTTAATTCTGGACAATGTTCCGGGGATGATCTCCAAGGGAAAATTGAGCGGCGTTTACGTATGGTCGACAGCAGGGTTCGATGGGGTTTTAATTCGAGTCGCTTCGAAGATTTCGCAAGATTGCGAGGCGAAGTGTGCACGTTGCTAGTGTGAATAGAAGAAGTGGAGTTTAGGAGGAATTCGAGTAAGTTAGTCGAGTAAAGAAGTCGGATGGTAAATCGGTACCGCCGATTCGCGTGTGTATAATTGCGATTTCAGGGGGTATCGATTGTCCACGGAGGAGGAGGGTCGTAAGAAATTCATAGCCATAGGAGGAAGAAACGTCAGCCGATGGCGAATCGATACGCAGTCGAACGCGGCTATGGCAGGCTTTAGCCTCGCGAAAATAGAAACGATCAAGGTGATATTTGCAAACGCCAGTCGCCACTGTCTGCGCTCATAGTACCTATACTGGATACTGCAGTCGGAAGGTAACGAACTATTCGGTTAATCATTGATTAAAGTTCGTTGAATAATGGAGTGGCTGTCACTGGGGGATAACGCGGTGTGCATTAACGCGATAGGTATATCGTTTAATGTTGATTTGGGAGAGAGATCTTATGACGGGAGGATTCGAGGTAAACGATCTTCTGGGAATAATTGTAGAATAATTCCAATTATTAAAAATAATTTGACTCCTGCTATAAGTTTAGAATATTCTCTCCAAATTGAAGGGAATTATGTCCATTGGCAATTAGCAATGGTAAGGGAAGTTGAAAAATGTGGAAGAATCAAGCAGACCTAGTATCTATCGCAACTGTGGTCCTCGAGATCAATCAAACTTCGACTAAAGACACTAATAGCAACGAAAGGCCAGGTTGCCCTTGCGCTGGGAGAGACTACTGACATGTAATTAGCGGGCCAGCAGATTTGGCCGTTAATTAATCGCGCAGCACGTATCGTGAGAAAGCTCGTTAGAAATGGACGGTCGGATTGCTGGTTCCTCAAAGGACCATCCCCGGGGCACCCTAGAGGGCTGTTATTTCTTCGGCCAGGGGAGGGATGATGCGTTTCATTATTGCCTCGCGCTTAATTACACGTTCTCGAGCGGCCTGTGTTCCGTGTGTCGCCGTTTCCCCTTTCTCCGTCGCGACTCCACAAAAGCTCAAAGGAAATCGATTTTCTTAACTGAAAAACATTCCCCGCGCTGACTTCCTGACTCTTCGTCCCTCCCCTAACGCACGGTACAGAGACACCTTCGTACTTTCGTAATGAAAAGCTGATTTCGGGCTACTCCATCTCTGCCAGCTCAACCAGAATGAATCACTTGTCTACTGTCTGCTGTTTAATGAAATCTTTGAAAAATTAAGGCAGGCTGGAGCGACTATTCTTCGTCCACCGCTAATTTTCTTCTAAATCAGTGGGAGTTCGCTGCAGTTACGCCTCAGCAACGTTTCAACCCTCGATTCGGTCATAAATAATCGACAGCGATCGTTCGATTGGAAACGGAACTTGGAAACGAAGGGGTGCTGTAGTAAGAGGAGAGCGGGGGATGGAAATGAAGGAGGGATCCTCGATAAACGAGGTCACAATTAGAGAGACGGTTCAACCAGACGTTTCGGCGTCGCTTGACGCGGAGGGCCGGGGAAACTAGGGGAAAAGTGCGTGGCGGATGTGGGTCAAGAGTTGTCGCGGAATCAACCACGCCGTGCCAACGCCGCGAACGTGCCAAGAAAAGTTGCCTGGTGGCGATAACTTGGCCAGGAGCAAAAGGAAGCAACAGGAAGTCGGGCCACGGGACGGCGTCGTTGGGCGAAATTAATGAATTAAACCGTGAGAGGAATCCTGCTCGCTAAGAAATCCGAGGCGCTCCATGGTGAATTTTAAACGTCGTCCACGTTGCCTCCATTCCACTCTGCTTCCACAAAAGAGGACAAGGGACACAAAGACAATGTAATTATTGCAAGTAAAGCTACGATTATCATCGGAATTGCCTGCGAACTCGTCAGCATTTAGTTTGTAAAATATAGCGACTTTGATGAAGGGGGAGAGGGTGAGGAAGGGCGGTGAATGGAGAGGTGAGAATTCGACTGTATTCGAAGAAGCTTAGAATTTCAATGGAAGCGATTCATGTGTCAACGGAACGGGACACGAGGGCAAAGAAGAAGGAAGGGACAAAGTAGTTGGAAAAGTCGGGGACTGAATCCGCTGGAGGAAACAAAAAGTAATTGTCAAGCAAACAGGATTTTCTTCTCGCCCGTACGAAATCTCTTCACTGCACCCCCCCGCTCCTTCCGCGAAAACTCGCCCCGCTTAAGTATCCGCTAACTTTTTAACCGACAACTTATACAGAACGCTCCGCGGCGCTCCTCGTAAGACGTATTTTATCCTTGAAAACGGTTTCCAGCACGCCTCTAGTGTCCTTTAACCATTTACCACCTCTATCTACCTGATCCTAAAATTCTATTTTTCAATATTTCGCTAAGTTCCGTGCTCCTTTTCGGAAGATGGAGATTGGACAGACGGAGAGTGTTCTGAAGCTTCTTGGCGGGGTGGAAATTCGCGAATCCAATTCCTATCTCTCTTCGGGGGTTGCTTGAAATGCTTGGGGTAGGATAGGTCAGTGAGGACGCGGAATCTTTTGGGGATTATTGATCTTGATGCTCCGGTTTTCAGACGGCTTGGGGGAGGCGACTGTTTGCCTCGAAAGCATCCATCTTTAGAACCTTCACAAGCTATGCGCTTCAGAACCATTTGTAGACCACAGTTTACACGGCTCTTAGGAAGTTAAATTTGTAAATTATTACCGAACCCAGTGTCTTAGACTTCCGATACCCCTAAGCTAAGAATTCTAAGCTTCCCACATTTCCCACCAGCCAAATCAATTTCCACAAACTCCTCCTAACACGGGTCAACGTTAAACCAGAAGCATAAAAAATCCTTCTACCATACCGAATCACCATATCCTCAAAGTAATTTGCACGTGTGGTTAAACGCCTTAAGAAACTTTCTCTTCTAGCAAGACATTATGAGGAAGGAAAAAGCTGATGCATCGAGGAATTACAGGCTGACCTCATCGTGGTCTTCCCTGTGGAGGGCCAGGTTCCTCGGGAACGCTGGCACGCTGCTCACGGTCAATCCCTTGAGATCCTTCAGCTCCTTGAGGGCGCCGAGCGCGTTCAGGTTATCCTTCAGATTGGCCAGATTAAAATTAATCCCCTGCTCCTTGAAGTTGAGGTGCCTGTTGAGCACAGTCTTGCCTAGGGCGCTAGCGAGCAGGCTGTTGTACAGCTCGTTCCTCAGTATGAACTTCTGCTCGACGGGTCCTTCGTCCTTGCTGGACATGTCGTTGGAGGAGTCCGAGTCGACCTCGACCGACGAATTGGACACGACGCTCATCGTGGACATCTTGCCCGCGGTCCACGTCGATTAAAAATACTCTTCGATCCTGCTGGAGGATCGGTCGCTGGCTAGGACGAACGACAGCGGCTCGAGGTCCGTCGCGCGGTCCTCTTCTAGTCACCAGAGCTTATTAAAATATCTGTACACGCGCTCCTAGCACCGTTGTATAGCAATATAGAATTAAATACGCTTTTCAAGTGTTGTATATATAATATAGATGTGTATATATATATTTCTTATGTATATATATTTGTTCTTCTTCGCTTAACCGGCTATTATTAGTTGTAACGCACGGGAGTCGGCTTCGGGAGGCTAAAAACACCGCCGACACCACCGTCGTCGCGGTCCAAGGATTGCTTGAATGGAGCGGCCACGTGGCAGCTTGAACGTCTTCAGTCGCTGTCGCCGCGATTAAGGATTAAGGGTCCGCTTCGAGAGGCAATGGGTGCCTCGCGATCGACCACTACCACGACGCACTTCTCCCCTCGACGCTGGCGAACTCCGCGTGTCCTCTGTGCTTCGTACGCATTTATTGCCTGGAGGATATTGAACGCTAGTAAGACACGGTGCGTTGCTCGTTTCTACTTCACCCTTTAAGGATCACTGGATCGTCCGCGCGTCGGCCACGATCCGCTCGGAGGACACCGCGGACGTCAGACATTCGGACCGTCGAAAGCTCGATCGTCGATTAAATCCGTGGCTCGTACGTGGCTGGCACACTTCTCTACGCTTATTATTTACTCTAGTTAGCTTATCAGTATTATCGATGGTCGCCTGTGGCCAGGCTGGCGAGACGAGGCATCCGCAGGCAATAACATTGCATCGTGGCGTTTAGGAACTTTTGCGCGCGCAGCTCATTACGCATGGCCGCGGCCTTTCTAATTGGCTGGCTAATTAGCGCGGGAGGGTGCCCTCGGTGGCGCGTACACGAGGTCTCCGGCGTGCGTGTCGCGTTTTCGCGGTCACCACCGCACTCTTTACCCTTCCGCACCTTCCCTCCGCTCTCTCTCTCTCTCTCTCTTGTCTTTTCTCCGTTCTCTCTCCCTCTCTCTCTCTCTCTCTGCCTTACGTCCTACCGTTATTAGACGAGTTGCGCGTAAAACACGTGAAAAATAGGAACTTTGGTTGATCGTTTCAGCCCTCCAGCCGTTTTACTCTACACTCCCTCCCTCTTTCCCTCTCGCAGGCTCTCCCGTTCTCCCAGTCTTCCTCTCTGTCTCCGTCCTCATCGGCGCGCGACATCGAGCCACCAGTTTATTAAGGCTTCACCCTCGCTGCGTGCACCGGGGGGCCTCCTCCGCCTGGTCGGGCCCGTCCGTCGCCAGGTAGAAGAAGAGGAATCGCGGTGAGAAGAAGAAGAAGAAGAGGAAGAAAGGGACATAGAAACGGACAGAGGAACATCCTCCTCCACTCGGTGCATCCAGGAACATCCTTTCAGGCATCCATCCGAACCGCGTGCCTTCCTCTTCCGCTGGGCCCCGTCGACAGGCCTTTCAGGAGGCCCTGCGGCCTCCTCTCTTCATGCCCAACGGTCGCAGTGGGGGGTGCCGGAGCGTGATTGGTCGAGCGCGGGCAGGAAAAGGGCCCGAGCCTAGCCGCGCGAAGGCGACGGGACCCGATCCGATGGGCCTCAGGGCCTTTCGCGCGTTTCCGTCCACGCTCGGCCTGTCTCGTCGCCGATGGCCACGCGGTGGTGGGGGTAGACGGCTGGTTAGTCGCGTTCCGAGCGTCGTCGAGTCAATTAACTCGAATCCAACCTCGACGGACTTGGGCACGGAGCACACCGAAACACGGGCACCTTTTCCACGAGGAATAGGGGCCGGGGGAGGGGTGTCCAACGAGTACGTTCCGCCGACGGAAACCGCGTCGCGGCTCGGTAAGGGGGTCGCTTCTCGAATACCCAGGTTCTTATGTGAGCGCGACCGCGCGACTGGTTGATGCAGTCCGCGGCGGAGCATAAGGAAGCGGAAGCTCGCCGTTCCTTCTCTCTCCGTCGATCCTTCTCCGTTGCTCCGTTTTCTACCGCTCTCGGCCCTCCTTTTCCGTTCCTCCGCCCGTCCTTGTCCCACCGACGGCCAAGGAAAGGCGCGCACGCTTCGCCGCGGCGGCCGCCGCCGCCGCCGGCGTCGTCGACGTCGTCGTCGTCGTCGTCGTCGTGGTGCCCTCCGTCTTCCACTTCCTTCTTCGCCGATCTCTTTCCCACCCGCCCGCCGCGCCGATCCTCTCGGTTCCTCCCTCGCTCCACCGTGGTGTCTGTCTCTCCCGCCACAACGCCCGCGCGAACGGCGGGGGTGGGTCGGGGCTGGAGGTAAGGAGAAGGCCGAAAGCAACGAAGAAAGCTACCCCCGGCGAGAGGGACGGAGTGTATCAAGACCGTGGGCGAGAGGGAGAGCCAGCCAGCGAGCCGAGAAAGGGGTGGGAGACCGAGAAACTCTCCAAGGTGGTGGTGGGAAAGGAAAGGAAGAAAAAGGCGCACGGGTAAGAAGGCGGCCGGGGGCGGAAGGGGCTGAGGGGGCCGCGTATCCCGCGAAGAAACAGATAAATATAGATATTTTTCCTTTGGCCGACTACCTACGGAGAGGGGTGAAGATCGAGCGGAGGGAGAACGCTCGCGAGGGTGGTAGGGTACTGGGCTGGGGGCTGGGGGGGCGCGGGGGACACGGGGGAGAGTGTTGCACGCTCGTTCCCCGCCCCCCAGACCGAATTGGAAAAATGGAAATAATAAGAGTCGCCTCCTGGGGGGTTGCATGGCGGGCTGCACGAACAGTCGAAGGGGTTGTAGGGGGTGCAGAACACGGAGGGTAGGTGGGATGGGGGTAGGTTGTGCGCAGTGCAGCATGCGCCTTGGCGAACGGGCGAGCACACATCGTGCTCGCCTTCCTCCGTGTGTTTCCGTGAGCCGTACACGTGTGGTCGGAGACAAGGAAAGCGGTGCCGAGGGGGGTGGAAGATCGAGAAAGAGACTCGCGTGACGCGGGAGGGAATACCTTGACGGACACGTCGAAACCAACATGGCCACCGGTTCGAAACACTCGCGCATTCTTGCATAAATTAACCCTTAAGCGGTGCTCTGTGGGGACGCACGTGTCCGCCGTCCTATTCTTTCGTCGCGATGGAATTCGAATGGTCCAGCCGACCCTCCGCTTCCAGTTACTCCCCGGGACAAAAAGAAATCCTTCCTTGAAACCGCCAAACCCAAGATCATTCGAACCATTCGAATCTCCCTCGCGCTCCAACTAAAATCCACGTAATCCATTCGCGGAAGCGAACCAACCCCTTCGAAATCCGCGCTACGTTTTAAGGGAAGATCGCATATTCCATCTGGACCTCGCGACGATCCGAAGAAGGATCCTCTTGTCTCTGGAACCTCTCACCCCTCGATGGCTCGCCCTCGAAATTAGGAGGGGTGGTTTGAAGCGCGCGTCAGCCAGCACCCCAGCTACAAAGAAGCTCGTTTATTCGCCTTGAAGGATCCCGCGAAGGGTGGAGGGAACGAGAGTTCCGGGGCAGTTCGTTCCAGTTTCCGCGACGGTGATCGAACCGTTGCATTCTTTCTTTCGCGCCGGGAACGATTGTTTGTTTGTTTGCTCGCCCCCGGGGATGTTTTATCGGAGGCGGTAACGAGACGCAGTTGAAACGATGGCCCCCGATAATGGGGGGGAGGGGGACGGGCCGTGCCCCCCTCTCGAATGTAAAAGTAATACGCCCGGCAGAACGGAAATCATCGTTTCTCGTCGAGCACGATTTAAGTGACAAACGGCGTCGTTGAGAGACGAGTGAGGATCGAATGCGTTTTCGTTCCCTCCTCGTCGATTGAAAATTCCCGTCGCACTTTGAGAGATTGAACGCGGAAGAGGACGAGCACCAAATTTTCCTGCAACCTTCTGCGAAACTTCTGATACTGGAGGTTAGTCATACTTAATTAAGATGATAATATCATCCAGTGAGAACGCGGGGAATAATTCGTCTTCTAAAAATGGAATCCTCCTGCACCCGACCAATATCGTCCAAAACAGGAAACAGAAGAGCAGAGGTCCAACGCAGAGAACTGGCGTCACCAAGAGGAGGGTCGATAAGAAAACAGAAAATATGATTGCAACCGTCTTCCCCATAAAACGAGCTACCCCTTTTCCCCAGGGCGAGAAACTATTCCCAAAGAGACGGAGGACGTCTCATCCCACGCTCCCATCAGCGTGGTCCAGCCATCGCCTCGATCCACCGCGATCCTCCACTTGTTATATTGCTATCAATCGGCATAAAGCATTCAGATGAGGCGGTCGTGGAATAATAGATGTACCGTACGCTAACCCCCGCTCTATTCTAGAGAACATGTGGCACTGGGAGAGCGGCGAATAACAGATGGGTCACATGAGCAGGTAATACCGTGGTTCCTCTCGAGTGGTATCAGCTTTTGAGACTGCCTCGCATCCAGCCTCATGTAGAGGCGCGCACAGACACAGGAGCGGCCAGGAGGAACGTGACTCCAGCAGCGTTCCAGAGATGCTGTTTCACGTGGCCGCTAGCAAGTCCAACGGGAATCGGGGGATCGAGTCGCCTGTTACCTCTAATATCCTCTAACGGTGCATCCCCAATTACCATTGTGCCATTCACATGCAGATAGCTTCACACTACCAGGGGACTCCGTCCCTTAGCCTGCTCCCTTGAGTAGCCCGATGGGAGCCAAGCCTGTCCTTTCATCTCGCCCGTTTGTACGTCTCCCGTTGCCACCGTGATTATATTTGTGTTTTGGTTTTTCGGGGCGGGCCGGAAGAGGAGTGCCTCGGTTTACGATTACCCGTATCGAGAACTCGAGGACTGCCTTCCTCCTCGAGCAGCACCAGCTTCCTTCGGCGAACCTTTTATGTGTACGTTTTGCATCCAGACTACGATTCACTGGGAATTATTGAAATGGTAGTTTCTACGTGGTGAGAGCTGCTGGCGATCAGTGTATCGGATATTCCATGATAGAGATAATAAACGACCAAACAGGTTGAATCTAAAGTATCAGCTAGCACCTAGCCCCAAGATCGAAGGGGGTGAGCGGGAGACGAGGGTGCGCGAGGATAATCGCGCCCTTTATCGCTGGCAAGGAGCCACGCGGATCCTCGAGCGCAGCGAGTCGTCCTGATAAGACGCAAAATCCGAGAACAGCTCGGTCGGGTAGGGGCGAGAAGGGGTGGCCGGCGTCTGGGCGCGAGGTGAAAATTAAAGAAGCGCTAAGTCGGGCGCTAAACTGAAGAACCACTTGTTGAGCAGCTTGTGGCGGCGGCACGTTGGTTAGGGGGAGGCCGGAGGGGTTGGGGAGCATCGAGAGACGACGGGGTGGCAGGGGTGGGACGGTTGACGGGGGTGGCAGGGTGCGGATATGCAGATGAGGGGTGGCCACCCCCGTGTAACTAACTTCTAACTTTCGCGTAAAGGCCAGCGGCGGCGTTCCAACGGTTTTACACCCCCGCCCGCCCCGCGTGGAAAATTAAATCTGTGCACCCTCTACCTCCTTCAACAGCCCGAGAGACTTTTCATTGAACGTAAGTAGTCGAGTCTGCGAGGCGCGAAACGGGACACGCTTTTCAACGGGATGTTTCCCTCGTCCAAGGCGATCCTCCGAGGGAAAGTGATACAAGACGCTCCTCAATTCAATCGATCCGAGAATGGAAATCCTTTTCTATTTTTACATTGTGTTCTTTTTAAAACGCAACTGTCAATAGTTCATAAAGACAATAGTGGGGATGTAAGCGCTATTCAAAAAGAAATCCCCCATTTCTAATGAAATCGATTATCCTCTAATACCTAAATCAATATTAAATAAATAAGAATTCCAACAAGTTCGAATTTCCAAGCGAGCAGCCCCAGCTCGAATCGCAATCACCACCAAGGGACAATTTGACTTATCATCTTTCCACCCCCCTTCACGAGGGACGTCGTGAAAAAAAAGATAGAAAACCACGAAACAACGAAGCGAGGCAGTACTTTTCCCTCCTTCGACGTTTTTCACCGCGGTTCGCTGCCGAAAAAAAAGCCAAAGAAAAGGACGTCTGGCGCCAGGGCGTCGGCGACGACGAGTCTCGACCCAGATACCCCGTCGTCGTCGTCGTCGACGTCGTCTCCTACGTGGCTCCAGCTTTTCTTATTTCTCCCTTTTGCCCGCCTGCCGCGGCCGCGCTCCCCAACCCCGTTGGGGTAGGTTTTTCCACCCTGGTCCACCCCCGAAACGTTATGCACACCGCAAGGGGAGCGTGTGCAACCGCCACCCACCCATTACTCCCCTATCTCGACCACTGTGTGCGTGAGAAGTGGTAGGGTCTTGGTCTACGCAAGCCAGGGCTGACCAATTCTGCTTTTTTCCACTTTTCAGTGGAAGAAATTTTAGAAACAGACCCATCGAAGCTGTGCATCGACTGTGTTGGAGGATTGAATGGTGGGTTGCAGGTTGATGGGACGGGGTGGTTTAAATTTTGAGATGCTTCTGAAGGTTTGATGTCTGCCACCACCTTCTTTGATGAATCCAGCTATTCTTCTGGTACGATGTAGGATAACCTAGATTTATTTGATTCGACTGTGGTTTCTTTGGAAGATGAGAGTTATTCAAAACGAATTCTCGACAGAATACAGCATTGCAAAGATTTGTAAATTTAGGAGACTCTCGATTATGGATGGAAAACTGACGCCCGGAACGATGCAACAAACACAGAACGATCGAATGAGCATTTCCAGCCCTTCTTGCGCTTCTTCCCCGGCCATACCACCCCCGGCAGATTTTTCTTGGGTGGCCCAGTTCGACCCCATTGGTTACCACACCCCCGTTCTGCCCCTCGATCGCGACGAAAAACGCCTGCGTTATTTTTTCCCCTCCCCACTGTGTTCGACCCCCCCAGTTCCGCGAGTTTCAGCGACTAGCTTCGTAGACACACACTGAAACTTACGGAAACTGCAAGAGGGATTCACCTTTGGATCACTTCCTCCAGGAAAACAATGAACTATTAATAATCACGAATCTTTTAATAATTCCTTATTAATTAGAAAGCGTTTTGTGAACGAAGCTTTAAGAACGAGGCGCACGATTGCAGCGTACCTACTTGCGTGCGCGCGTTGCACACGTGCTGCGACGCATAATATAATAAATTAAGTCGAACCGCGATATGATCGAGCCGCGTCGCGATTGGTCGCCGCCGAGAGAGGGCCCCCTTTTATTATTTCTCCTCTGTTCCCCTTTTTTTTTTATCGCCCCGTACGAATCTCTCGGCTGGCAGCCATAGGGGCTGAGCGTACCGGCCATCTTGAATTGCAAATAAGTGTCGGTCCGGGTCATAACGAAATGGAAAAAATGGGTCTCGAGCATTCCGCGTCTCTTTTTCCAGGCAACGTCGCCGAATCTGTCCGAAACATTCTATTTCAAGCGCACTATCCAACATACTCACCAAAGTAATCTCAATATCCCTATAATTAAATCAATTTAACAAAAATGCTCAAAGAATTTGAAAAATATTAAAAAAGCCTAATGACTGATTTCACCCTTTGGAATTTTGAATTTTTGCAGAGAAAAAAAATTACTCCTTGTTTACTCCGATATGCTTTACATTCGCACGAAATTTCATTAAAATCAGAATTTCCCGGTGGGAACGTTTCAGTGTAAGTCCAAGGCCGAACTTTTCCACTGGGAAAAAGCCAGCGATGTCCCAGCTACCCGAAAAACCAGCAACCCAAGCCACCGTAGATCCCCTGAAAGCCTTGTCCCACCTCCGCAGCAAGAAAAGAGGAACGAAAGCCGTAAAAGCTAATCGCCAGGCCAGCAAAAAGCTGTGCAATTAAGATGTAATCAAAACCCCTGAATTATACGCGAGTCTACCTTCAATTGATCAAATACAGATCACTCGGCGAGATTACAGTCCACGTCATCGGAACTTTTTCGACGAATTAACGAGCCTCTTTTTAACGACTTAAGCTCGGGCACGAGCCGCGAGGCCGTGAATTCGATCGTGGCTGAGAAAAGATCATCTCTTCTTGTCGGTTTTGCTTCGAGAAAAGTTCAAGCGATTTGCTCCGGCGCCTCGTTTCAACGCATTCAACTTTAATTGCACAGCTGCGAGGATCGATCGATAATATTCGACACCCTTGATTCTTAGGAAAAGTAAAAAACTTCGTCTGACGTATTGTTGATTCAATGAACACAGATTTATTTCGTTCATTAAGCGATGCATTTAAGCGTTGCGCCTCGCGTTTTCCAGTTTCGCGTTTACGATCGTCACGTGGTCGCGAGAGAAATAGTAAATTACGTTTTATTAGCCACGCGTTCCGAGGTTCTTTACGGAAAAAATTCTGCCCCGAGACACTTGCTGGGTAATAAATTATTCATGCCGAAAGTAATACGCCTGTATATTCATCGATTTTTTTTCCAGAAAAAAAAAATCGTTGCCGATCACGGCGGAGCATGGCTATTATTATAGAGACCTATCGTCCGAAAAAGCTGTAAACAAACGGAGAAACGAGAAAACCGGAGCACGTAGGGTCGCGTTTTCCCAAACAGGAATTTTTAAGTGGGCCCCGCCGCTACGCCCGACGGTTTCAATTTACAAAATTAACTTTTCAGTGCGGGGAGGGAGGAGGGGTTGTAAAACGTGCACCGAACGCGATCGATGGAATCCCGTGTTTTGAATCGTGGATAGCGGATGGGTGGCCAGAGGGTTGCTCCTGCGATCCGACTTTGTTGTAATAAACATTCTCGCGGGAGGCCTCCATTCTTCTAAACTGCTCGCGAACTAACAGGTCGAACCAATTAGAAAGTCCATTACACCGAGGAATAATTCGCTGCGAAAGTTTCTTCACTTGGAACTTAGCTGTTGAACAACCGTCTATTAAATGATTAAGCATCCTCTCGGGGGTATTGATCGGGGATCAATCACTATTCCGCGTCAGTGGGTTTGGTGAAATTCGCTAGGGAAGGTGGAAGGAATTTCAGGACTTTATACTAAATTTGCCTCGCTGAACAGTCTCCGAAAATATTCAAAGAGGGAGAGGAAGGGAAGCTCGTGGCTAAGCGACCGAGCTTACTGCCAAGTAGTATAAGTCAATTATCGAGGTGGACGGAATTAACTCGTTAACTGAGTAATTATTTTTAAACGAGAATAGAGACAGTCGACGTTTCCCTTTTTAATCGGAGTGATAGAATAGTCGATTTCATTTCGCTGGTTGGATTATTCCTAGCGGGGGCTTGAAGCTTGACGAGGGTTATATCAAACAAAAGGAATGAAGCTTGAACCAGAAGAATCTTCCAATAAACAATTTCAAGATTAACTCTGAATAGCTCCCCACTTAAAAAAGGTTATCGGAGTACCAAATCATCCCCATCTAACTCCTCATCTTATTCTAAATTCCAGCACTTCGTATCCTCCAAATATTTCGAAGAAAAGATCCCGAAAAATTGTCACCATCCAGGGGCATGGGGGTAGGTTCGGCGTGGGTGTCTTGGATTTCGCCGCGGGTCAAAAATGCGTCTCGGCTGTGCAGGGTAAATTGTTTAAGGGTCGGGGTGTCCTTAAGCTAAGGTAAAAGGTTGTCTGGGGCGGCGTCTAGCCGTGTCTATCGATTATCCTCCATCTTCGTCTGCCTCGTCCGATCTTACCACCCCTCTACGCGCGCCCCACCATCGACCCCTCCCACCCTCGGCTGCCTCTTTCTCTTCGCCCCTATTTTCGATCCACCTTCGCCCACCCCCTCGCTCCTGACCTGTCGCAAGCCACCCACACACTTACGCACCGAGTCTCCTTGCAATCCTGCCAGGCTTTTCCAAACAGACAATGGGGGTGTTTGGAAAGTGGTGGGTGGTCGCGAATAATTACGCGCCGGGCCGTTCGATGGGCCATGACCACCCTTCGAGGGTAAGTGGTCCCGTACAATGTCACTGATCGAATGTTTTCTTGAATCTCTGCGGATCAAGGGGGTGGAAAACGTGGACTTCATTCAAGGGAGAGTTCTTGCTGAATGAACCTTGGAAAGGACAGTGATTATAGGCCAGCACAAGGATAGAATTTAATTTGTCAACGAGGGTTCTTATTTATATCTTCACCCTCATTTCCAGGAGATCTCTCGCAGGTAATTAGCAATCTGCGACCTACATACCGCGGTAACGATCCTATTCTAGATACACGTATGTATACAGTTCAGGGAAATACCATCCAGAGACGTCGCCAAAAAAGCAGCACGCGAGCAGCCGCCTCAGTTACTTCAGACGCGAACAAACTTTTAATTTCCCGCATTCTATAGGTTCGAGAACTTGCCCGCCCCGTTCGAGGGTCGTGCATAGGCTGCACCAAACGATTCTTCAATTTTCCTGCTTTAATAATCACACACTCGACCCCTCGATGCAAGTGACAACCACCCTTGCCCTTAGTCTTGCTGTAAACGCGAGGACAGACTGTGTTCCACGAGAGCGTCCAGCCGTAAAATGCAACAACGTCACAGGCGTCGAGAAACCACCCTCGAAAACCCAACGAAACGACGAACATAGTGTGCCTATCACTGAAGGGGTGTGTGTGTGTGTGTGTGTGACGGACAGGTCGTGACCTAGGCCGTCTTGAAGGGCAGACATTTTTTAATCGATAGCCTGGCCTCGCTCCTCGTCCACCGACACCCTCCAAGGCGCGGAGAGGGCGAGCTGGTGAACCCTGGCTAAAGAGCAGCGCGGGGGTGGGCGGAGGGGTGAAACAGCCCGGGAGAGAATCGCGGAGGCGTACAGACGCAACTGTACATCGCCACCCCCGCCGTGCCACCAGCCTAAATAAAGGCCCAACCCTTAAAGGAGACCAGCTCGAAAACATTGTTAAAGGGGATGGAACGGCCTGGCTCGCGGGGGCGTTGACGCAGGCTGGATTCCAGCAGAGATATTTCGTAAAATTGGGAGGGAACGGGAGGGATTTGAGAGATGAAAACTTTGGAGGGATTCTTCTACCCTGTAACTGATTAATTTGATAAAATGAGAAAATGATGAGGGGCGCTTTCTGAGTTGTCTAAAATTCTTTCACTTCCTTTCCACCTTCTATAATCTTCTTTCGATTCTTAGAAGTACATAAGTACAAAATTATAAAATTTCCCTGTCCCTGTTCCCTTAGGGAATACCAAATTTCTAATCCAACTGATTCCCAAAATCTCAACGTAACCATTCTGCCTATCTTGCACTGGGGGACATATCGCGACGGCAAAGGAGATAGAAGACAAAAACACTGCACCGAGATGGCGAAGAGGGAGGAGCGCGAGGGTGGAAAAGTCGACGAACGAAACGTCAAAATATTGCTTTTCCATTCTTCTGGCGGGCGACGATGGTGAGACAAGGTAGCTGCGGTGTTTTCAGAAAAAATACATCGCCCCTGCTCTCGCGGGCCGACGATCTGTATTTTTTCCCACCCTCGAGCCCCTTTCCCGCCCCGTATCCTTTCTCTCGTCGCGAAAGGGAGGCTGGGTTTTGCTTGCAAAAATTTCGAAACGTAACGAAAACACATGAGATCGAACCATCCTCCCTATGTGTCCCCTAGAGAACGGGGGGGGGGGGGACGAGGGGGGTTAGCAGGAATTAAATAAAATTCGACTGCAGGAGAGGCAAGCTCGTATCGAAAGGGGGTGGAAGCGATCGAAAGTATGCCTATAAGACAGAGTTAATCGTCGTTCGAATACTGATGCTGGTTCATCGACTTCCAGGCTTGGGGAGAGAAACGAGGGTGCAAAGTTCGATCGTTTCACTCGTGGAAAGTCGTTTCCATCGTGATCGACGAAATAATTCATGAAACGATGTCAACCATGTGGCTGCTCGTCGCCTGATTTCTACTCTCTCCATTTTCTAGGGGGAAAAGGGGAAACTTTTAATGAGAAATATGCTGAGAGTAGAGAAGCCAAGTGCCGGTTGTATGCTTCTGGAGAAAAAAAGGGAAGAGAAGGGAAGAGAAAAATTAGGGAGAAAAAGCGGTGGAAAGCGTTTATGTCTCGTTAGTGGAAGTTTTATTGATAGTTTTATTCATCGGACGACAATCACCTGTTGCGTAAACGCAGATGCACCCACTGTTAAGTCGAAAGCACGTTGCATTTTAACTGGTGCATCGAGTGGAAGTGTAATTTTTCCAAAATTTCAGGAGAAGAAGGGCTTTGCTTTGTTTAATATGGCCGGGTAAATGAAATAAATAGAAAAGTTATTTTTCTTTTTGGGCGAGAATTGAAATGCAACTGAACCATTTGTTTCTCACCAAAAAGAACTAGAAAAGTTGTAGAAACTATTGCGTTCGTTTCAATACTGCTAATAGCCCTTCAAGTAACCAATAAAAAAATATCTACAAGATCTACCTAGGCTTCCTCCCCATAGATTTCAATTTTCACCCCGGACAGAGGATAGAAAATTACCTAAAACAGAGCTGTGAAAGTTTTCTCATCAGAGACGGTCACCGAAGTCAAACTGCACCCTTAATGAATGAAATTCCTCGAATACCTGCACGATTAAATGTTCCTTCGATTACCGAGGTGCGGTGTAATCCTTCGCGACATCTGAATGGAAATTCCAACGACCAACTTGTTCTATCTGCACGATAATCGTCTACTTTATCGAGATCAGTTACATACCCGTGTGGCTCGCGATGCCGCTCCAACCCCTATTCTAGGGGTTGGTAATGCGACTGCTTTCCTCCCTGTTTTATCCACCGAGGATAAGGGTGGCCAACTGCTCAGGAACTCGGGGGTAAACTGAACTCTTCCACATCGCACGGTGGTAATTTCCGGTTCAACACCGTCGCTCCAATTCCCTATCGTCTCGCCATCTTATCGGTAAGTTTTCGACGGAATTTTCTGCTTACTAATTTCTCTGAGATCTTCCCTATCAAAGGAAAAGATAAAAGAGGAGGCAAAAGTGTTCCAAGTCGCCTACAGAAAATTTCAATGATTTCCATCAAAGTATTACACTGACGAATCTGCAAGAACCCAACTCGAAGCTGTTCCTACTGACGCAGTCACGTGTATAAATGACTGCAGAAGTCCCCAAAACTCGCACAGAGGAAATGCAATTGCGCGATTGAAAGCAGAAGAAAATTTGAGTTCAGCAGTCGCAATTTTTCAAGTCCTCGACTAAGAGGGACCTTAATGACGACCATTGCAACACGATGCAACGAATTACAACGATTTATGGCTGAATAAACGAAAGTCACCGCTTTAAGGAAAATTGCAAGGACTCTCGAGTTAGCGATCGCAGATCGAGTGCTTGTAATTCCTTTTACGAGGCCCGCGCACACTTTATCTACTGTGCGCGCGTTGGACGCTGGTTACCTCACTGCATTTGTATACAATCCCGCACGCTCGATCTTGCAACCTTTGTTCCGAACGCATACGTTGACCCCGAATATAATCGGGCGTCCTGCTTTCCCCGTCGCCTAAACACCATGGTTGCAGTAACGAGCGTTAACCAATCTTCGCTTCTTCTATCAGCGGTCGCGAGAAATTACGACACCAGCCACGACAATCGAGGCACGGAGTTACGCGTCGCGGAGAAACTCGGCTGCATCGATTCCGAGCGCCGGGGATCTGTGAAGTCGTGAATTTCGGGGACTGGTGACTTTTTAAACGGGGGCTGGAGTGTTTGGGAATTCCGAGAAGTGGAAGTAGAACGTTTCTTATCGCCATCGGAAATTTCCGACTCGGGAGGAAGAGGAGAGCTGGCCCAGGGAAGCTGGAAAACTCTCAACCGGAATCGCCTCCATCTTCCGCAGGAATAAATAAGAATCGAAAAGCTGCCGGCAGCAAATGTCACCGAGACATAATCCCGCCTCTGAATCATTACGTAAACGTTAAAATAAACAGACCAAGCTAATTATCTCGACTGAACGCTCGTCCTCGATTATTCAAACGACGATCAACTCTGACATTACGAGTGCACTCTCTCGAGCACTTATCCCCGTGACGCAAATATTCTAATTATTCTAAAACACCTCGAGCGACAAATTAAGCTACCGCCAACTTTTCCACTGTCTCAAATCACATCCCGTCCCTCGAGACACGCCACGAAATCTTCCCCGGAATACCTTGGAATTGAAGGGTCCATCCAGGATGCAAATGGTTCAAGGCGATATCCGAATTCTGTCCCGTCACTATCTCCCGATCCGGCGAGCGCTTATCGCGCCGCGTAAATCACGGCTCTCCGTTCCTTTTTCTCGCCCCCCCGTCATGGAGGGGGGTAATTAACACGCCAGAATCCATGCGTCCTCCCGAGCGTATTTCGAGATCAATCAGCTGCTCGCTTATTACCCAGGTCTTCTTATTTCTTTTACCCCCGCGGCCTCCTCTTCTAGCGGGCCCGCGTAATGGATCGTTAAAGACAGGTACGACGGTGCATTAAGTGCAATTTTGCTACTATGTAGTAGTCGGTGTACGTCGTCATTAACTCGCGGGTACAGAGGGAACGGGGCAGGCCACGGGGGGGCCGCGGAGAAAGCGGGGAGTCTTGCCTGCAGGGTTACGACCGCCGGTTCAATGCCGAATCGTGATTGATTGGCAACTTGTAACCTCCGTTTGCATCGCGTAAAAGTACGAGTCGACTCACCGTTCCGCAGCACGGTGCACCGATCCTCGGTCGATTATCGAGCTCGAGGAACGTCGAGAGGATCCTGCTGGCTACTGGTAGCCGATTCCAGGCGTATGTAGGATGAACGTTGGGTGCAAGAAGCTGATCGAAGCAGTGGTAGTGGTACGTATGAGTCCCTGGCTTCGGCGAGTTGAGGGATTTTTGGGTAATGATTTTGGTGGTAAGTGGAAGAGGGGTGGATGTGGGGTGTAAGGTTTGGATGGAGGAATCTTCATGTTTTTGTTAAGATCGTTGTCTTTGGAGCAAATTCATGGATTCTCTGTGTTTGCTGACGAGATGAATTGCTTTGCAGTGGCTCGGATTGCGGAGCAGAAGGAGCTCGACGCCACCACTACTCAGGGGACAGTATCAGCATAAAATAGATGTTCCACGAAGGAGCAGGTTGCAATTAGAGCATCGAGCGAATCGTCGCGGATTTTTTGCCGCTGGATCATTCGCTGACCCGTGGACGGTCATTACGTGATCGAGCAGCCTCGTGGCGCGTACGTGCAACGACGCCGGGACCCGAGCGGAAGGTAGCAATAAGAGTCGTCGGCGAGGACACACCGAGCTATCAATAATAACCGAGGAAGTGTTTACTCGCCTGTGCACCACTTACCGCAAACGCGGCACCGCTGCAGGAAAGAAGCTACAAAACGCGGTCGTGATTTTTGGAATTCAACTCAATTTTTGGGAAGAATATCGAAAGCCTCGGGAAACAATTCACATAATTCTCCTTTGATCCATTTTCAAATCAATGCGAGATGAATAAGCATCGGCTATACTTTGCCAATCGTGTAATTTAGGATTGCTTTTTATCCAGTGTAGATTGAATGTTTGATAGAAGGTGTCTGCGTGTGCCACTTCGTTTTAGAAAGCACTGTACGTCTGATATCCAGTCGATGACTCGTTTCCCTAATAGCGAGAAAAAATTACCACGAACGAGGATGGTAGACAATGTGGCTTCCCGTCGGCGGTTCATATAAATCATGGATAATCGTGCTCCATCAGGGACAAAAAGTAACGTTCAACAAGTCCTCGGTGTCGCGATTTATTTGCATGGAATGCATCGACTAGCATTCCTCTCGCTATTACAGCGATTTTCGCGTTCGCGATTCACTTGAGCATCCAACAACTTTCCCAATAAATCACGATACTTTGCTTCTTCAGAATCTATTCGGCTCTGCACGGTGTTTCGCGAGGTGGAGGGATTCTGACAAGTGTAATCGCTGTTTGCGGCGGAGAATTGTTTACTTTAATAGGTGATCTGTATCACGGAAGGCTCGAAAATGGATTCGCGATGGAAGAAGAAAAAATTGGAATATCGAGGCGTTCGTTGCGCGATTCCTCCAACGTGCACGCGTCTTTAAGGCGCGCCGAGTTCCGGTTTCCGGAAGAAGTGTCTCCTTTCTGCCCGCTCCCACCCACGCCTCCGACGGGAAGCTTCCCCAGGAAGCCCCCCTCCGATGGAAACGCGTTCAATGTCCCCCGAAGCACGCAGCTAAAGATTTAGGGGAGGATCGTTGGATTAATGGCACCCCCCGCGGCATAAACGACTGCGGCTTTTCCTCTCGATTCAGTCGTCGAACCTCCAACAGCTGATACGATGTACGTGCTTTTTCGATATGCTCTTTCGCCGTGACAAACAGACACAACTGAATGTTTTCCGGGGCGATTAAAGAGTTCAAACCCAATTCCACTTGCTGCAGACTCAATTCAAAACGCATTCAACATCCCAAAGTACCTACTCAACAAAGTACACTGCTGTCAAACGGGGCAACTTTGAACACAGAATTAGATGTTGAAACAAATGCCTCTAGTACCTATTGCGGAACAGGTATTCTGCATCTTGGAGCAGGCAATTAAACCTACACAAGGCGCTTCGTCTAAGAATAACACTTGTTATACAATAGATGCCAGAGGAATTTGCTTTTAAACATAATTTTGTGGTCTTTACTCCGTTTGAGGGTATCCAAACCTCCCCTCGTATTTCCATGGAATCCTCACCGCGTTCTAAAATACACACACTCGAAACACACCTGTGCCCCAAAAATCTTCAAAACAAATCCCACAAACGCCCCAAAGGAACGCGATTAACCCCCCCACCCTCCACCCCTTGGCGACCGTTCCGAGGCCCCCGACAAAACCTGCGGCCGTGTTCGTGGCAGCGAACGGAAAGCGTGTCCGGTCAAACGGTGCCGTCCACCCGCGGTCCCGGCGAGGAAAATATTTTCTGTTTTTACTCGGCGACGAGGAAAGACGGGGCCCCCTCGCGAGGAGTGAGCAGTCCCCGTTAGGAGGGGAGAGGTGGGGCGGCGAGGGTCCAAAGGAAGGAAGCCAGGGGGGCCGAAGAAGCTGAGCCGACGCTCAAAATTCCGCGGCGGTGCCTTTTGTCCCCGCGATGCCTCGCCTTCTCCCTTTTTGCCACGGTTAGAGGACGAGAGCGCCGGCAGAAGTCGAAGCGGTCTGGGCCCCTTTCTTCTTCGTGTTCATCCGCGGCCGTTGCTTCGTCGCCGCGGTACGTGGCCATCGGGGGACGATGACGAGAGGCGAGGCAACGGCGACGAACCAGCCAGCAAGAAGGCCACAGAGAGGAGAGGAAGGAGGCAGGGAGAGAGGAGGAAGGGCCCAGAAAATATTCTCTCCTCGGCCGCTCGAGATTCCCGATCGGCCGTAGCACGCGCGGATTCGCCTTGAGATCGGGCCCCGGGCATCAATCTCTCGTCAAACCTCACGACTAGTCGTAGAAATGCCGACACAATGCCCCCTTCTCTCTCTCACTCTCCTTCTGCGCCCGCAGCATCTCCCGCCTCGCCCCCCTCGAGCAATTCTCGCAGCCTCTCGCTCTATCCGCCTCAGTTACGAGGCTCGAATTCTTACTTCTTTCGGGGTTTCCGCCACCGAACGAAGTTCGCGAGCCGGGGGGGATGGACGCCGGCCGCGGCTTTTCGAGGGTGGCGATGCTAACGTGGACGACAGGTGTCTGGGAATTTTGGAAAGCCGAGGGGAAATCGGAGGAGATGGCCGACCGCGAGAGCAAAGGGGAGAGTGATTCGCGATAATTGCGAAGCACGATGGCACGCGGAACCGCTCGCGCGGATTCTTTCGACGCTGGATTCTTCGAGGGGAATCCGAGCGATTAAACGAGCGACCAGCGGGAGCAGCGTCGTTTGCTCGATATAATCGTAAGTTGAAGCCTGTCTCGCCGCGAATTTCGGACATGCTGGGTTAGGTACCTTGAGTTCTCAATTTCCGGGGACGGAACGCGGGGAAGTTAATTATCGGTGGATTAAACGATTGAATGGTGGGGGCTCGGGGTTATTGGGAACTGCGAAATTTCGGGGGATTAGATTTACGCGGAGTTCAGTTTTTAATGGAGAACGGCGGGGAACGAGCAAGATATTGGAGAAACGAAACAGGAAGCGCGGTGGACCGTGGACAAAGCGGTCGAGCGAGCAGCGCGCCGACGAAAGGATAATGAGACGAGCGAACAGGAATTGGGCCCGATTCCTGGCCCAGGCACGAAACCTTTTCACGCCCGAACATTATAACGGCGCATCCGGCACGCGCGAATTCGTACTGTTATTTGGGTAAAACGGCAAGGAAATGCGATGGTAAAAAGGAGATGAGTAGTCTTCGAAGAACTTGTATCTTTGCTTTGAGTTATACAGGGGGTTTTATAGAAAGGGGACACCATTTCGAAGGTGGAATTTGAGGTGGTGTTTCAATTTTTGGTACAAGTAGTCAGAGTGATCCAAAGAAACCACAGTACACCATCAAATTGAGTGATGAACAATATAAGAAATAATTAAAACCTAAATGAACTTTACTGAATTTACAGCTGAAGCCAATTCCACGCCCCGCAGAGAATTTACCATTTTGCAAGCGAGCAGGCCCCTCTTTCAAAGCGACCGTGATTCCCATACGCAGCTGCTGCGGCTCGACTTCGTCGATAAATCGCAGCGATACATGTCCGCGAGTGACGCAAACGCGAATAATTCAGCTGCAAAGTGCAAAAGTGAACTCCCTCCGAATATAATCGCGCGCTTTGAAAAGTGCCCTGATAAATTGCGGGCACGTTGACACACGCCCGTCGATTCTGCGATCCACGCGCGGTTCGTGCAACTAACGCTGCAACGTGCTTGGAATTTGGACATAGCTAACTGGACCGCGAGGACCAATCATCTCGCGCGATACTCCTTCCCTGCTTTTTCGAATTTCTCTTTAAAGGCCTGCGAATTCTTACTCGAGCTGCTTCGACGCTCGGGAATTTCGTAACGAGAAGTCCACTCGCTCGTGGCATTTCTTGCCCAACAGAATTTGAAGTTCAGGAATTTCTCTGTCGAGGAATTTTCATAGTTAGAGACTTCTTCCTGGTGGCGATTTTTAATCAACCGATAAACTTCAACTAAACCGAATGATCTACCTACCGACCAGCCAAGCAGATAATTACTAATTAAGAGAAACAGCTGTGTGCATCAGAAAAAACATCCATGTTTACTGGTTAATTGAGGATGACGGAAGAAGAGAAGAAAAATATCGCCACTGGTCGAGGAAAGAGTAAATACATTGTTTACCCTTCATTTATTTCCGTTCACATGTCAAATTATCTCGCGATCGCTTCATTGGCGATTAATTTCTCCCTCCGCCTCCGTTAACGCGTCGTCGCGTTATCGCGTAAATATTAATCAATCGGTGCACGGACCACGGGAATAATTACCCGCAGCATCCAACGGACGCCTGCTGCTTCGCGGCTAATTTATTATCGTATCCTCGTTCGATTTGTTTTCATTATTACGCGCAATTATCGCACGCGTTTCCCTGTTTTTTATCGGCTGGATAAATGATCGTGTGCGTCGTGGAGGCTTTTTTTAGAGGCGAAATTGCTGGTCGCGTCGCGGATAGTTGCAAGCAATAATCGATGTTTGCCCCAGTGAAGTGATTATGAGTGTTGGTACGATGCTGGGATTTTATTTATTGGGGAACTCCCAACTTTAATTCTTCTGTGTTGTCTTTAATTCTTCTGAATTGTCACAATATTCATTTTATTCTGTCCTGATTTCTCTAATATAACTTTTCCCTGCTCCAATTCCCCACTTCAATTTTCCATTCCCATCTAATTCCAAGTTCAATTCCCCTTTCTTTCCCTTAACATTAATCTTTGATCTACAAAACCGCTCCAAGCACTCCACATACCTACTATCTTTTCGTCCCGCTCGTCGATGCTCCCTCAAAGTTCGCCCACGAGGGCCAGAAAGTACACAGAAAGAGCGAGTGCAGTGCCTGCAGTGGCAGAATTTTCGGCAAGGGCCTTAATAGCTGAAGGGCGAGGCACGGACGCGCGTGTTTCCGTGCGCGTACGGTCCCGTTCGTGTAACTCGGCGGGCTAATGATGATGACACTCTTATTTCTCGGGGAGGACGCGGGTCATTTTTCAAAGGGCAGCCAGGGAGGAACGGAGGAGAGTGCTCCCGAACGCGTGGAAGGTGGAGGGCAACGGCAAGCGAGGCAAGGAACAAGAACACCACGACCACCGAGCTGGCTGCCTCTCTCTCTCTCTCTCTCTCTCTCGTCGCGCAGAAGCTAATGTGCGGAACGACTCCTAAACCATTAGACAGAGGAGAAAGAGGGACGGGGATCGCCCTCTTTCCTCCCTTAACATCGCCCACTGTGTCTCCTGGCCTTTTCCCTGCTGTTCCTCCAGCTGGATAGGGACCAAGGTAATTTGAAGCAGTCCAGAGGGGACACGAGCAGCAGATACTGCTGAGAAACCTCGATTGAAGATAGAGAATGCTCCAGAGAAAGCAGAATGGGGGAAGATCTGGTTCAAAGAGGATATACGCAAACAAAAAGAAACGTATATATTACTCGATATTTTTCACCGTGAATCCAGCTTGATCCAGTTAGCCAGTATCGTCTGAAAAAGATAATTTTTTTCCCTCCGGGGATTGCAGCATTTTTTTCGACGCGACGGCGAACGCACACGCCTCGATAAGGCGATGTCTCGTCTGAGAGAGTCACCCGCGAGTAAAGGATGACTGATAACGAGAGACTGATAACGCGGAGGCCTGTCCCGGTCACAGTTCAAGCGGCCGTCTTCCGATTAATTATTCACCATACGTCCCCGTTTAATTCGATTCACCCTTTCGCCGTGGACCCCGCTTCGTAAACATTGTCAATTATTTAAATAACCATCGCGTACGAGGATCCGCCTCGCCCCTAATTGGCCGTGTCTTCCTCCACTTTACGACTGACCAAGCGGGCTGCTCATTTTCTTCTGCCCACCCCTCGATTAACTTTTGCGCCGAGAACGGGCAATTACCACGATCCTTTGGAAAACAATTAGCTTCTCGGGCAAAAGGGAGTGGAAATTCTGATGGCTGGTTATTGGCCCACGTTTTCAAAGTTTGCAATTGGGAACTGGAGCGAAAGGACTCCTGGCTTTAATCCTTCAGAGAAACGAAGCAGATTGTAATCGTTCGATTAGTTAAGAAACGGGGGCTAGGCTCGCGTAATTGCAAGGTAATTTCAGTCTAGATGGCGAAATGAGGTGGCTCGGGTAAAGGGACCGAGGCGAACAGGAGAAAAATGAAACCTCCACACGGGCCGCGGGTATAATCCGTCCACCTGTCCTATTGTTGTAAATTCCTCGCGAGGCGTAACAATGTGTTGCTGCAGCAACAGCGGCAGCAAAAATGAAACGCGGCCAGCGTGAAAGTCTTTTTCGGGCGCAGCTGCCGTATAGCCAACCGTATAGCCATAATAAATCTCCATTAGCCGCCGAAATTCGGCGTACGTGCGTTTTGCCCAATTACCGCGGCCTCCGCGTCTTCCTTTTTCCCGCACGCTGGACACGATTTTATCGACGGCCTAATTGAATCGTCCGCTGGAAAAGAGTCCAGGCAAATAAAACGGCCCGCCTATTTCGCCGCAGCCCGCGTCCCCCGCGCTCCTTCCGTCATTCACCCTGAGTAATTAGCTGCGAGCCTATTTCCAGGGACAACGAAACAGCTGAGACGCTTCGAGATCGTACGACACGTTGCTGAGTTTCTCAGAGGGAAGTGTACCAACGACTAATTAACAAGTGGAGGGCAGAAAGTATTCCTTGGCATCAATTGGGCATTTCAGTGAAATCCACCCCATTTCTTTTCAAACATCAAGCCTAATCCACTCGTAATTTACCACACAGAATTTCATTTTCTATCCCAGGTTTGAAAGCGGAAGAATTGAGTTGCGCGCGATTTTCCGTCAATTTCGACCGAAAGCAGTCGACAGGGCGAGTTCCAGCCACGCGCAAGGGGTTAACACTCGGGGATCGGGTCGTCCGTCTTTCCTCCAAGGAGAAGATCGCCACCCTAGCGCAGGGTGGGCACCCTTCCCTCGAGGCTCCGTCGCGGGACGGAAGTGCAGGGCAGAAACGCAGGACAAGATAGATGTGCGTCACTTCCGGCCGCGACAGGGGGTGGCGTCTGCGGGGCGGCTCGCCACCCTTGCCTCGCGCACCAAGGGTTCGCAGTTTTGCAGAATATAATTACCAGGCGAGCGTGCACGGGTTTCGGGAAGCAACGGCAGCAACACCGTCGCCCCGACGGCACGAAAGAACGAGCGATTTATTCGGAGCCTGATAAATGAAGCCGGCCATGGATCAAAGCGAACCAATGAGATAGAGACGGTGACGTGTGCTCCGAGCAGACCAGGCCAACTATTATTTAATGCGTGCCTTTTTGTCCACCCCAGCCCCCGTTCCCCCCTTTTCCCTTGAATTATTAATAACAGGGGGTGGGAGCTCGAGGAAGAATTTGTTCAGGAATCTTGTGGATCTCCGAGGGGTTCCGTTTAACCTTCTTCGGGTTTAGTTTGAAATTTTTGGAACTGTGAGACGTTTTCGATTGGGGGTGACTTGACTGAATTGCTAGAACTCCTTGGACCATCGTCATCTGTTTTTTTTCGCTTGGGATGCGCGTCACGGAGGAATTCGAGTCTCCTGGAGATTATATTAATATATTCGAATTGGAAATATTATCAATGCGAGTGGATAAATAATGGCGGATCCAAGCCGGGACAAAAAGGTAGCCGGGGAGCCTTGATGAAGCCAATGAGGATTATTATTTAATGCAACGCACATGTTGAATTATTGATGCATTTATCGTGGGAAAATCGTGTCCAGGATTCGCTGGACCGACGACCACATTCTTCCAAAGAGGACGAGAGCGTTTGAGAGTGAATATTAGCCAGAAACTTCACTGAACCCTTTTGCAGACCGATTGCAATAAGCAAACACACGCTGGATGTGATCACAGCTTCCCGAATAAGTGTCTAAAGTTTAGACAATAAACACAAACGAAGAACGAGAAGAGCAACCCTTTGAATCAGAGCATTAATCCCAACATTCACCCTCGCCTCGTGCCTCCGCGATACCACAACACCCCTTTGAAACGCCCAAATTTCCAACAACCAGCCAACTTCATTATCCAAAAACCGGAAAAACCTCCCTTCGACAAAACCGACAGAAATCCCCATCGACGTCGAAGGATCGTCGAGACGAACGATCCATCGTCTACGCGTCGGCAGCTCGAGCAGAGGTGACGGTGGAGGGATCGACGGAGGTGTGGTTCGGCTAATTCCGTTTCATACCCCTAATTAACCCGCAAAAAAGCTGGAGGAGGCGTGGTGCGTATCGGCGCAGCCCTGCCTTTCAAAGGGGGTAAGGACCTGAAACAATGGCCACGACACCGTGCCCCGTGCTCCGAGATAGCAATCTCGAGGAAGGGGGGGATGAAATCGCGAAAGACACGAGGTGGACGTGGATCACCGGAGGATCTGGACGAGGTGGATGCATGCTAATGCGAGGCAGAGCCGTGTTTAACCGCGGATACGAACAGTTTCGATGGCGGCTCGCGGTTACAGGCCGACGATCTTATTAACAAGACGCTAATAATTCAATAATTCCTGGCGCATGATCGCGAGCTTCCTGCGTTCGAATGCCCGTACCCCAGCAAGAAAATAACAGGCTGGCCAGGGGGGCTGGCTGAATAATCTCCCGATAATGGTGATAATGACCATAGCCTGTAATGGCGTTCCCCTCGGTGATCACATAGTTGCAATAATAATATTAATAGCGGCGCGATGTTTACTCTCGCCACGGAACCCCGCGGCAAATTGCCGGCTGGCGGAAAAACCGCGTAGGCCCCGTTTGCCAGCCGCTATCAATATTCAATCATCGTTATCAGTTATTACGGGGGAGATACTGTACGTGCTCGTTATTTATAACGGCCACCGTAAGAGTATCAATCCCCGCAATTACGGATTTATGCCAGGAGAGACCTTTTTTACGGCGGAGAGTTTAAAATTATCGTCCTCCGTGATATTTTTAGGCGCTTCCCGAGAATCATAGCTGCGCGTTTCGCTGGATAGTTTATCATCAAGATCGATATCTACTTTGTGGTACGAGCTTCGGGGGATGGTTGGAATAAGAAGAATCGTTCTAGGAAATTCAGTAGTTATTTATTTAAATTACTTTTCGAGTACATCTCACGCACTTTGTGAAGTGAATTTTCTGTGAAAGTTCTGATAAATTTTCAGGAAGATTCAGAAGGTTACAGGTAATTCAGAGAACGCTGTAGCCACTGTGCCGCAGACTTTCAGTGTTTGGCATCCCCGAGGAGTTCCAGCCTCCCTCGATGGAAACTCTGCTACACCTTTAGTCTCCCAGAGATTCAGAACCCTCCTTGAAGCACGATCAACGCGATCGTGCATGCAGGTACATGCCCCGCGCTCGGTGCACCAGAGAAACGGGAAAAGCAAGAAAAATTCCGCTCCAGTTAGCGTGGGGAATCGCACGTTCGGTCACGGATGCAGTGGTTCAGGTGAATTATTGGCTGCACAATGTTGCTCTGGATACCCGATTATCCCCGGCCTGTCGAGAGGAGATTTTCTCCCTGGCCAAGTCCTTGGACCATAGAGCGGGTCGGAACGGTCGCCTTGAGGTTCGGTACCCGCCCAGAGCGTGCACGCGATCCCCGACGCGTTTCACCAGCGCACAGACCTTCGTCGATTAGTCGTCGAAAGTCGAATTGCGACACCGAGGCAACGTGCTCGAGGCTCGTGACGCCTGTGCTGCTGCTCGTTCCTTCACAGCGGATACGACTGCCAGGTGGCGTTAGGTGGCTGTTAATTAATCAGACCAATAATTGTAGAAGAAGTTCCAGTAAATAGCTTGGTGGGGGTTGAGAGGTTCTGTAATTAGAAGACGGTGAATTTTAAAGTCTGGTTGTTTCTTTGGAATTCAGTCTTTCGAATAAGGGTCGAGTAGTTGACGCGTGGGAAAGGCGATTGTAAGTTGAAGTGTCGAAGAAAGATGTTTGAAGTTTCGTGGACAGGTATTCAATTAGGAAAGAGTAGTTCTGATAAATGTGGATATCTTTGTGGGGACTAGATGATTGTCATTATACAACGTGGACTGGATGATTGACGACTGCGGATTGAAGTAACTCGTGGAGAAAGTCTTCTGCGATATCACAGTATGTACTCTGTTGACGTAATTGCTCCGAAAGATCGTGGATGAAGAAAGTATTGCTTGAGAACCGTGTGATCTTTGGAATCTTTGTAGATTAAGTTTTAAAGATCGAATCGGAGGTGTATGACTCAACCTCGGCGACGTTAGAACCTCGATCTTGTACAAAAGTTTCCAGTGACCTCCCAAAAAGCACTGAACTACTGAACAACGTTTCGACTTAACCGATTTCCAAAAAAACGAACAACATTCTCGATTAACCTGGCTGCGTTTTCCACGATCCTTCGGCCAGCCTGACAAACACACAATCCCAAGTCAGCGATGATTTACCATAAATTAATTATGCATCTTGGTAATTAACACTAGGCCGGCAAACACGACGATCTCGAAATCACGCGTACGTCTATTATTACATGTCGCCTGGGAATCGAATCCTTGAGCCTCGGATAAACGCTCGAAATCGTCGATTAATCGATGCAACTCGATCACACAAGCACACGCGGTGCAATTAACCGCGACCTCCATCCAGGAATTGCTGCCTCTCCTCGTCCCTCTCTCTCTCTCTCCCTCCTGCATGACCATCGGAGCTGGACTAAATCCACGATTCATCGACTATGCATAATCACGAGCAAGTGACGGTGCACCGAGAGACACGAATGCAAATCATCTGCGTGTCGCTTCGCGTGTTACGGCCATTTTTTCCGCTGGCCGCGGAGACCAATGGAATTTTACTAAAATCTACATTGATAATTCGTCGAGTCGGTATCCTTCCACTCCGTTTCGCCTCGCTGTAATTGATTGAGACATGCTTGGCTCTCCGATCGTTGCAATGATTCATTTCTGGCCTCAAGCATCGGGAAATACCGTGTGACTATCCCTCGCGGTATTACTAGCGGCGGTGCACCTGTACTTTTCAAAATGTCCAGAAAATTTTCCCGGAGAAATAATGATAAACTGCAGCCACCTCGGAGATGAAATATCGCGATGCTATTCGCCGATATCGCGCGATGCGATTAGGAATCGACGCGCAGAAGGGGAATCCCGCTTGCCTCTCGGTCCAATTGACTTTTCTGCGCGTTCGGTTGGCGCGATGGACGAACAAGGAAAATGGAAGGCAGGCGACGCGACGCATCGTTTTTAGTAACGAGCAGCTTGGAATGGTTTCTGGACAATGGCTGGATACTTTGCGAAGTGGATAAACAAATTTCTGAACGGAGGAGAAAAAGAGGCGCAATACTTTTATTGCAGGAAATAGGATGGAAGAACGCGTAGTTGCTTTTGATTTCGGCTTGGATGGTTGGAAAAAGAGAAAGAAAAGGGAAGACGGTCGAGGTACCTATCTCCTTCGACGAGTTCAGCAAGGTCTTGAGCGCCGCGAGTCGCTTGCGTAACGCGTCTGTCTCTGGGTGAAAAAAAGATAAATAAATAGTATATTTGGAGCAAACAGCAGTACGGACTGGACTTTTTATCGGTGGATCGTCTGGGCGGAAGAGTAGCCGAAGTTATCTGGTTTTATCTTCTCTCTTCTTATTCTTTCAAACCAGTTCGAAGATCGTTTGAATACGTGCACTTCTTCTGAGATTTTGAAACTTCTTTCAGTGCTCGGTTCTTCTGGAAAGCTTGCTGCTGCACCCATCAAATTTTAATCTCGCTCTTCTCTGTTTTATTAGAACTAGATTATTAGATCTTTGGTTCCTCGAGTGTACTTCATTGTGGAACCTTTACTATTCTTTCTAGGGACTTACCAATGTCGAGGTTCAGTCACAGAAGTCCAGAGCACGTTATTTGTTAGAAATAATCAATTAACCCCGATGAAATTCGTTGTAGAACACTGAAATAGGTTTAGTTGTTGAGGAAAGGGAATTTCTTCTCGTAGCTCAGTCGATTTCGACTAGAAAACGTTCATATTTCTCCCCGAGGCACGTTAAAGGCCCTTATCGAGCCTGCCCCCTTATCACCGATGATCTCTGACCGGCGACCTCGGGCCTTGAAGGAAACTGCCGCTGCAATATATCTTGTGATATCGATTTCCACATCTGTCCCTGAGCTGGATCCACTGTTATCCGAAAAAACGCGTTCACACGAGACTTTGTGGGCAACGAAGAAACTTCTGACAATTCGGGCACCGGAATTTCGGTACGTCCAGCGAAACTCAAAAGATTCGAGTTATCAGGCGTGGAAACTTCGTTCCGAGGCTACGAGGAAGCTCGATTAACCGTTAATGATGATACCAGTGTAACTTATAGAAGAGCAGAAGAACAGTGTGATGCAGGGTGAGTGAACTTGGGACGCTTCCAAAGCGAATAATGGGTGTGCGAGAAAGAGATCGATTCGTTGAAGATGTAAAACTAAAAATTGATTGCTGGTGAAGTTGAATGAGTTCTTCAAGTGTACGTGGAGATTTTGGGCGTGAGATCGTTTGTGACAAGTGGGTGGAATTTTAGCTGCTATCTCAGGGGAAATTTGGGTGACTTTCTTGTGGAAGCCTCAAGCTAAACTCTTTTACTCCTGAAATTGTGATGATTTACCTTAGCATAGTGCTGTGGAATTATTGATACTAGATTCTATATTGGACTTTTTATTAAATTAAGAATTTCCTTCACACCAAGCGCCACTTCGACCATCCACAGTCCCTAAGTTCTCCATCGAACCAATCGAACGACTTCTGATTACGTCCCAATGAAGTTCGCAGAGGTATACGCAGATCCGTGGTATCGCGAGTGAAAAGTGTACCCTATCTGAAACGGCGAAAGAACGAAGGCCATTTATGTCTTACTCGGCCACCTTCTCCACTTCTTCTTCGTTTACTTCTTCATCACCTCCATCATCCACCGACTGGGCCTCCACTCGTGGCCCTCGTCTTTTTGCGCCACGCTGCAGCAGTAAAACGCATTTCATGCGAGCTGCGAGAAAGGGAGCAACGAGAGAGCAGAGGCGAACCAACGGCTGGTTAAACTGGTGAAAATTATAATAAAGCCTCCGTTCCAAGGGCTGGGCCTAAACGAGACCAAACATCGCTGAGGAGACTGGTCCACGATGCTCTCTCACTTCTTTGCTACGTCTGTTTCGTAACTCCTATTCCTTCCACCTTCGATATACTTCTTCTACGGTTTTGCAATAGCTGCTCCAATTTCTCTCCCCTTCCTGGGACATCCATGGCACCCCCGGACTCGTGCTATCCCAATTTTCTTCTTGGATAAGATTCTATATTCATCCTGGTTCATTTGCCATTGCGAAGAATAAAGAAAACGTGGAGTTCTCTTCAGTGATAAACGTTCCATTTTCCTTCCCTTTTTTACGCCATCCGTAGTTTGACTTCCACAAACTTTTCTAATAATTCTCTTTCGTCCCCTATTTCCACCACCTTCGACTCGCGATAGTAAAGGATAAAGAAACGATATCTTCCCATGCCCCACCCAGGAATCAGTTGCCCAGTAACAGTTGTTAAACCCCCTTGTCCCGTTCTGCAGCAGAAATTACCCGTCGTTCTCTGTGGCTGCCTGCGCGGAGAGGACCGCGAGTAATTATCGAAAATTGTCCATCTCCAGTTCGAGGAAGCCCGGTTGTCCATCTGTGGTCAGCCAGCCCCGAGAATAATTTCTTCTCGCGGCTAATCGGGGAAACCGGCTCTCGATCCCGACACCGTTCGAAATTAATCGATCCTCCGGCCACGGGAATTAGAGGAAGGTCAGTTCGAAGGCCCCGTCGAGGTTTCGCGTCCAGGCCTGCTCTTCCGCGTGCAATTTCGCCGATTATCCTTGCCTCGGTCAGCTCACGAAACGCGCTTTCGACGCGTCGCCGCCGCTCATCCGAGCGGAAAATCACAGGCGAGAGATGATAATGGTGAATCGAAACAGTTTCGGGGAAAGTCGGTTCGAACGGTGGTAATACCTGTTGGAGGAGGTGAGGGGGTAGTGGAGGCAGTACGTTTTGATTCTTCGCGAGTGGTGGTGAAATTTTAACTCAACTTCTGCTTTATTTCGTTAAAATTGAAGGGAAGATCGGTGTGAGACTAATATCCCATGCAGAGGGCTTTTATTTTGGTACTGAAGATACTTTGTGAAGAAGAAAGCAGAGTGGCTTTGGAGAACAGGACAAAGACTCCACTGCTGCGAATATTTTCTTCCGTCTGAATCGAAGAACAGATATTCACGTTTCAAAGGGTTCAGTCTTCGTTGGAACTTTACCGAGGGAAGGCAGAATAAACCGCGACGAACGCGGAAAGTGGCGGCGCGTAGCCGCCAGTCGGGAGCGGTCGAGAAGAAAACGATTCAGGAAACGGAGAAAGGACGGAAAAGAGAGGAGAGAAAGGGGCCAGAGGGAGATCGGTGCACGCGCCTGTGGCGAACCTGATGATTGGCTCCCGAAAGTAGCAGAGAGGCAGACATTAGCCTCGGTCCTCCAGGTGTGCAGATCGGGCCAGATAAAGCTCGCTGCTCGATTAACCTTTCGCGCGAGAAGAAAAATATCGCCACGGCGAAATTGCCCTGGCCCCCTCTCCAAAGCAGCAGAAAAAAAAACGAGCAGGTCGACCGGTATTATTGTAACGTCCACGTCGAATTTGTACCGCGTGAATTTGCTTCGTTTTAGGAAGACCCGAGGCTTCGTATAATAACACCTGATAGCAGGTACTTGAATTTAATGCTGATGCTAGAATTTAAACATCCAGTGTTCGCTACATAAATCAAATTAATTGAAATCTTATTCCTCTGAATAGTGGATTGAAAAATGTCTACTTAAAAATTTACATCTTCGTTGAACTCGCTGCAAGAGAACTCACCACCCAGAGCGGAAATCCCCGAAGAAGCCATAACCCTCGGACCTATCTCCCTTCGGGGGAGCACGCCCGTGCACCCTCGTGAGACGGCAATTTTGTAAAAAATCGAGCGGTAGGCGTCGCGCGTCAGCGAGCGATCGGCGACGAGAAGTGCAACGGCGGAGGACGGGAGAGGAACCCATTCACCGCGGGTAATGAGGTCCTCGCCACCAGGAGGCATGAATGAACCCTGGAAAGAGGCGACCGCGGACCAGAGGCAGCGCAGGCGAAGAAGGGACGGAAAAAAGGAGGGAAGTACGAGGCACAGGCCCCGGCGAGAAGGAGGCCGAGCAAGATGAATCTCCCTGCAGGATATTGGAAATACTTGAGGGCTGTTCAACACGGGGCCATTTAGGGGCCACGCCACTATTATAATCGAGTTCGACACGAGGCATACGGCAATAAAACGACCTCGAGCCCTAGGCCGCTGATGGACTCAGCCGTGGACGGGAATCTCCGCCAGAGAGCTGGCCAGAGTTAATAACCGCCTGGTTTCCCTCGCTTTTTGCTTTTAATTGGCCACCTGAGATTTCAATTTCGACCCGATCCGTCTTCCTCCGTCCTTAATCCACGCTGCCCGCCAGCCTTTCATTAGCAGCTGATCGTTGATCATTTGTGACTGGCAAGTGGCGAGATGCATGTATGTATGTGCCTCTGCTGTTGAAATTGGGGATGATTCGATGCTGATTTGGATAATGCAGATTGAGGGAGTGGGTTTGATGCCTGTTGCTGGATTTCTCAGTACCCCAAAGTCTACATTCTTATCCCATTTGATAGCTACTTCCCAGCGTTGAATTCCTCAGATTTCGACAGATCCGAGAGACAGATCCCCAGGGGAAATCCCGGAATTCCCCGAAAGCCACGAGGATTCCTCCAACAAAGTACGCAGACCAGTGTCCCCGAAGTTGCTCGTGATCTTGCAGGTCGTGAAAGGGGGACGAGAAGAGGAAAGAGGCTCCGTGGTGCCAGATAGTCTGGCAGCTATTTTTTTGCGTCATTTCTCGACGTCATCGGCAGATCCACCCCCAAAACCGCAGCCAGAAGTCGTGTCGCGTCTCTTCTCCTTCGGGATCCTGTCTAGTTCCGTTCATCCCCCTCTGTCCCTTCCTCCATCCGTTCCACCCCTCGTTCGCGGCCAGGAATCACACTGACAGCCTCTGATTAATACAATCCTTAATACCGTCTCCACAAAACGGCAAGGGGTGGGACACAGAGGACCAAGTCGAACGGGAGAACACAGTTGATGTACGATCCTTGCTTTCGCGATTAGAACGATTCTTTGGTTCGATATTGTCAGCTGGGAAGCTTAGAAATTGTGAATTATGTTTTCCTTGGATGTTTTTGTAGTTGATTGAATGATTTCTCTTATTCGTAATTCAAGTGGAGGAGAGTAGCTGTCGATCGTGTACGATCAATGATTGGTGTGGTTGAAAACGATATACGATTCATTCGACCAGCGATTCGACGATAATGCTCGTGTCTGACCTTTGGCACGATGATTCATGTCCGGCGCGGGCGATCGTGCATCGCGCTTCGACGCATGGTATTACGATTATTTTTCAGCTATCTGTCCGCGAAAAAAGCCGATCGCAATTTGTCTTCGTAATTGAGCGTGGAATTAGTAATTAAATGGGGAAGCATTATCTGACTGCACGCGGAGCATTGTTTCCTGATGCTTTCGATTTATGGTTGCAGTTTCTCGCAGCTTCGCTGATGCCAGCCTTCCTATTCTTTAGATTCCCAACTCTACAGATTTCCAACTCCTCAGCTTTATAACTCTTCAGATTCCCAACTTCTCAGCTTCCCAACTCCTCAGCTTTCCAACTCCTCAGCTTTCCAACTCCTCAGCTTTCCAACACCTCAGCTTTATAACTCTTCAGACTCCCAACTTCTCAGCTTCCCAACTCCTCAGCTTTCCAACTCCTCAGATTTCCAACTCCTCAGTTTACCAGCTCCCAAGTTTCCCAATTCCTCAGTTTCCCAGCTCCCCAGTTCCCAAACTCCTCACCCCCGCAATCACTCACCGGACAACCGCAAGCAAACTTACAAATTTGACAAATACCAGGCAAACACCAGCCCCGCGTACCCCCCCGTTCCCATAGCAGCCCAGCGTCCGGAAGCATCACGCACTCCTCCACGGAAAAACTCGGCAAGCCACGGTGCCTCGTCATCGCGCCGAAAAATCAATGGCTACGCCGGTAGCCCGGCAGAGAGATCAAGAATCCCTCGTCATTCCAGAGATCCATCGGCGTCGGCCGGTAGCATCGTGCCCGAGAGGCTGAGCTCTGCCTATCGCATTATGGGGACAGAAAAGAGCGAGGGGGAGCATCGCTGAAGAAGCGAGAGAGGGACGGCCATAAAGAAGACGAGGAGGGCGACGATCGACGACGACCACATCGACGGAGAAGAAGAAGAAGAAGAGGACCAAGAAGAAGAAGAAGAAGAAGTAGAGGAAGAAGGGGGTGGTTAGCCAAGGGGGTCCATGGCATTAGTATAGCACGCCGGAATAATTGGGTACAGTCTGGCTGGCTACCGTACGTAACGTCGGCTCCTTTCAAGCCAGGAGAGGAGAGAGGCTGCGCCTCTCTTTCATCCTCGCCCCTCGTCCTGGCCCTCCATCCTCTCCTTGCCCGAGCTGCTCGCCGGCAAAAAGGCAAGCTCGACCCGCGAAAAAGAGAGCAGAAGAAGGCCAGACTACTGGACGGAGTATATGAGAAGAGGCTGGGACGACCACGAGCCTCTGCTGCTTCTACGGCAGAGGAACAAGACGGAGAGACTTGCAAGATCATTCGACCGAGGGACAAGGATGCTGCACGCTCGCTGATTCCTGCGGTGGAAACAGGAGCAAAAGACCAGGGCGCTGGCACCGCAACAGCCACCGAGAGAGCACAGATGAACAAAAGCAACGAGACAGGGGCTAGAACAAAAGCAACCAGACCGTCGCAAAACAACTGACGAGTTCGAGAAGGGGGAGAGTCATAACTGTCTCGATGCCCAGTGGCGCGGATGTCCTGCAAATACGAGCTCAACTCCTCAGGCCCCCTCAGACCCCTCATCCCTCTGGACCCAGAGTACTCTTCCTGCCTGCTCCTTTCTGCTCCCCAAGACTTCACTTCCACCGTCAGCGTTAACTTGCTTTCGTTCATCGCCACCCCATTCTTCTTCCTACCGAACTGGACCGTCTGATTGTTCGATGGATTTCCTCAAAGACGATGTTTTCCTCTAGCCTGCTGCTGGAACCAGACTTGCTAGTAATTCTAACTCTCTATCGAGGTCCAACGAGTGTGTTAGTGACTAATTTAATCGAGCTAGTATTTCACTATTTTTGGCAATTTTTTTGCTTCCCAATTTTAGACACAACTGTAATAGTACTGTGTTACAGATTGTTCAAGGTTTACGTGGAAAGCAGTACGTACTCCGTCTTCCTTTCAGATTATTCCCCTTATTCCCGCGTCTGCTCGATTCGACGAACTCCGCCTCGCGTCCGCCGGAAACGTCCGTGGAATTTCATCCGTTCTGGGCCACTGCACGCCTCGCCGGAGGATTCTTTCCACGGCGCGCTGCGACTAGTAACTTTTACTTAACCCCCCATCCTCCGTGGGGGACGTAAACCCTCGATTGGACGTGTAAACGTTCCTCTTCCCCGTCGACCGGAAAATTCGCCGTGGGGACTTCAGAGAGATTAGTATCTCGCTGCTGGTTGCAAAACGAAACCATTATCCTCGCCAGTATGCATCTTATTTTTTGAGACTCACTAACAAAATCATTATATCTTCATGGCGGAGCAGAAGCGTCGACCTCTCTTCAAGGTTTCTTCTCACAGACAAGTGGGAAACAGTTAAGATCTAATCTCGTGGAGCATCGAAGTTCCAGCACACAAAAGCAACGAAATCGACTGGATCCCGTACGAAGAAAGCCACGAGGCAGGCATTTCGCTTAAGCGCGCTGCGATTAACTTCCGCTAATTGATCGTTTAGGGACAGTTACGGAGAAACCGCGGCGAAAATCCCGTGTACTGGGTTCCGATGAATTTTCCAGTGGGAAATCGGATACCCCGACGGGGAACAGAATGCCCTCCGAGCGTAATCGCCTCGGAGAGGCTCGCTTAAAAGGCGAATAGAGTCGTCATCTTTGTAAAAACTGTATTCACACGGAGCAATGACGTTGTCCCACCCATGTACGGGACTGACAGTAATTCCTCTTTTTCTAACGGGGCCCGCAGTTTCCTCTTTTTCCCAGCCGACGGCCGTATCTATCATTATATGATCCTCTGAGAAACACAAATCGGTTCGCCATGAAAAACAAAAGGATACGGAGTAGTAAAAGGATCAATTCCCCGGCGATTAATTTAGAGAGCGAAATCCAAGTCCCGGATTCCCTCTGCCGGCCATTCGCGGACGAATCCAGTAATAAATATGGGGGGACAATTAATTTCGACTGAAGCTAATGGCTCCGCGAAACGATGGAAAATGAGTTCTGGTTTCCGAGGGATAGAACGCCGCGTTACGGAGAAGCTGGCCGGGCGCTGTCTACGCCCTTGCATTTTAAACAGCGTGTTTTATGCGACCCGAAACGAAGTTGAAAAAAATCAGCAGATCCCCTGTTAATGGAGTCGTAACTTGTGGAATGCTGCGCTAACAAACTGCACCAAGGGCTGACATAAAATTGCATCAACAGATGCAACGTCCTCCGAGCGTGTATGTTCTTCCTCTGTGGTGGTTCGGTTATTTATTTAGCAACTGGAATACGTAAATGAACAGTGACGAATGGATGGAGATCGTAGGAATTAGAAATTACTGTATTCTCCACTGTGAAGCATTTAAATAAATACTCGACGTTTTTCCTTCATCGATCAATTATTTCGCTTCCCCTGCACGTGTAATGAGTAATCGAGGAGTGCAATGTGATGAATGATATTTGATTACGTTAACGAGGAACGGGGTTTAATAGGCGGCAGAGGTGGAAAGGTGTGATAAATTCGCGAGATTTCGTAGGATGATAACGCCGTTCCTCTTTTACTGATGTAAAGCCGTTGAATGGCATGGGTACATGGGGCGAGCTTAAACAAGAGCAACAGGTGTTGCTTAATTTGGCGCTGCGGAAGATCGATCGATCGTAATGCAGTGCATGTGTAGCAATCTTTCGACGAACCAGGAAGGCAGGAACTTTTCAAAAGTACTAAAGCTCTGAAAAATACCAATTTTCCAATAACCAAAATATCATTCAGCCTTCTTTCAAATCCTCTAAAAACCTGCCCAACCCTGCCTTAATTCTTCCAACTACCCCACATCAACCCTCCTTCAATTTTGAAAAAACTTTTATTCAAATTAATTTCCCTTAGACTCTTTCTAAGTTTCACCACCACAGATTCTCCAAATATTTTCCTGAATCCCTAGTAAAATCAAGGCAAGCCTTTTCACAGATTCTGTGGTGATGAAATCTACAGGATTCTTGAAAGATTGATGTGATTGGAATTGAATAACTGGAAAACGAAATTAAGATTCGAATTCGGTTTCGTAATCCCGCGGATCGCTAACGCCACGCCGCGGTAGAACGAAGAACCGTTTTGACGTTCTCCAGCAAAGCTTCGATGGTACACGCACGTGTCTCTCTCTCGTCGCCCCGGCCGTGCCCTCTCTCCTACTCTCTTTCTCTCTGCGTGACGCCTCATCACGTGGATCCAGAGATCGAGATCGAGGCGGTAGAATCGAATCCCAGCATTTTTCGCCTCGAGAGGATCGATGAACGTCAGAAACACGTGGTTCGTCGATCTTCGAGAGATCAAAATTTTTTTAAAAAATTAACTGAGCTATGTCTTCGCGTGCCTTTTGCAACAATTTCTGAGTTAGAAATAGAGAAAATAAGGAACACAGTGCTTCGTATTTAAATTTTTCTAAGCGGGTTTAAGAATTCCGTGAATGGGAAAGTTGAAGAAATTTTTGAAAAAGTATTGAGACTTCTATGCAATTTCTCTTCTATGCAAGAAAATCAAGCTTGAAATGGAGCAACTCCCACAACAATAATCAACAAATTTCCATACACCTTTCATTACATGCCCCTCACTTCTCATTCATCCATTTATCAATTAAACCAGGTACCCGAGACACAGCGCACGATTCAATTAACACACCAGATCAACACCCACGATCAAAGTTTTCCTTCGGCTCAGAGGATCGAGCCACGCGTTTCCTCTGGCCGATTAGGAAAACACGTTTCCCCGTGAGCTAATCAGCCATCGATCAAACCGTTAATTACCCGACGCGATACGCGTGCCGGGTTCGATCCGGCCCCCGCGCATTGTCCGCGCAAATTAAATAACGCCAGAATAGCTGGAGTAGTCGAGCCACTTCGCCGCGCGTCGAGTATTCGAGCGTAAAACCAGCGGCCAGGTGCGCTCCGCTTAATAACCAGCCACCGCGCCGCTTTTTGCGACACCGTGCCTGGCAATTATTCAAATCTTTCCCGAGATTTACGGTGCAATCGCCATACAACGCGTCGTCGCGTCCGCTTTTGCGCTGGCATTCCTTCCTAGTCTCTACGCCCGGGGATAATTGTCAGCTCGGAAGTATCGCGATCAGATTTTCATTCCCTGATACTTAATTACAAATTTAAGAAACTTCTAACACGGACGGATGCTTCGAAACTCACAAGGATCCCAAATTGGACCAACGATTCGCTAAGAATTAATAAAAATTCCAAGTACAATACGAAACCTCATCCGCATTCGATTTCAAGCAACTGCTTTCCTTGAAAATTGAACTCGTCAAGCTTAGCACCTCCGTATCGATCACACTGTTCTAGTTTCGAGGCTCGAGCAGTTATGGGAAGAAAGGAGTAGAAAAATCGGGGGATTGCAGTGGGAGGAATGGAGGAAGGGAGGAAGAGAGGAAGAAGACACGCGGTATCTTCGTTTACATGGGGGCGCATGCTCGCTTATCAACGGGATATCGGATCTGCGAAATCTGCCGCATTCTTATCTGTAATCTCAACAACTTCCCGGCGAGCTGGAGTCGCGGGTAAGCAGCAGCAGGTACCTGAACCTTTCGCTTCGCCCGGACAACGGAGATGGTCGCGCGTCGTGTTCCTCTACATGCAACGTAGATAAAGCAGATGCCACGGGGAAGATTACGCCCGGGGAGCACGCTGACACTTAACAGGGGGCCCAATTAAACCCATTACACGATTAATTATCTAATTAATTAATACCTGCGCCGAACGGCAGGCCGTGCACCATCGCCGAATTGACCAGGCCGCTGGATAGCTCCCCGATCCCTCTTCCTCGAGGTAAATAGACCGTGTCAAAGTCTTTACGCTCGGCTGTGATAAATTTCTATCTTGTCCTACGCTCGGGGGGATAATTAATGGCCACTGGTGTTCGAGGTATCTTGTCCAATGAGGCCTGTGTGGAAGCTTGCGTCCCGAGGTGGCTGATTGGAGGGATTCGGAGGTGATCCTTTAGTTTTAGGCAATTCAAGTGTGTCTTGGATGCTGAATGCTCTTTTACATACTCTCTGCACTCATCACTGTGATCTTTAGATCTGTTTGGTCGACTCTCCAGTGTCTTCCAAAGCCTGTCACTTCAATGTTCACTTCTCTCACCCCCACTGTTTCTTCCAAATCTTCAGATTCTACGTCTTCCTTCCTCAGCTTTTACATTCGATTAGCCTCCTCCCATTATAATCCCCATAATCATCAACAGAATAATTTTATTGCTCGCGAAACGTCTAAATATCCGCGGATCCCGTCAACTCGACGAGCCAGCCGCGCTATCCGTTTAATTGCGAGGAACAGCCGAGCCGTTGCTGGCAGATCCGCAAAATTACAGCGGGCGATACGAGCGACAGAGAGGCTCGCTGTGCAAACATGTGCCCCTCTGATGTTTATTCATGCTCCACCTTCGCTCTACCCTCCATTGTGCAAGAGGGACACGAAGGTCCCACGATGTATCGCGCGCTGTAACTTATACCTCTCGCGGTAGCACGGTGTCGACAGCAACCTTTCATTCGAGGGCCGTGAGAGGGTATCGCGAGAGGGTGCCATTGTGCACCGTTGCCTCAAGGCCGCAATTATTAGATTCATCCACGAATCGAGCGATGCTTTGATAATGACAGGCCGACGGTCGCCAATTAACGAGCGCCTTTTCCTCCCTGAAATCCGAGAAATCCCCCGTTTCCTCTCAATCCACTCTCTTCCATTCCTGCAACCACATTCATCCTGCCTTTTCCTCCTCTTGCTTTCCTTCAACACCCCTTGTACCACCTATTTCCTATTCTTACTCTAATTCTATCGACTGCTCGTGAGAATTCTTCAACATTAATGGGAATGATGGGGTAGTTTAAGCTTCTGGAGGTAATCGGTGTTGAAATCTCAAATACGCAGTACACCCTTGGCAAACGCTAGAAAAAACCATCATACATTTTGAAACGTCCAGAACACCATATCGAATCATCTATCTTTCACCGCTTCTTATCAACTACTCCTCGCTCTCTGTTGACGCCACACAAAGGGGTGAATCAGCACGAGAGTTCCAGGGGCTGGAAAAGTTGAAAATTCGCTGTACGGCCCTGGCGCATCAGTCCAACTGTCAACGACCCCAGAAAAGACCGACAACGACGACGACTTCGCTGCCATTCTTCTCGCGTTTCCGTCCATCAATCCTAGAGCAGGGCTGCGGACGGTGGAATGCGCGCGGAATATCGCCTCTCCTCATCTCACCCACGACCGTGTACCGCGTTTCTTTTCTGCAATAACGAACGAGCAAGCCAGATCTCGCGACCATCGCGTCCTTCCCCGTAGACATGCACGATCCCCCAGGCTTCCTTCGGTCCAATTAAAAGTCTGCACGGGATGGACGGATAAGGGAAACAACGCGTTTCTCGAATTGTTCCTCGCGCGATATTTATTGCCTCGCTTGGGAAATTCACCCAGGCCACCGTCGCTGGCATATCGAACGGTTCCTGCGAATATAAACTTCCCACTCCGCTGGACACTTAACGGTGGGTATTGTTTGAGATCGCGACCACGGTGGGGGCTTGTAAGTGATTACAGATTATAGTCTCGAAGAGTGGAACAGAGGGAAGTTAGAGGCAGAGGTTTCGATGAGAGAATTTTTGTGGAAGACTTCGGAAGGGGTGATCAAATGATTGGGGGTAAAAGACAGTTGTACCGTCAATGTGGAGTGATGGGGGTGGAAAACATAGATTTGCAAATGTATTGAAATTTCTTAAAAACGTTGTGATGAACTACAATGTGTAAGATAGATCTTCTTTGTTTCTGGGCAAATTTCGCGTCCTCAGGTACTGTTTTCCCGTGAATCTCCGTCGAGCCATTCCTCGCTCGAAGGAAAAGGAGCCATCGTTCCGGAAGAAGAACTACTCGAAGGGATAATTAGAAGAAAGAGCGTTCGCGGCGGCGCGGGTTCGATAATGATTCTCGAAATAGAAAACGGTTTCCAGGAATCCCGCCATATATGAGAAATTAGAAATTTAGTTTGCATTTCCTCGCGCAGGCTTCGTCCACGATTTATCGCCATTCGCGGAAACGATAATGGCCCGTATCTAATAGCGTGCAAGTATTTCGTTCCCAATCGGAGTACGAGCAGCCGGCGGAGTACGAGCAAGTGGTGGCAGACCGTTCGTAGCCAGACGCCGGAATCGAGACCGAAATTAACATGATTGGGAGTAGAAAATTTGATGCTTGAAAACACTCGGGGAAACTTGCGCAGCCTGTGTTTCTGAGGGGTCGAGGAACGTTGAATCACTCTATGCTCGGCAGTGTTAACTTTCTTGTAGATCTAACTGAGGATTGAGAGTGGAAGACAAGGGTTATTTAGCTGGATGTGAGTCTAATTCAGAGAGACCCAAATCTAAGCTCAAGTTACCTACGCACTCAAGTATTCTACCCATTGTCAGTCAATTCTAGCTTATGGTTAACGTGAACTCTAATATACAGTTTGATAGAATTCATCTACCACTCAATCTTTTTAGCCAGCAGGACAAAGCTCCGCATCACGTCCAGTCAGTCAGCTCAATCGAAAAGCTGTTCAACCTCTGAAAACAAACCACCCCCTATCACCTTCTTCCCATCCCCCTGCTGACTTCCTAAAAACCCACCACTCTCCAAGTGCCCCACAGCTTTCCATCACGATTACCTGCCCCCAACCCAAATGCCCTGCACCGTTGAAGCAACCCTTTCACCCATCAACGCCCCGAGAGCAAGCCCACCCCTATCCCTCGCCCAGAATCAATCACCCACCTCAGTTCCCCCAGCCCCCCCAAATGCAATCCTCCGCCTAAAGAATCTCCACTTGTCCTCTCCGCTGCATCCAGAGTCCCTCAGACCCACCGTCGACACCCACGACTCCCGCCCCTTAATCGACACTAAAAAAGAGCATAAAAAAACAAAAGAGGGGCTCCTCTCCCCCTGGCGACTATTCCCCTCGGCCGGCAGGGCATCCAGCGCGTTTCGCTGTCGTGTGTTCGCGTGCAAGAGGAGGCAGTAACCCTGAAGGTAAGGCGAAATGCCACCTGGCAGCTTTTTGCCGCGTTGCGCGCGAGATGCGATATCGTTTTTGCCTCGGAGCGCAGGCCCCCCCTCTCGCTCTGCCACCCCCTCGCCGGGCAGTGCCGTGCCAGCCCCACTTCCGGTACGGGTTAGGTCTGGGTTAGGTCCGACGGCCAATGGGAACGGTTCACCACGCCTCCCCCACCCACGCGCACCTGCGTGCACGCCCACCAATCGGAGGACGTGCTACCTGGTGCACCCGTGCCTGCCAGAGAGAGAAGGAGAGAGGAGAGAGTGCAAAGGAGAGGTTGAGAGGCGTCCTCCAGTCGACACAGCGCACGCTCCGACCTCACCTTCCCTCTTTCCTCCAGCCCGCCCTTCCAACCCCCTCGAGTCATCCTCTTCCTCCCCTTCCTCCCCCGATACTCCTCTCCCGCTCGAATCCCTGCGCTGTGCTCCTTCTTCGCGCTGGGAGACTTCAATGGCTTTGCATTTCCGAGGCTGCTTTGCAATCGACGGGGGACCATGGCCTCTCTCGTTGCCTCGGAAGGGTTGTAGGAGAGATTTTTGGGGTGGTCTTCCGGGAAGAAATTCTGAGCTGGGATGCCGGATGCATGTGGTCGCTTTTTTAGGCGTCCACTGTTGAAGACTGCCCGGGCACCTGCGACTCCCGAGAAGAGCTTCCTAGTTCTTGGCGAAAGCTCTCATCAGAGACTCAATTCTGTGTGGGGAAAGTTTCTAAAGGGAGATCCCGTCAAATCTCGTTGATCCTTCGAAGAGTCGACCGAGGTCTCGCGAATACTTTATATGGGAGCGACCAGTAGGTCTTGCTCGGCATCAGGGGAGGAAGAAACAGGAGTCGAAAGAGCGGAAAAAGCGATCGAAAGAAGTGTTCGATAGATAGTGTCGATACGCGTGTCCCATGGGGCAGAAAAATCACGCAAACGCGGTGAAAGGGATAAAAATGCCGCGCCTTGAACTTCACCGTGCACGAGGGAGGAGCGTGCGTCACGTACGTCAGCTCCACGGCCATTTTTGCGACAGACCAGGGCAAAAAGGCCCTCGTGACCGCCAAATTTGGAATGCTGGCGGGCCCTGGAGCGGCCTTTTACGGCCGCCAAGCCACCAATGGCCGCCTTCAACTTGAAAATCGAACAGCCTCGACCGCTCGATTCGTGTTCTAACGCCTACGACTTGTCCTGTCCCCCTTTGCTCGCCGCGCAACCATCCCCGTGCTTGAAATTTCCCAACGATCAACGTACGGGGCATCATTCGACGAGAGTTCCTCACTGTTCGAAATTGCTTTCGACTGTGCCACAGATTTCTCACGGCGTTCCAGTTTTTCAAGTTTTTCAAGTGGAAGAGTAAAACGACTCCCGAAGCGCAGAAATATAAATGCAGATTTGGCAATTATTTGCAGGCGAATTAATAAAGGAGCTTCCAGGATTTCAGAATAGAGCATGCCTATCGAATAATTGAAAGTTTAGCTCAACTTTGGTCGTGTTTACCAAATACGTGCCACGACTTTCCTTCCTAAAACGTTCACGGAGAAATCTACCCTGAATTATTGACCCCGCTTTCGCTATATTTTGGAGCTGCCGGAGTGAAATGAGTTTCGAGGAGGCCCGAAGAAAGGAAGAAACAAACGGCAGAACGGGAATCTGAAAAATTAATCTCCGGAAAGAAGGAAAACGGATCGCGTGGCGTGAATTTCATCGCGTGTGCACGCGAGGCGAATTTTCGCGCAGGAAACGGATCCATCCTCTTCCGCGTGCTCGCCGCTGGTCGGTGGTACACACAATGTTTTTCTTGCAATTAGTTAAACGAGCCACGTTCCCCGCCCCGCTCATATCTAAGCAGCCGACCGAGAGGCTTTCCAAGCGGAAAAATCAACACGGTCAGATAATTTCATTCAGATTTATGAGAGTTAATGAACGCGCCTCGATCATTTAATTTCCTATCTGCCGCCAGCCGAGACGGCAATCCCACGAGTTTTCTGACTTCCACAGGTCGTCGACATTCTTGCCAATCACCTCCTACGAGATCAAACTCCACGCCCTATCGAGACACCATTTCTTTCATCCTCTCCACATTTCGCTTCCTATTCTACTTACTTTTCGGGTGATATGGAAATTGAGGGGAAGATGGCAATTCGGTGGAGTGAAGAGAAGAATGGAGATTAAAGGTTCTGCGGTCTCCGCTTCTATGGAGGATTTTAGAAGGGTGGATTTGGAAATTTCAGTGACTCAAATGATGACTGAACGATCTGTGTTTTTGTTTACGAGGGAGTTTCAAGTGTTGCACGATGACTCGATGGAAAGACTGAGAATTTAAAGAAGGTTTAACCAAAATGGAGGCTAATATACTCGATCAGCTGGATATCCTGGTGATCCAGCGATTGGAATGATGAGTAAAGAGGTTAGTGTTTGGTGGTTAAAGAAAGTGGCACAAGCAGCGAGAGGGGTGGGAATTTTCCTAAGGTCCGAACGCGGTGAAGTCGGGAACGCGACGGGGGACGAAAGGTCGCGTAAAAACGGCGACTAATGTCGAGCTTTCCGCTTCGTGCCACCACGGAACGATCGCGCTTACGGTCGCCGAGCGGAAAAGTGGTGGGACAGGACGAAGGGGAAATTGGTTGCACTTTCAGAGGCTTTTTGTCAGTCAGCACGAGAGTGGAGCCGACGAACTTCTCTTTCGTTCGGTCTTTATGGAGCCCTCTCCTTTTCTACGACGGCTAAGAAATCGTGGGCAGAATTCGCGCCAAGCGATTCAGGAACGCCAGCGATTCAGATGCAGGGGGCTCTCGATGCAGAAAGTTTCCAGATCACTGCTGTTTTTCCTAAGTAATAACACCTTGATTCAACCTGTGAATGATAAATGAGATTTCAAACTGTGCAGTGGATTTCTAAATTTTAATTCTGTAATTCTACCCCTCCAACTCTGCTGGCGGAGATAGTTCCCTAATAATTCACGATCTTTCCCAATAAATTTCTTTAAAAAATGTCGAAACCTTTCCAAGCCAACTCGAAATCATCAGCACCCCAGAAACCTTCAATTACTCATTACAAAGTTCCCCGCACAGCTGAACGATTCACCCATGGACACCCATTGATAAGAACAAACACATGCAGCCACGCCACCAGCGAACAATGCCTACTTATCCAAGGATCACCAAGAGGAACAAAAAGAGATGTGGAAAAAAGGGGGAATTATAGGTGGAGAACGGGTTGCGGCTATCGATAGCCGTGATTACCATAAAAATATGGGAATCCCTCGTTGACCTCAGATCACGGCGAACGATTACCCATAAGCAGGGCAATTAGTCACGGCCTTATGACCCGGTGCGTGTTCTCTCTCGCGCGCGCGCGCGCGCGCTCTTTACACACGGCAATTATTTCCGTAATCTTCTGTCATCGCGTTTTCCAAGTAATCGTTCGCGTTAAATCCATCTCGGTTGCGGCGAGTAACGCGCACAGGAACCCACGGATATATATAATACACATAATTAAAAGAGGGGCTGCTAACTACCGTGCCGGCGATTGCACGCTGCAACGGGGCTAATAGACGAATTCAACCTGTCGACTGGATTCAATTACCTGGCCGTGCATCGGGCCCAAGCACCGTGAACGGCAAACTTCAATCTATTCACCCTTTCCATTTGTGCCGCCGTATCCTTTCCTCCGTTGCGGAGACCTGCGAGGAGCCGTGCGTCGCCTGTTCTTTTCTGAGGGAGGGAGATCGAGGTGTGAAGTGTCTGTCGATCGTGGAGGAGCTGTGGCTGAAGGTAGGCGAAATACGTCTGTTGCTTGAGTTTCGGGGTGGTTCTGTGGGGGCTTTGGGGTGCAGAGCGTAATGGTCGAAGGGTTAAGGGAGACTTGGAAGTTGTGTTTATTGAAATTGACTCTCACAGAGTATTAAGAGCTGCTGGATATAAGATCGAAGGGGTATTTGCAGTGGGAAATTTGTGGGTGTTGAGGAAAAGATTGGTAAAAAGATTTGTGTGGGGCTTGAAAAAGATCGTGTGAGACACGAAGATGTTGGAGAAGTGAGTCGACTAAGTCCTTGCAGGGAGTTTGACGGGAAACGGGGACCTAATGGACACGGTTATCGGAAAGGAAAAGAAAGTTCTTTTGCTGAAGCAAGTTGCAGGATGCGCGGGAGACGTAAGTTGTTTCGTAATTGTTGATTCGAATGGCGCGAGGTTTAACCCAGTTTTACTTGATTTCCTAATTTTCGCCACTACTGCGCTGTGGTAAATGATTTTGCGTCTAACATTGAGGTGAACAGTGCTGCCGGGTTACCTAACGCCAGTGGAATTCGTATGTTAGTTCTCTCAGCACGAGTTTTTCTGTGAATTATGGTAGAAAATTCCATTGAACATCGGTTAATATTTATCTGGGGGGTGGTGTGGCTAGGGAAGAGATAATTTATTTTGCTCGAAATTCAGGATTTACTCAAGTCTGTAATGCAGAGGGTATCTAATACAGAGGGCATCCGGGGGAGAAGGTGTCTAGTAGAGAAGGTATGCAATAGAGAAGGTATGCAATAGAGAAGATATCCAATAGAAAAGGTATCCAATAGAAAAAGTATCCAAGAGAAAAGAAATCCAATAGAAAAGGTATTCCACAGAGAGTGTATCGAATAGAAAAGGTATCCAATAGAAAAGGAACCCACTAAGCAGAGTATCAACTATCTACAAAATCAATCATCTACCAACTCTCAAAAACTCCCACAAGAAAACCAAATTTTTCATCAACACTTTCTCTCAACTCCACCTTTCCACGATCCAGCAACAAACAAACCCATGCCACCCGTTAACAGACAAGTCCCCAGCAAGAAAGCATGCCCTCCCCTCCATTAAAATTAGCAACATACACGCGCTATTGAATCTCTTTTTTCTCACTGCCAGAAAAAACCGTCGTTTACGACTGCACAACGGTGCCTCCCGGTGGCTTTCTGCATCGAGGAACAAAAAAAAGACTCCACTGCAACAACTGGTCGCTGCTTTTTCACCGGACACATTAATTAAAACGTTGTTCGATCGCGCCACCGCAAGAAAGAAGAAAGAGACAGAGAAGAAAGCGCTGGAAAAAAATGCATCGCAACAATCGCGTGGCTAGCTGATAGATTATCACAGACTGGCTGATCGCCGGGAATTATGATCGATATTTGATCTTAATCGCCGTTTACTGGGCACAAAGTTGACGACGTTACGTTTAATTATCGTCGTTAACCGTTAACGACCGCGTTACGCCGCTGTAAACGCCTCGGCTGATTATGGTTTCGCGCTACCGATAAAAATAATTCCTCCAAGTGCCTTTGACGGATAGAATTACAAATCCCATGTATAACAGGATTCTAATCGCAAAACAACCGCGGAAAAAACGAGTATATATTATAGAGGGTGTTGGCGGGCATAAATTGCGCCGTGAATTCCATGCATCAAACTCGAGGAAAAAAAGCTCGCTTAAACTGCAACTACATCTGACTTTATTACTCAACTAAATACAGGTGTCTAATCCCTTGCTTTTATAGAAATTTCTTGGGTAACTCTCCACCGCGATGCAAAATAATACTTATCAAAGCTACATGCAAATATGTAGACACTCTTCCCTCGCGCAAAGAAGCATACTCCGATTCACCAAGCAGGGGGTGAAAAAGAGAGAAGAGACCTTTCGACACCACGCCCAACAATTAACAATCTATCTTTCCATTGCCCGCCGCGAAGGCTGGAAAAAATCGCGGCAAGGAGCCGTGCTCGAGCCGCCTCTAATCGATTTTCACGATTCCCGATCCCCGAGGCGCACCGTTACATTCCTTCCTGGCAAAAAGTGGCGAAAAAATCGCAGCCCCGCTTTCTAGGCTCGCCGCGTTTCAAAAACCGTTCTCCGCAGGGGAACAATTCTCGTATGCAGCTAGCTCCTCCCAGCGTTCGCGGCTTTTTCTTCCGGCTGCAAATCGTTTTCACAGGTTGACACGCCGGATTACTTTCTTGCCCATCGAGCCACGTTCGATCGTTTTTCCACGTCGACGGCCAACGGGGGGAAAAAAATCCATCAAGTTCGATCATCGACGTGAAACGATTAATTACGAGGTCACTGGATCGGGGTGCGACGACGGGCCCTAGAGGGCCGAGGTTTGGGTTGGGACTGTAGAGAGGAAAGGGGTTCGGTGCGGTGGAGGCCTCTTTTTGGGAATTCTTTTTAGAAATGTCGGAAGTTCGATTCAGCAGCCAATCGACCGATAAGAGGAAGTTTTTCTGGCAGAGATTCTTTCTTCTTCGTCCTTTGTCGATTGGAATAGGTGCTGCACTATTTTCGGCTTACGTAATCATGCTGACGATAATCGATTGTGTTTGGTTACGGTTGCGCTGGTCGGAGAGTGAAGAAGAGAGGAGAAATTTGTTGGGTAATTGATGGGCTGCTTGTGATTATCGTTTATGATTGTAGCTTCTTTTGTTTTGGGGGATGGAAAGTGTAGCTTGGGAAGATATGAATTGGATGAGATCGAAATGGAAACTTCGATATCTGCTGTTCTCTAAAGGTTCGTTCCATTTGGGGAAGCATTTACCGAAATAGCTAGAACTATTTAGAATGTAGAACTCCATTCGTGTAATTATAGGAAGAGCTTCTGTCTTAATTGCATCACATGTAATCTAGCACTGATTAAAGCCTGTTGGAAATTCAATCGCAAGGATATAAAAAGAATGAAACAGAAAAACTTGGAAAATTAATCAGTTTTAGCAACTGAAGTAGCGAGCCAGTTAAAATGACAATTCTTTATCGAATGCTACTTTAATTTCAATGATTCACGACCGATTTCACAGCGCATTCTAATTTAGAAGATGGTCATCGATTTTCTATTGAATTAAATTTGATTTAACATCAACGCTGGCTCCATTTTCCACTCGCAAATGGAGTACTATCCTGAAAGCGTGGCTCTCGTTAATCTTTACCATCTCTGATTTTACTGATTACCGTTTTCACCGTCGAGAAAACAGCTGCGGAACGCAACTAGCGAAAAACCTAATGCAATCAGCTACATCAGTCAACTGCGATATAATTTTCTATTTTCCTTTCCCCATAGAAATGTGTCTAACGATTTACCGTTGCCCTTCAATTTCTCCGGGATTATGCAAGCGCCTCGGTATGAGGATTATTTCTACCGAGAATCGACGGTTGCGTCGACGAGTATCGAGAAAAATGAGGCGATGGATTCCTGTACACGCGATTCACGACGTTTGCCTGTTAACAAATCGAGTGGCAGGGATCGCACGCTGTCGATTTCTGTTTGTGTACATGACAGACGAGGGACCTGTTCCAGGAAAAGCCTCAAAACTCGTTGAATCTTGTGCCCCGTCGGTTTCCAAGCGAACAAAGACCAAGTCGGCTCGAAGACGCGTTGTGCAAAAGGTTAAACAACAACCGGCGGGCACGCTGGATATAAACAAACGAGTCTGCACACCTTTTTCCTAAAGAGACATCTGGTCAACGATGGAGAATAAATGTAACGCGAGGATCGTGTTTTTCTCGAGTAAATTCCAGACAAATCAGAGTGAATTTGGGGGGTGCACGGTGATTAAATTAGGGCTGCAACCCTTACGCATTCCATCGATTATACTGGATCAGGGTATTGGTGTTTTTCGTTCCGCAAAATGGAATTGTTACTATGATTATTGCATTGCAGCTGAATTTCTAATAGAAGGGAAGTAAATTCGGAAAAATTATGACTGAAGAAGGGTTTGAGCTGTCTGTGATAATATAATGAGTAAAGAACTTTCTTTGAAAAGATAATGTATGAAAATTCAAAGGTACTCGAGATAATGTGATCGATAATCGATCGAATATAGTTGATTGATTCGAATTATGTATATTGGAGTATCGCATAAGATGATGATGCTCTAAATCCTTGGCTATTGATTTAGATATTTGTCTACACGCTAATCGTTTCATAGTTATTTAAATCGTCCAAGTATCTGTTGAATAAGAATTCGAAAAACTACTCTCGGAGTCACTAAAAACCCTGCTCCAAAAGAGCGTGGTTAATAAAAACCAAACACACGAGTTACCCCGTGAACGAGAAACCCGCAAAAAAGAGAAGCATCTCATTCACAGTTTATTGCAAAACCTACTATAGCGTAACAGGAATCGGTAGGCTCGAAAAATTTCGGTTTCGCGTCACAAGGTAACTCGTTACAAAAAGAACACTTTCAGCTTGAGATTCGATTCGCCTTATACAATGTATAATTCGAGTGGTTCTTGAGAAAAACAACTATCATTCACAGTGTAGTGTATCAAAATCGTGAGAAAAGCATTAAACACATCTCCTTTTCAAGCTGGCAGTTTTATTGAACTAAGTTTGACTCTAAAATGCTTACTGCAATCTCTAGAAGCAAGTTCCATGTATAAAATGAAATTTATATAGACTTTGAAGTACAGAGAAAACATGGATAAGCAATTCTTTATGCTTTGCAGGCTGAAGTAACAAATTTATATCTGTGTAGATGAATTCATATGTATTATTCAGAGCGCAAAGTATTATCATCGCCAAAGATCTATGTATAATCTCTGATAAAATCAAAGATACTGTAAAGAACGCTAAATTGCATCCATTTCCAAGATATTAAGAGACCCCTTCCAAGATTCAAAGATACAAACACCATTCATCATCCCGCAAAGCAGAAATCACGAGACTTGAAAGTACACTAGTGACTTCAATGAAACTTTGCCCTTAAAAATCTAAATGCTCTAACGAAACTTTCAGATCCCCCTTCTAAATTCACTCCACTGAATGTACGATTAAAACCCCTTCCATTATCAATACTTCTAGACCCAACCGCCCCAAATATACAATCACAACGATCCCCCCTTCGGACACCAAGGATTCCACTTGCAAAAGAGACTCCCTCGCGCAAACGGATTCCAGTAAAGGATTTGTCGAGAAACTCACTTTGCTCTGCACGTAGTCGAGGGCCAGCATGCAATCCGAATATCCGCTCTCGGTCTTGATCGTGGTGCCAGCTTGCCCTGGGCCGGTGGAGCAGAACCCGGAACCGACGACTCCGACGGGGCCCCCGAGGCCCGCTGCCGCTGCCGCCGCCACGCTGTCCCGGTACCACGGATACATTTTCCACCGAAACACCGGTTAAACGGTCACTGGACAGTTTATACTGCGTTCAAGCGCACTTAACGTGCCCCGGGCGAACACGGTTGTTCGCGGGGCGACACTAGTCAATTGATACGTCACTGGTACCGTGTATCACTCCGTCGCGCACCACACGGCACGCAGATATCGTCGGCCACTATCGGTCCCAAATGTTCATTACGCGCGCAATGATTCGTTACCATTCGACGCCCAGTCCCCTCTCTCTCTCTCTCTCTCTCTCTCTCTCTCTCTCTCTCTCTGGTTTTTTCCCCCGGACGAAGAACCGTGTCCAGCACACGAGGATTCTCACCGCGTCCCGATCGACAGTCTGGTCCCGTTTCCGCGCATCTCGAGCCTCTCGCTCTTGCTCGAACGGAAACCGTGGGCCAGGGCTGCTCGCCGATTAGACAGTGGCCGGACAGAGGAACGATTGGCGCGGGTAGGCAGGTGTGCGCGCGCCGCGCCGTCGTGAAACAAATGAGCCGAGCGCAGCCAGCAGCACGATGTAAACAAGCCTGTGTGCCGGTGATGGACTCTAAGCTCGTCAAGGGTGATCACACTCGGCCCGCGTGTTTTCGTCGATCGTCGTCCTTCTCCTTCGTTCAGCTATGTTGTCACCGCACGCGACCTTCGCTCGACAGTGCCTCGCTGCCTCGCCGCGGAAGGCGCGAACTTTGACTAGATTATATTCCCGACGTGCACCCTCCCCCTTCAGCCACCTGTGTGTCTATGTCCTCTCCCTCTTGCAGCACGCCTCCCCCTATCGTCCGCGACCGATAGGCTCCAGTATCCTCCGCGAAATATTGCACAGAAATCCCCGCGTGATTGCACCGAAAGTGTAGCTAGGCTCTCGCGGGCCGCGCCCGTGACCGTCCGCTTCTACTGGACCGCGCTCCCCGATGTCATGGCACTGGGTGCACCGGTCACTGGTCCGAGGGCTGCAGGGTGCAGCGACGTGCCAGCCACTGCGAACGTTCCATGGTCGGCGGGGGGGGGGGGGGGGGGGGGGGGGGCCCTCCTCGGAGCACAGAGCAGCCGAAGGCACTCGCGTCTCGGTATTCCGAATTCCTAGGGGACCTCGCCGCGGCTCGCCGTCCAGGCGACCACCACCTCCGTCAGAACGCTCGGTGCACCGACGCCGACGTCGACGCGGTTCATCCTCCCTGCGACCGCCACTGTCCACCTCCTCTCACCGAGTCCACGCTGGATACGTCCGCTGCGGCCACGTACATCCACTCGCTCTTCTAAATCACACCGTGTAACCTTCTGATTCACTCGCGTACAGACTCCGAGCGCCGGATCCGCGGGGAGAACGGTGTCGCGACCGCGGCCATCTTACCGGCGAGCACAGGTGGCGGGAAAACGAACCAACCGGAAAAGCGGCTTTCCTTCGCGCGCCGCTTCCTGTCGCCCCGGCGTCGCCTAACACCGCGGTGTCCCTGGGCCAGCCTCCGCGGTGCTCGTACCACGGCCACCACCTGCGATACACGGGGCGGCACACGGTGCTGTCGGCAGGATCGTCGTTTTTTTTTTTCCTCCTCGCTGTGCGCTGATCGCCGCTGGCGGCTGAGGGACAAAAACAGAAGCGGCGGGGTCCGGAAATCGTGAACCGTGGACCGCGGACGCGGTTTCAGCACTGACGCGGGAGTCGCGATTCGAACAACCGTTCGGCCGTGCTCGGACCTGCTCGGCCGCCGTCGGCTCTGCCCCGCGAGATTCGCCGCGACTCGCTCGTGCTCCGAGCGGCCCGGTGGGGGTAACGAGATGGTGTGGGGGGATTGTGTGGGAGAAGGTGGGGAGACGGGCGGGTGTTCTCTCTCTTTTATTATACGTTTCTCTCTCCCGCTCTCCCTGCAGTCTCTTCATCCTCGTCCCACTCGTTGCGGCGTGCACTAAGTATTAAGCTTGTATCTTGGGAGATGTAAGCTTGTATCTTGGGAGATGTGAGATTGTATATCGTTTTGATTATAAAGGTAAATGTTCCAGCATCGGGGGGTTGTCTTTTTTTGGGGGGTAAAATACGGGTGGGTTGAAGGGATTTTGTGTATTAATTGGTTGTTTCTTATACTTAGTGATATATGTTTAGAAGTCAATTTTTATGTGTCCCTCAGTGGGGACGTTTACCTTACGCCTCGAAGGGGTTGAAAAGGGGATAATCCTTAAATAATTGCGGCTGCGTGTCGCGATTTCGATCTACGGGTTAAAACCACTCCCAATGGAGCAAAAGGAGCTTAATATCGCTAAAACCCTTTTAGTCGTAAAAATGTCAAAAATGTACAAAGTATAGGTATACCTACGCGGCTGCTCTGTCACTCCTCGCCCTTGTCGTGCATGTTATCGGCCAATTATCTGACGCACGGTAATGAAACGTAAGCTGCGCGGTTCTCCAGGAGAGTAGTCTTCAACTGGACACCGCGGAAACTGAGGGATAAACTGGGTGGCTAGAAGAAACGGTATTCTGAATGGAGAACGCGAGGCTAGGCCCTGACCTTGTACAACTTAATTTCACGCCGGCACACGCGTCGAGGAATAGGTTGGAAAAGGTCACGGAGCATCGCGAGGCATCATGCAAAAAGCCGCCCCTGAAACGGTCCACGAATTCCTGGGGAATTTCTTCGTGGGAAGGGAAAAAACGGCCCCTAGGATAAAAAGTCACCCCAGCGACGACGTGGGGTCGGTGAACGCGTGCACAGAAATATCTCTTGAGCCTATCTCCTCCGGCTCGTCCCACGCTTGTCATTCGTCGAACCATTCATAGCTTTAAGACACTCCACGGAAGCTTTCTGTACCACCCGAGTGTAATGATAAGTAAAGAATGTTCCTCGAGCTACCACCGTGAACGATGATTTCAATGAAGATATCTGTGAATCCCAGTTACAATTCTTCCTACAAACCCCTTTGAATGCTTGGGGTCCCGATTCTAGATCATGAATGTCTCCGAAGAATGCTTTGAAATTGAAATTCTGACGTAACCATGCCAAGAATGAGGAAGAATGTTCAATCGATTGTTTGGAAAAAACGGGGTGGATTATAGTTGCAAGCTTTCTTACGACCCTTCTTAATCGCGAGCCTCGAACTTGAACCTTAAACATCCCCCTGATCGTCCGTTCGCAAAAAGGCATCCAGCAGGAAGTCGACAACGCCGTCGACCCCCGCGGCGTGGTCCAGAGAAGAGCTATAACCACAAATCTTATCGCCAAGGGTGGAGGTAGAGCAGAATGGGGGTTGATGGTCACGGTTACAGGGTCACCGGACCCAAGACGCTCCAGTTTCTTAAACGTGCCGCAGTTAACGTCGCGATTGCCCTGTAGGTCAGTTCCGCCGAAGTGAATTCGGGGGTGGCTCGAATAAAACCCTGGGACTGGGGGGAAGAAGCAGTCAGCAACCGCGTTACGAGGGGTCGAAGAAATACTTCCCTCTTTTTTGTCAATAGTGACTAAACGACCTCGAGGGATGTCGAGGACCAAGATTTCTAGAATCTGATAGCGAAATTTTGAATATACATTGAATTTCATAACGAGCACCATGTGGTGCTGTATTGCGTGCTGCCCAAGGGTGGCGTGCAAAAGAGCTATGCTTCAGAGACTTCATTTTATAAGACACATACAAGGTGCACCACTCTGCAATGCAGTGGGCACCATCGGTAAAGCAATTCTGCTTTTAGCTACAAAACTGAACGTTAATTGCAGCGTTTATGAATGCATCGAGTACTCAAACTCCGTCACCGCAACCCCATCACATTGACAACACTGGAAATCTTGTATATTCTCAATTTGCCCCTTTTCCCCGAGGGACCATTTCAGCCCTGGGTACGTCGACCTTGAAGGCTCCGCCTAGCCCCTATTAACCGCTTCCTGGTTTCTTTCGACCCCGTGGAAAGGACGTAGCCGAGGCATGGCCGTCGTCAACCCCCGCGGCGCGCCCCCAAAAACAAGCTATAACCACAAATCTTATCGCCAAGCCGCGGGACCAAGTGGAAGAAGGCGCGATGGGGGTGGCTGGTTAGGTTCAAAGGGGAGTCGGTCGGTCCCACCTTCTGAGCTACCTAACAAGTAGCCTGTAAGAAGAGCCGTTTCGCCCGGTGATTCGTGCTCGTGGAGCTGCCGGCGGCGTCGTTGCTGGCCGTAGGAAAAACTGCGACACGGTTTTTCGGCCAGCGAGAGACTCCCTCGAAGTTCAAGGCCATCCTCGAAGAAAGGAGAGGGGCGGTTTTTTGTTTTCTGCCGCTGGCTCCGACAGCAGCACGACCGACAGACCTCCTCGTCGCCCAGTCATCGGGCCGTTTCTTCGACACCTGTTCCCTTTTCGGCTAGATCGCTGACCTTTTACGATATTTCGCGAATATCATGCAGGATGACGCTGCTCCTGGGTCTCCTCCTTCTGAAAGACCTGCGAAATGGTACCTTTTGGAAGCTTCTGAGGGACGAGCAGTAGCTTCGTCAGGTTTAGGATTTGAATTGGTGCCAGTTGATAGAGATATGCTTCTGGAAGCTGAGGGCATTTCAGGGACAGAAGTGCACACAGCTCCAAAACACTTGCCGATCTTGGTGCACCAGGTCACAACATTTAGAGGGAACCACTAAAGAGAAAAAAAACTGGAGCACACCTGGACTATCCAGAAGCTAACCCCTTGCACGTGAAGCAAAAGGGTTACTAGCCCCCTTAAAATTCAACGTGCCACCATATCAAGGAATTCTACGCGAATCTGTAAAGGAATCAAAGGATCAAGGAATCTCGAAGTGAAGGGTTCTCCAAAGCTTGGCGGATTCAAACACTGTCCCCCGAACCCCCTCGAAACCCCGTAAAGCATCGGCGTATCGGCGGAGGGAGCTGGTCCAGCGTCGCGGCCATCTTCCGCGCCGGTTTTCACCGACCAATCGACCGGACGAACCGGGCGAAATTTGAAAAATCCCGGGACGAATCGTCAGGATGCTGCTCGTTGGTCGATCCCCGTCGGCCATGTTGTCAGGGGGCCGGGGGCTGGGAAAGGGGGGCGAAGGAGGCGGCCAGGCAAGTAGCAAGAAATCTTGAAACAGAGCAAAAGGGTGGAGACGGAGATTAATGAGAAACGAATCCGAGAGGAGAGAGGAGAGCGAAGGGAAGGGTGCTGGTCGAGAACCCGAAGATCGGTGGAGTCTCCGAGGCGATCCTGCGAAAGGGCTCGCCATGTTGCAAGAGAAATAGACGACCTCCTCGCGCACCATTGACTCAGGTCAGGGTTAGAATCTGCTCAACTTTTCCAGCCTGGGCTCGACCAATTTTTCCAGTGCCTCATGTGTTTTGTCGAGACGCTTGGAGGCTTGTCGGGGGCACGAAGATGTCTCCATTTTTACGGGCCACTTTTTCATTTCTCATGGGGAGAAAGGAAGCTGGCGCGTCTGATCTTCGGGGCACTAGTGACTTTGGGTAATTGACAAAGTTTGCCGCATATCTATTGTTCTACTTTCTTATCATTGTTCAACTACTGATGTAAAAAGTGCGCCCCGAATTTTCGATAAATAATACATGCGAATAAACGAACGATCCTCGATCACTCGGTCATCGTTCCACCCCCAAGCTGGCGTCACACGCACGACGTCGATTTTTTTCCACCCCCCCAAAGCTACAGACCGCTGATAACGCTGATCCACAGCCCCGTCGGAGCGGGGCTCATGCATAATTAATTAAATGGATGTGCAGTTTCGATTGCAAGCAACGGCGGGAGGCCAGTACACACCCCATGCCTCCCAGAGGGTTGGGTTGCTCATTTAGAAAATGAAATTGCAGGAGAGGGCGTGCACCCACCGCGGGAACATGCGCACACCTCGCGTTACATCATTCTGCTAGGTATCCCCGCAGGTCCACGGCTTCGATCCTCCTCCGAGGATCCTCTCGTTCCCTCTGTCGCGAGGAAAATGGAGGCGCCTTTTTTGCCCAAGTACACTCACGTGCTCGCCATTTTAAAGCCCGTCTCGGGGATGAATTTTGTTTATCGCTGTTATCGTTAACTAGACCCTTGAACGCCAACCCCCGCCGAGGGGGAAATGAAAGCTGCAGGGCCCCGTTCTTGCGCGGATGGTGAACGAGCCTGTCTTCAGGGTGGATGATAATGTACCTTTTCTCTTTACCAGTTTTTTTTAAGTAACCTGATACTGTGGAGATTCCAACTGGTCAAGGAAAATCGAATATGGGATACCTAGTAACCCTGCGCCCTGAATTAAGAAAGGTACAAACTCCTTCAAAGAAGACTGATTCGACACCTGGAAAATCTCTAGTCCCCAGTCGCGAAAGATGCCAAACACTCAAAATTGCTAGCCCACACCCTCGCCTAGCCTAAACCGCAAAAAGGAACGCGCCAAGGCTCGAATGGCAATTCTTCTTCCTCGGTGGAAACCTGGCCACCGCGACAGATCGCGTCGCTGGCGCAGGGTGTCTGAGGCGGCGCGATCTCGAGAGGAAAACCCCCGGGGGAAAAAGCGGGGCCATAGATTCGGTGCTCGTTGGAGGATCGGTTTTTGCCGTAGTCTCGCGGTGTCGCGCGCTAGAGGATCCTTCGCAGATGGCGCGAGGGCTCGTGATTAATTAAAACTCGTTTCCGCGGCTTTCGTGCCGCGAACCACACCGTGAGAGAGGAACGAGAGGGGAGGGTGGTTGCAAGTTGCAGCTCGGGTAGACGAGCGCCTTGGAGGAGAAAGGGCGGCCGCACCCCCTCGAGGAAGGGGTTGGTCCTTTCGAGGAACGGTGCTCCTGCAGGGTTTACGGCGAGCGAAAAGCGGCCATGCGCACCTCACTGCCATCATGAAACCCTCCCCCCTCTCTCCCTAAGGGTGGAGGAAGGGTCGATGCCGCTGGCGGCCACACCTGTGCAGCTGCAGCTCGGTGCACCCTGGCTGCAATTCTCCTTCGAGGTCGGAGACGTGGATCTTGGAGCTGAATAATGGCACCATGCGAGCGGGAAATGTCGATGATGCTTTGGAAGAAGGGGGTGGTTCTGGAATGAGTCGAATTTCGAGTTTTCTGTTTGGTCCGCATGTAATGCGATGATTTCTTTTATACAGAGGTCTGCACTTTGCTCGTTATCATGAATTGAACAGCCACGGAGGAGTACCCGGTGTGGGAATCAGATGGAATAAACGACCTCTGTTCCGTGACCACTAAAAAGCGCGGGAAAGGGGTAGAAACTAATTCGAAGCACGCGATTAACAAAACACGCGAGCCGATGCTAGATTTTTGCGAATCTCAACAGGTCTCGGCCCGAAAAACCGTGGACACCCGTCGATAAAATAATCAGGAGCTGGTACTGCAACATGATCTATGCAACACCCTCACCGTAGAACTGTCCACGCTGGAAAGGACACTATACTATTTACTAAAAAAACAAATACACAGAAACAGAGAATGTAACAACAAGACCCAAAGCATCTGAAAGGTGAAACTTATCGTAGGTAAAAATATCAAAAGGTACGAAGATCAACCACTGTCAATCTGACACCGAGCCACAATTATCTTCGAACAACAATCACAACTCTGCCATCAAAACCAAAGAAGAAAAAAAATCATAGACAGCCATGAGATGCTAAAGAAATCTTGCCATCGGCTTCAAAAGGTGGGCAAACGCACGGCACCAAAGGGCCAAGGGAAGCACCACCGTGAAAACTCGGCGCAGAAACCTCGGTATCCCTCGCAACAGGGGGACAACGGTCCAAAAACGGATCATCGAAAAAGACGCGCATCTAAAGAGGACCGTTCCGATCTCCGCGATAAGCTGAAGCGAGAGGGCAGAGGCGAACGTCCAGGGGAGAGGGGCGAGGGGGCCGTTTGCAGCCGGTTAAGAGGGACGAGGAGGGTCGATCCTCCGGGCAGGCTGCACAGGGGGGTTGAAGGGGAGACGAAGAGGGAACTACAGTGAGGACCAGCCGCGCTGAGGTCGATGAGGAAGCCAGCCTCGGTCGGCGCACTCAGAGGCGTAACCAGCAGCTCCGTCTCGATTGGTCGAGAACGGAGCTGCCTGGTTTCCACCCACCGCAGGCGCAAGTCTGAAAAAATCCCGACCCCCTCCAGGAGGTGGAAACCGAGGCGAGGAAGGAGCCCGAAGGTGGACGAGAGAGGAAAGGCAGGAAAAGGAGCCAGACAGGAGCCCCTCCGCCGCTCCAGAGGCCAGCTGGTCCTCCGTTCCTCCGTTCCTTCGACAACCCCGCCCGAGGGTTGACTTCCAGGTCCTTCCAGCCCTCTGCCGCCGCCATCACCAACTCCCCTTCGACCCCCCTCATTCCCCCCGTCCAGCAGAGTGTTACTGAATCCAGGGATCTCCTCCAGGAGCCCGGCTCTTCCCTTTTTTCTCCATCGCGACGCCTCTGCCACCGAAGGGTTTCATCGTTTCAGAAGGAGCTTGAATGTTTTAAAAGGGGGTTGGAGGCGAGCCCGGGAGCTGCCTGGGGAGGCGGCAGACCCGGTGCTGGTTTCTGCAAACGTTTCGCAGAGGGCCGCTCGGGGAAGCTGGTTTTTGCTTCGCTCCTGGAATGCTTGGATCTGATGCGGGCGGTTGTTTTGAATTCTGATGGTTAATTGACTGGTTAGCGGAGGAACTAGATCTCCAAGTCGGCGGGAGGAAGGGGGTTTGAAAAAGTCGGGGTGAATGGTTTGTGCGGAGGTGTGGGGGTGCTGGCGTTGGAATGGCTGCGAAGGGGCTTTGAGTTTGTACCTTCGCGTATAGGTGCGCAGGGGTGAGTTCTTGAGGATGATCGTTGCGAAGGGGTGTCTTTGGAGAGTTCTTTAGAGGAACGTTTACAGAGAGGTCCTCTTTCTGCAAACCTCTTCTACAGGACCAGCTCCACCTGCGTCCCGAAAACAAGCTCGAAAATTCCTGCATCACGTTCGCGGCCGAGCTTGCAAATGGTAGCCACGCGTTAATGTGGCAAAATCAATCCCGCCCCAGCCTCTCTCGCACGGTGCACACTTGGCAGCCGATGTGCAGAATGCTCGCCGCCGGAGAGACGTATCCCCGCGTTAATTGCAGGGGCCAAACGGCGGACGTTGAAGGTTGAAGGCGGTCCGCGCGGCGCACCGTGAGACGAATCCGAAGGGGAAATTAGCGAAACTCGCGTAAGAGACGGTTAACGAGCGGTCGCGCTCGGCTCCCCGGGGCCGAAATGAGCTGAAAACGGGCCGAAATGAAATTAGGATGCCGCGCGCGCGGCGTTCCTCGACGGCTGTCCCCAGGTAGGCATTGACTTTGCCCACGCGCATTCCTCGCCCTTTTGCGGCAACTGGAATTGGAGCTAAAATTCTGAAAGGATACGGCGCGGGATCTCATCCAGCCAGCCCTTAAGTAATCCCAGACAGTGAGGTATTCTAAAGAACTCCGAGGGGGGTGAAAAAATGCCGCGGCGTTTTAGGCAGAGGAACGGCCGAGGATCGTTGAGAGGCCTGGACGTGTCTCCCACCGTGTCGCTCGATCGCAGACGATCGATTAAGAGCAAAGAAATCGCCAGCACAATGATATCCCTCGATATCCGCGGCAATTTCTGGAATCCGCGTGTCCGATTTCGTGCCTTGCACGAAAACAGCCAGATGAAGATGGAGGACTGCGTCCTGTTCGTCACCGATCACCTTTGCTTTCATCCGTCCTTCGCGTTATTTCATTCTTCGGGATCCCAAAGTTGCATTCGCGAGGTTCAGATGGGATGTGATTAATTAATGTCTTACATGAAAGTGATCTAACATGGATTCGCAGGCAGCGCGTAATGTTCAGCAATTAAAGCAGCGGTGCAGATGAGGCTCGTCGACCGACGAAACCGCTTCTATTCGCCGAGCCTATCGGCGTGGCGATCGCCAAGCCTTCCCTGCGCCTTTTCCTATTCCCATATACACCGGTGCTAATTACAGCATGGCGATCCGACGAGTGGCTCTCCATAGAGGGAAATGGAATTTTCTTGGCGCGCGGAGTTCAAAGTCATCCGCTTTCCTGGAGGCAGGAAAGACGCAAGAAGTCAACGGACTCACGGTCAAGGAGTACCGTTCCGACGACGCTCGCGACGAATATCACGACCGATCGATAGATCCTCCAGCCTCTGCCGCCATTTAGCGGCACCTCCGCGGAACGTAGCAGTCTTCCGCGAGAATGCAATTGAAGAAATAGTATAGACGATAATCTTTACAAAATTTTGGTGGAATGAAATTTCCGAATTCGCACTAGAAGGTTTCATCCCCCAAAATTTCTTTTAAACACTAAATCTCCCTTGGTTAAAATACAGAATGACGAGGCAAAACTTGTTTCTTGCTTCTTTTATTGACAAATCTCCAAGAAAATGGCAGAGAATTTCTCCCAAATGAGTGAACAGGGGTTATAGTCGGAGGTTTCTGGTTCACCCCGAAATTATTCGGGAAACGCCGGGATTCCCAGGGAAAGGCGCACGATAACGGTGATAACGCTCGGTTAACGATCGTCTCGAGAGGACGTGAAAAATCGCGAGTCACGGGGAAAAGGGGAATCCCATGCGCGAAGGGAGAAAGGGGGGAAGGGAGAAAGGACAGCAAGAAGGGCCACGCGAGATTACACGGCACAATCCGCAAACGAGCGAACTTAGGCCGCGTTCTAATTGCGAATATGACTGTGCTTAATTTCCCCCCTTCGACGTTGCACGCGGAATTAACGTCGCCCCGATAGAATTATCGTCCCCGTGGACTTCCATTGAGAGATGTCAGGCGAGAGAACGATATCTCGCGGTCACCCCTCGAAAAACCACCTTTCTTACCGTTGTTCCTTGTCGAAACCGTTGATCACGCTGATCGATACGCTTGTGGGTAGAAATTAGCAGCAGGCACTGAAATTTAAGTGCACAATTTTTTAATGGAGACAGATTACCGAATAATTATATTTTTTTAGATTTAAGAAGTATACTCAATCTTCTCAAGATACTTTATAATTTTTCTATCAACGGTCACAGAGCTCAGGATGAAGCGACGTTCCACAATTTTTTAATGATACCACGTGGAATAAAGTATCTCTGAGCAGAATTATTCAATTCACGCGACAAAATCGCGTTCGTGTTTCGTTCAAGACAGGTTCACTGTGATCGACGGTGAGTTCCACGATCGAAACCCGACGTGGTCTAGCTCCGGCGTGGAAATTCAATTCGTAACATCCTTGACTGGGGTCTCGTCGTCGAGGAGCGCAAAAAAAGGGAGAAGAAGAGCAGAGAGCAGCCTCCTACGCTTCGAGGAGAGAGGCGAAAAGAAGAAGCCGATGGCCAACTTTAAATCTGTGGCTCGTGCGTCGACCAATACCGTTAGGTGTTATTGACACCTAACCTGGTACCACCTGAAAGCCTTTCATTCACTTCGCGACGTTCACTTGGCTGCGAGGCTATTCATCAAAATGTGAACTTCAAAGATGCGGGGCTCTCTTCTACTCAGATGAAATTCGAAGATTGAAGATTGTGTGACTCACTTTGCAATAGGAAACTGAATGGAAACCCCTGCTGTTTTTCCTCGTTGCTTAGTTTTATGATTGTCCTCTATATTGTGATATTTTTCCCTTATTTTATGACAACCCAAGTGAATCATCGCACCCACCTTATCATATCATTGCCATTTCCCTACAGATTTTATCAAGAACACCGAACACTACAAATTTCCTCCTCGCCAGATTCCCCTGGCCAAATATATCCATAAAATTTCATAAAACAGTGATCCTCGTGATAATAATTAAAGAAACCCCAGCCAAAGGCAGAGTCAGAAAGACTAACGGATCGAGGATGCCTGTTCACTTGCACTCGACTGGTAAATCGTTCATTCAGTCTTGCCATTTGAATACCAATAAAACCACTGAAAGATAGAAAGAGTGCCGAGAGCCAGTGGAGGCATGACAAAGAAACGCGTTAAAATAAATACGCAGCCGAGGGTGAGCGCGAAGTGCGCTCGAGCCGCTCTTAAACCGAATGAATATTTCCTCAGAGCGATCCAATTACACGTACATTTGCTGATCGTCGTGTAAAACACACCCCACACTGTACGCTACATACACGCACGCCACTCTCTCCCTCCTTCCACGTATACAGGGTGTTTCTTAATACATATACATAACTCCAGAGGTTCATCTTGCAAGTCCCTCTTATCCCTTACGAATTTCTAATGAAAGTAATATAAATAATTACATGTATGTACATTTATCTACACTTAACACCTCGCATCTCAATACCAGAAGTTTCTTAATTGAACTGCAAAGTTACCTCCGCCACTGCTCTGCGGAGGTACGATGATACTCGTGATGCAAAAATCGGCGTAACTTGGAAAGCAAATGTAATTGGACAAATGTTTATACGAACTTTTTAATGAACCTAGTGAGCTGAATTTACGCGCCCATTGCACTGGCGCCGACGCATTAGGAAACACCCTGTATGCATGCAGAAAGATCCACGCGAGGCATAATGCTGGACGGCAGGCCCGCTCCCTGGACGCAATTATCCCATTTAAATTAAGCCGCATAATTGGACGGCCGTCTATTCACACTCGTAAAGCACCCGCGCGAGCTTTTACAGCCCTGGGCCAAGGCAAGGATGAATTTAAGAAGCCGCTGAAAAAAGAGGGGTGGTTCCTTCAAGTTGAAAGGATACTGCTACTGTTCGCCGCTGCGAAACGATTTCGTCTCATCTCTGTCTGTTTTTCCCCCTCTGAGTTCCTTTTTCTCCATTTCTTTCAGTTCTATAGCGCGCATTTTTTCAGCCATTCAAACATCTCTCTCTGTTTTATTCGCTTTCTCAGGATATACTTTCGAGGCTGAAGCTTGCGAGTCAGGTATCACAGTGAATTTCGAGGATGGTTTCTTTTGGTTGGAAAACGCAATTTATTCTTTGGGGTGGAGTTTTTTTCTGGAGACAGGGACGATGTTTGCATTTGGGGTAATTGATTTGTTTGCATGGGGTGATGGATTTTTTATGAAATTCTGTTGTTAATATTCTCTTATCCTCTGGTATGATAATAATTCTTTTCCTCCCATTTCTGCTGCAATTTAAATGTAATCGTACGTGGAGACTCGAATGTCGGTTTAACCCCAGGATCAAGCAGAAGGATAATTTCCCTGTTCCTCCCAGTCGCCTGATTTCCCATTCCCTTTTTAAAAGATTCCACTAATCCCGTGGCCAATGGGACGCTGGAATTAATGCCTGACCTTCGTCAACATCGTCGTTCCCGGTGACTAATTACTTTCACCGACGAAATTTCGTATTTAAATCTAGCTCCCCACATTACGTGACTCGAGAAATATCCTTATAGCATTAGAAAAAGGCCCTGAAAGCTCCCATCTAAATCTAAACTCGATCTAATCCACAATTTCCATGGATCAATCGATCAACAACAATTCGAACCTACTTTCGCTGATCGAACGAGCACGAAAATCGTCTTCCAGCGCTAATTGAATTTGCACTCGAGAGGAAGAGGCTCTCCTGATTTCTGTAGGACCAGATCGAGGAATCCATGGATCGTGGGGATCAACGGAGGAATGCATTGATCGGTCGGTCGCCTAGGAAGAGCGCGGGGATTTTTAAAGATCCACGGTATTTCGGGGACGAGCGTTTCGGCGGGAGCAAAGGGCTTCCTGGAAAGTCCTGAAAAAGGGTTCGCGTTCCAGCGAAGGTGGTCCTCGGTATCTCGAACCCCTGATATTCGGCAGGACTTAGTACTTAGCGATTAAATGGCGAAAAGGAGATTTTCGGAAATACAAGCTCCGCCGAGTGTGCGATCCAAGATCGATCGGTGGACGTGGTCGATCGTGAAGCAATGATCCACCACGCAACGCCAATTAGCCTGTTAATGCAATCAGCAAATTGGCGCCAATGTCGCGGTCGACTGCTTTCCCACAAAGTCCCAAGCGGAAGATCGGCCCAATTACGCGTTAGAGTGATAATTGGTGAATTTATAGTCGGCTGTGTGCCCCTCGGGCCATCTCCTCCACTCGCCCGGGACGAGGAATTAATTGTCTAATTATCGTTAATACTGGCCCTCCGACCAGTCCCTCCTTCCAACGCAGTCTCTCGATCGAAACACCGTTGCAAACGCCTAGTCGCCTCGAATTGTTCCTTCAAACGGTGGCACAATTAATTCAATTCTGGGACCATCTATGTGGGCTGCTTTCCGAATTACACAATCGTCGAGGCTGCTGTCCTCTTATTTCGTCAAGCTTCTGGCGTGGATTTCAAAAGGTTCTCCCAAAAGTTTCCTACAGCGACAGCTCACTAGAAAAACCGATGTCCTCCCTAGTATTCATTGGCAGACACGATCATTACCCAAATTCGATCCTAAATGCTCCCAAGAAGAGGGTCCCAATCGCCATGCTAAAAAGACTCCCAAATAAAAATCATCCCCAGCCATCAGTGGCTCAATAAACGCGCTGAAAAATCGTCTGGACAGCCAGCAAAGACGCCTGAACTTTTTCACCGCGTGCCAGGAGGTCCCGGCCGCTCGTCGACGGACGTATTAGACGCTAGGATCCCCTACATATTGATATGAACCGGCCGAAATCGGGAATCGCTAAAGAGCTGCCCCCCAGAACTCCAGCTCTCTCTCTCTCTCTCTCTCTCTCCGTCTCCCGCGAGATCGGCGTATTAATTCACGATAGACGGGATTAGAAATGGTAATGGACGTTAAGAGGAGCGCGCACGGGGGATGATTAGTTTTTGCCCCGGCGAGGGACCGCTGGCACACTCGACTCAAATTAGTTCCTCGCTGCACGAACGTGCACGGGACCCGAGCGCTGGACCGGCCTCGAAAGCGGGGATAAAAGGGCGAGGGAGAGGGACAGAGGGAGGGCGGCCGGCGTCGGAGGAGGGAAGGGTGAAATAAGTGGGAGGGAGCGGCCTCTGGGAACATCACAAAGCACCCGGGGAACCGCGTCTCCTCGTCGCGCTATGCCTTTTGTTTTATTTCACTTCGTTTTTAATTCCTCCCAATTCCACTGTCAAGACCCGGCCGACCGCCACGAAAAACCAGGGACACGCGGCCGCCCTTTCCCTCCGAGCCCTTTTCTATACCGTCCTTCGTCTACGCTCCAGCGTACGACGATCCGCGATTGAGAGTTTATCGGCACGTCCCGGATGATCCTGAACGATGTCGACGGATCGCCGAAGCTTCCAGCGGCGAAGCTGGCCGGACAGGAAGTTCGGGATTTCTGGAGAAATAGTGGAAGGAAGTTTGCTTCGAGCACGAGAGGTTTTCAGCTTGAAGATTCATCGAGCCGAGGGTACATGCTAGGGGAGAATGGATCGTGGGTGTTGGAGGGTTAAAGGTGGGTTTGTTCCCTCTGTTTTTGTGTCGAAGGAACGAGGATTGATATTTTGATTTGTCGTTAGAGATTCTGCGCAAGTGGTGGACGTGTGGTTAGAAGGAAATTTAGAATGATATAAAAGGCGGTGTGTAACAGGAAGCGTGGAGAAAAAATTCAAGCAAGTCGGAACGAAATCGAGCGGTGTTTCCCTTGCCCGAGCGGCCAAAGCAGAAACTTTGCTAATGTCATTATAATGGCCCGTCGAGACATCCGACCATTTGTCTCGAAATTGCCGAAAAATAAAGGATCATGGGCATCCTGCGTGGAGTGCGTCCTTCCAGTCGCGGCTCCCGAGGAATTCCCCTCTTCCAGCTAATGTTTCTCGACGCGGCCGAGTAAGACTCGATCATACTTAGCTTCCATTCCCTTGCCCCTTAAAATATTCGCGTTGTACTCGGGCTTGCATCGTGCCAAACGAATTTTACACCGGCTGAAACTATTCCTTAACCACCTCCCACCTTTACTTAGCAACTTCATTCCTGAACTACATTCCTAGCTTGAGAATTACCGGGCATTAAATTATACTGGAATATGCACGAAATCTTCAGAAGTACCCACTTAGAGACACTTACTCAGGCTCGACAAAAACGTCCCCCCAAGGTAAAGAATCCCTGTGAGCAGCCGTTAGAAGCGAAACCCTCGGTGGCGCGCGGATCCCAATCGCTCCAATTTCGATTTCAATTTCAATCAGGAACGACGAGCGAAAGTTCCCGTGCCGGACATCTGTCGCCGACCCCTACCTGTCCCCCCCCGACGAATCGATCGTTTATTGGGGCCATCTTCCACAGGGGGGGAGTCCAAAAAGTTCACCTCGATGCCCCCGTTGCTCCCTCTTTCCGGCCGTGGTTCGTGGAACGACGTTTTCGATTCGCGTCGCCGCGGATTTTTTGTAATTAATCCTCGGTGCATCGCGACGCACGGGGGAGCGAGGTGGCGGCGGTGGCAGGGGGGGCAAGAAGGAGGCGAAGAAGAGAAGAAAAAGGGCAGTCGAAGGGAGACAAAATGAGGAGCAGATAGCGGAGGAGCGTAGAGGGAGCGTAAAGGGGGGGATGGCGGGAGGGAATGAACGAAACGAAAGGGAATAAAAGTAAGGGGGTGAGAGAGGAGAACGCGAGAAAGAGAAGAGGAAGGAACGGGGGAGACCAGTCTGGCGCGGTGTATCCGGTTTTTGCGGGCGTCAGATGACAGTCGCTTATTTACCGGGGCCCGCGGCCATCTTGCTGCGATCTGACTTAAGGAGGAGGCCCACGAACGCCCGCGGAAAAAAAGGCACGGGGGCGCAGGGGATCCGAGGCGATGGACGTGGGACTCCGCGTTCGAATTAATCGATCGGTTATCAACGTCCACGGGATTCGTGGAATGGAAGAAATATGGCAGCCGCGGAGGACGCTGTTATGTGTATACGCGGTGGCAGCCTCCACGCACGAGGCTCTTATATGATTTCTTATTGTTCCCGCGGGTCGCTGGAATCGTTACCCTTCGTGGCTAACGACTGGGTCTTCGTACTTGTGCTTTTTTATCGTAATGGGCGCTTAGTGTTGCAGCCATAATGGGGGGTTATTAGCGACACCTTTGAGTCTCGATCAATTCATCTGGTAGATTCGAGAAATTCTTTGAAATTTGTTAGTATAGTTGCTCGCAAATGTGATCAAGGGTTATTGTACTCCTTCAAGTAATGCTTTTCTAATTAGAAAGAAACCAGGCGTCAGATACAAATACCGGAGTCTCTGATATGAAACTTTTTCGAGGGGGTGAGTTTTCTTCAGAACCTTCCGTGCAAGAATGAGACACTTAAGGCTTACGCAGCACTGGCTCATACTACTCAAAGGTTCATACCACAAATTCCAATCCTTACTGAATCTATTGTACTATGTAAAAAGGACCGTTCTCACTTGCGAGTCTCTAATAGCACCAAGCACATAGAACGAATCACCCAGAGGTAATGCGAAGAGCGCGCGTGGACCCGTCAGATGGCTCAATAATTACCTGGCCACCCCTTAATTATCGGCGAGGATTGCCGGAGGAGCGAGCTGCGAGGCGAGTAAATTAATTATGCCCGCGTGTCCTGCGGGAGCGTGTCTGCGAGGGAAACGAAGGGGATTCCAGGTAACAGGTAAACCACGTCCAGGAGGAAACGCAGAAGCGTCCGATCCAACGGTGGATAGCGGTGGACGAGCGCGCTTTAATTACCGCTAATTAACATGTTCCTGCCCTGGCCCAAGTCAGCCCCGTTTACGGCCAACTACTACGGAATGTCCGCCGAGGCCCGCGGAAACTCGATTGTTATATTTTTGCCCCGCCACCGTTTTCTTTTTACCCTCCTCCGCGCCGATCCACTCTCACCCTCCTTCCTCCGCTACCTCTTCGTATTTCAATGGCTCTCCTCCGTGGAATCTTAATTCCCTTTACTTGAAAACGCAGGCCAGACAATTTCGATTGCTGGTGTAATTTCTTTCCTCGAAGCTGGACCGACTCTCCAGTGCACCTGATAAATGAGTCACTGGATTCGTGTTCAGAGTGACGAGCTTCGGTGGCACCCTGAAATCGAGCCGAACGCTGCGAAATAGATGCATCACGGTGGGAACCCTTTTAATAGAAAAGGGGGTGTGTAACAAGGACTTGCTGGAAGACGGAGGCGAACGAGACAGAGAGAGGGGGACGTGGATCCATGCTACAAATGAAACAGTCTCCGTCCGCCTCCCTCGTGACGACAGATCTCCTTTCATTTGTCATCTCAGCTTTGCGTTTGACTCGCCAGTTTCTCCCCATTGTCTGGCCCACCGCGGGGATAGTTTTGTCCCCCAGCGAGGAGCCTGCAAGAAGTTCTCCGGGATGCTGTACACCACGATCTCTCGGAGGATCTTCAAGGAGGATCGAATATCAGTCTAGATCTTCGCGAGTGTCTAACGGTGGATCCTCGCTGTGGCCGTGGCTGCTGGGGTCACCGAGAGGCTCGTCAAGGTCGCTCAAGATGGTCAACATTTCCTTGGCAGCCACCCCGTTCCATCCACTTCCTCCACTCGCGGTCTTCTCCCCTTTTTTCTTCTGCAACCCCCGGCAGGAGCTTCTGCTTTCTTTCCAGCGGAGTGAAACACGCGAGGAAGCTTCTTGTCGCCCCCTTCTCCGCTTGGATCGATGTTGCTGGATCCTGGAGTGATCTGGATCGATGGTTTTTTCAGGGATCGGACCTCGGAATTAGTTTAATCCTTTTTATGGACGTAGAAGAGTGATTTGAAGAAGAAAATTTGGTATTCTCTGGGATACTGGGGGGTGACTTAAGGGTTGCTTCCCCCTTTGGAGTGTCTATTGAAATTTCCTAGGAAAGCAACAGGATCGAAGCGCTAAGGGGGAGCAGAGCTCGTGTGTGCGTTGATGGGTGCACGTTAATTAGTTGTCGAGGAGTTTAAAGGCGAGGCAGGAAGGACTTTGGCTTGTTCCTAGGTGGTCCCGAAGCCTCGAGTCATCATAGCCTCATTTACTTTGTAAAACAATCTCGTCGGCAGTTCGAATGGGCCTAACTACATTAAACTTGCCACCGCGTAATTAAACTTCGTTGTAAATCTCTAGCTGGGCCCGTCGTGAGGCGCGTTAATTAATTAACAGCTACCGATTTCGAGAAGTGGGTCGTGCTCCACTCGCAGCCCCCTTTCTCTACGATCTTATTACTCTCTTCGATGACTCCGTGGCGTAATACTCCTCTGAAAGTGTCGAAGCGAAGGTGAGGATGCGGACGAGTCATTTATCTTGCAGAGGAGGCAGCTGCCGCTGAAGAATTCTTGTACAGCTGAGAAATATGTGGAGGTATCTGTCGCCTAGTAAACAATGAATGAAATTCGAGATCAGAGTCGGAGAAGTCGCGAAGGATTATCAGGATGGGCCAGATTTCCCGCGCCAAAGCCCCCTTTTTTACTTATTTTCTTAGTAATCCTTACAAATGCCACGGCAATCAAGCTTTTTTCCCTAATTCGTATTACGAAGGACCCGCATGCGAGGTGCTAATCCTGACGGAACGCACCGCGCTCCTTCGTGGCTATTTGTTGAACACCTCGGTGCCTTATAAACAATCCTGATAATACCGGTTAATCCTCGGAAGCAGGATCGATTCTCGCGACCTCTGCGATCCGTCTCCACGGAAATAAATAATTCCTGCGCGTAGTATCGTTTGCGGAGAACAGAGAAATGATAAAAGTAGAGCATGAGAAATAGTAAAAAGGATAAAAAATGATAAAACAAAAGGTTGACACGATACCCAATTAGATAAAATATCACTAATTGAGCTGATGGAACTTACGCTTAGAGAAGTCTGTGTTGAAGATGAGTTAAGGATTAAATGATTCCCAGGACACGACGTGTATGGTCAGTGCTACTGTGCCTTTTATTGTAGTTTCTACGACAAACAATAAATTATATATCTAAGACTCCTAGATCCTTCGAACGCGAACCAGTAACCTTTCTTCTCTACGCGATAACAGTGACAGACGATTCCCGACATCTCGAAGGGCCCGAGAACGAAGAAGGCGCTAAAGGCAATCGTACAGTGTTAATTAATAAAGTGTGCAAAAGCTCCACGCGCATTGCCACTCAACATTCACACGCACGCCCAGCACCGCGTTGCCATATTCGCGTGCACAAGTGTAAAAGTGTCGCTCACGCGGCGAAAGTCTCTCGAAAGTGGTATGATTACAGTCCTATCAGCACCTTGCGAATCGCACGATAATCCGTTTGAACTCTCCCCGCGCTTGGGGAACATATCGGAAGGGATGGTTCGCGAAAATCGTCCAATTCTTCGACTTCCCATTTCCCACGTACCCTAAACTCGAACGTATTGCTGCATCATTCCGCCGTAGTGGCCTCCTGTGCCTCCTAAATTCAAGGTACTCGAAACTCGCGTTCTCGAATGGAGAAGATCCCCTCGAAGGCTCTAAAAATTGTATCGCTCACGAAGCTAACGCATCTTCGCATTGAGATGATCAGCCACTGCGCGGAATAATGTTAGTTGGAAGGGACTGAACAGAGAAGCTCGAGACAAACTAGGGCAAAATCGGTGACTTGTCGTTGGAACGGACAAATCGGTGGTAATTGCTAAAAGTTTCCTCAAGACACTAGTTTTCGTTGGTCATTTCCCCCAACCATCTCTTCGGGTACACCCCCGTTGCTTAATGATAGAATATAATTTTGTTGCACCTCGAAAGTTAAACTTTTAAAACTGCGAGAATTGAATATTAGAGAGATATTATATAGTAAGGAGAATAATAAGACTGACAATGATAAAAGGAAACAGCGAATTGTCTTTGGGGTCACTCGTGTCCTGCTCGCAGCTCCCATTTTCTCCCCCATCTGTGCGTAAAATAATGATGATAATAATAAAAAGAATAATGAGCTCTCTCAACTTCCTGATTTCTTTCCTCTGCGTTGACGCCATGCTAAGTAACGTTGGTATCTCGTTAATATATATATATATCTGTATATACGTATCGCTATATATACAGACTATTTATACATATATATCTATATAGGATATCATAACTCGTGTACAAAAATATTTTATGTTAAATCGACTATCGTTATTGAACGTCCCGCCACAACGCGATTGGCTATCCACTGATCCTTGGTGATGCAGATCAGCTCGGCACTAATTCCGTTCCTGGAACAATGGAAAACATCATTAATAATCATTCCGCGGGTGGAAAACAAGCTACACCGATACACGTTATCTTAATTCGATGAAGGAGCTCGTCGATCCGAGCGAAAGGTGTTTGAAGAACAGGAACTAGACGGATAGGAAATGACAGAGTGATTCTTTGAGTGTGTAAAGAATGGGATGTGTGCAGGTGACAGTGTGATCCTGAGGACATCTGAAGCATTCACTCTTCTTTTCTTCTAATATTCATCTATCCTTCCATTCTTTCATCCACCTATCTGCACAAAACACCACCATACATACACTAATTCCAATCCCAAAGGCGACACAACCCCCAGAAGCTTCTCCACGACCAAAACGGACATTCCTCCAAGACACGAGACTCCCGTTCGAACTTTACTTCTCCCATTGTCTCACAGAAGGGTCTGCCCGTGCTTTCACGAGCCACATACACACACACGAACCTATCCGCGGAATCGAATGAGGCGCGTGCTTCGCGGTCCACTGACTTTTCCGAAATGTTTTTCCCGCGAGCAGGAAACGACTCCATTCTTTCTTTCCCCCAGCCGTGTTCTTTTGTCTCCGACCGTGGAATCCTTTCTCGCGACGCTCGGCCGAGTGTTACCAGACGGGGAAAAAGTTCGATCGCGGAGGTTTTGCACGCGATTCTTGAGCCACGGGAAAAACGGGACGCCGCGGAACGATCCTTCTGTTCGGCCGCTTTTCTAATCGACTGGGCTAATTTTTGTCCGCCTTGCTTTCGTAGATCATTAGAAAAGCGCGGGTAATGAGTGCTCCGCGCGTGCCGGGGAACTGTGTACGATCCTCGCCACTTGTCTTCGATTGTGTTCACCCCGTAGGTTATCGTGGATCGTGGGCGAGGGTGGAGTTGTGAGCTGGACGCTGGAAGAACTTGGATTAGAGGGGACAGCAATTGAGGTGAGTGTTGGTATATCTGTGAATGGAAAAGTTAAATGAAGATAATGTTGAATGAAAATGTGTAGACACTGTAGGAAACGGAAGGATGCTGAAAGCAGAAAGTCAAGAGTGAGTTTATGTGCTTGTGATCGATGATATACTGGTGCCCCTTGAGCAATTTTCTATAAAAACAGTGAGTAGAAGGTAGATGCAAATTACAGTTAAATGTGAGAAAAGAAACTTTTAGTGTAGTACAAGAGTGCACCATCCCCTGGAAAACCCTCTACGCCCACAAATTTGATTTTTTCTCAACAATAAAACACAAGATTTTTAGAGAAAGTGGTAGATGCTGGTTCCAACAGGTTATCAGTAGGATTTTAGGAATGAAGACATCTTGTTATCGTGTACCATGCAGAGCCTAAAGGGAATGTTGGACCGACGCGTAAAACTTCCCTCTATTTCCCCCTCTTTTTTGCTATTAGCTAAGTATACTGCCTCTGGCTTATGTTAAGCTTCGGCAATTATTTGTCATAGTCAGCTAAAACGAAAGCTGAGGACAAAAGCGAGGAAGGGGCAGCGCCCTCGAGCTAAGACGTCCTCATCAATTTCTCTACAATCGCCCCCCCTACTTCGTTTCCCTATTTCCGTATCCGGCCTTCGCCTCGCGCGTACCTCGAATCAAATAATCGATCAACTGACAACGATGCCATCCCGGAGCACGAAGAAGGTGCCGCTTCAATTACCTTGACCCCCTTCTACAACCGAGAACCAGCGCGACCACTCAAAACCCTTCGACCTCTCGGATTGCAAGAACAGCAGGGAGGAATGACGCAGCGAGGAAACGCAACGAAGCCATTCGAGGCGCTCGTGAAAATGCTGGGGGCCTCCTTCGGAACGACATAATAATCAGCTGGGTCCGAAGATTGCGAGGAGCAGCTCCGCCTAACTTATACTTATTATTCCATTAACTTCTTCAGCCTAAGTGTCGAATGGCAGTCGCAGAGTAGCTGGCCCTCGGGGAAGGGTGTGTCCTACGTACTCGATTCACCTTGCATACTCAAAACGAAATTAAAACACTCCGGGCACACGGTCCACGCTTCCAAAACGTGCAGCAAGCAATTCTGCAACGCGTATCAACTTCCTAGGCTCAGAGATTCTTATCCCACGCAATTCGTAGCCTCTAAGCTCCCACTTTCATCCCTTAAATTCGTCAAGGCATTCACACCACGGGTTAACATTCAAGATCGTATTCCTCGAGGAGAATGGCATTGATTCCGTGCACTCGGGTCATGTCCCTCGTTAGTGCACCTGTGGACAGGTGCATCCTCCCTTTCCTCCTCTCTGCCTCTCCACCTTCGAGGCTCCCTTGCGTTCTTGCGACTCTTAAACGCGCGGCCAACGATCACGATAATGTCTTCATCTGTTGGTTTCCGCGAGCGGATCCCGCGCCTCGTATCTGCGTCGAGCTTTTTACGACGATAGCGCGTGTAATTCTACCGGCTGGCAAAAAGGCCTGGGCAGAGGGAGGAGGGGAAATTGATACGGGGGCTGCGCGAGATTCGCGAATGCCAGAGCGAGGGAATGGTTGTTGTTTTTTAGGGAGATTTTTCTGACCACCCATTAAGATTTTATCATTGGGTGTGTTGAATTGTGTCGCGCTGCACTTGGGAGTGATTTTTAAAATTATTCTACTGGGAAGGTGAATGGCATGGGCTGGCATGTTCTACTGATTAAGTAGGCAAAAGGAGTTTCTGTGCTTGCAAACCCCTCAGCGTTCTCATTTATGCCTGCTGATCTTATCTACCGGATTTCTGCGAGTGTTATTAATGCTCTCTGTGGTTAAATTGGGAAGGGTATGTTTCATTAGATTCTGTTCGATTCTATTGAATTAGAGCTTGGTGTCGATTAGTTTGATTTCTATGTAATTGTTCGCGACAAGTGGGGGGACGAGATGACTGGCGATAATTTGAATTCGACGGACTTGAAGGGTTCGAAAAGTCTTGTCGCGGCTCCAGAAAATAATATACGTTGCTAATTTCGAGCACGACCACCGTTCCTGACAAGTCCACCCCCGCGGAGGGGGTGGCTTTCTCATGAATGCGCCGCGGAGTTTCGTGAGCTCCTTAATGAACCGAGTTCGCGAGAACCATTAATAACCGAAAGCCAAGTCTGGAAAGAGAGAGACCTGGGAAAGGGATGGACACCTTCAACCCCCTGCGAGAAACGCTGCCAGTGTTCAGCGTGAACACTTTCCCTCGTGGTGGGAAGAAATGCACAACAATTCTTTCTCAAACAAACCAGTAGAAACTAAAAATAAAAATCTCCCACCAAGAGAACTTTGAAAGTGAACAAAATAAACAAGAAGGAACATAAATGAAAGATAAAAGAAGACTAAGTAATACAAATATAACACCCAATAATTCTCTGCAACTGAATACTCCAATCAAACTTTCAAAAACCCCCGTTGAAATCCGAAAAACACCCCTAAACTATGAAAAAATAAAGTATCAAGGGGAAAAGTACCCAGAAGACACAGAACTGCATGGAAAATACAGAAATACTAAGGGAAACAGTAACCATCAACGAGCCACAGAAATCAGAACGAGGAAGGCGTCCGACGGGGGTGTCTGGCAGCCCCTAATGCGACGTATCAATATACGTGGGTGCCAGTGATGGGCCAATATCGCATAAGTGGCCCGATTCACCGTCATTTGTTACGTTTTGTTCGGTCTAAGTAATTTAAGAGTCACCCTTTGCTCGCCGCCCTCCATCCCGCCACGGAGAACGACCATGGCAAGTGGGATAGGGGGTGGATCGGTCGAGGAGGGGCCCAAGGAGATCTTTGGAGAAAGGGGAAGGCTGCACTTCGCCTCCATTCTTCGGCAAATCGCGGCATATTTGTCAGATTTTTGTTCGAGAACAAAACCTCGTCGACCTTCCTCCGTGCGCGGCGGGGGTGGCTGCTCTCGGAGCGGGGGGTTGGGGGCTAAGTGGATTGGTTTCGTCGGAGATCGCCGCGAGAAACGCGACCGACTTAATTCGAGCCCCCTTCTCCACCAGACACTCGATTCCACGACTTCCGATTCACGGGGGGCAGTGAACGATACTCTCTGGGAGGATCGATCACTTTTTCTTCAGCAAATTTTGAGGGTCGAGGTGACTACACGAGGGATAGTTTGCTTCACGGGCAAATCCCTTTTTGTGTCATCGGAGGCTGTTTTGTATTTTGTGTAAGATGGTTGGGAGAAGTGAGGGTGTAGAGTTGGCGAAGCTGAGAAATTTGATTCTAACTGTTCTGTATTTTCTCGATATTAACGAAGGGGAACGAGCGACTGAGAGAATGTGAAGCATGAAAATAGTGTAAACGAGGAAAGGCTGAATAATGGTGAATTGTAAATTGGGGTTGGTTCTGTAAAATCGTTGGAGTGAAATTACACGGGTGTACTGGATCGTAGACGGGGGATTTTAAAGCGTGCAAAGGGAATACCGTTATTCTACGATGCGTTGCATGTTGATTAGTGAAAATAGTTTAGGTAAGCCCGGTATAATTTCGTGGGATCTTTCACTCACCCTTGAAACCCTTTTCCGGGGAGCTGGCCTCGGGGTTGCTACCGTCCGCCGTCACGTCCGCCTCGTTTTCTATCGGTGTGTCGATCTGCAATCAAAGAAACAACATTCAATCCTCAACAATTCAAAATAACAGAAAAACTTGTTGCAGAAGTACACGTACACTTTACAAATAAGCAATTTCCCAGATGATTTATATAATATCTGATAAGATCTTTGGATATAGACAGAGTTCAATGATTCATCGGGTCTTCAAGGAGCCACAGACGAAATCTCACGATTCGTCTTGCATTAGAGGCAGTTTCAAGGGAAAGGGGGGTGAAAAAAGACGAAGAACGGTGGATATTTAGCGATGTACATAAAGGACACGTGTGAACAGCTGCCGACGTCCGTAACAGCGCCTTCCCACGCGTCTTCGTGGATCACAACACGTGGGATCTCGGAGTGCTCCACATGGATCTGGAGCCACGTGGATCCCTCGAACCGTTCTCCAGTTGCCACGAAACGCTTGCAACGCAGGGAAAGAATTACGAGTATTCCCATTGCAGGAGTTTATTCACAATTAATCCTCACGAGCATTTTCTAACGAACGACAAGCTACTTCCTCTTGCGACAAATGAAATAACGAAAGCCCGACGAACGAAGCTTACGCGAGAAATTTTCCAACAGAGATTTGCACAGCATTCGCTCTCTCGGCAGAATTAAAAATTTGCCTCGCTGTTGATGGAAAAAGGAAGGATGTGTTTCACGTAGGTGTAATTATGCCTCTGGAACCCCTTTTTCCCACAGAACTAAATATAGCGAGTGTCATCCGATGGCCTGGACACACATGTCTCGGTACAGAGAGCCACATCTGGTCGCTGTTTCCTGCTGGCCCCTGGCGTCCTCAGCGATATGATTTATTTTCGAGGCAAGGAATCCCAGAGATTCACCGTGCTATTACTCGGTGACCAGAACGAGCTTTGTTTAACGAGCACAGAATACCATAGAATAAAACTTCCATCATCTTAACGTCTTCGTTTCTACCATCTGCACCATCCACTTTCAATTTACCAAAAGAGCATAACACCACTTCATCCAACTAACCCTCTATAAACCCTCAACAAAATCAACCGTTTCGCTGAACTCATCCAACCAAACCAGAAAAGTCCACCCACAAGTTCCCCATCTACACCGAGAACCCATCCACCCAAGGGTTAGCCTTCGCAGAAGACGACAAGCATCGGGCAGCTCCCCAAATCGAGGTCACCATCGGCATCAGGAATGCACGGTACACCGCGAGTTCCTCGAACGTTTCTTTCTTTCATCTCCGAAACATTATTCTCAGGCCTAACAACGGGCCCGTCCCTACTCGTGAAACAGGGAGCAGGGGGGCCAGAGGGGCCAGGTAAAGAGCGTCTACGCGCGGCCAGCCTCGAAACTCACGGCAATATAGTGAGTTCGTTACGAGGCTCGCCCCGACGTGCTATGGCTCATAATTGCAGAGCTGGCTTTCGAGCTGGCCACCTTGGGGCACGCTGTTCTCCTCGACTGACACCTATTGTCCAGAGGAAAATTCGCCTGCACCATAGAAATCGACTTCGAATAATAATAAAACTGCCCAAGCGCCAGATTCCATTTAGATTCGTAATAGGGGTAGTTTTCGCGTGTACCCCCGGTTCTGGGCGCCCGCGAGGGCCGCGAGGCAAGCGGTTGGAAGAAGTAAAACGTACAAGGGGCAGACAAAATAATTCCAAGCCAAGGATGAAAATTATTAGCTCCAGAATGTCTTAATCCCCGGCAATGGAGCGAAGGCTCGCGTTGCTCGGCTTTAAACGCGAATTTTTTTTCCACCGCGGCGGCCCCCTCGAAACGCAAGAGGATGCGGCCTCTGGCAGACGGTGCAACGCGAGTGCATAATGCATGCGAGGCGTCGTGAACGCCGCGTTTAAGGTAGGCCACGGTTTTTGCAACGGAACGCTGTGCCTTCCTCGACACCTTATCACCGGTGCACGGTCCATCTGGATGCTGCGTGTTCTTGGAAGCCGCTGTGCTTCCATTTCGGTAGATTCTCGGTTTGGTGGATCGAAGTGCCGGGGTTTTTGTATCGGCGAAGCAAGCGGCGGCGAGTGGGGAAACTTTTCCAGGGGTTGTTCTGAAGCTGTTCTGTTTGAGGGATGATGTAGGAGGACTCGGCGACCTTCTTCGCTTGCTTTGCTAATCGCTTTGTTCGATTTTAAATTTAATCTGTTTTAAGGTTGCAGAAAAATAGAGTGTCCCAAGTGAGCAATGCGAAGGAAGGCGTTAGCAAGGCGGGGACCAGAATTAGGAAGCATCTCGTACGCTTTCCCCTACAAGAATTCCTCGTGCTTACCTCGATCCCATCACGAATGCGCGTCTTAAGTTATTCCCAGGCTGTCTCCAGTTATTTATCTGTCTACACTAAAGGGGTGAATCCCACCCTGCCCCCTGACCGCGTCTTAATACGCGCCGCAGAGTAAATAAACCCGCTGTTCCCTTCGTGCTACGAGACACTTGTTCGAAAATTAAATTAATCCCCTTGGAACCGTGTCATCGTACGATCATCAAAATATCCGGTAGAAATATGCTCTGTGCACTGAATATACGAAGGAGCAGTGCCCCTTTCCTTTGGAACTCTGTCGCAAAAATGGGTCAATAAATATGAGAACGGGGAGAAGAGAGTTCTAGGGAGACGGAAAAAGAAAACCATGCAACCGAGAAGAGTAAAGTTGAAAAGCGAAAGAGAAGGAAAAGCTGTGGGAGGACTTAATACGGAGGAAGCTACGTGGCGGAAGACCGCGCGGTGTATAAATTCAAAGTAGATTAATATTGTCCCCGCGGCTGTCGCGGTGGCAAACTTATGGCGCTAATTCGCCGGACGAATTATTACTCGGGGCTGCCTCGAGTCAGCTCCACCGTGTGTTTTGCCAAAAGAGGGGGCCCTGTCGTTAATAGAAGTCGTACGTGCTTTCCACAGGATACCAGGGTCGACGTGTCTTCGGATATTAGGACCCCTTGATACCAAATTCCAGGGGCATTCGATGCAACACTGACAACCTTGCCCCCCCCGTTTCCTGTTCATCGTGAATCATTAAAACTGACATGTACTGTTTAGAATCTAGGTATAAAAAATTCTTCTCGTTCCTTTTTACAAATATAATTCGGGAACAAATTTGCGACTCTATTTTTCCATACTCCATCGCTCACAAGTTTTGTGTCTATTACGAATTATAAAATATTTGAACTTCAAGACCTTCGAGACACTTCTTTGTTTTCTGGGACATTTCAAATTTTTACCGCCCCGTAGCTGTAAATCTCAAACCTTGGCCCCAACATATCTATAAAAATGGAGCCACTTCGATCCCCGGTCTACACCGTACCCCATAATCCTCCTTGCCGATAAAAACGAATTCCCGTTGTCATTCTAATCGCGAGGAGAGGGTGGCTACCCACGGACGGTCTCTTAAGAAAATTAAGGAGACCCCTGCATTGTCTCCTGCCTCGCGGATGCCTCCTCGGAGAGGAGCGTAGACAACAGCTGTTTAGCATCCCCGATGAAAAAGTCGGCCCGGTAATTATTCAAATTATTCTGAAGAAGGGCCGCGGCCTCCTCTGTCCTAGCCACCGCGGCGGATGTCTTTATACTCCCCTCTGTCTAACGGGTGCGAAGCCAGTGCACAGTGGTCCTCTCATCGGCCGAGAGTCCACGGAGAGAAGAGGTGCACAACAGCCACTTTGTGCGGGCCCGGCAAACCTTCCCTCCACATTTCCCTCCGCGGGGGACAAAAATTCGCGGCGTCGAGACAGAAAACTGTTTTACACTCGGCCCTCCAATTTTACGGATCGTTACCTCTGTCGAATGACCAGCCCTTTGGCAGTCACGAACGAATGAAATGTTCCACCGATCACTTCAGCGGCTTGCAGTGCTTTCATCCTTCAACTGTGTTCTCCGTCTTTCCTCATTCTGAGTTCCATCATTCTTCTGGATAGAATCCTAATGTTTTCAATCAGAATACTGTCGGAATCGCTGGCGCTTTTCAATGAGAGTCGCAATGCAGGCGGGGACGCGTCAGATTCGTGGAGGATTTAGGTCGAGCGTGGTCAGTGAACGGTATTCGTGACGACGTCATTGGCAAGGGATGGAGGAAGACAGAAAAATGAGGGAATGCTGGCTTCGCCGGTCAACCAATCGAGCGGAAAACTCATCAGTCACTCCCACACACAACACCTTCTCCCGCTGGCTATTGGTGATCGCCTAAAAACCTTCCTCCAACGTCTAATCTCTACCACCCTTTCGCTCCTTTTTCCAACACCCTCGCCCCTTTTTTCTGCTCATTACGACGCCTTCATCCAGTCTTCCACGCGACGCTGTAACCCTTCCAGGATCGGGTCTCTAGGTTCTGGGACAGCTGATCGCTGGAAAAGTCCAAGACGCCAAGCAGAAATCTTCTGGATGGAGCAGAGTGACTTTTGATCTCGAGGAAGTTAGTCAACGATATTTCTTTTCAAGTGGACAACTAACTTGGACACCATACAAGTTGCTGTTCTAAATAAAAATGTTTGGCTTCGATTGATTCTTTTAGGACTCTAAAAGTAGTTCCGATCTGTAGACCTCAGGAAATCTAATGACTATGGCGTAAAGATTCGTGCAATTCAATGTAGACCGAGTAGCAAACAATGACTAAACGTGGAGGAAACCCAGGGAACGTCGAGCATCACTTTAGAGTCTGTAGACACGTCTCCTATCAAGAGACGAACCATGCTTCCGGTAAAGCACAAAGAGTGCCTTCATGCCACAGCAGCATCCTCCTCGTCGTCATCGACGTCGCCCTCTTTGACGACGACCAAGCAATCGAGCCTGCTCGCTCTTCCAAATGACCAAGCGACTTGTTAATTACCACGCTGTCTCGACGTGTGCCATGCTTGCACATTGAGTGAAAAGAAGCGCCTTCATATTGGACCAGAGTTCACTTAACTAGAGATACAAGTGACTGGAAGCTAGACGGATCCAGAAATACAAGGGTGAATGGAACCGTAAATTTATATGTACAATCGCTGAAGTTTGCGAGCAAAGCGGTTAGAGAGCGATAAACCGAGAACTCGGGACAATTCAGCACCCTCTGCAACCCTGAAGCGAGGGTGAGGGTAACGCCCTGGCAAATTGTGGATCGTAAAAGATCGCGATTCACAAAGAAAGAGAATTATATCGCAGCATCTCCTAAATGAGAAACTCTGAAGAAACATGCACCGAGATCTCAAGCTAATCACGAATTGACTGCATACCTAAATACAAACGATTAATAATGCAAACTTAAAAAAAAGTGATCGAGGAAGTAGAAAATTAGAAGACCATTTCCCACCAAAGTTCCAACAGCGAAGATTATCCAAAACCAAGAGGAAAGCGATATCCAAATACAAAGAATTACAAAAGGGAGGAAAGAGAATGCTTGCTCGAGGAACGGAAAGAGGAATAGGGGAAACGGAGAGGGGTAATAGGTGGAAAAGAAAGAAAAGAGGGGGTGGGATATCAGGGCGAGGAGCAACCCTCGAGGAGACGCGCAGATAGTCAGCGGTCTTAGCGTGTCGCTTAGCACCCTATCTGCCAGGATCTTCTCCCTGGTCCGACCCCTGCTCATCCTCCCCTCCACCCCTCGGGGGCTGCGTTTGTCGTGAGCATTACTCACTTTCTAGACGCCTACTTGCGAACCCCATCGTCGAGCCGTCCCCGAGGCTCGCTGACTACATTAGGGGACAAATCTTCCAGCGCTCGGCCCAGCCAGGATTCGAACGGGGGTGGCGTTTGCCCCCGTGTCACCCTTGCACGCAGACTGGACACTTTCCACGGCAGGACACACGCGACCGTGGACGTTGAACAGCGGCGATAGGCGTGAATCCTTGCTCCAGATTTATAGCCCCGCACTCGTGATAACCAGGGGGTGGTTCGCGCCACCAACGGGAAACTTCTCGAGTTTCGACCACGTGGATATATACTCGTCGCGAGAAGAATGGAGGAGGTACTAGTGGTGGGTTTGGTGGACACAGTGAATTTGTATAAGTAAGGTCTTGATGACGGTGGTTCTGAGTAATAGTAATATTGCAAGTTGAGGGGTAGCGCTTTGGTTGAAGAAGCTGCTGCTAATGATTCCTCCAAGTCTCCAAATGGAAGCCCACGTTACCCCCGACAATTTTATTTATTCAAAGAACAAGCTGCACGTCCTCAGAGAAAGTCTCACAGCCACCAACTCGTCATTCAACCGTCCATCCTCGTGCGCGACGGAAACATTCAGAAGTTGGCTGTTTTTATCGAGGGGAAGCTATCGATCAAGCGGCTACCTCGTCCGCGAGCCACCCGATTAGGCCGCGCGATTCTTCTGGCGGAAAGAGGGGGAGGGGGGGGGGGGCGCAGGGGGTTGAAGAAGGGCGGCGCAGCGTAAAATCTTGAGAGGAATCTTCATAAGAGATTAACGAGATCCACGTGTCTGGCATTATCGGCACGCACCCGAGAGACCACTTGTTCGAGAGGGAACAACCTGTGGAGGCTGCTGGCATACCGCACCGCGTACGAGAAACGAAGCAGGAATTCAGGGTTAGCTGCTCGGCCAAATATAGATCGGAGTGTATGTGGGAACACGTGTACCCGGCCATAAATATACATCCACTTCGCGTTTCGTGACCACCGCCACCCAACTGCATACGCTCCGCGCATAATTAAACCGCCGTACTCGCCCACTGTCAATGCGCAATGGATATTTCTTCGCTTCCCCTCTGTTCCATTTCTTCTTCATTTTGGAGAAACAGAAGGGAACCAAGAAATGAAAAACTCGAACTCAATATCGATCAAATTTTAGTTTGCAAGAATTTTGAAAGTCGATGATAACGCAGATCAGAAAGTGTGAAAATAATAGTGGTTCTGCGCCTCTCAGTGATATGGATGAAATAGAAGATCGTTCGAGGCTAGACCCCCAGAAATAACAGAAAAATAAAACTAATATTCCCTCCCTTGGATAGGAGGGGCAGGGGGTGGGAGCACCCCTCAGAAATTCGGTTCACCATGAATTTTTCGATCGCCAGCCAATTCCCAGCTGCGCCCAATATGAGATTCGTCCCTGGCATACGAGATTTTTTCCTACCTCCCCCCGCCCCGTGGCCCCGATTTTTTGCCTGCTCGTTTCGGTCACTCGATTCTCGCCTTCTAGCCTAGCCTAAGTTAATATTAATGGGGATATTTATGGGCGCGGGTCAACGGTGGTCACCGCCAGAGCTGCGCTGATAAAAGGAAATCTGAAAATGCCATGATTTATGGCGCCCCCGCCTCCCGCAACGCCCCGCGCCTTTTTTCTTCCACGACATATCGAGCTTCCCTTAAACGGTGAATAAGTTACGAACGAAGCTGCATCCTTATTTCGGAGGCCTGTGTACACGCGTGTGTATCCCGTCCTGTTTTAGCTGAATCCACGGAAACTTCTGAAATCGGGCGAATCACCGCGTGAAATCGATGCGAGCGTCGATTAAACGGTGATTTGGTTTCTTCGGTTGCTCGGGGGATGAAACGAGGAGATGATAGTCTCGGTTGCCTCGCGGTGTTCCTCTTGGATGGCGGAGAAGGGCTTCCAGGAGATATTTCTTGCCCCTGGTGTCTGAGATTTGGAAACTATTTTGATTTCTAGAGCACCGTGTCCTTCGACTCGCACTTTCTTGCCTCCGACCCCCACTCTATCGCTATCCACGTCGCCGCAAGAAAAGTGCAACGCGCGAAATGCAAACGAGGACGGGAGACAGGTCGCGTGCACGAGTTCGATAGAGCTGCTTCGAAAAAATTCGATCTCTCTGGGCGAGGAAAGCCGACGATTTCGACACCTTGGTGCTCCCGTCCATTTTTTCCCACCTGCAGCTTCGCCACGCTCCGATAGACCGTGCCTGAATTACACTCTCCTTTTCTTTCGATTTTCTATCACCTGGAACCTAGACTTTAACTCTCGCTGGGCGGGTGCAGGGTGTACTTCGACCCACTCTAAATATTAAGTCACTTGTGTACGTATTAACACCACTTCTTCAGGGTGTAGCACTAAAACTGTAGCTCAAAATCCACCCTGCATGAGACAGCAGCCCAGCTATTCGTCATGCAAGGGTTAAAGAAGCATAAAGCACAATTTCGAACTATCCACGACCCTATCAAACACTTCTCCCATTACAACCCTCAGATAATTCCGAAAGAAGCACCCATTCAAGTAAACACAAAAAGTCCCAAAGAGAAACAGCCTCGATTTGCAAATTACCCTAATGACCGTAAGAACAGAGGGTCCAGCAATTAAAGACCCAGCCGAAATGAGCCCCCCGTTAATTGTTCGCCGGCAATACTACCCGCGGGCGCTAAAATCACAATAATCACACGCGCCGGTGAAAAATCGAGCCGCTATTAATTGCCCACTTTCGTTAACCGCCACATATCGACATTGTAGCCGAGGCATAGGTGGATTTTTTCCTGTGTTGGTAGGAAGACCGGTAGCGAGGAGATCGGTAGCCGGAACACGGTAATTATTAGCCTTAATTGTCGAGCCTTTCGAGGATAAGATCGAAGAAAGGGCTGGCGAGGAGAAAGAGGTCCTTCGAGGCCGATCGTCCTGTCTGACACGGCCTCTCTCTGTCGGCCAATCAGCGCCGTCGGTCCCTTCGATCGCGGACCCTCTCAGAAATAAATCAATTAAGCCGATGCAGGCTTAAAAGGCATCGTCATCATCATCGACGTCGCTTCCAGGCTGAAAATAATCGAGCCGGAGAGGCGACGAGAGAGACAGAGGGAAGGATCGAGGCTCTGTCTTCCTTTCCCTGCCACTTAAAAGGCTTCAATGTATCCGCGGAGATAAGTGATATCGCGTTGACCATCGAAAAAATCGTGGGACCGGATCATTCTGTCGACGGGAGCCTCGTTTGAACGTCATGCCGGAGGCTGGCTACTTTCAGAAGTCAGACCTTTTAGTCCCTGGCGAAGTTAACTTGAAGGATTACCGATCGCGAGGCTGCGAAGAGGTAGCAGCTTGGTGCAAGGAGCATTCCTGTCTACTCGATTTTTGTCGCTCATCTGTTCCCCATTTCATGTTCTTCCCTCTTTAAGATTGCGCAATACTCGCGGTATAATATACACCTTGTGGTTTCTCCACAGGTATGTTTAGGTAAAGAGTCTTATTCTGTTAATAACAGCTGTTTGGTGGATAAGGATGGATTTAAGAGGGTCTTTCGATATCGAGCGGATCCGCGAATAATCGCGAAGCCATAGGAATGGTCGACTAATTGAGTGGCCGTTGACGACCGTCCCTTTCCATTTCGTGGACGGGACCGCAAAAGGGTCGACGAAGGGTCCCGAGACACGCAAGAATTCCGCGAACGAGATTCCACGCGGTTTCGTAGCGTCTTTCGACCGAGAAATTTCATTCTTCTGGCCTGCGGCGTCGAAAAGTCGAACGAGCCCGGGATACGAGCGCCAGCGAACGATAAACCCTGCTCCGCCATCGATAAAAGCATCTTGCGAGCCTGCTCAGCGTCGATTTCGAGCAACCACTCCCTCATTTTCCGTTTTAAAACTGGGAATGGTTAACTACGTCGATCAAGGATGCTCGCGACACCCCCTCGGGAAGGTTTCCTCGCGGCAAGAACTCCGAAGACGCTTCTTTCTTTTACCTCCCCTCTCGCTTCGTTCCCCAGGTGAAGGATCAGGATTCTCGAGCAAAACCATCTCGAGCGACAGTAAACACACCCCTCCGTGCAGGTAACGACGATAATTACCCCGTTTACCGTGAACTTGACGATGAAATCGAACGGTTGGAGCACTTTTTCCTCCGATCTTGATCCTCGGATCTTCTGATCCGTCGATTTCTCAGATCAATATCGCGGCAGATATTTTCGGAAGTCTTTGACTAAAGGGTTCCCTTGTAGGCCGAAGTCTCATCGAAGAAGTCACGCTTGGAATGTTAAATCGAGACGTACAGAGGTCCCAGGCGCGGTAGGATCGATCGATCGGAGCATGGATCCCCCGATGGATCGGCTTATTCTGCAGTCGAGCCAGTCGCGCGTCCCTTTTTGCCCGTGGCTTCGGGATCGGGGGCATAAAGGGCCCTATCGGATGTTTCCAATTTTCTGTTGGCGCGCCACAGGACTGCCCTGTACGCAGCCGGCTATATTGGAATCCCTGGTGAAAAAGAGAAGAATCGCGGGGGGGGAAGGGCGCGATCGCTGGAACAGAGAGGGAGACGGCTAACGGTGGAGGGAAGAGAAAGAAGACACACGCGCGGGGTAATGAAGTAGAACGGGATGACGTTCCCTTACAGAAATTATTGTGTAAAGAACTTAGAAGAATGAAAGCTTTACAATTCATGGAAACATATTACCCTGAAGAAGACAAAAATATAAGAAAGCAAGAGCACAATTGAAAGAAGCACAATGGACACTTAATCGAAGGAAACGTACTCCAAAATGAAATCAAAGGGACCACGAATACCCAAGAGTCCCAAATTCCCGGCTCATAAAGAGAAACTCCCCCGAAACTGATCGAGGAGACCGAAGGAAGCCACGAATGACGATCGAAGTCGCGAAGGAATGGAAAAAGGAAGAGACTAGGGGCGGCGAAGGGGGGAAGGCGACAGAATTAGACGAGCTAGGAGGAATGAAAGAGGGGGCTCGATCGAACGGAATACGGGAGCCCCCTGATAGTCGAACGGGGGACGAGGCGAGAGGGGCTGAAGGCGCGTAACGGAGAGAGAAATATCCGTGAAGAGAGGAAACGGGGATCGAAAGGAAGAGATGAGAAGAGAGGAGAATAGAAGAGAGGGAGAGGAGCGCGTCCAACGCGGACATTCGTCACACGACATCAAACGCGGCTGCCGCCCCGTTCGAGGCTCGACCGACCGACTCTAAAGACTCTCCCGGTCGATCAGCCATGAAGAGAGGGCGCGCACCGACCGCGGAATCGCAAAAAAATTGGGAAAAATGAGCGAGAGGAAGGGGGTGAAGGAAACGAGACCTGCCGACTTTGTAGGCAATTTTGCTGGCCACCGTTACCCTTGCCCCCGCTAATTTAACGCATCCTCCGCTATCGGGGGGCGGGGAGGGTGGGGTGGAAGTATGGTAATTAGATCCTGACTGAGTATCTGGAGAGTACAATGGAAGGAGGTAAAGAGACGTCCGAGTTGAGAAAGGTATGTAGGTGGATGGGGAGGACGGTGGGTTTGGGAAGAGAAAGAGGGGTGGAGCGAATGACCCGTTTGTGAGTGAGAGTAGAAGAGCCACAGGAGTAGATACTTTTGATCGTCCAGGGTAAGGTGCTAGAGGAATTTGTAGCTAGTGAATGGAGGGCAGAAAGGGTTGGAGGAAGGAGAAGTTGAGGACCAAGGTGGCAGAGTAGGAAGAAGACTGGCGAAGATTCTTTTTATGGTGCAGATGCAGAGGCCTTGCAAATGTGACATTTAACTCGGCACACAATATTTCATTCCATTCTGTGATCCTATTCACAGAAATTCGAGCGGGCTGCGGTGGCCTGCCAGGCGAGAAAGCCGCGAATTCTCCGGCCAAGAGATGACTGTAATTGGCCCAGTGGCAGTGTCGAGTTCGAACGCTGACTATCGGTCCTCACGGTCGCCATAACGATAGTGATAAATCCTTGTAAGGATCGTCTAGCTGGTTTTAACGGCCGTGCCACGCTATCGGGGCCGTAACGCGACGGAAAAATCCGCAACAGAGGGATATAATTGTTCGCAGTTACGCGGAATAACCGTGGGCCAGGTTAGCAAGAAGCTCCGCCGCGTTGCTCGATCGTTTCGCGAAATCCTCCGTCGTAAAATCTGCCCTCGTTCGCCGGCCAACACGGCCGCGCTCGCATAATCGTATGAAATTTAGTTAAGCAAAGCTCGCTGTACATACTTGCCAGCAAATTCCTATGGACAATTAATCTATTCACGGCGGGGGACAAGAAACTGGGCGCACCGCGACCAAAGAAACGAGAAACAGACTTTTTCTTTACGGGGAAGAGAATTCTGGGAGTAGATACTTTGAGTGTTGAAGTAGAATTTGGAGGAAGAAGTCTGGGTGAAGAACTCCCTTTACTTGGATCTATAATTTAAATTATCTACTCCCTTTACAAATACTTCAAAGCAACCTTGAAAATGAAAATCTCCCTGCATGAACCCCCAGACCATGATCTTAACAAACTACCCCACTGCAGAGGTGTCTTCGAATGCCCAGTGAACTCATCCACCCCCCAGACGAGGGATAAAAGTTCGTAAGATTAGAGAGATCGTGCAGCTTCGATCCTAGAAACAAAGGAAGCAATCGAGTCACCTCCACTCACGAATCAACCCAGAACTCTCCCCCTAAAGCAACGTCCACGGCTCGATGCAAGTTTCGACGCGAGATTAGAGCAGTGCCCCGTGAGGCGTACAAAAACGGACGCGGTATTTCCGGCGTGAAATTCGTTTGGCCGTGCAACATACCAGACCGACGTACGATCTATCCGATCGAGGGACACCGTCGAAAATCTCGCCTGGTCGCAAGCAAGTACAAGAAGCCTGCCAACCACGAGGAGACCGCAAACCCAGTGGACCGTTCACACCGACCAGATACAAGCACGCGTATCATTTATTTCACGGTTTAAATATAGACCTTCGGCTATCGGGCAACGACGGTGTTTTTCGTTTGGCGCCATGAAAGCTGGCCGCGGGGAAAAATGCAGCGACAAAATGCTGAGAACGCGAGCAAGACCGACGGAGTCAGGTGTTTTCAAATTCTCAGCCGTCACGGTGAAATCGTCTTCCAAAGTGGGGTAACGAACGACACGGTGTTTTATCGTACCCCGTCGCTGCTTACTACTATTTTATACGCGAAAGATACTTGCACTCTAATCAAGAACTTTCCCCGTGATAGATGGACCTTCCATGAACATACTCTCTGCACCGACTATCTGGATTTATCCATGGAAATCAGCTAAACCCTTGTACGTCCTCGCAACCCTTGATAGTCCACTCTGTAATTCGGATTTTGGTTCATAATAATATGCATATGTATCATAGGACATACTTTCAAATTAAATTTTGATCTTGTAACTTAGATTCCTTGTTTTTTTTTAATCTTTTTAACCCAGTGCAATTTCACACTCAAGACCAGGTAAAGTGATATGTATGTAAAATGTTAAGGAATCGCGAAACTCGAATTGATTGAATACAATGTCGTCCATGTGGTGCAGCCGTGTTGGAGCAAGAGTTGTGCGCGAGCCGGCGATTAGAATTCGCAGCTGGTGCAAGCATGACCAACGAAACCTGTCCACGGCGGAGGATTTCAGGTGTTCCTCTCGCCGAGGACTCGGGTTTAACGGTTCCGAGCGCGTCGAACGTTGCGGAGCTGAGCTGAGCGAGCTGCTTTCATAAAATCAGTGGACTGTGAACAGAGGAATGCGCAGGAATGCCGGAATTATGCCGACGGTTTCGCGGACGGACGGCCTCTGAAGCTTTCTTTCGACTGGCGGCGACAACTCCTCGACTTGGCAAAAACCAGCCACGTCCGCTGAATTTTTGGCCGAATCTTCGATCCACGCGCGAACTGCTGGATGCGAACAGTGTAGCATCGCGAATGGGCATCGTCTGCCTCTCGGAGGAGCTGATTTTCTGGGGGAGGAAGCTCGGGATGGTGGATTCTGCTGCAAGTCGATGGATGGATTCGAAGATCCATAAGATTATAACCAAGAAGAAAGTAATTGCTTCTGGAGACGAATTCTGCAATTTGATTTTTATATTTTGTGTGCAGATGCCTTCTTAGAGATAAAAAGTTTGAACGATGGTAGAATGCACGATGATTAGAGTAGATTAAAGAATTCAATTCCACCCCCACTTTGCTTTCTCATTGGGACAGTTTCAGAGAGCAAGTAATGCTCTAGAATTCGATAGCTTTTAAATATCCAAGGGTAATCCAGAGTTCTGAGAGTTGCGAAATTTCCAGTGGTCCAACTAAATAAATTACTTTGATCACTGAAGTGGATTTGATATTCCAACGTTGGGAACTATAAAAGGGATTTCTTTGGTCGTTGCAAAAATCGCTGGGCTTGCTGGAGAGCGCCGAAAGGATTGTTATCATCCAATTCGTTAGATAAGGAAGATTTTTCCCGGCTGTATCTCTGGCGTGAAGAGCTAATCTTCCTCCAGTAAGAGGCCAATTAACGCTTCTAATCTCGAGGAGGCGACGTTCTCCGCTAATCCCAAGACGAAATCGTCGGTGTTGCCCTTATCTTGGACCATTGCCGACGTTACTTATCCATTGTCTACGGCTTAAGGGAAGCGGTGGCTAGATCTTAAATCTAAATTGCATCTGTTTGTCACTGTCCACTGCCCCCGAGCGCAACAAACGTATCGTTCTGACAACAATTAACACGCCAAGAGAGACGATCGGGGAGAAGATCGATCATTTCGACGAGATCGAAATGGGGTGCAGGCTCTTCAAGAGGAATTAAATAAGCTACAGGGGGAATTGATAGAACTTAAAACTAGAAATTCTTGAAAACACTGAGCTTCCCAAATATTCAAATATCAAAGAACAATATTCCCAGTGTTTTTAAACACCGAGAAATTTAGACACCAGTTTCCCTGAATGCCTAATTTCTTCAAATTAAAAATATGACCACATTGAAAACCAGCTTTCCCTAAATTCCAAGTGCAACATCAAGTGAATCTGATGGAAGATTTCTGAATTGGACCGACATAAGGATGTCCAAGAGGCAAACACTGACGCGTTAACCCAGCTTTCCTGATGGAAAAAGTCCGCTGGAAGGTGAAAAAGTTGTAATTGATCCGTGGTTTGTCCGTGGCGAATACAGGCTGACTAAGGCTCGAGTTATGCACAGCTTTAACACGTTTACGTAGTCACTGGCTATTTATCGAAGTTGTCGAGCACGTCCCTCTCTCTATTCTGTCCGCAGAGGCGATCGTATCCACGATCGTATCTATATATGCTGGATTTTCAGCCAATCGCAGGTGTAGCGATCCGTTTCAACAGCAATAATTGATTTCCAACTACCGACCTGGCTGGCCACTGGCAAAAATCCGCCACGAATTAGCGATGCCTTTGCTGGGTAAGAAGTAACGATTCCACTGTTTCGTTTTGCGCGGATTTTCAACGCGATAGAGAGCTACAAATTATTATTGTTGAGATACTGGGAGGAAAAGCGTGAAGCTACTCGATTCTCGAGATGGAAGGATGTCTGCAAGTTGTTTGGTGGACTGGGAAAATTAATTGTGTGTTTAGAAAGGAGTTGAGTGACGATTGAGGTTTTTACAGCGAGGAATTTGAAGGGTAAAGTGGCTGAAGATCATTCGAGTCTCTGAATGAAAGATTCGCTTGTTGGAAAGATCGATATAGACATTTCTCAAACGCAGTTAACGTTTCTGAAACATCTCTGTTAATTTTATGCAAGGTTACCACCTGAGGATACCCAAACTGACTTCTCAAGAGAACGCAATATATTCCGTATGCCAAGTCACTGAGAAAATGGGGCATTGCTGGAAGCTTAATTAAGAGATCCTGCATCTCTGACATGCAGAGAGGAGGATTACGACACCCAAATATTTCCAAGTCTCTCAGCAATTTCCTCCACACTACACCGCCATGAAAAGTGTAAAAAGTCGTCAGTCCTACCTTTAAAGTTAACAGTGTCCCAGGAAATATACCAAGCGCCGCGAGACTCTGGCTGTGATCGGTGAGCTCGTGTTCGCCTAGCATCAGATGTTGGTCGTACGGTCCCGCTCCACAAATTTGCATCGTCTGGGAAGCAAAACAACAGAAACATCTTAGTATCGCCTACACTCCCACACAGCACCATTCTCCCTCCAAACAAGTCCCTGCCTCCACAAACAAAACCTTCAGCCTCTGAAATCATCAAATTCATCGCTGCGAACAGTTACTTCCCTTTTCCAATCACCCCGCTTAATGAAAAGCATCGGAAGACGCGATAGTAAGTCGAACGCGATCAACGAATTCCCTGAACGCGTAAAATTCCGGAACTCGGTGTTCTTACTCCTCCAGGCATTGAACTCTAGAAGCGCGACGCGCGAGAAGACGGAGGCGGGGGGCTGTAAAGAAGAGCAAAGAAGAAAAGGACCAAGTCGGAATCGAGGAGCATGCGTCCAGGTAATTGCTTAATTTGTGGAAGCCGCCTGGAGAAACGGTTTCGCGTTGCCCCCTTCGTTCGGTTGCACGTTGCCGGGGACCAGCTTCCACGGTGTAAACGTGCAGGTTTCTGTTTTACGAGCAAGCAACCGACGGGAAAAAGAGCCACGCCGTGGATGGAAGGGCAGAGGAGGTGGTGCACACACGGAACACCCTGGTTACACCGTGTCCCGGTGTAAACCGAGTTAATCTGTCGACGGAGCGCTGCTCTTTTCAAAAGGGTTTTTCCTCCTGCGATCCGAGCGATCCTGTGATCCCTTCATCCGAGGCCCGGTGGAAAATTGAAGGCTGGATCGAGGATACGGGGAGACACAGTGAAATGTGTAAGGCTGCAGCATTGCTGAGGAGTCTGGTAGTGATGAAGGTAAATGGGGATGAAAAATGTAGCGTGGTGTTTGAATTTTTGAAGCATTTGATTCGAGGAATATTTGGAGCAGCAGTGATCTTTCCTTGGAGTGGTCTACGTTAGGTTTTGAGAGTACTATCGTGGTAGAGTTTCCTGTAGAAATTTGGGAGCTACTTGACCCCGATATAGAGTGATGTGGCAAGAGTGCGTGAAATCGATCTTGAATTGGATTCCTGGAATTAGTTCTAGTCATAGAAATTCAGAGTCGACAGACTTGGAGGATGATGTTCGCCGAGGATCTTCAGAGTGACGAGACTTATCGGGTAAGAGCGTTTACCAGAGCAACGAGAAAAACAAAGGCGACCAAAGGCTACGAGAGAAATGATTGGTTGAGTCGAGGAACCGACGCTTCCTCGTTAAAGTCTCCTCCGTTCGACAGCAGCGATAAATAGAGAGGAGTTTAACAAGATTGCGAGGCGAAGGGGCGAAGGGCTGAAAAATTGCCGCGAGGTCGAGGAACCTCTCGTCTTTCTGAATACATTCGCAAACATTTGGAAAGCTTCTCCATTTTTCACTTTCACTAATTACTCTGCATCTTTTAAACACCTCCAAGATCTCTCAATCATACACTTTCAGCACTGACAAACATGCAGTCAAATCGATTTCCGAATGGAAGTATAACGAGCCAACGAGCCAGCTCTTAAAATCCAACAAAATCCTAAAGAATCCCTCCACAGCAAACGCAACTCAACCCAAACATCCCCCCTAAGCATTTCGCAACGATCGAACCGTATCAGACACGTGGACAAAGAAAGTGATCGCCCAAAGTCGAAAGAACTTCCTAACAAACTTTTTCCTATCCTCGATCGATCGACGTCGGTTCCGCGATCTCCAGTCGGGGGCAAGAAAACAGATGGGGGGCCCGCAGGGGGTGGAAGGAAGGATTCGCGACTGGTGACACGGAATGTGGTAGAAAGTAATATTTACAACGATTATGTAAAACGATCTACGACTGTTGTCCCGCTTTGCTTGCTTGCTCACCGTTTGTCCGCGCTCGACCATGAAATTCGACTATTTTTGCTGGATGGTAAAAAGCAACGCTCATTTTTGTCAAACATCGCCGATATCCGCGAAACAACGACCACCCTTCGGTCTGCAAATACATTCCAACAGGAATCGTCGTCTAATTTCTGACTGCTTAAGCCTGATAGCTGGAGGATCCATCGATGGATCGTGAAATCGTTAAAGAACGCTGGAGTCGAAGACGCGCGAATTTAAGAGTTTTACTACTGTCGGCGGGCAATTATTCCGGTGAAACCTCGGGCTAATTTTTGTCCCGTTGTTTCCCTTCAGTTTTTGTGGAGAATCCAGGAAGAAGTATTCCGAAGAGTTATTATCAATGAAGAGGACACTGGGAAATGATTGTTCATTCTTTCGATTCTCAAAAAGGGGTCTTAGAAGATGGAACAAGATCCTCAGGGAAACGAGAAGACTGCGCAGCGCAACTACCCCAATAATATCCGCGCAGCGAAGGTGTTCGAGGATCCTCGAGCGGATTCGAGGCTTTTACAGGAGTGAATTACACGAGCGACCAGCGCAGAGGGGCAGAAAGGGAGAGAATTGAATAGCCATCGGTATGGAAGCAGGCAGTCGAACGAAGTGGAGTGAAGTGGAGTGGAGAGTCGTCGGAGGCCTGTTATTAGCGCGAGGTTTATGCTCTTTCGGCTTTTTGCCGGTGGCCCCGGCGCGGATGGAGAAAGAGACGGCCACAGCCTCGCAATATAAATACGCTTAATAGTTTAAGCACACCGACGGGGCCCGGCCGTATGCTAACCAGCCATAACTACGGCTTTACTACTTTCCTCCACCCAGAGAATCGACTCGAACCTCCACACCCCTTTTCCCTCGTTCCACGGCCGAAACGGCAGAGCCTCGCAAAACGAAGGCACCCTTTTCTAAACCACAGGTGTAATCCCTTTCAATTACCAAGCGATGTCACTGTCAGCAACTATGTACGATCTATTGGAATGAACACGTGTATCAACCCTCTGAATTGTTTGCCCAGTAAGAAGAATGATATGCCGTTGAGTTGTGGAGGGAGGGTACAATCTTGTTTACTAAGTGCTGTGCAGCGTTGATTGCCATTTAACTAATACAGAAACTAGTAGAATAGAGAAGATGAACGCTCACCATGAGCTTGAGCTCCTTCAGGGTGATGTCAGAGGAGACCTTGAACTCGTGGGAGCCCTTCAGGTTCCTCCGAGTCCTCGAGGGCCTCGCGCTCTCTATCTTAGGTCTCTTTGCAGCCACCTGTAACGAACAATGCAATAAATTCAGATACGATAATACATCACGTCGAATTATTATCAATCGCCACTTTTATAATTTGCAGCAGCTCGATGCTGACTTCCAAGAGCGAGCAAAAGGGACTGATTCTAGGACGAGAGGGAGCAGGTGGCCTTAAGGTCCACCCGTGGAAACGTAATGACGATTATTATCGTGAAACGGACGAGACGGGGCCAATCTCCTTATCGTTCGACATCAATCTGAACCGGTCGACCGGTTCCAGGACACTCTGGTGACTCGGCACGTTGGCCCATTAATAAAAATCCCATGTAGCCGGGCCTCGACAGCCGAGTTTCCCCAGGGAGCTCGTCATTTCGCCGATTCCATCACGGAAATACGAGCAATTTTTAGCTGGCTCACCTCTGTGTCGGTGTCCGTCTTCGAATCCTCGTTGTCCTCCACGCACTTTACGTAAATCGTCGCCCTCTCGTACTTCAGGCTTTCCAGGCGTTCTTGCTCCACTCTCGCGAGCATGCACGCCGCGCAGATGCCTGCAACAGAATGACAGGAAAAAACGAATTTATTCCATTCGTTGGCCCTTTGTGAGAAGGGAGAATTTTTATATGATTCGGTCAACTATTTTAATGTTTCACGGAGGCTTTTTATTCTTAGTGTACTTTTCTAGCATGTGATGCAAATGGAAGTTGAACGATAATTGAGGAAACATTCCCATCACCTTCAATTTTATTCGCCTGCGTTTACAATTTCCTCCCATCCTATATACAAACTTTCAACGCACCCTTAAAACGGATAGTTAGTTTCTCACACCCATCCCTAAACGCTGCAAAGTGCATCGAGCGCCAAGGAAGTGGTGGTCGTGACCAATTTCGTGATTCCTTTAACACCCTTTCCTGCAGCCACCCTTCGTTAACACCCACCCGAGGGGGTCAGATTACATGGAGCCACGAAGTTACAAAGTCACAGAGGGGTGGAAGAGGAACAAGCAGCGGCTGGGGTGTGGGCGGGCATTTTGACGACGACGGAGCCAGCTCGCTGGCTCTTATCCCATGTATAATAGATTGCTTACGGCCGGCGAGATTAATACAGTAATTAATAATATACGGTGACCAGAGCGGCCGTAAGAAGCGGCCATTGTTGCTGGCCGGACAGCGCAAAAACCAGGCCCCGAACCGCTCCTATCCGAGCGGCTTTCAGGAGCGTTACGTCATGTTCAGACAGTTTTCCGCTAAAGGGGCCAAACCCCGTTGCTCCAGGAACGCCACGACCCCGAATGAATTCGAATGTCCACCACCCTCCGGCAGCCCTAATTACCCAGCCCGCGCCCGTCGAGGTATCGCACCCCCTGCGCCTCAGCATCTCGCAAGAACAGCCTCTCCAGCGATTACCTGACGGTCAACGACCTGCCCCGAGGATGGACGCGGGCGTCGTGTCTGTTTCGAGAACGGTGACTGGGTTTTTTTAGAATTGGATGTATGGGGTTTTCGAAATGGGGGTTGTGGAGTTTTTTGGGGGTTTGAAGGGAGTGGGCTTCTGCAGTTTGAGGATTTAGGAATGGGAATTTTTGATAACAGGCAATTTTGGCGGACTTGGGAAAGTGGAAGTCGAGTGCTGGAAATTGAAAGATTTGGTGAAGTCGGGTTTGGATATTTCAGATTTGCGATGCTAGAGAGCTCTAGGACTTTGGGTGAAATGGGAAGCTGAGAGATTGAAAATCTAGAGCTGCGAGTTCGGGGAATTGCAGTTCCTGGTATTGATACTTCCAGGGCGGAGAGACCAACGAACCACCAAATCAACTTTCCAATGAACGTCCTCCTAAATTACGCGAGGAGAATCTGAATAGGTAACGAAACCTTGGAATTTAAAATCTCTATCCCACTGAATTCGACGAATAGCCACAGACGAAACTGCCAAGATCTTCTTACAGAGTCCTCGAAAAACGCGATTACAGGTAAGAAGAAGTAAATCGATTTACATTTTACTTTACCACAGACGCATTAACCATTTCCTAGGAGCAGGACGTAGGTCGACGTAGCTGCTACCCCGAATGAATTCAAATGTCCACCCTTGGACCTCCAATTACAGGGCTGCACGGGACGCACGATAGGATCGTTTGCTATCGAGTTTAATCGGAAATACGAGGAACCTAAGCTAATCAGGGGATGCGTGGGGATGACTGAGAATCAGAAGCCACCCTGCCACCCCTTTTCCGAGTCTTTTAACCCTATCACTACACCGCTGTAAATCACCCCTTTCACAATGTGATGCTTGATCAGAAAAGGAGGCTGCGCTCACTGCTGCAAATATTCCAAGCAGATGTTGGGAAGATACTTTAACCAAAAAGAGAGATCAACTACTCGGATTACTAATAGAATTGAAATTCAGTGCTGTGAAATTCAATTTATATTGAACCTACTATTCTACTAATTACTTGCATGGTTGTTAAGTTTCCTTGCAATCCACTGACCAAAGTTCAAGAAGAGACACCGAAGCTCCCAAGGAAGCCAATATAGGGAGAAGTGGAGGAGGAATCTGGAGAAGCATTCGCGCGTGTCGCGAACAAACATCCATCGAGGTTTTATTGGCTAATAATACACAATAGGCTCCACTGGTTGCCAATAGAGGCGAACAACGACGTGGCTTTCCTCGTGCATTTCCCTAAAGTGCCATCGGAGGGCAGTGAAACCATAAACGGGCGTGGAAAGGGGGACAAAAACTTAGACTGGATCGGTGTAGAAGTTTCCTCTCCACGGCACCGCTTCCTTCCGATTTTATCGCGTGCATGGAAACGGCCCGTCCCGAAATCCCCCGTGGCACACCGTATCCAACTTTTCCTCCACTTCACCGTGCAATTTCGATGATACGATGGCTGACCTTCGCGCGAAATCCACTTGCAAGAGTATCCTCGTTTCTGCGGGGCAATGGAGCCTCCAGGAAATTTAAACGAGAAACTTCTGTCGCTTTCGACGCGTTCCCTGGAATATTAATTATTTCAAGCTTCTATTTCAACATTTGCAGTTTACTGTTTCAGAACACTTGAATCAGTAATTATTAAATGGATCGCAGGGTGTATACTTTTCTAATGTTATCAGTCGTGGAAATAATTGATGGATTAATTAGGATGTTGCTTCAACCCCCACCGATCGATCACTGAGCTCAATTTCACAGAAAGATTAGATCCTGCTGGTAATCAGGCTGATAATCGGGTGGAGACAGATCTAAGAAGCCACTTACAACGTGATCGACTGCTGTTCACGAAATTAATTGGGAAATCTCGGTGGGGAATGGAACACGAACAGAAATCGCAGATGTGAGAGGGAATTATGCACCTGAGACCCACTAAATTAGCAACTTGATGAACCGAACACTTGAAGCTCGCAAATATCCTTTCTGAAGAAAGATAACATTACCTTTAAAGAAATCTTCCTAAATTTTCTTGAATGAATTGGTAATTGACAGTGGTAGCTTTAAGATTCCTAGCTCCTCGCAGATGCCATGAATAAAATTAATAGAAAAAGCTTGTAGCACAGGTGTGCTCAAGACGTTAACAGACTTAGAAGTTCTCTGAAAGTCCAGGAAGCCGAAAGTTCACCCTCCCCGTCAGTTCTCCTGGGTCTTCGATCAAAATCGAAGCCACGTTAAGCGAGAGGACAGGCAGCAGCGCGACATTATATTAAAAGGCCTGGGCGACTTTCATTCATAACTCGGAATTCATCCCGTGAATGAAAGATTGATGCTTCCCAACCCCTCGATGAACAGTCGGCCACCCTCGAATATGCCTCGAGTTCTCCCTGATCGCGGCGAGTAAATAATGATTTTTTCTCCTCCGACGAGCTGGGGCGGTTTAATCTTCACCTGAACGCTGCGAATGTCGCGGGATATTGCTGAAAATTAAGAGCAATTTGACAGCGGTTCTTTGGATATCCGTATCCACTAATATATAGGTAACAACAGCACACCAATCTTCTCTAGCTTCTACTATACAAAATCCAATAAAAACTGAACAAGTGGGCCACGAGGTCAGTGTTTGACTTCAATCCCCTTAAGCTTCAAATTCGACTTTAAAAAGCACACCGAGAAGAATCCTCGCGAAGTCGAAGTTGAATGGTGCAAAAAAAAATGCTGCAAGCCAGAATTAATGGCCAGAAATGAGGAACTGCAGTGTGCTTGGAGGAAGGACGCGAACGGAGGAGGAATATAGCCTAAGGAGCGCGGTTTCGCGTTTTAAGCGGCCCTCTAACGACGCCTGGCGAAGAAGGAGAAGATGGTCGGCGGCGTAACAATGATTTCACTAACGAACGTCTTCGAGCGCCACAACAAAGTCGAGATTTAATCCTCTTATGCAGGAGGAGAGGCTGCGAGGCTGGCTGGCGCGTGTAATCGGGGCTTAAAAGCGGGCATTACCCGCGGCTCTCTGTATCCGCAGCCTAGGCTGCGCGACTTTCGAGGAAATCGAAAGGACCTCTCATGTCGCTAATGGATCCTCGATCGACGACTTAATTAAACGGGGAGCGGTGGTTTGCGGGGCTCGGTGTTCGTGGAGACGCCGCGACAACCGTTTCCACTGTCAACCCTGCGTTTCATCTCTAATAATCTCGGAACGAATCGAGGGAACTCCTGAATGAAACTCGAGGAACTTTTAGCGCGAAATGAACCTTGTATTCATCTGAAAAGTTGATGAAATTTTGTGAAGTCCCGAGCTGTGCTTATCTGCTTTATATTTTATTAAATAAAGGTAGCCATATCTATGAGATAATCGACAACAGAGTACGAAAAAGGATTCAAGTTTCCCACGCATAAAGTTAAAATCGACAATATGCCCCCCTTCGCGATGGAAAGCTCGAGAGTTGCAGACCAAGGGTAGTTTTTCCAGCAGAGGAGCGGAAAGGACGAAGCGTAGCGACGAGTCCAGCGATCTGGACGATTAGGCTTCTGGATTAACGAAGGCTCCTGGGCTGCCAGCGTCGCAGGACACCCCCACGGTGTTGTCAGTAGCGAGGAGAGGAAGGCTCCAAGCTTTATCCTCGTTTTATCTTGTTTTCCAACCACCCCCCTCGATCCCCTTCGCGAGTCGGGCGAGCATCGGTCATCTAGGCGCTCCATTTAATCCTGCTTGGAAAAGAACCCCCTGTAGCGCGGAGACAAGTGGGGATATCCTGGCAGGATAAGAGAAGGACCAAGATGAAGGGGGAGGGTGGGAGCCAGGGAGGCTCGAAACCGGCGGGATGTCGCTAATTCGAACCCTCGAAACTTGACCTGTTCTCTCGACTTTCCTAGTCGACTTCCACTTTAATTTACGACGCTGCTTCCTGCCTCGTCCGCTAATGAATCCTTTTAATCGCCCGTGAATGGCACTGCGCCTTGGATGAGTAACTGGTACATGGGCGAGCAACATATCAGTCCTCCCAATCTGCAGAACTCGATGATTTCCAAAGTTGGCGACGACCTCGATTGCAATAATTATCAAATTCTGAAAGTAACAGGACTTATTTAATTCCGACGACTATCGAACCCCATCTCTCCCACAGAAAACCTCAACCTCACCCTCCACGACCCTCGCCAAAAATCAAGGAAACCAAACACTGATATCGAAGGGGCAACCGTTCAAGGAACAAGTCGCAAAGTCGTGTTCACTGGTCGGCGAATGCATATATTAAGACGTGTCCGGCGCACTTGTCGCTGCTCGAGGGGGAGGAAAGGCTAACAAATGTCCCTCCAGAAGCGTTTGACCCCCGCGGTAAGTTCGGCCACCCCCCCTCCCCCCTGGAGACTAAATCTCGAGTCGAAAGGCGGGTGGCGACCCTCTCTCCAGGCTCAGCATTTATGGAAGGACGAGCATCGCAGCGTAGCCGACCGCACAGGCCACGGGAGGAAACTAATCAGCAAATTCGTGTTCTAAATCTAAATCGCCGTCCGAATATTAATTCGAGACCTCTCTGTCCCGCGGCCAGAAAACGTCCCCCTCCGGAGCAGCGAGACACACTGGCCCAACCCCGTCCGCCGGCGTTTGCTCTAGGTTTTGCGATACAACGCCAGCGCAGCTAGGCTGATTTGTGGCACCGTCTGGCGCCTAAGCGATATTTACGACTGCCGTTCGAGGAATCGGGACACCGTGCGACGCGTCCGTCGCTTTTAATCGTATCGAAAAGTGGAAAGGCTTCCTGGAAACGGGATTCAAGCGGCAGGCGCGAATAAGAACCTGGAACTCCACCTCCTTCCATTTAATCTCCTCTACTGCGGCCTCTGTGGATTCTTTGCTGTTTTAAAATGTGCTGCTTCCAAGTCACGCGCTTTGAGCTGAGAAATTCTATTCCCCTTGTAAAGAATCTTCCGCTACTGTATAACAATGTCGACTGCGTACTCGCTACCGATATAACACCCCTTTACACCACGAAGAACCATCCCTCTGCGGAACCTCGTGGCGAGGAGGATCCCCGCGGTGTCCAGGCGAACGAGTACAGAACAAACAGACTATTTGCCTCGTTTTAAGGGCGCGCAGGGTCGTGTTCACGTGTGCCCGGGCGAACGAAAGTGAAGGAAGGGACGAGCCACTTGGCTCGCGGTGGCAAAAAATCGGGGGTTGCTTTCGGTGACTGATACGGCCCTGACTAACGAGCCCCAGAGCCGGACGATCGTTCCGCTCACGAGGAGCCTCGAAGGGTGGTCCTGTCTCCCTTCGACGGCCACGTCCTTCCCCATTTCTTTCTCCGTCGTTCGCGGAGGCACATTAGGCACCGTCCAACCTCGTATCAATCACTCGACAACCCTGGCCGCTGGCTGGCTCGTCGGCCCCCGGGGTTGACAGAACCGGAGGTGACGCGATTGAATACCACCCCCGTCGGCCCACCGGCGCGATCACCACCACGCTCCGCTGGAAAACCGACCGAGGAAATGTTTCTCGTGCCGCTGCACCCGGTTAATGGACGACAGGCGAAAGACGATCGACGGCTAACGAGCTGGTGGCGTCTTCTCCTGGGTGCTTTCAGACGACGACAGTGTTATCGATACGCGTTCGGTGGATCATCGAGGAAAGGTTGGTAGTGGTGGTGGAGTTTGCTGGGTTTTGTGGAGACGAGTGCAGGATTTCGGAGTTCTGGTAGGGGAGTTTAGAGAATTCTGTTTGGGAGTGCTAGGGTTTCCTCCGAGAGGGTTCAGGGTATTCGAGTTCAATTCAAGAGGATTCAGATTACTTTACGGAGATTCAATTGTAAAGGGTCCAAAGTACTAGGGTTCACTTCGAGTGAGTCCACAGTAGAGTTCAACTCTGCCCAGACTACTACTAGTCTTCAATTGAAGAGGGTTCAAAGTACCAGAGTCCTCTTCCACAAGGTTCAATCTATGATACAAGTACCCAGCTCAAAGCCTCCTCAAAGTCACCACCTGCTCACCTCTCCCCCATTCAATCCTCCAAACTACAAAACTCCACGATACAAGAACTCCACCGTGCCCAGTAACTCCTCTCTCGCTTTGAAATCCTCCCGAAGCCCAATCCCCCATCGCAAAAAACCAGGCAAACCAACATGTAATCGATCCCCGGGATGTAGATCGATCGGCACGAGGCGAGGCCGCGAGCCGCACGCTCGCGGAGAAGATATCACGGTTTTAACCCTAACCGACATCTCCATCTGGGCGATCCGCGGCCGCTGGATGTTACCAGGAGCCGAGACGTCGGCCACTCGAATTCGTCTTTGCAATTCAAATGCAACGGGGAGGCGGGGGGGGGGGCGGGGGACGAGGCATGGCTCCACGGGCCGTGGCAGGGCCTTGACAAATGTCGCGGGGCGAGGGAAGGGGAGGGTGGAAAAAAAAGCCGCGGGCATCCGCGACCGAGAGACGGACAAGACAATGGGATGTTTAGAGGGCTCTCTCGGACGCGAGACAGGCTTCCTCGACGGGCACCGATGGAACGACGTGGAACATCGATTCCGCAGGCAGGATCCCCCTGGTGCCACCGTCCTGGGAGCCAATTTGCCTGCCAGCACGACGACAAGGATCAGTCGTTCGACAAAGTGGGCTTGCTTGCGCGTGGCCCAACCAACGGCCGCGTAAATCTGATCGGGACTTTCGGGGCGCTCGTATTTGTCCACGCGAATAAGGGGGAATTGAATCGTACACCATCGCGACTCTCGACCATCTAAAATCCGCCTTCCCGGTGCCTTTCTTCCGACTGATTGCAGAGAAATGGGGGCCGTTTTCGAATGTCCGCACCCGCGTTTTGAGGGGAGATATTATTGCTGTGAAATCTGAGATTATTGGAAGGATATCCTGCCAGGAAGTCGCCGGGAGCAACTGAAGTTAGGGGTGCATTCGAAAGACTAGGAATATTAAGATCCCTGTGGCGAAGGGAGGATTCCTGGTGCACGGAACGAGGGACCAGGGCCAATCGAGGGGCTACGGGTGAGAAACTTTTAGAAGGCCATTTGGACCGGCACCACCTACTCGCCTGCCCCGCGGTAGCGGTTTTTCTGTCAGTTAATTTTCAGGATACTTCTTAATTATAATGAGACACTTTGGGGTCCTGCCGGGGAAGCCAACCACGGTGGCCGCGAAACAAACGCGGGAGGGGGATTTATGTAAATCGACGGCTAATGTCTTCTGGCATTATTCCTTGCGCCGCGGTTCGCGAAGGGAGGGCAGGAAGACGAAGGGCTGTGCTCCTCGCAGACCTTCCTCTTCGAAACTGTCTCCAAACGTCCCTTCCAACCAGCGATCAAAAGTGCAATTAGACCTGCCATCCCCGCGTCTCAATTAACGGCCGAATCAATCCCGTTAGCGGAGTACAGATTTGTCGCGACTCGAAAAAGGGAACTCGAATTTCCGCGGCACCAGCGATGGCTCAATTAAGGTTGAAATAGATTCCAGGCACATGCGGGGATTCAATTGACGCGAAAGTCAACGATTTGTCACGACTTCGAGCCTGCCGCGCTACTCGAAAAAGGGAGCTCGAATTTCCACGATTTCCACAGGCTCGATTGAGCGACAAATAAATTCTATATAGACACGAGAGAGAGAAATCGTGGTGTCCGCGAGATTGTGTACCGATAATTAGACCGTGCACGTCCACGTGGAGGGGGAGGAAAAAAAGGAGAGAGAGAGAGAGAGAGAGAGAGAGAGAGAGAGAGAGAGAGAGAGAGAGAGAGAGAGAGAGAGAGAGAGAGAGAGAGAGAGAGAGAGAGAGAGGGAGACGTGCACCGTGGGGGAGAGAGCACTGGTAACGATCCGCCTAGGGACGATCGTTTACATAACGACCCCCCTGGAATCGTACGAAAATTAATTGCCGATAAGATCGAACGGTCCCAGGATGGAATAAAGAGAAAGCCGTTAATTGCGCGCAAGCGGTTCCTCGGTCGACGGTTTACCAGGAAATTGATACGCCCTATCGTAACCATTATTATCCGCCGTTGTAATCGTTTCAATCCACGTCCCCAGATTCCATGCAATAATTTTCCCCCATCCCCTGGTTTCGGGAGCCATGAGAACTCGTCGAGACCTTAACTTAATGAGAAATATATGAAATGTTTATGGAACATGCAGATGTACATTTTTTAAACACAGAATGCTGATTTAAGAAGACAGTTTATGGAATGTATAAAAGTATGGAAGGAGGATTGCTTTTACTCACTCGGTTCTGTGTAGAGGTTGCAGTCGTTCTTCTTAATGATGATTTGATAATCGACGTCGTAAAATTGCATGAGTTTCGCCCACTCTTCGGAAGTCACTATCGTGTATCTGGAACAGAATTTTTAAATTGTAGAGGAAATTAATAAATAAGTCCGGTTTGAGTCAAAGTTACTTGGGGGATTTATCAATGGAACTTGATTTCTGTGCGTGTATTTTAATCGAATTGTATGGACTTGGGAATACTGCGATCGAGCCAGGGGCGTACTCGCAAGGTGGAATTCGCGATTTTCCGACAACAGCGTAGAATCCCTGATGCTTTTTGCCCCGTCCCCCTTAATTATACCGCAAATTAGAAATTTCTTGCCGCGCACCGGCTCCAGCTTTTTGCCCTGCAATTGTTCACCCGATCCTGGCGTGGTTCCTGAAGCCCTCGCGCAACCCACCCGGAATCTCTCGCATCGTTATGATCGATAACACTTTGAGAAATCGTGCAATTCCCATAAAAGAATGCATTTCCAAACTCGCACAGTGTCAAAATAATTAGAAGCACATGTTCCTTTAAGTTCTATTGAAAATGCGTCGGGAATCGAAGTTTCCAGCTAAAATGGGGATGAAACTCGTGAACCATCTACTTGGACAATGATAATTACCTACTAAATGGAAAATTCTAAGGATTGGAAGAAAGGAAAAAGGATAGAAACCTTCGAGCCTGAAATTTCCTCACCAAGAAGAAGGTAGAACCCCTCGAGCTTGAAATTTGCTCCCCAAAAAGAAGCTTAAAACCCGCGAGCTTAAAAACTCCTCCGCAAAGAGAAGGTAGAACTCTTCAAGCTTCAAATTTCCTCCCCAAGAAGAATGCCCGACACATTTTCAAACGTTCGAAAAATTCCACGCTCCGTCAGAAAGAAACGGCGTGGCAAGGGAGGCGAGGTTCGCCCCATCAGAGAGAAAAAGTGAAAACGACGCTCGTTAAACGATTTAATTGGAAATTATCGCGCGGGTGGGGGGCAATAAAAATCAACCAGCGGATAGGGGGACGTAGAAATTTATAGAGGCGACCAGGCTGGCCGATACGGGAGACACGGTGACGACACTGCCGTCGATAATTAGTTGCGCGACATTAATTTCGATTCAGCGCAATATGCCGCGCGGTCTCATTTGAATTTTGCGCCAGGCAAAAAGCACAAGCGGACGAGAGGAGCGTGTCGCCTCTCTCCTCGTGTATTTGCCTAACGCCCGAATAATGGTGGATGCATCGCGGAGGGCCAGAGAAAAAGGGAGGGAATCGGAGAAACCCTCGTCGAAAGCTGGGAAAAAAGGGGGGGTGGCAGAGACATCGTACGCGTTATCGAGTATAATTGCCCATCGATGGCATGCTTTCGAGCGTGGTCGTTACCTCCAAACGATCCCGCACCCTTCATTCTTATGTTAAAGAGCGAATTTAAATCGCGCTAGAAGCAAAGTCCCTTTCGATTTACTTTCGGGGAATTCAATTGCCACTTCGTGGAAAATAGTAAGATGTGTGAGAAGGCAGTGGAAGCTCGAAGATAAAAATGATTTTTTAACCGTCTCGAGGCAGTCAAGGGTGGAGGACTTAAGCCGTCGGCTATCTTAGGCAGATAGTGGACAATGGTTTAGCATAATGGTCAGAGGGTGGATGGTGTGTTAGCCCTGGGGCCATGGCGGTGACATTTTCGCGTATCCATCACGACACGAGCTCCAAGGACGGGGAAAGGAAGAAAGCGATGCTGGGTCACGCACTTTCGCTTTATAATACAGTGTGCGACATGGAAGTAGCTGAAATCACGACCACTTTTCCCTACACCGAAATGCGAACAGGGCATCGCAACCCGGAGGATTCTAAGGCTTCTGGTTCCTCGCAGCTTTTTAAATGGTTCTACTACCAATTCATGCATCAATTTCGTAGAAGTAGAAGAACTGATTTTAAGCGATGGAAGAAAGGCAAATTACTTACAAGTCGTTGTTAACCGTGGGTGAGTAAAGAAACCCTTTGTGCGGTTCGCAGAGGAGTGTAGCGTTCCGGATGCCAGCCGGAGGTACTTTCCAAAATACTTCAGCGTATCTGAAACAAAGAAATTTCGCACTGATTAAAAGCGCTGCATATTCTCAATAAAATTATCACCTTGCTCAAAGAATACCAACTACCACTGGTCACGCAATCTTCCACCAACCCCGTTACCAAAAACCCCCAAAGTAGATCTCAAATTTCCAAAGAGGCAGAATAAAGAAACCACCTAGATCGTTAAGAGATCCACCCTCGAAAGTCCAATTGCTTCCCCCCAGAATCCACCCCCTCGTGTTGGAAACAAGGACTGGCCTCGATTCGCGCCATAAATCCCAGAGCATTAAAAATATATTCCCAGGATTATTTTTTACCAGCACTGTCAGCCAGTTAATCGTTTCGAATAATGCAAGCTCGCCCGTGACACGTCTCTTTCGGGTGGTGGACCAGAAAGACGAGGAGGAGGAACGCTTCCTTCGGGACATTCCGCGGCGGGGAGGGCGGAGATATGTCCGGGGGATTGGGGTTGTGCATCATTTTTCACATACCACCGAGGGGGGCGGACGGTTTTTGCCGTCTCCCTACCCGTCCGCCATCCAGATAATGCTCTTAAAGACAGATATCTCTCGCGAAAACGAGCCAGGTACGCGATCTGCCCCGGATTTCCCAGAGAAGCCTCCTCTCCCCTAGCAACGCATCCAGGAAAATGCAATTCGCTCTGTGCATTTACCCCTCCGCTCACAATCCAATAACAGTCAAGTTCGAGGTTTAAAGGAAATCCAGAGTCTCAGCTCTATCGTAAATTACAGAGAGAAATTTCTCTGCAACAAATCACAAGACGAGGATCGTCGGAAGTCCACGGAGAATCGACTGTGAGGAAAACCGTATCCGTCAGGGACGAACAAGGGTGAGACACGAGGCAGATGCTCGCGGAAAGCGTTCGGAAATCGCGGAGGAACGCCGTGGAAGAGCAAATACAGGAGCGGAGGATTTGAAAAAATGTCTCTCAGCCGGATACCCTGGAGCCTCTGGTTTTCCAGAAGCGGGTAGGTACGCGTATTAATTATGAAGCTTGTTCAAACAGTCGAACGTGGGGAGAGGCAGGGGGCGTACGAGAAAATTGGTCACCCTTATTACAGTCGAACCGGGGACATTCTCTATTGTCCGTGCTCTCTGTGCGTCCCTCTGTTTCCCTCCGCCCCCTTCGACCGCCCTCTCCGCGCCGACCGACGCCGGTCCTCCGCGTTTTTTCCACTGTTCCTCGCTCGTGGCTTTGCTTAACTTCTGTCGCGGAATTTTTCCGGCCCGCGGCGATTATTGCTCCCAGGAGATCGCGAGAGGAAAACAGGCGACCGAAACTCCTGTCCACTGGAGTGGTTCTGGCTAGCGAGACGGGGGTGGGAAAGGATCATTCGCGGTGGTCGAGGAAATCGTTGGGAAATACCATTGAATTCTTATCTTGCTTCAACGATCCGCTGATCACAGCAGAGAAACAATTAAATTATAATCAACCGAGGTTCAGAAGAACGATCATTTTAATAAAATCGAAACGGTGGTGAAGTTGTACTGCAAGGTTCAAGAGATTTCCTGAGCGATTTCTAAGTTGAATTCATCTGGAAATTCAAGTTCCGAGGTTCCTCAAAGGACGATACCAAGGTGAGGATCACCTTGAGATCGAAGAACTCTCCCTCCACGGGGCGAACTCCAATTAAGCCACGAGTTACAGAGCAACAGGAACAGCCGATATGATTCACATACCAGACGGTACAAGTGGATGCGTCTCAGATATCCTCGTAATGATTGCGGTTTACATGATCACTGCGGTCGAGATATCATTACTCCGATACCGGTGCGTAATATCCTGCTCTATGCACGAACGAGCCTGGATGACAATCGGCGATCGCCCCTGGACTTTAATCAACAGAGGAGATACCGAGGCGAGTGGCGAGCGCCTCTTCCTCCATGGAAACAACGACTTGTTGGCGATCTACGCGCGCAACGACACAGAACCATCTCAATTTCATGCCCTCGCTCGTATTAACCCCTCCGCTCGGGCCGCCGCGCAATCGCTTTTCCTTTGACGACCGTACCTTATTTTCCGTGCCGGTAAAAAACCGACCAGCCTCGGATGGACGTATCGCCAGGAATCTTAAGACAGGTAGCGCGTATACAAATTGCCTCTGGTGATAGCAAATTACGTGTTAAAGGAGCAGGCAACAGAGGTGTTCGGAATGATAGCTGTGATTTGTTTACCGCTGCTTGTACCTCGAGAGGATTGTGATTTTTAGGGGGAACAGTTGGATAATCGAGATTCTGCGGGTTTATTTGCGATTGCACGAGTGTTAGGCGCGAGTATGAAAGGTAGAAAGAGGGATGCGACGGAAAATTTTAGGCTGCGGCGGTTGTTGGTGGTCCTGGCTCGCGCGTTTTTCTTGGCACAGCAATCTTTTCATTAGCAACGTCAGAAGTGACACGCGTCGAAGAAGAATCGCCTGGAAGGGGACCAACAATGCGCCATTCCTTCCCCGACATCCCTTTGAACGCGGGCGACGGTTCGATATTAGCTCGAGCAAACCGCTTTCGACGAGGACGAGACGATTATTCCACCGAAACAGGGGTGATTCCTCTCCGTTTCACTCACCAACACCCCGATAACGTAGCGGGCTTCCCCCGCGGCCCCTCAGCCAATTCTTCCTCTGGACCACCGAACTTTTTCCTCGCCTCTCGTACCACCAATTATCCACGTGCCAGATCGTGCTCTCCTCTGTTTCCCTCGCTCGAATTTTCGTTTAATTACTCCCACTTTTGCTACTTTAACTAGAGCGTAAACATCCAAGCGCACGGGCACCGAAATCCCTAAATTCCTAAATCCCACAGCCCAGAAAACAACGACCCCCAGAACCCTGGCAGACACCTACTCCCCGTTAACCACCCGAAAGGGGCCAAGACACCCAAAATCACCACCGTCGATTGCTCCAGCGTCTCTCTCCATCCATCCAGAAACAAACGTCGCCCATGAACTCGCAAAACCCCTCGCCTCTACCCAGCAGGGCGATAAAAAAACCCCAGCTCGCTCCCCCCAAGAAACCGCCGGCGCTCGATGCGCGGTGCTCGGCCACGGTAATAACACGATAATAATTTATAACATAACAATCGAGCCACCGGTGTGCGCGGCAACGATCCTTGTACGCGGTCCAAGAGGATGCATCCTCTCGCGGGTTGCGCGCATCGAAGCGTTGCGATCATTACGAGAGGAGGGGCGGGGGGAGCAGCCAGGGGGCTGTATACGTGTCCGTGGCGAAAGGTCCAGCTAGGAAAAAGGAAGCCCAAAAAGCTTGTCCACCGACCCCAGGGAGGAGGGGACGGGGGGTACGAGGAGGGAGAAAAACAATGTTGCGCCCGGGTACCGCGGTACATTCAGAAAACGAGGAGAGAGAGAGAGGGAACGTACACCAGCAGTCGGGGATGATGAGAAACGGACCGTACCCCCCTGCACTGCACCTTCCCTGCACCCTCCCCGCCCTTCGCCCACGACGGACGAGGCGAACGGTTGCACCAACGAGAGCGAATTTAAAGGCGATCACAGTTCTCGGCTCCCCTTCGTAAATGGAGGCGTAAGGATAAACTGTAAATCATCCGGCTCGTTATCCAGCCCGACACGATCCTGCTCGATTCTATTATTTTCTTGCGGCGCTTTTAGCGGCCCGCGGCCACGGGACGATATCGTCGGGGCCCCTGGTTCGCGTGATCGCGACGGGAAAGACGACGGGGCACCCGTCGATGGCGGCTGCCCGGCTGTCGCCGGAATCGAGCTCCTCTGGGGCACGGGGGTCCGGGCTTCGAGGAGTTTTCACTGGGTGGGATTCAGGAGGTTCGGGGGAGACTGGGTTTCGGGGCACTGACGCTGAGGAATGTTGGGAATTTGGGTTCTCGATAGTCAGAACTATGGAATTTATGAGTTTGGAGTCGGGAGGGAGAGAGGTCGAGGAATTGTGTCTGAGAGGGTTGGGAGTATATACTGACGTTCAGGTTGAGAGGGTGCAGAGGTACATAGGTACTGCGAATTTCGAGAACTCGAAGCGCAGGTGCTCTGCGAGCTTGAGAGTATGGGAACTAGAGTGGAAAGGATTTCGAGGCTTCGATATTTCTAAACTCGAGACATTGTGGGGTCTGATGTTGCGAGATCGGAAGTACCGATAATGCGAGTAATTGGTGGGACTTCTGCTCCATAAAACGAGCGATCTCGGGGCATCGTGGAGATCCGGCAGCGTTTAGTCAAATACCGTCGGCAGGAGCTGTAAATCAGGGAAAACCTGGGGACAGTCGTGTTTCCCTTCTTCCCGACCGGAAGACAAATGTCACCGGGGAGTGTGGAGGGTGGGTGCAGCAGGGGATGGTTGGCTTCGGCCTCTCCAGCGCGTAGATGCATGGTCTCGCGGCGGTAAATCAAGCCCGTTGATATTAAAAGGCCGCTTATACGCGAAAACACAAGATTTATTTCAGCTGAAAAGGAGGACCGCGCAAGAAACCCGCTGTACACGGGCGGCCAATCAATGGACGGAGACGGGGGCGAGGTGAAATGGAGAAGGACTCCATTCGGAGAGGGTTTGATTTGGAATTAACGAATTGGAAGAGGGAAAAAGCTGACTCCTAGAAGTCTCTGAGACAAAATCGGGCTTGAATAGTATTGAAAATGTGTGCAAGCTGGAAGAGGATTATAAAGAAGATCTAATATTCGAATAGATTTCTCCCAGAAAAAGTATGAGATTCGAAGAAAGTGGGGAGCTTTAATTTCCAACTGCAATCTGAGATTTTCGACTTAGAACTTGGAAATCCTGATATGCCTCGGTTCCACTGCACTCACCGAGTCCCGCACGTACCCACGATCCTTCGATCGAACTCTACTTTTCAGCTTCGCTGATTTCACCGATCGCGCCAAGGTGAGCCTACTTAACGAAGGTCGGAGCGTTGCCCCGAATCGTTTCTAGCTCGAGGTCTCGGCGAAAGGCTGCTCGCTCTATTTGAATTTTTTTGCCAGCGCGCGATTAATTGATCACGATCGAGCGTGACTCTGATCGACACACCGGCCGAGATCTATCTACCTCTCTTTGTTCGATCGTTTCAGCATTTCCACGACCGGTAATGCGCCGTTCCGTTCTAGAATCGAACGAAAATCTTGGGTATCCATTCGAAAGACTGGCGGCCACGGGTTGGTTCGAGGAGGAAGACCCTCTCTGCCGTCGATAACTCGAGAGGAATGCGGGTTGACTGCGACTCGAGCGATTATTGCTTCCCGTACCGTTAACGAAGCCTCGTTACAAGCGAACTTTGTAAATACCTGGCGGTAGGAAGAGCCCGGTATCACTTTTTCGAACAATGAACGAGCCGCGAGCTTCGCTGGAATGCGCGCGGCATTAAATCATTCCGCGCCAGGTTCGCGTAACGCCGAGTCATAATTAAGCTTGCATCGCGTTCCTTTCCTTCGGTTTTGTCGCGGGATGCTCGGCAATCTGTCGCGCACGATGAAGAGTCGCGCCGAGGCTAGCATTTGGAATCGTTAGACCCTGCAGAGATTCCAAATTTCCGAGCTTTCAACACCTGAACTCGAAAATCTACTGCTACGAACTCTCGCAAGTCCCACTTCCACTAAGTGCTTTATACCACTGTCCAAAAATCTCCCATCTCTGCACCCTGAGCTGCAGAATTCAAATTTCCCAGCCCCTGAAGCGACAGAGCCTCCCCAATTCGCAGGAATTGAAGCTGCATCCCGCGAACCGAGACGCGGACGCGTTCGTCAAACAAGAAGAGGAAAAGAACGGAGTGGAAACCGCACGAGCGCGAGGGAAACGTGGAGGATTTCACAATTGCGTGACGTGGCCGGTCGTAAGTGGGGAGGGGAGACGGAGGCAAGGCTGATTCGTTGAAGAATTGCTGTCAGCGGGCGGAAGCCGACGGGTGCGCTAGAATAACGAAAGCTAATTATGCGCTCGCCTCGAGGAAGGGGGAGGAATCGCGGCAAAAACCGTCGATAATCGACATCCTGCCGCGGTCCGTCGGTCAACTACGCTACTCTGGCCGGCGTAAATTTAGTCCCCGGCCCACCCCTCTCCTCCTCTCTCCTCCCCCGAGGAGAGAACGCGACCGAAGAAGTCCCCCTGAGCAAACAAGAAGATCGGCCGAGGGGCTTTTGCCACGGCGTAAAAACCAAATCCGTGGACGATGCCCCGGCGATCACGGTATGCAGCCACCCTGCACCGCGAGATCCTGCGAGCGGAAAGGAGGCCCGCTCGAAATCGAACCGTCCGCAACGTTCATCCTCCAGCGCCCGTCCAAACACTGCAAGAACCTTCAACAGAGTCCTACCAGAAGAATTCGGAGGAATTTTCTTTGAAAGGCGTTGCTTAATATTCAAGCTCCTGTTAAATGAAATCCACACTTTGGATTATCATTAAACCTCCTCCAGAGTTCCTCTTTAAACCCTTGAACCTTCAGTCATCTGTTCAGGTCTCCCTGATTAGTTATACATTGCACAATAGCGAACTAATAAGTTCCCCTAGAAATTGCCTTCCCTTTTCCCAGTTAGCATACTTTTCATCTCAAAATGAGAAGCTCCCTCTTTGCAAGCGATTCCTCCAAGGACCCGTTGCAATCGGTTGAAGTATAAACTGTTAAACAAAAGTCAGTCGTTCCATCCGGGAAGGGAGCGGATAATTTTGATCGTCGTGAATGGAAGGCACGTCCCCGCGAGGGATCGATCGATTGCTGCCCGCAACGGTGCCAATGTAAATAGAGGTGAGCGACTGAGCATGGCGGGCGGCTACGTTTTTCGTGGTGTATCGCGGTAGCCGATGGTCACGCCTGGCGTGCAAGCTACGCGTGTTGCTCCCTGATCGGGAACGCTCGATCGGTTTTGAGAAATCGAGCAAAAACGCGGCACAGCCGGTGCTACCGATCCGCCGGCTCTGGCGGCCCCTCTCGCCGCAGCCTCGTTTCGAGAATCCATATTTTCCCCCCCCCCCCCCCCCGCAACCCTTTTTTCGCGACATCTCGACAGAATCGGATCTTAACAGCCGTGCTGCGAACGGTTCTTTGAAATCTGAGGGCAAAAGGATTAGAAGATCGTAGAAGAGTTGCTGCGGAAGTCTGACCAATTTTCCTGAACGACGTATTCTACTGATAGAGTTATGTTGGACACTCAAACTTTCGAACCCTATGAGTTACTCCCATTTATAACTGAACTGATAATTGATATAATTCAATTATAATAGTATCGCCACCTTAGGAAGATATTTAGCGTGGAAGGCATTCCAAGATACTTTTGCACCCCTTTCAGTCGCTAAAAGAAACCTTGCACGCTATTTCCTTCCGATCGATTCCCTCGAAAACTATCTACAGAAACGATCGAACACCCCACGAAATCGCGGAGGCAGTGCTAACGATCGTCGCCGTTCGAGACACAAATGCACGGGCGCACGTACATAAGGAATTCTTCCGGAATCAGGACGTATCCTCCCTCGCCCCGTCTCTCCACCCCCGCCAGGGGGGTGGCCAGTGTCTCGGGGGCGGCCATATATCATCCACCCCCGAGGGGGTGGCCGCGGGGGTGGTGGCAAAAAATCTTGCCGAGCAAAAACTATCATCAGTGCTCGGGCAAAGCGAGCTGAACGCCTCGCCTCCGCCTCCTCTTCCTCCTCCTCTTCGCCCTGCTTCCTATTTTCGTTCCTCCTTCGCGTATTCCTCGGGCTCCTTCGGAAACTTCGGAGGAAACGGAGAAAGACGGGAAACCGTGGGCCTCGGGAGAGAGGCGAGCTAGTGTTCATTAGGTTTTCAGACGTTTACTTGTGGCAGCGTTTAATGAGAGAGACAAAACCTCCTGGAGGAACGGAGACCTTTTCAATTCCATGGAGGGTGGTTTTTTCGGCAGTTTCGATGGAAGAATGATCTGTCGTCCGATGTGTCTTCTATTTGAAGCTGCGAAGCTTGTCGTGGACGTTAAGGCTGCTGATTGCAGATTTTAGAAATTTGTGGTCTGAAAGGGTAGGCATCTGTAGTATTAAACATGAATGCAGAATTCAATCGTTGGACACCTTCGAAGAAAGTGAATCATCGAGGGAAGGAGACGCTGTAAAGTACCGAGATCAAGTGTTCCAATTAGGCTGATCGAAGCGAGCCTGCGAAATGTGTATTCCCAGTCGTTTCGAGGAGCTTCATAAAACTGGGCATGTCAATTACCGTGAGAGTCGCCGGCGAGAGCTGCGCCCCAGGCCAATATCGAACAACAAGCAAGCTTATGGGAGGACTTAAACGAATCTCGGAGTCGATACAACGATATTTCATCCACGTTCACCCTGTTAAATTTCTTCGAGCGAGGGCTCGCGCGCCTCCCTCCCACGGGGTTGGCTGAATCTTCGGAGAATTAGCGAAATATCAGCAGAATCGACGACGGAAGGAAAGAAACATCCACGAAGGGCAGGAACATGAATCTCAATTGAAGCACCGGGGGTCGAAAACTAAAGAGACAGAAGAGAACTTTGAAACTCTATGGAAAATAGTGCCTCGACAGTATAAATTTTAGAGGAATCTCTTGGGACTAAAAAATACCAATAACAAAGAGAAAAGGAAAAAAGTTCGTTGAGATCAAGATCAATAAGAACATTTAAGAATTCTTTTTCCTTCCTTGCTAATCCTAGTCACCATCTTCTTCCAAAATCCCATTACCAATAACTAACGCTTATTTTATCCTGCGTTACCAAAGTTCACGAGCTGAACGATACATTTTTTTATCAAAGAGCACCTTTACATACTACGTTACATTGTCGATATTTAACTGCACCCTAGCACTGCGTACATTCCAAGCTAGCCACGAATAAACAACAGCCTGAAAAAAAGTAAAAGAAGAAAAGTGTCGAGTGGTTCGTAAGAAGCCAGGGAGGGGGTTGGTCTGAGCGCTGGCTGCAGAGGCCTCCTGCAATGAATCAACTTATTTAAGGGTAGTTGGATTTCGCGAGTCGATGCACGGCGACTACGAAGCACCCCTCCAACCCCTATCCACCCACCCCCTCTTCTCCCTCGACGCAGCACGCCTCGCGGAATGATTTATAGTTTTCCTTCCGTGGCCACCCACCACCCCCTCGCCCCTACCCTCGCGTGAACGGCACCCCTCTGCCAAATGTACGCAAAATAGTCGGAATTTGTTCGCCCCGAGCTAAATCCCTGTACGAAGATGGAGAAGGCTGGTGGAATATGAAGTGCCTGCCTCGATTAAGACGTTTTAAAACGGAGAAGCGATGATTGGATATTGAATAATACCGGGGGAGGGTGAAACGGGGGATGAAGCCTAGGTGATCGATGGAGCTGTGCATGGTGCACTGTTGTCTGATTAGTTCGGCATGAACGGGCGTGGAACGTGGACCAACACACTGCCCCATGGCTAGAAGGAACATTCTGTGTTACGAACAGTGCAGATGCGAGGAATTTCTTAAGGGGAAGGGTCTCCGAGAATGATTTCAAAGTGGAGCAACCACTGTGATGTTTCGAACAGATGACAGGCTCAAGAATGAAACATCTGGCGCACAGTGTCTGGAAGCTATCCCAAGAAAGTCTCACACTCGATAACCCTGTCGCTCTTGAAACGGGGATACCGTAATCAAATGATTAAACACTCCCTGCTACCTAGTAGTATCTGTTCAAGATACTACACGCGCTCGAGGGAGGTGGCGTAGAAAGACAGGCCAGGGGAGGGCAGAAAAACCGCGAAAGAATCCATCCCGGGCGCGAAGGGCATCGCTAAATAATTATTAATGACCGGGCCGGCGTAAATGTGACTCCGATCGTGTTGACACTGCATTGTAAGCCGCAGACAATGCTCCTGGTGGCTTTCCGAAGCGTGTGCCTTGATGGAGGAGCGGAACGCCGCAGGCCCGGGCTCGTAATTAATAACTTGGAATTGATTAAGGTGTCAGATAAGTCCATGGAGCACGGCTCGTGGCTCTTTCTCCCTCTCGCCGCTACCATCTTCCATCCCGCTCGCTCCGTCGTCGGGACGCGTTACGATGTGATTAATAATTTCGAGATAACGCTGGCCGTCCCTGGCAGAGGTCCCTGCGACGCTGTCCCTTCGAGAGGGACCGATTTGCGGCCCCACTTACGGCCTCATAAATGACTAATTATTCTCTCACCGTCCACCGTCCCTGTCGACTCTGCTTACCGGGGAAATCGAGGAAAGTCTTGACCTTTTACACTCACTTCTACTCTCCACCTCGTCGGCCATCACATCTCCTTGTACTTGCATTTAAATATGGTGGTTGGTGATTCCGCGTGATTGATTTCGAAATTCTTATGGGTACAAAGTGCTGTAAGAATGACTGCGTGACCTTCTTAGGGAAATCGGAGAATGGTGGAAAGCTTCGAGAGTGGAGGGGAACTTGAAAGCGACCGAGAGGTCTGAAATCTTCTCCAAGCGAATGATGATTAGAGTTTTCTCATTCGAGATCGAGCAGTATCAAATCAAAGAATTCCTGAAGATGCACCGATGTTTCGAGAACCACGGAAAGACCCCGGTGGAAATACAAGAGGGGGGAACGTAAACGTAATCGGCCAAGGAGTTTCCAGCGAGAGGCGAATAAAAAGGCGTCACACGGTGCTCCTCTTCCCGCGATAGAAGTTGAGCGATCGTCTATGCAAATGCCTAATCCTTTCGCGGATCCGTCCAGGTGACGTTGACGAATTGGTGGAGGACTTTGCTCAGCAGGCAGCCCGAGCAGATTGCAATCCACGGGACCATTTGTTTCACCCGCTTGGGGGAGAGCTAGAGGCCGATTAACGGGTCTTCGTTAATTGCCGATAGAGAAGCTTTTCTCGCGTCGAAATTTGCTCCGTTTGCTCCATCAGAGTGCTGAGATCCACCCTACCGGAATCCTGGCAACCTTAGAGTCACTAAACAACCCTTAAACACTGTCTCCGCACGAATCATTTTCCTCCCGCACCTAACATTTCGCTCGCAATGACAGAGACTTGAAATTCTCGGTAAATATTCAAGAGAACCTCAAGATCTCTCTCACCTTCTCTCATTCAAACCGAATCATCTCACTTCTTCCACTCCAAGAGGACTTCCTCTATCCACAACAGGGATTCGTTTGGAAACCCCGAAAAATATAAAAAAAAAACAGCCGTCGTTGTTCCATAACGAAATTAAGCCCGCCACGAAACGGGGGCGTTAAATCTTCCCCCCAGCACAGGTGGAAAAAAGCTCTTAAAGCCCAGCCAGGGGAGGGCGTTACGAGGGTGCAACGCCAGGCTGATTATATGCTTCCTCCTGGACGCTCGAGATTGACGGATTCAAATTTGCCAGGGGCTTAAGTACCGCGGTTTACGGACAGCCGGCTAAACTGGGATCAACCCTTTGCGCGGATTACGCCGCGTGTCATGTCACGCTTGATTTCGGTACGAGCGCGAGCAAAGGGCCGCGAAAACCCTGCAATAAGTGGCCGCGCCTCACACCAGACTGCTAAGTATTTGCAAAACGGTGGGAGAAGCGTCGCAAACCGGCGAGAATTACATTACAGTGGCTAGTTTGCCGCCGGGGAAGTCGATTGTTTAAGTTGAACAAAGGTGGACTCGCGTGGGAAACAAATTGATTCGATTTATTATTTGGGAACATGTTTTGAAGGAAATTGTGATGGAAGGTATCATCTCTTTGGGGTGCAAACAGTTTTCGATTTAGGCCTGAGTTTTAGGCATTTTAGAAATGATGTTGGTGGACAGAAAAATGTAAGATCGTTAAGTCTCAATATTATTGAGGCATTTTTGTGAAGATCTACGGTAGGGAAGCAAACCAGTCGCCTAAAAAATTGTCGCCGTTTCATTGTAGAAGCTTAACCGTTGCACGAAGAATGGAAAAGGTGTGAAATATTTTTCCAACCCGATGGTAGTGTCTTTGTGCCCCTGTCTAGGGGTGATTAATTTTTCAGACCCGCTGTTTTTTCGGTAAGAGTAATTATCGGGTTCCAGTAGGCTTTTCATTTCTGACGATTTATAGACCTTCGACTTCCTCTCGGAATTATCAAGCGTGGCGTTGGTACAGGAGATTGGAACGTTGAAAATTCCAATGCCAATGAAAGTGTCGCCTTACACTGTCTGTCGGAATAGCTGGGATAGTTTCTAGCGTGATGCTTCAGTGGATTTCGTAAGCTTTCGAGAAGAATGTGCTGTTCCACGGTAACTGGCAAGATGCTCGAACTTTTCGAACACGAATACTGTGTTGACCCAAATACATACCTTACTTTCAATACCTTTACTCCAACTCTGCCCCCGGAGTAACCCTCAGCAACAAGGTCGAAGAACAAGCTTGCCAAAGCATTCCCAATTGAAACTCAGGAACATCGAGATACCCAGGTGGACCGAGGATGAGGAAGGATACAAGTAGAATGAACAACACAGACGCGGCCGCGGGCAGAGAAGAGGGAGACAGGAGGCAGGGGCGCATTAACGAGCTTTTCCTAATTATGAGAAAAAACTGTACCGCGCGATTAAGGGCTGCGGTGGGCCCCCCCTATCCTCGTGTGGATCCAGGGCCAGGAAAACTAATTGAAACCGCCTAACGACCCACCGGGCAAATGATACATCAGCCTCGAGGAAAGCAGACCCCGTCGTCTTAATACCGTTTCGCCTTATTCGACGCTCATCGACCATCGCGCAATTTCGCCCTTTTCCACCCCCATATCCATGTCCCTTTCCCCCCTAAGACGGGCGAGCACCCTCCACGGGAGCTCGGACACTCGCGTCGCCTAATTGCTCGCTCGAACGAAGATCGAGGACGCTTCCTCTACGTCCCTCGAATGATTTATCGCGTTTTCTGGATCGTTTGCTCGGGCTCCTCTTTGGGAAGACCCACGGGTGCTCGGAGGACTAAGAGCTGAATCGGGAATAAGGGTCGAAGAAGGCGTCAGCGCCATCTGCTGGCGGGTTTGAGATACTATTGATTATTTTGATACAACGCGGAGCGTGAGTTTCTTGATGGTAATGTAGGAATTTAGGTTTTAGAAGATTGATGGTTGGTAAAGTAGAATTTGGGGTGGATTAGTTATCGATATAAGGTCAGGAAATGGGTAATCTACGAATGCTGGATAAGGTTATGTCGAAACGAAATATTGGGTGGACATTGTAGAATTCAAAAATGCATGATCTGAATATGTAGAATTTGGAGTGGAGAAGCCAGAAATTCAGAAGTGTGAAATAGTTCAGTAATATAGAATTCACAATGAGTACATCACTCAAAAGTGTAAAGTACAGAATCTACATAACTATATAGAATCATAATATTTAATATTAAGAAACTTGTAATTCCAAACTAAAAAATTCAAGAGTATTAAGTGGCTCAAGTGGCCACCATGCTTCCCGCCGTTTTCAACAAAGCAATCAAACATGGCGTCGACAAACTTTGGACGAAAATGGGAATGACAAGCTAATGCCTAATTTTCAACACTTTCTTGCCATTTCTGCAGTTGTAACAATATTCAAAGTCCACACTTGCAATATTGCCCAAAGCTTATGACTTTTCTCTATGTTTTCGATAAAATATAAAGTTTCATACACCAAATATCAATAACAAAGTATCACAGGCTGATCGCCGACAATTTCCCAAATTTTTCGAACATCATTTTGACTTCACCATCAGAGATCACTCAAAAGTGTGCAGAAATTCGTTAACCTGCGCCACCTATCACTGCACTATGAAATGAATATATTAAAACTTACCAGCAGAATGTAATTACCAACATGGCAGATTATGAAATATTAACTTCGAGTAGTATAGGAATGAATTTTTCCAATTTGACAAAAAATTGCTACTTGATATGGCTCGATAAAAGCTAGTTCCATAAAGTTTAGAAGTATAGCAGACTCACCGAACGAAGGAACGCCATCCGTCCAAGAAGCCCTTCTCCACGATGTAAAACGGCTTGCCTGGGTCCTCGCACTTCAATATCTCGTTTCTGTTTCTAGCATGATACAAGTCGTTCAGTTCATCCTTCTGATGCTTCGCTTTTATCTTGTCGTCTTTCTTCGCCTTCTGCGCGTTCTCCATCTTCTCCTGCGCAACGAAATGCCACTTATGTATATGGGAGTTTAAAAGAAGCTTCCATTTGAATACATATATATTAAAGAACATACTTCACAAATGGAACACGACGCAGATCCAATGGCATACTCCTTGGACTCCGGGAAATATTTCCGAAGAGTCGTCCAGGCTTCCCCAGGCACCACTTTCCTCGTAGAGTCCGGCGTCTTTAACGAACCGTGCTCGCAGAGCAGGTCCTCGTTGAAGTAGAGTATGATCTCGTTTCCTTCGCTCTCGTCGGCTTCCTTCGACCCCTCGCTCTCCTTGTTCGAGCTTTTACGGTCGTCGCGAGAAGCATGTGGATCTTGGCAGTCTTCGTCTTCTATTTCGTGCTCCATGTCCTCCATGAACTTCTCCATCGCCAGTCTCCGCCACGATTTCAACGAATCAGCGCCCACGATGTAGCTGGTCTCGGTCCTCCGAACGTGGAAATAAGAATTTTTCAACTAAACTATTTGCCCTCTGTTTAAATAATCGTATCATAATTACATACTCATTACTCACGGTTCTTTTAAGTTGCGCACGAGCTCGCTGACCTCCTTGTGATCCCGTTCCAGCGATATTTTGAAGCGCAGCAACTTATACCGACGCTTCACACAAACTTCGCAGAGAGAGTTCTGATCTAACCGCGGACCTCCGCGGTACTTATCGTAGATCAAGTTCGCCGCTTCCACTGGCATGCATTTCGCACGGTTCACCTTCAAAGGATCGAGCCGATAGTGAGAGCACATCAACGTGGAATTGTCGATCGGCGATACTCCGTCGATGGACGAGTGTCCGTTCAGCCATTTCGATAACCAATCACTCGGAATCCATTGGTATTCCTCCCAGGTCACTGTGTTCGAGATGATATTGTACGCGTCGATAACGAGTTGCCTCTTCGTGTTTTGGTCCTCGATCTCCTTTTGCTGAAGGGAACGGGCGTTACTTTAGAGCACTTGGATCAGCATTTGTATACTTCCATTGGAGATTCCATTGATACATACCTTTTCCTGCTGAATAGCCAGTAAACTTAGCTCGTGCTTCACGTTTTCTTGCCTCACCAAATCCCGCAGCGTTGGACTGACTTCCCAATTCTCGAACTCCATCTGCAAAATGATGAAAACTGTGTAACCACGTGAATATGAAAAAAAGATAGAAAGAAAGGTGAAGCTTCCCCACCTCTTCGTAGAAATCTCGCTCCCCGCAACTCATTGCTCGATGCGCATCACCGTTTAACTGTTTGTAATCTACTTTCGCGTTTTTCATGAACGATTTTTTCACTGGCATCTCGTGGTGATTTTCTTTATTGTCAGACTCGTAATGTTTACCATTTCGTTCGTCGGAAGTTGAATCCACCGTCGCAGGGGCTTCTTCTTCCTTCGCCGTTACGTTGTCCGATGAAGACACCAAGGTTTCTGCGTCCATTTTATCATCCATGTCCAGCTTCAATATCTTTCCGGTGCTACACAAGTCCGGAACAGTGGAATCCGGCCCGTTCTTTCGTTTCCCGTCGTCCGGCGAGTCTGACTTATCTTTCACGGTCAGCCTCTCCATGTGCGCTATGTCGTTATGGCTGTTGCTCTCTGCTTCCATTTTTTTCACCTTAGTCTTCTTCCCGTTGTTCGTCCGCCCATCGTTGGTAACTTTCTTATAAACTAACATATACGCGGTGTTAGACGAAAGAAAGCCTTTCGGCACACGACCGCGTTTCACGACTTTCGAGTTGTCTGCAGGACAGAAGAAACAAAAAGCACATTTAATCACGTCCCGAGGATGAATTTTGCAAGTACGATGCAGTGGAATCCATGCTTACCGCTAACACCATCCTCGATTCGTTTGTTCTGCATCTTCTCAACCTTGTCGTCGCTAAACTGATGCCATTCTCCGTTCGAGTTACATATATTGGCAATGTAATGGCCCGAATGCGCAGATGGGCCTTTATGGCTGAGAACAGCGACAAGACTGTACACGTGGCTTTGCGGCGGACATCTTATATACTCAGACATATCGAGGTCTTCTGGGAACTGTATAAACGAGTTCAGCTTCCTTTTCTGCCCAGAATCCCTGTCCAACAGAATAACGCGATCAGTACGAGTGGCAGAGGGTGTCGTGAGGCGTCGAGCGACAGAAATATACCTGTGAAAGACAAAGCGCATTAATTGTATGTTCAACGTTTCTGGGAGCGATTCCAAACGTATGAATCGTCGCGCGTCCTTCTTGTCGTTGCAGGTAACGCAATGATATTGATTTGGTCCGGTCAGTTGCTCCACGGACAAGTATGTCTCTACCGCCTCCTTGAGGGTAGCCGCGAGCTGCAGATCCAGCTCGTAGAATGTGGTCGAGGTGGGATATTCGGTGCCGCATTTAGAGCAACTGCGTCAAACATAAAGCGCAAGTTATTTAGGAAGAGTTGACTTCTCTCTCGGCCAGATCAGTTGATCGCACCAGTCACCGCAGCGAGCAACGTGTCCTACCATGTTCTCATCGTCAAGATCATCAGCATCATCATCGTTTAGGACAATTCTCATTTGTTTTCCACTTCAGAAAACCCACCAATTGATATAGCTGTATCTCCCTTGTGTCAGCCTCTGCAGCATCTGCTTCAAGTCTGTGTTTTGTTGCAGTTTCCCTTCGATATGGCAGAGGAGCAGCTTGGAGAATTCCTGCGCGTCCTGCTGTGTTCTAGTATCCAAAGACAATGCAATAGCAAGATTCAGTGGATCGAGGAGCCGTCGATTTCCAAATTGCATCATTGCGAATATGTATTGCAACTGTCCAACCGCTGTCCCCGGATGAAATGGTAGTCCTGCCTTCGCGGCTTGCTGCTCAGCCTCCCTTTCTTCCAGGTCCTCCGTGATGCTCCATTTGTATATTATCCTCCTGGAACGTGCCAGATTTCGTTTCGTAACAAGCGCGAAGAGTAGCTCGAACAGAATTTCAGTAACCGTGAACGCATACCTCATATCTTCGTTATGAAACCACATTTGGATTAAACTGTTAACGTAACAGGTCGCTCCCAGATTCTTTAAGCCGACATATTGAGTGGGATCTCGTAGTTCGGACAAAGAACTTTCTAAAGACATTATTTCTATAGGTTGCGACTTTATGTACTTCTCTTCGCCTAGTCCAGTCAGACATTGTGGATTGTTCGTGCAATTGCGTCTGAAAACAAGATATCCATGTTGACGTACTCAGAAAAATGGCCGGACGTATATTCTCAACGAACGTGTTTAACTTACTTGCAATTCTTACAAGCCTTTAAACCTATCCTATACGCAGTTTCCAAGTGTATCCTTTCTATTTGTTCCGGTTCCACACCTTCTACCCAAGCCCACGCTAATTTGTCTAAATCAGTCTTCTTCGTTGGTGGCATTTTTATCTGGAACACATCGACGCAAGCTCCAGGTAAACGAAGGTGCATTAACGCAATTCCCTTAGTAACTAACGCTACGAATCGAATAATTTATTAACATTTTCTACGATCCGCCTTCTCGCCAATTCTGTATGCACAAATACTCGGAGAAATTCATGGCTCTCTGGTGAAATTTAAATGCTTCCATCGAAACATGTCCACAAATTCAATAGTTACGATTCCACGTAAAAACGTGGCAAGAGCATGCTAATTAATTCCACAACCTTAATTATATCGAGACGAACAGTTTCCACTCGAAGGCTCACGAAAGAATTCGAGGGAATCTGTAACGCGTGTCCGGAGCAGATCGAGAGTTCCGTTTCGCGCCATAAGAAAATCGCAGACTCGCTCGGAAAATAAAAATGGAACGAAAGTGGTACTCGATATAATCGATTTCACTGAGCGTCTGCAATCGAAATTAGCGACGGAAGAACGAACGCGGGGGATGCGGTCGACTAAATAACGAGCACCGGATCCGCGGACGAATCTCGCGTGGCTGAGAATTCGTAGGGCTACATACCTGCACGAAAGCGATGTTCGTTGCTGGTTTTCAAGGTTATGAAAAACGCCGCTATAATCTCTATAGCGTTCTAATTTCCTCCTACAACATTATCTGATTGTAAAAGAAACTTATCACGCTCTCGAGCACACTTATCACTAATATCTATCGCTAGTCCCCGCGAATTGGTAAAAAAAGTCTCATCAAAACACTCCAACCGTCTAATGTACACTGATCGCCATATGCAATCGTTTTCCCTCGAGGCCCGCGTCAAATCAATCGCTAAACAACACGACACCACGAACCCAGTAAAAACGCACTTTTACAAAGCCATTTATTTGTTATATTTATCACAACGAATTTGTAATAGTTTTATATTAGAAATTAAATGTATCTTAACCCGCGAGGTTTGATAATAAATCGAGGATGGAATCGATGCTATTTGAGGATGAATGATATAATGTTTTATATCAAAGTACCAACATTTTTTTTGCAGGCAATGATCTTGATACTCGAGATAAATGGACAATTATTGGATGGCGCGATTTAGACGCGAAATGTGGCAGATTTAATTGATGATTTCGTTGTATCTGGGTGGAGGATATTATTGATTGGATATATAGATAGAATGTCTCAAGACAAAATAGGTAAATACTAGATAAAGAGGGAATGTAAGTTAATAGGCAATAGAGTGAATTGAAATTTGCTTACAGTTGGTAGCGATATCCTGTTAGAATTCTTAGAAGTAGCATTCAATCATGTGCTGTTCTTCAGAAACCTATATCCCAAGGAGATCTTTGTTAAGAAAAAGATATACAGTACAACGGTATATGTTTCTGAACATCCAGAGCTGAATGAATACATAAAGAATGTCCTGAATGCTATCAGAGAGCTGCTGAAGGAGGATGAAAACAGCGTGAAGGCGGTGAATCTTGTTTTCTATAACAGAACCAAGCAGCCAATTGAGAAATTCGTTTTCGAACTTGTCAAGTTACAGGCGAATGCTGCGGAGTACGTGTACTTCTTAACGACTTGTTAACGACGCAATAATGCTTCCAGTTTAATTTTACAATTATTCTAGGAATGATCCTTATTACTTGAAGACGGAAGAAGCGCTCAGAACGATCTGCTTGAAACTATCCATGTGCGACGCGTACTTGAAACCTTTGCCGGAAGACTCGTACTTCTCTATTGAAATCCAAACGTACGAAACTGCACATGTCGCCGTGAGCGAAAATCCTCGTTGCGAAGATTTTCCATGGATCGTCGATGAAGGAGCCCTTGAAATGAGAGACAACAAGTTACTTCCGTTGAAAACAGTCCGAACTGATTGCCTGAATTTGCAAATGTATGTGCTCGAGAGCGAAGCAAACAAAACTACAGACTAATTGTAACTATTGTGGACTATGCCTCTACTTTTTTTAAATAAAAGATAATTAATCCTTTCTGGCAGTTTATCTATCATTTATCTTTGTCATAAATAACTTACAAATAAATTTCATAGAAATTTTCATTTTATTTTATCGTTAAATATATAAACCTTGGTTATTCTTAAGCTTGCCACAGTTCCTTTGAATAATACCATTGAAGCTTCCAAAATTTCGTTAATATCCAAGTACAATTCAGATTACAAATAATTCAGTATATAACGTAAAGTGAAATACATTATAAAATGCTATTACTCGTTAAACACAAACAAACTAATGACCAATAACATTTTAGGGCATAGTCAGTAGTCCATGTTTTGAGAGGCAAGCCCAAAAGTACATAAATAAATTAGATACAAAATTTAGGGAAACGAGAATTCATTAATTTCTGTAATAGCACGATAATTCACTGGTTAAGAGGTTATGTTTACGAACGAGCAGCTCTTTTATTTCTTTATTTATTTATAATCGGGGGACCTGAGCCTCTTCTAGGGCCTCTACAAAACATTATGCAACAATTTTCAACAACAGAATTCTTTTTTTATTGCCGTAAAAACTGTAAAAAGGCTTTTGAAAGTTTGTTTAGTTTATGGATACACAAATCGTAGCGGCGAAACTAGGAACTAAAATTTGTCGATACATCGTAGAATAAATGTTCAGCTGTCTCAACGAATTATTTAATTTGTAGAAATAATTTGTGCACTTTTGCCGTTAGATCTCAAAGCACAGACCTTTGACTACATCACCACATAATCTTTATAGTCACTTTATTCATAATTAATTACTTACTAACGATTCTTGAACACGATCACGCATACATGCCGTTGCTTTAGTACTATTTACATTAACATCGTACTCAGATCTTTTAATAAATTATGCATTTTCTACAGAGAATGTATAGACCTTTGCAATTACAATTAAAGGTATAAACCCTTAGCTACCTTCCTATATGACTTTTATAACGATCGTCATTATAATTGATTACTTATAAACAATTCTTCATCGTGATCAGACGAACGCGCACGGTCGCTGCTGAACATCCACACTAACGATAAATTATGGATTATCCGCGAAGGATTTATGCATTTCGATACCTAACACTGAAAATATGGTCCCTTGCCTGTATTCTGCAAAAATTTTCATAAATGTTTCGCTCTATTTATATAATGTAATTAATAACCTAAAAAAGTGTGTTTTATCAAGTGAAGAAACCCGCCCGTTCTGTCTATCTCTCTGTCTTTTTCCAAACAGCATCCCCTCTCACTCTAATCGTCACTTTCTCGCGTGATGCGCTCCTGCTGCCTCCTCGCTACTGGTGGCAGGAGCGCATAACCAAAGTTAGTGGCACGAAACTAGCGCTACCCTCGTCGCCCGCGCTAGCTTTCTCCTCGTGTAGCTCGGTCATGCGACCTCCACTAGTATCATGTAATCCTATTAGTTTAGAAGATTTTCAGCTCCTGGTTCGCGCACACTTGACACGCGTTGCACGGCGTTTGAATGAGATAGGCAAACTACCGCATCGATAAGTTTAATAACTGCTTATATTTACACTAAATATGCGTGACAAGCATTGCCGATCATTGTTAAGGGTCTATATTTTCGAATACGATTCCGAAAGAATATAAATTGGGGACGAAAATCTTATTAATTAACGAGCAGTTAGAATATGAATGTGTTAGCGACGAGACAGAGTGTCGGGGTATCGAAGAATTCTTAAAACTAATGAGTTAGAAGCGATATTTGTGCAAATGTTATTGGGGATAGCTGTGAGAGAATAGTAGATTGAGAGAGAGCTGTAAAAGTACATGGTGGAAAATCCATAATTCATTGAATTCTGCGAGGGTATGCTGATGGTTTGGCGTTTTTTCTAACCGTATGGAATAATTGCTAATAACTGATTAATGCTCAGTGAAATGCTCGCAAGTGTCGTGTAGGAAAGTAGTCCGAGGTCTCATCAATGCAAGTGTGTATGAATTATTCGTAGGGGAAGATATTCGTAATTTCCTGGCACTGTTGTTAAATTGTATGTTTGAAATGGCGGGCTATCTCCATTCTTGTCGCACACACTACCTCTCTCTCTCTGGGTGGCAGGCGTCCACCTCCTCTATCATTTTGTAATCCTGTTAACTCCTCAGAATTTCCTGACGCAAACGTGCGAGATATTTTAGTTATTTAATTTACCGACCGCGTTCAGGGCTAAGCCTAAGCATCGTTTAAAAAGATTTTTTTAAGCACTAAATTAGCAATTACTTTGCTCAATATGATTATATAATGAACTACAATGATTTTATTAAAAAAGATCGAGGCGTTTTCATTCAGAAGGAAGAAATAAATCAATTTTCATACATTACCCAACTGCCTGCTCCAGTGAATTAAACTATCGCAGATCCTAATTAGTGAATTAATCAGTTTTTAAGAATAATTTATGCACTTTTAGAGTTGCATTCTTTTCAAAATCTTTTCACGTTTATTTTATGTAAAAATCTATAAGTATTATCAATTATTCTGGTCATACGTTGTTCTCCCAAATGACAGAAAGGCGGCGGTAGAATGATGGAAGTTCTTTAAATAAAGAAGAAATGGTTTGCAGAAAGAAAACGAGATAGTTTCGACTTGAAATAATGGTATATTCTATAATACACGTTAAAATTATTAATTTTGTATTCCATTGCACTTTATACAGAATTCAGGGTGGCAAATAGTATACTTGTTTTAAGAAAGAAATATTTGTTAAAATAGATATCTATTCAATTCCGCTAGAATTTACACTGTTCTGTAACTCTGTTTAAAAGTAAATCGACTGTTACAAAGAATATGAAATAATCGTTTAACACTACTGTATACTCGTTGGTAATCTTTTTAAAAGCACGAGAGCATTCTCGTCACACATATCTAATCGTTACAGAAATTAATATTCCGTCACATTATTGTCTGCCTTTTAATGAAAATAGAAAAGAACGTATAAATCGGCTACAAAAACACTATATTACACGTATTTTTTTGCAAAATACACGTATATTAAGAACTTATCACTAAATATTTAATACAGATCTGAAGAATAGATTGCAAGACAAATTTACAAAATTCCTTCGAGTTAAATGCTCTGACAACTGACATCTTAAACTACAGCGACATTAATACTTGCTTCCTGAACAGTAATGCAAGCACATTACTTTAATTACACTTTTCCGTCGTTCCAATTAATAGCCATACAGAATTGAAAGAACGATCTCGAACGATACACCAATGAACACACTTACTTATCCGTACTGTGCAATCTAAAGTAATATATCACTCGGTACGCTAGATACAGACTCTTAAATCAATTTCAAACATACAATACAGTAAGAAGATGAACATGCGAAATTAATAGAGTAATTCTTACTTTCGTTACAGTGAGTTTACATATCTAAAGAAACATTATTTGAAAACGTTCTTCCCACATCTTTTTAGGTCCACGCTTCGCGCGCCGTTAAGTCTAAATACAAATTATAGTCGAACACCGAAGGTAACGTTTTGAAATAATCTTTCCAATGCAGATATGTCCAGAATATTTTGCCCTCTGCTTATATGATTTGTTTTCATCGCATATAAATATAATTCAGTGGAAAATGGAAATGAAAGCTGTGCGACACGTTTTAAAGTGTATTGTTGAGATCGAGACGTGGCCTTTTCCTACGGACCGCTGTACCATCATCTTCGGAGTCACCGTTGGAAGATAAAAAATCTCGTTTCCTCTCGGCGTTCTGAAACATTATTATTAAACGATACATTTCGAAATGTGTAGCAACTCGTAGAAGGCACCTTATGCAAACATACAATTTCTACCTTTTTATCCCATTGTTGGTGAAGGTACCTTAATAATATGGTGGTTTTCTCTGTAACTATAACTGAAAACAATGCTGTTCGTAACAAACTGTTCTAGCCTTTCTCCTCTCGACGCACAGCGAACTCAAAACTCACCTTGTTCCGAAGGATGATCTTTCGTAGGGAGGTAAACCGATGGCTTTTTCACGCAAGTTCTATTTCCGCTGTCCGTATGAAAGTTCGCAAAATTGTTTTCATTGTGAGAAGGCAAACCCTTTAAAAATTCAGCAACGGACTGGAAAAATAAAAGAAGTTACGTCGCAGAACTGGAAATCGTAACGACACTTTTACGAGGGCATCGATGTCAATGCATGTTAACGTAAACTGTGTTAAAATAAAAAATGAACTAGGTTAATGAAAATATCTAAGAATTAAACGTTACTGTTTCGTTGCTCATTGTGTCTATTTTAAAAGCTACGATTTCCAGTTATTCCTTCGGTCTTCTGAAATGAGCCGCATCAAAAGATTGTTGAAAGCGAAATGTTCCGAGCATATGAGACAACAATTATTGGCTGCCATTAGATTTCAACACAAAATGTAAATAACCTACAAAGCTGTGTCGCAATGAATGGGACTGTAACAGCACACGGATCGAAAATCAGACTTACCATTTTGAAACGAACAAATGTCCACTTAATTGTCCCACGGAATACTTATGCAGCTTAGAAAATGATTTAGAACGCTGTAATTGATAGGAAATTAGCTACCGTCATTTCTCTTAAACAACCACAGAATCCAAAATGTCTACATCCTATTCCTCTTGCTGGTTCATGGCATACTGAGGTGCCGAAAATTCTTCCACGGAATCAAACAGAAACTTCAAGAAACCTACTTATACACGTATACCCTATTTATGAATGTATGTGGCTGCTTCTTATTCCTTCTTCTTCTTGGGAGAAACGAAATCCGGTTGTTCTTTCACTTCTTTCGCTGCCTGACTGCGAACGACCACCGTACGAATGTTCTCAAAAGGAAAAAGAATAGTCGTATCGACGTAATTGGTAGAAAGTCTAGCACTACTGTTGCATGTTTTGCTACTAGTTTCTTTGTTTTCTTTTACCGATGAAAGCCTTCGAGGGAACGAAACCTGAACGATACGAGCGATGCCGTGTTTGACGTTTCTCCGTGTAAACACAACCTAGAATTGATTTCTGTCCAATGGAAGGTGCAAGCGGATTGGAGTAAACTTTGGCTCGTACCCGCAAGTTGATATAATGTATAAGAAGAAGTGGCAGAATCTGAGGAAAGTTGACGACAATTTTGAACTCGAGCCAGAAGTAATTAATAGAACACAGTGCTCCTTGAGAGTTAATTTCACTCATTTGGCATTCGATTGCTACGAGGAACACCTCGCTGCAACCGATACGGCAGGGTATTTGTATTACGTGGACCTGTCTAACAATTCTCCGTCTTACCAGAAACTAGGAAACGTCGGGCAAGCGACTTTTGTGGCGTTCAATCCTATAAACAAATTTGAGATACTGGTGGGTCTGACTACAGCTGACATAAAGATACTAAGGGTGAACGTGACCGTCGCCCAATTTTGCTTGCTGATCGCTCACAAAATACCGCCCGTACATGTTTCCTTCTATAAAAAGTACTGTTTAACTTGTTCGCGTAAGGAAGTTATAATATGGTGCCTGCGCTCTTGCAGCAAGGCTCAACAGTTGAGAGTGAACACGAAGAATGTAGTGGTAAAGAAAGCGAGCTTCTCGAACTTAGGGCACATCGTTGTACTATATTACAATGATACTTTACAAGCGTGGAACTTTAATCACTTGGAAAACGATGTGAAGATCGATGTAAAGACATTCGGCGTAAGAAACATCAAGGACTTTGTTTTTACGCAAAATGGAAGAGCAATGATCATGTCTAGCGCTCAGAATAAGATCGTTATTCTGAATACGTCTAAATGGAATTTGATAAAGACGTTGCATTTACCAGACACCTTTATCGGGATAAAGCAGCTGTCGCTTGTGCCGTCACCTTTGGACGGCGGAGCGAATAATATATTAGCGTGCATCTCGTCTAACTTCACTCTTTATTTCTTCGATATAAGTCAGTCTTGTATTATCAATACTCTGCAGCCAATCAAACCCATAAGAAAGATCGCAGTTTCTCCAAGCGGCAGGTATATAGCGCAGATAGAGAAAGAAGGGCACTTGAAGCTAATAATTGCAGAGAAGCTGCTTTCCGAGAAGGGTGAAACCTCGCAGAAGTTGAAGGAAACGTGCAGACCGGTCGCGCATGGGATATGCGACCACTTGCAATGCGTTAGACAGAACATGGAGCAGGAATTGCGGTTGGAAAGAGTAATCCCCATCCTAAAGGAGTTTGGAGAATATCCCGAAGAATACCGTGTGTTAATATGGTCGACTATCCTAAAGTTGCCAGGCAATAGAAGCGCGTACAGTACTTTGGCGCATAAGGCTGCAAACTGTAATTTCACTTCGGAGCTGCTAAGAAACTATCCACTGGCAAGTAGGAGTAAGAAAACAGCACTGACGACAATAATAAATTGTTTAATACAGTGGTGTCCCTTATTAGCTCAATGTTCTTTTTTACCAAACTTGATATTTCCATTTCTCGTGGTGTTTCAGGTAATAAACTTACCGATCATTTTAACGACACAGAATACAGTATGTTAGGAAAGGTGGAATTCTGGTCTTTCTTATATAACTAATTTGTTTGTGTTGCAGAAGGATCTCCTGCTTGGCTTCGAACTCATTTTAAGTATACTATTAAATTACTGTCAAAAATGGTTCGAGTATCACCCTTTACCGCCCTTGAATGTGTTGGGTATAATAGAAAACATTCTTCTGCAAGCGGACCCACCTTTGCTGACCATTTTCTGTGAAAGAGGAATAACGTCTAGCGAATACGCATGGCCGCTTTTGAAAACCGCTATGAGCGAAGTTCTGTCTGGCCCCGACTGGTTAATCTTATGGGACCATCTAATATCCTTCAGCAAACCTTCGTTTCTGTTAATGACCGTTGTCGCGTACAGCATCTGTTCTCGTGAGATTATAATTTCCTCGTTACACACGCCAGAGAATGTTAAACGATATTTCACTACTCAGGGGCATGTCAGAGCAAAGGAATTAATCAAAGTTGCTCAACAACTTGATAAAGACACACCGTTGAGAGTACACCCTAGTCGTTATCTCAGGTAAACTAACGATTAATTAACGTGACTTTTTATCTCTTCTATAACAATGATCTTCTTTTCCCACAGAAACGAATTAATTACGCTGCCCTCTAAAGGGCCATACACGCCGTTTATGTTACAAGATTTCCCGAAATACTTGACTGACGATATCTCTATTTTTGAGTTGGAGAAACTAAAAGAAAAAGAACGAATTATGCGCGAACATAATCTTAAGGCTGTGGAGCTCGCGGAAGCGAAGAGACTGAAGCACGAAGTGAACGCTTTTATGAATCAAATTCATCAAACAAGACTGAATGGTACGAGTTTGTACAGTGAATTAAGAAACTGCGCCAGCAGATGAATTACGAGGACCGTAGTTATCTTTTACTTTTCAGACGTACAAAAATGTATTAACGAACAGTTGTCTGATATGGACTGGAGGCTGGGAACAGCGCCGGCACATCAACCACAAACGGAGGAGATGTGCGACCGTATTTGTGAACGATTCCATATTGTTCCACAATTGGATCTCGACGTTCCGCGCGACGAGAATATCGTAGATCCCGCGGATGACAAAACCAAACAGTACGAACAATTGCAGCGCGATGTTGACAAATTAGAATACGAAGTGTACAGTCTCTTGAATTCCTTAAGATCTCAAGAATCACGAGTGGAATCTACTTGATACATTTTAAAAGAGACTTTCTTGTATGTTTATGTGTAACGTAAGAAACATTACCGCGTACTAATAGTATCTAAAGTGGAATCAAAAAGCACTAATAGATAAATATTGTTTATCTGTATAAATTTATTATAAAATTTGTATAGAATATTTACAGTTTGTAAATACTATAAAATATCTTTGTACGTGAAATTATGAGATGATATATACATATTATGTGTATATACACATATACTACATAAAAATATTGATCTCTTTATTTAAATGCTTCGCTGTAAGAATGTCGATATTATGGAGAGTGGATTGCCAAAGCTGTTACATTTAGATTTGTGCTCCTCGTATTTCTCTAAAGTTCGTGACTAATCGTACTGAATAAACGAATGAACAGGTGCACCGAGTTTCTCCCTTCCCTTCAGTTCATTTAACTCGATTATTACTAAGCATTCAACTACTTCAGCTCCAGCTGATTTTACTAATTGTACTGCAGCAGCCATAGAACCTATAGTTGAACGATTAATGGAAACCTTGCTAACCCTGTTACTTTTACAGAATTAAATAAGTCTGTTTTATTAATTTTGCCTTACCTCCTGTTGCTAACAAATCATCTATAATAAGCACTCGTGCACCTTTATTCACGTTCTCTGTCTGTATTTCAAACGTAGCCTGTATGAAAGAAATTGTTAAAGAATATTCATTATGATATTAAGAAGAGCATGGTACAAATGTGTATTGCGCTTTATATTCATATACCTCTCCATATTCAAGAGTGTAGGTCTGTTCCAAAACCTTTCCTGGGAGTTTTCCTTTCTTTCTAATTGGTAAGAAAGGCTTCCCCAATTCCAGACAAATCATCGGCCCAAAGAGGAAGCCCCTCGAGTCCAGGCCTACAACCAAATCAACTTCGAGGAATAAGATATGTTCCACTACCAAGTCTTTCATTGCTCGCAATGCCGTCATGTTACGAAATACGCCGAATATATCTCTGAAAAGAAGCAATTCCTGAAAATGTAATAACTTCTCCTAGAACCCATGCAATATCTGAAATGATCTTGGAAACGTATTGAGGTTGATCGACCGAGATAATCGGTTCAACGAAAATGTAATGCTATACCCACCGAAATGTAACACCTGGCTTAGGGAAGTCCGGGTAACTTGTAATTGCATTCCGCAACAACTGCATTTTCTCGTTTTTGTTCATTCTTGCTGGCTAAGGTCGTTGAGCAATGACAATGATTCTATGTGCCACACTGCTATTTCTCGCAAAGGAAACGTAATCAATTAATTTTAACAGTATATCGTTTTAGATTAAAGATGTTAAGAAATATATATGTGAACAAATCGTCACAACGAAGGAGCGTTTTTGAAAATGAGACAAATTGTAAGGACAGTTTTGATTACGAAAGTCACGTGCGTTATGCGTTCAAAAAAAGACAAAAATAGAGACACTATCTATAGGCAAAAATTGACACGCCCGTCATCTTGCGTCGCGATTTATAATTTGCTAATCAACTCAGGGTCATCCGATTACGATACACTGTGAACAGATAATTTATAAGGTTGCTGTTATCAAAGTCGGAAAGTTAGACGTGGTAAATCTAAATATAAAATTACAGACGAGGTATAGAATGTACATACCTGACATCCAATGCATTTTTCTGTGACGGATTTCGGAGGTCCCGGTACAGACGAGCAGGGTGGCGAGGAAATTGGATACCCGGCGGCAGGGTGGCGAGGAAATTCGATACCCGGCGGTAGCTAAAATAGCTACCCACGTCCACGCATGCGCGCAATGACGTCACGAGCGTTGAGCCAATCAACGCCAAGATGAAAATCGCTGGAAAATTCGCGGCGCCAGCGCCAAGTCATGCCAACTAGCCAACCAGCATCGCGGGGAATCGGTTGTCGACGCTGGTTGGTTGCGGCCTCACTTGGCTTAGCTAGTTGACTTGACTTGGCGCTGGCGTCGGCTACACCCTCCTTCACCCCTAGATATTCCCTTGAAGTACTACATCATAGAAGAGTTGCAAAATGCCGAGAGCGGCAAAATTGGTGAATTGGTAATTTTTGAATATTACATTTTTGTATGAAACAGAAGGCTTTTGTTATTAAATTACATTCATTGCCGAAAATTATATTTTAAAATAATTATTTATAATTAAATATAATGGGCGACAAAAATCACATTTGCCCAGAGCGGCGGAAGAGCTGGTTCGGGCCTTGAAACTACATATGTCCATCCGAGGGTTCGAACACATCCCCTGCTGAGACACGTGTATGTAGAATGCGTGGGATGCATAGCTGCAGTTGCGAAAGGTGCAAATTCGGGAATCAGCATTGCTACGTAAAATTATTTGGGGCCTTGACGAATTTCAAGTTAGCTGGGAGTCGTTGGAGCGAGACAACAACGTCAACAACCTCTACCAAAGTCGCACCACCGCCGAGCGATGTAACTTGTCAGTTTAACTTTACCCGCGACAGTGATCGGATCTCAGTGAACGCGTGTGCATATTATTTCGTGATATCTCGATTCGTGGATTAATTTCATCGATTAGTGGACCATGTGGGAGCTCGCTTAACAAGATTCTACTGCAATTCACCCAGTAGCTAGAAGACTTCTCGAGGCAACACTTTTCTCGAGTCCTAGCATGGGTCCCCAGTATTGGAAGACATACGGAAAGTGCAGTTTGCAATGTTTGCATAGCTACAGCTACAAAACGTGCAAATTCTGCAATCAGAGTTGCTACGTAAAATTATTTGGGGCCTTGACGAATTTCAAGTTAGCTGGGAGTCGTTGGAGCGAGACAACAACGTCAACAACCTCTACCAAAGTCGCACCACCGCCGAGCGATGTAACTTGTCAGTTTAACTTTACCCGCGACAGTGATCGGATCTCAGTGAACGCGTGTGCATATTATTTCGTGATATCTCGATTCGTGGATTAATTTCATCGATTAGTGGACTATGTGGGAGCTCGCTCAACAAGATTCTACTGCAATTCACCCAGTAGCTAGAAGACTTCTCGAGGCAACACTTTTCTCGGGTGCTATCATGGGTCCCCACTGCTCAGGGACATTTAAAAACGTGCAGTGCTTTGTGTTTAAAAACATGAGATGGCTGTGCGTGTTAGTAGTGTCAACGCGAGTGTAGAGTCAGTGTTTTACGCATCTAGAACTATTTAAGACTAAGCACCGGTGCTCAAATTGCTTTTTGATCGTGAAATTAAAGTGACATATTTGTGAGTGTGATACATTCTATTCGATACTACTGACCTTGGACTGTGAACCTGCTGAAGCGGCTGCCTGTCTGCATTCATAGCATTGAGACTGTGTTCAACGATCGGTGAGCGGTACATTTTAATTTTTTCAATTTTTCTGCATTCTATTGAACAAATGATTGTTGTAGCGAGCACTGTGACCACGATTACATACTTAGTACTCGTGAATAGTAAGATTAACGCGCGTGCTTCCAAATGTTTAATACAGACAAAAACAATATGTAAATAAATTTCAAATTCAAGGTCAAAGTTCTAATATCGCGGTTTAAATATTCCAAATTATTTTTCTTGAATTTTATAATCAAAGCTTGATGCTTTGAATAGTATCAGCTACTAAACCTAAAATTTTATACATGACGGAAGAACTTGCACGCGGCTTAGTTTCAACAAGCCATAGTCCTAGCAATAAGTCTTAGTTTAAGAACTTTAGACGTAAGACTTTTTCCAAATTTTCAAAAATGCATTGGTCGAATATGGACCAGAAATATTTCGTAGAAATGGGTTACTTTCGTAGGTACCTCCACGTTGGTGTAGCCTGGACTTGGTAACGTTTTCCAATGCATTGCGTCTTGCAAAACGTTATCAAGCTGAAGCCTACGATCTAGTTTACGGGTCCAGATCGAGCCAAACTTACATTCGGTGAGTTTGGTTCTGTCTGGACATCTATTCAGAAATGCACTTGCGTACTTCGAGCGATAAGCTTCTGTTCCGCCTCGTTCTTTTTAAATATAAGAGTGCCAAACGCACTCTTCTAGAAATACAATTCGCCTTCGATCGCTGATTTCGATTTCGCGCATGGTGTGCTCGCCCTTCATAGGCCGGCTGTGCTGGGTACAACTTATTACGGCTTTACACAGAGGACCATTGTTAGACGATGATGTGCGCCAGTTCGTGACCATTCTGATTTTCTAGTTATCGCGCCGATACCGGGCTTCGGTCCACCTCGGCTCGCTCTGTGGTCTCAGATGGCTCGTTCTCGGTCACGCTCGCCATGGCTGTGTACAGTCGCGATATGGAGTACGCCATGTAGAAACGAAATTTCGGTGGATCGAGGGGAATGTTCGCGCTGCGCCGCGTCTTTCGGTCCTTTAGTCGTTTAGTGTCTTTTGCAATCTCAATCGGGAGATTCTTAGCTTTCGCATATCCCTCGAAAGTTACGCAAGTGCATATTTGCAATAGATTATGCCACTAGGGCCCATTGTAAAGAGTGCGATAGGCTAGATTTAAGGGTGGAGGTATGCTTGCTTGTTGAGAGTGACATCTTTTACTTTTGCTTTCGCTTACAATTAGCTTCACCGTGCATCGTATCGTTTCCCATCTAATATACTTTTAGAGACTTGGCATAGTGTCTCTTTTATTCCTTACTTTCAATTCTCTTTACCTTTCTTTCCGGAAATATAATTCGCTCTCGGGAGAGATCTTGAATTAGCACAAGATGCTCGGGCACGATACACTCGCCTGTGCAAATTGTCGGCTTTGTGATGGGAGCGCGTATTGCAGCTGCATGTGATTTAATTGTGAGGCGGGCTGCTGTGATTCTGACCCCTCAGGCGCGGCCCCGAGCGGGGAACTCCCGTTAATGGGGGGGCTGGATGAATGGTGGTACCGTATTAGCGTTTTGTCTGTGCAACTGCAATGCGTGAGTGTATCGAGCAGCTCGAGATCTCTCGCGACGGCGAATCCGTGTCCGTGTGTCAATTATTTTTCTATCTCCGCAATGAGATACTTAGAGTCTATTTGTCACTTGAAAGCAATGCAAGCGTATCTCTAAAATTTACGAAAGAAATTGTAATGGGATATGTGTAGAAAGATCGACGAGAATGTCTGTTACGTGCGCATGTTAACCCTTTGGACTTTAAAGTAAAGTCTTTGGAAAGAATTCTAGTAGTCTTTTACCTTATAGTGCAATCACGGTCCAAAGGGTTAGTATACCAAAGCATAGTCTGTTATGCTTATTCTGCGAAAACTAAATGTAGAGTGGCGTGTGTGGCTGCGAAACATAAAAAATTAAGCCAGGCGCGTCTAGTTTTAAGCGCATCATCGAAGCATTCGCCGAGGGATTCGCCGAGGGATTCGCCGAGGGATTCGTCGAGGGATTCGTCGAGGGATTCGCCGAGAGATACGCCATGGTTTCCTCTGTTGAATTCTTTAATAAAGATGGGTTTGCCTGATTTATTTTATTTCATGCATGTCTTCTATGGGTTTGCATCATTTATTCGATTTTATGTATTGTTTCAATGATTTTGCATCATTTATTCCCATTTTATGTATTTTCCTAGTTTCCTCCCAAGGTTATTACACCATTACTAATATACCATATTTGATTATTACAGCATTTTTTTCAAAATAGTGAAAAGTGATAGTGAAAAGTGACAGTGAAAAGTGACAGTGAAAAGTGACAGTGAAAAGTGATCGTGTAAAGTGACAGTGCATGAAGTATTTAAGGCCCCATGTAAAATTGCGAAGTAGTCACTAAATCATCAGCTTTGTTGCTCGTTTGTTGGCTCCTCATCCGTGATGAGGAGGTCGCCGCTGGTTCCTTTTCCGGAAGCAAGCGACTGAGCATGGAATCGGTATGGGTGGATCGGTTCCATCCCTTGGTGTTCTTGTCCAAAGGGAAAAGTTTCGGGCGTAGGGGGTGTACCTTTTGGTACACTGCCTGCGTAAGTCACCCGGTCCGATACCCATGCTCCGTGTTAGACGGCTCAAGTCAGGTCACGCTTAGTGTTGCTCCTGGCGAGTCGCATCGGTGCCCAGTCTCCGTGTTGGACGGCTCAAGTCAGGTCACACTTAGTGTTGCTCCTGGCGAGTTGCATCGGTGCAACGGGAATCGTCTGGGAGGCGCCGAGCGCTTTTCCCTTTCGACTCGGACAGCAGGGTGGTAGGAACTGCGCCGTCCAATACTCCTTTCATGCTTACCGTTCGTCTTTCCTTCTTTCCTGAATTTCTTTTACTCGCGTGATTGCTTGGCAGTTCCCTAGCTTCTACGTCTAAACCGAAGGGATCGATGGAACTTTGTTTCCATCCATATCTTTGGTTTAGTAGGCTTCATGTACAGGGAGATCGATGGAACTTTGATTCCATCTATCTCTCTACGGGTCTCGAAACGCAGCAACCTCCTCGTGGTGAGACCTGGTAATCGGTGAGAACCGAGCCGATAGCTGCGATTGTCAAATATTCTAATTAGATTTAAGAATTTCTTTAACTTGCAATACTATGGTACAATGTAACTTGGAATGTTGTTTGATTGTTCGAACCAGACCCCAGAACACGAGTACAGTGTTAAGATAAAAGAATAACTGCAAGTTGGCATATTTCAGCGAGATACTGGAACTGATGGGTTTTTGTTGATTTCTAAAGTCTTCTCTGCTCCAGCACGTTACTGAATATACCAAGGTACAAATCCTTGGCGCGGTATTCCACGTTACATCGTGAAAGCATGTCTTCGACAAATAATGTTGTTGTTTATATAAATTTTTATGTTAAATAAATTTATTTTGCGTTTAATAAACTCGAATAGGACAGCAAGGTTAAAGGGCGAATGTGTTCTTGTTTTGTTGTGATCCCTCTTTCTCGGTTGTTGCACGGAATACGTTTATAAAACGATCTTTAAATTGTTACTGTAACAGGAATCATTTGTAAATCGCGGGTTTCGAATTACCTAAATTTCTACTTCTTGAATTCTAATTCCTGCTATGCGTAGCGTTACAATCTGTGTCGAGACTTCACCGGTAACGTTGCACGTGACACGAAAATGGTAAGGGAGCTCGCGAGTCGCGAGCCCCCCGAGCGTGTGACACAAAATTACATTGCGTGATAGGTCTATCCTATACCTGGTCTGTGGTAGAACCTCGTCTGCGAGGCTGTAATTACTGTAATTGTAATGTCACCACTGCTGACTGCACTGCAACATTCTGCAATACCGACAATATGGCTGAGCTATGTTTGGAATTGGGTCTGGGTTAGATGCCACCAACTTTGGTTATATGTGTCCCTGGTACAGGAGCAGGATCACATATAACTAGAGTTGCTGGCACGCTTTTTATCTATCCTCCTTGTCGCACGCACTGGCATTCTCTCTCTCGCACAGCTCGGTCGTGCCACGTCCACTAGTATCATGTATTCCTATTAGTTTAGAAGATTTTCAGACCCTATTCCGACCATATTGTCGGTACTACAGGATGTTGCAACGCACTACGACACTTAGCGCGCGAAAAATTCTTGATAATAATTATATTCCAACGCGAAATAATAAATATACGCTTAAACTAATGACCTACTATCTGCATGACAGAAATATCTTCCAAAGTGTATTCGATAAACAAAATTCGATAAAAAATAATGTCCAACTCATTGAGTCCTTGTTTAAGCGACTAATTAATGGTGATTAATGGTGATTAAAAGTTGTTTTGAAGTGACGGTAACTATTTAGGTATGTAGGATTGAATACAATAAAGGACACGATTATTTTTTACATCGTATAAGGTATATTATTTATTATATCTTATTTACATTCAACATCGTCTTGACAACACCATAGGAAAAATGTTTTTAGACACATTCCAAAATTTGTCGACATTAACTCTCTTATTGCATCTGTTGCGCTTTGTCGCTTTGTTTCGTTTTTTTTATTTTATTTTATACAATGAATCGAGGACACACGGTGGCGATTCGCTGAACCAATTCTGTGAAAACTCAGTTCGACGAGAGTATACATAAATTATGATTGCGTGTACACGTGATACAAGTATGGTGAGCTATTTATAATATTATACGGGACGGTACCTGTGTGCTTTTTTTATCATTTCGCGAATTTCATATACGTTTTGTTTTCCGTTTTCTTATCGTTCTCTCTTTCAACATTTTGTTTGCTTTTCGTTTTCGAAGCAGGTACTTTGACAAAGTTCGCAGTAAACAGAGACACTGGTAAAAAAAAAGAAGAGGTAATCACAATAAAAAAAAAGGAAAAAAATAGAAGAGAATTAAACGACGCGCGAGCGCACATAGATCGCTTTAAAAGGCGAAAAGAAGAAACGCTTAACTAAATCGATAATATAGCTGCTTAGAGGCTTGACGATCGATATCTATGATGCTGTGCTCCGTTTTTCCTTCCATTTCGTTTCTTTTTACACACCGACAGAGTTTTTCGGAAACTCCGAAATAAGGAAATAATATGCGTATATCTTTCTCTCTTTCGTACTTTCGTTCTTTCTATCTGTCTTTCTATCTCTTTCTTTCTCTCGTCCCCTTTCGCACGATTCTAGCAAAGGTAAATAGATAACCTACGACAATTAGAACGTTCCTTTTTAATTTAGTCAGATCTCTAAACAATAAATAAGGCTTTCTTCGCTTTTTAATAAATAGTTGTAGTACAGAAGTGTTAATCGAGTAAAAAGTATTTAAGTATAAAGGGAGTGGCTTTAGGCTCTAGGAGTGTCTACTCAACGACTTATTTATCGTCCGTTTTACACCCATCGATGCTTTTCCTCGATAGAAAGAATAGCGAATTACTTTAAAAAGAATCCGTATTTAATAATAAAAGGGAGATGAAGAAAAGAGGAAAACGACATACTACTATTTAGTACGGGGACGAAGAAGGGGGTGAAGCGGGAGGAAGAGCGATAGAAGTCTGGTCGCGTGGGTCGAGGAGAATTTTGATTTACGTTACATAATCTTTCGTTTTCGAAAACTAAAAAGCTCACCGCGCATATATCGCGTCAAACGATGGGAAATGAAGAGAAGGTGAGGGAGAGGGAGAAATTAGGCAACGTAAATACGAACTATGGACATGTAGTACGATGAAAAGCTGTGAAAGTGTAGGCGGGTGCCAATAGAAATGTAGATGACGACGACGACGACGACGACGACGGATGATGATGATGATCATGATCATGAGGATGAGGATGGTGATGATGATGTTGATGATGATGATGATGATGATGATGATGATGATGCTAAAGAAGATGATGATGATGAGGATGAATAAAACTGAGCAGATTAGTCGTAGGGAGGGAAAAGAAGAGGGAGAGAGCCCCCGGCGTATGGAACGCGATAGACTCAAGTGAAAAATCGAAAAGGTCTCTCTAATAAGATATCCTTTACGCTCTAACTAATTATCATCTGCTCGTTTCGTGCCTACGATCGTGTAATATCGATAGAGATCTATGAAATCTAAATATTAATCGGCTGAAACTATCGACATTCTCAAAACATCAGGTCGCACTCGCAGGTTCGTCGCTAGACACAAATAGTTACAGCTGAAAGAGTTCTTAAAACCTTTTCTTTTCTTTCCGGTTCCGCGTGACTTCGTCACCCTCGCACGCTTTTACCATACCCTCTCGCGTTAACCTTTTTTTTCCTTCTTTAATACGAACATTTAGGAAGATAGCGCTATCGATAATTAATATCTTCTGAAATTTGTTAACATTCTCTATATAAAAATCTGCATTTGCGGCGTAGTCGCTTATTGCTTCTTAAATCGTCGCCATTGTTCGGTAGCCAACCGGTTCTCTTCCATCTCTGAACCGAGACCTCGCGGCCATCGCGCACCCTTCCGCTCCGCATCCGCTTCCGCTCCGAGGGCGGAACGCTGCGCGTCGAACCAACGTCCCCCAGGATCTTCCCATGCATTTTTTCGAATGCAGACGGAACAACCCTCGAGGAAGAATCTCCTAATCAAGAGGCACGGCGCGTGGATCGATCGAGTCCAAGGGAAAGCCCAGCTTCCTCTTCTCGCTCCCCGACACATGTATTACATTTCTTTCGCTACGCGGTACCCGTGCTTTCGCCTTCTGGACTCGTTCCATCGCGGCGCCGACCTCGACAACTATATTCCTACAGTGTAATTCGTTAAATTAAGAATAAAAATTTCTCGTCGCTTGGCGGACCCGCACGGAAGCGCTCGCCGCCTGTCTATGGACAACTGTCCTCCAGTCTTTAAAATCAGCGAACGCGGCTGGGACAAGATACGGACCATCCATAGCGACGAAACGAGCCCTTTTTTCCTTCCTACCTTCCCTACCTTCCCTCTGACACGTTCGCTGTACGGCGTACGCGATGAAACTGCTCGAAAGGAAAACCCCACTCGCCTACTGCTTTGTCGCGCTGCGGAAACCTCCGCGAAACATCCCCGTCTCGTTTTCGCGCTCGTTCGCGGGTCAAGCCTTCGCTGTGCCTCTCTTCCCTTGTCAGATACGCCATGATATGTTCACGTTACCGAGGGACTCGCTCGACGGTTTCTTCGCTACCTTTCCCACCCGATCCCGGTCGATTCCTCCCGTCAACCCCTCCACACACACACACACCTCCACTCTGCTCGCTCCACCCTTCGTGTCTAGGTTACGCGCGCAATATAATTTCTATTTCTCTCTCGAGTACGTACATATACAGGGGATGATTTCTCTAGCGATCCAGGCACACGGGGCCTCCCCCTTTCTCTCGTTCACGCACACTTTCTCTCGTTTCACAGCGTCATTGGCACATGTTCCTCCTCCCTCTCGTTTAATCGCAAGATAGCTACATGGATCGCGCGTACAGCGTATGTATGCTCGTATTTTCAACGGGGTAAGCGCGAAACGCAAGAATCATATGTCTTTTCTCCCCATTGCCTCGTTTCGTCGCCGCGCTCTGGGGCCAATCTCGAGCAGATCATTTGGTCTGGCGCGCTGCTCTCTTCCGTTCCCTCCTCTGTCTCTCTCTCTGGCGAAATCACAGGCGAAATGATAACGCGCACCTGCGTGTACGTGGTATGTGTGTGAATGTGGTACGTGTTTGTGCATCGATTAAGCGTCACCGATATTATAACAGCTACGTAATATTCGTTGCACGCGGCGTTAGGCTTACGAATGGAGACACGCTTGCGCCGGACATCTCCCTTTGCCTACGTTCCTTATCCTAATCTAACAGAGTCGCTTCGATTGTTCGCTGATTACGGGAGAGCGAGGGCAAGCGTGTCGGGGCGTCGATTACCTTTAGGCCGTCCGTTTGTTCGCGCAATAATAATTGTCCATGGCTGGCGATCCAGGGCTGTACCTCGTCGCTCGATGCCCTCGATCGCCGTCTTCGCGCGAAGGAACACCAATGGACAGGAATCGAGGAGCGTCGTGGCACAACGCGAGGGGTGATTCGATCGATGGAAAGACTGCTTATATTTTATATCGAGAAACGTTTCGTCTTTGTGTGTACGTATGGCGTGTGAGCAAAGATTCAGCGCGTCAGAGAGTCTCGACGGTGAGCAAACGGTTTCGCTCGACTTGGGTGTGGGCTAGGATTCTCCTTTCTTGTTTCCAGTGGTCGCGCACAGTTTCGTACGTTGGATACGTAAATGGTTACGGCAGTGATTAATACAGTTTGGCAGTTCGGTCCTCCCTGGCCGGTGGGGGATGATTTCATGATCTCGTGATTTCTCCTTGGGGAAGGAAAAGACGAAGTGGACGAGACTCGATTATTAGGCCGTCGTGCGGCGTATTCGCTAGCGGTTGGATCCCGTCGCGAGCCTCTTCGATTCCAAGCTTCTCTCGACTTGATTCTCCCGTCTCGCGCGGGAATATCTCGCGGTAGGAATTATCCTGGCTGTGGCTCGAGGAACCTCGGCCTTATCTATCTACCTACCGATGGAATGTCTGCGGTGCGCGACACCTCGACTCCTCGAGGCAGTCGGACCCCGGTCGCCGTGGACCTTTGGACGGCCGTCTGGGTCGCTGCCGCTGGTCGCGGTAGTCGCGCGGAAAGGGTTTTTTTTCTTCGAGAACGCCAATCGTCCTGACTAGGATCCCATCGTCGCCCCGCGCCAGAGCGTTTGCCGGGGGCGGTTACGATCGACGCGAGTGCTCCCCGAACGAACGAACGAACGATCCGTGAAACCGACGGGATCGCGGGATCGATGCGTGCGAGAAGGTTCTGCGATCGGGGCGCACCGTGATTAGACGAGAAAGCCTTGCGAGGTGGCGGACATCTGGGCTCGGAGCGCCGTCACGCTGTTCATGATCTTCTTCTGGTGTCCCACCAACGTCACGCCGAGCGCCGTCAGTTCCTGGACGGTGACGCGCGCGGCCGCGTCCAGGGTGGTCACCCCGGACCTCTCGAAGTTCTCCGCGTACCGAGACATCTTGATCGAGCCCAGCCACTCGCTGACCGAGGTCAGCTGTGTCAAGTCCACCGCGTCCGGCGCCAGTGGATTCGCGCCCCTGTCGAGAATACTGCGTTAGACAACTTTCACCTGGGGACCCCCTGCGCGGCCTTTCGGGGGGGGGGGGGGGGGGGTTACGGGGCGCTATGGGTGAGAATTAAAGACCTGTAAGTTCTCGTTCAAGGATCTACAGGTCGTTCGGTTCGATATCTAAGGAGGGTGGGCGAAAGAACGCAGGCGCTTCTCCGATTTCTAAGAGACTCTCTTTCCTGTACAGTGTCTACCTAAATGCGATCATTTCGTAGAAACGAAAGAGAAGCATCGCCTTCGTTTTTACGCGTTGCTCGGGGTACGGGGTGTAAAGAGTAGCTTCGAGTTTACTTAGAATTCTATTACTCAAGTACTTCTAGCAACAAGGGGGTTGCACAACCCGCTTCGACGAGCGGACTGAAGCTCCATGCCATCGTCGAAGCGGCGATGCTCGCAATACTGTCCTAGATCGGTTCACACGAAGAGGAGCTATATAGATACCAAGAGATACGCATATGTACAGTACAGATATCCATTAGTTGGCGAAACGATAAAACACGCATAGAATGCCCCGAGGTCTCTGCTCGTGGAACGTCTTCCTGTAGAATCGATTCGAGCGTAGGCGTCGATGCGCATCAAAGTATCAGCGCGTGTTCTTTGGAAGACGTTCTGCGGGCGGATGTGAGATTCGGGGGGGATTTAAAGTGGATTGCTTGGTTAGGGGCGAATAGTGTGAGTCAGATGGTCCAGTTTTCGAGAGTCTGCTACTTGATCTCTAGGAGAAGTTAGTTCGGTTGGTGTCATTTACTTGACGGACCTTTTACGGGTATGATACACGGTGTTAAAACGGATCTTATCCTAAGAGGGGGGTTGGTGGTCGATAATGAATCTTTATGTACACTTGGACGCGATGCTCGATAGGTTTCCACGACCGCGCCTGGATTCCTGGCCTGATTCGCGTGTCGGGCAGCCAGCTGCGATCGGCTGCAGGGAACGGAGAACGGAAAGTTATCGGGGACGTCGCGGCGCGTGGCGCGGACGCGCGATTACGCGGCTCCAAGAAGGCGCAGCCGAGATCGTGGAAAGTGGAGGCATTCCGGATCGTTGCTAGCGATGGGTGAACGATGGTGATGAGAGTCGCTAATGGCGGCAATGAGAGAGTACTATGGCGGTGTGATTACGTCCGGCGGTGTACACAGAGTTCGGTGATTAGCTGGACGTGTTACGTATATACGTGAATGGATAAATGGTGCGTATGAAGCAAGCAGTGCGATACCAACTAAGAGGGTAACAAGCAGAGCAAATGCTGTCTACGTGGCAGCAATACTCGGTGGTGAGGCAAGCGGAGGAAGCGACAAGCCGCGACGAACATTGCTGACGCGCTGCTGGTCCCCGGACGTATCAATCCCCGTCGGAGAGTATCGATCGCGAGAGAATACGTTTTGAGATCGCGGCTTGTTGCTCGTCGCTTCTTTCGTACTTTGTATAGTTTTGGTCGGCTGAAAGCTGTTCTTGATTTTTTTTTACCTTTTCCGTAAATGCACGTTGGAGGATGTCGACGAGGCGGGTGGGGGTGGGGGTGGAGCACCCCTTTCCCTGATTCTGACAATTGTTAGCATTTGTTAGTGCGATTGAGGTCACACACTCTAGTGCGTGGTTCTGCGTGTCTCTGTGTGTGTTGTGCGTGTGCGTGTACCTGTGTACCGTATAATTACCTCATCCCCTTTCTCTATCTTTCGCTTCCGTCCCCTTCCTCGAATTTCTCTCGAACCGAGCGTCAAGTGTGGTGTCGGTGCGGGTGTGACTGTGATGGTCGCGTGTATGCTTGTGCGAACCTGTTTTTATTTTTACTTCTCATCGCGATTGTCCACGTGATTGTGAGGTAATTAACGCGCGCGTCCTTTCGATTCCTGCGGGCTAAACGCGTTTAAGCTGATTGTCCGTTTCGATTCTCCTGCGTTTCCCTCGATACAGCAAAATCATTCGAGAATCCGTCGCGTCGCCTCGAAAGAGGGTAAACTATTAGCCTCCCCTATCCCCGGTGGCCGCGGTTCATTTTTCCTGCAATGGTGTGTCGCGACGTTAACGTTACGTACGATTCAACTACGATCGACTTTCCGAATTTTCCTCCTAGAATCTAGAAGGTAGAAGTATGCGCGCGGCGATGTAGATCGTCGCGATCGATTCTGCTTGCCGTGGAGACACGGCCATTCACGGGCTTTCTCTGTACGGTGATTTTCCGATTTCCCATTGAGGCTCGAGTAGAAAAATACTATTCTAAATCTGGTCGAACGGTCGCTCGCAAGATTATTAAATGCTAATAAGTCTTTGCAGGTTTGTTGCCGTAAAGTCGATGACGTCAATAAATACTATGTATATATCCGCTTCTTCAATAATAGCAATATTCATAATAATATATTTACGTATACTCGTGCAAGATGTATATTTATATATATATATATATATTATATATATATTACGTATATCAAGAATTAGAAAAACATCTGAAAGACTATAACTGCATTCTCGCGTACAACACGTCTCGCGGATAAAATCCTCCATCTCCCTAAGCTCCGAGCTTAAGTCTTCTCTCTCTCTATATTGCTATTCGTTGGTTCGATTCGTCCTCTATAAATTCTCATTATCTCTACGAAAAAACTGGAGGGTATATCTCATATATATCCATATAAATGCTCTCTTAAAATTTTCCATTTAAATCCCTCTAACTAGAACCATAAATATTCTCTATACGACTTCCACGTGGCAGCTAAGACCGATAAAATCTACCGCGCCCGGTGCTCGCACGAACATCGCGATAAAAACCTCTCTGCTGTTTCGATAAGTATATAATACCTATATACTTAAATACATATGTATACGTATGCCTACCTATATACGTTTCTTTCATCACGATAATCGATCGATACACATAACTGGAGATCGAGAAAAATCTTTCATCTACAACGGCTAATCCTCTACCATTTAACATTTAACGCGTGGCTACACCTAATTCGCGTCCCCCAACGAAATTGACTGACCATTGAAATTTCACCTAACGCGATCGCGATCCTCTACAGTACCTATAGAGACCCTATAGAAATGCGCGCAAACGGCCTCCGTCGCGATCTTCCGTCCGCGAGGAGAGCGTCCTTGCGGAAATTTCGTCGCTACTCCATGGGGATCCGTGGCGACGACGTGTCCCCGGCGAACGATGCAGAAAAACCAGTGATTCATTCGAACCTGTTGATCCAGTCCGTCGACAGATCGGGACGCAGCCAAGTTCCGTCTCGTCTCGTGGGAAAATGGCAGGCGTGTCCCCGCGTGTGGTCTTCTTTATTACGGGGAAAGACTTCTCGCGGCTTCGCGAGCATTCAATCGCGTGTCACTGGTGTTGCTTGGATCGCGACTGTACGAGGGAAAGCCAAACTGGGGCGTGTACGTAGTTCGCAACCCCTGCGGGGCGAAGGAAGACTATGCGAAGTGCGCGAGATAGAGGATCGGTTAAAGGAGCCGAGAAATCGGCGGATGGTAGGGCGAGGTGGACCGAACTCAACTCGATGGGACCGACGTGAAACGCGAAGGCAGCTTAGAGGTGGCTTTGCGTCCCTTTCTGACTTTCCCTCGTGAGATGACCGGGCAAGAAGCGCTCGCCTCGTTAACGGAAGAAGACCGATCGTTCTCGGTGTTAACCAAAGTGCGTGAACGGGACCCAGTTGGGGTAGGTAAGCGGTGGCTGCTGTGGCAATGCGTGTGTCGCTGCGTGTGTGTGATAGTGTAAGCTACGGCCGGCTCCTGGTGGCATTACTGGAACGGCAATCGTCGACTGGGCTTGATGGGCCTGATGGGCCTGATGGGCCTGATGGGCCTGATGGCCTACTACGTCTACGAACGGGCCGGTGGCCGCGGCTGGAATCGCAGTGGCCGCTACCGCGACCTGAGCGACCTGAGCGGCCTGTGCGACCTGTGCGGCTGCCGCCGCGTGGCTTGTGACATAGTATGGATTGTGTGCAGGTGGCCTCACGCTGTTGTTGTTGTTGGTGGTGGTGGTGGTGGTGATGGAGAGGTGGTGGTAGAGATGGTAGTTGTCGCAGTTGCGTTCGGTTGCAGTCGGGTACCAAAGACACCACAAAACCAAAACCACAAAGAATTAGCCCAGAAAAAAGGGACATCGTCAACGGGAGAAACTGAAATTCTCTTCAAGGAGGGGCAGGAGGGTGCGCAGCGAGTGATGGGAAAGGAACAGCGACGCCACGCCGCCGCCGTCTGTTCCGTTTCACCGAAAACGCGCTTTCACCGGTCCACGGTTGACGTTGCGGTGAAACAGTACGGGGCGGTGCGCGCCGCGGCGGCTCGTGTGAAATCCAACGATAATCGATTGGTCCCGTGACGCGACCGATCGATTCATTCCGAGGCGGACTCCCGTTACGATCGTTTTTCTTCGCCGGGGCAGAAAGAAAAAAAGGTGAAGTTTTTCCCGTGGCCCGCCGCCGCTCGTCGTAACACAGACGTCTTTCCTCCGTATTCTTCATTAAACGATCGGCCGGCGATAAAGTGGAACGGGACGTCCGACTATCCGAGTATCGTTTGATCTCGCCTTTGTTCGCCTTTTTTTTGTGTTTCGCGGGTAGGAATAAGTGATGGCAAGAGGACGGGAAGAGGGCCGGGAGTCGGAGGATTACAGAAACGATAAGCGCTAAAGCGATAAAAGCTCTCTGAAAGCCACCGCAGTACGATGCGCACTTTTCGTCGTTCTCTTGAAACGCGAGCGAAAAAATTATCCCGCGAGACTGATCGCGTAGAGAGACTTTCGTCCATAAATTAATTTTCCTCCCCAGCAAGTAGACGGAACAGAGACGACGGTTAGCGTGCAGCGGATCTTTTTCTCCGGCGTTCCAAAGCGAGTCAAGTCGTTTTTAAAGCCACTTGTTATCGTTGCGAACATTCCGCCGGCTCTTTTTCCGCGTCGCGTCACAGATCCAACGAAAATATGTGCTTGAAACAAGAAAAATCCAACAGAAAGTTCTGGCCACTCGGATCTGTTGCTCGTTTACTCGCACGGCATCGCGCGTTCCTTCGGCCCTAGCACCGTTCAATTTCAAAGAGAACGATAAGCGAGGAAGCGGAGGCGCTGTACAAATCAATTTTGACGACTCTGAGCTACGGGAGACGTGAGAATCTTATGAAAAAGCGATAAAAAAAATAGACAAATAAAATAAAAAAAAATATATATCAGAAATCAATGAGTAGCTTCGAAAGAAAATGTTAAAATGGTGCGAAAAGAATCAGTCCAGTATTAGATATGCCCGGTTCCAGTAATGCCAATCAGGTGGAGGTACTTTCACGACGCCTCGAGCGCAGACGTGCACACGAATCCTCTCTCTTTCTCTTCTTCTTATCGAGTGGGCACACACACGTCGAGATTATGTATCCCTGGACGGTCAAATATTCGTCGTTTATGCGTGACAAACCTATTTACGAATATGAGCAACAACATCAAAGCCCAAGTCTAACAGCGTACGTGGAGAGCGCAGAGCGTGTGAGCTTTTTAGTAATCAGCGAGAGAACGGAAAAAACACTTTGGCTGTCGAGAGAAATTAATTTATGGACACGAAGTGTGATTCGCGTGGCATGCGGCATGATTCGTGTTAAGAGATGATAGACGAACGATTCGGCTTTGGAGGGTCGGTCGATCGCAGACGGACCTTCTGACCGTCCACGCGCATCGAATCGTTCGTGCGATGAAGGCAACGACGGTATCGCATTGGCCTTTTTTCACTGTTCGTGCCACGTTTGTCCGAATGGAAACAATCCCAGCGAAACTTGGCCTGCGAGTGAGTCCCGACAGAGCGCAGAACACGCGGCCGCGGACAATTCGTAGCGCGCGCGATAGAGATACGCGGAGCCGCGGGTAGAGTCTCGCGCGAGCAAGGATAGAGACGTTTACCTGTTCTGGGCGATTTTCCTCAGCGTCTCCGGGCTTCGTATAAGCTTGTCCAAGGTCTGGGTGAGATTGGCGAAGGTGGGACGATGGGTCCGCTCCTTCTGCCAGCAGTCTAGCATCAGCTGGTAGATCGCCTCCGGGCAGTCCATCGGCGCTGGAAGCCTGTATCCTTTCTCGATCGACTTGATCACGTCCTGATTAGACCAGTTCCAGTACGGCCTCTCGCCGTAGGACATCACCTCCCAGCAGACGATGCCCATGCTCCACACATCCGAGGCGCTGGTGAACTTTCGGAACGCTATCGCTTCCGGAGCTGTCCATCGCACCGGGATCTTTCCACCCTTTTGGCAGGCGTAAACAGGCTTTCAAGATTGGAACGTTAGCAGCGTCTCGTGACATACCGAGGCAGGACGAACGAGAGAATGGCATACCGGAGGTGGAGTGCTTACCCTGGTCGTGTACGCTCCTTCCGTGGCGCTCTCGATCTCCCTGCTCAATCCAAAGTCGGCGATCTTGCAAACGAGGGCAGCGTTCACCAGCACGTTCCTCGCCGCGAGGTCCCGGTGCACGTAGTTCATCTCGGCGAGATACTGCATGCCGCTCGCGATCCCTCGCAGCATGCCCACCAGCTGCAGCACCTGGAACTTGCCGTCGTTCGCGCGCAGGAAAGTGTCCAGGCTGCCGTTCTCCATGAACTCCGTGATGATCATCACCGGGTTGCTCTTGGTCACGACACCTTGCAGGAATATCACGTTCGGGTGCTCGAACTGACCCATGATCGAGGCCTCGGTGAGGAAGTCGTTGCGAGCCTTGTCCGCGGAGCCGGGCTTCAAGGTCTTGATGGCCACGTCGATCTCCGTTCGACCGTCCGGCGGCAGCTTTAATTTCCCTCGACAAACGTCGCCGAACTCGCCGCCACCTGTTCAAGCGGAAGCACACGCGGCCGTAGCGGAGGATCAGTTCTAGACGGAGGAACGCGTCGACGCGAACAGTGAGAAGGAAGGGCGGGCTATTCGCGTACCTATGATGGCTTCTATCGTGATGTATCCCGCGTCGATCTCGCGGGCGAATTCCCTGACGGCCTGATTCGGGTCCTCGTAGGTGTGAGGATCGACGTAACTCCTCGCACCTGCGCCACCAGCACCTCCAGCACCTGCGGCGGCGACCCCCACTGCAGGTGTGAACAGCGGCGTGGTCACTGCAACGTCACCAAAACAGAGTTCATTATATTAACACGAGGGTCGGTGTGTTCAATTTTGACGGAATCTCGGAGCGTGAGAGAACAAACGCTCCGCGCCTGTCAACCGTTTCATCCCGTGAAAACACTCGCACACCCTTCCTCTTTGTTAAAACGAGTCTCGATACGTTCAATAATGTAAAACAGAATAAGAGAAGCTGTTGCGCAAGTGAAGATCTATCTACAGCTCTCTAACATACTCGTCTCCGAGTCTCGCTTCTATTCGGAATTCTCTAGCTCTAGCGCGTGACAAGTAAACGTATCGTTGATTCCGCTATCGTAGAAATTGCTCGGGACCAAACGAGCAATAAAACGAAACGAAACAAAAACAGAAAGGAGAATTAAAAGATTGTCTACCTGCACTATGTGTGAAGAAAAAAAAATATAATAAAAGAGACAAAATGGTCGCGCACAACCAATTTCCATGCCAGCGTAGAAATTCTCGCATGCCTAATACGCCAAATGATCTCAATTACGATGCATCAGATTGAATGACATTAGTCGTATAGTACGGAGTGCAGAGGATGCTTCGGTCGAATCGAATTACTTGGTCGTCGCCCGTTAATCCACGTCCGCGAATGTATCTGCGGCCGCTCGGCTGGGTCTCTACGAGCCCGATTAATTCGAGTTCCACCGAAGCATCCAGTATTTCCCGCACGTCGACGCATCCGAACGTGTACTAGACGACCGACGATCGTCGGAAAGATCGGTGATCTGGCTGAAAAAGAGAACGATGCAAGAGAACACGGAGAACACGATGCAAACAACGACGTGACAGAGAGAAAAATAAGAAAGGAACGGCATGCTTTCTTTTCGTGCTTCTCGTCTACGTAACATCCAACAGACGGTCGAGAGAAAGAGAGAGATAGAGAGAGATAGAGAGAGAGAGAGAGAGAGAGAGAAAGAGAAGATCGGATCAAGGAACGAACGAAAAGTAAGAAAAGGGCGAGAGCGTGTTGTGTCTGAGTTCGAACGAGTGTTGCAGAGTGTCGTTCCGTTGATCGAGAGAGAGTGTCGTTTGTGTCGGCGCATTTCCTCCGGACTGGACCGAACTGGCAATTTTGAACGAGCTTTCTTTTTTTCTTGTTTGTTTAGTGGGACTGACTAAGGACTTACGCGAGGACTTGCTCTTGTTGTTGGTGTGGGTTGTCACAATCGGTGAACTGTCCATTTTGCAGTGCACTGTGAACAACACAACAACCAACACGCTAATTCACAAACAGCAAACAAAAAGAAGCGGTGGGTGTTCGATGATGAGCTTAATGACGCGAAGCGAAAGGAGACAGCGGATTGGAGAACAAGTAGAACAAGAACAGACAGACGAAACATTATGTATCCGGCGGACGGCGACGAGCAGCAACCGGACGCTCTCCTCTAGCTCGAAGGAAACGCGTTCGATTTCCCCGCGGTTTCCCTGGAATGGTCGTGTCAGATTTCGTGTTCGATTTGCCGCGCACGGATGGAGCACCGAAAACGAGAACGAGAATAAAAGAGGACGGGTACCGCGCGGTAAATGAAACGAGTGCAGTGCCATAGAGAACACGCTAAGAACAATACGCATGCAGAATACAGAGAGCACGACACAAGGTATGCAAGCACGAGGCGCCGGGCACGCACGTCTTTCGAGTAGATTGCTGCGCAAGGAAAGCACGGCTGGATACAGTCGCTTCGGGGGGGAAGAAGCGAATGGAAACGGAAGCTGTGCGTGCTCGGCGCCTCGGAATCTGGAACGCGTTGAAAAAGATGCATGTACAGGGGGTGCAGAGATAACTACGCAAAACCGAGTTCCTAGGAAAAAAAACTTGAGGTGTTGGAGAAGACTTACTGTAGGTCACAACTAGTCCTGTAGTAGCAGGCGATTGTGTACATTGTTTCATTGGGTTTTTTCATGGATTTTTCATGGAGGCAGGTTCGATAGATTAGGGGAATCGCACATGAAAAGAAAGAATCGAAAGAATTTGGTTAGAATAATGGCACTTAAGCTGCGGGCCGGATCGGATATGAATTTTGCTCGAATGCGATCGTCTCTCGTTGTTTTTTTTTTTTACAAGCACGTATGTAATGTATATGTAAGTGGCTGCTGCGGCCGAGTCGCATACACTTCGACAACTTTCTTTTCGCACATCTTTTTTCTCTAAACGAACCACTTTTCAGTAATCTTTCTTTCATCGAAGAGAGAAACTTATAAAAGTAGTGGGTGTTGAGCGACAAGACATTACCGTGGGGGGTGGTAGGGGGCGGGGGGGCGGGTGTTACTGTATACATGAGAGGGGGGTTGGGGTCGATACTTGCTGGGTCTAACGGGGTTGGTGGTCCAAAAATATTAGTCACAAGACACGAGGGCGTAGTGAGACAACTATGAAAGTGACAGGGGGTAGTAGCGATAATAAATTTATAAAGAAAAGAGTATCAAGCCTGTCGGCATCGGACGAACGTACCTTCGCCGTTCCTGTACTCCAGAGTGTCGCAGTCGCTCGGCTGTTTCTTGTTGCACTCGTCCGAGGCCCTGCTGCATCGAAATCACATCGCATCAATAGAATCAAATTAGCCTTAGAGATAATAGCATGCAGCCACTGGCGCGCTCTCCTCGGTCGCCGTTCCGTTCGCACCCGAAAGTTTAGCGTCAAGATCAATTCGTTTACCTTCTGAGAATCAAGACGGTCATGATGATGATGATCACTAGGAGCACGACCACGGCCACGATAGCCCCGGCTATAATCCTCACTTGCATGTTGTCGTCCTCCCCGACGTAGTCTGTAACAGAGACGGGCGTGCCGCATTGAATAGCCGAAAGCTCGACAGCTGAACACCGCCGTTGGCCAGTCCCATTCGAACGTGGATAATCTCACCTAGACCCATGGCGTGAGGTGTCTTTTTGTACACCACCGGCGTGTACTCGCCCCAACCGCGCGTGGTCTTCGCCCGCACTTGGATCGCGTAGTCCGTGGACGGTTTCAGGTCCTTGAACGTCACCGAGAGCTCGGTGGTCTGGATGACGGTCGCGTTGGTGGCGTCGTCGTATCGCGGATAGCACCTCACTGGAACAGGGCAAGGTAAAAAATCTCATTAGCCCCGCGTGGGAGGAGGACATCGAGGGTTCCGCCTCACCTTCGTATCTCTCCACCAGATCGCTGTCTCCACCGATGTCGGTTACAGGGGCGTCCCAACTGATGCTGAGTTCGGAGCTCTTGACGCTCGTGATCCGAACGTTGCTCACCAGGCTGGGCACGCTGGCTTCGGTGGTTACGGTGATGTCCACGTACTCGGACTTGCCAGCCAGCGCCGACACTCCGTTCTCGGCGAACACTTGGAATCGATAGGTCGTCACCGCGTTCAGGCCCGTTATCGTGATCTTCGTGTCGTTGAAGACCTCCTGTTCAATGGAAATCAGGCGATCGAGCTTTCAGAATCGAAAGAGAAACGGGAACTGGAGGATTAAGGGCAAAGGGAAGGGCGGGTGACAACGGCGACTTACGGTGTTCGGAATGTATTTGACGCCCATGCTACAGGCATCGCAGACCACCCTGTAAGTAGTATCGGTCCTCCCGCCCAGCATGTGCGGCGCATTCCACGACAGAATCACGGTGGACTGGTCAACGAAATTCACCGTCAAATTCTGTGGCGCGGACGGTGGCTCTGCAAAGGGAAATCGTTTATGGTTGAGGTGTCCCGGTGGCGGGCCCTCGGTTCGCCGATGGTAGCTAAAAGGAAAGAGCGTGCGCCACTCACGTGTACAGGGCATCTTCTTGGGGTCCTTCTCCGCTCTATAATAACCGGAGTTGCAGCGGCATTCCGTGAATCCGTAATCAGAGGACTTGCTGTGAGCCGGGCAGAGTTCGCAGCTCTGCGACCCTGCCTCGTGCTTGAATTTACCGATCGGGCACTCGGTGCATTCCTGCTTTTCGACGTCAGCTTGGTATCCCGGCTTGCAGTGGCATCCGCCGCTCGGAAGGTACCACTTTCCGTCCCCTTTGCAGAGGAAGGTGGGCTGCTCGATCACCATCGCGTTGGCCACGCAAGTGCCGATCGTTTGCTCGATCAGCGCGACCTCGCGACCCGTCGGCGTCGCCGGGAAGTGGGCAAAGTTGACGGAAATCTCCGGACAGCTGATGTAGTAGACCTTGATGGCAAGGATGGAGATGCAGGCGCCCTGGTCCCGGAACGCGAAGTAGACGCCCTTCTTCGTCACCGGGATCGACTTCACCTCCGTGTTTATCACCACCTCGGTGTTGGTGTTGAACCTCCCCTCGCCGGCGGCGATGCGCCCTGCGAATCAAACGGGTCGTTTCTTTTCCCGTCGAACGGCATGGTCTCGCTAGAAACTTTCCAGCGCGCTCGAAGGGAAGAGAGGCAGAGCGTTTGGCAAGCTTACCGATCAACTTGTAACTGTCGGTCTCCCATGGCGGCGGCTCCTTGGTGGCCGCGTCGAACTCGTAGTAAAGTAGACTGAAAGTTTCTTTGCAGCTGAGCGCGTTTCCGGGGAACAGCGAGCAGTCACGGGTCGTGAATTTGATTTCTATGTACATGCGGTTCGCCGGTCCCCTCTCGATGAACGGCGTCCACAGCCAATTGTTCACGTTGTTGTACGCCACGTCGCAGACAACGTAGCTCCGCCAATTGATGCCCTTGTCGAAGTTGGTGAACGACTCTTCCAACCACTGCAATCAGCCGAGCACACGGGACCATCTTAATTTCGTGCGATTCGCTCGTTAGCCACGGAAACGCCGCGACGGGCTTTTTATCCGCGACCCTGCTTACCTACTCTAAGTGCCTAGTCGAACGCGCGCGCGCTTCAAATCAACCGCGATAAGATAAACGCTGTTTAAATAACGCACGGCTCCGACGGGATCCCCTTTTGGGACCCCCACGCTGTTTGCGCTCGGATTACGCGAGATTCCACCCAGTCAGCATCTACGAAATCAGCTTTTCCCAAACCCCGAGAGCTTCTCCCCCTCGGGCCTCGTCGCGAGTTCCTCCGGAGGAGTTCTTCCGCTCCACGCTTCAAGGTCTTCCTATTGATTCCACCTCCCTGCCACGCCGCTTTCATGATATTTACAGAAACAACGAAGACGGATTACCGTCTCCGGATCTCCGAGTTGCAAAGAATCCCGGCCAGACGACAAAGAGGAGCCAAGCGTTCGGCGGAAAGATTTATTTCGGTGGAAAGGTGGACTGGATAGAGACGCTTCCCGATCTCCATCTGGCTGATCGCTAGACAACAAGGGGAAAGGGGCAAGGGGCAAGAGAAAGGGGAAGAGGAAGGAGAGAGAGAGAGCGAGAGAGAGAGAGAAAGAGAAAGGAAGAGGGAGCGAGGCAGAAGGCCCAACGTCCTAAGTCCATGTCCGATCCGAGGAACCACTTGTCCGTCGACGTTGGACGCGGTATCCTCCCTCGGCAAATGACGAGGCGGAGAGGCCAGGTCGTCGACTTGCGACAAACAGACCGCAAGGAATTACCGGCGCGCGTTACCATTAGTTTTATTGCCCCCCTCGGCTTGGGCTCGTCCCGAGAGAGACCGCAAAAAGTTCCGACCGAGCAAGAAGGACCCGTCGTCGTCGTCGTCATCGTCGTCGACGTCCACGTCCTCGTCCTGCTCGTCGACAGCTTCTCTCCTCCTCGCCTATCCTCTGTCTCTTTCGATACTCGCGGAGGACGGGCCTACGTAGGTAAGAGGGGGCAAAAAAAGGTGGATCGAGAGAACAGCAGGCTTCTTACCCAGAAGAAGATTTTCTTGCGGACGTGTTTCCGGCAGGGAGGCCGCAATAAATTCAGCCGTACGGTTACTCGGTAGCACAAAGAGATTATTACGGGGAAAGATGACGAGAGGGCGAGCCGAGACTAAAAAGTATATCGTCTCGGTACGTAGCGAGACCAAGGTCTCGTCAACGGCCGAACGATCGGTAAAATCGAAGCGAATCGCGGTGACGTTAATTGGCGCGTTTAAGAATCGCGCCAGCCGATCGTAATTTATTTACGAAAGCAGGCTTCCAGTCACGGCTATTCCCTCCTGTCGCGTCGGAGGAATCGTCGGGGCAAGAGGCGGACGGAGTCTGGGAGTGCGGTAATATTGTAGCGCGCAAAGACTATTAGGGGAACGAAGAAAAGTCCTAGAGATGTTATTTCGACGCCTCCGCCGGAGCTTTATCGCCTGGGAAATTGCGTTACGACGGTAAATTCCACCCCTGCCCATTTCTCTCCTCCTCTTTCGCCTCATTCTTTCGCCGGAGCCTTGCAGGCAGCCGCGAAGCGAAAAAAGACAGAGCACGCGCGTCGTTAATGCCGCGGAATTTAATTGGATCCCGCCGAGGCGTCCTCCTTTAACGTGCCGCGTCAATTTTTCGGCAAGCGGGTTTCCCAGCGGCGCGACTCTCCCGTGAAATTACTCATCGGTAGCAGAAAATGAAAGAAAAGGCTGCCAGGGAAAAGAAACTGGGAAGGGAACGGATATATCGATGTCCGAGAGTGCGAGAGATCGCTGCCTCGAAACACGCCGAGATTTTAAATAAAATTAATCACACCGATTAACCGGTTTTGCGTCTCGATTTCGTTGACGCGACGCATGCAAGATTAGTAGGAGCCTGGGTTGGCGATTTCGCTTTTTATCGCGAGAAATGCCAAATTCGCTGGATTTCGCGTTCCGTTTCCCAATTAGCCGCGATCAATCGATCGACGCGACATGATGGGAATCCATTAGCGGCGTTGACTCGAGGATCCTGTTTTCGAAATCGGTCGGGATAATAAAACGTACGTCGCAGGGAATGGTCTCGCGTCACGAGTAAATTCGGTCGGAACTCGGCCGCGCAAAAATATATCCACCCGGGTTTCCATTGAGTTTAATTGCTCCGGGTGTAATAGCTGGGATGCCCCACCCCCCCGCGGTGCCTCACCCGCCTTTATAGCCACGGAAATAATATAGTTCTTTCGCGTCGATCGACGGTTATTAATTCGCTCGGAAATAATTATGTCGAGCACGAGCGTCCTCGACGGCTGTCGACGCTCAATGTTCCTCCGTCGATCGGCCCGGCGCGGCGGCGGCGGCGGCGCGGCATCCAATCGGCTCGGATTAATTCCCGGCGATTATCGATGGAAAAGCTGCGAGTTTCTGCGAAACGGGTAGCAGTGACGCGGTGAAAAAAGAAATTAGAAGAATACCACGAGGAACGTTGACCCGGGCTGATCGAAAGAAGCTCCGGTGATCGGGCGAAGAGGAGGAAAAAAGGCCACGTTCCGCATGGTTATCCCGTCCGCGATGGATTCCGCGGTCTTGTCCCGGGGAAACGATGAAATTTAGTCCCCGGCGAATAAAGTGCAACGCGTTACACGAACGAGGCATTAAGCTATCGATTCGTCGGGAACACGAGCGTATCCCTGGGCCGCAGCAGCGCGCAGACCAGTCTGGTCTGGCCGATCCGCTCGCCGTTTTCTATTTCCTCGCGGATCAGCCGCGCCAGTAAATAGATATGAACTGCTGCTTTCAAAATAAAGCCAATAAGCTCGGCGAGGGAGCGAGCGACTCGTACCACGAGTTGTCGGAAAGGGGACGACGGATAAACGAGAAGGGCAAGGAGCAGCAGAAGTAGAAGACGCCGACGGAGAAGCTAGTGCGCGCTCCGTCTCTTTTTCCCTTGCTTATCCCGTGGCCACGTAGCTCCGGAGAGACGAAACGGCCTCTCTCTCTCTCTCACCCTCGGCTTGCCGTAATATTGCCACCATAATCGCAATTCCGATGGTGTAGCCCCGTCCGTGAAGGGCGGAGGGTGGAGGATGGAGGGACTCGGTGGGAAGACTTAGGGGGTTACGTGGGGTGGACGAACTTTCAGTCTAGCGGAGGGTTCGCGGATCTTAATATATATTGAGCTCTCGTGCCCGGCCACCCCTCGCCCTTGGGGTTAGCTGCAACGGGGCGCACGTAGTCTCATCCTCGGGCTAGCTGCTATACGTGCATCACGTTCTACCGGCTGTTTCACAGGAACCCGCGCGCCTCTACGCGATTGGCGGAATCGCGAAAGTTAAATTAACTCCGGGGCAAGTTGCGCGAGACGGGATTCGATCGACCGCCGCGCCTCCTTCGACTTGGCGGGATCGTTTTTTTGCGGACAAGTCGACGACTCTCGGGCCACTTTGCAGTCGATATTACTTGCGGCGATAATCTTTATACGGGCTTTCCGTGTTTACACGGCACCATCTCGCGATCGCGTAAGTGAGCTTTTCTGGTCCCGCGACCGGTCTCGTCAACCTCTGCTATCTGTTAGGTAACTAAATCCACACAGGGTAATTGTAGGCAGCGCTACATCTCCCTGGAGAAGAATCCCTTCCTCCCGTGAAATCGTAGGAGACGGGGCAGCTGATAAAGTTTTACGAGACGCCCTACACAAGCTTTATTTCAGGACATTCGGTGGATTAGCTCGCAGATCCTGCGGATCGCTGGGTGACGGAGTGAAAGAGGGCGACGAAACGTCCCTTTTGAAGAAGACGGTAGGGCGGTAGAAGGTTCGGCGCGTAGATGAAGAAGGGGGCGCACGAACAAGTGCACATATGTGTGTCCGAAACTCCCAACGAGCTGGCCACCCCTCGGACGATATCAGGGTGGTTACGCCGCGTGCCAATCGCAAACTTGTTGTAGCCGTTTTATTCGGCACCCTCGGGCTCGTACAGCGACGCCTCGAATGGGGAAAGTGGAAAAGTGGGCAGGAACGCCATTTAAGGAGCATTTCCATCGGGTCTGGGGCGTTAACCGAGATTTTTCTCCCGGCGGGTGGGTATACGGTGGTGGCGTGTACTTGGAAAGGGAGGAAACATCAGGGCGAGAGAAGGGACGAGGAACGCGATCCGGTGAGAATTTATTTCTGGATTATTCGCCGGGGGATCTCGCGTCCAGGATTGGACAAATCGTTCTCCTCCTCGGGATCGAAACGTTGCGGGGCAATTTCCAGCCGTCAGATTTATGATCGGGAGATAGACTCCTAGCAGCGGCAATGGCGGTCGCGACAGCGACGGCAACAGCAACGGGAGTCCCTACGAAAATTCGATTACGACGGGCCGCGGCTATTTCGATTCCCTGCGTGGAAAAATCACCGCTAATCGCGTCGAATCCGGGGATGAACTCGTTGTCAGTCGTCGCGCGGCTGGACCTCGACCGGGTTTTCGATCGGAAGGAGCGTCGCGTCGATTCGTGGGATCACCGCCGCGGGTTTATTGCGTTCCACGGCCCGTTGGAAACGCTCGTTCGTAGGTCTGTGAAGTTGGCACCCGAAAATGCGAATTTTTGGTAAAATCGATGGCATTCTAATTTTGCAAAAACCGACTATATAGTTTTAGTGCCGGCGAGAATGGGACATGTAATGAAGATATATGCCAAGTTTGAAGTAAATCAGTTGATAGGCATGAAGTTTTTAATTAATATAATTTGAGAGTTTCTCTTAAAAAAATCCCTTAAGTTCGATTTGTTGTAGATAAAACGATGCAATTTTCTTATTTTGGTCATAACTTTTTTTACGGACAAACGAATGCTATCGATTTTTTTTTCGAAAAATTCGAATTTGGGGGTGCCAACTTCACAAATATCTCGCTCTTCGACGCCTCCTCCGTTTTCACACTGTCCTCCGTCAGACAGAGGTGGAGGAATTTTTGTTTGAAGCTCGTCCGTCGGTGAAAATTTACCGGCTGCCTCGCAGTTGGGTGTCAGTGGCGACGACGAAGACGACGACGCGCATCCATCGATAGCCATCCATAATGAGCCTAAGCGGCGTCGTAATATTTCGAGTTAGCTCGGCGTGTCGTCAGTGTCGCGTGTCGGAAGGGTTGAACGCACCAATGCCCGTCGCCCCTGACGAGACGGCACGTCACCCCGTAACGAGGAGGGCTGCACAGCCACGTGGGGCTGAGAGCTCGACCGCGTCCTATCGAAGCTTCGACTTTTCGACGAACGTTAACGGCTGGTCGCGTCTTCGCCACCCCTCTGTCGATTCTAGAAAGGCCCGCGGTACGTTCGTGGAACGCAATTTACTCCGACGTCGGAAACGGCGAGGAGGCAGCGCAGCCAGACGGACAGACAGGCCGGGCCAATAAAAGGTCCGACAGGAAGAAGAAAAGGAACAGACTCGGCAAGATCCGGAGCACGAGTTGCGTGGAGTTCGGGACTGTGAATGGAGTCTGGTCCAAAGATACACCGAGCGATATCCCGGTGCTATTTCGAGTCGGTTGCGGCGGGTGTCGGCGAGTGTCGGCGCGTAAGGGGCGTAGCCGGGCAATGATCGTGCACCAGACGGGCCGGCACGTCGCGCCGCGTCGGCGGTTATGGGTTACGGGCTCTCGTTGCGACGAGAGTCGATCGAACACCGAGTCGAAATTGCGGATCGAGTCCTCCATCAGCCTGCATACTCGATGTAATTTCTCTCTTCCCGCTCGGTGCACCCTCGCGAGCAATTGGATATGGGGTGCAGGCAAACGCGAGCGCGAGATCGCGCGTCCGGAACCGATCTTATGCTAATGAACGGAAGGGAGAAAATTCGTGTCTCGTTGCGTTCGTTTGTCATCCCCGTCTCTCCCCGGCGCTATAATAGTAGGAGGAACGCAGCGGCTTTATAAAATCGTCAGAAATTAGCCTCGGAGGGTCGGCCCGCAGGGGTTGGCTTTAATATCGAAGGACCTGGTCAGAGCCCTCGACGCACGCCCCTGGACCTGTCAGTTTGACGTATCGCAGTCGCAGGAATCCATTATATAGTCAATTACTCGCCGTGACAGGGAACGCGAACACCAACGAGGCATCTGACGCCCTCCATTGCGCTCGTTCCACATCCGTGTCCGAACGTGAGCGGACCTCTGGGTCCCCGTAAAATCCAGCGTTTCTCGAGTTTCCCAGGCATTTCGACGATTCGCTAAAGTTAGGCGAGCGCGACGCGGCCACGAGCACGATCGCGACCGCGCGTCTCCCTCCGCCACGGAATCTTTAGGAATGCTGGAGGAATTCCGATGACCGGCTGAGATGGGCCGACGGCTAGGCGATGGGCTAAGAGGAGCAAAGGACAGGCAACGGGCAGGTCGGCTGCATTAATTGAAATTCGCATGGCCGTATTGGGTGCCAATAAAGCGGGCGAAATATTGCGAGGAGCCGACGCGGCAGGTTGCGGCCATCGAGAGTGGAAGCGGCCGAAGCGGCCGAAACCCTCGATCGGGCCTCGTTAGCCGTTTCGACTGGTTAACGACGGCATCTTCTGCGCGCGGTTGCTCCGGTAGACGCGATATTTGGCTAATAATCGAGCCTCCCCGGGACGACGCGAGTGGGTACACGGAGCCGCATAATGGGCGTCCAGATGGTACGCGGCAAAACGATCTTCACCTGCCGGCAAACGACTTTCCTACGACCATTGTTCGAGCCTCGTTCCCTCTCTTCCGCCGCGACCTTTGACGCCCCGAGTTATTTCACCGGGATTGCCTTTCGATTCGGCGAAATATCAACGCGAGTCACCATCACCCGTTCGCCGGCGAGTAATGGCTGTCTCGGTGAAACCGCCCGGATCCGTATCGTCTGCCGGCGGCGAGGTATAGGTAACCGATCCGCGCCACGGGATTATTAAATTAAAAATACAATTTGCCGGGTAACCAAGCGTTTCCCGAGCCGCCACCCCCCGGGTCGACTATTTTTCCAGGGGCTTAGCCCGGCGAACAATGCCGTCTCGTCTTGGGAAGATATCGCGCTCCAGCTAGGTATATCCCGAAAAAAAAAATGCTACAACAGCGAAGGGGTGGAATAAAAAAGCCTGGAGAAAGTTCGGAAAGGGGAAAATCGGATGGGAGGAGGGAGGGGAGCACCGGTCGCCATCACTTTTCCCGGCCGGTGAAATTGAGTTTCCGAGTTCGCTTTCCCCCGGGGGTGGCGTTCCCGTTCGATGCTACGCGATGCGACGCTCCAGCTACGTGCTACCACCTTTATCGCCGTAATGAAACTGTGTTTATGATAATCCAACAATGGAACAATGTAGGTAACGACCGAGGGTACCGCTCCAGTCACAATGGCCCGCGGCTATGCGCTCTCACCTAGGAAGAAAGCGAACGGGAGACCAGGGGGAGGGACGAGAGAGAGAGAGAGAGAGAGAGAGAGAAGCCGAGGGCGCAGAAGAGGGTCTTCTCTCCTCCGGGTTTCGGCTCCCGAATCTTAATTAGGAATTTCACAAGGGGTCGGGCAGCCACCCCGCTAGCGGCCGTGTCCGCGTCCACGCTCTAAGGAAACGGAAGAGGGCACCGGCCAAAAAGAAATAACGTCGTCTCGGCACCCCAGTCTGATCGTTGCGCAGATAAGCTTCTTGGAGATAGCGCGATTGCGCCGGGGGAGACGAGAAAGGGTTCCTGCTACTACTTCTTTTTTCACAACTTGCACCGCGCTCGCGGCACACAAGGGTGCTTGTTCCCCGAGTTCATAGAAAACTACTACGAGGATTATTTAAAGAACGCTGGAAAGTTACGAGGATATCTTGGCGATCCCGATGATTCACGGTGGAGGAAAGGTACGCGGATCGTAATTGAAGAAAGTGGCCGGTGAATTAGAGAACCTCTGTTCCTCCTACGGCTTCGGGGATCTACTTTATGTTATGGATTCCTCGGCGGTCGTTATATCCCAGCGCCAGTTTCCCGAGGGAGCTGTAATTCCCGTCCTTCCGCGGATACGAAAGTTCCGGGCAACTTTTCGAGCAGATTAATTTGAGAATTTATCACGATCGAGAGGGAAGGGAGCTGACCGCAGGCGCAGCCTGAGATCGTTCCAGTCGGAGGAATAAAAGTGTCGCGAAACAAAGGGCTGGAGAAGTTTTCGATTCCCCGGCGGTGGGAATGGGCAACGGCAACAGCTATTTCCCCGTGCTTTTCTTTCCGCTCGTACCTCGTCCCTGTTTATGGCCCTTTTACCACCGGATAGCCAAACACTTCTCGAGGGCGAAAAACCAACGACTTTTGGCCCAGTGGTCCGTAGGAAAGTTCGCCCGCGAATCTCCTCGAGACTCGGACACCGTTAAGCTAACTCGTGACGGATCTATCCCCAGCCGCGTAGCCTCCCTCTGCCGCCAACCCTCTTCGGTGCCGTCTTTGTCCGTCCGTCTCGCTCGAGTGCATTATCTGCTGGAAGCTGCGGCACGAAATTCTCGTGGAAAGACGCGCGTGGCGCCGCGGCGATCTCGACTGGAAGCGATTATGCCGCGCGCACACTTCTTCGGGGCATGTTCACCGACGTGTAGGGGACGAGGAAACGCGACGAGCCACTCGACGACTCGTGTCAATAAACAGAGTCTCTTCTAACGACGCGGACGCGGCCCGGATGACAGATATATGGGGGATCTAAAGGCGCGCGAAAGAGAAGGAGTGGGAGAAGGAGAAAGCGAAGAAGGAGGGGGACAAGGAGGACGGAATGAAGAAGAAGAAGAAGTAAGAAGAAGTAGAGGAGGAAAAAGAAGAGGGGGTGGAGAAGAAGGCTGAAGAAGAAAAGGACGAAGGACGGGGATGGCGGAGGGCCTGGGGGAAAGGGAAGGTGAAGCGGGAGAAATAGAGAGGAAAGAAAAGGCGGGAAGAGAAAGAGAGAAGGGAGGTGCAGGCAACGGCCTGCAGAAGCCCCGAAGGCCGTTCACATGAATACCAGTCTTTCCATTAGTACTCGAATGGAGGAGCCCTGGCCGATGCATGATCGATACTCGTAGATCCAATCTCGCTCGGGCCTCGTCCAATCGCGATCGAGGACCACCGCGAGACACAATGTAAGCGAGCTACGCTTCTTCAGCTTCAGCCCGTTGCTGTTTCTTCGGCGCGCGTGTGTCCTCCTACATAGGAGGCGATATCGTCGCGGCGGCTGTTGAAGCTTCTCGTAAAAGCTCCGGTAGAAAATGAAGCGCCAACGAACGGCGAGGACCCAATGGAAGCGGGATGCTCGCCGGCTTCTAGAGGTTTCCGCGCGAAAATTGCACGGCCGAGGGAGCCGGGGCGCGCTCGAGCGCCGGAAGAAAAAAACTTGTGCGAAAAGAAGAGGGCAATTACGGGGCGACGAAAGCAGGCCAGGGTTCCTCGAAATACTGCGAGGAGTGGACACTAGTTTGAACTGCGGCTCACGGTGGATTCTCTCTCTGGTTGCCGGTTCCGCTCTACCCACTTTCCATCCACCACCTCCTCTCGGGAGGCTCGGAATATTAATGTCCCTCATATTTTATAGAACCACTCGGAGGGCAGAGTGTCTCGGTGTGCGTGCCGTCCTCCTCCCCCGCTTATAAGGGACTAAAAATATAGATATATATATATATATATATATGTACGTAGGGTGTGCGCGCGGGCACGGTAGATCCTTATCCGCGGGGACAATGACAAAACGAGCAAAGGTCGAAATACCTAGAGAAGTTAATTCGGTTGTCGGTTCGCGGCTCCTCTTCCTTCTCTCCCGCTGTCCCTCTCCTCCTTCTCCTTCCGTTCCATTTCTCTCCCTGGTACCGTACACCAGCCGCCACGCCGCGCCGGCCTTATCAACCTCGACTTTTTATTTTTCACCCGATTTCTCTAACCCCGGGCTTTCTCACCCACCCCCGCCCTCCCCTTTCCCCGGCACCGTATCCCGTAGATAATTTTAACGAGCGCCACATTTTTCTCTGGGAAATGACCCCTTCGCGGATTAGAAGGAGCCGTTCGGGAGGAGACGGAGTGAGAGGAGACCCCGACCATCGTTCGCAGAGGGTACTTTCCAGCTCTTTTAGCGACCACCGGTTCTCCTCTCTCTCTCCTCCGCTGCTCCTTCTTCTTTTGTCCGGGCTGGAAACAACGCTTCGTCCCGACGAACCTACGGGAATACACACAGCGCGCGGATACTAAATCACTCTCGCTCGAGGGAAAGCAATTTATTAGCCGGCGATGCGCGTCGCTTTACTCCGAATCGTAGAATTAATTTCTCCCTGTAATCCCGATCATTAATACCCCGCGCGCCGATCCCCGTCCGCGGCGCGGATAAAAAGAACCGGCCACGAATTCGTCAGGCTGTCGTCTCCGTCCCATCGTTCTTATTAATCCTCCCGCGGTCCCATCGGTAATGTTTCCAATTAAATTTTCCACGGCGCGGGTTAACGCGCCCATACGCGTCACGGTGACCGTGGTGTAGGTGTAGAGTATAAGCTACCCTCTACAGCGATAGCGCCGACTCGTTGCCTGGCGCAATAAAATTCGCGCGATACGCGACGAAGCGGACCAACGGTTCGATAACGAACGAACTGTGACTTCCGGTGAGCAGGATCAAATTACGACGCGGACAGAGCTGGCCCTTATCGCGGTGATCGGGATTCGAGCTTCCTCGAGGATTGACTCCTCATAAAGACCGAACGGTTCCTCGGTTCTGGAGAACCGTGCAGCTCTTATCGAACGCAACCTTTTCCCCGATTTTATCTCGAGAAAGGATTCGAGCCACTTCGGCTCCACTATCAAGAAAGCTGTATCGCGTGGAAAGTGTCGGGGAAGGCTGAAAATGTCGAGGGGATGTCTTCCCTCTGGCGGAGATGCCAGTTTCGCGGGTGTCGTTGATTGCGTTCCTGCCGTCCGTCTAACACGCGCCCTCTCCCCTCGGTCCTTCCCTTCTCTGCCCTCGGCATCGAGTCCGAACACGCTGAGCTTTTCCAAATTGACTTTCGCCCCGATTCCTCTTTCTGAAGGAGGCGCGGGAACTTTGGTATGCGCGGCCCGTTTCAAGGGAAAAGTCGGGGAAGGCTCCTTATTTCGGGCCAACAATGCCACGGGATGAATCATCGATCCTAGAGAGCTGCGCCTCCTCCACGTACGTGCCGCGCGGTGTTTAAGGTGTGTTTGTGCGGGGAATGGCCGCGATAGCTGGCGGGGTTCTCTGGTGGTGGTGCGAGATCCTTTGAGGGGGTCGAATATGCCGCGGTGCCAATCCAACCAACCGGTGGTAGTTGGACCCTTGGACAAATTGGCAATCCTCTCTCTCCCTCGCGGTGGATACGGCGGATACGGTGGTTCGAGTGTCCTCGATCGTGCTGTCGCGGATCGTTTCTTTTGTGCTCGCAGCGTGCCGCTTCGAAATTTCCCAAGACCGGTTTATCGATCATCGACTGGAGGGCCCGAGATTACCACAGGGCACCTCGCCCCGGCCGCGTGCACGATATTCAGGACGGCTCGAGAGCTGCGCATTTTTCCGTTGGACGAAAATTTTATTAGCCCTGTTGTGAGCCCCGAGCCCGGAGAGAGAGAGAGAGCAACGCGCGTTTCCAACCCCGAGTTCAATTCAATTCCGGCGTCTGTGCAGTCGGTCGCTAGTTTTTCTCGTTGCGCCCCGGACGCCGGAACTTTTTCCAAGGGCCTGCCCGTGCTCCCACGTGACCTCACGGTTGATTTAACCACTCTCTTCTCTACCCGCTGTATCCATTTATCCGGCTACCCCCGTCCCTCCCTTTTTCTTCGCTGAATCGAGGGAATCGAGCAGGAGGGAGGTGGTGAACGTGTGCCGGTATTGCACCCGTCACGCTCCTCCTTCTCTCTTCCTCCTTCCCTTCTTCCTTCGATCCCCTTGTCCGCGTTCCTCCTTCTTTCGCTCGTCTTCCCCATGGGCAACGTGGTCACGTCCCAGTCGCTATGGAAACCGGGCCGAATCGAGATGGAAACTCACCCCCTGGATATCCCTTTCTCCCGTTGGTCCTTCAGCTATCTCTCTCGCCTTCACCCCGTCACGTATTCTCGACTCTCCCTTTCTCTCTAACTTGCTCGGCTTCCATCCTTCTTTAATCCACGGAGCAGCCTGCTCTCGTCTTCCACCCGGCGTTGTCCTTCCCTTCTGGTTCTGATCTCTTCTCACCCCCTCGCTTCCAGTCGCCTGGTCTCGTTAGTTTAACCCACGCGCACCGAATCGTAATGGGAAACGTACAGATGCATTAGGAGAGGCTTTGCCATCCTAGATACCCCGATGGCAGCCGGGCTGCCACGTTCAAAGGTATTGCCGCTCGCTCCCGTTCTCCCATTTTCCCACCACCCCGTCCCACCAGCCCCACCTCCACACCCCGTCTCCTTTATCTCCCCGCACACCTTTCCGAAACCGCGCGTCCTTCGACGCCGTTCAGGATCCTTTCGATCGACATACTCAGCTCTGCTATTTAAATAACACCACTTCCCCCGTAGATCAACTTCTTGCCACCCTCCCGAGCTTTTCGTAACAGGTCGGATGGGTATCCGTCTAACGGGCGAGACGAGCGTTCCGCGGTATAAATCGTCAAAGGGGCATGTCGAGCGTTCAAGTAAACGCGCTCTTCGTGCCGGGAATATCGAGGCCGCGTAAACTCGGCGGAACATCGACTCTCCGCTTTCGGGCGAAATTAAATCTCGATCCGATCTATTCCGTGATGTACATAAAATTCGTGGTTCCCGTGGCGGTAAGGTCGGGACATCAGAGAGGCCGCGAAGCTGGCCGGCTCGTTAACTTTCCAAACGCATTCGACCTATCCTCCCAAGTAAAGGACCCACGCGTCCAACGCAGACGTACATATCGTTTCGCCCGAGGAATATAAAGCGGCCGAGATGATGCGAGTGTCGAGAGGCCCAACATCTCGAAGAATGTAGGTACCAGAGATCGAAGCGGTCGGCGAACACGAGGTCCCAAGCCCCGAGAAAAATTCGGGTGGCATGGAAATTGAATTAACGAGCCGGGGTCGTAAGCGGTCCGTAAACGATGGTCGCGCGTGCGACTGATACGATAAAGGAATTAGGAAGACCTTGCCAACTCCTCGAGTCCCCAGTAGCGCTAACAAAACGACGACTTGCGCGTTACCTCTCGTTCGCGATAAGAAAGCGATAAATTCGCCGCGCCTTTAGTCATCCACTTTTCCTCGAGCCGACTTTTGTGGCCACCGACGCGCGACGCCTCTTTGGCCCGCATCTCCGGCTGGTTAAGCCTCGGAACTCTGAAGGGTTTAATCTGCGGGACGCGAGCCCCGATCTGGTCAAAGTCGTCCGCGGTACCTACTTATTCCGTCCGCGATCCTATTAATTCGTCGCGAGTTCGAGATACGAGGAGAGAGACAAGCCCAGGCAAACGAAAACGGATGGCAACGAGAAAGTTCAGAAGGTTGAATTTATGCCGCTGGTGAGGCTCGGGGTGGATCCAGCCATCCAGGGTACCCGCGTTTGTATGCTTTGTACTCGCCGGGATGTCCTCTTTCTCTTTGTCCGCGGGAAAGAGGGAACGCGCGGATTTTAGTATTCACGCTGGTTGTCGTTTTTATGATTTTAATTCCTGGAAATTACTTTTGAGGTCTGGCAAAAGGGTTCACCGTCATGTCCCCTGCCACCCCGGGCGGAGTTTGATATTCTGCCGCCGCGCCGAAGGGAACTTTGTAACGAAAGCAGAAACGTCGACGGAAAGTGCACCGGGGTGTTTTTCTGATATATCGCGCCACCGAAAAACATTGCGCCACGGACGGCTGAATTTCAAAGTCGTTTGCGCCCGCGATTCGCTGTGGAAAAAAATATATATTCGTGGACCACAAAAGGCTGCGGATGAGAAAGGGGGGAAAGGGCGGAGAAGAAGGAACATGATGGACGACAGAATATGCGACCCGCATGTCCCCCCGAGAATACCGAAGCTCGATGTTTGCGCAGGCGACGCGACGTCCTGCACGCGGAAGGCTCCAGTTTGATGCAGCTTTCATTAATCCTCGCGAAAGGGGCAACGCTCGCCGCTGGAGATTGACACGCGCGCGTAACGCTTTGCCTGCACGCGTGTCTGTCCCTTGGAGCGGGCTTCCGGGGAACCGTTGTTATTCAGCCACCGTGGGGGCATTCGTTTTCAGCCGCGTCCTTCTGGTTAGGCTCGAGCTAGGTCAGGACTCGCCCGTCGAACAGGCGGAACCGGCCCCGTGACGACGATTTTCAATTACTCGGTATGCTAAGTATATCCCATCGCGCGTTAAACAGAGCTCCAGTCTATTTCCCTCTACCCGACAATTACTGGCACGATCAGGGAGGGTGCAGCGTAACGGTAGCCGCGAAATTCCTTGAAAGAAAGGTTCACGCGAGGCGTCGTCGACGCGTTCAATCGGCGCGGTGGCGGATTTTTCGCCAGTGGCTGATGGATGCGCGGGTAACGCGAGGCTCAATGGAAGACGGCGGGAAAATCCGTGAAGAGCGTGTGGGCTCGTTGGTCGCATTCGCGTGAGTCAAGCCCCGATCCTTGATCTCTCTCCCATTCGCTCTCTGTTTCTATCTCGGTGCTCGAAGACGACGCGAGCGTGGATGCTCAGAGCGCACGGTGCGTGGACCGTAATCCCTTGTCTCGTTGTATACGATGTACGCTCGCAGTATATTTCACTGAATTCTCCTGGGTGGAAGTCTTTTAGAAGCCCTTGGCGCTTTCATTGCCAACCACGGCCAGACGATTGATGCAGAAAACTGCAACAACCGGCGAACCGTACCTTTTCTCCCTTAATTAACGCATCCAAGGCACTTTACGGCGATCGCGAGGCCGTACCAGAAACAAAACGCTGCTTGCTTGCTATTTTAATAACAACGACGACAAGTCGCGAAGCTGGCTCTCGGATAATTAGACGTACCGCCGATAACGCGCCACTATTTACCGTTGATTCATTGAAAGATCTCGGCGGAGTGAATGCCCCGGCGAGTTTTCCTTCGATCGTTCCGCTTCCAAGATCCACCGCCCTCCCAGCCTCTCTGGCTTTCGCGCCAATAATAATTGTTATCGTGGAATAACGAGAGACGCCTCGCGACAATGATCACACGACACTTGAAACTGTGTCAAAGACGCTTGCCGCCGCGCTCGAGCCGGGGTCGACGACTCCCCGCAATCATCCAGAGCGATATCGGGGGACAATCGGCGAACGATTGAGCCCCATCCATCACGAAATCATTTGGCCCGTCGTCAAAGGGAAACCGACAGCGCCTAGCATCGCCGGAGCCTGGCTGCGCGAAGAGAAAGGAGAAGGAAACGTCAGAGGAGGAGAAGAGAGCACGTGTCGCGATGTAAATTCGTTGCGGCGAGTGGTCGTGATTTAAAAATTAAATCTTAATCGAGTGGAATTCGGCCCACACGCTTGGTAACGAGGACGATCTTGGCCGAACGCTCGCGCACACTGTGTCCGAGAGCGTAATAAACGGACGTGCGCGTGGATTGGTCTGGATAGGCCGTAGATCGTGCTCTTCGCTCCTTCTCTCTCCTCCTCCGTCGTCTTGGCCCTCTCCTTCTGCTTCTTCTTCTTCTTCTTCTTCTTAGTCTTCCTGACTCGACCGACTGAAATATCTCAGCCAGTTAAAACGCTATCAGTTCTAATAAACGATCATTCGTCTGTTTCGTCCTCCCTGGTGTATCGTTAAACCCGAACAACGTGCTGAAGGTGAGGACACACGGGGACGAGGGGAGGCAGTGTCGTCGGGAGAAAGGGAAAAAAATAATGGGAGAGAGAGAGAGAGAGAGAGAGAGGGGCAGAAAGAAGACAAAGAGAAGCCTGCCCTTTTTTAACCTGCACAGTCACGCGGTACACGAAAGGGATCGACACCACTGATCCAGATGTCGAGATCGACCGAGATACGCCTAGGGGCCGCGATGACGATGCCCCGATTCGATGTCACTTTCAATAAAAGATAACGCGGCCAGACCCTCCCGAGCATCCAGCTCCGCGAATAACGAGCTCCGAATCACTTTGCTCCGAATTTCTTTCAACCTGCATCTCGTCGATTCGACGAGAACGCATCTCGACGTTCGAGGCTGTATCCACTTTGCGCGGCCATCCGTGCCGGGGCTTTTCGACGCGGCATGCGGCAGTTGGCGCCGAACGACCCTGCCTTATGCCGTGCGCGGCGTTTCCAGCGACCGGCGGGGGATTTTGAAAAATGGACAATGGCCCACCGCGAGGTCGTAAAGTAAACGTCCGCGGTGGAAGGAGGAAGGTACGAGCGAGCAGAAGAGGGGTGGGACGTGGCGTACACCATGATTAATCCCGTGGAAACGGGCTGACGCTCGTGTGACCGATGGCGTGTCCCGGGGTAATCCACCTCTATTCTCTCATTCGGCTCGGGGGATTAATTCCTGGGGATTAGCATTAATTTCGTCCCATCCGAGGTCACTCGGGTGTCCCTAGCCGGGCGACCCGCGTCCTGGGGGCTCCATCGTCGAAAGCGAAAACGGAATTCGGGGAGACATTCCGTGGATGGACGGAGGAGGTCGAAAAATTTGACCCTCGATCACGGGAGGAACTGGCGATGGCCCTCTTCCCCCGCCGAGAGACCCGTTAGGTAATCGAAGAAATCGGCCTCTCCGCTCGCAAGCTCAAACGCATTCGGCCTGCGTGTCGTTGAACCGGGCGTATTCTTCGCAAGCGGACTAATTATCGCCGAGGTGTTTTCGAGCGCGAGGAAATTTACGGCACTGCAAATTCCTCGAAGTCACGATGTTCCGCGCGAAAGCGATAAAACGAGGGAGCCCGGGGTGGAACGGGAACGGGCGAGCCAGGGACCCCGAGTAGGAAGAGGATTTTCGTCGGAAAATCGCGGATCGATCGTGATCGACCGTAGATGGTATCGGGACACGAGAGCGCAACTTCCTGCTGGAGAGTGAAACGCACGAGAGCAGCGTAGTCTCTTTACCTGTTTGCTTCACCGCGAAGGCTGTACAACCTATACGCGCCACTTGTAGGCCCGTTTCTCTCTCTTTCTCCATCAGCCTCTCCGTCCGTGCTGCGACGAGCGGTACACGCTCGGCTAGTCACGAGGGACAGGATGAAATAAAGGACCGACGATGCAGATCACGCGACAACGATCCAATCCTGACCGAAGACGATCCAAGGATCGTACATCTATCGAGTGTCTCGATAAAACGTCTCGGCTCATCGGCTCCGAGGAAGCCGGAGACCGGCGGAGAAGGAGAAGGACAAGGAAGACGGGACACGAGAGAGTTCGTCCTTGCTTGTCCAACGGCCGGAATTCCTCTCCGCGTTGATGCCTCCGTATCCATTAAATCCGTTTCCTTTTTTCCAGCGGGCCCGATGCCGCGCGCCCTCGTCCTTCGAGGCTGGCCCGGCCGAAAAAAATCAATCTCCGATGCATTACGATTAATGCTACCGCGTCACGAGAGGCCACGGCGACGCGCGGCGTCGCGTCGCGCGTAAATCGATGGATAAGTAATAAACGGGTAGAAAGCTATCCGAGGGAGGAGGGATCGACGATCCGTGGACGTTCGATGGATGCCGACGGGAAAAGACGACCGTCCTTCCCCCTTTTGCTCTTTTCACAATGTTGCAGCTCACGGATCCTTGGGGAGGATAGAGATGGAGATGGGACCGGAGGAGACTGTGCACGCAGTATCGGCGTCGCGCGGCCGCCGAGAGAGAAGGGAAGAGAAGACGAGGACGAGGCAGAAGAGCGGCTGGTTCCGTCTCCTATACCTGCTGCCGCGGAAGGCCTTAACGACGCAATCACCGGATAGCTTCGCCGTGATAAAAATCCCTCGGCGAAACGACGCCGGGCCACAAATCAGCAAACAGATGCGTAAGCGCGACTCCTGGGTCAGGCCTGGTTACGAGCATCGATCCACCTCCGGTAACGACCCCGCTTGTCGACGATTTGGGCCGAGCTTCGCGTCCCAGGACACGCTCGTAATTGCGTATAACCCATCCACGCCGAACACCAGTAGGAGCGGGGAAGAACGAGGGAAAAAGAGAGGGTTGCTCGCTCGTTTGCCTCCGCGATTTATTTATTTTACTTGTATTTTTTTTTCTTCTACGTCTTAGCTACCTGGCTGTTTCTCTGCCGCGTAATCGTATTTGTACGAGCCGCGACTCTAAGCCAGCCTTTAATCACCGTGCGTTTGCATTAAACGGGGGGAACACGATGTTTACCCGCGTCTCTAATTATCGCGTCTTTCCAAGAATCGTGCTCGCCGCGAACAACCACGTCCGGCCCCGTTTTTTCCTGTTCCCAGGCCCGCGAATCACGACCGTAAATACCTGATTATTTCGCGACCCTCCGCGATAACGTCGACGCGTGCCAGTTTCGCCCATTCCTTGCGAAACTTCCTCTCTCCCCCGCGTAATCCCAAAGATTTCGTTTGCCTTCGTGTACCAAGAGCTTCCTAGACTCCTGCTTTCGCATGCCGCGCGCGTCCCCGCTGCGATAAACGAGAAACAGAGAAGCAAAGAAACAGACGTCCCGACTCCGACCGTTTGGTAAATTTCAATATTTTCCCTTCGGAGGAAATGTTCCGAGAAACAAGACTCGACCACCCGTCTCCAGGATCTGAATCACCGCGTCCCTAATTTTGCCCCCGAAGTTTGAAAGGCGAATGCATGTTTGCGTAGCGGGAGCAGGAGAAGTGGACGCTCCGAGACAGGCTTCATATTCGAAGGGGCATTAAATCGGTCGCGAAGACACGCGCGCGAACCCGAACCGTGTAATTCGAAAAGGTCACGGAGAAGAGGGGGCCCGCGCTGGTTATCGATCGGGGCCCGTGATTTCTTTCCGTTCCGTTCTGTTCCGTTCCGCGGGGCCCCCGATGAGAAATCTGTAATCGATACTTTCGGTTCGACGGGGCGCGCGCTCATGCGCTCATACGCTCGTGGGTTGGTCAGGGTGGTCCCGCGCCGCGAGGGACCCGTCGACATTTTACGAGCCGAAAACACGTGTAACGTTCCGCAATTCGAGAACTCGCCGGTCCGCGAGGCCGAGTTTTACCGTTTCCTGGACACCAGGCTCGGCCTCGGGCTCAATTAATTCCGCCGAGCGCCGATAACTCGCTCGCTTAATTTCACTCGGGGACAACGTTCCGTTTTTCTGCCCGGAGAACGCCCAGCCCGACCACCAACAGCCCTCCGCGGAGTACGATTACCCGATTTTGCATAATGCGTCCCCGTGCAGCGCGATAAAGAAAACAGAGGACAACTCGATAGCTTGAAAGACCGTGGAGGAACAAGAGGAGGAGGAGGAGGAGGAGGAGAAGAACGAAGCTGAGTCACGCGTACCTGGAAGAAACGGAAATTCGATTACGGATACCGAGAACCCGATCGGCCTCTATTGGCAAAATCCACCGCGTACAATGGTGTACACGCATACGCGCGTGGTTCAACCTCCCCCGAAGATAAGGGGAGCAACGATAAACGGGGTCAGTGACGAGAAACGAGACGCCTCGGCGTGGAGACAAGTGGTTCTCGAATTTCCGTCTCGGGGAACCGATAAATCATGCCGGGGAAAAAGCAGCTTCGTTTGCCGGGTCCCGTTCGTACATAATCGTCGCGATAATTTAGGGCCATGGATCGTTGCTCGTCTCGATAACGAGTCTCCGCTGATCGATCCTGGGGAGCTGCAACTCCTCCACTGCCACCAACGACGAATTAGATGGTTTTTTTAGTGGTAGCCGGGCCATGTAGGATTTCGGAACGACGTTCGGTCGGTTTACGTAAGCAAACCGGGGAAAATAAATCATCCACTTATCTGGCTAATAAATATTTAGCTAATAGCCGGCTAGTTATTCTAGACACACCCCCGAAGGTAACCCGATATTTATTATTCCCGCTCGGCGCGCGGTGCGGCGCGGCGCGGCGCCCCGAAATGTTCACAGCTGTACGATTATTGCGCTCCACCCGCTACGCGTCCCAGCCCAAAGACACACGCGGCTGTCTCCACCCTCCTACTTATGTTGCCTTTTTATGAGCTACGGGTAATTACTTAGGCGCCCCGGCTATCTCCATAAAACCGAGCCAACACCGATATCAATTTCCACGGCGACAATCGCGCTCTCTTCGAAATACTTGACGCGTGGAAAGTTTACGAATTCCGTAATCCGTAGTCCAGGGAGGGTAATTAATCCTGTCGTGGGAAATTCTCCCCTCGCCCTGGCCGGAGACGTTGAAAATCTGACGGCTTTTAGCGGGCCGAAAAGAACTGTGTTTACCTAAGTAATAACACCGAATGGAAGACTGCGGTCGTAGCCACGTCGACAGCTACTAAATTGTTTCGCATTTTAATTGCCGAGCAGGCAAGGTCTCCGAGGGGCTCGGGACGACACGATGACTCATTCGTTTGAAAATTCGCGAGGCAGGCTGCCGAACGAGTGCCGCTACCGGTATGCAAAGCGCGAATACGCTCGGGGATGAGCAAAGTGGAGGAGATGGGCGCGCGCGCGCGTTGCTCCAGCCAAAGTGTTTTCTCGCGCGTCGCGTCGCGTTCACTCGCGTCGTCTCGCATTCCGGGAAGACGATCCTTGACGAGCGAGAGCCCCCGAAGACGCGGTTACTCGAGTCACATATCACCACGTGACGTCCTCAGAATTTCGCATCCGAGGAGCGCATTTAGATGCAGATACGCCCGCGGAGCAGCTCGGTTAAAAAGACCAGCTAGCAGAGAGAAAGGAAGGCCGAGGGTGGCGAGGGAGGCGAGTAGAAGGGGATGCGAAAAGGGAGCGGGCAAGTCGTTCCGGCGCGAGCTGAACGAAGAAGGAAGAGGAGGATGAAGATGAAGAAAACGCGAGATGAAACGGTCAGATAGAAGCTCGAGTGCCACGTGCGAGTCGAGAGGCAGAACCTTTTCGCCGGAGAACAGCAGACACGATCGTCGCGTTTCATCGTCTCCAAGATGAACTTGGCGGCCGGCTTGGCTTCTCCTCCGACCGTTCACGATCGGCCAGCGATACAGAGGATCCTCTTTCGGAAGCCAAATTTCTTCCACCTTTTCTTTTCTTCGCGCTCTCCACGCGTCAGCTATCCGGGCCGAGTACCGTTAGCCGTCGCTCGTTTTCACGGAACCGCCAAGGGAACGTCGAACGACACCGAGGTTATCGATGAAACTGTAAGGGCTCGATCGTCGTCGTCGCGTTTGTTCCTCGGGCGGGGAATAATTTAAATAATCGTTCGAAGAAACGCTTTATCGCGTCCGCCTGTTGGAGCCGCTCGCCCTGTTCTATCGAAACTCTATCTACGTGGAGATAAATCGCTTCGCGCACCTATTTCCGACTACTATCCTCGACTTTTCCCGATGTCCCCGTAGATTGGGCGTCCTCGACCGGTACACGAACGATTGGTCCGAAGCGCATCTTCGATAATTTACGGTTAACGTGGCAACCAGCATAAAGTACACGGCGGGTACGATCGGTGTTCCCCAAAATCGTCCCCTCATTGTTTATTGGACTTTCTAAACGTTCCTCGGTCCTCTCCTACGCGCGAGAATTACACGACACAGGGAAACCAGTCGAAGCCGGCTGGAACACGGCTAAACGGACGATAAATTCATTCCGGGAAGAAGATCGAAGATGTACGGACGCATCATCTCGCAGCATTCTCGACGAACGTTGGAGGAATAACTATTTTCGATGCTTCGGAGAAATACTGGGGAAGTAGGTAGGTGCGTTGTTGTCGCGGTAAATATCCACGGGTATATCCACTCGAAGAGAGCACCACACTGGTTGGAGGAGAAGCCCATGCGAAGAGGCTGCTAATAACGACGGGAAAGGTTCCCTTGATCGTGAAAGATGGAAATGAGGTAAAGTCGAAGGGCCGAGGGGGAGCCAGCCGATGGGTACGTCGTTCGTCTCTCGATCAAGTGACTGGGAACTCGAGCATTCTCAATTAATTCAAGCGGGACTTTCTCCCCTGCTCCCTTTTCTCTTTCTGTTGTGTTTAAAGTCTTGAGCGTTGCGGATCTCTCGAGGACGAGAGAGAAACGCGGCCTGCTCTCTGCGGAGTCCTGCAGCCGAGATTAGCGGTACACGAGGAGATAGAGGGAGGTTAAGGGGGAGCGAGAGAGACAGGGGGGAGAAAGGGAATATCTTCAGGATCCCTTTATACGAGTTTCGAGGCTCACCAGCATCGCAGCAACGCCATCAAAGCGGCGTCTCGCCTCGCCACGCACGCCAACCCTTCTCTCCCCATCAGGTTGTTCAAATACTCCGAGCTAATTCTGTTTGGCTTGTTTGTTCTGACGCTGTTCGCCCTACGGTTCTGTATATTAATAACCCCCACACTGGCCTTACTTATTACGCGGGGACTTTGGCCTCCGATCCGGGAAAGCAAAGTGATTAGAACGGGGTAAGAACGCCGGTAAACATGCCCATCCCGATCCACCCTCCCTCGGGCGCCACCGTTTCCTCGGTTAATTAACCGTTTCTTGCCCGACGCTTTAAGGTGCTTTCGAAAAGCTTAGGTTGTCGAGGCAGCGGACCCAGCCATCTGGAAGTACGGCTGATTTGCCCGGCAAAAAGATTCATCCGCCAGTCGCGACGATCCCGTAATCTATCCAGACGAGAGGTGCCGCTCGATCCAGTCAAACAGAGAGACGTATGTACGACTGTCGTTAATCCCCGTCTGAGAAAACTGATTAGGCCGACTTAGGGGGCCCCTCTTTCATGGAAGGCACTCGATCCATCTCGCATTCCGTTCGCGCGACTCCCTCGGAAAACCATCAGTTGGAAGCGGATCAAGAAGCTGGGCCGCTCTAACGTAAGAGGATTCCTCTCTGCCCTTCGCTGGATTTTTACCCGTCCCAGGGAACGCCGTGCGACGGAGACACGTTTCGGGGGTTGAAGGATTCCGCGAGACGGGGCACGCGTGGACGTTGATTCCACGTCGCGAGAATCATGCGCGCCCCTTCGTCATCCCGACGACCGGGGGGACGGCGAACCGGAGCCCTCTCCTTTCGATCGATACCGATGAGCTAAGGATCCGTGGAATTCGAAAGGAGAGCCGTTCCGGGAATCGTCGCGTGTTCTCGTTTCACGCGTAATCGCCGGCAGGAGAGCGGCCGATAATCGCGACTAATAATACGGTTTGCGCATTAAGCGAGCTCATAAACGACTCGGTAAATATTGCAACGAATCGACCAGCAAACTGTTCGAGAGCGGACAGTTAATTATTTACGCCAGTCCGCGGCTGGAGCGCGACCAATCACGGTGACGTTCGGCCCCAGCTATCCGGCCCGATCGCGATGAGCTAAGACCTCGAAGAATTTCAGGGGTAGCTATGCCGCCTCTTAATCACCGATACCGCGGCCGGATCGATTACTTTGTGCTTTCGAACGACAAGCAACCGGGCCGATGCTCCTTTTACGTGCCCATCGGTGATTGGAGGTTCGGGGGGCGCGTTAAGAAAGTGTTAAAAACGACGAAGGGTCAGTTGCCTCCAGGAGGCGCGAACTGTGCTGAGGTCCTTGAGACAACACGTGCGCGAGGAAAACCATGAGCACATATTTGGACGTTCCACTTCCGTTTCTCGTGCGGCGCGAGTAGATATAGACAGAGGAGGTGCGAAGTGAACTCTCGAGTGCTCGAGGATGAGAGCACCGGCCCCGTTTTCTCCGCTCGTTCCAGGGGAAAAAAAATCGAGCTTCCGTGCACGAGCCGGTGCGCGCTCGCCCCCGGTCCCTTTCCTCCTCCGAAGGGAAACGGGAGGACGTTTAGCAGCTAGAAAAATCAACAGCAGCGTCAAAGAACCTTTTCAAACGGAGCGTTACGCTGCTCGATTAGCGGCACGGCACTAACGATCAACGCTGGAAACCAAGGGAAAAAGGTAAAACGCGAGCCACGACCGATATCCTTTCAGTCGCTGGCCGTTCCAATTCCAACCATTTCTTTTCCATTCTTCCTCCTCTTTTCTTTTTTTTGTATAAATTGGACGCGAAATAACGAGGTTGACCGACCAATAATTCGTTCGTGCCTTTATATCGGGACACGATCGCTGATTAATTATATCCCCGGCTCTCGCGTTGGCGTCTCAATTTGGTCGTTATCGGTTATCGATCACGAAAATCTCTAGCGCGTAGCATGGGACCAGGATCGAGTCCCGGGGAGGAGTATCCGTTGCTCTCCGGAGCGGCGTGCCGGCCGACGCGACGCGAGGCGACGCGCGAAGCGGTTCGGACAGTTTATCACTTTGCATCGCGGCGAGGCCGGGATATTCAGCGTTCGACACCCACGTAGGGTCGCGCAGGAGGAGTCGACGGGTTCGAGTGAAATTTTCAGCGGCGCTGGCACACAGGCCCGCGCCTATTAGCTACACATGCACGCAGGAAACTATACGTCCTACGACGTTTAAATAAACGCATCCTCTCTCTCGCTCCGCTCGTTCCTCTCCTCCCTATCCGGCGGCCGTCTCTCTAATTTGTCCGTTCAAACAAAAAGCAATTTGTTACCCAGCGGACTGACTCTTGGTCCGGCGGTGCACGTCCCGCGCGAGACGAGCACAGCGAGAGCGAGAGGAGCAAATGTGTGCCCCCGCGCGCGCGCGCGCGCGTGTGTGTGTGTAAACGAGAGACACGGAGAGAGAGAGAGAGAGAGAGAGAGAGAGAGAGAGAGAGAGAGAGAGAGAGAGAGAGGGAGAGAGAGAGAGAGCGAGGGGCGAAAGCAAGATGAAAAGAGAAAAAGAGCGCGAACGCACGCGCGCGCAACGGAGAGAGAAGAAGAGACGAAGAGGGAGCAGGAGGTGCTGGATGGTCGGTGGTGAAGGAGGAGGAGGAGGTAGTGGCTGATTTAAACCTGTCTGGCGGCCCGCTGCGCGCTTAACAACTGAAAAACAAACATGGCGCCGAGAGAGCGCACCGGCCAGCGGGAGCCCACGTATGCCGCGCGCACCGAGACCATAAAGTGCTTCTGGTACCCCCGGAACCCGCTCTTCTTCCTCCACCGTGTTCATTCTGTCCCTTCGGACGCCTCGCGGACGGACCCAAAGATTTTCCCCAGCGAAACGGTGTTGGCTAATTTCCCAAAGCTTTCCCCGCGTCTCCCGCCCGGTTCCACGGCGCTAAGCGCGCGAGCGATCCAATACGCGCGGACCACCTTGAATTCCCTGGCCGAGTGCAGGCTACTTCCGACGTCCGACCCGATTTGTAACTCCGTTGGAAAACGCGCGCTCGCTGTTTCGCTCGCAGAATACTCTTACGTAGCTCCCTGAACGAGATCGGCTAAACGAGATCCCGGTGAATCGATTGCCAAAACTTACCCCTGGGGTGTTGGCTTCCGGGCCGAACGGGTACTTTGTCCACTCGAGCTTCTCCTCCTGTGTCGTGTCCAAGAGAACAACTGCAACGAAAAAGAGAGCGTGCGGTTAGTGTAAACGCCTGTGCGACACTATCGTCGGGTGGTAATGCTAAATTCGTATCCGCGTTGCCCTTCGTTTGTCCAGGTTCGACGGACAATTTAATCGCGGGGCTGTTCGAAGGGGGAAAGAAAAAAAGGGAGGGCTGCAATGGGAAATTGCTGACGACGGGTATGCTAATCGTCGGTCAAGGTAATCTTTCATCGCGTCGAAATCCTCGTCGGTGTATCGAAACGCGCGGGAGAGCCCCTAGCAAAGATTTTACCGTAAAAAGTCAACGTTTCGAGGGGGATGAGGGAAACGACTCCCTCTCAAAATGGCGGATCCTCGAGACCGTGCTAAAACACCTTGCTTCTCGGCAGCTCTCGTTCTCTCATCCTATACGAGAAGGGTGAGAAAGCCCCGGCCGCGAGGGGCAGGAGGGAACCCCCGCGCGAGGCGAAACCGGGAAAGAGGGAGAAAGAGGGAGAAGAAGGGTCGCGGGTATCGTTGCACACGCAGCACAGCCAGCAGGTTGTGCGTCGTGTCCTGCGACACGTTTGTAGTGGTGGTCGTATCGACCGGCTCTCGGCTGCTGCTACAACCCACCCTCTTTCCTCTTTCCGCTTTTCCCCTTTCTCACTCCCCCGTGGCCTCTCTCTTCACCCTCCGGCTTTCACCCCGTTTTCGAATCTCTCTCTATCTTCCCGTCGCCCTCCCGCTCGTCCATCCTCCTCTTCCCTCTCGCTGCTTTCCCTGTCTATCGGCCTGCGTCCGTCCTTCTTCCACGGTGTTCACCACCGCCGTGCTGCTATCGGTCCAACCCTCTTCACTACTCCCTTTCTCTTTTCCCCCTTCGCGACTTCAATGACCTCTCTGCTTTTCTACGCGTCGATCTTCCTCCGTTTCGCGCGACGCCCTCGCTTCCACCCTCGCTCCTCCCCTTCACTCTTCATCCCTTTCTATTTTTCTCGATTACTGTAGCTGCGCGTCCTCGTCGCACGGTGTTCAGCAGTGCCACGCAACTATCAGCCGCGTCGCCCCCGAAGCGCGAGCAACGTCGTCGCCACCGCCGTCGTCGTCTTCGTCGTCGTCATCGCCGTCGTCGCCGTCGTCGATCCCTCCCCAGACTCTGGGTCCTTGAATTCCTAGACCAAAGTACCCCAGCCGACGCGGTGGGTGCACAGCCCACCCCCGCCAGCTCCACCATCGCCACCACCACCACCACCGCCACCGCCACCGGATGAAATCTCAAAGGTGAAAACTGCGCGCTGCAAAATCCATCCGAGCCCCTAGTACCCCTCCCTTCGCCCATCGCCCTTCGCCAGCCCCGTGTTCCCGTCGACTCTTTGCTATCGTCACTACCCCCTGTCTACCACCACCGACTGCTTCGACGAGCCACGCAGAATCCCAGGGGCTCTCACGCGTACCGCGATTATCCGACCTCATCGAGACACCGTCGAAACACGGGTTGCCGGTGAAAATAATTGTCCCGCCGCCACCTGCCTCTGCCGTTCCTTTCACCGGTCCCGTCAAATTTTCGTCGCGGCTTTCCCGCCTCTTTCAAAGGGGTTTCCCCGTCTCTCCCGCACGCCCAGACGGAAACGTGCGCCACTGCAAATTACACCGACTGCTCTGATCGCTCGACTTTTCCCTAATCCTAACGTCCATGCTAGTGTACCGAACGTAGGAGGCAGAAGGTAGCGTTCCCTGCAGGATTCCCCGAGCCGTACGCGATTTGCGGTCCCAAGTCGACCAAGGAATTCCAGGGATGGGAGGGGTGTTTCGTAATGGACGCATAGGTATCCGTGAATTCTCGCGAACAGACCCTCGACCCGAAGCCACTCGAGCCGGTCCTCCTCTAAGTCGTCTCATTGTGTGTAATGGGCTTTGCAGCGCGCCGGCCTAATTCGAGCACCCTCCAGAAGCACTTCGGATATATCCAGAAACGCTCCGCCCTGCGCCGAATTCGCCAAGTAAGATCCAAGTTTCTCTCGCCACCTCGGCCCCGATAAACTTCCGCGATGGTAAAGCTTCCAGATTGACCCGCTATTCCGGAGCTGCCCAGAGGATTTACTCAGCGGAAGCGGATCTGGCGAGTTTCTTCCGTTTGCTGGCGCGAAAGCTCGGAAACGATTAGACTGGGCGCTATCCCAGCCCCCATCGACGCTGAGACGTTGCCGATTAGTGCGCCGAGTATCGGGGGAATTTCAATCGCATTATGCAGCTGGGATGAAAAATTTCGCCAGTCGGATGATCCGCGGTGGCCTCGCGCGAGGAAAGAGAAAGTGGCGGGCTAGGCACGGTGGGCCCGCAGATGCGACCGCGGCGCATCGTGCGTGCGACACGTACCTACATTATGCCACTTAGTGCGACACGTGTCACGCGAAGCAAGCTACTCGTGCAGGCATCGTGGAATTCCTCGGGTGCACGAGGCAGACGGAATTGCGACGAGGAGCAGAGGGCGGTCGTGCCCGTCACCGGAAGCGAAGGTGCGTTTGCAAGGGACACTCCGATAAACCTCGGTGTCTGTCACGTTGCCCACTGATACAGTGACATTAGAGATTTGAAGATTTTTTGAAGCAACAGCGTGTTGGAGCGCCGCCCGCCACGTCGACGGAAAAGAATCTCGGGGGAAGCTACGGAGGAGAGCGGACGTTCCCTAAAGCGAGCATTTTCGCCGGACGCGGTATCAGTGGCGAGAGATCGACGAGGCGTGTCAAACGGCAATCTCTTGAGCCAATGAAGCAGGCCGGCATCGGGCAGAGGAGCAGGAATATTGCCTGTATCGCGCAGGATAGGACGAGTCGCGGGGTCAGCGTCGAATTACTATTCCCGAGGGTGTTTACCGAGAAGCGGAAAGGAGCGAGCGGTCCCCGTCGAATAGTCGTGAAAACGACCGTGCGTCCCGATGCTTTCTCCTCTTACCCTCCTTCGCTCGATCCCCTTCCTCCGGAACACGCACTCTCGCCAGTACGTAGGAGCGCGCACGTGTGAGTAACCGGTGTACGACGCGGTCCCGTGAGACGTACCGAATTTAAATTTCAAATTTGGAGCGTGTCGCTGGGTGTGACGGTATGCATAGCGTTGCCTGCCGGCCCTAACTCACTCCACCGATCGTGCGTCTTTCCTCTCTCCCGAACTTCTATGTCCCTCCCTCTGCCTCTCTCTCTGCCACCCTCGGTCACAAGTCCTCCCTCGCTCTCCCATCAGCTCACCATATATCCGTCCGTCTCCCAAGTTCCCTCCATTTATCTGTCTATCTATCTTCCTTCCTGGCCCTCTTTCCCCCGTATCGGAGGAAAAGAGACCTCGATTTTTCATATTATTCAAATGAGAGAGAACGTGCGCGCGCTCCGAGTCGAGCATCGATATGCGCGACGGGGGGAAAAAAATCGGGAAGACTTGGGCGGGTTCAGCTAGGAGAAAATCACCGCGCGTCGAGGCAATATCCCGGGTGTAGAGAGATGGAGGAGGAGTATACCGCGGTCGCGAGGTACGCGCGACGATGAAAAATGCCACGAAATTCTAGGGTGGATCGATGCCGTTCGATGTCGGAGAGATCGATGCCGTCGGCTTATCGGTAAAAAAAGCCAGCTCGATATCCAATTATTCTTGCGCAAGAAGGAGAGCCTGGGCTTTCTCCGCTCGCTAACGTTGCGTCGGATGCAACGGCGACGCGTCGTCGTCTTGATTCCGTCCGAGTACAATGCGTCCCGTCTAATCGGAGACGATCGCGAGCCACGGATCCAGGATCGCGCACGCACACGGACACGCACACGCGCCCCCAGCGACAGGCCGAAAGAAATGAGAATGCCCGGTTGGACGATAAATCAATAGCCGAGGTCGCCGAAGGAGATGGATGAGTGACGTAACGAGCCTGTTCTTACCGTACGCTTGTAAGAGAGGTCGGCTCTCGCGCGTATATAACCCAAGACACGATTGAATCGCGCGGGGGAACCTGTTGCCCGATCCGGGAGACGAGCGACCGGCTACTCGACGCCGATTAAGATTACGATTTCGCCTCCTGCACGCACGCACACCTGCGCGATGGTCCCGCTGTTACTCGACAGACCGTTCCGCGATCACCAGGGCTCGATCTTTCTCGATATAATATCGTCCCCTGTCCTCCGGCTGCCATTCACCCCAATCAGCCGCCACGCCGGAAAGCCGATCCGCCGGACCAGATTTTTTCCATCTCACGATTCACGGTGTTTCGGCCTTTAAACGGAACCGGAGGGCCGAGCGACTTTGCCGAGTAAGGGAATACCTTTCAGAAGGAGAGACGTGCAGGCAGAGAGAAGGAGGGGGAGAGAGAGAGAGAGAGAGAGAGAGAGAGAGAGAGAGAGAGAGAGAGAGAGAGAGAGAGAGAGAGAGAGAGAGAGAGAGAGAGAGAGAGAGAGAGAGAGAGTAAGGGAAAGGACTCCGATCAGGCTCGCCGGAAATAGGTTACGACCGATGTTATCGCGCGGCGAAATTTACGTTTCGCATATAAGTCGAGCAAACCCGGCGCGGCGTCATCCCCGATTCGCCGATCTTATCTCTTGTCCGTAAAGACGAACTCGTCGAAATACCCGCGTTGCGTGCTTCCCTGCCGTTTGAACTATCGGGCTGCCCCTTTCCGCGATCGCAGTCCACGTAAATCTCGGACGATTCAATCTCTGGAGCGGAGGTGCGGCGCGCTCGCTTTGCAGGGGCGAGCGAGAGCGGGACGGATAGAGAAGAAGCAGGGAACGGAGGAAGGTGAATATTCCAGCAGTTCAAAGGCTCGATCGATCATAGACAGCGGATCGATCGCGGCGACCGAAGGGTCAGGGGAACGACTTCCGATAGCTCCTATATCATTCGAAACAAGAGACGCGTGTGCGTTCGATTATCGATGCTCGTGCGAGCCTCGCTGCCAACCACCGCGGTGCGTCCAGATGCACGAGTTTCGGTGGATCGACCAACAGAGACGCGAGAGACGCGAGAGAGGCGAAAGGGATCGAGACAGAGAGAGGAAGTGAGAAGAGACGAGTGGAGAAGTGGAGAAGAGGAGATTGCCGGTGAGAGGAGACCACCTACGAACGCGGAGTGCGCGCGGCCAGCGCATATCCAATGGTATACGTTCCTCGACTTTATTTCGGCTCTAAAAATGCCGGGACGAGGATCGTCCTGACAAGACTGTCGCGCGCGCGCGCGCGAGCGAGCGAGCGCGCCCGCGGCTCGTCTTTTCCCCGGAGCTCTCAGAGAGCTCTCCTCCCGCCGAATGTCGAAGCTCTTTTCTCTTTGCAACCAACGACGCGACGCCTCCGTGCCTTTGGCTTAACGGCCTTCCAATTTGTCAGGATCTCTCTTCCTCCCCCCTTGTGCCATTCCGTCTCTTTCTCTTTCCGCGTCTTTTCTTCCTTTGCCACCCTCCCGTGCTCCTTTATTCTCTCCCCCACCTAGCACTCTCTCTTTCTCCTCCGTTCTCCTCCTTCCGCTTGCCTTGTTCCTTCTGGCCTGTTGGGTGAGAGAGAGAGAGAGAGAGAGAGAGAGAGAGAGAGAAAGAGAGGAGAGAACTCTTGCTCGCTCCTCTTTGCCGACGTATCCTATCGCACCTCGAACCGTTCACCAGGGTGTCGTTGACCTATCGGACGGCCGCGCTTCGAGCTCGCGGCCGATCGTTCGGTCACTCTGCCAAATTCGTGCATCGACGTAGCGCCGCCGAACCCGAGCACGATAGAGAATCTGGCCTTAATTGTCGGCTCGTCTACGGAGAGACGAGAGTAGAAAGTCGAGAGCGCGGCCCGATCCACTCTTCCCTCGTAATGATGGCCCTCGAGGATCTTTTTAATTACGCTCGCGATCGAACATCTCTCGCCGGGTATCATCGGTCGCATCTCGAATGCCAGCCATCTCTCGCGAGAGATTCCCCCGGATCGATCCGAGATAAATCAGCTCGCGACGTCTTGATCGTCACCGACACCGGACCCCGTCCGAGGATTTCGAGGGGGGGCCAACCGTGGGAGGAATCACCCCGAGCTCCAATCGAATGCTGAAGAAAACGCGAGAGCGACGCGAGGGGGAGAGCGAGAGGGAGCAGAAGGTGGAGGCGGCGAAGGCGGAGAAGGAACAAGAGGGACAAGTCAGGGGGGAGGAGAGAAAAAATATGAGGTGCTCGGAAACTTAACCCCAGTCTCCGTTCGCTGCGGGATCCCGTGGGCACCGGGCACCGGGCACGATCTTTGGGTCCAACTGGGCGGCATGGGGAGCCTGAGGGAACAGCCAGAACCAACGGAGAAGGGTGAAAGGGGTTCCGAAGGTGGCTCGGCCCACGCTACGATGGGGGCCAGCACGCCAGCCTTCGCTGGAATTACCATTTACATAGCGTTATTATGTTTGCGCATAATGTATGTACACGTGTTAAATCAATTATTTAAACAATATGGGTCCCAATGGTGACGGTGTGACGCGGCCGCGGACGAATCGGGAGATACATACAAGGGGAACGGCTAGGAGGAGAGGATCGAGCCTGGATACCGCGTGTCCACGAGATGTTAGATTACCCGTAGCTTTACCTTTTTCTCTCTTTCTCCGTCTATAATTTTCCCTCTCCCTTGTCGGCCCTCGCCCATTCCCCCCCGCCCGAATGGTCCTCCGACTCTCCCCGGCCCCCGTCGGTTCTCGCGAGGCTCTTTGCATATGGATCTTGAATTTCAATTGTGCTTTTCAAGTGCAGCCCCCTCCCTTTTGTTTCCCCCGTCCGTCTCGGCCCAACTGCCTTCACCCTCACCTTTATTCCCGCCCTCGCCTCGCTTCGCCGCTCCTCGCCCTCTATTTCCCTTTCAATCTCCTTTCCTCCTCGCGACGCACGGAGGGACACAAGCGCGACAGACAACGCGATGAGCTGGCACGAAACGCGAGTACCGGAACACCCAGCCGCGGGGGGGTGGAATGCGTGGACGGGGTTGAGGGGCAAACGCGAAACGGGGGACGTAGGTGAAAACAACGGTGTCGCGAGGCCGAGCATCCATCATTCGCTGGATGGAAGCCAAGTCATCGAAATACTTATTTGTTCCTGTGCGCGCGGTGATGTAGGTGCCTGCGTTCAGCCGGACGGATAAATAAAACTCCTCCGTGACGTCTCTCTCCGACTCGTAAATTTGTTGGGCGGTGTTTAGCGCGACTACACGGCGACGATGCTACTCGGGCCGCGCGCGAGCATGTCCCGCCGAGCTGACTTTTAATTTATCCCACCACCCTCCGGCTCGCTTCGAAGCAGCATCGTCTTTCCTGGCCGGTCGCGAGCCGCGCGCGTCACCGTTCCCCGCATTAGCATCTAAATCACTCGGCGCGAGAGACCCTTTGGGAAAGAATCGGCCGCGATGAAACAACGGCAATCAAATTCATTAGCTTAAAGAGCCATGCGAAACCGGCACCGGGGGTTCCGCGACCAGTTAGGTCTCGATCCCAACTTGCCGCAAAAAGAGCTCTCGATCTTTTTTCCGGAGCAATTTGCACCATCTACCTGGCCGCCCGGCGAATATATGTAGATACCCGAGAGTCCCATTTTCCCTTCTCCCTTTCCTCGAACGTTTTCACCGCCCCTCATCATCGATCCGCGCGCATTAGCATGCAAATTAGCCTCTGACCACAATAATCAAATTAATCGTCCCGTATAACCCATCGGCCGTTATCAAACCCCGCACCACGAGACAAAAGCGCGCCGGATCATCCCTGTCCTACACGTCCTGCCTCCACCTCCGCCTCCGCATCCGCCCTCTGCCCTGTCTGCCTCTGTTCCCCCATTTTTTATTCGATCCATGTCTTCCCAACTCGTCAACCGGCTATAAATTCCTCGTTATAACCTCGGTCGCTTTTTTTACGCTTTTTTTTCCCACAGCGGGTCCATCGATTCGTCGAAGCGATCGCGGCGGAAATCGCTGGAAAATTGATAGACCGGCGTGGCGCTGGTCGGCGCAACGAAACCTTTATTGGAAATTTATGCGGATCAGTAATTCTACTAGCGGCGATATACTGTTAGGTATTCGAGGATCGTTACCGCTCGGCCGATATCGGCCGTGGATTATACGGGACGCGCGAGTACAGGAGAACACCGGCGCGCGTGCACACGGACACACGAGTTAATTAATAAAATGACCGCGATAGGGGACGGGGCGGAAAGTACTCCGATTCGCGGTAGCGGTGCGCGTTTGCCGCGCGTCGCATCGCGCGCGCGTGTCCGTTTTCTCGAGTCCATTTGTCGGCCACCTGTCCGATCGGCAATTTATGCCCCTCGGTAATTTCACATACCGAGAATATTAGACATCGACACGTTCCCTCCGCTACCAGCGCGAGCCAGCGAGCGGGCGACCGCTGCAACGTGCTCGATCGCTCGCGTGTAGTCAGCGTGCAACGCCTGAGAAGAGGAGGAGAGAGCCTATACGATCTTGTGGCAAGTCTCACACAGAAACGGCCCTGCACACGTTCGTTATACCAGCTTTCTCTCTCTCTCTCGCTCTCTCCCCTCCGGTAGGTATACACGCCATACACCCTGCGACCGCGATTTATCTCGACCGGTTAATGCGTTCCGAGAATCTATTACTGGCCTCCCAATATTATAATTATTTTATTAGCAGGTCACTCATTATTCTCCTTTTTACGACCGCCCGGTGAGATTACGATTATTTTCCCTCCCTTGGCGGCTACCTTTTTGTCTTTCATTTGCATGGAGACCCGGGAGGAATCAAAAGCGTCCTTTCTGCTCGGCTCGGCTCGCGTCCCAGGCAGCCGTGCATTAATCGAATTCGGTGCCCCGCTCGCGTTCGTGGACAGCGCGTGTTTTGTCCGCTCGGGGTGATCGTCACCGCGAACAGCTCATCGTCCGCGGCTTTATTTTATCGTTAAGGTATTAAGCGGCCGGTTCGACGAAGCCTCGGTGAGTCACGCACTGTGTCCAAGGATAAGGCGCGATCGTACAAACGCGTACCTTACTTTCCAGAAATATGCCCTCGCGCCGATCGCCGATGAACAACAGATGCAGTTGGCCGGCGAGCTTCTAGGGGAGGATTTTCTCAGAAGCGCTTATCGATTCGCCGGCGACGGCTTCTCGATTTCGTGGAGCAGCCGTTATTAATCAGCGCGAGTCGGGTGACGTTCATTAGCAATGCGTTCGAAGGAAATATTTGCGGCTTCGGCCGATCTCCCCCGGCGTTTCCCCGTTCTGTCGCCCTCGCCCTCTCGTCTCCGCTGCGAGGAATCTTTTAATTCCGTGGCAGAGGCAGGGGTATACTATATTCCCGCGCGCGTTGTTAAGCCGGAGATTTTACGACACGATCCGAAATAACGAGAAACCTGAGTCATCCGCGCGCATAACTTATCTCGTTTCGTTTCACGTTCGAGTTACCATTCAGCCGCCTCCATTTGCGTGACCCCACCGCGGGCGGCTCGGAGAAAAGTCACGATCGTAATCCCGTGGAGGGAGCTCGTCGGCCCAGATATCTCGCTCGTATCGCGCCTTAATTCAATCACCTTTCCCGATCCTTTTTCCACGCCCGTCCTGGACGAAGGTCGAATTAAAAGTAATTACCTACCGGCGGCGGACAGAGCGGGCCGTCGAGATGAATCGAGCTGCACGAGCTGCGGACACCGCTGTTACAGTCTCACGAGGATTACGGACATTCGCAATTTGCTATTCGCGAACGACGATACTGCCGCGAGGAGGAGACGGAGGCCTCGGTCCTGTTCACTCGGGTATTATCATAATTGAAAAATATAATCCGCCCGATGCTATCGTTCTCTCTCCGCGTACACATATACATATCTATTCGCGCACCCGCTCGCCTTCCATTTCGGCTCGATGCACGGCAAGTGTCGTTCTCTGTTCGATCGACCTGCAGAAGCGTTTGCTAATCAAGGAGGGATTCTGACGGGTGATCGGCGCAACGTTCCAGTCGCGGAATCTCCCCTGGATCCGAAAGGTTGAGTGTTTGGAGGCAGTGGGAGTTGCCCGTAGCCTGTCGCGGAAATTCGAACGCCTCTGCCTCGTCGAGCGTGTAGCCTGTAAACGCAGCCGTTTGCCTCCTAAACGCGGATCCATTATGCCGCCTGGGAGATACATCGGCGAGCACCTGCGCTCCGCAACAACACCGCCACGCTATCAAACTCGTTTGAAAGCGCGAGACCTTCGTGTACCAGATCTGGACATTCCATTTATCCCGCGCTCGGCCGAACCTTGTACAGCCTTATTACGCTCCTCGCTATCTCTAACGTCTTATTGCCTGGGAAGCTGGCTAATTTTCCCGCGATCGCCTCCCGATCCGTGTCTTTGTTCTTCCCGTCGACCGCCATTGTCGCAGCTCCCGGGAATCATTAGAGGAGACGACGCAGGCGGAAAGATCGCGGCGGCGGTTACCGCAATCGCGCGATTCGTCGTTTATCATTAACTTTTTAATCCGAGGAGCGGTATTCCGTTTAGCTGTCGGCGCTCTTCCGAGAATAAGGAAGTCTCGCGAGGGATTCCGCGCTCCGCGGCGACGCAAACTCGAACGAAAAGCAAAAGTAACGGTAGCTGGCTGGTCGTAAAAGCCACCAGCAGAGCTAATAGACCTATCCTGGCCGCGAAAGGAGAAGAGAGGAAGAGGGAGAGAGAGGGAGAGAGAGAGAGAGAGAGAGAGAGAGAGAGAGAGAGAGAGAGATGGAGAGAGGGAGAGAAAGGCGCGGAGGCAAGAAGCGAAAGAAAGGAACGCTTTATCTCGGAAAAGGGAAAATTTAGGGGTCCCTTTTACCACTTCTTTCTCCTGCCTATATTCCTCGCGCACGGCAGTCTGCCATATTATCACCGGCCTCCAACTACCTGTATTATTAATGGTGGCCTCCGGGTACAATGGGACGAAAAACAACCTTCGGTTATCTCGCCTCGTAAAATTCTATTGGCTGTGTGACGTACACCGGGGAAACACGGTGGCTGCTCTCGGTTTCTTCCACAGTTCCCTCTTATCTGCTGGGCGGCTTCTTCCTCCTCGTCTCCATCTGCACCTACCCACCCGAATTTTCCGTACGCGCTACGGTAGATACGCGGTCGCCTCGCGGTGAACATACAAGGGGATTCTGGTTATCCGCGAACACGCGCGCGGCTCGATCGAAATTCGCGGCAACTTTCGTGGACTTTTGGAGCGCGATAACGCCGCCAACGACGCGATACGTCCCCGAGAGAGATGTTATCCGCGCGCGGGCATCGCGACCCGATAACTCCCCGGATTCGGCGAGCGTGACTCGTCAGCGGAAATGGGATATCGATACGATTTTCTTGCGGCCGCGATAAGAGAGCCAGCCATCGGCGGGCGTGCGCAGCGAGCCGAAACGAGTCGTCTCGTTGAAATTTATTATTTTTGGAGTAGGTACTGCCGGCGCGCGGGACGGGGCACGGCGCGCGGGACGGGGCACGGCGCGCGTTCATTTATTGCGAACGAAAGGGTCGTGGGAGAAGCAGAGATTCACGCGGCGCGGCGTTCAGACACACGCAAGCGTGTTGGCGCGCCGCTACAGAAAGAAATCCCTTCTCCTTCTGCTTGTCGCGCGGATGCGGCTGCTGGATGACGGAGGGAAGTCACAAATTTTTTCATTAATATGCAGCGAGACACCCTCCTAACTCCCTGCACGGGAAAGGTAATGTAGTAGCAGGGGTAAAAGGGGAGAAAATGCAGTCTACCTGGGTGCGTGTCGGCGCGGTGCAGCCCTGCGCCCGTGTGGGTTCCCGTCCGTGAGGCCGGGGCGCGGCGTGGGTGTAAGAGAGAAATAATGGTCTGCTAGGAAATGTAACCAGCCGACGCTCACGCCCTCGTCGCGACGCCTCGAGAGACTTTACGGGCGAGGGAGGGATCGAAGAAAAGCTGGCGCGAGAGACAAAACTGGATAGAGGGGCGGAACGGAGACGGAAAACGGGGTGCGAACCGGCAAAGAATACCCCGTGCAAAATGCACGAATCCACCGATATCTGCTCGGATGTATACGCCTCGTTCGGGGGAACGCGTTGCTCCCCTTCCGCACCCACCTCCCCCCGAATCGAGCTGTCCGTTTCCTGAACTATCCTCCGCCCCGGGCTTCTATGGAAATGAAATTCCGCGGCAATTCGACCGCCCGGAAGAATACCGTTGGTAAACGATATTAAAAACGTTAGAAGCGCAATTCGACTGGAACCTAGACCCCGAGTTAACGTCCATCTCCCATGGGAAACATCCGCGCGGATCCCGTTCGACCGGCGCGGCGGCTTCGCCTGCCTCCACTGAAAAGTTGGCCAAGATCGCGGAAAGTCTGGCGGTTCGCAGAGCTCGAAACACGTAATCCGGGCTCCTCTCCGCGTAGCTCGTCGTTGCCTCTCGTACTTGGAGCCCCGCTATTCGAGAGGCGTTTTACTCGTCGGCATACCTAACCTCTCTATATATCTCTATACCCGTCTGCTCCTTTCCTTATCCAGCCTCGCTCTCTCCCCGTCCTTCCTGCTCGAGATTTTTCTCGGCGATTAAAATTTATGCTCACTCGTGTTCCCGGTGCGTGCATATCGCGTTTCGTCTCGCGCGATCCTCGTTTTGCGCCGGGTTACGCACACGCCCAGCATCGCGGGTCTTTCCCGCCGCGTTACAGAGGGCCGTTCCTGCCTTGCCTGCCCTCCTACGAACGCAGCAGCGCCTTGAAGCCTGCCGACTTTTCGCGACGCGGAAGATGAACGAGCAGGTAGACGAAATTCCGATCGCGAGCGGAGCAATATTGCCCTCGCACCAAGAAAACGGCTACCTATATATCCTATCGTATGGTACACTTGGGACAGCTTCTATACCGAACTGGTCCGACAATCAAGAGTAAATAGGTATCGTTGAGTAATACCGAGAACTGGAGTTTCCCAACATCCGTTCGATAATGACCACACAGACGTGCCCCGGCCGCAGGTTTTTTAGCCTGGACGTAGCCGGAGCCAAAGGAACCCATTTGTCCCAGGGGGAATGGAGCGATGTAGAGGCGGTCGCAGGGACGGTCCGGCTCGCAAAGGGACCACCGATGATGACCTCGCTTTTGTCGCGGTAGCGCGATCACCGCGGAAGCTGATGGCTATTGCCCCGAAACCAAATAAGATTGGCATTAAAAGCGAAGGACGCGGTTCGGTGTCCGATCCAGGCGAGCCTTCCCACCGGAAATATTGATTTTTAATCGGGCCCGTTATACCTACCGCACCTTTGTCACACGGTGGCGACGCGAGGATGGATATTGCGTCGCGACGGGGCGTATCGAATATTTAAATCGAGTTGCCGGGGCTCGCGCGGCGAATAAGCACGCGGGAACGGGTCTAACGTAAGTCGGAGTGGCGTCGAAACTGCCGGAGAGTTGTCGCGAATAAAATATTGTACAATCGGTCCCCTCGGGATTAAGGTAGGTAGGTAACTGTACTCGGTGCACGGTACCGCTTCGAAAATTCCTGCGGACGTTCGACTTAATGGAGGATTGCGTGGTGGCCGAAGGGCCGGCTCCGAGCCATCCTCGGCGGCGCTGGGCGACGGTTTCCTTGCGGAGGATCGTCCCTCGATCGGTCAGGATTCTTCTTGTCCCGTTCTGGCCGGCGTGTCTCCATCTCCATTGCTCTCGGAGTCGAGCCATACTTCTCTCGGGCTCGGTCAATGAGAGTAGCCTACATTCGTCCGTGTGATCTTTCGCTGGCGCACGCACACACCTGGCGGAACGCTGCGGCGCGGGCTCGGCTGGGTCTCTCTATCACTGTTGGTGCACGGTCCGCGGCATCGCGCGCCCATGCCCATAGGCGCGTACAAAAGGACACGAACTCGGGAACGGGCACACGTACGCCGTGAGAAGAGACAGCGGAACGCACGCAAACACGTCGAAAGAGCCGCGGCGAGCAGCAGCCACGGCAGCGGCAGCACCAGCAGCACGCACCAAAGGCCCTGGGTCTGGGGCCTATGCCTGTGCTCGCGCCTGTGTCTGTGCCTCTTCGCCGTCTTGCTTTCTCTTTCCGGCGTTCCTGCTGGTTGGCCGTGGCTGGCTCTTCGTCGCTCGGACGGCAGGGGGCAAGTTTCAGTCCGTCCTTGTCAGCTCGATAGGATGCTGCCAGGCTTCGTACGGCCTGGACCTGGACCTGGAGTAGTAGGCTGTACAGGTATGCACGAGGTGGGCTGGCCGACCGGGCATTCCTGCGGCGTTGCCGCGTCTCTTACTCACCGTGGCCCCGTGGAGTAAGAATAAGAGAGAAACGAGGATATAGCCAGCAGGGACGAAGCAAGAGAAGAGCCGAACAGGCCGAGGGGAGCCGAGAGAAAGAGGGATCCGAAGTAGGAAGGAGAGCTGAGCCATCGAAGCATCGAGCCACCGAGCCACCGAGCCGCCACAGCTCCGAACAGTCTTTCTGCCTTTTCGTGGAGGCAATCGAGTTTGCTCGGGAGAGGACTGCCTCCCTGCTTCGACCTGCTTCCGAGACTTTGCCCGCTGTTGCTCCTGCTCCAGCTTCTGCCGTTAACGTCACCGCAGCCCCGATCTTGCGGCCTTAGCGTTCGCTGGACCCCTGACCGAGACACGCCGCGGCTCCCGCTGTATTTCCTTCCATTTCCCCGTTTATACGACTCCGACCCCTTCGTACGTCCGAGCAATTCCGTTCGCCACATTTCATTTATCTTATTTCCTCGATAACGAACAACCGACGGGCGTAAATTAGATTCCTCCACAAAAGTCTGATGGATTTTTCTTCCAAAGGGATGGAAGAGAACGCGTCCATCGAAATCGTATTAGACGATCTGCCAGTTTCGTCGGGTCTCGTTACGGTCCACGATTAAAGGGAAATCGCCGAAAGGGCACAGAGGATGAGAGAAAGAGAGAGAGGGAGGAAGAGAGTATCGAGGGTGGAGGCACAGAGTAAATCGAGCCCTAAGCGAGTCCACCTAGCGAACGAACCATGACGTTGGTTCAGAGTAGCTCTGCCCGTCCCTGTAGAAAGTAATCGAGTTTCGACCACCGTGTTATTGCGTTCGGCTGAACCCTCTGAGGAGCTTGCTCGATTCGATGGAAAGACACCCCCGAACTCTGTCCAGACTGCCCGACAAAAATTGACTCTGTCGATCGAACCGATCCCGAAACAGCTCTGCTTCCCTATTCCCGGCTGCTTTTAAATTTTCAATGCCCGTGAGAGGGAGAGATGCGACCAGGCAACGGTCCGGCATTAGAAAATTGTTGGCTAGACAAATTCGCTCGGCGGTGGCCGCGAGTTTATCCTCAAGTGGAATCGATGTGTACGAGTCCAACGGCGCGGCGCGGCGGATACGGTAATACGAGTAGCCAATCCTCTCTCTCTCAGGGGTCCGGTGGAAGAATGAAATTCAGAGATATACCTACTAACGGGAGAGAAGTCGAGGAGAGGAAGGCATGAGCCGAGATATATCGAATAGGCAAGGGTAACGAGGAGCTCGGGTTTCGTGCAGGTCCAAGGAAACGAAGTTAGTCGTCTCCATTGCGCAGACACGGTCCACCGGGAACGTGTATCCTTGGCAAGTTCCATTAAACGCGTTACGTACAGAGGCAACTCCCAAAGGACCACGGCGCAGCAACTTGCCGCAAGAATACTCGCCACCCGAGGAATCAGCGGAGGAGGGTGGCCGGCAATCCCGAAAATATCGTGATTGAAAAGCTCCTAGGCTGTGATGCTCAAGCTTGCGCGGCGTCGTCGATGCATCCGCGTTAAAATTTGATGAAAATGCTCCGGTCAGTTTTTCAAAATGGTAACGGCGTTCGTGACGAGAATCTACGAGAAAGAGAGAGAGAGAGAGAGAGAGGAAGGAGAGAAGGGAGCCCGGTCTCGCCTTAGCTGACGGTATCGCGAGTAGCATACCGCTCGCATCCGAAAAGGCACGGAGAGGAGACCCGCTCTCCTTCATCTAGAAATCGGCTCACGTAGAGTAAACAGGCCCTGCTGAGTTTGCCGGTCAATTTCGACCAGCCGTCTATATACCTACATGTATATCCCCACCGTCCACTCCTTCCCCAACGGTCGCCTCCTTTCCTTTCTGTCCAGAGAGCGCGTCGAAATGATCCCCTTTTAATGCCGCGGCACTAACTACCGGCACCTCGAACGATCCCGCAATTCGGAAGATTGGCCCACATTACGAAATTATCGTTATTCCCGTGGAAAGAGGGATGAAGGGGTGCAGCGACGGACCCATCGAGAACCCCGGGGCGCCAGCTTCTTTTCGGTATAAATATGGAAAACGTTCCGGGTAGCTCACCTCGGCCATCTCTGAGAAAGCCGGCTTCCTAAAGCCCCCCTCGCCCGTTCCCATCGCTCGAATAAATCTCCCTCCGCGTCGGTTATAGTCCACGACCACGACCACGACCACGACCAAGACCCACGACCACTGCGCCGACGTCCATCGTCTTCGCATGGTCGGATCGTTAAAAAGCGATCACGGAGACAAGGTGAACGAGGAAGCTGCTGAATCGCCGATGGTAAAAAACGCGGGACGCGCGTCGTTAGGCCACGCAATACTTTCTCGTTCGTCTAGATAGCCAGTGTGGTGCAACCAGGCAGAGAAATTCTCCGGCGAGTTTTCTCGGGGCGAGTAAATATTCGACAGAGTACAGAGATCGAGTTCTCGGCAAATATCGGCGCACTAGGCTACGAGAATACCGATTAAGTCGCGTACGTTCGAGGGGCTCTATATAGTCTTGGCTAACATCGACCGAGTTCCCTCGGAGGAGCTCGATTCCCTGCATCTTCGATGGGGCCGAGCGTGCATATCAATGCGTATCGATTCGCGCGAGTCGGTAAACACACGGGAACCCGGGCTAATCTCGACGATGCATAGCAATAGCTGAGGATCATTGCGTTAGCACGCTGTGGGATAATCGCGTTTCTAAAACGCACTCCACGCGTACCACGGTACAACTGCATGCCGCGGCAACAACAGCTGCTCGAGCAATCGACGGCGGGAGGAGGAGTACAATCACGAGAAACAAACGGAATGCTCGATAAACGGTAACTCAACTGGTCCCCGGCTATAACGTTAATTAAGTTAGGTATTTATTGTACGCGGCGGAGATGGACAGCGACCGTATCGAGGAATCTATCGATCGAGCTCGTCGGGATCCCGTTGGAAAAATCTAGGGAACGCGACTCGGAAGCGCAGGAACTTGTTCTCGGAGAAGCTAGTACCTAATTACGTCGCCCGCGGAGCGACTTCAAACGCTGCTGCGTCCTATAGGGAAAGACTTTCCAAGGGGAATCGCCGAGATAGGTACGTCTGGTCACAGACGTACGACTTAATCGATGCATCTGGCTAAGTATACAGAAGGAAGTAGCAATCGCATAGGTGTATCGTGTCCCGAGGTGTCGTCCGAGACTATCATCTCGGTTGGCGATCCTCGGATAGAGGCAAGTGCAGCGCGCACAGTACAGGATGGTTCAACGAGCGTACCGCCGGGTACCGGCAACGAATCGGCAGCGGGCCAAAGGTAATTCGTCTGGATCGTTGCTCGATCGTCGCTGAAGACGCTGAATCGTTGAACGTCCCAATGGAGGGCGGAGGAAATCGCGTACGAGGGTGTTGTAGGTAATCGAGTACCAGTTTGAGAACGTTCGGCGGTACGTTGTTGAATCGAGCTGTAAAGAAAAGAAGAGGAGGACAGGTAGCGAGAGGGTTACCTTGTTCGGCGTGGGTCCCTCGCGGGCAGATCAGCAACAGCAGCAACGGCAGAAGGTGGGCAGCGGAAGCAGCAGCGGCGGCGCAGGTGGCTAGAAGGCCTGCTACGCCCGCCATATTGAAGGGGGCCATTCTTATCGCAGCCCCACCGTCCTCGTGGGGGCCGCCGGTCCTCTCACGATCTGTGCGAGGCTGCAGCACCGGCAGCGTCGTCACTCTCTCCTCCTCATGCCTCCTCCACGCTTCGTCTGCTCTTTCCGCACGTCACGCGACGACGACGTGCAACCACCCTCGTCGCCTCCCGACTCCTCCAGCTTCAACACTACCACTAGCACTAACTCCTCCTCCCCCTCCTCCTCCTCCTCCTCCCCCACCTCCACCTCCTCCACCTTCCGCTTCTCCTGCCACCTCCTCTTCCTCTTGCTCCTGCTCCAGGTCGTGCAACCCTTCCGGATGCGCCGTGCAGCCCAACGGCGCTTCTTACCCCTCCGAAAAGTAGCCTCGCTCTTCACCGATAGACCTCGCCCCAAACAGCACACACACCACCCCCCGCCGTTAGCCGCTGGCCGCTAGCCACTCTTATTGTCTAGTCCCGACGTGTTGGTGATCCCCCGCCTTCTTTTCTTCTTCACCGAAAGAAAACGCCGAGTTGCCCCTATGCCATTAAAAACGATTAGGCCGACCGCTGAAGGCTCGTGGCGGCAGATCTGGACGCGATTAGGCCCTCTTCTTCGTATCTCGCGACTCGCGATCAACGTTCGCGGCCGTCTCTGTCTGCTCCCGTCGGGGTATATCGGTGTAACCGGAAGTAGTACGGCGACGATGCAACACGGCTGCCAGAAACGTGTTCGATTTTTTCACCCCCGGTCGTCGTATCGCCTACAAAGGGTTGCTTCTCTTAATGACGAGAGTCGAGATTCGTCGCATCTCCTCTCTCTCTTTCTCTCTCTCTCCCGCTCTCTCTTTCACTGGCTGCGCCTCCTCCCGCACCTCCGTCGGCGCCTGAATTTCTCGCAGACGCGCGACTCCACGGGGCTGCCTCGTCTGAAAGAAACAAAGATGAACCGCATTAATTAAAATCCGCGAAATATCCTTCTCCCCATTCGCTCTCCACCCTTCCCCCGTTTCTCCTGATCCCTGCCAGCCGAATAGACCGGCGACTCTGTCTCCATCCCCCTTTTCGCGCGTGATACGAAGCGCCCCTAATAACATCCCTAAATGGAAACAACGCGACGAGGTCGTTTTTTGGCTCTGCCTCGCGGTTTCGACGATCGAGATCGAGACGTACTAACTGGTTGGGCGCGGCTTTATGCGCCCTCCCGTCCCTATCTGCGGCGCTTTGTTTCGAACTTCGGATCCATTAAATGGTCCGCGCGGTGCGGGAAAACTTTCGCAATTTATGAAGCACTGCCCTCGAGTCGCCGGCGCACTTTTACGGGCAACACGGCCCGGTGTAAAGATGAAAGTACACCGGCTGCACAAACGCGAGGGTACTCGTGAAATAATTAACCAACGGCGACGCACAGAACTCGATGGCGATCGAAACACCCGGTCGCAGGCGCTCGGCATCCATCGGTAGGTATACCGAGAACTTTCGTCTCGAAGGTTAAAAAGGAGAGGCAGGCTTCGATCAAGTTAAGCCCCGAGTCGAACGGGGAAACTTTGGAGACGCCTTTGCGCGGATTTGCCGAGTGGTTTACTTTCATCGGGGCCGGCGAGAGTAGTCTTCCACCCTCGGTCCGCTGGTCGAATAAAGTCGAATAAAGTCGAATGAAGTCGAGTAAACTCGTAGGTACCATTCGAATGGGGCGAAGCGAGAGCTCGTATACCGAGATTCATCGAGTGGAAACGAGCTCCTTTTGTGGCTAACGCGACCGATGCGATCGCTCGACCCCCTCGGTTCCGCCAATGCAATATCAAACGTTTCCGACGCGGCTTCATGAAAATCAACTACCGAATATTGGCTCGGGCCCCGACCCGGACGGCCGTTTGGCACCTGTACTGTTAAGCCGGATGACTCTGCAGGGATCATTGTTTCTCCGGATATTCCATGGAGCGTGCCAAATGACGCGGTGCGAGGCAGATGGATGGACGGCTGCGTGCACCCAGATCGTAAAGGGCGCTATCGAGATATCTCTGCATCCTGCCGTCGCATGGCTCGCTTCTTTCGCATCTCTTCCGTTGCTCACACGTCGCGTATCGATCATTCCGTGGGGAACGACGACTACCTGGTAGCTTTTGCCCTTTCACGGCTAACTCTGTGGTTAAATACAACGACGTCCGTCCGATCGATTTCAATTCAATGCCCATTCTCTGTCGACCACGCCGAGCGGTATTGGCTTCCGATGATTTGCCAGACACGACGGAGGCAACGCAACGTCCGCGCGGACGGGGAGGCTAACGAAGGGTCGCGGCGCGAGTGGAAGAACGAGGGAAGAGGAAGGTTTGAGCGACAAAAGCCAGGCGGATACGCACGAGGCCAGAGACTAATTCCAAGTTCAAGGTCGACTTGCATCACACACGAGGCATGCATCCTAAGGCTCGGTGAAATTCGCGCTAGTCGCTGAACCAGTCATCTAGCCGAGTCTAAGGGCGGGGGGGGGGGGGGGGGTGGAGACGCGAGAAGAAAGGGGGTGGAAGAGAGACCGAACGCAACTTTGGGGTTCGTCGGTGTGGTGGAAGGGGTGCTAGCTGGGTTGGGATGAGGAGCGCAAGGGGTTTTAGGATCAATACCATGCGTTTATCCGTCTCTCTCTACCTTCCCTCTCGGGCACACATAGAACCCGCGAGACAGAACGTGCGAGCGAGAGAGGATGGCAAAGGGATGAGGCGCGAGAGAGAGAGAGAGAGAGAGAGAGAGAGAGAGCGCTACCAGGGCGCGGGAGCAGGGTGGAGAGAGGGAAAAGCATCTCATCCACCGTCTTCTTTCGGCCAAGCTTTTGGTCGATCTCTTTTGCTCCGGTAGGCCGCAGGGTCTGGCCGGCGTCTCGCCATTCTTCGACGAAAAGAGACGAACAAGGGAGAAGAGAGGAGAAGAAAATAGAAGAGAGGGGAAGAGAAGGGATGGAAAGAGAAGGGAAGAGAAGAGATAGAGGACTTGGTGTACGAGAGGTGGAGGGTTCGAAGACGAGGAGGAGATGGCTGGGCAGAGGACTGAAGGAAGCACGAAATTCTAGAGTACCAAAATATAGTAGAGTGGGAAAGGGAAGGTGGACCGAGGGAGAAAGAGGTGGAAGGCAAGCGCGCTTTAGGAGTTCTTCTAAAGCGGGCAAAGACCTTCCTCTCCTTCCCTCGCGTTCTCTTGCTCTAGCTACACCAGCCGAGATGCATCCGCGAAATTGCAGACTTCAGTGAAATGCTGGTGCTGGTAGCCGTGCAGCGCCTCCTAGGTCTACGGTGCTTGCCTTCTTCCGTTGCCATTGCTCACGAGTGGCCTCGTAAAAAATTTAAGATGTCCTCCTCCTCCTCCTCCTCTTCCTCCTCCTCGCTCTCGTTCTCTCACCCTTCTCCTTGGCCTTTCTCGTCCTTCTCTTTCCTACTCGACTTGCTCCTCCTCATCCTCCGCGACTCGGCCGGGCTAGAAATCCGTAGTGCCTCTTTTCACCGGCATCTCTCTTTCAACTTTTTGACAAGACCCAGTAGCAATTGCCGAAAACAGCTTCGTGTCTCGAGAGAGGGAGAGGGAAGGGCGAGAGAGAAGAGGAGAGGACCGCTCGAGGAGCACAGCCTTGACAGAAGAGCGGCAGGTTTCACGGAGGGTGGGTGGGCGGAGGTGGGCAAGAGTATCTAGCCTCCTTTGATAAGCCACGATTTCCCATTTTTTTCCCCCTCTTCTTTTTTCCCTTACTTTTGCTTCCTTCGGAGCAGATGTAAACACGGATGAGGATCGTCTGGAAGCGGGTCGACCACTCAGAAGGTGGTTGGCCACCATCTTCAGCGTGCAAAGGCCTCGTTCTTTTTCTATTCTTTCCCGGTGTAGACTTCCTTTCCAAGTGGCTGCTTACGATGGATCCCGCCAAATTGCAGATTTCGGCGGCGGGAGGAGCCCGGCCCTCGAGAGGCTCGTGAAATTTTTAAGCCGTCTCTAATAGTACTCGAACAGGTGCAACCGAGGCGGCTACACAACGTTCGCTTCTAACGAGCACTTCTTCCTCCTGGTCCACGCTCACAGAGCATTATGAAACGTCCTTTGAACCCCTAGCCGGGGGCGGGGGGGGGGGGGGGGGGGGTGTGAAACGGACGAGATGTAAAATTCTGCCGATATTTAAAATTTTAATCCAACGTGAAAGCTCGTTGCCGCCCCCGGACCTCGTTCCTCTTGCCGCGGTACGAAAACATTTCGCCGCTGGCCGCGTCCCTCGTAAAATACAACGCGAATATTTTAACATCTCGATCCCGATCGTAAATCAGCCGGGTTTGTTTTCGTTTTCCTGCGAGAAAATTAAATTCTCGCCCCACCCCAGCGGGCCGCCGCCGCGCCGTGCCGTTTCTCACTCTCGGCGATGATGTTTCAGTAGGAAAGCCGGCACGTGGAAAGCTTCCTGCTTCCCATTTTCTTCTTCCACCGCTCTCGCGCTACAGCATTACACCCTCCACGGACTCTACGGCGTGCTTCCTTCCCGCGACATTACGGATTCTCTCGATGCCCGTTGCCTTTTTCTCTCCTCCTCCATTCCTCCGTACTCCTCGGATTTCTTTGCTCTCTCTCCTCTCTCTCCTCTCCTCGCGCCATTGGCTTCCGTGACCGCCTCGGGACAAATTCTATTTCCGCTTGAATTTAAGACCCTCCGGAATATACGGATTTATTTCACGGCTCCACTCGCTCGAGACGAAACGGGAGAGAGAGAGAGAGAGAGAGAGAGAGAGAGAGAGAGAGAGAGATGGCAAGAGAGATATAGAGCCGTGGAGAAGAGAACCAAGTGCAGAGAAAAAAACGGGGGTGGAAGCGTGGCAGAGGGTGGAGGTTTTTACTCCGGATCCACGGAGACTCGTAAACGTAACAAAGGAAAGACGTATACTCCGGAGACGGGGAAGAAAAAAAATATATAGAGAACGAAACGGAGTGGCGGAGGAGGTGGTGGATGAGGTGGATGAGGTGGACGAGGTGGAGGAAGGAAAGTTCCCCGAAATTATTATACCTTGGACGATCGCCACTCTCGACTACGCTCACTTTTATTTTCCCGAAACTCTCCGGGCGAACCCCGTATTTTTCTACACCGACTTTCGTTCTTTCTCCTATCGCGGTTCGATGTCGCGGGACACGGACCGCGACAGACGTCTACGGGACAAATTCTATTTCCGATGAATTTAAGGAGACTGCGACCTAGTGGACGATCGAGACAGAGAGGGCCGATTGGAAGCACCGGCGCAGTGGTTAGATTTATTTTCCAAGGATTCTGCCCACCGTCCTCCTTGTCGGGTTTTGCTGCGGTGGGTCGACGGTGGTACGAATTTAAAAACAGCCCTTTGAATTTAGAACGTTCCTTCTCTCTCCTCTCTCCTCTCTCTCTCTCCTCTCTTGCGTTCGCATCGCTTCTCCTTTTCTCCTAAGCTCGCGTCGCTCGGGTAGAAAGAACGAGCGAGACGGAGGACAGAGAATAATAGAATTTTTTCGACGTCTCGGCACTAGCTGGCTACGGTTCGTGTTGCTGCTCGTGGCTTCCCCTTTTTCGCCGTCGCTCGTAATTAAAAACAATAATGTCGGCTGCACCACCCCCGCGCGTTAACTGCGATCGCGGGCCTCATCCTCCGGTATTTTTGTTTCCCTCGCGAAAACACATCGCCCCCCCGCCCCATCCAATTCGCGTTACGAAAATATCGGGGCTGCAAGGGGATACGCTCGCGGCACGATAACTCTTCACCACACGGCCTTTCAACTGCATTCGTCTATCGTTTCGATTAACGAAGCCCGTGAATCACTCGCGCGTCGCCTACAATATTTGCAACATACATCCTGTTTACGCGATCCGCGCGTGTCCGACGGGAAAGCCGTGCGTTTATCCTCCGGTCAAACATTTCTATCGAATGTCCTGAAATACCTGGCATACTACGCTCCGCGCCTGTGTGCGTGGTTCACTGTCCTAAAAAATAAATCGAGTTTCAAGAATCTCTCTAGTATAGCTGACCGCCGCGCCAACTGCGGGACGGCCTGGAGGGCCGCGCACTAATCGAGGGAAAATACGAAATCTCCCATGAAACGCGGAGGCGACGGTCTGCTCGCGCAATAACTCTGCATTAACCGTCCGCGCGGCGCGCACCTTTCTTCGTTCAGTCGCCGGTGGAAATAGAGGCTCTCACTATCGATGCAGAGAACCGCGAGGATTTCGCAATCGGCTATGCGCGCACGCGGTCGTTTCCAACGAGTGAAAGTAAGTCGCCCCACGAGCGCTGCGCCGCGCCGTCGAGCGAGTACCGAGCGAAGGATCGACTCGCCTTCGAGCTTAATTAAGAACGTACGAGTCATTAGAGCCGATGGAGCGTTATATCGAAGCGTACGATAATTATAAGTCGGGGCTACGCAAATCTCGAGAGGCGCAAACGAGTAATTGGCCAGAGTCAGAGGTCCCTTTCGTCTCGCTTTCACTAGTTTCGTTCAGTCAACGTCTATCATTTGCGAATGTTTCCCGTAAGTGTTTATAACCGAGACGCGAGTTTTCCGCCTGAGACTGCAATCTACACCGCGGAAATGAGCCGTGGCATCTGAATGTCCGCTCTCGTGTCCCTCGTTTTTCGATTCTCCATTTTCTGCTCGGGGGGGTTACGCGGGATCGTGAAGATTGCCGGTGTCCGCAGGATCCCAGGCCTTCGAAGTTGTAAAATCGGCCGGTTCACGCAAGGGAAGTGAACGCTTAGATGCATGCGCTGGATAGAAGAACAAAACCTGACGTACCTAACGTTCGTCGATAATCGCCTCCTATACGCTTCCTAACCAGATTATCCGTCTATTTTTCTCGCGCCTCCGCTGCGCTGGTGCCTCGTCGACGGAAAAAGACGGCTCGACAAATTTCCGGGGGAATGAACGTCGGCGGGATGGAGGGCTAGTAGTTGAGAAAGGACTAAAAAACAGAAGGAAAGAGGGACGAAATTCCAGACGCGCGCTATCGGATACTGTCCGGTACGCGAGTCTCAGGGCCGATGATAAAGCTAATGGCGTCCTTCTCCGCCCCCGTCAAGTCCATCGGTGATCAGTCACGCGATCCCGAGGAGCGAGCCTCGTGCCCGCTGCTGGCCCTGTTCGTGTTCCGACCACGGCTGAAACCGAGCCGTCTCGCTCGGTGCAACGGAACAAACCGTTATCGGGTTTTCGCCACCGCGCCAGGTGACCGAACCGCGCTGAAAAGGAAGAGAACAGCGAGACGAGACGAAGGAGGTGGAGGAGGCGGGGAGGCGAGCAAGGAAGAGAGCGTAGCCGGTGCAGGTGATAGGCTAATGGTAATCCACGTTCCTCGGCTTATCCTGCCGCGGTGACAAACGTCTTGTACGCCAATCGCATGCGTCAAAATAGTTCGACCATTAGTGGTCCCTCCGCTATCGAGGGACACTCCGCCGGTGGAAAAAAGAGGGAAACAGGGAAAATAGGAAGAGAGAGCGACGGGGCGGGAGGAGCGTGGGACTGGCGCGGCGGCCGTAATTTATACGCCTCTAATCTGGACGATAAGCTGCTCGTCGTTCGCGCCGCCCGGGGCCACGTTAAATGCCAACGGACGCGTTTTCCATCGGAAAAGAGAGGATGAAAGAAGGAAGTTCTAGTGCGTGGGTGACATACTCGTGTCTTTTGCGGCAATAACGCTCTCCGTCGAGAGTCTCGCGTGCCTCGTAACTTTCCTCCCGAGGTCTAGCAGCCCTATATTTCACGGAGGGTTGCTGCCCGAACCCCGAACTTCCCAACGCCCTCTTGCCCACCCCCACTCTGCCTGTTCACCACCCACCCCTGGCCTCCGGCGTTTCTTTCTAGACACCGTACCGCACCGTACCATACCATACCATACCGTATCGTATCGCATAGGCACGCTCCGTGTCGAGAGGGCCATATGGCTTTCGTTTCCTCTCGGTCGAGTTATCTTCCTCGTCTTCCTTTTCCCGCGGCATTCACCTCTCGCGGATCTTCTTCTTTTGCTCTATATTTGGAACCAGCGGATAACTTCCTCGAATACCGGGGCGCACGGTTACGCCGGCGGTCTCCGGACCACCCCGAGTAGCGCGCAGCACGTCGTTATCGCTGTTTATTGCCGCTCGGATGTTTTTTTAACGAGCAACATTAATAATGCGCGAGGATAGCCGTAACACCGCGGGCAGATCGAACCTTAATCCTCTGAGAATTTTCAACAGCGACGACGCGTGATACCTATCAATTTATCACGCAAATCGAGCCCAGCAATGTACCAATTTGATAATCCAATAATCTAGGATACTCGATGAAACGAATAACGCCGCGAGGTTCGCAAATTTCGTTTCATCTACCTACCCCCCTTTTTAATTACCGAGAATATTAATGTTTAAAGTTAAATTGCGTCTAACGAAGGATCAAGCGAAGCAAGAGCGCGTGTCAGGGGTCGTCTCCGCGTCTGCACCACCCCCTTCCTCGCGGCGAAAGCACGCGGCGCACTTATTTTATCCAATAAATACAGGCGAACGAACAAAGTTCCTCGACTGGAAAGTTTGAAGCTTTTGTCGGTCTTTCGTCCCTATCTCCGTCGCCGGAGTTTCTCGAAACGAAATTATTCCTCAAAGGGACGCGTTTCTGTTTTCCACCCCGAAGCATTATCAGGCTCGTCCGGCGCAACGGCCGTGCGACCGCGCACAATGCACATCCTCCAAATTATTTCTTCCCGCAGAAACGATCAAATTTGTTTGCCCGCCTCTTCCTTTCTTTTGTCGCCGGGACCCGCCGGGGCGCGCTGGAAGAAGAGCTCTCGCGGCGGGAAGCGATTCGTCGTCGGAATTCTAGTCGCCGCTTCCGGATTATCTCTCCGGCGTTTTTTTCTTTCTCGTTACGAAAGGGCGTCTCGCGCGCGGACGCTCCACTCCCACGGGCTCATTCTTCCCCGCATTTTTGCGCAGATCAGACGCGGCAGCGTTCCGACGTTAGGGTGGCATCATCCCGTGACATATGGAGGGTCCCTGAACGCCATGCTTTCCCCGTTATCCCTCTGGGATTCGGGATGTATCTTGCTGACCGACCAGATACTCTGCTCTCGTTCTCGACGAGGGGCTCGACCTTGGAGCAGTTAACGTGGAAGACCGTGCTTGTCGGATATTCTCATCCCTCTCGTCCCCCGTGCGCCGCTCCCCGAGAAGATCGACGATGGGCGGCTATGTCGCCCGAGAGAATTATGAAAAGACCCGGGGATTTTCAGGGGAATCGAGATCGCCCGGATAATCTCTCTCCTTAGAAGCTGGAAGCGTAAACCAGGGCCCGTCCACGGGACGATGCCGATGGTCTGTTGCTTTAAAACTCGAGCGAGACGGAATATATCCGTGGATGAATTTTCCCGACGATAAATCCCACGGCTCCATTGACAAAGGAACGAACCAGTTCGACTCGCTGAATTTTAATACGGCCGCTGGCCCAGAGCGCCGATGCAAATCCCTAGTATATATTCCTATTCTGCTTTCCCGATAAAAATTCATTTCGAATACCAGCAATCCAACTTCTCAAAGGCCGCACTAGCGCGGTCGATGCTCCGACTCCGTGCGCGGAATATGCCAGCCGCAAAATTGAACATTGAACCGGAGAGAATCGCGAGAAACAAAGGGCAGAAGGCGATTAATGACGCTGCGTTTTCGACGATCACCGGTCACGTGAACCCGTGGCAGAGATGATTCGGACGAAACGAGCACCCTCGCTTCTCCAATCTCCTCGATGGGAGAGCACAGACGGGAGCGACGAGATCGGCCGCTCGGAGGATGTTTTCCGCAAACGACACCCAAGTGTCCACGGACCGACAGAGGGAACACAGAGATTGGTGGATCGTGAACGGGGGTCCCACGGACGATCCGTGCGTCAAACTCATCCCAGAGGAAGCAAAGGCAGCATGGGGTTTCCGCCCGCAGCCCCACGGCCCCCAGGCTCGACCGCCTCGCCGCGCCGCGCCGCGCCGATCCACAATGGGGGAATCGTCCCATTAACAAGCAACCGTTCATTAGTCCTACACTCGCCAGTAATGCTTGCGTCGAGGTCAAGTTGCCCCTCCGTCCATTTAAGTGCCACTAACGCACCTGACACAACGCACCTATCTCGCATCCCATATCTCATCGGAGATTTCCACTGAAAAACCGTCGCCCCTGGATTCGCCTATTTCGCGATGCATTCCATAAGCAGCCACGCAACTTATCGCCACGCGTTTCCGCTGCTGGCCGGAGCTCCGGCAAGAGGGGCCTCGCGTGCAACGAGTTCAACGCGCACAATTCCCTTGGAAAGGAGGAGAGACCAAGAACTTGTACGAGCCTCAGTGACAACATTATTACACGCTGGCATTGTAACTTTATTTCAACTTTGACGGACATTGTCCCTCGTCGCGGTTAACGACGTTGCCAACTCCGGTTAACCTTCGCCAGCGAGCATTCCCTTGGAATTGATACTTTTCTTCTCTTTTTTTTTATCGTCCGTCTAGAATCGCCACATTCCGGATACCCATCTCCATCGCGGAGAACGATTGCTCTATAGTGGGGCTTCCGGTGTGCGGAATACACGCAACTGGAGGATCAATGAACCCAGAACTCGAGCCGTGGAAAATCGAGAAAGAAAAACGCCGCGAGTCGGAATTCTTGGGAGACGGGCGAGAAAGCCGCGCGCGCATCGTCACACCGTGCAACGCTGGATGTTTCTGGGTCGAGAATTGTGAGGATACAGCGAGAAGACTTTGTCACCGAAGGACAAAGCCGCGCAGCGCGCCTGAATAGATGATTAATCCTCCGGGAATGAGAAGGAGGGACATGTAGGTACGCTCGCGAGAGTGCGCGCGTCTGTGAAACGATCGTAGAAGGATCTCGCAAGGCCTTTTGCTTTTCAATTAAACCAGACGAGCACCGACTTATTAAGCCAGCCAGAGGGGAAGACTTTCACCGCACGCTAGATAAGACACTTGGTCGCGCGTCGATCACGAACAAATGGAAGTGAACTTTCACCGTCATCGATCCGCTCCTCCGCGATGAAGGAGGAGAAGAAGAACGGGGACGGCGAGGGATCTTTACAAGTCGGATATCTAGATTCGAGTAATGGTTTTCTTGATTGTCTATGCCGTGCACTCGGGGGCCAAGGAATTTCGAAGCTGGAATCATCATTCGAGTCCAGTCGACGACCATTACTAGGCAAACTGCATGCATATGCCTTTTTGTATGCTAGGACAGTAGCAACGTTTGTAATTCCCCTTGATATATATCCCGGCATAGATATAATTTTCTCCGTTGTATTCGGGGGCACGTAATCTCATCACGGCCGTTTCCGCGTATTCGTCTGGATCTAACTATAGCATCAGGCGCGAGCGAGCGCTGGTGCGCGCGTTATGTCATTTTCTCGAAAAACACGTCGGCAGCGTGGACGACCACGACCACGACCACGACCACGACCACGACCACGACGGAGAGCACGACGACGCAGGGTTCGAAACATACGTGCCCGGAATGACGAGGATCCTTCCATCAGCGTCGGGACGCGATCGCAAAGGCCGCGCGCTAGCTAGCTAGCCCGCACGCGTCCCCCTTTCGCCGTAGTCCGTACGCTCAGAGACGCCACCTGCCAGCCTCGCGGCTGCTAGTTTATATTTAGTTTCCCGAGTTTGGAAAACTCTTAATGGATTCTTAATGACCTGGAGCAGGCCTGCGTCGGTTGCGGAGCAAAGACGAGGAGCAGACACGAGAGGGCAGAGAAGAAAGCAACAGCTGATGCACCGTCGCGTCGCCACTCTCCTCTGCTCCTTCGTGTTTCGTCGCGCGACTGATGACGATGGCGATTACTGGCTCGTCAAGAAGGCTACGGTTCGGGCGTTTCACGCTCGATTTCGAATCGCCGTACGAGTCCTGCGCCGCGACGGCATCGCCTGGCAAGCCAGTAAACCTCCGGCTTAATCTCCTGGGGAAACAGTTTTTCCACGGCAAACGCACGGTTTCGTGCGAACGGGCGAGAGGAAAAAAACCGATTAACGAGAATCCTCTCCTCGTCTACCACCCTGCTGCTCCCAGCGAGCTCGTAACTCGAAGCCAGAAAAACTCCGTATTAATTCTAATGGGGCGATATTTTATCGGGATAAAGCTGTCATTCGAGCGGAGGACATTCGTTATAATCTCGGGGACCGGAAGAGAGATTACCGTCTACTTTGCGAGCGAGGGAGCAAGTGCGCGAGTGTCTTCCCCGGGCCGGCGTGGCATCTCAACCCTTCAACCAGCATGTCCTGGTTCTTCGGCCCCCGAACGATCCCACTTAAGACGATAATGAAGATCGACGGAATTCCCACGTAATCCTTTTCTCATCGGCTGGATGAAAAATGCGCGCGCCTCGAGGCCGCGCTGTGCGGCGCCGGCGGAGGGTAGATATCGTAATAAATTTTTCACGACGAATTTCGAACGAGAACGATCGCGCGTGCACCCTCTCTATTCGTCTCCCGTGCAATTTAAAAGGTCTGCGCGAGCTCGGGAAGCATTTTTCCGGTGAAACGACCGGAGGGTGAAAGAGAGAAGGGAGAACGCGAGTATCTGGATTCCGGGGGAGGGGGGGTGGTCGGAAGTTTTCCCGAGTTTATCGAGGCGTCTGATTCCTTTTTTTCCCTCGATTGGCATCGATTTGCGTCCCGCCGTATATACATATACGCGGCCATCGGTCGCACGGTGTCGGTGAACGGTGAAAAGAGAGAAATAAATTGGTGGACCGTGGGGGGGAAGCAGAGACGGAGGGGCTAACAGGGCGCAGGGGAGAAAGAGGGAAAGCGTGTGCGGTTATAACCGCGGAACTCAGCCGCTTAAATAATGTCCAACCACCGACGAGGCGTAATTCACGTCGGATGAGCTATCGGTCCCGATATTTCCTCGTCGAGGAGCCGAAAAAAAGGAGGAGGAACCCCGAAGGGGTGCGAGAGCAGGGGAGAATCCCCAGGATCGATCACGCAATTATCGGAAATGCAGCGATCGTTGCTGGCGCTCCGACAACCAGTCGGGGGATGCATATCGTCGGGACTGCGCGCCGCGCGCCGGCTTTCGTCGCGTCTGGGAATACAAGTTATGGATAATCCAGACGACTTTACGATTCCGTGCGTCCTTAACAGCCGCGAATCGCATGGTACGTATGCACGTGCATGTGTACCTATACCTACGCCTGGCAGCGTGGAAATAATGCAAACCCGTACGTTATAATTTACAGTCGGAAACGGGGTCAGAACAGTCGAGTCCGGTTCAACTCGTTCACGCGGTAACACGCGTGTTCAATAATTGATGGTTTCCTTCGAAACCCCTACCGAATGTCCCATTAATAACGCGAGCGATTCTTTGAGAACTAAATCGAAACTCGATGCCGCGCGAGTCTCAATATTTTCCACCAAGTGGCTCCTTTTGCCCCTTCCACGTTCGCCGAGCTGATTGGATCGGCGAAACCTCGGCCGCCGTGGTATTTAAATAATTACGTCGCGAAACCGATTAAGGATTAAACCGGCCAGAGTCTTGGCGAGAGAATTGCGAGGTGTTTGGCGACGGGGCCAGGGGAGAGTAAGGTGATCTTCGGGTAAATTGCGGCCAGAATCGTCATTGCGCCCAAGACGACCGTCTGTTTCTCAAGGAACCCTTAAATTCAATGAACGCGGCTTCCGGGGGATAAAAATAACGACCCGAAGAAGTCGTTGGGAACGCGAGACAATCGGCAATAAGCGTTTCTATGCAAAGTAACCAGCCCTTCGCCAAGTACCTGCCGCTTCTAACGAACAGCTTGAAAGTAGATAGACGCGGGAGGACCACGGCGATGAAAAAGTCGCACCGTGGTTACGGATAACTAGAAAATTAACATAAAAATACACCATCTAACGAGGAAACGGAGAAACGAGCCTCGTTTGGCTTGGCGCGTTTAAGGCAGGACCGGGCTGGATTATGCGTCCAAGTTTTCATTTGCCCTTCGGTCAGCGGAAACCGCTCGGAAATCCATAATTCGAGATCGACAGAAGCAACGGCAACCTTGCTGCGGGAGCATCGCGGAGGCCTCGAGGACGAAGGACGTAACGCGAGGAGAGGACGGAGAGGGTCCATCTCTGCGTCTGCACGCTCCGTTTCTCCATCGAGCCGACCGTAGAACGAAGGACCGAGAGAGCATGTCACGCCAATTACGAGAGACGCCGATGGAGGAAGAAGGAGAGGCCGAGGGAAGAGGAGACCCGCGCGACACAAGAAAATGAGAAGGATGGGAAGAAGTTCCGAGGGAAGGAGCGAGAGACACAAGACCCGGGGACTCAGGTACGCCTAAGTCGGTCCGAGGGAGAACGAAAGGAACGGAGAAGAGATAGAGAGAGGGAGAAGGGGGAAGGAGCAAGAGCTAAAGGTAGAGAGACGAGGAAGGTGAAGTGCTGTTCCGAGAGATGCTGCAACGCCGGCCCGCGGAAGAGAACAGGCGAGCGAAAGAGCGAGGGCAAGAAAGGCACAAGGTGGAAGGAGGGAGGATAAAGAAGAAAGGTGGACTGGGGAGGGTCGGAGGACGAGGAAACGAAAAAAGGAACGATCGAGCTGCTCCCGACTCAGCGGCTCTCATATTTAATGATATACTCCAGCGTGCCGGAGTCCCGCTAATGCACGGACACTACAATATGCCAGCCTCTTTTCTCTTCCCCTCCTTCCGCGACCGATGGCATTTCCCTCGCCCTCTCCTCTCGTTTCGTTTCATTTCGTTTCGTGGCGACGCGAGCTGATAATGCGTCCCTCAAAGCCGCGCTGCTCGCCCGCCAGCAGGAGCTTCTGGTGAATCGCGATCGGCCGGAATATCGGAGGCGCCGCTCGATTCAAGGATACTCTGCGTACGGATAAGTGGAGACTTGAACGAGGGAGTAAGAACGATCGCCAAGGGAAATCGATGCCAGGAGAGAAGGTGCGTCGCTGGCCACCAAACGAGTGTCAGCCAACGATACAAGAGGAACCCCGGGTCTTCCGTCTGGTGGCAGAATTCTCGAATAGTATAGGTGCATCCTTCAATTACGATCGAATCTGGATAATTCACTTAAGACTGCGAATGAACGAGGATTACCTTCGGCCTCGATAATTGTTAATTATTAGCCGGTACCGCGAGCACGGTATCGTCGGTATCGGCCGAATTAACGGTACACGGGGAACACGAGGCGGTGCTCTTCGAAGGCGAATTGAATACAGCCACCTCCGGGGGAAATTAAATACAGCCAGCCGTTTGCCTTTTTCTTCTGCACAATTTCGCGTCTACGGTCACGTTCGAGGGAACGCCGCGCGCCGGTCGCGGCCGTGCCTTACGACAAGTAGAAGAAGGTGCGAGAAGAGACCTTTCGAGTCGCCTTTTTTACACGAGCGCCCCTTCTCCTCCCTTCCTTTCCTTCCCTTTTTCGGTTCTGCCGCGTAATGGGCTCCGCCAATGAATGATCCCGACAATGAAAGGCACTCCGGGCGATAATTAATCGAGGCCTGGGAATAGTAGCCGAACCAGCGAGATGTTCGAATTTTTAATTACTGGAAAAATAAACCGACCTCCCTCGTTCTCGCCCTCGCTACCTTTCCCCGTCTCTCTCCTCTTCCTCGCCCTCTCTCAGCTCCTTGGCCGTCTAGCGTCCCCCAATTAAGGACTGCTGCTCGACGATGTACGCTCGCACGGGATGCCGGAAACTATGACAAATCGGCCCTTTTAAAATTCCTACGAGACACCCGAAGTAGCGGACTTGTAAAGCACCAAACTCGTTTTCATTTCGTCGGCCTCGTGTTCCCGCCGCGTCTCAGGACCAACAAGGACCAGAATATATAAATTCAAACGGTCCTTTTCCTTTTACGAGAGAGAGAGAGAGAGAGAGAGAGAGAGAGAGAGAGAGAGAGAGAGAGTACACTCCCTTCCGTGGGCTGAGCATTATACGCCCGCAGATGTTTGCAGATAAATTAAAAATGCGCGAAGAGTCGGCAGTGTTGGCGGGGAAGCGCGCTTAAAGGCCTCGCGATACGTATGGGGGACCGTTAAAATATTTAGATACCGAATCCGGCAATGAGAAAAGAATCTCCAAATTGCAAATATTTGAGATATTTCAAACGGAGAGATCCGGCCTCGTGGCGTCGCGAGTCGCGAGAGGGGCAAGGAGCGGCGAGGACGAGGCAGCGAGAACACGGGGAGGCGTACATACAACGCGTGCGATTCGCCGATTATTTGGACGGTGGAGCGTGTGTTTAAGGAAGAAGCAGCGCGTCGAAAAAGGAAAGTGTAATTGTAACGCGACGCCGCTACACGAGAGTGCACTTTGGGGTTGGCCGAGGGGATGGAATTTCGAAAATAGACCGAGTAGTCACCAGGGAGTGATCGCGTATACGTGGTCTGAATTGCCTCTGGTCACAGACTACAGAGGACAGGGAACGTGGTGCAGAGAGCGCGCGCGCGCGCACGTTCGCACTGCTGCTCCCGGGTCCCAGGAGCGCTGTAAAAGTTACTTTTAACGCGTATCTAGAAAACAGCTGGCGGTACGTGCGTCCGCGGGATCACCAGTCGCGGCAGCGTGGAAAGCGGGCGGAGGAAAAGTTTCCGGTCGAACGACGAAAATTCGAAACGACCGCGTCGTCGGCAGACAGGCGAAACTCGTTCCTCGGCGACTCGCTTTCACGTGACTCGGCAACTTCGACGACGCGCGACACGTATTCTCGGGCTTTTCGCGACGCACCGGAGAAATGCCTGCTCGACGAAAGCCAGCGGAAAGGTTAAAGTTCCCGGCTGGAAGGAAAGAACGGGAGGCTAGCGAGCCAGCCGGCGCGAGCTAGCGAGAACACGCCGAGCCGTTATCGCTCTCTATCGTTTCGCTTCCACGAATTCTCCTCTTTCTTTCATCAGGCTAAGAGTGAAAGTGCAGAGGACGAAGCTGGTCGGAAAGGCCGCGGATATCGTCGTAGAAGTCGTAACTCGTAGCCCGTCGTTGCCGATGCCGTTGTCGTCGTCGTTGGCATTGCCATTGCGTCGCGTTACGGCTTCACCGTCGGCTCGGCTCGGCTGCGGTTTTTACGACCTCACCGAGAGACTTTTACGAGTCGTCGTACCCTCCTCGATTTTTCCCGTGCCGCGCCACCCGCCGTTTGTTTTCGTTGTAAATGTTCCGCGATCTTTGGCGTCGCCGTCGCGGCCGCGCGCTATCCGAAATCTCGGCGCATCGGCTCCGCGCGAGAGGTGGGCGTTTTATTTATTTATTCCTGCCCCTTTATGGACGTTTTATTTGGAATCGAGAAACGCCGTCGACCGGCGGCCCTGCGCCCAGCGGACGCGTCCGTACCTTTACGACAGCCTCCTCTAATAATAGATGCCAGAATTATTGCGGCGGCCTGGCATAAAAAGGAATTATACCGCGTGCGTCTCGAGTGTCAGCCCGTAATTGGTACCATAAATTCATTATGAGTAGGTACAGATTATTCCCGAACCTTCCCGGCCCGTCGCGACCATCTTATTTTAAGAGGATTAACCGGGGAAATCTTGAGCGGTTGTAAATATCGAACGCGGCCTGGACCGAGGCGTTCTCGTTTGGCCAAAGGATATATCGCTGGAGTTAAAATAGCCGCAAAAAAAGGGGGGAAGGGGGCGGATAAACAGTTCGCGGAGCTTTTCCTCGGGATTCGCGGGATTTTCCGCGGAACGAGCGTGGACCACTTACGCGGCCCTCTCTCCGCGTGCTTGGGACAGTGCAAACGTACAGAAAGAGTAGAAAAGGAGGGAAAGCTCGGTCAGGGAGGCTGAGAGAGACAGGGAAAAGCAGCAAGTAAGAGAAAAGAAAGAGAAAAAGAGAGAGAGAGGGAGAGAAAGAGAGAAGGAGAGAGAGAGAGAGAGAGAGAGAGAGAGAGAGATAGAGGAAAGCGTACTCGTTAATGTGAATGGCGTTTACATTGGGAACTTGCTTGCAGGTTTATTTATTTAATCGACAAACCCGCCCAACCCCCGCCACCTACCCCAATGCCCGCGGCGACAATGGGAGGACCGGAGCGAAATGTTTGGAGAATTTCCGGGGCAATCTAGTATAGGTACACATGCATAGGTACCTATATGTGCGCGGACACGCGTGAAATAATATTTGCGTGTTTGTTGGTTTATCCGACGACATTAGGGCAATGGGGTGTCTCGGCAGGCGCCAGTTACATAAATACAGGCGAATAACCGTGGACCAGTTTCACCCGCGGAAAAATATCGCACCCCAGCGTGAACCGGTTCCGTTATTTATTCAAACGGGGGTATATCTCGGCGTTTACGTATAATTCAATAATTTTTCGGCGAACAGCTTCCGCGAAACGCTCGTTTCACATTCTGCTGGACGATACCTCCCCTGCGAGCAACGTTATCTGCCGCAGCTTCCCTCTTTCGGCGCGGCTCGCTCGCGTTACATCAGACGGACGCGCGCGAAACCTCTCCCTCCGACTGCATCGCGCTTAAAGTGTGCCAAGCTTTTAACGACGTTCCATACCGTTCGAAATTGGATTTGAAAGGGAGGAGGATGCAATCGATGCAAACGCGCTGGCTCACCTCGAAGATAACGTTACTCGGCAAAGAGCTACCGTTCCGCATAACGTATGCACACCCCTTAACAGGACAAACGCTTTTGCCGCTCAAAGTATCTCGCGTCCTCGCGTGAGCCGGCTGTTTATCCGGGGGATTTCGCGGCCGCGGTATACTTTTTATTGGCCGGCTCGTTAGGAGGACGGGCGTTTTCTAGAGTTCGACACCGGGAGGAGGAAGAGCAGACGCGGAGAAGGAGCCAGAGGGCTGAATGGAGAAGTGGAGGGCTAAAAAGGCAGAGGAGGCGAACGACGCTGCACATTATCGCGTCCCGGGTCTTCGTGGAATCGCGGTCGCCTCGGGACAGGAAGAGGGTTCGTAGACACGTAACTACGGGGACACCGGTTACAATGGTGCTGCTTTACATACGAAATTACAGTCCAACGCGTGACACGTATATTTCTCTATGCACGACATTGTCATTACGTTTATTAGGTTCCGCTCGCTTTGCAGGCCACGGTACGCGTACAAATTATTAGTTCGCACGTACCGGCGACCAGAGAGTAGTCCGTATCGCGCCTACCCCCGTGCTAGACATTGTAAGAAGTAGGCGCGTCCACGCCGACGGAGATCTCTCGGCCGAGCGGCGATAGCCATTAACCTTCCGATCGGTTTTATTGCGCTTTATCGGCCCGCTGACATCTAATGAGTCGCGTGTCTAATTGGAAATCGGCAAAAATACCGTCCGCTCGGATACACATCTCGCACTCGACCATATGTTCGTCGTTTCCTCGGCCAAGATAATTAGCACCCCGGCGCGGAGGTAATCGACGCGCGAATATCTTTCTGCTTAACTGTTTCACCGCGAGATAATGGCCCGCGGGCGGGCCTCGCCATTCGATATACCTAGCTTTGAATCTTGGACGAGTATAGGAGGCCGGTGCAAGAAATTCGAGAAACCTCCGGGACGGAGTAGGTACCTGCCGCGATTCATCTCCGCGAATGAAATTCCGTCCACGAACCGAGCCGGATTTCCACGCGACCACTCCGATTACCCTGTTGTCCGTCGTCCACGAGAGGCAGCCGGAGAGCGAGAGAGAGAGGCAGCGGTGTTTAAATGGAATTTCTCGAGTGACACGATTCGTGTCCGAGGTACGCGAGCCCCCTAAAAAGAAGTTGTCTCGATGGCAGCGGTTATTACCGGTCGGCTCGTGACGAGGAACCGCTTGCACGTACCACTCCGCTGATATCCGGTTGATCCGCTGGCATTGGCAGGCCTGGAAATATCCAGGGGCACTTAGCGCTATCTACAAAGGCTAATGTAGCCGCCCGATAGGAAGGTAGACGTGCCCTCTGTATATATCCTGCCAGTGAACGAGAAGAAGAACCACCGAACACCGGAGAAGAGGGGACACACAGGCACGCACGCCTCGCCACGGCGCGGCGTACGGCATACATTCTCTCTCCGTTGCACGCGCATGCACGCGTATGCACCCTCCTGATTTCTCAATCTTCACGAGGACCCGCTGCTCCCGGACTTTATTTCCTCGTCTGGTTCCATGAAGAAAATCCGTCCACGAGATAGGCGTCGATAAACGCCCACCACGCGCTGCTTCCAATTCAAGTCGCGGTCGCCACAGTAAAAGGTTGAAAGTTTGAGGGTGACGTGTGCCAAGGATGCGCCAACTCGACGAATCGATAGCTAGGCACAGGCCGAGTGTTACCTTCGGTCGAGGACACGCCATCCCTCGGAAAACATAAACCTGGGAGAAGCTATCGGCACCGTCCACGAATCCCATCGCGCATCGACGTTTACGTCCGACGACCGTTTTACCGTATTCATTTGATCGAGTAATTTACAAGGCGTAAATCACCGGCGTGTATCGTCGTGCCTATTGCGGGTGTCACAAAACGTAGCGTGGAATTCGTGAACGGACTTTAACGCTTGCCGGGGGAATGAATGATACCGTAAAAACGGGCGTAAATCACGGTTAACGAACCGCCATCGGTCGTCCTCGATGCAAAACCTTCCCTGCTGGATAATTATAAACAAATAGGCGAGGCGCGCGTACCTTTAGCATACGAGACCGAGGCCCGCGTATAAATAGTGGGGAGCGAGACAGTGGGGTGGCGGCGCATAAATACGCAACGCTGCTATATTTCCTTTCATCTTTTCTTCGACGAACGTCGGAGTTCGGAATCATTAACCTTTCGAGAGGGAGAAGCTCGCGAACGAGTGGATGCTATCGCAATCATCGGAGGCTCGCTCGAGCTTATCAGCCAGCTCGGCTTCGAGTGCGAGCACGAGAGAGAGAGAGAGAGAGAGAGGGGGTCAGAGAAGAAGAGAAAAAGATGTGAACAGTCCAAGAAACTGCCGTAATAGACCTTTTTAAATCGTCTCCTTTTGAGCATTGACTTAACCCACTTCTCTGCAGCGAGGAAGAATACTGAAGAGGAGAGGGAAGGAGAGATTCTGGCGATGAGAATGACAGGGGTGGAAGGGAAGAAGGAAACGGGAGACAAAGACGAACGGAAAGGAATATGGGATTGATCCCGGTGAATCCAATTGCGCCTTACGAGATACTTTCATCCCTTATCTCTCGCGACGTTGATAATGGATGCAGATAAGAGCTAGCTGTCCCGTAATAGCGTTTCTCGGTATTATTAATACGCTATCTGCTAGGCGGGGTAAAAAAGAATTGAATCACCGCTTCTGAGAACACTGAAACGAACGATACCGATGATAACGATCGCTAACAAGGCGCGCGCACTGACTCTCGTGTATCGAATTAAGGGAGAGGGACAGAAAGGGGAAGACAGAGAACGAGGGCCGGCGGGGAGAAAGCAGGGAAGGCAGGGAAACCAGGGAAACGGATCGGCGGTTCGAATTTTCACGGGTAAAACGGCCGACACAATGGGATCAGCCCCGTATTCCGAAATCGCCCGTACAAATTGACCTGCGGAGGCAGAACGATCTGCCCCTCATTATTTTCGGTCGGCTTTTACACGAGCGGACCGGACGGCTTTGAATCCGTCGGGTGTCAATTGGAGAAAATCGTTGGGGGACCCCAGGTGTCCTCTGGAAACCTTTACACGCGCATAAAAGTCCGAAAGGGAAGCTACTTGGGCAACACCCTCAGCGAGCGTACCTACATACACGCGCACGCGGAGAAAATCGTGGCCGAAAGGTCGAGTCGATCCAGGAATTTCCGCAGGATGCACGAGCAGTGGCCGACAAAGGAAAACGGGCCGGCCGACCGACTATTTGCACGGGGGCCGTTCGTTTCTCACACCTCGGCGCCGACGAAACGATCACCGCGATTCGTTAAACACCGTGAAATTTCGGTGAAATTGACCGAATAATTTCTCGAAAGCCGAGCCAGAGCCGCCAGTTTAACGCCGATCGGCGATACAGAGCGAGGCGATTCAAGTTCTCACCTGGACGTTCGACGTCACCATTTGAGATGCCTACTTTTAATCGTTTGTGGGGAAGCTGGTGGGCACTCGATACGGGAGCGATGTCCATCGTGCCACTTCTATTTGATTAACTTCCCTCCGCGTGCAATAATAAAGGCGGTAATTCGAATCGCTCCACCCTGTAGATATCGGAGATTCGTTCGGCGCGACCGCTTCCTCGTCGGCTGCAAATTGCTTCGACGGTTTCGCGTGTATGCAGTTTTCGCCGCGCGGATGATCGCGTGCCGCGGCGAAATTAATTTGACCGCCGGTTTCGCGGGAACAAAAGTAACTCGAGCGACTCGCGGATACGCGAGAGTTCCTCGTAAATCGAGCCGGGCGAATCGAATTCGTATCGAGTCCTCGTTAATCTCGCGCCCAGGGCCAACTGGCTCGTAACGGCAAGCAGAGGAGGAAGGAAGAGGATGATACGCGTCAGGTACCCGGCTGGATTTCGTAACGATCGAAATCTCGCGCCTTATGTCACGGATGCTGAAATGTCGTCGCAGCTGTTCGCGGCGTCAAATATTTATTCCAAGATTCAAACGGTCCGCGCCACAATAAAAGGATGGAAGGAAGCTACCTTTCGATTCTTCCCGGACTTTTCTTCGTGGATCCCGCGGGCACGGGAGACGAACGGCAGCCAGATCCCCTGAGCAAACATCGAGAACCATCGAACGAAGGAAGGAACGACCGAGCGAGCCTGTTCGGGTTTCTCTGCCGATCCCGCCGCGGTCGTCCTCAGGTGCTTCGATTAACGTGCCGCTCGATCCGTGAATTTTCAAACTTCCCTTCTCCACGGTCTAACGAGCTCGGGCGAAAAAAGGAGGAAATTGGAAAGCCAACGCGGGGATCGTTGGTTGTTGGTCAAGTGCAAATAAAGTAGTCGTTGGAAGAACGGATGCGCGGACACGATCGTTTATCCTGGACGTTGAATCGATCGGAGTCGAGGTAAACGGCCACAGAGTAAATCGTTTCTGCCTCTCTCCGGAGAACGGGAGGGGGGGGATTCGATTAAAATATTTCGCAAAAATTAAATCGGCCGCGCGGGGCGAGGCGCGGAGGTGAAAAAAAAAGATACCGCGGAATCGGAGGAAAAGGCACGAAATTAATTGCAGGTGCCTCGGAGGACGAGGTAGAGATTAACCTCGACCCGAATCTTTTGATCCTCTCCGTGAGATAACCGTTCGCGAGCGCAGAAAGAGAGGCAGGGAAGCACCAGTTCTAACGGTTCATTCTCCCTGCCTCCGCAGCCCGTTCTCCGGCGGAATTCTTCCTGAAAGCGCGTTTCGCCCGCTGACGTCTTTCCTTATTGCAGTCTGCCGCTGCGATCTCTCGCTTTTCGCCGACCCGCTCGGGCCACGGCTCGTATTTTCACGGTCATTTTTGCCGTCCGCTCGAAAGTATAATGCAAATAGGTTGGATCTGGGACAGCGCGGGGCGAGGCGTAGCGCGCGGTCGGCTAGGAGGAATCTCGGGTCAGAGGCACGGAAAAATAATTAGCTGGACTCTCGGTGAAGAGGAGAAGCGGTCCATTGAATCGGGGGAAAAAGTAATGCTCACGGATGAGGAAATCATTAATTCGAGCGTGTCGAAGCCAAGTAGAGAACTCGCTCGATACAGACCGCGTAAAAGGGTCTTTCTCTCCGTCTCCATCTCCTTCTCCCTCTCTCTTTCGTCGTTCCTTTGATCGCGTACAAAAAAATGTCCCTTTGTCTCGAGCCACAATGCGAGCGAGCCTTTCTTTCGACCGGGCCAGCCTAACCTGTACTTTACGGCTTTTTCGAATGAAATTGGCCGACCGGCTACGCTTTCGTCGTCAACGAATCTCCTATGTATCTCGAGGGTCTCTCCCAGGTGACGAGCGAGAAACGACCGACCGCGTTTTCGACTCCGCCGCTAATGCCTCCCCGTTTCGCGAGTTTAGACTCTTCGAAGCCGCTACCACCGCGCGCTGCCTGGATCATATTAATTCTCGATTATCGATTATCGTGGCCGGCAGACGCAGGAGGCGAGCGAATTCTTCGCCGCGAATTTGTCTTCGGCGGGGTGCCCATTTACAAGAAAACAACTCGAAAGTCAACGTGCATTCGCGGGGACACGTGTGCGAGCGAGCATGCACGCGCGAGCACACACGCGTCCACGCATACCAGTTAGGGTACATTCTTGGCGAGTGCAAGAAGAAGAAGAAGAAGACGACGACGAAGAAGAAGAAGTAGAAGAAGTGGGAGACGCGACCACGACGATGAAACGGAGAATAAGGAGGGAAAAGAGGAAAAGAAGAAGCGGAGAAGGACGAAGAAGAAGAAGAATCAGACAGGGCGGAACACAATGGCCCAAAAACCGGAAAGAGGTACGCCCACTTCCCCCAAAAAATGGTCCCTCGAATGAAAACGAAAAAACGCAGCCATATGTACATCGCTGCTAACTGCACGGAACGTGCAAGAAAGGCACGAGGAAAGGGGCACGGCCATTGGCCAGATTCCCATGAAACTCGAGCACCGAGTATAAGGCGAATCTCCATTCACGCTCGCCTGTCAACGAGAAAATAAACTTAAATCCATCGAGAGCAACTCGCCCGCCTGCCTGCCCGCCTGTTTGCCTGTGTACCACAGCATAATCACGTCCGACCGAAATCCTGGTAATTACCGCCATTGTTCCGACGATTCGCCGACGTGTGCGCCAAGCCATCCACCCCGAAACAATGAACATCGTGGACATTATACTTTAAATTCCGAATTAGCAGCTGGCCCTCGCAAAGTCGAGCTGAGCGACCACTTGCGAAAAGAACCCACGACTCACCGCCGTCCTTTCTCGCGGATTCCTCTCGCACCCCTTCCACCCCCCGCCATTCAATTCCACTTCTTCCCCCGGGGTAATCCTTGAAAATCCATTTGCAATTAACGCGCAAAGAGGATCGACGTCGGTTCCGTCCCGTCGAATCTGTCTGCCTAGACGACACTGTTTCCCCCGTTCCAGCGCCCCCAGCAGAATAATAATGCACCGTTCGATCGGCCGTGAATCAACGGACGCGACACAGCCTCCGCTAGGAAGATTTAACCGGATTTATCGCAAGGTTGTCACTCCGTCGAAGGAGGAACGGGATCTTTGTGATCGACAAGCTCGATCGCGCACTAAAGGAACACGTGGCCGATCGTTCAGCTACAGCTCACAGCCACGTGGACACAATGAATCGCCGTTTACCCTGGCGCAGGAAAATTCATGAGCCGAAAGAAAGGAGGATAACTCCCGCGGCCCCTGTTGGGGAGGTTCTTTCTGTTGAGCGGGGCCACGATCAGGCGACGCGGTCTTAATCGACCGGGGAGATTTTAATCGATTCCGTTATCGATGGAACCAGGTAAAGAGAGAAACGCCGACGTGCCCGCGATAGCATCGTAATAAATTCTCTATGGCTTCATCGATGCGACTGCATTCTAATTTATGCGAGGCTGTCGCGATAGGTTTTTCCCCGGCAAAAAAACGACTGCGTCGCGCTAACTGGGGCGAAACTGGATTTTCATCCACTTATCGATCCGAAGGAGACTTTCAATGTTCCGCAGACAACGATTAACGATCAATTCCGTGGTTAAAGCTTGCCATAAATTTGCAACTAGTCGCGTGTCGGTCTTCCCTGTCCCCCTCTAAATTTAAACGACCGATAACTTTTCCTCGAGCTGGAGAGTCTGATAGATAACTGGGTCAAAAGACCTTTCACCCTGTATCCGCGCGATTATGTGCGATCAACGTTTCGCCATACGCACGTACGACGTGCATTGTAACGCGGCTAATTATTACCGCGGTTGTGTCACAGGTACCTACTCTCTCGATTATGGCCGATCGCGGCCCGATACGCGCACATCGTGGATTCGACGATTGCCATCACGCTCGAGGCAGTCCCGGTGATTTTTTCAGAAACGATACGACAGGCCCCGAGCGTAAAAATTCATGCAATCGCTTCTCGACAGCGAAATAAAAATCCTATGTAAATGAAATTGCGCAACACCGTTCCTCGCGGTAGGTGCTTTACCTTTTTCTTACGGATTTAATAATGCCCAGCCCACAGAGCGAGCGCGCGTGTTGTTTTTTTTTCTTCTCTCGGGCATTGCGCGAGTGAAATTTGATACGCATCAAGGAACGTCTCTCCGAACGACCAGCACTTTTCTTCGCCGGCCGGGAGAGTTTCGAACGGTATATATTCGAATTTCGAGATGGTATCGCGACTAAATATGTTCGCGGCGACAAATGAAAGTCTCCCGGCCCGCGATACGCCCCGGAGCGCGATCGGGGGCATTATTAATTCAACGCCGCGCAATTATTAATTCCGCCTTCTCCGCGTGGAATCGAATCGAATCGTCGAAAGTATGGAAATCAGCGGGGCTCATTAAGGATTCCGGTAGCGAGCTTACACGTGTGCCAGCCAGCTCGACAATTTGTAAAGGAAAATGTCACGGCGTCCGCGCGAGCGGGAAGACGGAGAAGAACACAACCAGCGTGTGTAATGGAATCGAAACTTTCGGACACGAGCATGCCATCGATCTCCCTAACTGCACGGGCAGAGGAGTTGAGGAAAAACGAGGCTCCAGCTGCAAATTGAATTTCCACGGCGCGCTGGCGGCACGGAAATGGCGATCTTATCGGGGCGATATCTGTCTTGGTATCTCCGGTCGGGTCGGGTCGGGTCAAAATGCGACCTTGCGAATAATATAATAATATCCCGCAGGAGATGAGCGTGGACACGCCGCGCCTAAGTACGCGTAGATGCAGGGGCCAGGTAACCCTAGATCCTAGATGAGCCTCGAGATTAGCGCGGGAGCAGAGAGACCTGTCGCCATCGTTGGAAACGTAAAACGAGATTCGAATCGGCCCCGCCGCCAGTCAGGAGGCTGGGTCCCGAAATTTCGGCACGTCCTGACTGCGCTTCGGGCCAGGGGATGCGTTTAGGGGGCCAGGCCACTTTCCAGCTTCCAGCTTCCGCTCCAATTGAACCAGACCTCCGCGCGTCTATCGCGCTAATAGGTCGAACGACAGACGAAGCAGACGAGGGGAGACCGCGGCGGCGTTCTCGATCGGGGAGAACGCAGGTAGACAGGGACGAAAAGTAGAGTTGGAGGATCCTCCGTTAGGGGTAACTCGATCGCGCGAGAAAGAAACGAGAGCGAGCACCGGGCAAAGGTATACGGTGGGCACAAGTGGTTTTCAAAGGACGAGCCAGGTGGTTGCACTACTTTCACTATTTCCACAGGTCTGCCGGCACGGCCGCGGCGCGGCGGGCCGCTCGATCGAGCGACGCATTTCCACGGGGCCGACGAGAATCGCTTTGTAACACTTTCACGATGCAATTACGCGGCAATGTGCGCGCAACGGTCTCTACACAGCGGCGTATCTAACGACAGACTTTCGACGTGCGAGTACACGCGCTCCATCCGATAAGCGAGCCTCTAATAATACCGGGGATCATAATTAATCGGTCGGGACCTCTCGCGAACGACAGTGGAGATTGCTTCTCGAGAACGTGCAGCTTTAGCTGCGCGAGAAAGAGCAACGGGGAAAACGAGGGCCAGCCGCGGTTCCTCTGTCTAACTCCGTCGGCTCTGTCTGCTCTGCCCGCGATCGTTTTCGTCTAACGGTTCGACGATTATTATCGGGCAGATCTGAGGGACTATATATGTGCGGTGCCAGAAACAAAAGTGGAGGATCCGTTTTCTCACGTCTATATAGCACCTCGGCCACGAATGGACGGCTGGCTCTCAGGCGGAACTCGAAATTCAGGCTAATTATTATGAATGTCCCTGGCGAGCAGCTCGCCCGTTAGAAAATGAAATTAAGCTTCACCGAAGGACGAGACACCTATCGATCGCTCTATTAAATTACTCGCGTTTCAACCTTCCTCCGACTTTGCTCCTCGATCTCCATCGCGAGATTATACGATTAAAGTGCACTCTCTGTCGTTGCAATTGTCCTACGACCCACCGAGCACCGTCTCGGATTCGTTAATCAGACCATTCGTACCCCGTACTTTCCTCCGCGCGATGCGAGTGCACGTCCGGAGACCACGGAAAGCAGGATCTCTACAATTTCGTCACGTCTGGGGAGGCGCAAGAGACGACCACGATAAACCGGGCTTAGGTAAACTGTGGACCAGGAGCCCGCTACCTGTGCCAACAGGTAGAAGCCAGAAAGACGCCAGGGGTAGCCGTCTTTTCGCCCAACAGCCGCTCGTAAAGTTACTATTCTACCTGGCCACGTCGGTGTCAACCGCGATAGCGATCGGCTACCCCGAAACCGACATTCGTGACGATCCTGCCCCAGGAAAATTCATTTACCTCCCCCTGCGACACCGATTGTCAAATCCCTGTCCACGCACCCAGGAAACGTTTCCTACAGGTATCGTATTCCCTCGCTACAATGGAATCTGATTGCGACGCAGGGGATGGGACCCGTGACGCGATAACGCGTCAATGATCCTCTGACGAAACGGTGATTTATCGTGCCTGGTCTAATTCTCGACGAGCAACCCGCAGGGGAGCGCGACTCTTTGTTCGCGAGATTACGCAAAATTCAGGAGGAAATCCCGTTGTTGGCGGGGACCGAGCACCTTCTTCCCGTCCGCCTCTTTTCTAGGAGGGCATGATCCGTCATCGCGAGTGTTTGCCCGCGCAAAATATTTGCACGAGGAGACGAGCTCAAACACGCACCGGGGCCTCCGACGATGGCCTGTCATTTTCCGAGTAGAACATGTATGTAGCTTCGACTCTCCCGCTCGCTCTCTCTCGCGTTTGGCACGTTTAGGCGCGTGCGAAAGCGCGCGTGTACACGGTCGACTGTGCACACACGCGTTACCTATGTACACACGTCCAGCCAGCCGGGCTCGTGTGTGCGTGCGTGTCACTCGGACTTTCAAATAGCCCGCGAACCCCAACCCTCTCAGATTTATTTGCATAATTACGGAATCGTTAATGCTGGACGCGCCGTGCACTTACTGCCATTGCGGGACGAAAAAAGAACCTCCGAGGATTCGGACACCGATAACGAACCTTCCTCCTCCGTGTGTGTTCGGTTGATGTACGCGAAACGTACGTCGCTCCTCCTTTTTCAAACGCCTTAACTCGTTAACCGGGGGAAGCCAGTTCACTCGTCGTTTAAAAATCAACTATCTTGCGAGCTATCGCGTGCAGAGGTTGCCTGTGATCGAGAAGCGATCCAATTAATGGGCGAAGGAATGCAGCTAGTATCTACACTCTTTCGATGAGTTAAAAATGGTAAGTTCCACGAGTGAGAAAGAATTTTGAAAATCAACATCGAACGGGCTGCACGTCGACGGTTTATATACGTCAGCCTCCTACTTGTGCATAGCGCGAAAGAACGAGATTGCGATTGCGAGCACTCGAGCCGAGGAGCGTTCTTCCACAGCGCGAGGCGAAGGCAGCGCGAGTTAAAACAGCAAACCTGTTCGAACGGAATCCACACTCCTGACACAGCAATACGAGGTTCAACGAATCAATGCCTTTCACTGGGATCGTTAATATCTGGTGTCGTAAGCCGTGGATAACGAATGGAAAATGTGCATTTTCTTCCATTGTCGACGCGCCCCGCGGTAAAATTTATCGTGACCTCGTCCTGCCGAACTGCGACTGGCTAGGGCCATAAACAGAACCCTACGTAAACAACAGCCTGCCCTACGTATACGAAAAGCTATGCTGATTTCTAGGAATTGCGACGCGCAGGCTGCGAGTCCGCTACGTGAAAAATAGCTTGCGGTATTTACCTTTCTTGGTGCGACGCGTGTTCCTGGAAGTCCACTCCGCCGACGACGCAGCTTCGGCCCCGAAAATTCCAGTCTCCGGACGGCTGGGCGACCAGCGACTGCACAAAATCTTCCTCTTCTCCGGCGACGAAGAGTTCTTGGCGAGCTGGACTCTGCGGTGGTGCGATGGTGGTTGCCGGGTTCCCAGGCAAAGAGACTTTAAAACCGCCGAAACGATGGAGCAGACTCGGGGGAGAGGCAGAGGGCGGGCGGTGCGAAAAGGAGAAGCGATCCCGCGAAATGTTCGGCCACTCAAAAACGTCGCGACTGGCGTCGACGCGATTCCGTCGTCGGATTGTTTGTCACGGTCGATAGAGGCACACGGGCGAAAGCAAGCGCCATTTTATCCCGTGCACTCGCGGCAACGCGAAAGGTGGACGGAGAACGGAGGACGGTGCACCGCGGCGCGGCCACCACGGGCCTACGATCTCTGCTCCCTTCTCACTCTCTCCCCCTTGACAATTCTCGCCGACAACCGTTCGAAATGGGAATCGATCCTCGATTAAAGGAGGGGGGCCCCTTATCGGACGTAGACCGTGGCTGGCACGACGCGGACGATACAGATTCGCGCACTGGGTTCACCACTTTTTTTTTCTTCCACAAGTCACAAAACTCGATCGCCGGCCGGAACACTACGACCTCGTGCGTCGTTCTCGGGAGACACGCGTCCCTCAGTCTACTCGCTTTTTCTGTAACCCACGACGCGGCACAGTTCGTAATATACGCGCGAACACCGTCGAATTTCCGTACTCGTCAAAGGATAAAACAACAGTCCTCGTTCTTTACCCTCTTTCCCTCTCTCCTTCCCTCTCACTCTCTCGCTGCCTCTCTATCTATCTCTCTATCTCTCACTCTCAGAACAGAGACGTGGAGACGCGAAACCGGGCTCAGAAACGTCTGTCGTGTACAGCGAGAGGACACGAACTGAAGCGACGATCCAAGGCGAGGCGAGCCGAGGCTTGCTCGGCTGGTTTCACCGTACCGCTATTCGGCCGTGTTACACTAGCGCCACCACCCGGGGCTGCACCCTCGTCGCCCGACCATTTTCCTCGCTCCTTCCTCGCCTACCACAGATTTTCGTCGTCTCGTCCACCACGAACGGCTCCTCGATCCTCCACCTACCCTCCTCGCGAATCGAATACCTCTTATCCTCCGACTTCTTAGCACGCAGGGAAATAAAGACGCGAACACGAGCCCATCGCAGAGAGGGGTCATTGATTTTTTGAGCCCGTCAAGTGTAAGCCGGGCGCATGCGCGATCCTGCCGGCGGCATGACATCGGGCGTTCTCATACCCATCCACGATGTTACAGACTTGAATTTCTGGTGACTTTTGCCGGCGGCGACGACACAACAGCGAAATATTCTTCGAAATATGCTTTGCCTCTCTACGTCGCTGTTTACCTTTTCTCTTCTTCCCCCTTAATCGCTGACTCAAGGCGTCCTGCTTTCGCGTACCAGTTCCATAGCAATAGTATTCCCTTAAAATCTTCTACATTCCAAGCAGGAAAATGATGATCGATATTACCGATCGTTCTCCTGGCACTGAAGGTGCCACAGGAGAAGCTTGTCCTTCGACGGAAAGGACATCGATGCTACTGTCTTGGCAGGTTATTATCCTTTCCGTCACCGTTACCCTGCACCTTGAAAACGTTTAAGAATGTTACATTTATGTTTGTGCTATAACAAATTGCATTCGCGCAGGGGACACTCGGCATTGACAACGATGCTTTCTGTCAAACTCCGCAGGTTGTGTCAGTCGGTTAATTACCTTTTTTATGTACCGAAGTAATTGACCGCGTGACGAGTCCGCCAATTTTGCAACGACAACTGACCGACCTACCTTTCCAGGATCACGTGACCCAGCGAGATGCATCTTAGGTAACTTCTTGAAACTTGAAGCCACGTGACCAATCCTATTGCGTATATACATACGCGACTTGGTGTACTTCGGGGGTCACGTGACTAATTCCAAGTGCATCCTGGGTAATTTCTTACAACTTGCTAGTCGCGCGCGCTTTCTTTACCCGTCCTTCTATCGCCCGCGGTTTCTCTCGTTATTCCACGTTAATAGCAGAACGATTCTGACGTCTGTCGATTCTCAACGATCTCGTACAAGTCCCATGAGCTCGAGTGAGTGTTATCCACTAGTTTCAAGCGTTTCGGATCGAGAAATCTCAGAATCTGTATTAACGTCGCGAGCCGGTCGCGGTGTGTTCTGCGATTCCGTACCGAGTGCCTGTGAAATCACCATTTCCCTTGTAATTACACAGTGTCATTAGAAGTCAGATCCTGTATGACGATCGAAAGTGAGTGATTAATGTGTCAATGCCTTGGAATATCACTCTTGGATCACTATACTTGGATTATCATCGGGAAGAAAGTGCACATCAAAGGGATTACCACGACGATCCTCATCCCAGCAATCCTGTAAACATCTTTATCTCCATCGATCACGAGTCTGGCTGGAATTAGACGGCAGCTGAAGGCAGATTCTTCAACTTAAACTGCATGCGATCTTTACTTTTCATAGCTCTTCCTGCTTCCGTACACCGCAATATAGCATCGGCCAGTCGTTTCCTCGTGATCCGATACATCGAAAATTCCCATTTCCGCGCTCACCGCGGGTGATGCAATTGCGTTGGAAATAAATAATTAATTGGCTCAGATGAAGCTGATAAGCGGGGCGACGGTGGTGGAGGCAGGAAATATGGATTTCGATAATCATACGATCGCGAATGATGGATACGTATTATCTGTATCCTTCCCGAGAAGATAATGCGCTTAGTTATCAGCTGCGCGTTCTGGGAAAAAACTTTTGAATTTCTTTATCCATAAAATGAAAAACACTCGGTACATGTTCGATCTCATTAATATCTTGATTAATTGGTGAAGGGTCAATTCTTTTTACCATTCGATGATAAAGTGTTAAGAGCGGGTGGTACGATCGAGCGGGAAATGGATCGAACTGTTGGTCAAAGGAAGTTTCGTTGGCGACTCGCGGAGGTAAATGTATCTATCGGCTCCTTGGAAGCCCAGTGACGGGAGTAATCGGTCGAGCGATCAGGATCCCTCGACTCCCCTTTCTGTGTCGTCGCGGCGGTGGCGGCAGCCAACTACACATAAGCATAGACGGACGGCTATTTCCGCATGACATCACACCGCCCGCATTTAGGGGCACCAGGATTTTCTATTTTCTTGCCGGTCTACATTGGTGGCCCGTGAAGACCTGCAAGGTCAGCCCCACCGGGAGATGCGCGCCCGATCTCTTTTTATCCCTCTTTTCGTTCCGCCTCCCGCCTTGCCGCGTCTCCTTCGCCCCCTCGCCGGCCGGTGGATTCGCAAAAACGTCTTATTAAAGGCAGGCCGCGACGTGGCCGCGAAATTTCCGCGATTCGTAGGAAATTAGGACCGCATGCTGCACGCCGTCATTCCTCTTCCGCTCGCCTTTAATACAGCAGGGCAATCTGGCCCCGGTCATCTCGCCTAATCGAGAAATAATTGCACGAATTTGTCCGAGCGGGCCGGCGTGCCGGACGGAAAAGAAATCTTCTCGCGTTCCCGTTCGGTCGCTCGCCTTTCGGACGCTGTTTTTTTACCGATTCATACTACTCTCAGCTGGAACAATGCTTTCGGCAAGACAAAGGAGCGGCCGCTCCTGCTCGCCGGCGGTACCGTTTCCCGCGCTAACTCGTTTAGCCGTTCGTTAGCGGAATTAGAAATGAGAAGCTTCTTTTCGCGCGAGAAGAAAATTCGCGGTGGATCCAGCCGCCGGCTTATTAGACCGCCTCGAGGCACTGCTACACTCTCGTAGACTTAAGCGAGGAGGAATGATTAACAGAACGATCTGCGAGTCGTAGGATTTAGCCGCGATCTGCGTCGTAGGCGCTATTAGAAATTCTAATAGCCCCGCTTGTAACAATGAAACGAATCTTTCAACGGTCGCGGCCCGTTTTTAGAAACGACTGCCCCGCGGCGATAGACTTGCCCATTTACCGATCGTATCTGAATTCCACGGTGCCCATCATCCGAGACGATACGCCGATCGATACGTGTTCTGTTAATAAAGTGGATCCACGCGACCACGGAAGAGGATTTCTGCGCGAATAACTTCATAACCGCCGGTCGTAACGCGCTGTATACGTCGGCGGGCTTTTATAGGATCCTCTGGGTAATGTATTTCGTCGCAGAGAAATTTATCGTCCCGGCTAAATAACGATTTTACAGTAGTTGGGAGCACCGGCAAGTTGAAGTGATACGCAGCCTAAACTTCGAATCGATCGTTCGATCTCTTTCGCTATACCACCATGGCCATCGCAGGTGAATACGGTTCACGCTCTTCCGAAGGTTCTCAGAAATTCCCCCAGTCATCCGGAGGAATTCCACCGAATTTCAGAGCGGACGCGCGATGATTAATAAGTTTTTACGCGGATTACACCTGGCCGCGTGACGAATCGATTCTCTCGTACTCGTTCCCATCGCGGCTCACTGTTCCCATTATTATTGTTTCACGGGTTAATTTTCGCCCCGCCTCGGAAATTTTCCTATCTCCGCCAGGTTATCTCGTCCATCTTCTCCTGCGTTCCTGTTGCGCGAAATTAACATTCCGGTCGCCCCGTGGTTAGAAGAAGACCGTAGGAGAAATAGTAGCGTGTGGGCATGTGTACGAGACGAGAAGATGGAAAAGGGATTTCGGTGATGTCGTGGATCGGGAGTAGGACGCAGCGAGGAATAAAAAGAAGGGGGACACGTTCAGAGTGGAAGCAGGGGTCATAAAAATCCGAAGCGCAGGTATAAACTAACGATCTACAAGTCCGTTGCGAGGACGATCCTAATCTCTGGTCGCTAGTGGGCTAGCGGGAGTTGAAGCTCTGGGGACGGAAAGGCAAAAAGAAGCGTCGGAAGAAAATAGTCGGGCAGCTAAATTGCCACGGCAAGAGTTTTTTAGAAAATCGGCGGAATGCAGGCGGTGGGAGGAGGACACGGTTTTAGAGGAATTTTCAAGACCCAACATCTATGCCACCTAGATTTTTGGTCTTCTTTTAATAGCTCCCGCGCGGTACTCTTGAAATTTTTACGAGGAATTCCTTTCTTCGTTCGGCCTAACGACGACTAATTTTATTCCCTCGAAATATCCCGGCAGCTGGTTCGCTCTTTCTCTAGCGGCACAGAGCTCCAACGTTTCTTCTCGCTGTTTCTGGTTAACGCGAACGCTAGCGCCAGGGTCCTCGGTTGATTCATACTTTACATTATGTCGACATATTTATATATTTGTCGCGAGTAGACGATAGTAGAGACAGGCTGGAAACGTTGATCCATCATACGTGTGTTGGGAGGTAATTAATAGAGGAGGGTTCGACACGGCTCGTTCGCGCGGTCGTAAATTCTGCGGAAGATCAAGAGGCAGCGAGGCATAAATTTCACGCGCGCGCGATAAACGCTCGGTAGTTTACGAGAGTGCGATTTCGCGAATCGAGCGACTCGACGCTCCTCGACGCGACTCGGAGCGTTCGAGCTAATGGTTTCGTAATTGAATAAATGTAGCCGATTAGTCGCGTTGCCTCCGAGAGACGGTTAACGAGCTACCGTTCAAATAACCGTTCGGCTGACTGGTAATCGAATTTAGAGTTAATCGGTATTTAATTTAAATATGCTCGCGCGCTAACAGACTTATCTTGCTCATCAGTCGCGAGACGATCGGATCTATCTTCGCATTAATTCATAATTCTCTCCCAAGTCTAGGCGGCGAGCCGGGGCGTCTCGGCTGCGAGGGGTTACTGACTTCCTCCCGGAAGTCAGTGACATTGGTGACACAGCTATATCGAACAAGAGTTTTATTTCTTTCTCCACAGATCACCGCGCGCTGCCTTGACGCAGCGACAATACATCTGCGTAACCGAAGGGAAGTGACAGAAAAACGTCTCGGTGAAAACAATGGGCGGGGGAAAAATGTAGAATACACGCGCACAATGGCCCGAACGCCGTGGCCTTATTTCTTCTTGAATCTGGCTTTCTTCGATACCACCACGGAGTTAGACGGGGACTTTGGGTTCGACTGGTTTTTGTGTTTCTTGCTCTCCACGTGCTGAGCGAACGTGCTCTCCGAGTTTAGCGACAGATTGCACGGCGCGCAATAATACTGGCCTGCAAGGGAAAGGCTTTATTAAAAAGTCGAGGCCGATGATAAAGCTCTCCTCTCTCCGCGAAACGTATCCTTACCCGATGGTGTTCGGTAGATGGAATAATCTATAGGTCCAGGCGTGGTAGGGGCGGTGTCGTTCTCGGTAGCTGAAAAACGTTCATCACCTTCTTTCTTTCTTTCTCTCTGCTTGTTCCTCGAGTTTTCTGAATCGGGTACTTACCAGCTTCGGGAACGGGCAACCCGTTCAACCTGAGCATTCGCAAGTGCCTGGCGCCCCGCTTGTGCGTTTCTAATTGGTCCTGCCGATTAGCCGAGACTCCGCATAGATCGCAACGCAACGGCGTCGGATAAGGCGGTGGTGTGTAGATGGGCCCTGTCGCCGGGGTCGGTACCGTCGCGGTACCCTCAGGTACGACCGGCTGCGCCGGTGTCGATTGCACTTCCGGCTGGAATGCCAGCCCTATCCCGAATCGGCCGCTTGGATCTAATTGACTGTACTGACTTTGATTTTGAGACTTCTTCGACGGCCTGCAGAATTCAACGCTCTGGTATGACGAACTCGGCTGACACAGCTACAGATTTCTAATTGTAAGAATAATTAGAGACAAGTATGCATCTCTGTACCTCGCACGACGACCGCCGTTCGCCGCTCTAATGTGCTTTTTACCGGCGTAGTGTTGCGTCGCATCCGTTTGCGACGTGAACCACGTCTTACAGATCTGGAACAGGGAACATTCGATCGTACAAAGTCCAGGGACGTCTCTTTGGGGGCTGCTACTTACGTCGCAATAGTTTTGCCAGTCGGTGGTGGTGCTAGTCACTTGGCCGTCCTCGGTCTTCAGCTTCTTCACGCTCTGGTTTAGAAACATGGACACCTTCTTCTGGTGCGGCTTCCCGTCGTAGTGGAGCTTGGCCTGCAGCGTGGAGTTCATCTGAAAATCATTCGTCCCGTTGTAATGGTCGCGCGAGGGTATACGCGCTTCGATTCAGACAAGACTCGATATACACGGTGTTATTCAACAGGATCTACGTATTCTCATCGGGTAAAGTAATCGAGCCTTACAACTGCATTGCACAGATCGCATTTCAGCGGTTTCATTAGTGCCGACAGTTCCCTCTGGGCGCTCGCGACTTTCTCTGCGAAATAGAAACATAAATCAATCTTTAATTAACCCAACCGCCACTGGAATCTGAATTCCGATTTCTCAATCATATTAATCTGATGGACACCGAGAGTGACGGACGCGAATTCTCAAATCGAAGCGTGTTCCAATAGTATCCCGCGGGTATCAAACCTTTCCCTGATTACCTGCATCTTGGGCAGGATCGATGAACTCGCTCTTTCGCTTGTGATGCTTGCTCTTCGCTTTCCCAGGGACTTGTAGCGGCGGCGACGTGACCGTCGCGGCCGCCGCTTTGTAAGTGGTGTCGTACCACCGCGCGTACAGCTCCGACGTGTCCGCGTCCGTTGGTATCCACCAGGGTGTAGCTGGCTGCCCAGGGGTGTGCGGCTGCATCGTCGGGTGCATGATGTACGGCGCCGGCACGGGAAGGCTGGGGAACGATGTGACCGGTGCTTGTACCGTCGTTAGGTTCGCCGTGATTTCGCTGGTCGATGAATTGGTCGTTGTCGGTTCTGTCTTTATCGGCTGCTCCGGTTGCCGGTACTCCGTCCTATTTAGTACGTCGTTGCTTTTCGACGTTGCGACCGGAGGTGGCGGAGGCGGAGGTGGCGGCAGGAAACACTCGAGTCCTGTGTTGCATACGGTGGTTCTAAGAACTGGGACAGGGTATAGCTCTTTTCTCAATGAAAATAGTAAACACTGGTACGGGAATGCAGGCGCAAGGCTTAATGAGACCCGTCTACTGCTAATGGAACGTCTTTAATCAGTGGAGATTGTACCTACAGCTCTGAAACATGTGGTATTTAATAATAGATAACGATGGTGGCAATGATGGACCAGGGATTCCAGGCACAGTTTGCACGGTGGCAGGAATACAGCGGATGGCAACAGTTTACGTTACGCGTGTCACATTTACGACGACGATAAAGAGCCGGAGACAGTCGAGGCTGGTTCGAACCGCGCGGTTAAATTATCGGAAGCACGAGCCGCGAAGCGCAGAGCGCAAACTAATAAAACATGAATCATAAATATCGGTGCGAGAGGAGATGCGTATCGGCGCAATTTGCTCCGGGTTCGGATTTAATCGCGCGTAATGCTAATACCGATTTCGCTAATTTCCAACGATTTGGCCGATACCGGGCCCCGTAATGTCGCACATTTTTATTGGCAACATGCGAAATACGTTTCGCGAGCGGCGCGCACATTTCCCTTATCGACTGCACGCTGCTGTCCGCACTGTGCACTTCAGGAGCGAACGAGTCGATTTAGCGCCCGCGATACTCGACTCCGTCGCGATCGAGATAACGTGGCAAACGTATCGGGCAAATTAGTCGGAAAAATTGGTATTACGCGAACCGAATAAAATTATGGATAACGGCAGGCGATATAATCGTCGACGATCGCTTCATCGACCACAGACACACTGTTCCAACGGATACTCTTTGTTGATATATGTATATATACATACGTATAAAAATCACTGGTTACGAAGCAACAGGATAAACACTCTGCCTCTGAATCGACGATTATTTCGTCAGAATTACGCGCGAGACGTTACTCTTTCGTTGACGAGCTTCGAAAGCGTGTGCAAGCAACTAATTGTGAGTGTCGCACTGCATTTGCAACCGGTATATACAGTACGTGTCTGTTATTTTTACATCCCGAGTCGTCAGCTGATTTCAACGGACGAGTATTCAATGAAATTTGTCAGTTAGCACGGAGATGCTTGACAGATCGTATATGCCTTCATGTTATGGGCCTGATATGGAGCACAATATGCTTATTCTTCGCGTAATTGTTTCGATAATTGGCTGATGGCACAAGCTGCATCCGGCTATTTCTGTCGGAACCCGTTGCAAATACGTGGGTTGCTATCGCCCTCACAGCGACGCTGTTCCCTTCGGAAATGTAACGCTTCGACGTCATCTCGACGATAATGTGACAAATATCGTGTATTCCTAAAGATCGATGCACGAAGACTATTTACGCGTTCGCGTATCTCCGATAGCGGATTCACTGGGGACTGGAGCACAGGTCTCCTATGAGCGTGAATCAATGATATTGCTTCCTAGCACGCGAAACTCACCCGGTATTTCTGGATTCTCGATGAGCTTAGCACTGGACATTTTCTAGCCGAAATATCGCGGTATTCTCTATTATTGTCAGAGAAAAGTTGACAGCGTGCGATAATTACGGCGCGACAAGCAGGCTGATTTTCGTCTCCTTTGCACTCGCGAATTATTTCTACGCCCGTCGCTTCCCTCTTCGCACGTTTCGCTGAACCGCGGTACCATTACCATTCATGTATTACGTTTGACTGTCAATTATTCAGTGAAATAGAAAAGTTGGTGAGGTTAATAGACGAGTTTGACAAGCGACTCGACGACATTACACGATATTGACCTGTGATGCAAGATGGCTGCTGACACTACGTTCGTCGGTCGTGCACTGTCCAAAATTATTCGAATCGCCAGAAAAAGTACGACCTCCCATGGGCAAGTCGTTGAGGATCGTTTGATCGTGAAGGATGGAGGATAAGGCTGCGCTTTTGAAATGTCTCGGGGAAAAAATTAACAGTGGCAAGGCCACGATAGATCGGCTGAAGCTTGCAGGCAAGATCGACGGGATTGAGAAGCTTATAAGAAAGATTCAGCAAGAGATTAAATTTTTGGAAAAGGTATGTCCCGTCGATTCACACGATACGTGCCACGCAGTTCCTTCGCGACGTAAAATCATTACTGGGTGTAAGGTGCAGCTGTGCAGACCAGGGAACATCAGTGCACCTGATCTCTGTATTTTGTATCGAGCACAGATAACATGGAACATTATTTAAATACCATATGCTGTCGGATTAATACTGTCAGAATTATAATTGTCCACTATTCTCATAAAGGTACAATCTACAGGGAATGTAAAGAAAGAGCATCTGCAGAGCACAAATCTCATTCACCTAAACGCAATCGTGGCCCGACTCTTTAGCAGCAGTAAACCCGTCAATGTTCTGAAACCCTTCAAGTACGAGGAGTCGAGGTTGGAGGTAGACATTGTGTGCAATGACGGAGCATCGTGGGTGAAAGTTATCGCTAGGAATGCAAGAGCACTTACATTGATCTCAATGGGTAACGGAGAATACGGGCAGAAGTCGGTGCTAGATCAAGCGGCATGCTACTTGGAATGTGCCAAACATTATCCGCACCTTTATAGGCCACCAGATATCGTGTTCCACTTTGCTTATGGCATAGAAGTACCATTGGCCATGCGTTTGGAACAGACGGGAGTAATTGTCGAAGGAGATAGAATAGAGTGCGAAGATGAAAAGAGCAATGATATATATGGTATAAATTTCTTTCTAGTACAGTAACTGCATGCACCTATACAGTACAATAAGTTAAAGGAAGATATTCTGTGTCTATTGTTCCGGATGTAGAAGTGGAGGACAGCTTCTCTATGTGGATGTACACGACAGGATCGGTAGAGGAATCTTTGGAGAAATGCAAAGAAAGTGTAACTTCAGATCTAGAAGCATTGAGCACGTCTTCTCTGGCAATTGAAATAAAGATTCTTAATCTGGATGTATCCGCTTTATTAGCATACGTAACAAATATGACTAATGGGTACGATCATTTCATTTATCGGGAGCCGCTGCTCACGCAACAAGCAGAGATGGAGAGAAAACGTCCGATCAAACCAATCCTAGAAAAGTTATTTAAGGACAAAGAACTGATTGTTTGTCAGACTGCTTACGAGAATTTTATGAACATCATAGATGTTATCGGTGGGTCCAAGGAAACTCTCAGGGCAAAAGAATTATTGAACAGAGTTCGGATTGTCGGCGAGATAAGTACAGGCAGAATTATGGAAAAGCTAAGTTTGGGTGGTAAAATTAAAGACAGATCTAGACTAGTTTTTGCAACAGGTGAATATATGAAAGCTATTACGGTATCCGCGAACGAGGGATTTGTTAGAGCTGCGCGTATGCAGGTATAGGTATTATTACTTTAAAACACGAAGGGTTCAAATAATTTCAGTAATAATTTTTTTCAGGGCATTGAGTGTACAGTTTTTCTGCATGAGCCTAGATCTCTCTCGGAGATCAAGGAAGCTTTTGCGACACAAATAAGTTCGTCCTGATACATACTGATAAGATTTTAAACTATTGCAAAAGAAATACAAGACACCGTACATGAGAAATATTTCTATTGTTTTACACAAGATCAGGCCTGGTAGTCGATACACACGTCCATCTTCTTCTCAAAGTCTATAAAAAAAAAGAAACACAGACGAGCTGAAATTCGATCGTAATAGGAATGTTTCAGTTGTTAAAACATTAAGTATACCGTCAATAAATTTGTTGAAGTGTGGATTTCTTTCTCTGGCTAACTGAATATATTCTTTACACTTGATCTGGTTTCCAAGATGCTTGTAACACTTGGCACTGTTTAAAAGAGCTTTCAAATTCGTGTCAGACACTTTCAGTGCCCACTCGAAGTCGGCTAAGGCTTTTTCGTATAGTCCCAGATGAATGTACGACAAAGCCCGGTTATTCCATAACACAGACGAGTCTTTGCGTTGCTCTATTGCTTTGCTATAATAAGTTACAGCTTTTTCGTAATTTCCCTCCTTAAATGCCCCATTCCCGATCCTCTTTAACGTGTCCGCTCGTTCGTTTCTAATCTTTCGGCTATCCGCTCTCTCCTTCGCATCTTTCTCTACGTTCCTCATGAATGCCTCTATATGTAAAGAAGCGTTGGATCAGGACGCGAGCGAAACGATCGCAACGGCAGCGTATATACCTTGTGATATTTGCTCGGCGCTGATGTTACTGTCGTTCCTATATCTGTTTATTACTGTGCGATTAGTCTTCACTGTCAGTTCATCGTGTTCGGAGAAGCTTTTCCCAGATCTTTGCTCTAACACCTGATCAGCCAACAGTTGACCTTGCTGCTGCTCCTCGACATCGGACGATGCCAGTTTCTTCACAATCTTTCCTTAAGTATTACGATATATCAAATATTGTATCCATAACCCAAACATACTTACAAACATTACTTACCCACTTCTGTAACACGATGCATGAAGTTCTGAAATTCCTCCTCTGTTACTCGCTTATCAGCTGATAAATCGTCCATAATTTGTTCTCCCTTCGTTATCTTCTCGCGCGTTTCAACGCTTCCTGATCTTTCATTCATATCTCTTGGAACTCTCAATGCAAATGATTAGCAAAATCGATCTAACTACATTTGAAGCAGTCTAGTCACAGTAGGTTTCCATAGTAACGTATGGCATAGTGTTAGAAATTGTGTATTGTAGTAAATATTTTGTGCGCGTTAGTAGTATGGTAGCGATCTACTTTCTGATTGGGATAAACAATGTGAAACACGATGGCTGGTTTATTATAAAATGAACAAGATTGTGTAGCAATGAAGCGAACTAGGTGACGAACTATGGGCTAATGCGTATACGTTTAAACCCTTGGAAAATGTCGGCCAAAGAAAGACTCGTAATCATAAAAAGAGTTTTATTCAGTCTAAGTATTATCATTGATGTAACACGTATTAATCATTTGAGTTTTCAAAACACTTTATTTCATCTATTAACCATTGGATTTCCTCCTTGAGTATTGCCGAAGTGTGCCTACTTTAAAAGATGTCCGATCAAGATTGGCAAAGGAAAACCTTCGGGACAGTGCCGAACCTTCGTTTTCAAGCTCTTCGACTTCAAGGGGATCCATCTCTTCCTCGTCTTCTTCTATGTCGTGCACGATATTTACCTCGTCTTTAATATAAACCTCGCAGTTCATAGACTGGTTGCTCTCTGAATTATTTCTCTGTTTCCTTCTATCCAAGGGTTCATTTGCCGCGGTGTCTAGAGTAATAATAGGTGGTTTCCCAGCTGTAATCTCTACTTCATCCATAATACATAACTTTTTCAAGGGCATAGATTTATCCTTCGAGATAGCTGATAAAATACGAGGCCAACTGACGACAGGATCAGGCGATTCTTTCCTCTTTTGAGGTGGTGGGTTCGAAATTCCTCTACTAGTGCTTGGCATGTCGATGTCTACAAAGCTGAATCCTGACCTGCCAGCCTCCAATCGTTGATTAGTTAAGTTATTATTCTCCTCGACCCTCCTAGTAGCTTCCTGCGGGTATTTGCTTCCCGTTTTTTGCGTATGAGTAGACGAGATCAACTTTGTCGACGTACAAGAGGGCGCCTTATTCTGTGGTCTGGCATTGGGTTCGTGTTCAGGTACAATCTTGGTTGGTAATCCTTTCGGATCCTCGATTCTCACACGAGACACCGTGGTTGTACTTTTCGACGTATCGTGAGACGCGTTGTTGGACTCTCCGATCAGAACCGAGGTCTGTACGTGCCTTAACCCGGTTACTTCCAGTATTTCGGCGAGTTTCAGCAACCGTTTAACCTCACTTTGCACCACTTGTATCTCGCCGCAGTACATGAAATTGATGATGGTCTTTAGGTCGTCCGCCTCGATGTCGTGTAAGATGATCATGGGATGGGGGTGGTCGTTGGCCACGAGCAAACGCCGAAAGAACGTGCTCGAGTTGGCCAATACCATCTTGTGACACTTCAATATCGTCCCATCTTTACATACTAGGGAGAGATCTACAAACTGTTGCTTCTCGTAGCACGTATCGAGGGAGACCGCTAAATGGGACGGGAAACTGTGCCACTTTAAACTCAGTACCGTTTCTTCCCTCATTTCGAGCGCTATAATTGATAGCTGGTGGATTTTATGTGAACGTCTCACGGCACACGACTTTCGTTTATGACAACACTACTCGCCATGACACGTGCCGCTGCCATCACGACTACGTTTCGACCACCTACGTGTTAACATACATTTATCCCTGTTTACTTGCCAATCTTTTATTATCAAATCGCCGAGAGGCTACTCTGAAAACGCGCGATCGACGCGTCGAAATCCCGCGAGCTAGTTTCGCACAGTGCTAGTGGATTCAGTAAGGGTCAGCGAGTTGCGGAGCTTTTCCAGAAAACTTGGGCTCGAGTGGGGATTCCACTTTTTAAAAATACCTTGTATAGCAATCGATTTCCGCCAGACGGATGCTAGCGTTATCTAGCAGACAAAAAACAAACTATCGGCACGGATACATGGTCCAAAAATAAAACTTTCGTAGAGTTGCGACGATAACGACACCCGTATGTTAGCGAAGATTTTTTGTGTCGTAATTGCGTATTCATCGAAAGCTATGATTGTGAAACGGCTCGTTCAGTAGCGTAACAAGTAATTCGACGTTACACGCGTCTTCGAACCGACCGTTACAAGATTCCAGAGAAGTTTGGATCGTTTCATTAAAAGACGAGACTGATTAGGACTAGGAAATCGTGCCCGGTGAGTTATACGCGCAATAGCTCGACGAATTTCGCGAATCCGATGGATTTTGGCGATTCGGAGTGCGCGGTTCGCGTTTGAAATTTAAGCGTGGCGCCACGCTGTCGGCGCAGGCGTGCTTCGGCTCTCGAGATATCTCGAAATCGAGAGACAACCAGCGATCCCTCGATGTCAATTGGCTTCGATAATAGCAAATGGTCGTTTAATAACAGATGATTGAACGCGTTCCGCGGCGCGGCCTAGCATTTATCTGTCAAAAGTGGTGACGGCCGGCCGATCGGCGATGAGCCGGTACATAGGCGAATCTTGATCCCTCGCGCGAATCGATTCTAGGTTAACGGGGGCGTATTACTATTGATGAGAGACGCGTGTGCACGTTCCTGCGTTCGACGTGAGCCGTTTTTCCCAGCGGCACGAACGCACCGACCGTCAGCGACTGCTGTTCGTATAACCGGCCCGCGTCGTCGTTTATTATGTGATCGTGAACTGTGAACGAACGATAGCAAAGAGAGAAGGCAGGAAGGCAGAATGGAGGAAAGGAAAATGCGGAACGTCCCACTGGACGTTCTCTACTGTCTCATCGTGGCGGCTCTTTTTCTAGCGCCATTCGCTCGTGCAGCAGGTAAGAGCACGGCGGATTCTGTGAAACGATTCGTAGCCCGTTTGGCAGTAAATTCAATCTCCCTTGTAGCGAACGAGGGCCCGAAATTGCCTCACTCGACCGAACCATTGGGGTCACCCCTGCTGCTCAGGCCACAATAGTCTTCTTCCGCTTTTTCTCTCCTTCCCCTCGACCCTCTTCTCCTCACCCTTCTGGCTAAAGCACGCTTTCTCTATCTCTCTGATTCTCTCGCCCCGGTCGTCTCTCATTGTCAGCCTGTCTCTTCTCTCCTCTTTGGTCTTCCTTCGGTCCAGTAATCGAGTTCCCTTCGGTGTTGTGTTTCTTGCCGCTCTACGTACAGTTTCCGCTCGATTTTTCCAGATACCACCGGGGCTATTCACGTGTACACGATGTCCCGAAGGATGGCAAACGGTTAACGTGTCACGCACCATGCGCTCCCTATTCGCGGAATCAATTTCATTTCAGAAGAATGCGATTCCTCGATGTGGTATAATTACTTCGGTATTCCCCGGCGTACTTTCCCGTTTTCGAGTTCTCAGTGACGTCAACCGTAGCTTGGTCGTGTACTTCTATTGAAACATCGGCTCTTTCGCGCTGCATATCGGGTGTCTTGCCCGAGCCGATGATCCGGAAAATCCGCGATACGCGCCGCATTCGTCGGTTACATTGTCGATCGTCTTGCACGCTCCCCGTGCCCATAGAAAATTATGAATTTAAGTAAGTCGAACAACATCGGAAACACGCGGTACCCACATATTGCCCAACCGAGAAAGCTACAGGCTGTCCCTTGGAGAGGCCTCCGCTACGCTCGTTTCTTTATTCGGCTCGGTAGCAAGGACGCTCATTTCGCTCGTAATACACCAGATGAGTCAACGTGATAACAAAGGTCCACGATATTGTACGTATATCGTAGTGTCGATTAGCGTGACGCGCGCGGTTCACGAGCACATTTATTGTTTTCGTTTCACGATCAAGGAGCGACGATACCCCGTAGGCGGAAAAAACATGAACGCGTTACGAAACTGGAAATCATGACGCGTTGAATTGGGAACGTGACTGGGTGCCGCGCAATAATAAATTTCCTCGGGGGACAGGAAGAGGAATAATTAACGCGTCGCTGGTTCGCGAGCGCGTTATTTCGCAAGCTTAATCAATTTTACATCTTCCTTTCGCCTCTCTCCTCTTCTTTCATTACAATTTCATCCAGCAGAACTGTCCCTTTCGTAGGAGAGCGCAGTTACGGGGCGCTCGCTCGAAAACGTTGCGTTTAACTTTGCAACAAAAAATTGTTGTGTAATTTCATCGTGTGCGTGCAGCGCACCGTTCCACCTTGAATCGAAGATTGTAGTTACGTAATTTCTATGGGATCCATCTGCTCCGGTTAGCTCTGTACAAGGGGACTATTCGCTTCTGTCCGTTTCCTCGCGATAAAAGTGTCGTCGAACGTTGCGGAATCTGAATGAAAAGGCCCATTGTTCGAACGAGCTATGAAATCCGCGACGTTATCGCGCGAAAGTCCGTCAGCCCGTATCAACCGTTCGAATTAATCCGCATCCGACCCGCGAATATTCGTGAACTCCCTGAAATTTTGCCGATCGTGTTTATTCAGATCGTGTGTAACCGTATCTTATCGAATTAGTGCTATACCGTCTACTTAAATCAAAACTAACTCCATAATTTGCTTGACTCAACCGTGGCGTAGTTAACCCCTGTGTGCCGGCTGATAAAACGAATTCGTCTCAATTAACTGATTCAGCCAATCTTGGCACACGCAGCTCCGATAGAGGCTCGCAAAAATACCAACCGCGTCCGAGACGTTCCCGTGTCTTTTGTTCGGCGGGGAAAAAACAACCGGGACCGCCGACACAACTCTGATAACGAACAGATAAGAAGCACAATGCGCGCTCGCGACCAAAAAGCCGCGAATTTCGCTGCGGGAATGACGAGTGCCGTTAGACTCAGGTGAAACAGCCAACGGTTTGCGTAAACCACTACGACGCACGATAAAATGCTGTTCCAGATTAAAATTCATGAAGCAGGGTGAATTGCAGATACGGTCGCAGACTGGGGCTCGCTAATCGCGGTTCGCAAGCGCGGCAATGTTCTCGCGTGTTCCATTGCACGAGCATCGCGACTGTTATCTACATCTATTTAACCTTTGGTTAGACGAATTAACTGTGAGCCCCGTTACGCACTGCCGACAAGTTGCCGGCGACCACGAGGTACGCGGAAATATATGAGTTCTTACGCACTTGGTCGCGGCGAGGAACATAGGTTTCTGCGCAAGTCGCCGGTTACTGTCGGCAATGCGTAACGGGCCGAAAGGGTGTCTCGCGTCCCCCGTTTTCAATTTGCGTGATCGTTGACGCGCGACGCATCGGTCGATCGAACGCTATCTGGACCGTTGTCGTTAGCTACTTGTTGATCCCCAATGCGATATAGGTATGCAGCGTTCGCTCGCGAACCCCGCTGCAAAGAAGGGTGATTTACTGCCAAACGGGATAACCTTCGACGTAGAGGAAACCGAGGAACAATTTCGCGTTCTGGTTAAAGGAGATACGTGGTGTCATAACTGCAATTACGAATGCGATTAACCGTCGAGTTCAGGGTCCCACGTATCGTCGAATCGTTGTTCTGGACTCACGCGTGTTTCGCTCCCTATCGGCGGCGTGTCTCAAATACACGGATCTGTTCAACAGGAAATGACATGATTCAGTCTAAACAGTGCGACACGCACAAAGGGTACGAGCAGTGCGATACAAACGAGAGATGCGCTCAAAACTCGAAGGACGAGGAGCCGCAATGTGTGTGCGAGAGGGGTTACGAAAGGATAGCCGGGCTGTGCACGCAGGAACCAACCACGGTGGTTATTAGCACGACTACTGTTCAGCCAGACCTCAAGCACAACTCAGGAGGTACCTATGCATATGAAATTCAAGAGACAGAAAGACAAGCGAAAGGTTTCGCGATCGGGTTCGAAAGAATTTGCCGGGAAGCTTTGAATCGTAGATACCTAAGTCCAACTACTGTTCACTAACCGCTTGTTTGCCCGATAATACGGTTGCATTAGTTGGTTATTCATAGGCCGATGCGATAGAGCTTATCGTAGGCGGGAGGTCTAAAGTAAGGCAACAGCTGTGCATGCCGATGCTGCTGGGACTAAATCCTCATGTGAATTTTGTTTAGGTAGTTCTGTAGCCGCTGGTTTGTTAATACCGACCTTCCTCGTAGTGATCGGTGTCCTGCTGTACTTCGGCGCGAGACGATACAAATGGCTGCAGCGATTTAGACAGTTCCGTCAGAATCGTTACGGCAATGTCCTAGTCACGAGGGATGACGATGACGACGACGATCCGCCGATAGCGTAAGGGGGAGGACTTCTAACTTCTAACGATAAGCGGAATGTATGTGCCGTGTACAAAGTGCGTTTCATTTTTTTTTTTTTAATCGAAGCCACGAATTTTAACCAAGAAGACGCGCTCGGTTACACAATCCATAGTTAAAAGCGGTAAGCTTTTAGTCGCATCGCCGTGCGTATCGCGCCTCAACTTTCTCGCGAAGTCGATGAAACCGTTCTTGCGGAGTCTTTAAATGCCACGATTTCAACGAGCTCTTGCTCGCGCACGAAAGTCTTCTCGAAGCTTGCTGACGCTTAGGGAACAATGTTGTGTAACCCGGAGTAAATATCGAGGAAATGTTTTAGGCACAAGGTATATACATACCTATAATACAAGGGAAAATATCGTCGAACTGAATTAAGAGGCTAAATGCGAAAGAGTGTTGGTGTAAGTAGACGTGGCTTTGCACTGGGCAGTTTGGAGTCTCGTCGATTTTCATTCGCAATTGTATTTCGTTTTACAATCGGTTCTAATTCCTTTCCACCATTTGTCGCGCAAACATGCTGCTTACACGATCACCGGCTCTATGTTTATATACGATGGTTGTAAGGGATGCGGGGTAACTGGCGGCGTTCTCGATAGTTTGTAAGAACACACTGAAAGCATAATTTTCTACGATGATATTAATAAGCTGGTCAGTAAATTTTACACGTTATTAACGTCTTGTAGTACGAAACCGGTGATCGCTGGATCACCGTGCGCTAACGTTAGGACAATTGTATTAAGTGTTATCGTTCCACGCTGCTCAGCAGGATCGAAACTTCGATTGTGGGATGAAATTTGTTGTATGCGACACGATTGTCCCGTAGGTTTCATATTTCTTTAAGCACGCATCAATTACCGTGACTCTGACAACGTGTCTGAAATTTCATCGGTGTCTCTGAACGTCTTGTTCTTTCGAGGGTAACTCCCCAAACGAGCGCGTGTTCGTTTCATCTTCCTTTACCAAAGAATGACGGTTCCAGCATCCAAACCAGTTCAACACGATGTTCAGAATTCTCAAGCAGAAGTCGTTGGTCTTTTCTTACCGCGGCGAGGTTTCGTTGCAGGCTTGAAATGCGTATCGATCGAATGGAGTTAACTTTTAAAGTGCAAGGCGTTTAGAACGCACCGCGCTCACACCAAAACAACGTTACATTTCTTACTGTGCATCAGTGGCGCACTCAGAATTTATTCCGGGGGGAGTCGAGTTGAAGGGATCAAAATATTTTCAATGCAAATTCAATAAAATTCTTTAGGTGATTATAAAAATTTATTTAAAGAATAAAAGTCAATTTTCTTCTATTTTTACAAAAACCCCTTCTTTGGAGGGTGCCAGGGCCCCTTGGCCTCCTCTCTCTGGGTGCGCCACTGCTCCGCATCGATGTGGTATTTTGTAATATAACAAAATTTTGTAAATAACCCTCCGCCGTTCCGCGGACGCGTATTCTTGCCAGCCCAATAACTCTATTTCCTATAGTGTGTAATCTAATCGTGAATTCGAAAACGAATCGCATTGTCTATGTATAGAGAGAGAAAGAGAGATATTCCTAAGATCAAAGGGAATCTTCGCTCGCGAAAGGTATAATATTATCGAGACGTACATTTGCGAGATTTATATATACGTATATACATACATACATATATATATTTAACCTATTCTTGTACTCTACCATTTTTGTACAGAACTATACGCTAGAAGAGCAAATCGGTAGCGTTATCAGTCGGTGCTAGGGATCGATCACGATTCGTTAGACCGCTCGGCATCGCAAGACGACGAGATTCGATATTTTTATAGTTCGCGAGTACAAAATGAAACGGTGCGACTGGTACTAGCGAATTATCGTCATTCATCTTTAGTTTCATATGGCTCGCAAAATCACAGACATCTGCGACAGCTACGTTTTCCTCACTTGTTAGTACGCTACCCCCTGCGATGCATTTCGACAATTTGACTGTATGGAGTTGTTGTTACCGTTTTTCTTTCTTGGCCATAGCCACGTTTACGCGAGACAACAATGGTGATCTGCCGTTGCAGATGCGTTTCGAAGCGAATTAGAAGCTAGAATTTTGCTATACCGACTCTGTGTGCGCGTGGCTCTGTTAAGTTGTAAATTTTACTCTGTGATGTATCTTACGTTATCCTTGACTGACCACTTGTCCATCGATTAAATCGCACTCTATTGGCACAATCTGTTAGGATAGATGTTTACTCGATTGCAAAAAGACGTACCGCTCTTCGGGTTTCTTCGAGGCATTCACGTAACAGTTTACGCGTTAAACACGTTATGTAATACAGTCCCAGGATTTAAGATTCTGACAGCGGGAGTGTTGCTATCGTACCGCAACGTTGACAGGTTTACTCATTCTTAGCATCTGGCTGTTTTACTTGCAGCGAACGAAAATCCATTCGACGACTCTGCTTCTGAAATTACGTGTACGAAGCGGATCACCCAAAACTGGCTCGAAATCTACCGCGACGAAGAATTTGTAAATATATCAGTATCGATAAGTATGGAACAGAAAATAATAAACGAAATAACAGTGATGTGGTTCTTCGACATTCCTGATCCTTGTGTGTACAGCAGGGAAGTTGATATTGTTTAGATTAGATTATAAGTCGTAGGATAAAGAACTCGCTTACCTATGTTTTTCATTATTTAATGTCGTACGTCACAGTTGATATAATTTACAATACATTTGAAGTAAAATGTAATACTCGAGAAGACTGATTCGCTACTAATGTCGAAAGAAAAACTCGAGACGACGAATGCGCTTTCGTAGAAATATCCCGCGCTTAGAATAATAATTTAACTCGAAAGTATGGTAGAATTAGACGTAATCGTGCGCATATTTACAAGCTCAGCCGAAAGTAGAAACAATTACAGGGTGATTTACAACCATCCTATTGCGATTAAGTTATACCTGCCGCAGGGAATTACAAATTCAGCGTTAATATTATTGCTAGAGGACTACACTAAACGTTGATACCTTTCGATTTCTTTGCCCAACAGAAGCTCAAATTTCGTTTCGGTCGTTACGCTTTTCAGATTCAACAGTATGGAAGCTAATTGATGTTTTGAAACGCTCTGCTCGATTCACAGCTCTCGTCTCGTTACTACCATCGACGCTTGTTAACGTTACGAGAGTTTGATTATTCATGTGTTCGTTTTCTATTTTCAAGGACTTGAGCACGGAAGGATTCCGTTTTCACGTCAGCTTGCATGAGAGGCATCGAGAAGTCTGACCACGCGCCTAACAATAAGGGCCGTCCAATCCAGAAGGAAGTGGATCTTGGTAGGAGCTTATTTACGAAATTCGGCTGGCTGGGCCAATTCCGAATTCCTTTCAATAGCCGGTGTAATCGTGCCACGGTCCCCTCTGCTGCCTGTACTGCGTTCCGCTGATTTGAATGGTCTCGGGCTGCCTGTAGAACACGGTCCTAAGCCTGTCGTTGTTGCTGACTGCTGGCAGAAACTGGGGGCTGGGCACGAACGGTTTCTGTGGCTGCTGATTCACAGGCCTCGAGACTTTGTAATTGTTTTCGGACGATTGGAGGACCGCGTCCCTTCCGGCGATCTGTCTGTGGAGAGGCAGAACGAATCCACTTGGCAGGTTCGCCTCCTGATTCAGCGTGGGCGTCAGAGCGTCGTTCAAAGTTACGTCGTACTCGCTCTCCGGGATATCTTGCAGCCGATGCGTCACCTCGTTAATCCTCTGTTTCACGCGGAAGCTGCCCGACCCCGTTGAATGCTCTTGGTTCTCCTCGTTCTTCAAGGTGGACCCATAAATGCTCGGGCTTTCGCTGGCGGTTAGCCTCCCTTTGCCACGAAGGGAGGAGCTCGGCGGCTGCACGGTTCCCTCGTTACCTTCCGCGAGGATCGAGTAATCCTCGGTGGACCACTTGTCGTTGGTCAGACTTTCCTCGTAATTCTGCCGATCTTGCCCCTGCTTCGATCCTCTAACAAACGTTTCCTCCACAGGCTTCTGCGTCTCCTCCTCTCGCAGTCTGTCCAACGGTCTCCGAATCGCGGGTCTGGCGATGGTCGTGTCGTATTCCTCCGGCCTGCGCTCGTGCTGGCTCTCGGTCTGCACAGTTTTATACGGATCGTAACTTTCCTTCTCTTCCGGCTGGGCTTTGGAGTCTTGAACGGACCCTCGGCTGCTGTCTTCCACTGGCTCGTGCAGATAGTAATTCTTCGGCCTCTCTTGCAGCGCAGTCCTCTCCGTTACTCTGTCTTCCTCCCTCTTAGGCGTAGTCGCTTTCGAGCCAACAGCCGACAAGCCCCTTGGATTCGCATTTCCGCCCCTGGACGGCAAGAACGGCCGTTTCACGATCCTTACAGCTGTTCGCGGTGGAGGAGTCGGTGGATCTTCGGGCTCGTCGTAGTACTCCTGCGAGTATTCCTCTATCGACGAGGTCTGGTAATGGCCCGGTTCCCGTCTGTCCTCTGGGTCCCTTTCTTGGTAATCCGTCTGCTGGTTCGTTCGATCAGGCACACCGTCTTGGATCGGTGTCCGCGTCGTTGGGATCGGTCTGGCTGGTCGATCCGTGTGAGCTGGTCTCTCGGAACGTTCCCCGGGTTCCTTCGGTTCTGAATCTGGTTTGTGAAGCAGTTGCTCGGGCATACAGGTGGTCGTAGTCGAGGTGGTAGTCGTCCTTTCGGTACGATCGTAACTGTTCGGTCTCCTGGCCGGCGAATCCGTCACCTCTTGTAGATCCTTCGATCTCGAGCCCGTTCTAGTACGATCCATCTCCCTTTCTCTGTCGAGGGGCCGCGTGGAATATGGCCTCTCGCGATCCGGAGCTCTGTCCGCCGTGCGATCTTTTCCACGATCCAGGGATCGATCTCTTCCGCGCTCGCCACCTCGGTCCCTGTCTCGATCATAGTAGCGATCTCTCGAGCGATCCGAGTGACCCTTCCTGGGTCGCACCTCCTCCTCCTCGTCCCGGTAACGGGGCCTGGAATCACAAGCTTTGTCACCCTTTCGCACAGACCAGATGTTCTCACTGTTTTGTGTCCAGTGTTTCACGTGAACTAGATTATGTGGTTACATGAGCGCATCGACGAATGTACAATGCTACTGTGGCGTAGTTAGGAACGCGTGTTATTGTGTGGTACGCGTGAACAGCGATATCAGTCTGTAGAATATCGCTGGGCCAACGATGTACATTGATTAATCGGTTACGACACACGAATATAATTGTATCAGTGTTGTGTACGTACGTCGGCTTACCTGAAGGGTCGGTCCCTGTCCCTTGTGTCGTAAAAATCTCTGTCTCTGTCTCTGTCCCTGTCCCTGTAAGACGGTCTTCGTCTCAGTGGTCTTCGAATTGGTCTGTAATCTTCCACTTCATCTTCGTAGTAATCGTCTTCCAAGGCGTCCGCGGGCCTCCTTCGAGCTTCCCCTACAAGAAACGAGCGCGGACGTAATTGCTTGCTCACAAAGAGCCTTCTAAGCTGTTGAGTGGTGCACAGTTACCCGTTGCTGGAGTCGAAGTGGCTTTGTAAGCGTACTTGTCCTGCTCGGATAGTGGTACCGGTCTTCGGATTTTCGGAGGGGCCCTTGGTCTCGAGTAAACGGAAGTCGCGGGTGCCGCTGGTTTCACCAGCCCTTCCGAGCTGGTAACCGTGGCCGCGGATGCAGCAGCGGGATCCTTGTCGTCGTACTCGTCCCTGTATCTGTACAGAAATTGCATCGTGTTCATCGCGAAGTCAATTACCTCGGAGGACTATTACTCTTGATCGTTGGGTGGGTCACCTTTTGTCCGGGAACCGACGATCGTCGGTCTCTCTGACTCTAGATTCGGTTCGTCGGTCGTCCAACTGGGCGTCGTCGACTTCTCTGGAAGCGGACCTTGATCCTTGATCAGGGTCTCTCGCTCTGACTCTGGTGTCTTCCTCCTGACGGTCCCTCGGTCCGGCAGGGTCTCTCCTGTTGTTTCTGCTCGGGAATCTGTCCCTGACGCTCGTATCTCGATCTCTGTCGTCTCTGGCAGTCCCGTCCCTAGACCTCGGCGCGTCCCTCTCTCGGAATTCGCGCTCCCGTTCTCTGAACTCGCGGTCCCTGCCGCGGTCCCTACTGTACTTCCTGTCCTCGTAATCGTAATCGTCCCTGGTGTAGCCACGTGGACGACTGTAGTCGTCGTCGTAATACTCCTCGTCGTAGTAGTCGTAGGCTGGCCGTCTTCTGAAGGGTCTCCGCCTCCTCGGGAGATCCCTGTCCCTCGACGAGGAGCGTCCCGCGGCCGCTGTCACCGGCGCCTGCGTCGTCGTCGTCGTTGACGTGGACGTCGTCGAGGTGGTCGCCGCCTTGTAAAGGGCGTCGTTCCTGTGCCAGTACTTCTTCGAGTTGGCGCAGTCCACTTCGGAGACGAAGTGGCAGATGAAGGTTTTCTGGTCGAACGCCGTGAAGTTCGCGCAGAGAAAGTCGTATCTCGTGCCAAACAGGCAATGATGATACACCTTGAACAAGAAAACATTGCGTTAGCTCGGAGTATCGTACATTTCGGAACGCGGATCGGCAAACATTTGTGTCCCCCGATACTTTTAGGCGCGACACGGTCGGATGAGTGAAAGCGATGGGATCGCAGGGAAGCTTGCGCAATTTTCAGAAACAGCTTTGCATGCGCCGACATTACCGCGCAGGAAGCGCTGGTTCCCGTTCGGCCCGCAAACTTAAGTGTACGTAGTTGGCACATCTACGTTCATTCCCAAATTGTCCAGGCCAACGCAATCGCTGCGTTTCTCGGGCGCTTCCTCTCTGCTTCGGAATGGGGCAACTGTAACGACAGTCTTAACACACTTCTCATCGAAGCACACAGACGGTCGACGCTGCTAGACGCTACCATAGCTTTCACACCGAGACTACGTGTGCGCGGGTAATTGCTTCGAGCCACACGAATGTACATTGCCGTGTAGCACGTACGAGCTGGTTGTCTCTGTAAGGGTATCTGCGATTGTCTGGCACGTATCGCCGCGCAGGATTATCTAGAGGAATCATCTAGAATCATTCAGAGCACGTCCTCGCTCGTTCGTCCAACATTCGGTTTCGTTTCACCGAAGCACTTGCAGCTGATGGCTCGTCGTGATCTTTTCCGAGTCGCTTCTCCAGTTTTCCACGCGTCGCGATTTTTCATCGCGCAACCTCTTTGCACGCTCGCCCCATTACACCTCGCCGGCAGAGAGTTTCTCTGTGCTTTGGTGATTTTACTGGAAAGTCGGCTTCCCCTGTTCTAGATCGCAGGAAGTGGCTCGTTGCGTATTTGCACGACAAGAACGCCGGCTCGGCTTGAAATTGCTCGGAACCGTTGTTCCTAAGCATCTCCATAGCCAAACACGGTTCGGAACTCGGTTCGCCTACGTTCCCCGAGATAGCTCGCGATGCTTGCTCAACTTTTGCCTCTGGTAAATGTCAGATGAATCGTCGATACGGTACCGCGGGCATTCGTTAGAGGAAGCTTGATTGCCAAAACGGTTCCGCCGATTACGGGTCGAGTGGAGCGGAACCCGTGTCCAATTGCGAAAGAACCGCCCGATTCGCGAGCGTCTCGCGAGGAGGAGTTTTTCGATGCTTTTCTCTGGGGTATCCGGTCTGCCCGGTGTCCGATCGAGGGGGAAGCGAATCCGCGAACATTTGCATGACAATGGCCCATTCGGTTGGTATCCCGGGCAAAACAATCGATAAGGAACGTCGGCAAGGGATACATTTGCAATCGCTTTCACAATACCAAGATCGACGGGCGTGAATCTGGAAACGGTCAGGGACGGGAAGTGTATCGAACCGCGAAACTCTCTTCTTCTTCGAGCTTCTCCGGTGGCCTGCGTTTCCTCCTCGCCTTCATTTCTCTGCTCTTCGACGCCGGCGACATCGCGCGAATTCAAACGAGAAACGTCTACCGTGACGTGTGCTCTGGACACGCGTGTTCACCTGGCTGTATCTCTATACACGGTGAAACGATCGCTGCGCAGCGCGTTTTTGCATCCGCATCTCGCTCCAGGACTCGCTTTCGTTCACCGTTTTCCGCAGTCACGGAGAACCCTGGTAGAAATCTGAAAGGCCGTCTGCTTTGATCGCGATCGGTGTCCGTCTCGTGGCTCCTTTGCCGAGCCGGAGAACCGCAGTCACGGATCGTTGACATCCGTTCATTACGCGAGTGGACGACACACCTTGTCAGAAAATCTTTCTCCGGCATTCATACAGATGACACTGACTTTCCTTTTCACTAGAGCAGTCACGATACCCACTTTTACTCCTGCACCGGTCGCGATCGCCCCCCAGTTTCTTGATGTATGCGCGATCGCGAACGGGTTTCCACCAGGACGATACACACAGACACGCATACGCATCTACGCGTTCCCTCCCGGAGAAAAAGGAGCAATTTGAGACCGCTGGTAGCGCCTAGTAGGGTAGTTTGGCCTCAAGATCGATCGCCCGACCGGTGTTTGGAGATCCAGGACTTATCCATCCAGGTGGCTGGCACTCGTTGAGAAACACCCCGTTCTGTGCTCTCTTTCTACCATCACGTTCGAGCACGTATTCCTATTCATTACGCAAATGCGCGAGAGTGGGCAGAGGTTTATATGGGCCGCGCAGGGATTCCTCGAGACTGCTGCGATATAGACCGATTTACCTCGAGAAACTGGGCCTTATTAGATCGAGTCTAAAAAGGTTCGACGTTGATCGCACCGCGGGAAACGTGTCTAGCCCAGAAGCAACAGGTGCTTTCCCACGCGGATCCGTTTGTCCTTCGCGGGATTTTTACACGAGTCACGCGTTCTGCATTTTCGTTTTGCCTGGCAAGGTCTTTCGGGACGGGGAAGGATAAAGATCGCTTAATTAGGAGAGCGGTCTGTCTCGGATAATAAAACCTCGGACAACAACTGAGCGATCGTTAAATCGAACGCGGGCCAATCATTTCCACCAATATCACAGTGGTGCATTCCTTTGGACGTTAATAGAGTTCGCCTCCATCGCTAGTAATAACCGAGCGATTGATGCCGCGTCAAGTGGAATAATTGCGACACGTGATTCTTCTCACCTGACATTTGTGAGGCACGCTGGCGTAAAACCCATCGTGCAAGCCGTCGCATTTAAAGACGATGTCCTCGGGTATGCTGTTGTAGAACGGATAGTCGCTGAGGTTGTAGCCGTTCAATTCGCGCGGCAAATTCGGGTCCCAGATGTAGTCGATCTGGGGTATCCCCGTGAGGACGTGCCCGCTCGTCCCATTCGTCTCGCTGGCCACCGTGGTCGCGGTCTGCTGAAACAAATTAACAGAGGCATTCTTTTGCGGGTTAATCACGCCGCGAGCTGCTCGGAGCTGCCCGGAGCTGTTGACTGGCTCCAACAGACGCGGCAGCTATTTAACGCATCGCGGATCCGCCGTGGCTCATGGTAACGGTCACCGATCACCTCCCGATGCGCGTTTGATGATGTCACGGTGTCGTTTGTGTGTGAAGGCAAACCTGTCGCACGTGCCGTGACGATACTTTAGCCAGACGTTAATTAATTTCACATGAGCACGGCAGAAGCGTGCAGCATAAAAGGAACTCGTAAGAATAGAAACGGTTGTTTGATCGCTACCCGCGATACTCGGACAAGCAGCGGCTGGAAAACAGAAAGAGACGCGTGGTGTGTCGTGACTGCGGCATCGCCGGCACCATTTGCATCATCGGGGATAAACGATCTCCTCGTTGGGTTCCGGTACACGCAGATACCTAATGCAATCGCCGCGAGGCGTCCCGCTTTGCATCGCGCATCGATCGGTGCTTAGCTGCAGCGAACGGTTTCGCGAGGAGCCTAGGTGGTATCCGGGCGGTAAACACGATCGTACCTCTGCATCCTCGTTCCCGTTCCCCCCGACGTGGCTCTCCTCGGTGGTGCTCGTCGTGGAGGTGGTGGAGGTTGTCGCGATCTTGAATTTCGGCCTGGTCGCCTTGAGCGCAGCCGAAACTGCATTGGCCAAAAGGATTCCTGGAATTCGGAGCAAGCATCAGAAACCGGTCGCGGGACCATTAGGAGGGCGAGGATTAAAGGGCACGGGCCTGTCTCGATCCGTTTGGACCGCGGAATGGAACCAGTCAGGAACGGCCATCGAGAAATACAATCAAAGCCCGTCACGCATCCGTGGATTGCGTAAATCGCGAAGAAGCGTCGGCGTTGCAAAACCCGCGCAACGAGACGAGCACCGAGAACTTGGCGCATGTGTCGCAATTTTCGCGGTGCAGGTGAACGCGTTCGGTTGGGTAATTGTTTTAAAACGGATCAAGGCTGTCTATTGATTCTTTTCTTTCAGTAGCTTTCGTTGATTTATGACTCGCGCAGTGATCGCACGGTCCACTTCTCCTCCGGGACATTTGCGTTCACCACGCGAGTATCAATCGTCATTTCTTCTTCTGGCTATGTCGCCCTTCTGACGATGTCTAATTAGCCGAATCCACAGCCCTTGCCCACGAGCTACCCTCAATTAGTTGGAACCGGTTCAAGGTCAACGGTTCGACGAGAACTTCTCGAACCAGACTAGACGATAACCTGTCATCGGGTAAAAAACGAATTACTTTCGCCGTGTCTCGCTTTCTATGGAGCATTTAACTGCAGCCTCGACTGTCCCGAGTCTAATTAATTTGGCGCATCTGGGGGAAGAACTGGTAGCGATAAATCGCTTTATCGATGCTTCTTCGCCATGGTCCACCGGTTACCGTCGATGTTGCCGTCGCTGCTGCTCGCATTCTCTTTCGTTCGTCGTATAAAACCGCGTCCGAAGCCGGCGATTTTTGTTTACGCGGGTGTTTCACTTAAGGAATTTCGGTGTGAGGATTTCTTTACGGGCCTCCGCGGCGAGTGGTTGTCCTCGATGCTGAAAAACACGTACTACCCAGCAACGGTCGTGCAGCTTTGTAACGGGATCGTGGTTTCCCGAGCAGGGATCGATAACGAGCAGACGGGGGTCGCGACGTTGCATAAAAATGAATTATGGGAACGCGCTCGCATTCCGTTTGTGGGAAACGTTCGCGTGGGCACGCCCTGCCCGCGAACGTAACGGCGCGGCGGAACAGATTTTCGTGACGAAACAGCCTGCCCGACGCCGCGCGGTAAACAAATTGCTTCACCCCGATCGGCTATCACCGAGAAACGATTGTCTCTGCGATTTCCCCCCCGCGAATGGGAATGGGAACGTCCTGACATTTTCATTAAAAAGGGCGTGACGACATTGGTTTCCTCCGGCGGGAGCGCGACGATCGGACCATTTTCACCCAACCCACGAGCTCCCCGTTTGCGAAGGTTCCGTCGGAGATGCTTGGATCGGGAGCCGGCGAAGGTCAGGATCGTTCGGGAGCGTGTCGAGCGAACATGGGTGGAAATTTTTGTGGTCCCGCGGAGGCGATCACGCGCGTGCAGGGCACCGTATCGTTCGGTAGCTTTCAAACGAGTTTTCGAAGGCCTCGACTGTCTCTCCTCGCTCGCAGCAGTCGTCGAACGGGTGAAAATGTCAGAAATCGCGTTAAATGTTAACCCACCGTCACGTGGCCGTTTTAAAACCTTCCACTGGACACCCTCGATTGCGCCTCGAAACAGCCTTCCTCGCTCATGAGTTTCGGTATCCTTTTAGTCTGCAATCTGTGACGGTTGTTTACGCGAAACTACTACCTATGTCTAACGTATCTGTCCGGTTGGTTTGTTATTTCGGCCAAGAATTTCGGAGCTCGTCGGTTCGCGCTGCACGTCGCTACAGGACAAAGGAAGCGAGCCTCTTGGTATGCGCGGGAGGTTCATCTTTTGCTTCGTGGAATCTTTCTGTGAAGCTCTTTCGCGCGTCACGCCTATCTGCGCGATGCATACGAAACGTATGTTTTTTTAGATCGACAGATTCGATCACGGTTCGTCAAATTTTATCAGGCAAACCCGATAGGTCGGTGTGAACGAGCCTTGAGCGTCGTTGCAAAACACTCGGGTGGAAGGTCGGCGCCGTCCTCGGCATGCCTCTCCCGATATGGTGAGTCCCAAAATACTGGGGACACTACTATCGCGGCTATCAGCGCGGACAGGACTTTTACTCGCCAGACGATCGAGAGTTTCAGCAACGCGTTACCCATCGAATTTCTAATTACTTAATTGCCTTCGTCGCAGCTACTTGGCGTAGAAGCTGAAGCTTTGATTCACTTACCGTACAGAGCGAGCAGAAGCCACCTTTTCTCCCGCATGTTGGCGCAACTGCAACAGAGAAACAACCGTATGGATTAACTCTACGGAGAAGTATCACGACGACGCGACGATGCGACTGGTGTCCTCGTAGGTTTCGCGATATTGAGTTGTAGCGGGCATGATCGGGGCACGTTGAACATAGCCGAGGCGTCGAGCATAGAGCGCGCAGCCACTTGAGCATATGGGAACGGATAGGGAACTTTCTCTGTGCTGTCACCACTGCTAACCATATAATGCAAGGATAATGTGGGTGTTATATAAATGCACGATCACGTAATACCGGGTGTGACTTTGTCGTCGCTGCTGCGCACCGCGCTCCTAATAATTACTTGAGCCATCCGTGGACACGACTGCAACGGTTCCTCCACAAATATTCCCGAAAAGAGACTCTTTCGACACTCCGTCCTTGGCCGGGCAAATAGAGTAGCTGGACGCCTCGACCTGGGACGCAAGCGAGTTGCAAATATTTTTATCTTGCCGTATTCCGATGGGATTTACCCGGCGACCTTCGGCTTTAAATCTCCAACCTCGACGGTGTTCCTTCAGCGAAACAGAAACTGGTGAAAGTGGCCCCGCAACGAATCCACTCCGCGATAGATTTTTGACTACGCGCTAGGATCTTTTCCACGTACCAGGTCGCTCCTCCTCGCGCACTGTTCACGCGAATTACTTGGAACGGGTGATTAGAGCGGGGCATTGGGAGCCGAGGTTGATCCGAGGTTCCCAATACCGATGACGGGCAGGATTTTCTACTCGCGCTGAAAAAATGTAGACCACTCGGCCCGATCGCTCTCGGTTCGCGGCATAAATTCGCATTAATTAAGCGCTCTATCGCGCTCCAGTTCGCAGGCGGCTCGTTATCGTTCGCGTAAAAGCGGCAGGAAAAGGCGGAGGATGCCTGTTCTCCGTTCAAACGGAGAATCGTGCGTCTCGGTTACACAAGTTTCGTTATTGCTTTCCTCGCTCGTGTCACAACGAGTTCTCAGGCACGCTGGGAAACTCTGCCACGGCGTTCCTTTCATCCGGGCGCTGCGCGGACAAGCAACGGTGCATCTGCCTCGGTACAATCCCGGAGGCATCGTAATATATTCTCGCCATTAGGGTATCTTGTCGGAATCCATATGAATTTCGAGACATTCACACTCGAACGGAGGAGGATTCCCAGGTGGTAGTGTCGCTGGTGGAACGCAACACTCGTAACGTTACCTTACGGTAAATTACGTTGTGTTACGACACACGTAACGGTCATCCCGAGCCCGCTAAAGGTCACCGGAAGCAACTCCCCGTGATCACGACCGGTCCCCGCGATCGCTTCTACATCTTGCAATTAAATTTAAATGAATCCGTGACCGAGGAACGCGCCTGTTCCTCCGTGCACATCTCTGGAAAGCGACTGTTCGGCTCATGAAATTCTAAGTAATCTTAATTCCCCGAACGAGAATTCTTTCACTATGCGTTTCTCGCGCGAAAAGAGATCGGCCAAGAAGAAACGAACTTCGCTCGGCTGATGGATAGCTTTCCGTTGTTTTCCACCCTCGGGACAGGTATACGCGCGATTTTTCAGATCGACAATGCACGGAGGCGTGGTCACAAAACTCGATAGCCTTCAAAAGCAGAACAGGCCGGTGCGGCGAGCTTTCATTTCCTCGTGCTTGCTGCTCGAACACCTATCGCCGTTGCGTTAATAAGTTATACGCGATCATGGCCGTAGCAATGATTCAACGAGAGGAAACGCTGGTCGTTGGAATCGGATTACGCGTGAATCCGCGAGTTTCCGCGTTTTTCCCCAACATTCCTCGCGGCCGCTCGCATCGGCAGTGTCCGTTCCCCTTGGTTCGCAATCGGAAAAACGATTACTCGGAATCGGAACGTGAGAATGAACGATCCGCTGGCACGTTTCGCCGCGGCGCGTAGGGAACGCGAAGGTGGCACGCGTTCGCCGGAAGCTTGAATCGTTCGGATCGCTCGGGCAGTAGAAAAAGCCGACAAAAGTCAGCCGCTTATCACTGCTCCCTAAGTAGATTCCGATGGTCGCGACCAGGCATTCCCTGGAAGCGTTTTTCCCCGGCCGGAGGCCGTTTACTTTCTCGCGGGAGTAGAGTTTCCCGCGGCCAATCTCGCGGATTCAGATTATCGTTAGGTAACCTTATTGGCGTGCTTTCGAGCACGTTACGATCTCGCTCGTTTCAGTGGAGCCTGGACTTGCAACGGATCGGGCGAGGTCAAGGCACAGGGCAATTAACTTCGATCCTGAACGGGAAAGGTAGCGCGATATTACGTCCTTCGTCGATGGATCGCGCCACGCGCTCTTTCGCTCGTCACCGCCGATCATCTTTCTCCTCATCCGCGTTTCACGTTCATCGATCTACGGACCACCGCGTCCACGGTAGAAAGTGTCTCATCAAGGTGTAATGTACATTCCGCGCGTGTGCCCGCTCTTCTACGACGATCTGGAATCCGCTGGGACGGCAGCTACGATTAATTCCCAGAGTTCGTACATTTACGGGGCTGTTCCATCTCGTTTACCAGTGCGATCGCTGCTAATGGATTTCTGTTAATAACAGCACACAATCGAGGCAATTCGCAATTGTATCTGGCAGCCCGCGATCACCTTATCTCCCCGCATCGTTAATCTTCGCGTCGTTTAGCAGCGGGATCGGCACTTTGTATGTAGAAAGTGTTGGATTGTGCAGGCGAACGTGTGCGGCACGAACGAGCGCGCCGGTACTCGCCTGGAGAATATGGAACGGCCGCAGCTGTATTGCGATCGATTTTGCTCAGGCATTCGACCGGGTTGTCGTAATCGTTGGAAATTAGGCTGAACCAGCTTCGCTCTCGCGCTGGAAGCGAGCGAGCCTCGCGCAGAAAAGCTCGGGAACAGTTGGCCGCACCTCGTCCACTTCTTCAGACACGAAAATCGAGCACCGCGGTAGGGAAGGTGCGCCTTAATGCTCGCTGGCTTTTCGTGTCAAGGCGCCGGAATTATCCGGATCGGTCGCGTGCGAGTGAACAGAAGCTGACACGTGAGACATCGTCCAATCCGCGCTGGTACCTTGCCAGGGGAACAAAGCCGTTGGATCTGAGAGCAGGAAGCTGTCTAGGCCAGCCCGATTTCTCCTATTAGAATTTCCGAATCCCTGCGCCTTCGTCGCGGCGTCGCCCCCGCGGGACACTTCTGCGCGCGTAAACACACGGCTCTGCGATTGATCCCGTGTTCCGTAAGATCGGTCTGCTTGCGTAATCGATCGCGGCGCCCATTCATCGACGGTAATCGTCCTCGAAGCGATGCTCGCGATCGTCACGGTGGTTTCTGAATTCGCGGGCTACCGGCGGAGTTGCTTGAACCAGGAATCCAGCCACTCGAACTTCGCTACTTTAATTTACAAGCGTGAAATGTTTCTCAAATGGCGATCCGTGAGAGGTGGCGAGCGCTCTGCTTTTGCCGCGGAGAGAACCGGCTTCGAACAAAATTTATTCGACCGTAAAGCAGCGGTCCGCGCGCGTTTTATCGGCGCATTGTGCAAGCTCGCCGCGCGACAAGTAAAGCCGCCTTTCAGCCTCGGGATGGTTTACAGAATTCGACAGGTTTCGTTCCTTTGCGCTCGTTCTCGCGGCACGCCGAGGAAACCGCTGATATTAATCAGAGAATTGGCAATAAAGATCCAGGATTTCCTCTTCGCCAGCCGTATTACGGCCGTCGGTCGTTTCGACAGTGCAGAGTATCCAATTTCGCCACGGTTTCGAGAAAAATTAAGTAACCGGGGCCCTCGATAGTTCCTAAACCACAGGGAAGTCATTACACGGGAAGAAACTCGGCGTAATCGGAAATTGAACGGATCTTACCGCTGCCTTCCATGAATTCCTTCCCCGATGGAGAAGGAAGGGGACACTTGCATGTACAATTAGCGCAATTAATGCGTGGCGAAGTTGCTGCGCCTCTCTTCTGGTCTTTCTCTGCCGCGGGACCAACAATTGTTCGCTGAGAGAGCATAACGAGGCCGATGCTGAGTGGTGCACGGGATATTTTGCAGTCGCTTCCTGCCGCTTCGTAAATTACAGCCGCGTCTGTAAATTACACCGTCGCGCGGGCTATCGAGATGGAAAGCTCGCGGACCATCGACATCGACAGCGAACGATTACACAGCGTTCAAGAAATTGCGGCGGTCCTAGCTCCCCTTTGGATCACCCAAGTGCGATCGATATTATTATATAGTCGACAGCAGACAGTTACCTCGAAATTCAATGGTAGGTGCAGATCGAGCGGGCATCGTCGTAAGCGGGCATCGCGCAATATTCACGCCTGTGTCGTAGAACAGCCTGACACACTTTGTTTCGTTTCGAAAGCGGCGATGGTCAAATTTCGCTTTATCCTAAGGCGGAGAATAATGTTCGGAGCGATTGCTTCTTTCACCAATCCCCGTTCACACGAAACTATTAGTTCCACGTTATCCAGTATCTCACCTCGAATCGAACACGAAAAAACGATTTTACGATATCGGCGAGAGCATCGTTGACGTCAGATCGAAAGCCAGGTTCACCGGTATTTCAGGCGCTCTTTCGATTTCGTGGAAAGCGAAATAAGAGGAATTACGAGAGTGTCCTCGAGCAGAGCGAGCCGAGAGATAGTACTATCTGCCGGCATTATTCAAGATTCAAGTGAGAAGGGGTTTCGAAAGCACGTGCTTCCAGGAATCCTCGCCTCGAGGCAGCGGAGTCGATAAATTTTCAATGTTGCATCGGTGGATGCGGTGGACGATGCTCGACCGCAAGCCGCCGCAGAAACAGCGCAGGACCCTTCAATTATCATGCCTATCAATGGAAACGCGGTTAACCTTTCCGCGGCGAGGCCTGAGTCGTCCAAGAAAATGAATTTAAACGAAGCGGCGTGTGACGAAACGCGTCTCCGCAGCTGTCCAATTACGCGTCCATCAAAAAGCGCAATTACGTGTCGTGCATCGCGCGTCGTCTATTCACCGGATCGGAATCCGGTTGGGCCAGGAGGGCAGAAATTCGCTCGGTTTTCGCAGCGTTTCGCGACCGTCCATTAAGCCTATTCCCGGCGCGGAGTGGCGGTTCGATTACGGAGAAGTCGCTCGTTTATTTTTCCGTCGGCGTAGAGCGGGAGAAAGCAGACCACTCGCGCGAACGCGCGCGCGCGCGCGCGCCTCGTGTCGTAACGCTCCGCGCGATATTGTTTATTGAAAAAGTTCTGACAAAATATCGGTCGACGTGTCAACGGTGCTCGCGAAAGCGTCCATGGATTACGCAACCACCGTCGAGTCGTGTCGGCTTCGTTCGCGACTCGTGCGCGGTTCAATTAGCTTTCCAAGGGCTGCAATTGCCGGAGCTGAACTTCTTTCACCCGTCTTATCCAAGTTTCTTCCCGCTTCTCAAGAGTTCCCGTCGAGATTCTTGCTAGCAGTCTCATGGTTTCCGCTGGTAATTCATTTTCCGTCCCACTGGCCATCGTTTTGGCGAACAAGAAGTTAAGAGCACTCCGTTCATTGGCCATTAGTGTGCTAAATACCTATTGCAATCGGACTCGTATAGGCGATCGAATCTCCGCGACCTGGAATCCTTCTCTTCGCGTAGGAATCGCAGTAAGGACTCGAGAAAGGGCTTTGCGGTTGTTCTCTTGGCCCCCGCGAGTAATTAGGCCGACTAGGCGTGTCGCGCGTCTAACGGGCTCCTCGCGAATTAAATTCACTTTCAAGCGTATATAGACACAATCGGCCGCGGAATCTGTCGATCGAAAGTGAACGTGGACGCGTTAGAATGCAATAAGGAGGAAGGAGCGGACGAAAGGGAGACAGGCGGAGGGCGGAGAGAGAGAGAGAGAGAGAGAGTAAGGAACGGTGGTTGGTCGAGGCACTGTCGAGGTTACAGAAAACGCACGGGACTAATCCGTACGCGGGGAGAGGCTCGTTAATTTCCATAGATCGCCAATAAAAATCGAAGGTGGAATTAGCCGGCGCGTACATAAGTCGATTAACGGTTGTGTGGCAAGCCGCGTAACGCCTCGGGAACGTTACGTTTCGCGTTATACCGGGAGCATAAATCCGTGCTCGCGAGAGACGGTCATAACGATCCTGAATCCGTGAGAACGGGATTGAGTCGTGACGTTCGATCGCCTCTGTAATTCCAGCCAGGATATGTCTATATCCAGCGATCCTTTTTCATCGTATCGCGTCTACTGGCGAATCAATGGGAATCCGATCGAATCGCGTTTTTCCTGATGCGTGGCATCTGATTGCGCGCGCGCGTTGCGCCGAGCACGTGCGCCGCTTCCTCAAATGAAACTCTCCGCTCGTTAGCGGTGATTCTCGCGGTGCAGAATAGAAACCGGCGGCTCCGTTGCGGCTGCGGCCGGCTCGCCCTGGAAACCCGCGAAAATACGAGCGGTCCCGTGGCTCGCGAACAAACGTAACGCGGATATTTTTTTTCCTTTCACCTTATTAAATTATCGGCGAGCAAAAGGCGGGCGTAGGAGTGGCGCGCTGGCTTTTTTCCCTGCCGAAAGGAGAGAAAAAAACCGAGTGGAAAGTTGGACGGCGGGCAAATTCGACGATAGAACCAGTTCGCTTTCGTTGTCATCCGGAGATGCAAAAACGTGTCGCCGCGAGGAGCAGAGGAGCTGAGGAGGAGAGGATGCGGCGGCCAGCGAAAGTCCTGGCGCTTTTATCACGCTCCTGAACCTTGCGCTCCGCTCGATCGTCCTTTCACGACATGCGTGGTATTTGTCCACCGACGGATTCGTTGCACGGCCGGAGTAAACAGATTTCCCGTTCCCGCGAGACTTTACGCAAGTGGAAGCGTTGGGGTCGCTGTCAGGAGAAAAGCGTACCGACGCGCCGCTGGCAGCAGCATGTGGCCGCCGTAGTTTTCTCTTCTTACGAAAATTTCGCGCGTCTGAATAGCGGGGCGTTGCGTTACGCTGGCGATCTCCACCTTTTTGTTTTCGACTATATCGGGCGGAGCGAGCCGTTTGGAGTTTCGAGCGGTTTCACTAGCCGCGAGGTGTTCACGGCTTAACTCGGCTGGAACGCTCACGTGGTGGGATTGTCGCAAGAAAACGGTGACATTCTGGCCGCGGGCAGAAGCCGACCACCGCTTCTCTCCGAATAAAACACTGTGATTAGCGCCGCTGAAGTAATCCGAATTTCGTTCGCGTCGGTCCGTTAAGAAGGCAACGTTCGCGGGTATAAATAGCGAACGAATTGCCACTACTTTCGCCACGTCAATCTCGCGGATCCTCGTAAATCCTCGTACCCCCCACAGCGAGGATAATCGGTGCCGAGCAGTTTTGTCACGAGTAATTTTCTTCTTTTTTTTTTCGCCCGGACTTTCGTGCACTCGATGCCGATCGCGTGCGGGTTGCTCGTCGCGCGAGGAAAACGGCGCGGTCTATGTGTAATCAAGGAGGAAGAAAAGCACAGACCTGTCTCTCGGCTCCGCTGGTCCTTCGTTAATCCCTCATGAAAGACACCGTGCTCGCGTCGAGGCGCACTCCGACTAGAATTTCTCACACCTGTACACCGCGAATCCTGGTGCAGCACACTTGGCGAGGACGCGCTCGGCGACTCTGAGAAACGGGGGGGTGGTCGGCGCGTGCTTGATCGTGGATACTATCGTGAGGAATCACCGGGGGGGTCGGCGCGCGTTCCAGTGTTCGAGTGTTCGAATGTTCGAAGCAAGACCGCGTCCGGTCCGGCCAGAAGACTGCACGGTGGAAGTGGAAAAGCCAGCAGCAGGAGCGTTGTGCTCCGACCAGCGTCGTCTGGTCGAGCTTTCTACGACCGAGGATAAGGTCGAGGAGGGGGCCCGCACGGGCATAGGCGCCTCGGCTGCCCTCGCATTGGCGTAGCTCAGTCAAAAAACGGGCCCCACCGAGGGAAAGGCTAGCCAAGGAGCACCTGCGTCGCCACCTGATAGCTCGCCTGAATGCCACTAGAACTAAACCACCGACGCGCTGCGGAACCTTTCAAACTTCACCAGCGAGCGTCGCGTCGCCGTCCATTAGAAGGCCGTCCATTATTTCACTGCAGCCGCGACTTACTTTTACCGGGGATTTTTCGCGCCGCCCTCGACGGCCGACGGATCGAGCCGAGACAAAGGGTGGACGGATCTCCGAGCGGCTGGAAAGTGGAAAGGTCTGGCGGCGCCTTCAGGGGATTCCTATTCGCGCTCTTTTCCCCTTTTCCGGCGCGACCGAGCCCACCCGGCTAATCTATGGCTGCAAGTTTTCGAAAGATCGATCGAAGAGACCCAGTGAAAGTGGAACACGCCACTCAACCGACAAAGGACATCGACGAGGACAACAGCGATGAGGCTCGCGCGTACATCGCGCCTCGGGGATACCATTGATCGATAAGAGGCTCGCGCTCTCACTTTCCTAGCCCATCACTCGAGGACCGGCTGTTTAGAAATAGGAAGTTTGGCTTCCCGTAACGATCCTTTCGTAATCGAACGGCGCGGCGTCCAGCTCGAAATGCTGAGCGTCTCTCTCAGCGAGCTGACCACCTTCTCAATAAATTACCTTCAGGGTCGCAGTCGGCCGGCGAGAGAGCCATCGATACCAAAGAAAGCGTTTTCAACGAGCTCCCGCTCGACTTTGAAGGCACACGAGATACGAGTGTAGCTGGCTGCCCATGGGCCATGTCCATGCGCGCAACCTCTTTTTCGCCTCTTTTCCACTGCTTTCTCTAAGGACGGCTGGTCCTTTCTTCCTCGAAGCTCAAGGACGATGCATCCAGTCCCCATTTTTCCGCAATTTCTCCCCCGGTCTATAAAAATAAGGTCGTATCCGCGTACGGGCCGTTGCCCCGCCTGCAGCGCGAAGGACTCGCCGGCTACCCTACCTTAAATTAAACGGAGCGGCTCGCTGGTTAATGTCAGCCAGGTCGAACTTGCCGCTCCGAAGATGACTCGCCTCGGTCTCGCTAATCGGCCGACACGCCTGTTGATCTTTGAAAGGGGATCGCGAAGAATCTGAGGACGAGGCGTCAGCTACGCCCGTGGTATTTGCGCCTCCGATCCGCTCTAGGAGCGTCCTGGTGCGTGCTTTTCACGCGCGCGCGGAATAACAACGCGTTACGTATTCCCCGGAACGGTCTATGTAAATCTTAATAAACCTTCGACGTCGCGTCAGGCTTTTTTTTCACCGTAATAATAGACCGTGATGTCGAGGAAGACGAGCGCAGGAGCGTCCCGGGCGTTGGATAATCCTGGACAGCGCAATTATTATAGTTAGCGACGATGCAATCGCTGTATTCTTTTCATTTCGCTCGCGTCGTCGACGCAACGCGACGTCATCGGAATAACGGCGCTGCTCGATGACTTTGGCCTTGCCGCTCTAAAATGTGTCCCACAGGCGGAAGCTAGGCTTTCGTAAGTGGGCGTGCCGAATTTCTACCGGTTTACGTAACGCGAGGAATTACGATCAAAGTTTCTCGCTGTGGATGGTAATTAGACGTGCATAGATCGCAAGGAACGCGTCCGATAGAACTTTCGCGGGGGCCAGCTTACTTCGCCGAGGCAAGGAACTGCTGGGAGGCGTATTTGGTCGATCTCGAAGCTGTATCCGCGACGAGGCGGGCATGCAAATCGCAGGCGGAAAAGTGTAGCATCGAAGACAGCTGTTTGACGGGGAAAAGGTAGAGAACGGACAGGCCACTCGCCACCGAACCATTCACTTTCTATTGTCCAATCATGCCAAGAAGTTTAGCGATAGAGCCCCCTTTTTCTTCGTCTTCCGAAGTCTTGGCTCCACCTCCCCCCCTCGAAGCGCCGTTACGCTCGCAAAAGAACGCGCAGTGAGTATCGTTCGCTCGATTTATAGCAGGGAGTTAATGCATCAGTTGGTTTGTTTTATTGAAGGATCGAGTTTGTTATAAGGCGATTAAAAGCTATTCGGATCGTCCGTCGGAGGAAATTGTGCGGTAGAATTTTAAGAGGTCTGTAGAAACATTAGAAACAGACGGCATGTGTGGTCGTGTCCAGTTGAGGGTGTATCTACAAGTTCGAACAGCTTGTAACAGTCGATTGGTATCGTGTAATTTAGCGTCTGATAATATTACAGCGGCCTGTTGACACGCTTCTCCGCCGGCAAGCTAGGAACTCACAACTCTGTGAACGAATCACCCTTCTATTAATTAAGTTACTCTCTTGCCCCGAAGAGACTGTACAGAAATGTTGCTCGCTGACACGCGCCTTGGGGTTCACAGCATAGGATGTTGGTTCATGTTAAATCTTGTTCCCGTTCACGTCTCTGTAGAGGTCGTCGTTGATACCGTACAATCTCGGCGAGTCGTTGCAATCCACCTACGATAAACAGTCATTTCAGAAATTACAATTGAAACGCGAAAGAACGACTGAGAAGTGTCGATGTCTACGGAGTTCTGTCTGAGGCGTTCGCGCGCTTTGCATTGGAATCGGAAGGCACCGAATGAGATGCGGGAATATTTGTACCTACTCCTTACGACCCCTCGAAAGTCTCGGAGCCTGTTTCTTTTCCCACGTTTTTTTTCTAGCCCATTGTTTCAGCGACCGAGGCTTTTTTACTTCGAAGTCCGATGACTTGACCCTCTGATCTATTCCGGTTTCGTCGCGACGACAAGCGGGGTCAGTGAAATACGAGACGGGGTCAGCTCTGTCGCGCGATAAAGTAAACAAGCCTCGGGCTTCGCGTGAAAAAAAAAGGTGTGAATAAGCTCGAGGCTTTCGAGGGGTCATAAGGAATACATATATATGTACATAGACCGTCTTAGCGCTAAGATTTTTAACCCTAAAATAAGCCTGCAAAGGGTCGAGTAAATCGGTTCATTAATTTTTCAGTTATGTTTGTCACCGACTTTGAAAACAAGATTTTGAGGAAAACGCGTTTAAAGTTTTGGGTCTGAGCGCTACATCGAGAAACACCTACTTACTCGTATAACTTTGTCAATTTTGGTTGGATTAACTTGACACTTTCAGGGAATATTTTCAAGATGTAGTACTTCCAGAAAATATAAAAATCGATTTTTCGAAAATTTCTACTGCCCGTGCGTTTCAATTAATTATTTAACGCCTGATTGATACCTCTCCCACCTTAAACATACCTTGAACCACCAATCACAGACGCGAGCCGACTGGCTAAAAACGGTGCCGTTTGGACAGAGGAAGCTGAACTGGCGTCCATTCGGCAAGCACCAGTGCCAAACCTGAAAAATAATTAATTAATCGATATATAAAATCACGAAATAACTAAGTATCGTAATTTGATTCGACGCTGTCGAGACGTCGGTATCGAGAGTTACCTGACATCTGGCTTCAGGATCGGCATAGTAGCCAGGTAACTTGCCTCCGCAGGTAAATGTCAGGCCGAAAGGTACGGAATCGTAGATCGGGTAGTCCACGCCAGGTGTGTAACCGTCTACTTGCTGGAACACGTCAGTTAGCATTGATCGGCAAAGTGTCTTAAACTCGAACGGAAGCAGCCTAATTAATGCTAATTATTCGATGGTGATTATCAATGATATTATACGAAGATGTTTCGTGGATTCGGAAAGTTTTCGCGCGAGCCATTCGAGCCGGCGCTGATTTGAATTGAAAGAACCGAGTGGTTGCGTGAATCGCATCTCGGTTTCCCTCGGAACAAAGGCAATTAGCCGAGAGACGCAATTAAGAAAAGCATTATTTGCATCGAGATTCCCCCGTAACTCTGTCGAAACAGCACCGACAGCTTTCGTCATGTATCATCGTTCACAATAGAACGTGGACCGAGCGGGGATGCACGCCATAAGCACGCACTTCCTGTCCATATTAGCTGGGTTATCGCGCGCGTTTCATCGGCTGCGGACAGAGAGAGCTTACGCTTCTCGTCAACGTCCAACCACCTCCGGCTTTTCTCGCATCAAGCTCCCCCGTAAAAGCTAACGATTCGTTCGCGATTGTATGGTAAACAGATGTTCGCGTTTCCGGCGCGAAAGGTAAAGGGTTGCAGAAAGGTCGAGGAGGGGGCGAGGAGCGGCGGTTAATGATCCGAGCAGCTCTAAAAGAACGTCTAGACCAGCGCGCGGCGATCGAAGGAGATCTCTCGGCGAGATCTTTTTCGCAATCGAGTATCGGACGAAATGAGAAGAAAAAAAGAAAGAGGCCGTTGCGACAGACGAGAAGGCCGGATCGAGCCAGTCCAGTGCGTGCACGTGCCGATGTCTGACCGGAAGTCGGGTTACATTGTTCCCCGCAAGCGGATGCGCATCTCCGTGCCTTTGTATTCGATCTCTCGTCCAGCGGTAGCCGCGCAACCGCAAAACGCGGCCTCCACCCCCTCGACGTGACGTCGCCGGGTGATTTCAACGGCTGGGTAGGAAGGCGGAGCCGCCAATCGTGTCGCCGAGCACGAGATTAGGGCAGGTCAGGGTCTCGCGCGAGCATCGTCCAACGAATTTCACCAACATTATCGGCTTCGACGCCGGCGATCGTCGAATTCTCAGAGATTACCAGATCTCTGAACAGAGGATTAAAGGAGAATGTCCTGAGGCGCGCACCGTGAATGGTAGCCGCGATAACGATCCCCCGATTAATTAATCTCTCTCAGTTTTCTGGTCGCTGCCCCGGCGGCATTGAAAATTCGGTGCCTTTCCGTTCCCGCCCTTCCTCCGCGACCTGCTTTCACGGCCATCGTTTCTGGTGAAAATGGACATCCTCGCGGCTCGCTAGTCGCACGATCGCCTGTCGATAAACTTGCGAATAAAAGTGTCGTGGGCAGGGGCACGATGGGAGCCAGGCTGAAATTGGATAGGGGCCAGGGGCGTGCGCAGAGGGGTGGAAAACGGGCACAGGGGGCAGTTGGGGGTTTGAGAAAAAATCGCATATGTTTTAAAATAAGTTTATACTAAAAAAGTGACAATTTTCGAATTTCAATTTTAATATTTTTAATTAAATTGGCGCTACAAAATGGCTGGAAACGAGCAACTAGCGCCTGTCAACTTGACTGTTTCTCAAAGTTGATAGGGTCTTTCGTAATTCTGGGACCGAGCGCGGTTTTCGCGGACCGTTGGGTTGCGCAAGGTAGCGTGCTAGTTGGTCCGGCGCAACAATCGCACAGAAGGAAGAGACGGAAATTTCAGCTAACGTTCCCCGAACGACTTTGTCTAACGAAGCGCAGGCAGCGCGCGCGAGAAAGCACGTTCGCGCAAGCCGAGCTAATTAATGAATTACTTCATACTGCCACCTGCGCGAGATGACGCGAGAAGATACCGCCGTCCTCCCTCTGTCATTGTTGCACGTGAGAATGCTCCGATGGATACAATAATTTCGCGGTTTAGTTCAGCGCGGGTTTCGCAAAAGTATTGTGCCCGCCGGCTGGTATCCAGCGGGGTGTCGCGTGTCGCGCGCCTCGCTCGACTTTTCAATCGAATCCTTTTCGAGGCACGATCGCGCGCCGCCGCTTCGTCCGCAATGTACTTACCGCCATCGCCTGGTACAGCAGAACCGCGCCGTACACCAGGATCGCGCACAGAATTTCATACCGCGAGATCATCTAGAAACAGATCAGAACAGTGATTACCTGACAAGTTTGGTGTAATTCAACAACACCCACAGATTCGAGCGTGGTCCATTTTTCGAACGGAGAGTTAAAAGCACGGGGCAGAAGGTGGACTTTAGTGTAGCAGCAAGCAGAACACTCGCGACGTGCAGGATTCTTTTGGAAATTTTGTTTCTTTGGAACGGGGAGAACGAGCTCGACTCACCTTTTCGTAGAGAATCCAATCACCTTAATCCGCACTATCCTTCCACGTGGTGTTCATTTATCATAGGGTGATCCTTGTTGTTCGATCGCACAATGCACTCACCGGTCCTGATACGCTGGACCTCCGCCTACACAAGTTTGGTCTCCACGGTGTTACCGGCAAAGTTTCTTTCTCGAAGGATGCTACCACGAAGAGGTGGTGTATATATATGGCTTTAGAGATCGAGCAGGAACAAGGGGGGGTTCTTGAGAGCCCCTCTTTCCCGGGGCTCCCACACCGGACGAACGGAGAAAGAGAAGATCCCAGGGAGGTAGGAGAGGGATCCACTTGTGCGATGCCGCAGATTCTTCTCTTCCCTTACGCAACCCGTTCGTGCTCTTACACCCGTGAAAACAGTCGTAACGATCGTACTTGAACCAGGGATGCGACTTTTTCCACGTAGGTATACGAGGTACCTACGCGCGCGATGTGTACACGCTTCGTCGACGCGGGAGCTGCCGAAAGAGAAAGACACGGTAGTCCTTCGATGGCCAGAAATTCGCCTGGTCGAGACCTTGGGCAGCGCGGGTTTCTTCATCTGCACGCGAAAGCGCTGTCAATCGCGCGCAAGATCCTTCCCCTGCACGGCTCGATGACAGGAAACGTTCTCGGCTCTTCTCACCCATTACCCACATACTCTCGTTACTTTATTTCGCCGCGAATGCTAAGTGGACGTTACCGGGCGGTTACGCAACGGCTCTGCTTCCATAAGCGTGAAAACGATCGAGCTGCAAGGACCAAAGGGAGAGTCCACGCGGTTTCCTTAAACTTTGCCCGTTTCAAAACCACGTCCCGTATCGCCCATCTCCCGGCGAAGCTCATGCTTCGCCAACCCCGACACCTTTCGTAAATTGAACGCGATCCTATCGATTAATTACACTCTGTGCGGTTTTTCTCCAGGAGGATGCTCGAGATTATTTCACAGATCCTATCGATCAGATACGAGTGTCTTTTATTTCGTGGGATCCTCCGGCGGAACGGAAAATGCCCATCACGAGTAACAGCCCCCGAAGGAGCCTGCGCGTTGCCTCATCTCCTTCGTCATTCACTTACAGTTTACAGGGTTCGGCAACTATTCATTTAGAAACACATGTAGCGAAGAGCGTGGGGAATTGGAAGACGCCGCGTTACTCTGCGATAAGTAGACGTCCATCGCAGTCGAACAGGCGGGGAACTGGAATCTCGTAATAGCGTATGCGATCAAATCGTTCATTTGCATGCTGTTGCCTGCACCATCTTCCTCTCGGCAGCCCCTCAATTTTCGAGGCGCGTTCAGTCGCCAATTAGCGGCGCGTAATTGCTGCCCGCGAACTTTTACAGATTGACATGCAAATTCCGCGGAATTAGACGGCCGATCTCAGCAACGGTTCGCTTAGTTCGGCCTCGAATTGGATAACATAAAGTTTTATGCCAAAACATCTTCTCACACGTAGGCACGTGGGACAGGAGCTAGCACGTTCTCTTTTCTGTTTCAGCTGCGTGGACAGAATGCAGGGGGCCAGCAGCGAAGAAGAGGGCGAGAGGGTGAGTGCAGTCACCGCTGTGAATTGAATTATCGTTAATTATATATTGGGACAGTTGCGAGATCCGTGTAACGTTCGTGGGAAGGTCTACTTCTTTCTTTTACGATTGAGCGTAGCGCGGAATCATCTTGTTGTCATCGTTGACGGAGAAGAAAGCTCGTATGTCCTCCGCCTGTCGAGGAACCTGCTATTAGGGACTTTCCCCCTATCCCCCTCGCAACTGCCAAATTTTACGCGAGCCGGATAAAAAATTCCAACATTTTGTTGTATTTAGTTTGCGTGGTAACGTCATCGCGTCGAATGCATGGTGCAAAGGCGCGGGCGTTATTGCGTCCGCGAGCAAAGAATGGCTGAGCCACCTGCTGCTCTTCCTCTCTTCGGGCAGGCAATCAAAAGAAGACCATTTGTTTTAATGGACACTTTCGTCAGACGGTTACCTTTATATCCCGAATCTTCACACGCTCGGCGATGTTCAGCCTATATAAGCTTTCGTAATTTCATAACGAGTTGACTTCCGAGCATCTTTCCTGTCGCGTACAAAAGCGTCATGAAAGTCTTTCTCACGTTTCTATATACCACTGCTGGCCGATTAAATATTTAATTATCACGATACGCTGCGGGAGCCCGATAGTCGCGTCTCGAATTATGCCGCGGGTTTAGCAATCCGTTTAGCCAGGCCGATCGCCACGCATTGGAAAACGGCCACAAATTTATATAATTTACAATTCAAGGGTAAGAGGAATTTTTAGTGATTTTCTGTTGGTGGCAACTGGGACTACAGAACTGTCGAATCACAAAGGGTTATGAAGTTCAAATACCCCTGTAAGATCATTTTTAACCGACTTCAAAAAGGAGGAGGTTATAGATTTGACCCGCATGTATTTTTGGTATCTGTTTGTCCCCGCATAACTCCTCAGCATATGGACGGATTTTGATATTCGTTTTATTCGAAAGAGGGCGATGCCCCGGTGGTCCCATCTTACGCTACATCAATATTCGCCCAATATTTTGCCAGTTCTGGATAATAATAAAGACTACTGTCACCTAATTATTATTATTTAATATATACAAAACTAAAAAGTTAAAAATTTAAAATTTAAACAAAAATTAAAACCGACTTCAAAAAAGTAAAAATGCACTAAAAACTAAAAAATAATTTTTCCCTTATTTAATCTACGACTCTCATATTTTTTAAGTCAGCGCCTCTTCATTTGCACTGTGTAAATCTGGCACCGACTTAAAAAATTGTAGATTAAATAAGGGAAAAGACTCTTTGTTACTTTTTACTGCATTTTTATTTTTTGAAGTCGGCTTTAATCTCTTAAAGATTTGGTATACTGGTTATAAACAGATAATGTCCACTCTGAACTGGAACAAAACACTTAATTTTCTCGATAAAGCTGTTTTGCGACATTCCTTGTTCTCCCCCTTACCCTTCAATTATCTACATTCGGCGACGATCAATCGATTTTCGAAATCGTTTGGACCGTATCGCTGGAAATCCTTATCGATTACGCTCCGCGTCCGCCGATTTTCTAATTACTTTATCCGCATCTTCGTACCTGCGCGAGCGCGCGCACAATCAAATCCGTGATATCTCTGTTACGTAAGAGACTGCGCCGGCATCGCATGGATTTTATTGTATTCAGAGTTACGTAAGCAATATACCATCAATTATAACGAATCCTAGGAAGCACGTCTCGTTTTGTCGCACAGGCGACCGCGAGTAACGTTCTAGCGTTCTATAGCCCTCGCAATCAGTCTTGCCATGTCTATATTTGGAAGTATCGGCAGGTACGCGTGAGGAAACATCTTTATAATCATTCTCCCTTGTACTTATCTCATGTTCAACACACCGCTTTATCGTTTATGAATCATACATTCCACGCTGTATATACCATCGCTCAAAGATGTCCCAGATTTTCAGCGGTGCGTACGTGACACCTATTCGCGAGTGAATTGATAAGTGGGTGCCGGTCGTTGCCGATCGACGAGGCAAATTTCCCGTCCCAGGGACAAAGGTTGAATATCCTTCGAGCAACGTGATCGTTCTCTCTCTCTCTCGTTACTTTATCGGGAGGGCACTTGAATGAAATTGCGACCAAAGTTAGTGCCATTTCACCGAGTAAACTTAAGTAGTTTCTGCTTTCTGCCACGCGCTATTTCGCCAGGTGTAGCGGCGTTATCTGCCCAGTAACAGCTGAGATTTATCAGAAGCACGGCGATAATGGGCGAGGAAGACAGAGGCATGCGTGCGTCGTGGCAGCTCGCGACGCGTTTTATCAGTCGGCGCGAGCGGAGCGGAGTGGAGTCGAGGCGAGCCGCGTTGTCCCAGATTTTCAGTGGCGCGTCCACGCGACAGTGCATAGCACGCAGCTGGCTGTCGATCGTTGCTCGATCCTAGATCGGGTCCATCCTCAGAACGGTTTCGCGGTTGAACGAGCGCGGATCGATCGGCCGGCACCGCCGGTAGCCACCACGTCCACGGCCATGTTTCCGGATAGCTGGAACTCGTAGCTGCGTGCAGCGTGCCGCCAGCCGCAGCTGCATTCGAATCCAGATCACCTGAGATTGCACCTGTGTGCAGCAAGCGCCGGCTCCGTCTCGATCTCGATACGGCCAAGTGTTTGGTGAACGTGTTCCCCCGGTGATGGCAGTTGTCGTTCCACCTCCAGGAACAGTCACGGTAAATCATTGAAAGTAATTCGCTGGATCGTTGTTAGTTTTCACGTAGTAGGTAAGACGTAGAGAGGCAGCTTCGATTCACTTCTCTAGTTCACTTCTCCAGCTAGAGAAGTCTCGCGAAATCTGATCGCTCGATGCCGCTGCTCAGTATGCATCATTATTCTGCCCGAACGCGTGCGAACGCGCTGCATCCTTGGCTCCGTCTCTGCGTAGCTAGTCCAACGAAATCATCCTCTATCGTGCACAATAATGCCTCCTTATCTTTCCGGCGGTATTTGCTGGTGATAAGGTCGACAACGATTTCTGGCCGATTGCTTCGAAAAACAAAGTTCTTTCGCAATCCCTCTACTTTCCACTCTGAACGCTGAAAGGGTCTTAAAAGCCCGGGCATCCGACGGTACGCCGCATCGTTATCTTCGGCTCCTGCAAAGTTCGTCTTCCGCGTGCTGAATCGCGACCAGTATCGCCCTATCGTGGGAAAGTGTGGGAAGGAACGGCTATGAATAACCCGTTGCACCATCCAATTTTGTCGGGGCGAGTTAGCCATCGAAGAGTCCGTTCCCTGATTAACGCTCGACTTTAATTAATTAGAAGATTCGCGAAGCGTTAACCAGTAATTGAAAGAAAACAGCATCGCTGCGATTAAAGAGAGTAAATACGGCCGGGTACGGTTGAAATTCCAGCGAGCCGAGACGCGCGTCGTTGCGGTTCGCTCGTGACACGAGTATAATAGTTTCCGGTCAGACACCCATCTACCTCCGCTTCCGGTATAGTTGTTACCCTCTCGTGAGCTCGAAACGAACAGGGAATCGTTCTCCTTCCCCGCTTCCTGCGCGCACCGCCACCGACATCCCCGGCGTTGTCGCGTTATTATCCATAAATAATAAATATCGACCTCGCCGCGAAAACTCAGCGAAGCCCGATACCCCGGCGGCGTAACGGAAGTCTCGGAAAACCGTAATAACGAGCAGTGACTGTCTATCGTTTCATTTGATCCTCGAACGATACCGTTACCGCCACTGCCAAGCCTTTTTCTTCTCCCCGCGTAGATGTCCTTGGGCCGCCGTAATTGGTCAACCAACAAATCCTCGCCCTTTTCTCCGATAGCTTGCATACGGCCCGCCGCCGGAGGACTGCTTCTTTATTCGAGCACCCGGTACGTGGACACGCGCGTTAACAGTTCTAGTATTGTACGCGGGTGTAATTGGACGACAGGTGTACAGGCGCCGCGAGTATACAAGGTGTTCGAGAATAAACTCGTCCACCTTTTATCGCTCGAGGACCTCCTGAACTTGCACCTTCGAGCCCGAGTCAACGACGCTCGGCGTCTCGTTAACTTAAGTTAATTCGTCCGTCGTGCTTCTTACGTCCGATCGCCGGGAAGCGCGTTATCTAATTTCGCACGGGGGACAGAGGTGACCAGAGGCGGGGTAAAATTTCACGAATGTCATTCCGCCTCGGTCGGCTGGTTTCGACCTTCGTTCTTGAATTTCTGCGTGTCTACCAGCGCGTGTTTTCGAAACGGTAACCGTGCACACGGATTCACCGACGGGCCCTCGCACAACAGAATGAATGCCCGCACAGTGCACACCTGATCAACGGACGGAATACATTAATGAATCCCTTTTCACCTGACTCATTTCCTGCCCGTTCAAAGCCAAGCCCCCTGTGCGCATTTAGGATCCACGATATCATCGCAATTTGCGTACTACGCGCCACCTCGCATCCGTCTCGTTCGATTAGATCTGCGACCGCGGACGGAATCGGTACGCCGTTGTCTCGTCCCTTTGACGCTGCTGTCCCCGCGCCTGGATTCCCTCGCTCATCGATTTTCGAAGCTTCGAAAGCCGGTCGGTGCCGCGTATTCGTAATAAAACGGTCGCCCAAGTGGCCGGACGGAAAGAGAGCGAACGGAACGGCCGAGCGGAGCGCAAGGTGCAACACGTGCTGCGCGACAGCTGTTTTCCGCTTTAAGCCGAGACGTTAAGCTCGTTTTTAATTCCGCGGCTGAACGCGTTTCGGGATACAACGATGACGATAATGACGGCCACGAGGGCCGGATCGTCCCCCTCGGCCGTTGCTCCACCGTAAATTGCGGGCTGCGAGAATTGTCCGTAAACAAAGGAAACGCTCTATGCTTTACTTGGCACAAGCGCTTAATGTTGCACTTTCTGGTAGGCGGTCTTAGAGGGCCATAACAAGTACTAAGCATTTCTGCACGTCTTAAGGTGTCGGATAAGAGTGAGAGGGAGGAAATAGGTGAGCTTGGATAGAGCGGGATATTTCGATTGTCAAGGGGCCCCAAAGATCATTATGGAGGACGAGGACTTTGGTTTCACGAAGAGGGATGATGGGATCCTGAGGAACGTGAGCAGTCAGCCAGACGAGGGCAAAGATGCAGGAAGGGCCGAGAAGGACAGTGGCCCTACACCAACAAAGGTTCGTATTTAGAAAGAGAAAGAGAGGATGGGGGCTCGGAGAAATTTTGTCTCGGAAGAGGGGGACTAAAGATCCTAGAGAAATGTTACGATACTGTAGGAAATGGATGATTATTGGATGGGGGTCGGTGATGGAGAAATTGTGAAAATTTGTTAGACGGGAGGGGTGGTCGAAGGGTCTGGATCGGTGACGTCAGCGCCGTTATCCGGGGCGACCGAGGCCGGAAACGCCGTCCCTGAGCGGCCAGCGACCGTCTCTGCGTCCTCTCCGGCTTCCTCAGTCGTTTCCAACCCGCCGAACATACCGAACGTGGTCGAGTACCACCTGAAAGTGAAGCCTGGACAAGCGCAGAGAGTCTACCGGCTCGATAACACTCCAGTGAGTACCAATCAACGCACGCAACGATTTCCAACGATTCACTGCTCGAGCTGTCTTTCAATATTCTCGGGAGATTCAGAGGAATTCGAAGCTGCTTCGTAATTTCGCCGAGTGCGTCCAGTGATGTGATGATACAACTCTCGCCTCACGTCCGTTTCGTATCGTAAAGACAGCATCTTGCCTCGTGCGTTCGGTTTAGGAATCGTTCGGAATGATTCGTTAGGTTTATGTACAAATGTTCACGGTTGTTCGCGCAGAGGAGTCAAGCGGCGGGAGAGATGAAGAAAGAGAAGAGCCCCGTCTGCAGCGGTGACAAGAAGAAAGACCTTGTGTCAAAGCTATCTCGCCTGTCCATCGACAATAACGTGTTCGAGGGGTCCACGGATTTGCCTCAAGTCTTTCAGGTATAACTTTCGATATTTACCTTTTACCTGCCCCGCTAACTAGTGCATTTAAACGCTGCTGGCCGTGTCGAAAGCATTCGAAAGTGCTCGTCCCGCGATCACCATAACAATACAGTCGAAGTCGGAGGCTTCCTAATTCATTGACCAAACCCGGTAGAATTTTTGCGTCCAGTTAGTATCGTTACGGGCGTTTCGTAGCCTCCTACTCGAGCTGTTTCGAAAGTAAAACGCGTACGCTATGGGCCCAAGGCCTCTGCATAGGTTTAATTACTACCTGAGCGGACCGACCGACGCGTGGGAGACTAAAGGGGACCCTTTTCAGGTGAAATATCTGGGCTCTCATGATGCCAGGGGCCTCTGGGGCATCAAGCACACCAGAAGGCCCGTCGATAATATGGTGGCTGCGGCGAAAGCCTTGCCAGCCAACACCATGCTTCCTCTCATCAAGCTGATCGTCTCCCAGGAAGGTGTCGCTCTGCTGCCTCTCGAGAAGAGGAAGCAGGACCCGAACTTCGCCAGGATGTACGCTATCGAGACGATCTCGTACGGGGTCCAGGATCTCGTCTACACCAGGGTGTTCTCCATGATCGTTGTCCGGGAGACGGAGAACTTCAGGAGGGTCTCGCCGTTCGAGTGCCACGGTTTCGTTTGCGAGTCCAAGCACCACGCCAGGCAGCTGACTTACGCCCTGGCCACGGCCTTCGAGATCTACTCGAGGACCGTGAAAGCCCAGGACAAGATGGCAGAGATGGCTGGCAATAACGCGAAAAAGAGATTCGCCATAGATCTCAGGAGCCCCGAGGAGATCGAGGCCGATCTGGCGTTAGACTCCGAGGCTTAGCTCCCGACAAGTCCGCCCGAAGTGATTTCGATTGTTGCTTGGACACGGCAAAAGCTGCCGGCTACAGGATAATTCTGGAGGAAAAGTGGTACGCTGGAATGCAAGGACGTCTACTCGGAGGACAACACAGGGTACACATTGTCGAAAATATTTAATTTGTATATAGGACACTAATACGTTGGTAGCCGCATGCTCCTTCACGAGGAAGGTACCTATTAGTATTATTTTTTTAACCGTTACGAAATAAAAGACTAGGCGATAGGCGGTCTGTTAAAGATGCGAGGGCTCACGTTCACGTTCGCGAGCCCTCGTATCCTTGACAACTTTTTGTAAATACACGGTCTACCTGTATAAAGGATAGTATATATCGATTAAATAAATAGCAAGTCGTTTAAATACTGATCACTGCTTTTTGCGTTGGTGTAACTAAGTGTAACCAGTGGTCAGCGACTGTTCGAAGATAAACGGGAAGCGAGTTAAGTTTACATTTTCTTTCTTTTCACTAGAAACGTACTTAAGTCAATGGTCGAGTGCGTACTTTAGGGTCGTTGGTTGAGAAAGGCTTGTCGCGAAACTGTTTGCGGGCACGAAAGTTGGTGTACTTGTTGATTGTTAATTACGCCATCGGCATTTACGAGCGGAGGAATAGGCGCCGCCTAATTCCACGACATAATGGCTAGTTATCCAAAGATACCAAATAGGAAAAAACTACCGAAGATTGCCGACTGGTCTCGGTGATTCTTGCGATTTCATAAAGATTTCATATCGTGTGGTCTCTTATCACTTGAATTAAAACAAAAAAACATTGGATTTACTTCTAGCCGCTTTACGTGTGTGCGTGTGCGTGTGTTGTTTTGTTTTCTTCTTTTAGTGTACAGCAACGTTCATTATCCTCCTTACTCTCTCAATTACTTAATTTATTACTCTTCGACTTACCGTTAAGTCGCGAAACCAATATCGACACATATCAATCGTTGTAAATAAATAATCGAGAAGATGGTCGTTCAGTAACGCCAGAGTTCCGCTTAGTTATTAAGTCACTATTTCTTTGATTTTAATTGAAACATATCGAACCGCTGCACATTGTAGGCTTGGGACATTTGTGTAACTCCTTTACGCGCGTGAGTCGACTGCTTAATTATAGCCATCTAATTACCAGTATTAGCGACTTGTATGGATATAGTGTATAATAAATTTTCTACGGACAATTTAACCCATTTATTGCGACACCGGTCGAAGGACTTAAGTTCGTCAGAAACTCACAAACCTCTATCTCTAATGTATTGCACATCTTTACACGTCTCGTGCGTAACTTGCGACTACAAACATTACAATTAACGCTTAAACACTAGATAATCTAATTCGTCGCTCGTTCGTGCTCCAGGCAAGTAGGTATACGTAGTCGATTCCGTGTGTTTCGTAGTCCACGAGGTGGACGAATGATTCTGTAACGCGTACAGTTCATAATTGTTGTGTCACGATGAGCATCGCCTCAGTGTCGTCGCGACGACTTCTTCCTGTTCAAAATCCTCGACGTTCTAGCTGGCGGCTTGCTCGAGATCGGCTCCACAGCATCCGATTCCTTCGTCGACTGCTCCATGTCCCTTTCCTCCTCTTCCACTTCCTTGCCAATCGCCTCGTTCAGATTGTAGAAGCTCTCCGATTCCTCGCAGGGTATAGAGTTCTCGGTTCGCGTGCAAACGAACGTGGCCTAACACGAAAACATTTGTATCGCCTCGAAGTGGAAACGTAAGGTAGATCCAAGGGAAAAGGCCACTTACTTGATTGAACACTGTCTCCGCAGGGCAGATGAAACTCCACCTTGCCGCGCCCCTAGCTTGTGGCATACAGACGTGGAAAATCTGACAGTCATTCTCCATGTCGGCGTAATATCCATAGATCCTCTCGTTGCAGGAGAAATTGTCCACGATGTCCTCCCGAATCAGCGTCGCGTTGTCCGGCAGTTCTAAGCCTCCAGTCTTGTTCTGAGAGTCACAGAAATTTCATGTAGCTACATTTTCCAGATTAGCTGTTCGAATATGGAGCCAGCTGGGTCTCTTGTGACAAACCTTGAATTCTGGAAGGGGTCTCCTAGACTTGGGCTGCTGAGGAAGACCCCAAACGGTGGCGAGCACACCGACGAGCAGCGCGATCAGACACGTTCTACGAATCATGATAACCCGAACGGAATCTATCTCTAGAAATACTGCAGAAGCGTTCAGCCAAGTTTCGTTGGACTTTCCGGGGGGATTGGAAGAGTTGTACTTCGAGTTCTGTCTTCGAGTATCCTGAGAAGACTGATGATTCGATCCGCGGAAGGGTGTTATATAGCGACCTGCCGCGTAAGGATCTTGAATATTGTATGAATGGCCAATTCTCGGTAGGCAGAAATTAGTAAGTTCATCACGTTTGGTCTGCCAATGACCATCCAGACATCCACATCATCCTCGAAGGCCCGATGCAAATTTCCCCGCTGATGTGCCGAATGATACGCGCTCCTCGTGCAGCCGCGACGAAATTCCTTCGGGCTGGCGAGCGCGTAACGCTTATTATTTGATCATTCAGCGATCGTTCGCCATGCCCATTCAGCAATTTCAGCTGACCAGGCCGCTTCTTCCGATCGCTACGTTTACGAGCAAACGACCATTCGATAAGACGAGTGTTTCTTCCCCAAGAGTTGAACAAAGAGGCATTAATATGCCCTTAAGAGTCCCACGAGCCGCAGACGTCCTTCCGTCGATGGAGGAGTATTCCTGAAAGGAATCGGGCACGCCGGTGGATGCTCTCTGAATATCCTTAGGACGTGCCTGCCGAAGGTCGGATGCAAATGGCGGCGGAATCGAAATAGCCCCCGCTAAGCTGGATTGAATTTCGTTAGCTGATTAAGAAAAAGTTGAACGTAGCCGGGTCGCCGAAGAAATTCTATAAATGAACGGCGGAAGGATATTTCAGCGTCTCTTCTCACGAATTTCGATGATTCCGATGTGACACGGTGGTCCGGTTGGCCGCGGTCCAATCGGAGCTCCGAAAAGAGGTTTCAGCCGCCGAGGGCAAGCAGGCCGGCCAGCGGGCCTCGTCTTCGGTAAGGCCGCGCCGCGACCACCCGATTCGTCGGGATGTGAATACTTAACAGTTTCCATGGGGTCCCCACCTGTTACGAAACCCTGCCCGCCAAAAGTCATTGACCATGAGGATCACGAAAAATGTTGATCGTGATACGCTCGATCGCGTCTTCTTCTGCGTGAATAATGACCCTCGCGTTTGCTTCACTTTGGCAAGCATTCCGCCAGAATTTATCGAGTCCCGACTGACCAGGCCCTAAGGGGTGGTTTATGCTACATTTTTCCTACGAGGGGGATCAAAGTGCGCGGGGAATTTCTGCACTCTGTAAGGACGAACGTCCCGGGAGTGCAATCACCGCGTAAATCTACGGTGTTTATCGTTCGATCACATTCGCGGCAAGGTGAACAGCCCGAAAGTATCGGTGCTCGTTGAAAATTCCATCCGCATTTTCCCTCCGCGCGATCACCGGGAATACAAAGGGCATTCTTCAGGTTGGTCCACGCTCCGCGGAGAAAGAAGGTCGCAAGTCGATTCGGCAAACTTTCGCGGTGGCGTCTCGATCACGGGTGTTTCTTATTCACCGTCGATAAGCCGACGATCTACGATTCGCGTTGAATCTTTAATACCGCGCGTTCAATTACACGGACGTGTTAATGGAGTGTTCTGCGCGGAGGTGTTCGGTCGAGGAGACAATGTTCGGCGGTGTTGGCTTAATATGAAAATAATTTATTGCTTGTACGTTGCTTACAGGTGTTGTTAGATAATAAATTACGGAAATTTCGCTGGTATAGACAACAGGTGTACAACAGATACGCAAAGCGGACTTTGGTTCGGGAAGCGTGATCTCGATCGAACGCTTTGCGAGTCAGCGAGGATATTTTACAGTAGAATATTTACGCTGTGTCGCGATATAAATAGACAAATAAATAATTTAATAAATATAGAAGTTACGTAGGTTACGAAACGAGCGACGATCAACTCCTCGATCCTTTCAACAATTAACTAGAAACCTGAGCACGACGAAAATAATTAGCAGCAACGGAGATTCGGTGTTTCTCTCTGCCATTAGTTTTCATCGAGAAGACGAAGCTGCCCACTCCGGTCCCATGCCCCGTTAATTTTTCGGAGCGTAGGCCGAGTAAGCGAGATCCTGAGGGGAATCGTTGGAGGATCGCCCCCAGTAGCCAGGCTCGTGGTCCTCGTGATCGTAGTGATGCTGGTGCTGAGCGTGCTCGTAGTAGATAACCTTGGCCGGGGGGTGGGATTTCTTCAGGTCCAGCCAGAACCTAGCAGCGTTGATCACCAAACTGATGATGGCGATCGCGAAGAACTTGAGCTGCACGTGGTTGGAAATCAGCTGAAGCAACAGGCTCAGCTTCGCTTTGAACAGCATCGCCAAACTCAACAGCTTCGCGAGCTGCTTCTTCTTTTTGCCGAATTTCTTCCGGCGTCCTTCCACTGCAATCAAAGTTTGAGGAAAGGTTCAGCGGCGGGTAGAAACTACAAACGAATACTAAAAACGCAGGCCCGGCTCGGAACTTTTTTGCGCCCCATGCGAACTTGCTAAATCGGGCCCTTTATTAATAATACACTTATTTGATTTTTTGATGACCTTGCTTTGAATTTTTATTCGTAGCTTGAAGTATTTATAGTGCAACCTGTAATATTTCAATAAATGCTTCATTTTAAAAAGTACCAAGAATGAAAAGATCATTTCGCGCCCCTTGTAAACTTCACACAGCTGCCGACTGTTGCCTGTAGGGACTTGCCAGGCCTGACGAGATGTACCGTAATCAGGTAAAGTACAATAGGAATCGAAGGCACCGTAACACCGTTATGATCCCGAAGACGCTCCTGGAATCCGTGGCACCGATTTTCCCTGCCACCCTTCTCCGACCCATGCTCACATTAATGCGGGAATCGACACAGAAACCATGGAAACAAGCGACTCGTTTCTTACCACGAGCTCACTCTCTTCGCTGGACTACATACATATGTAGTTACGTTATTCGTTTCTATCGGCCAGATCACGCGTAGCAGGATGTTTACGCCATCGATTTACATGCTCTTCCCTTGTCTCCACTTTCATTCGGTATCTCGGCCGAGCAATGCTTTAACTGGAAATAACAGTTCAGCTGGCTTGCCACGGGCAGAGAAAAAGTACGCGAGTGGACGTCGGACGATCTAAACAGCGCGGGACTGGTCCGAATAATTAAAGTAATTTTTAGGATGTCCTAGTCGCGTGACCCAGAAACCTCTAGCTCTCGCAGGCCACGTAATTCCTGTCTGGCGGTCCTGCTTTCTTAAAAATGAGTCACGATTCTCTTCACGAAAATAGTCCTCGACCCTGATGCCCCGGAAGCAAAGCCGACGTTTTGGTGCTCTCAGAAAGATTACCCTGATGCCCGGGAAATTGATCAATTTTCTGGCAGCGATCTGCTCGAAAAGATAAGGACGATAACGAGCCCGAGTACCGTTAGCGTAGATTTGCCTAACTCGTGGCATCAAACAGCGTGCAAACTGCGAGCACAAGTCGGTGATATATCGGATGTTGAGTTTCAAGCGATCGTTGTTGACCTAAAGACACGTATTCACTCGATGTCAGAAGGCTCGCCTTCCGCCAACGTTCCCATGCTAATTGCTTTTCTTTAAACAAACGTCGTGAACTCTAGGATGTTGATTGATAACAAGCTCGCTCTTTGCGTAACCATCTCGGAAACGTCTGGCTCGTTCTTTCCTAGGATCCATTCATAAAAACCAGCCTCGCGTTACGCACCAATTAACCTTGCGCGTTCGAATTTAGATTCAACGTTCCTCTACACGGTCAGTCACTTGTGAGACTTCGTAACCTCTAGCGGAGGAAAAACGAAAACAACGAACGAGAACATTCAGAGGTTAATCAAACGAATCTTGAGCCCAGTTTCGATGAGGCAGGCCGAAGGTTGGTAAAAGTTAGCCGACTTTTTTACCGCTGCTAAGAGCCACGAAGGAAAGAGTTGACGGTTGATTTTATCATGCGCTCCACGTGCCGGCGAATCAATTAGAAATTCGAGCTACCATTCACGTGATCGATCTATCCTTTCGTGAATCAATCGGCGGTGCGATTTGGAACCGCGTTCGAAGGAAAACGTTGGGAACGGTTCTCCAAGATTGCTTTCCCGTGACCTGTCGCGAGTTCTCTGAGAATCTTACAATTAAGCCTCACCTTGTTCACCAGCTTCCGGCTCCTCCTCTTCCGTTTGTTCCGCTCGCCCAGGATTTTGAATGTCATCGACGACCTCGGCCACAAAGTTGCCCGCCTGCTCGATGACCGCGCTCATCGGTGGCTCGCTGTTTTTCCCAGTCACCTGCATCTCCACCTGGTCAATGTCCCTGGCCAGCCTGGTCCTCAGACATGTCACGGCGTTGTCCTCGAACACACAGTCCAGGGCACTTTGCTCTTCCTGCTTGCTCTCGGTGGAAGAGTCAGCCTGGGCGCACAGGGCGAGCCCCAGGAGCAGGAAGACGGACACTGTTATCCTCATGGTTCCTTCGAGCTACGTCTACGATACGTGATCCTTGGAGAATCGGGGAATAGTCACTGTCACCACGCGTTTAGCACTGGCTAGCGTCCCTCGTGTGCTTCCTCTTCTACACCCTTGGCCGGCTTTTCATTAATCCGCGCTCGACCTTCCGCTTTTTATATCCTTGGACCGCGTGTCACCGGCACCAAGTGGTTGTGGAAGGTGCGTGGTCGAACATATATGAGAGTCTAACCCCTTCCCCCTGCACTTCCTCCAATCAAGTTGGTCCTGTTTCAGGTGAGACCTGACCGGCATCTCCCCACTGCCATGCTTTTCGTGGGCACACGCCGTTGTAACCGAACGGCGACGTCTGCCTCTCCTTAAGGAATTCTGGCCACCTCGTGGGGCTAGACGCTCCCGTGAATGGGAAAGAATTTTACCGGATATCTGTGTAACAGGCCGATGGCCCTCCAAACGTGCGACCTTTCGTTCGTTAATTGATTCCTTAATCAACTCCGTCGCTACGCACTAACGGGGCCTTCTAGCTACACGCCGAGATTCGTTGTCAGGGTCCCTTCGATCTTCTTTCCACGGCTCCCGATTGCATTCCTCCGGAATCGGTACGCAATCGAAATCCGCCGGTCCCTGCGCGGTGGAAATGAATTTTTATGGCACGTTCGGCGATGTTTCCCCGTTGCTGAAAAAGCATAATGAATTTAGGATTACGCGCGTGTAACTTGGCACACCGGTGTGGGTCACGTACGTGGACCGACGGCAGAAATTCCGCCTCAACTATGCTGGGATGCTAATACAACCTAATTCCGGCCCTCTTTATCGTTATTTAAAGAATCAACGGACACGGAATCGTAGTGAAATCGTTACTTTCCAAACACCATGGGATCAAGAACAACCCGCATTTTTTACGTACACTATCGTTTATGTAAAGGTAACCTAAACCTACACGGTGTTTTCGATGTATACTAAGTATCCCACTCCACTTTTATGCTGTCTTTATTGTTCTGTTAAACGTGATGTCGGTTGGCTGTTCTGTCTATTATAATTACTGTATTGGTATACTTTGTCTTAATGGGCTTGTCCCGTGAATAAATATTATTATTATTATTATTATCTCGCTGCGCTCGTGACCTTTCTTTTAATAAAACTTTCGATGACAGTGACGGAACGCCGTGAGATTTATCGAGGCGACACTGTTCTCGCGACAGCAGAACAATCGAGGAAACGAAGCACCACCGGTTCGGCTCGATTACCATAATAAAGACGTCCGTCTTACAATCGTTAAGAGCACAGTCTCGCGTGTACGAGCGCAACGAAACGACTGTCACAACAGCTTGTAGATTATTCAGCGGACGAATCACCGTGGACGCGAAAATGGACAAGATGTTCATCCTCCCTTTCCGTGAAAGCTAATTTATTCGATTGCCAGAGAAGTATTTGCAGGCGTTTTATGGTGCAAGAACCGGTACAGTTTCACGGCCTTTATGATGGAAGTGGAAAAGCATAATCGACGTAAAATTTTCGCGTTTGAGAGAATGGTATGAGCCTTAGGTACCTTTACCTTGTGAGTAAAAGAGAAAATTGAGATCGCGAGATCGAGCTGCCACTTTTAGACGAAGAAACGAAGGCTTGGTCATTTATCTTTGTATTCATCAGCGGCAATTAACTCCTCCGTAAAAATTGTCCGCGTGAAATTAGCCGGCCGTTTAATTTCTGTAAAATGGCCCCGACGCGACTCGCACGGCACACTTTGACCGGTCAAACTAGATTTTTTGCGGAACCAGTTTCGCCTGGCCGAATTAACGTTAGGAAGAAGGATTTCTAAACACATGTCGTTTAGCCAATGAGGACTGCCTTATTAATCATCGATACAATCTTTATTTCGCGTGTTTCTAATGCTACATTGTTACATGGGCCTCCTGTCGGAGGGAAAAACTTGTTCGAGAGGATGATCTCTCACGACCAGTACCAAAGAAACGAGTATCCCTTGAGACGCTGCTCCTCCGTGGTCCCATTGGCCCTGGGAACGAACGAAATGTTCGGCTGATGACCGAATTCGTTCGCCAGATACTTCACCCGCGTGTCGACACCATTTTCACTTTGTGCTCGATAACTGCCGTCCTTTTTACCGCTCCTGTACCCGTCCTCGTGGTGCCCGTGCGTCGTAATCGTATAATTGAATCGATAGTACAGATCATCCGCCATTTTCTCAAGAACTCGATCGCTCGTGAGCATATTCCTGGAATTCCCATCACCAGCTTCCCCTTTGCTCAACAGCTTCTTCGCGGAGTTCACCATGTCCCTCACGATTCCCTCTTTCAAGCTCTTCCCTCGTCTCTCATTCGACTCATCCTTAGAATCCTGCGGAATTTTGTTCTTTCCTTGAAGAACTTTGCTCTTCGAGGCTCCTTCTGCAAAAGTTACTGAATTAAAAGAAGAAGAATCCTAAGCGCTAAGGTTGCTCGTAGATCAATGTTTACCAATTCTCCTGATTTCAGCTAGAGTCTTCATCATCTCCTTTAATATGGGACCCAATTTTGCTGCAGAAGTGGATGTTGAGACTGTTGGAGGAGCTTGCGTGGTTGTATCAATCTTGCCTTGCGTTATGGGAATCGTACACCCACCGCAGGCTTTTATCACAGCCTCCACCAGCTTCTTCGCAGCTTCCGGTCGGTCTTTGAATATTTCCTGAGCATCCTTCACTTGTGAAAGTAAAATTACGGTTCGTCCAAATTATTGCCAAACCGTGCAGTAATCAGATCAGGATGTACTCGCTTGGTTGATATTTGGCAAACTCACGGCTGTTGATCTTTCTGTTTCTCATCCTGGTGATAATGAAATCGTCGTTCTTGTCCGTCGCGTATCCGGTCTCGTGATAGACTCCGTCCGCGGTTATGAATCCGAACTCCCCGGTGACAATCCCGTCGGCATCTCGTAAAGTAATTCGTGCCATGTTAATCTGCCTTCTCGACGCTTTAACCTTTCCTCCTTTTACGTACCTTTCTTCTCGTACCTGTGCTGGAAATCGACGATGTTGAATGAAAATTCGTAAGGCCTGGTCTGGTTCCTCGTCTCGTCCCCCATCGCGATAGTTGCCAGCGAGACGTAGCAGAGGAGACGTAGAACAGCGAGACCTGTCTTCTGACAGGCAAAGGACAACATTTCCACGAGGATGCCGCAGCTTTAAGATCGCAAGACTGAATGAGGCGGACCATTAGATACCTCGATGGTTGCACGGTGATGCAACTAAGCGAGAAAAATGTTTTCCCTCTCGGGGGATTCGCAGAGGGAGAAGAGGAAAAAATCCTGGGAGGCTGACAGGGATCCTCGACGTTTGCTTTCACGCGTTTCGCGCCTTCGAATAATTATACAACGGCGAAGAACGATCGTAAATCTTGCTGCTGGAGCAAAGGAACAACTATCTACTCCGGAGACACAGAGTCGTGAAACTATACGTCATCTTTCTGAACCTACTTGAAAATCCTGTGTTTTAGGAAGGCGACGCCAGGCGTGGCCAGAGTTCACGCGACCCATTAATAAATAATCGCAAACAAAGTGAGAAGGCTACATAATAGAATCCCGCGAATTCCTTCGCAGCAGATCCTTTCTATCAACCCGTCAACGCATTGTTATAACTTGTACGATTACCTATGACGTTCAAGATAAGCATCTTCTCCACTCGAACGCGAACCTTCGACGTCCTTTTGACGAGACGCAAGTGCGATTGTTATTAAGAACATCGTGGCCTAGAGATTTTTCTGCGTGGTGTCAGAGGGACGTAATAAATCGAGGAGAACCGATGGGCATCGGTAATCTGCCAGAGGAATCAATGTTCATAATGTCAGCAGAGCATTCCTGGTGCTGTTCGTCTACGGTTTCTCCTCTGGGTTCGAGGAATCACAGTGAAAGGGCCGATTAAGAGAATTAATTATGAATGAAACTGTACACGATCGGACACGGGGAATAAATGCTGCCAATTTGTATTGTCAAACGCAAAGGGGCAACGGTCGGCGAAGGCCTTCGATTTTTCCAACAGGTCGTTGGACAGTTTGGTAAACTAGAAAGGCGAGGATGGATTTCTGAAAAGCCTGGATGCTTTCACGTCGGCAGACCGCTGGCGACGATCTAAGCAGCGAGGTATGCAAAGATTAGTCCGGGTTCGAATCCGATTTGCCTCGTATGCGTCGTGCATCGTGCATTTTGTAGTTTAGAAAACGGTATAGCGTTACGACTCGGTATGGCGAGGTGTCGATACAGGATCGAATGTCGGCTGGCATACTAACTATACAATGTACAAACGGAAGGTGGGTTTCTGGCACGTATACGCACCGCGAATATCGAGGCCTTGGGAAATAAATTCGACATTGACAGAACTTTCGTTACGTGCCCCTAACACTGATCTAAATATACATGCGTAGTACGCGCCTAACGATCTAACGATCTACGCTCTGCACGCAACATTACGTCGCGTTGTCCCATGAACAAAGTAGGACATATCGCTCGCAAAAATTTTATTATTCTAATTATAGACCAAAGAGGCTTAGAAATCGGCGAATAATAATGTGATTTGAAGCACACTATTACGGGAATGTTAGAAGCGAACCGTTACAGTCCAGCCCGTCTATATTTGCATCGATGATGAGATCGATTAAGATTATACTAATTTCGATTTCGACGTTGGCTTTAACGACAGAGAAAAGGGAAACCCGGCACGCCGTCGGAGGTGGCCGCCGCAGAATCTGGACCGAAATGCCGTTACGCGGGGACCGAAGTAGGTCACCAAATATCTCGCCATTGGTCACCTCATCGGATGGTTATTCGAGAACCGATTTCATTTAGTAATCGATCGAGTGTCGCTTGATTACGTGGAGAGTCGTAATACTTTTGAGTCTCTGTATATTTTCACGCAAGTGTTACAATTGTTACAAAAGGAATCGCTTTCGAATACCTTATCAACTAGCCACTACGTGGTTATCACGCATCACAGACGCGCAATTTTATCGCAAAAAGAGTATCGGAGTTTGAAAAAGGTAAGAAGAGAGCAAAGTGGTTCGAGGTAATATGTCGGACGTTTCGTTGATGGAGGCTTTGTCATCTTGCTCATCTTCCGAACCAGCCTTGGTCGTCGTCTTCCGGTTGATAATTACTGTGATAGTAGTGATCGTGGTATTCGGGTTTATGGACCAGCACCACCTCAGATTTTTGTGAATTCTTGATCATATTGTAGAGAATTATGAGTAACGCCATTTTCCCCACGAACAGGCTTCTCAGGAGACTCATCTTGATGGTTGCTAGAGCGCCAGGTAAGGACATCATCTGAAAAGTAATGGGACGTTAAAATTACCAACTCATCGAATACCACGTTCGATATTATTTCAAATGGTACAAGATATTCGTTCAAACCTGTATCATAACTGGGGCCATCATTATCACCATTCCAATCTTTTTCAGGCCATCTTTGAGCTTCAATCTAGGCTTGCTTCTTTGCTCCACCTCGTTGCCTAAATAACAGAATCGCAGTACTGACGAGAACATCGTCACGCCTCGAAGATAATTGGTACTTCGTAACATCACCTACCAGAAAGCAGAGCCGACATTCTTACGGTGATACTCGTTTCGTTGTCTGCGATTTGCAGCCTCATACCTCGAGAAATCTCAAATTGGAGGCTCTGATTCGAGCCCTTCGAGCTTCCTGTCCCTCCATCTGCTCCAACAAAGCTCTTAAACGCAATCGTGAAACAGAGACACCAAAGGATCGCTTCCACTCTAGTCATAGCTCGTAATCACGGTCCACTTACAGCGGTAATTTCTAAAACACAGAGCAGGAATTAATCAAATCTATTCTATCCGAGGCTAGGCCTCCCGGTCAGAGCCAAACGACTCTTCGGCTGCTCTCTACATTCCCCCTTACAATTTTCTCGATTTCGCTCGTTATGAGAAGTGCAGAATCTCGATACCGGACACCGTTACTCACTCGATCGCGTGTCACATATAAAGCTACGTATTTATCGCTACCTTTTCCTCACTTCCGGAGGCACTGTCAAGTTGAATCAACACTCAGACCAGAGGGAACATCTTGTCATCTCGCGGCACACTCGACACTGCAAAGATTTCACGCATTCCAGAGCAAATGGCCTCCTTCCTACTGCACGGCTGGCAAACGGCTAGCAAAACGCGCCTCTCTTGCATTAGATCGGCGAAGAGACTACCGGGTGATCCGCCAAGCGGAGAACGGACATTTTTCTTTTTCGCTGTACGCTCACCCCACTAAGGCCAGGAAACTGGGTCTGTGCAGCCTGTCGGTGCAATTCATGTCATAGAAGGTGTAATACACACGCGGCTGGCCACGGACTCGAGCGAGTTCAGCAGACCTTGAAACGTGGAAAATTCAACCGGGAATCGCCGCTGAAAACGGTGCTTTCGATTTTCATCTCCTCGTTAAATAGCTGACGAGCTTCGTTTTATCCAAGTTCTCGAAATTTCGATCATCCTGGAAGTCTAGGATGGCCGTTTGCTCCCCGTCACGAGAGCCGACGGCACTGACGGAACAACGGCGTGAATTTGACAATGAATTTAATAAATAACGATCGACGATGATACATATGATGGTATAAATAAATGGAAGCGCGGCGCGAGACGCAGCTTCTTACAAATAAGTTACTGGTAACGTGAGGTAAACGGTTATTCCTTAAACGTACGAGTGTGGAATTTTGGTTTTACAGTTTGGTCGGGCTCGGTGGTGCAGGACACGAGACTAAAGTCTACTGGCGATCTATCCACGCTTATTCACTTTCAAGCGAGATAAAATACTCTTAAGGTTATCGTTACAAGTTGCAGAGGTCCTTTGGTTCTCAGGAGATGTCTCCGTAGGCTAAACAGTAAAGTCGTCGCGCGAAAACCGCAGCAGCAGCCGTTCCATTAACGTTCGTTCGCGTTAGCAGAGAAGGAAACGATAAAAAAAAAGGGAACGACGAAGGATCGCGGGTGAAGCGCGATAGCCTGGTTCCGTTTGTGGTCTTCGTAGAAGTAGAAACAGTTTCTCGTCCGCAAGATCAGCGTTTCCTCATTTATCCTCTGTAATAATAGTGCTCCTCGTCTTCTGGACCGCTGGCACTGTGAGGATGCATCCAGCCGGCGTACGGCTGATTGTGAGCGATTGGTGGGCTGTTGTGAAGGTGCACGTGGACCGGTTGAGGCGGCCAGGCCGGTGCATGGTGCTGCTGCCAACCGGAGGAAAACTTGGCGATTATCGTGCCCAGCTTCAGCACCAGCAGAGTAGCACCTGTAACGAATTTAGTAGCTCTGTATTTTCCTGTGCTAGAACGATTTCTGCTACGGTAGCCAGTTAGGGTATCCATCGAAACAGAAGGCAGGCGAATGAAAACTGATTTTGGTATCGAACAATGGTCCGAGAAAGGAAAGTGGGTCCACCGGTAAAAATTGGTTCTATCGCGACCGGCGAACCGTGGAGAGGCTTTATCGATAAATAGGTCGGCAATGTCCCCTGATTGTGTATGCGCAAGGTGTACGGCCAGCATACCTTCACCGTTATCTTTTCGCGGACAGAACGATACTCCATAATCTGTGCTCACCTATCAGCAGTCCCTTCAGCGAGATCACAGTCAACACTGTCAGCATGGTCATCATCACTCCCATTTTGTACACCATCGGCATTAACATGAATTGCAGTCGCTTCACGCCGAAAGTCCGAGCTTCGCCCGCTGTCGTTTCTAGGTACACCAAGATCCATTAATTTCTCGATCGCGCAGTTTACCAGGATAAACAAATACCGTTTATATACGATCGAAGGAGATCGGTGAAAAGGTAGATACGCTTTGAACTCACCTTGACCTTTGCTCCCGCCACCGAACAGATCGTCGAAAAAGTCCCTGAGCTGTCGAACGTCGGGATCCAAGGCGGTGCGATTGGCAATTGGCAATAGTTTCGTGACTTTGCCGCGTACAGGTTGATGCTGGCTCGCCGTAGGGACACGAACGTTCTCGACCACCGACGAGATCGCGCTTTTTGAAAAACTGGTCGCGAGCAGCACGCACGCCAGCGTCCAACCAATCGGCCGCATTATCGAACCGGTTGCCAGCTATCACGTGATCCTCCGCATCGACACCCCGCGGTATCCGTCCGAATAATGGATTCGCCCTGTCGCTGGAGCGTCCCGCGATCCTCGAACTGGAACCACGAATTACGATGCTAATCGAGCCCGTACGAGTCGGCGTATGATTCGGACGAACGGCCACGCCGCCGTTCCAACTCAAAAGAGGATCGGCCGAAGCGACGCCGCGCGACGTGTGCGCGGTAGATCTGCGCACCGCCCCGAATTTCGTGGACGCGCGCGGAACGCGGCTGAAACACTTTGCGAGAATGTCGATAGAAGCGTTCCGCGTGCTCCGCCTGTTATGCAGTCGATGATCGCATCGTTGCGTTTCCGAGCGCGCATTTTTTTCATGCACTTGCCCACGAGTACCGCGCTTCTACGCCTGGTTCCCGCGATGCTTCCTCAAAATATCGGTCTACATACGTAAGATGAGAAATCTCCACCAGGCGGCTGTTGCGTACAGGGATTTCGTGCTTTAAGCGTTTTCGTCCATCGAACGTATCGTCCCACTTTCTATAGGTATCACTGCCACGGTCACGGTCCCGCAATAGTCCGCGCGCACTCCTCGCCTTTACTGGCACTGCCTGACCGTGGAAACGTGCAATCACACGATCGCCTTGTCAATGGGGCGAGGCATTGATCCACCATTGCTGTCGGAGAATAGAAAAGGGCTCGGTGGTCTTTCTTCTAAGGCTAGAATCCAAATCAGGGAACGACTGCGGCGTAGAAGTGGAAGTAGGCGTCTAATCTATCAAGGTACATTCGCAGTTCCGTGACCTGTTACTTCCACACGAATTCGCGGGTCGTAGTAACTTTGCCGGGGAGTCAATAGCTCGCTGAATTTTACGGCGTTCCGTTGATGTAAAAATTTCACGAATTAATGGGTGACATAATACCGAAGATCCGCCTCGGTCGAGCGATTTCGCTCGCCCGAATCGAAACGGAAAGCGTAGCGTTGGCGACCAAACCCAGACCATTGCGACATCGACAGGTAAATGTGGAAATTGTTGGGTGAAGGAGAACGACAGAAGTAAATGAGCGAAACGAATGGTTGCAGCGGTCACGAATCGCATCTGCAGAACAGTTGTGGCCAGTAAAATCGATTCAGCTGTTGTGAATGCACCTTAAGCGCATCGTGCAACTCGACGGTTAAAAGGAAGAAATGCAGTACAGGTTTAGTGCAGCGACTTTGCGCCGCGAATCCAGTAGGGAAAGAGAGAGAGAAGAGAAGGCCGAAGAAGGAAACGAGTGAGGCCATCTTGGAAAATAATGCGCGCCGTAAAAATTCTTCACCCTCCCGTACCCTGTCCCTGGGAACACCTCTTCCTCCCCCTGGCCGTCTCTTCTAGCCTCGATTCCTTCAAGGACTAAAAATACAACCCCTTGCGCCAGAACCAGAAAGGCCGTATTAAAGATGAGCCTGAAACCTGGCCTGGACTTTGTTCGAGCTGAATCCTCCGCGTCTCCAAGACGACTTCTTCCACCCACTGCCGTTTTACTCCCTTTTCTTTCCACTCGAGGGTACTCGATCTCGGCGAAGGTCTGAACGGTGGGTTTACCGCGCCGATTAAAAAGATATTCCTCTATCGAAACTTTGTTCAGACTTTACCAAACACGGTTGCAAGAATTTCATCAGCGATTCGTTTATAGGTAGCTATTAAGCTGGCTTCGGATTCCATCTCTACGTTGTCTAGAAAATAGCAGACAACTTTTTTCCCTCTGTATCAGTGGGCGTACGTTGATCTATCAGAATCATGGATCAAGGAAGAGACACGAGTAGATTGGAACGTGGTTGTTGAATATGCGGGGCAAGTGGCCGAGTAGCGAACCGCAGGTGATGTCCATGTTAGATCTCACTCAGACAGAATGTACCACGTTACTTTCCAAGCACCACTGCTTCAAGGCTAATTGGCTCATTACCGCCCTGGCCGCAAGAAGAAACAGAACTGGACACTCATAGCGGTCGGTCACTATTTGCCAATACGCTTCTGTGATTAACTCGTCGCTCTGGTAATTCCAATTGTCAAGAAAAGCAGAATTAAAACCAAAAATACTACTCTGGTGAAAAACTTCCAGGAGAAATCAAATGAAACAAAAATTATTCAGCGATATCCATTTGGTCGCCTTCAAAGTAATCCTTATTGCTTGCAATACACTTATGCCAAGGGGTTTTGTAATCTTCATAGCACCCCTGGAACTCGATTTCTGAGGTTTTTGTTTTATCGCCTCGGTTGACTCAAAAACTCCGTAGTGGAAGTTTCAGTTGGGGCTAATAATAATAATAATAAAGATGTTCAAATATAGCAGAAAATTGCAGCATCAGCGTTTCGATGATACTTGTTTGTTGCCCTTCGAATTCCGTCCACCCGAGTCGCTCGTTCACCGAGACGATCCCGCGAATCTTTGTTCTGGATGGGCTGATCGGAGGATGCATCGAGCTAAATGCATCTGCGCCCGTTAGACCGTGAACTCGATCCCCTCGCAACCCCGAGGAGAGTCGTAGAGGGGCAGCGTAAAAATGGGAATAGCCGGGCTGTTGCCTATCCACACAGACTCGCGATTCCCCGCGTCTCGTTGGTTGAGCTTGTACGTACACTGCGACAGGCATCTTGGCACGCTGCAGAAGGGACGATGGTATGTGTATTACCATACCTCTGCCATGGCTGACCATAGACCGGCTCCGAAGTGGCCGCGACATTCGCCTCTCGACCGCGACCATGAGAGCACTCAACTCGCGACGCCCACAGCTAACTAGTACCTTCTGTCTCTTCCCTCGTTTCTTCCTCTGCCTTCTGCCGCTGCTGTTCGTTATTCACGCTGGTCGAGCGCGCAGCGTGCCACGCGACGAAGATGGGTTGGTCCAGCCCGAGGGCAAGCTTTCGCCAGCCGAAAACCAGCCGGACGTTCTGCTAACTTCGGGCAAAACGGAAGGCAACAGTGCGCCGGAACAAGTGCAAGGGAAGCAGCTCCTCGCCCCCCAGGACGATGGCGTTCACGGTGAGAAGGTCCAGCCTGAGGAACCGGGGAATATCCAGGGGGAGATTTCGCAGGCGGAGATATCGGGCATATTGAAATGGGCTGACGACAGCAACGTCAAACGGGTCATTGATCCGTCGCGAGAGGACACCCCATTGCTCCCTGAGCAACTCAGTATTGAGAAAGAGGGGGCGAAAGAGATCGATGCAGTGGAGACACCGATTGCAGCAGACGCCGAGATCGGGGTTGCCGTTGAGGGTAGCGAGGTGTTGAATCAGGACGATGAAGAGGCTAGCGTGGCTAAGAAGCGGAGGAGGAACGACGTTACTCTCGTCGGTAAATCTGACATTCAGGGGAACGAAGGAATCCCTGCTGAGCAGGCGGAAGAGGCCAAGAGCGAAGGGATCCGGAGGTTCGACGTGCAAGTGGACGCAGAGGGTGCGGCTCCTTCTCAAGAAAACGTTGACGCCACAACAGTGAGCGACGCTGATGCTATCAGAATACTGATAGACGTTCGACAAAATGAAGGACAGGAGCTAAAACCACTTGGAGGCAGCGACGTTCAATATGTCCAAGAACCGAAGGAAGAAATTCCTGTCTATTTTCGCAAATCCGGAGCGGTCGATGATGACGAACTAAACAAGGGCGGCGAGGAAATCGGCTCGAAAGGTGATTCGGTTGTCGAAGAAGACGCCTCTGCCAAGAACAGGGAGAACAGGCATTTGACCGACTCCCAGAGCAAATCCAGACGCAAGAGCTCTACCGTCTACCTGAACGCCGAGGAGAAGAAGATACCCGATGGGGAGCAACAGTCGATCGTCGAGGGACAGATAAAAAAGCTGATATCGATTCGCGACGACGCCCTGGACGCGCAAAAGGTGGACAAGCTGGACGAGGCTAAGGTTCTCAGTTCGAAGCGGGAGGTCGGAATGGACGAGGTCGCCTTCACGCAGCAGAAGGATGAAAGCGAGCGGGAAAACAAGGTAAAACACATTACGCTAATACAGTCTAGGCAATCGGTAGGCAGCAACGGTGTTTTTAAAAAATGGCGGGATCAGGCTATAATGCTTCAAGAACAGATTCGAAATAGAACGTTCCTGTCCCGTTTGAAGGAGCAAGCAACCGAGCTACTCCCAGAAATTCCTAAATTTACGGAGAACCAGTTGCTGGACACGTTGGAGCAGATCGCGCTTTCGAGGAAGTCTTTAACCGACCAGCATTCAAACGATTCTTACGCGAGCACCGTGAAAGATCTCGGGCTGACCGATAATCAATTGCGGATAGTCAAATGTGCCGCGCAATTGTTAGCCGCCAGAGAGCGGCAGTCCTTCGTCGGGAATTTGGCAGATTGCATTCGAGGACTCAGTGTGTTTAATTGCATAAAGATCTTCGCCTGGCCCATTGTTGTGGACAATCTACCGGCATCTATCAGTCAGAATCTCGGCAGCTTGCCCATCGAGATAAACTTGTTTGACTTGTTTCAGAGCAACAAACAAAAGTCCGGCCGGGCCCAAAATATTCACCAGGTCAGGCTGTTCAATCCAGAGACCATGGTGTACAGCATTCTGCAAGATGCTCTGGAAACTTATCCCAAAGACGAGACTCTGGTATCCTACGTAAACCCGAATAACGAGACGCTGAAGGAACTTCTGACAGCCAATCAGGTGACCATCCTTCAAATGGCCGAGAAGTTTCTGCCGCAGACGTTGCGGCAGGAGTACTCCGACAGCATGTTCTCGTGCATCAGGAGATTCGAGTACTTCAGCTGCGTCAAGTACTTTGCCTGGCCCATGATCAAGCTGTACTTCCCAGCTCTGCCATCCTTCCCAGAGTATCCGAGCTGGTACCCAACCGTCGACTTCATCTCGCAGTATCCTATTGTACCCTTCCCCAGTTTCTCTGGAGACGTGGGTGAGCTACCAGAGGTGGTTGACACCGATGCAACCAGAGAGTGGAGACCCAGACCCTCAGCCGTGGATCGTAACCATCACATCATTCTCTACCTTGAGAATATCTTGAAGGAGCAGCCACAAGTATCGACCATACCGTCTTTCCTGGATCCCTCTACGGACTCCTACATCGCTCTGATACCGCAAGATCAGCTGCTGGCCTTCAACTTGGCCGAACAACTGCTCCCAGTTTCCTTGCGACTTGAATTCGCTCAGAAAACCGTCAACTGTATGAAGGAGTACAACTATCCGACCTGTATCAAGTATTCCACCTGGCCTACCCTCCGGCAGATCATACCCACCTTGCCCGACATCTCTGGTCTGCTGCCAGACTTCCAACTTCCAGGACTGTCGGACATTTTTGGCTACGTTCCGGAGCTTCCAAGCTTCCCAGACTTCGGTTCTTACTGGCGATGGGGAGGTGCTTCCGATCAGGGGACGGCAGGGAACCCGACTTACATCGTGTTGAAGAGTCACCCAAAGATCCTTCGTTCCATAGACGAGCTGGAGGCAAAGATCTTGGAGGTTTTGCTGAATGTTCGAAACTCCATCGAGAAATCCCAAGAAATGTCGCCGTTCATCCTAACGGGTAACTCGATAACGTTCTCCACGTTTACGAAGAGGCAGCTGGACATTCTGCAACTAACCGAGTGTCTCATACCGGCTGCTGCTCGACCAGCTCTGATCACCGAAGTCATCGTCTATCTTCAGAGGAACGATAACTTTATCGATTGCGTTAGATACGTAATGTGGCCGACGATCGCGAGGTACCTATCGAACTTGCCCGAATTCCCTACACTGGGGAGCAAAGGAGAGCCCGTAAGTTTAGAGAGTGCACAGAGCCTGCTGAAAACGAAGGCACCTGCTATCAGTACTGGCGAAAAAATACAGGAACGAATCAATTCGGACACTGAGGCGATCCCTTTGACTCCTCTACAGGATACAGAATCAGGAAACAAGGGCCAACAGAACGATCCAGTGATCAGCGTGACTGGTACCAGATTCGTGCCAATCTTCACGGAGCATCCGGAATCCGTGATCCTCAACATCCTTCGATCGGCCCACCTGCAGGCACTTCACTTCAATCGAGCAGGCACCGTCCCGGCAACTAAGAATCAACAATTCCTCGATTTCCTCAACCAGCAACAGCTGACTATCGTAAACCTCGTGGACAGCTTGCTGCCCCAGAGCATTCGAACCGACTTCGCCAACAAATTGATCACATGCCTCCAAGCAAACAATTTCGTAGTCTGTACCAGAGACGTGATCTGGCCAACGTTGACGCAGTATTTCCCCTGGTTGCCTGCCTTCCCGAATTTCACGGGTTTCGGCTCCCCAGCCAATCCTCCCAGCAACGGCACGTCACCCCAACCTGCCAGACTCAATCTGACAGAGCCCAGCTCAGACTCTCGCCTCCTTTCGGAAACCGACGTCAAGACCGGCCTGCACGGAGACACCACCGTCACGATAACAGACACCAGATTCTTCCCAATATTCAACGAGGTGCCGGAGTCGGTGATACTGAACATTCTGAAAGCCGTGCAGCTCTCCGTTCCGAGCCAACCCGGCTCCCCAGTGCCAGCGAGGAAGCAGGAGTTCTCCACTGCTTTGACAGACCAACAGATCAGCATCCTACACGTCGCGGAGAACTTGCTACCCATTCCGATCCGATTGAACTTCATCGGTAGAATCCGCCCTTGCCTTCGAGAGAAGAACTTCCTGGAATGCACCAGAGACATAACTTGGCCCATCATCGCTCAGTCTTATCCGTGGCTGCCGAGCTTCCCGAACTTCGGGAGCCTTCAGAACTTGCCCAGGATCAGGTTCCAAGTGTTCCTGGCTGAGAAACCTCCAGCGTCGGATTTAAACGTGCAACCCCCTCAAGAGAGCTTGAGCCAGAATTCGGAAGAAGAGCTCTCGGAGAAGGGTGAGGACAGGATAAAAGATATTCTGTTAAACCGCGTTTCGAAAGCTAGCACGCAGAGCATCACCTTGCCCATCCGTAAGCAGTTCGCTCGTTCCTTTGGAAAACCTGACACCCTGGAAGACTTGATGTCGCAAATTTTTGCAGTCACTGAACCCGCTCTGGATTCAGCTGGTCCCGTGGCAGACTCTGAAGGTGACATTCCGATCATCCAAAGGAACTCTCAAATCCCTAGCGGATTTCCTCTGATCCCCGTCGAAGTTTCTCATCTGCCGAGCGTCGCAGGATCTTCTGAACAGAGAGCCTCGCAGCTTTCCTCCCGATTAGGAAGCCAAGGGACGCCACCATCAGCGTTCACGCCGTCAGTAGGTGAATCTGTCATTCGCCAGACACCCGTTTAGGCTCTCGGGACGATTTCTGACTCCCCCTGTCTTTGCAGGTGACGAAGGAGAAGTACCCGGCTACGTAGGACAACCGCCAGGCATCCTCATAGATATCTCGAAGGAGAAAGTCCAGTTGCCCGATACCTTTCAGCGACAGGGAAACACACCCCCCACGAAACCGGCCGTAGAAGCTAGCAGCAGAAAGCGCAGAAGCGCAGACCTTTCGAATTCTTATTACGAGACCGACGAAGGATTCAACGGCTCTTCATCCTCCACCCAAATGTTTCCCAACATCACGGAATCCAGATACCTCGAGCTTCTAGTTAAAATTAAGCATAACGCGAGAATCGCCAGCGCAACCTCCTCGAAGCGGTACTTTGTCGACACATTGAATTCCACGATCAGGGATTCCCTGACCGCGGATCAGTACGAAATTCTCAAGCTTGTCGAGGACTTGGAGCAGAAGGCGTCGAGCAGAGGAATCGTACAGCAGATCGCCCAGTGCATTCAGGGCCTCAGCTTCATCAGGTGCGTGGGAATCTTTGTCTGGCCCCTGATCACCAACAATCTGCCTTCCTTGATCGGACTTCCGTCTTTCCCCGGCCTGGGTATCTTTGGACGTTCCCTCGACATGGAGAACAAGGTACAGGAATATTTCGGCATGTCCGCCACTGATTTCGAGAGCGAGCTGCTGGCAAGGAAGGAGACGATCGAGACCTCCTTCCTCGACTGGTACAAGAAGCTGGCCGAGGACAAGTTCCAGGCGAACGTGGGCTTCATAAAGATCAAGGGCTACGGGAACGGCGAACTGGGGTTCAGCTTCTCCGGCTTCAGGGAGGGAAGGGGCGCGAAGCTGAAGGACAACAAGAACCTTCCCAGTATACTGACGATCATTAGCGACATCATGGAGGAGGTCCTCGAGCAGAAGCCGGAAGGCGGGAAGCCGAAGAGAGACAAGGAGAAGAAGGAAAGGAGCATAGACGTGTCGAGGGAGTCTGATATCCAGTTCTTGAAGGACAGCGAGGAATATGTCGACATCAAACGATCGATAAACGACGACGAGATCATCACGATGTTCCTGGATAAAATCAAGTCCAACGACTCCAAAGCGGATGGCGACAAGGTAACGCATTTCGGTCTGGATGATGCATATAATGCCTTTGGGGTTCTCTTCGGTACTCGTTTGCACACCAGACTCGCCCACAAACTGCAGAGCGTCGATCGTCAACTGAGATCCCTGGAGGAGGCCAGCCCCAGCGCGGCGAACAAAGAAGTGGAAATCGTGCCGTTGGAATCACGCGAAGGTTCCGATCAGTTGAAGGTTCTACCTTTAAAGAGCGAAGTAACGTATGACTTGGAGAAAGAGTCAGCCGCGGAGCAGGTAGAGGGGCAGAGGCAGAAGCGAGGCAAAAATTTCTTCAAGTCGTTTCTGGACAAGCACTTGCACAAATTCTCGAAGGAGCCTGTCGCGAAGAGGTTCGAAGATATCGAGGACAATAAAATCACCGATAAACAGCAACGGAATGATGGGAAGTCTGGCCTGGTCGTTAAGCTGCCGCGTCTGGACGATAAAATCACGCTGAAGAAACTGACCGGCACGCTAGCGCATGTGGGCAGGTCCATGAAGACGAAGATGATGCAGATGATGCCGGGAGTCGGGCTGGTCATGTCCTTCTTGATTCAAATGGGCCTGGCTCACGCGCGGACCGCTGCTTCGATGGCTGGGATGATCAGTAATATGGCCATGGGCTCTGCCTTGGTCGGAATGATCCGCGACTCCTTTTTCGGATCGAGCAAGCAACCGCAAATCAAGTACGTTTACGACAACGACAAGGTAGGGCCGGGCATCTCCTGGCCCGCCTACGGCCCCACTGCCCAGCATCACGGATAACTGAGCGAGTCCTAATCGAGAATTTTATCAAAACCTAGGGTATACTGTTTGCGCGCGTGGCGACTTTGGTGAACGATCGACGTCGCTGAAATAAATTTAATAGCTATAGAGATAAGGCTAGACCTAGACGATATCTGAAACAGATACATTTGGGAACTTGGAAGCGTTTGCTTTGGGGGTGGTCTCGATCGGACTCCCACTTACAATTAGAATCGCCTACGAGCCATTTTTACTTACGATTAGTATGAGGGTTCTAGGGTTAACGATAGGGACTGTATCCTCGTAGAATCGTAGATGACGCACGGCACTTGGTCCACTAAGAGTTAAGATTGAACCTGATCGTTCTAACGTTCGTTTGTTACCTTAAATGTTGAACAACAGTGAACGTTCATTGGGCTAGCTTTAATTTTCTTCCGTACGCGGTCTACGATGGCCGCCGGTGCTTTCTCCCGATCCCCTTGGACATAAGCATCTACGTAGACGTTTTTAGTAGCACGGACTTGGAAGACTCGGTTTTAGTTAGCTGCGAATAGCTCGTATTCTGTTGGTTTGGACGTTCTGTTCATTACTCGTATGTTAAGGTGCACATCAGCTCTCATTCGTTCCTATGGGATTTCACGGTGATGGGTAACAATCTCTCCATGTAATCATTCCGCTCAACAATAAAACCACCATCATCTGTATGGAACATTGTAAAACCCTTAGCTTGTAAGACACTCGACGGTTCTCGTTTAATTCCACGTTTACGAAAATAAACGTTTGAGTAATCCATGTACCCTGGTTTCCTTCGCTGGAGCGCCTCGATTTCCGCATCGACTTCTTCTCGTGATAAGCATCTCCAGATGCGCGTACGGGCAACGTAATTGCTCGTGCTTCCAGCGCTCTTTATTACGTTATAAGGAAGAAGAAAAGGCAGCAGCAGAAGGAGAAAAGATCGTTATTGAATCCTGCGGCTCTATCGCGATCGGAACCACCGCTGGCTGGGGCCTCAAGGGCCTGGAGGAGCTCCCTCCGAAAGGTCAGGGTTAAGATAAGCCCGAGATTATTCTCGGTTTGCAGCGTAGGGCCCCCTGGTACATACGTTTACTTCTTTATTTGCCCCACTTTTTTACCAAAGTGCATACGAGCGGACGTTGCATCTGCGCGCGTTAGGAACCGAGCAAACGGCACGCGAGGCCACTCGATCGAGCGTTGAACCCTTTGAAGATCGAAGGGTATCGCAAGAAAGAAAGCGAGAAGAAAATATCTGCCCCCGACAATTTAAAAGTAGGCGTCCTTAGCAACACGATCGTTTATTTTAATAGCTTTTGCTTTTCCTACACGCCGGCCACTTTGCCGATCATCTTAATGTTTGCAGTATACCATTAGTCGGCTGCTACTGCCATGCACTCCATATTGCGCCACTACGAGGTACTTGCAGCCACGGAACGAGGCAAAAAGAGCAACGAGATCTGTCTACAGGTTTTATTTGCAATAGCCGCGATCGAAAAAGCGCGTTGGCAAGCTACGATACCTCCCGAGGAATCCGTTTATCGTGGGTATTGAACTTGCCAATGAGCGAAGCGGTCTCGAAGACATAAAGTCTTTTGTTTATTCGCCAATATATTATAAATACAATAATGGTTATAGATACTTTAAGCTTATTAGTGTCATGCTGACAGGAGAGGTAAGACTGAAGGGATGTCTTCCTTTTCCTCCACCCTAATCTCATTTGCGTCTGTCACTTCCGCAGAGTAGGGCAACTCGTTTAAATAATACCTGAAACAATTGATTTTACGAAGTAATTGGATTCACAACGATCCAAATCAACTATCAGGATTTAAGGTACCATTCGTCCGCACGTCGGCAGTCAACGTGTTCTTCTTCCACGCAGACACGCTCCCTCTGATCGAACAGTGTGTTGTTAGGACAGATCACGGGAAAGCCTCTTCCAGAATCGTCGCAGGCGTGAAAAACTCGACAGTCGTATTCAGGATCGGCGTACAAACCGATCGGTCTGCCCTCGCAGGAGAATTGAAACGTTAGATTGCCAAAGAGGTCCATGTCGTTCGATTCCCCAGACAGATCCTCGTACGTCTCCAAGCGATGACGGTCCTGTTCAGTGAAACTTTATCAAATTCAACTGGATAGTGACCATTACTTTTCGAACGAACGAGATTCCTTACGATGTAACCCAGGGTTGGTAACGCGACGACTGTGATTAACATCCCTGCAACCCGATGACATTCAAGAGTTTTCCACCAGAGAACACACGATTACGTTTCACTTACGGAGTATCAGGAGATGCTTCAGCACTGGCAAAATTTCCTGGTCCATTATAAATAAACTCGACGAAGTTTTCTGGATCTCTGCGCACCGATTCGATACTCGGCTGATGCAGTAGCTGTCGTCACTGGCACTCGGTTCATGGACCAAGCTGCTCGGAGAACTTATCGACCTTAATGAGCGCGTAATGTCTCGAAAGGCGTGACGCTATTTCGCGCTACGGTCTAAACGATGGCTAACCGGGATGTCCGGTTATTTCGTGCGACTTTAAACATCTTTGCGGTTATTTGAATTGACGGAGGAAGCTTCTTGGTCCTCGGCGTTAAACCGCGTCACCGTGAACCGGTGGGGAATTCGGAGAAGTGGAACAAAATTGACAAGTACACGGTCATTCATGAAATCGTTAATAGGTTCATCAGTTTCAAATTGCTCGACCGATATAATCGATCGAACAGTTCACTACGAATATTTTAAGGTGCCAACAGATGTCACTGGCAGAGGAAGAAGCCAGGTAACCGTGTTCTAAGTGACTTTCACCAACGTCGACCAATGGCAATGGCCGTTCTTGAGTTAACTTTCTTCTACCGCGAGCGCGCCTTTCAGGGACGTGCGTCGACTCAGAAAGCCCCGTTAGAAATGCTTGTAAACATGATTTTCATGGCTTCTAATACTAAAACGACCGAGCTTATCACTTCCCTTAAGTTTCGCAGAACTTGGACATAAAAAAGAACCGAAGATCGAGGCATTACTCGTTTGGAAACGCTGTGGAAAACGTAATAATGGTGTTTGAGACGGTCCTGGAAGCCAATGAACCAATGAAGCGCAACCTTAGCGTCCAGCTCGGTTAGAAGTAAGCCGGGTTTAGAGCCAGAGAGTCGCGTGTCCGCGAAAGGACAGCGCGTATCAACTGCCAATGAGAGAAGCCTCGCTTCTCAGGCTGCCTTTCTCTTTAGCTCCTAGCCACCGCTCAGTTTTCACGGCAGCCTCATCCAGGAACCACTGGCAGAATGTCTTCAAGGCAGAGATGTGGTGAAACGTTCTCGTGATCTCCTCCTCCTTCTTCTTCTCTTTTCTGGCACTGTCACACGGCGCGCGCGTGCACAGAGAACAAGGACTGGTCCAGCGACAAATATGTGACCCGAGGACGAGGTAGTCCTAAAAGCAACGACTGTCATCGTGCCTTCGGAGTCGTTCCGGGCAAAGTGCAATAACAAGGTATTTTATCCCGAGTAAAAAGATCACTTTGCAATGACTGTTGTTTGGTAGACAGCTGTCGACAATGGAAACTGCTCTTTTTTTTAATGTAACTTTTATCTGAAATTGCTGAGACGAAGTAGAAATCATTTATAAATTACAATTGCTCGGTAAAGTGGAACAAAAGCACGTTGGTATGGCGCGTCACTGTTCCACGTGTGTCGTGTGTCATCTGCTGGGTTCGCTGAGTGGTGATTTCAACGCGTGGACCGAGAGATTACTCGCGATTAAGCTCGGCACACTTTTCAGTAATTCCTTCACTTTGGCAACGAACGGTTCGATTGCTTGTGTAATATTCTTCCGGATCATGAAAGTGCCTAACAATAAGTAGGTATAGTTCCTTGCTTGCTATGAATCTCGCGTTGAACAAGTTGAAATTCACTCCGTCACGAAACGTGTCGCGTTACAAAAAAATTTCAAACCTTTCCTAACACTATCTTACACGAAACCACAGCTGCAAGGACAACCGGTGAAACGAAAATATCCTTGGGCTCGGTTGACGCAGAAGAAAAGAAACGAGAATGCATCTGAATTTCGCAACCTCGTTTTTCCCTGGCACAGCAAATATAGATTAAATGGAGACGCATCTGGAGTTAACGATTGACGTTACTCTAGTTCGTCCGAGCTTTCCCCTGCCGCGCTGTTTACAACAACATTAATTGGCCTCGGAAAGTGGAGCGCGGTTTATTGTATTTTCTTCGCGCATCAATTATTTCTTCCGCGATCGAGGAACGGAAACAGCGTTCTCTCACGAGATCAGATTTCTTCTTAATTATTCCCGGCGCGTCTTGGCGCTTTTTCGAACAGAGCGCAGTCAGCGGTGCACCTTTTCTACTCGACTATCGTTAGAGTCGGCCGATTTCTCCTGTTCCTACGTATACAGGGCGACCTGAAATATCAGGTGTCAAACGCGATATTACGTCATTAGAACCGGTGCATGGAAATCTTTTAATACGAGTTTGAAGTCCAAGTGATTCGGTTCATTGCTTATCGCAGCGGTAGCTAAGGTCGGCTCGAAATAAGTGAAAGGAGCGAGTGTTTTCGTTCTGCGTACTTACGGCTCCATCCGCATACTTCTCGCCCGTGCATCAAGCTTTTCTCTCTAATTTTCATGAAAGAACTTTCCGCTACATTTGGCGGCGAGCGTATTGCGCAACCGCGTTAAAAAAAACTTGGCGGAGCTTCCTAGGAAACAGCCGTTTCCACGGCAAGCGACGGATTTATGGTTGGCTGTCATGGAAGGCTCGTATTATGTTCGGCACGTTGCATAAACTAGCGGCGAAACTAGATCACCGCGCGTTTCTTTTTACCTTCTCGCTCGCTGAATTACTAGATTACTGGAACCGTAATAAAGCCTGCTTATTCATTTGCCGGGTTAGTGGGCCTCAATGGCTAGTTCCACCAGCAAAATCTTTGCTATTCTTCTCTTCCCTCCTCGCCGCTCAGTGACCCGTTTAAACACTCCATTTCAAGGCCGCCTCGATCGCCTTCGCGCATCATCGATATGTAAGTACCTTGAAATGAAAACGCTCGACTCGCAATCATCTCTGGCCCACGCTTTTCTCCCGTGGCTCCTCTTCACGGTAAACGGTTGCCCACGATCTAACGGCTCCGACCAACAGCTCCTCCGCGGGCCTATTAAGTCCAGTTTTAAAAAGAGCAGCGCCTACGAGTAGCTGCTACGTTGCTTTCTGAGGGAACGATTTCATTTAGCCAAATTGATGCTCGCACGCAACCACTCGTTTCGCCGCGGATCTCTATCATCGAGAACCCGCTAATCTGGAAGAAAGTATTTGCATTCGACCGCGCATCGCGAGAAGCCTTCATTTCACTTTCCGCCGGAGCTCTGCCAACCGGGGAGCGCATCAACGACCTCGTGTTTTTCCACCTTGCCGATAGTTCGCGCAAAGATTAACGATCCTTCAGTAAGTTGCGGTGCCCCATCCGGGATATTTGTACAAACTCAATTAGTGTAATTGCCTGCTGGGAACGACAGCTTCGACGCGGTGCCCACTCGCGTATCTTTTATCGCGTTGACCCCGCGAGTGGAATTGTCAGCTGGAATCGCGGCTTAAGCAGATACGCAACAGGATAACAGTCCCTGCACGCAATTCCTCGTAACACGGACACGGCGAGGAAGTAGCAGCAACGAGGTCGTTCGTCTCTTTATGACTTCTTTGTCTCTGCCGGCCTCTCGAAGCGGCGATCGCCGGTCCGCGAACGAATTAGTCGCGCCTCGATATGAGCGGAGCGCCCACGAAATTCGCGTTTTTACAGACAACGGGTCCTTAATGAATCATCGTCGTTCGCGTGGGTCGCCACTTAGAAAAACGAGCAGGGGAACATGCCGATTAGTTTCCTGGAGTTCGCCGAGTCCAGCTCGTCGATCGTTCCGTCGCGGAAATCTCAAGTGAGTCGAGAGGTTTCGAAACGCGATGCGTCACGGTTTTTGAAACGAAACGAAACGAGGAGAGTAGAATGCGCAGCCGATTCGAGGGTCTCGTTTCGAACCGGGGGGAAAATTTTAATTGGCCCGCGTATCTATAGGCGAGTGTTATCGCGGCGCGGATCTAACGCGGGGCCAACCGACCGCGGGGAAAACTTTCTCACGTTTCGCGCAAAACAGTGCGCGATTACAACAGGAACGGTGACTAATAAAAGTTGTAGGTCTCGGAAGCGATTGTTCCCGGCTCGCGTTTCTATTGGGGTTGCTCGCGGAATGAGGGATTAATTGGGACGCCCCATTGTTTGTCGCGCAGATGATACTGTTCCCGTTATTATGGGCCTTGGTCCTGCCCGCCATGGGTGGATACGTTCCACCTGGGCCTCGATTCAGGTGTCCCAGAGAGCCCAAGTACATCTACCCCTGCGTTTGCCTCCGCGGCAGCGACAGAGGACTCTACGTCCGCTGCGAGAACACCAATCTGGCCAGCCTCAGCTTGGCCTTCTCGAATTTGGGTAACGAGGGCACACCCATCGAGGAGCTCATTCTGTACAAATGTAACATAGGTAAGTGTAGCGGCCGATTCATCGAACCCTCGCTCACTCGAACGTGTCCCGTTTAAAGGACGATTTTATGGGCCGGCGCTCTATCCCCTGGATGTCCGGGTGTTGAAGTTCATCGACACGCCGTTGAGGCTGATCGAGGAGCACAGCTTCCTGGGCGTGAACAGGACACTCCAGGAGCTGCACGTGCTGAGCAGTGCGCTGGAGAAATTCCCGCGCGAGGCGTTGCAGATCTTGGGTAACCTGAGCATTCTGATCATCGCTGGTCATCGTATCTCCACGCTGCCAGCGGACAGCTTCGCCGAGAGCGGGGCGAAAATTGAGAAGCTCGAGATTAGTAACGGTACTGCATTTCGCAAAAGGAAGCCGCGTCGATGTAGATTTTCTCCTTGACTTTCCAGTCTGCTTTCTAGGGACGCTGGCCTCCCTGCCTGTCGAGGCATTGGCGTCTCTGAAGAAGCTGAAGAGGCTCGACCTCCACGATAACGAGATCAAAGAGCTGAAGAGGAATCAGTTCAAGGGGCTGAGGGACACCGAGTACTTGGACCTGTCCCACAATTTCATCAGCAAACTGGATGGTTCCCATTTGGCCGATCTCACGAAGATGGGGTGGTGCAATTTGTCTCACAACGCGATCGCCGATCTGAAGAGGTACTTGGTCTATAGAGGGATTTCCTTGATCGCTGGTTTCATGGGTACGCTTTTTTTCTCGGTCACAGGGGAACCTTCGCCAGGAACTCTCTGCTCAAAGTCCTTAACTTGAATCACAATAAAATCAGAAAGCTCGACTCCAACACCTTCCGTGGCATGCGTTTCTTGGTAAGGTTGTATCTGAGCGACAATCAGATCGACGACGTGGGCAGGGGGACCTTTGGGCCAGTCACCAGAATAGGCACCATCGATCTGGCTAGGAATTTCATCAGAAAGATCGACTTTCAGATGTTTAATCAGCTGCAGTTCGCCGAGGTACGACCACTGGGCCTTGCGAAGGAGTACCTTCGACTATTTATTTGTTCTGTTCCGTAGGTGCTGGACGTTTCTGAGAATTTCGTGTCAGTGGTGGAAAAGCTGTCCTTCAAAGACCTCTACCTGGCTAAGATCAACTTGTCGCACAACGAGATCTCGAAGATAGAGCCAGGAGCCTTCGAGAACTGCGTGAACATGACGGTCCTGGACATGAGCCACAACAAGCTAGAGAATATCTCCAAGTTCTCGTTCGACGCGTCAACCTACGCCACCGACTTGCAATTGAGTTACAATCAGTTCACTTCCCTCAGTCAGGTATCCATTGAGCGTCGAGTAAATCTACGAATCGAAATTTTGAATGCTAAGGATTCTGAAGCGAAATGATCAATAATGATTGCAGGTGCCGCTGCACAACATGACCGGTCTGAAAGTCCTGAACGTTTCTCACAACCTATTACACTCTGTGCCTCGACAGACGTTTCCAAAGTTGTACGAGCTGCACACGATCGATCTGTCCCACAACAACTTGTCAGAGATACACAACGCGGTCTTTCAGACTCTGTTTAGCCTTCGGTTCTTGAATCTCTCGCACAACTCCTTGGAGAAGATCAAGCCGTCCACGTTTGGTCCTCTACCGACGCTCTTGGACCTGGATATGAGTTACAATCAGTTAAACGACGTAGCTCGCGGTAGCCTGACTAGATTGGCCAGCTGCAGGTGATAGATAATTTCATGAGAATTCGATGTTGGGTAAGAGACTCGAGTTAGCGAGAGACTGTGTTAAATTGCAGAAGCCTGACAGTGAGGAGCAACCGTCTGACAAAGATCTTCCAGCTGCCAATTTCTTTGGGCTCGTTGGACTTTTCTGAAAATTTAATGGAGGACATACCGACCATGGACGTGTGGCCGGCGATGAACGCCCTCCTCTCTTTAGACCTTTCGAAGAATCGGCTGGGCGATAATCTCAAGCATAAGAGCTTCGAGAACCTGCTTACCTTGAGGACCCTGAACCTCCAGTCGAACAACATCACGAGGCCGCCTTGGGAGGCGCTCAGCACACTCAACAGCCTGCAGTATCTCTACCTACAGGTTGAAAAATATAAAGAAACTCTCTCTCTCTTCTCGTCGAGGCTAGACCCGCCAGGCAGCGTGTAACTGTAACTAATAATTTAGGATAACCAGCTAACGGAACTGGGAAAGTCGGCGTTCGGTCGACTGCCGATAGTGTTCGAGCTGAATTTGGCCAACAATCAGATATGGAACGTGAGCAGTCGCGCGTTCGAGGGCCTGCTGCAGCTGCTGACGTTGAATCTGACGGGAAACAAACTCAGCCACATTCCAAACGGAGCCTTTCAGAGCCTCGTCTCCCTGAGAACGCTCGATCTCTCCCACAATAAATTAGAAAGACTGGACAATAAGACCAACGGACTGCTGGACGATTGCCTGTCCCTGGAGAGGGTGAACCTCAGTCATAACAAGATCTCCTTTATCACCAGAAAAACCTTCCCATACGATCCGTGGATCCCTTACAGGTTGAAAGAAATCGATCTCTCTTACAACACCATGCCTGTGCTCACCTTTGAACTGACCATCGGGACGAAAAAGGTTCAGTTCTTGAACATCAGTCACAATAATATCAACGAGATCCGACGATGTGAGTAACCAAAGGGGTCGACCTTAAATTACTATTTTCTTACAAGGTGGGGGGGTTGGGTGTCAGGAAGCGTCTTACGTAATATTTTTTAACCCAAGTTAATCTATTTTTACTTAAACACGAAACCGAGTTAAATGAATTATACAAACCTTTAAAAGAATTTTAATAACTGCAAAAGTGCAATGTAAAAAATATTGCGCAAGGAAGGAGGGGAGGGGGTTGTAATATAAAATCTTACGAAATCGCTAAAATTACCCTTACGTAATTTAAGGACGGCCCCAAAGAGGGGACTTGTTGCCTCAAGTTTTAGTTGGGTAAGTTTCATGTGTTTTTCTTTTAAATGTATCGCTTTAGATGTGATCGGGAATCTGACGGCGCTGCAGACGCTGGATCTCTCCCATAATGACATCAGCGACCTCTCCGAACCTGACGTGTTCGATCCACCGAGGAACCTAACTACCTTGCATCTGAGTCACAACCATCTGACTCACATACCTTTGCACAAAATCCTGCCGTTGCCAAATTTGAAGATCCTCGACGTCGAGTCAAACAGTATCGGTGTATTTGACGATGTGTTCATGAAAATCATTCAGAACGGCACGAAGCTGCAGTATTCGGGTAAAGAAGAGTTAAGATACGCGTGGGCGTTTTCCAACAGAAAGATGATAGGTAATGCAAGTTTCATTTTCAGGTAATCCATTGCATTGCGACTGCTACGTGCGGCCTCTGAAGCGGTGGCTGAACACGCACACGGAGATGCCAAAGGAATGGCTGAACGTCGGCTGCGGAAGTCCAAGCTTCCTCGCGAACAAATTGATTGCGGATGTAACGGAGGATTTAATGGGGTGCGGGGAGAGGGAGATCAAAGAGGATCCCGAGTTCGATATCACACCGGACGTGAAATATCGAGCCATCGAGTAGTACGTATTCCCCACCAGTTGGTACACTGAATGTTGCTCAAGGGGACATTCTACTCTCTCGGTCGAAAAATCTGCCACTTGTCGGCGATGGTTTTTGTAATGAAATAAACGCTTAACGTTTTCGAACCTTTGGGGGTATATTGTACGTAGCAAATAAATATTTTCCAGCAACGAGGACGACAGAAGCTGGAAGGCGACGTGGTACGTGACGTCCAGGGAAGATATCGGCGACTTCTACGTGGTGGTGAGAGAGTCCGGAAGCAGCAAGTCTGCAATAGAGAAGGATCTGGTTTACAGCGAGCGTTCGTTCAAGATCCAAGATCTGCAGGATTCCAGGTCCAAGTACGAGCTGTGCGTCCTCGCTAGGGACTCCGAAGGGAACGTGAAGCACTTCCGGAGCTCGCAGTGTCAGATTTTGGCGCAGGGCGCGTACGATTCGTCGACGAGGTTCACGGTCACCCTACCCTTAATCCTAATCGCTGTGTCCTTCAGCAATTTGCTGTGACGGTAGAGGGAGAAGTAAGTGTATTCAGCGGAACACCGAGTTTCGTAGGTCCTAGGTCTCACAATTAACCGCGTATGTAAATGGCGACGCGGTTCGTGGTTGTATATACATAGGTTGCATCGTTACCAGTGCGAATTTGCGAGGGCGTTGAACGTCGTGTATTTATTTTTGTAAAATATACGCTGAAGGATTCCGTAAGATCGCGCCTGATCCTTGTTTGCCAGTGAAGAATTTCCAGGCGGCAGCCCGGATCGATCAACGAAACGAGAATGGGATCGGCGGATGGCGGATGGAACTGGAAGATTGATCGATAGAGAGGGATCGAAGGTAGACAGGAAGCCGGGAAGAGGACGGGGTCGGGGAATAATTTGAAATTGTTAGGTGGGTAGGGAGGTCGAGACGATTACCGGACAATTTGTCTTAATAACTCCGGCCGGCTAATCCCACGAGCCTAATTCCTCCGCAGAGCGTTGTCCCGTCGCTAATAAAGGCGTTTCTCTCGAGGCCCGGTTGAAAAAGTTCTCAAGGAAGTCGGAGCGGGCTGGCGGACTCGCGGGCCTCGCGGGCCTCGCGCACCAGCATGATTTCATTATTCCCCGCATTATAATTAGCATCCACGGTTATCCCGGAGGAAGAGGAACGGCTTGGGGGCTTTCTAATGAGGCCTTGGTCCCGTGCAAGTTGTCGCTTCCGCAAAACGATCCAACGGCAAGATTAATGCCGTCAACGCCTACGACACGATCGTCCACGCGACATCTTTCACTCCACTTCCTATCGTCCTCGCATTCCTCTGCCGGTGAATCTTGCAGGATACTTTCCGCGACGAGGGCTAGCACCGCTGCAGGTCTCGGTTTCGAAGGTTCTTCGCGATTTAGCGGGGAACGGGCTTGGGTCGTTGACGATTAACGGTACTTGGAATCAGTAAACGCGCAGCGTGCGCCGATCATTATCGCCTGGCTGCGAAGGGAAAAAACAATCGAACGTACACGCCTTCTCTCGTTGCGTGTGTCTCGAACAGGAGTTGCGCCAAGGACCCGGTGAGTTTCAGAAGGCATCGGTGCTGCCGTGATCTGGCGAGGAAGCGGACTCCGAGATCATTAGCATACGTTAAAGATTGACAATTAGGTATCGGAAGGATGGATGGCATCGTTGTCAAATAAATGGCACAGCAGAGGGCGATGGGGTATTCTCGATCCTGCGGGACGAGATGGAAGCGCGTCCCTCTTTCTCCAGACAGAATCGTTATATATTACGATCTGTTTGCGCGATAGGCGTGGATCCACGATAACACGTAACCGGAAATGTTGTTTCGTGCGATCGCTTTAATTATCGAATATTTGCGAGGCAGTCGCCGCGGACGGAGTCCAATTAGCCTCGAGCCGTGGCGATCGTTACGAAGCCAAACGATTCCTCGTCGCAATCGTAATCGGTATCTCGTTACGAAATCCTTGGACACTTTCACCCGGAGGGCTAGCGATGCCGTGGCTCCTCCGGGTGCCGTGCACGAGCGTGCACGATCGCGCCCGAGCCGCCGCGAAGTCGTCGCGCAGCCTGTGTCTACGAGGGGCAGACATCCGTTCGTCTGGCCCTGGTCGGGCCATAAGGCGCCAAGGCTGTTTAACGTGAAAGAAATTTATGCGAGTCCTTTCCTCGTTGGTCGAGCGAGTCGCGACTAGCCTCGGTTTTGTTGAACCTAACCCACCTCGCACGGTTCCCTCTCGCAAAAACACAATAATTAATGATCGATCTGCTTCGAGGTTCATCCACAGCAGAGAGCAATTATAAATAGACTAAAAGATTTCACGGGGGGAGGGGCGACCACTTCTCCAAGCTCGCTGGGACTCATTTACATAGTCCACATTGGTCAGTAACTCACTCAGGATCCGTGTGTTCAGTATCTCAAGAATCTGAACGCCTGCGGCAAGACTCGGGTCGATGTCCATTTCGGAAATAAAAATTCCAAGGAGGCTCCAAGTCTCCAGCAGTTTCTAAACTCGCTATTCACTGTAGGTACCACTTGAAGCTTGATATCTCCGCTACTCTGCGCGACTTCTTCACAGGCCATGAGTGTTCCTGGACACGAACTACATCCGCGTATTCTCCAGATTCGTCGAGAGATAGAGGAGCAGTCTGGCCGTGAAAGGTGAACTGCCGTCATGTCGAAAGTGGCGTAGGTTCCCCTGGAATTCTCTAATTGTCTAATTCGTGAGAAGGGTACCTGCTGCGCAAACTACGTAGGTACACGCATATCAGCCAACGGACACTCACGTGCGCCCCGTTAAAAAGATGTTGCCCCGTTCCGCGTGGACGTCCGGCCTGGCGGCGCGGGCGGGTACGGGCCCGCTGGGGGCCCGGTGTGTGTCGGTGTGCGGTTCGAACTCTCCCGCCAGTGGTCGGGCCCAGTCAGTGTCTCTCGCGTTCTCGCACGGGGAACATCTCCGTCGCGTCTCTGAGTTGCGGTCGCGGTGTCTCTGTCTCTGCCTCGCCTCTGCCTCGTATTCCGTGCTCGGTCTTCCTGTGCGTCCTGTGCTTCGCGCGAACCTCGCACAGCGAACGTTTCCCCAACGGTGGACGCGCAACGACGCTGAGAAAGCTCGTCCACCAGCAGCCACGGCAATCCGACTAAATGAGACTTTTCTGCGGTTAGACCGAAAACTCCGTTCCTTCTCCTTCTTCCTCCCTTCTCCCCCCTTTCTCGTCCCTCTTCCCTATTTCCGGCTCCGATCCCTGAGTGCGTCGTCGGGACCGACGATCAAACGTGTGGGCCATGGAGACCGGAGTTTGGAGATTGACCCTGTGCTGGATATGTGTGCTGGGAGCAGCGTGGGCCAACGGTGAGCGAACCTTCCGAGTCCCTGGAGCCGATTTCCCGGGGGAGTGCGACAGGGAAAACGGGACACGTCCTTAATTTCGAGACTCTCGAAGCGTCACGTGGGCGATGGGCGATGGACGATGGACGGTGGATGCGTGTCTCAAGGCCGACAGGCGTTCACTCGTCCATTGCACGGCTCTCGCGGATCTCACGGATCTCGCGTTCTCCGAGACATCGCTCCTCTTCCCTACACTCGACACCAAAATTGTGCGAACCCTGGACAATTACCGGCAATTCTCACCCGCGCCGTTTAGGCTGATTGCAGGTTCTTTTGTTCCGAGAGTCGACGGAAGTGTCGCGCCAGTTTAAGAAGCGGGAATCGCTACCAATCGTGGATGATTACTCGGGCTCGAGTTCTATTCGATTAGCTATCAAGCGCGAATTTCACCGTGGCGGCTGTCATTGTTACCATCGCGATCGATTGCGCAATCATCGGGCTCGGTGGAATAAGAACAAGTCCGCGACTCTGCGCCGCACTTTCGCGAGCAGGGAAGCCTCGAGGAATTGCGTAAGGATTCTAATAATACCGCGCGAAAGCCTCGCTAGTTGCGTGATTTACGCGCGAACAATAAGGCTGTCCGATGAATCACGCGATCCCCGTAAATCTCATTATTCCGCTCGCATTGCGTCTGTCTGCTGCAAACACGGCGTTAGTTATTAGCGGGATCGCGCGATAAAAGTGAAACGGCAGGCGGGAAATTAATTTAATTGCGAATCGGTCGTGCCCGTAAGAAGCTGGGATAGATCTCGGTGCTCTTTGATCCGACGAGACCGCTTTTTTTGCGAGATCCGAGGGAAGACATATTGTTCTTGATTGCTTCCTCCAGTTAATTCCTCGGCGTAGGCCTAATGGGCTCCATCTTGCTGCTTGATCGACCGCGATCGATTTTCTTCCTCGCTTCTCTGTTGTGCCGCTTCGAATTCTCGTCCAACAGTCCAGCGGCTGAAATTGATTATCCAGCCTCCGTTCGCGTAATTGAGGCGACCCTGGAGAACGCTGGCCGCGCGGAGATCCTTTCTGTCGCTGAAAGAAAGGGAAGGTGAGGAGGAAAGTGATTTTCCGCGCTCAGAGCTGTGCTCCAGCTCGGCCTCTCCTGCCTGCTCGTCAAATTGTCGAGAGGTTAAAAGGAATGCCGAGCATCCGGGGAGTCGTTCGAGGCTCGTTGCTCTCTGTCTGACGAGTTTTCCTGGATTCGGAATGGAGAAGGGGGGCCAGGACGGTGGCCAGAGGCGGGGCTGGTTTTCGTATGCAGCTCCTCCGCTTCGGTCGCTTCAGATTCGCTGCACGTGGGTAGGAGAATCGAGGAAAGAGAAGGTGAAATTCGATCTAACTGGTTCACTCTCGTCGCTGCTGCTTGGTATCGAGCGACGGAAGATTTAGGAACGACGAGTGATGTCTCCTCGATGGTCGGCGAAGAGATCTCACGCCTCGAGCGCATCGGCAAAGGATGCGCGAATTAAGTTAGCGTTTTTCCCTACCAGCAAAGAGTCGCCTCGCTCCATCACGAGAGACGTGGCTGGTTTTTGCGTGCTCCTGTTGGTGAGAGGATAGAATACACCCACAGTATCCCTTGCTTGTCGTAAGAGGCGACTAAAAGGGGGTGCAGTCGAAGTAACCGAGTCCCTCTTGATAACAGTACACGCTACACCATCATTTGAGGAGAGGAAGAGAAGTTGGATGAACGTAACATTGTAGGAAACCGCCTCGATTCGATATCCTCCCCTGAGATCCACAGCTCGCCGGAGGAAATGAAAAAGCGGAGATCGAGCGTAACGCAAGAAACGCGTTCAATCACGGAATAAATCGAGTTGTCCGATTAAAATAAAGCGGCCAGGCCGCAGCGGTCCGTGGCCAGATGAAACAGTAATTGCGGTGGTTTCGAGGCACCGCGGCCCACCCCTTATCTCCGCCTGGAAGGCCGCGAGGGAAGCCGTGAAAAATCCGCCGCTCGCGGCGAGATTCTCGCGGGAAAGCGAAAACCAGTTCGCGAAAGAGGTGCGCTGCGCACTCCGCGATCGGCTGGGAGCTGAGACACGTGGCGAGGAACGAGGACTGACGAGAGTACCAAGGATCGTTCCAGCCACGTAGCCGCGGAGCTTGACGCCCTGCTTTTCTGCCTTATGCAGATCAGGGACAAAAAGACAGGCCGGGGATAGAGGGTCACGTGCGTCGAGCTGTACGAGACCGTCTCGCGATCGGTGATGTAAAGAGCGTTCGCGCTCGAGAGACAGACACCGAGGTCGTGGCGCATTTAATTGCAAGGCAGCGCCTCGCGAACGCTCACCTTGTATGCAAAATGAGTATTCGCGGAAAAGTGAATCGAGTGGGTGTCGCCCAGTATCGTAGACGGTCGAAGGCTGGCCCGTTAAAGGAGATCGCCGTAGAGCGCCTCTAGCCTCTGCGTGGAATTCGCGATATCGGGCGTCGACACCGCGTAACATCCGGCATAACAGTGTTCTTCTCATCGTGATACGGCGGGCGCTCAAAGAGCCGGGGAAAAGATAAGGGGACGAGGAAGAAAGGGAGAAGACGGGATAACGCGGCGGCCCTGGCCGAGGAGGACGAGGAGGACGCGGAGAATACGAGAGGGTTCGCTGGAATGGGAATCGGAGGTGGGAGTGAGAGTGGGAGTGAGGAATCGGCTGGGAGAGGCCATAGGAAAACCGGTTGCCAATCTGCGCGGACGTTGGACATCGCCGGAGAGAGAGAGAGAGAGAGAGAGAGAGAGAGAGAGAGAGAGAGAGAGAGAGAGAGAGAGAGAGAAAGAGAGCGGGAGAGGGAATAAAAGGCCAAAAGGACCGGCAGTCCGGTTTTCAGCAAACCAAACACCTACCGTCCGAACCATTTTCACTGATTTTTGCTCGAGACCACCGTGGACGGGAGCGCGAAGTAAATGTACAGATTAATAAGACAAGTAACGAGCGAGAGCCATGAAGGAATATTCGAAGCGCTTCAAGCACGCGGGGAAAAAACCATTCACGATCGTAAAGCAGCGCAGAGAGAAGCAGTTGAAAAAGTCTGAACGATCCTGTCGTCGATCGAAGCCGAAGCGATCTCCCCGCCTGGGAGGTCTGAAAATGAATCGAGCTCGGATTTCCAGATCGGAGACTCGATCCTATAATCCTACATCTCCTTAGAAGGCCTAGTTATCGGCCGATGGATCACTCGATCTCCCCTTCGCGACTAATAGCTTCGATTGGGCGTTGAGAGAAATCTAGCACCCAGCCCTTTGTTCGCTCGTTAATCAATCCTGATCCACGAAGAATAGCTAGCCATCCGGAGCGATCCATCTATCGACTCTTTTCCCGAGGGTGGAACTAGGTCGCGTCTGTTTGATAGTTCAACGATCCGCGACGCGTCTGCGGGTGATTTTTTTTCCGCGCTGCGAATTCTGCGGACGGAAATTGCTCGGCGAAAGATAGCGGCGGCGGGGGAAAAGAATTGTACAGTTATTGCGCCGTTCCTCCGCGAAAACGATCGCCACGGGATCGTGATCTCTGACACGAGAAGTTTTTATGTCAGCTCGTTGCATGAATGGCGATACGTCCGAGGTAGAAACGTGCCGTCTATTCTTCGTACCTTCTTTAACGATCCACGCCACGCTGCCTACGTTATTCCCTCGTAAATGGTATTTCACCGCGGAGGGCTTTTTCAAATAGGTAAGAATCAGTCGTTAAAATCTCAGAGGCGTGTAGCTCGCTCTCCGCGCACGTCCCTGGATATTCAACGGTTACGTAAAAACGGTTTTCCCCATTCGATGACTTGACACGATCCGCGCAAAAACCGTGAAATCGATAGAGCGGAGAATCGTTGTGTTCCCGTATGAAAGGGCTACTTCGACTCGCTTGCTCCGTGTGCCGAAAAAAAAGTGTAAAATTACAGGGTCCTAATATTCTCGATCCTGCACGCGAACCGTGGCCGTTCGTGGTGCCTACTCTGTGCTTCGAAATGGTTAACCCGCCAGAAGACGTTGCTCCGTCTCAGAGTTCCAGGGAGATGTTGCCATAGAACGATCGTAGAAAGCCTTACCCTGGCCGCGATAGCTTTCGTGACCTCTTCTCCTGGTGGATTTCTGCTTCTCTGTAGTTCACGCGGCTGTTCCCCCAGCCAAATATGGCGGATACCGGTCGAACCACTCGTGGTGCACGCGTGTCACCGTGGCTGCGTGGGCACGCGCGCCTGTGCGTGTGGAGAGCTGGAGACGAAGAACAGACAGGAGCACCCACGGGCGAATTCCTGCCGTTCGACGATCGCCATTCGATGCCGTATAAGCTTCTCCGCGGAGAGGTTCGCCGTAAAAATCGCCCACCGGTACCGAGCCTCCGTTTTAGGCTGGCGATGTCTTCTTGCGAGGCCGTTTAAGCGAACCGCGCGCGTCGATTGACACGTAAAGAACACGCTGCGCTTTTCTTTCCTCGCCAAGCCCCACGCTGGATTCAACGGGGCTGTCCGGGAAGACACTTCTATTCCCTTGGACGAAATATTGCCAGGTCTCCTATTAGGAGCGACTCCTCTGTATAAACAGATTCGCGTCGTTTCTCCTAAGGCTCTTTCATTCCCGTAGACTCGCCACGAGGCTCTAAAAGTGAAACGCATTAGGCGAGTTCAGTAGTTCAGCTTGAAGGGTTTCCAGCAACCGGATCTACGCATCTGGGACGTAATTTCAAGCTGGTCTCGCGTCGCGTACAGAGTAGCAATTTCCAAGGAACGGAGTATAATCAAGCTAGCGAGTCGACACATTCTTATTTCTATCCTCCACTTCGAGAATGTGAATGACGATACCGCCTATCAACGTGCCTCTTCACAGATCTTCACATTTTGTTCGAGCAATTGTCTTCGCGTCCGTCCGTCCCATTAGAACCGTTCGATCCTGTTCGCCGGACTTTGCGGCCGCTTGTTCTCGCGTTTAATAATCGTCGACCAAACTCGAGGAACAACTTACACGGACCATCATTTGGAGTTTGCGAAGTCACCTGGTCATTAATCATTCGTGGCGTCTTTTTCGCCGGTCCCGTAATCCCGCAAAGTAGCTAGTCATTCTTAATTCATTATCAAAGTGCCTTATTTTCATTGAGGAAGAATGGCCCCGCGTGAACGTAACCATTCGCGTACACGCGAAACATGTATTCCGCGCGATTTAGGATTTATATAAGCGAATTTAATTGGCCTTCCATCATCGACTCGCGAACTCTTCCCCTCGATTCAACTAGTTACTAGATAGTCCCTGAGTGGTTTCCGTTTCCGCGCCGACCGTGTGACGATCGTTCCACGCAACCGATCGGGGCCCAAAGTGCTGGCGCGGTCGCCGTTGCACTCGCGGAAACATTAATGAATTGATAGGGGGTAGGTAGGTGCTCCCGCGAGATCGCGTTAAAGGCAAGCTCGCGGTGGAGCTCGGGAGATTAATGAAGAATTAATGCTAACGAACGTAATAATTACGGCGGCGTTCGGGAGGAAGTACCATAACGCGAACGGAATGGGCAATCCTAATCGGATAAGGGTGGAAAATACCGTCGAAAGTCGTGCACGGGGATCTATTAACGAAAAAGAATCGCGCGAGGATTTCCTCGATCAGATAAGGGCCCGACGAAGAAGGAGAGGGCTGCCGTAAAAAACGGGCGACATTGGCTGTAAAGTAACGGCAGTGAAGCGGCCGGTTAACGAAACTACCGGCGGCGGATCGTTTCGTAGCTCGGGTATCGAATCAGCGGGGAATTACAGGGACGATTATAACGGTCGTTAACGAACCGCGTTTGCGCAAATTCTCGGCGGACTCGGGCAATTAGAATCGAATCCCGGCCAACGTTTGCGCCGGCATTATGATGCGTGACCGATTCGCGATTCGCGCAGACTAGACGGCGCGGCGTTCCCGCGACAAAAAGCAAACCGATCTCTGCGGGATCACGGAGGACTCACGGCGCCTCGATATCAGAGCGCTCCCTCGCTGGACGTTATTGCTGGCAATTAGCCTGAGTGGCCAGCATCACGCTAGCCATTCCGGCGAGGAAAAACTCCAAATGAATCGGTGAAAACTCCGCAACGCCTTGGAGACCGGTGGTCTACCGGCTCCGAAGGCCTCTCGCGGCTTACAAGCAGCGCATTTGTAAGGATTAAAAAGCCGTCGTCTTCAGGGAAGCGTGTCGAGTACGTACCGCCACGCGTTCGCTCGTCGAGTGTGCGAGCGCATTATCGCGGCTGGATCGCGCGTATAGGTTCCCAGACGCACGCGTCGTTCGTGCGTGTCTTTCGTCAGCCCCTGTACCCGAGAATTCCACATTTCTGCCAATGCTGTTCTTCGATCGTTAGCTCGGCTATCAAGCGCAATAAATCTGGCCTCGCGTACCCGCGCCCTCCGCATACGTTTACTTATACCTACTTTGCGATAATTGCGGGCTTCGAGGCCTGGTAGCCGCGCGGCTGAAATTAAAAATAAATTAACGACCCGCGAAACGCCGGGCAATTCTCCTTCGGTCATGGATCGTTTCGTGATAATAGCTGTCTGTCGGGGAAAACGTGGCGTACGCTGCCATCACCTTTGTCGGCTGTCTTCTGTATCCAATAGTGATCTATCGCATCGGCTTGACTTCGATTAATCGACGAACACGGTGCATTTTCGAAAGCAGTGATCAAGAGACACGGTAGTGTCTCGCGCCAAGTATATATAGGTATATATGCGCAGCGAACACAGAGTGTATCTATTACGCCACGACTCGCTATCAAGTACCCTGAGATTTCCGTATCTCAATAACGGCTGGTCCGATTACATTCTAAATGGTCTTAATGGATAGCTTGGGTTTGATTTACATGAGAAAAGTGTCTTCGCTTTTTTCCTGCGGGCTTCATGAGCTGAGATATTTCGATGTAAAGTTGCAATTTGCTGAATTTTGTTCTTAAAATTCGTCATCGTCCTCGTCATCGTCCTACACTTGTAGGCAAGGGGGGTAACAAAGGGTGAGGAAATGTCGCTCAGGCACGTCGTTCATTGGATGCGGGTTTCGGCCAATCGCGTAACAAATTGTTGTTACTTGACAGCTAGACAGAGACATTATAACCTACCAAGTGTCAAGTGTCAAGTAAAGCATGTTGTCCGAATTTGAAATGTCACGAGTTTTTACAGTAAATAGGAGACTGAATTATTAGGTTAATTAACAAGGTAAGTCGCCAAAATTGTTTAAATCGATTTCGTATGTAGAGTCGCAGACTTGGAAGTTGTCCGGAGAAGGTTCGACAGAGAATCTTCTTCTTTCGCATAAGTTTATGGAAATTTGTAACATTTTTTCGGAGAGCAGCGCCAAGTATTTTGAATAAAATATTTATTCGTATTAAAATATTTATTCGTATTAAAATATTTATTTGTATAAAAATATATCTGCTTAATATTATTTAATACATTTTTTCTTTGTATAAATAGCCATTGTGATAATTGGCGCAATTTTTGTATATCATTATATTCATATACGACAATGTTTTTAAATGGGATACTTTTTGATGGGATTATATACTTGGCGCTCTTTTTTGTACCTTTTTGTAAAAAGGTAATTTTGTGGGGTTTCAAAGTGACACGGGTTGCGCCCGTGGGCTTAGGCAGGATCCGCAGGGACTAATGTTATTCCCCCTCGGGGGACGTCCAAGAATCAAGGAGGATAGGACGGACTCGAGGAAACAATTAAATTCTGCGATCAGATAAGCGCGCGAGTATCCTCCGGAAAATGTATTCCGCGCTCGGGTCGAGAGCTACAAAGTCTGGATAATAAAGCGTGCCGGAAGTCGCCTGGAGATAGATCCAGCCCCATTCGATATCTCGATACGACACGATGCGACAGCGCGAGCAAGTCCCTTTGAGCGATCAGGGATTATCGTTCCTCCAATAATTTCCCCGTGAAGTATCTCGCTGTGGCGATACATTCCCGCTCCACTTCTGATGCCCTGCGCGGCTGATCACAGCGATTGATCGCGAGCCTGCGATTATCGAGAAACTTATCGCCGCGTGAGAGGCGACAGCGACTCTCGATCGTATCGAATACTAATTTCTTCCTCTTCTAATTCATTCCTCCTCGGCTACCCCACTCGTTCAGGCTTAGCCGCTGGACAAACAAGAAATCCCTGATGGAATCGCGGCCCATAGATTCGATCCCGATTAATTCCCCTTGTTTCGCGAGGGAACGATGATAAAAACGAGGCAACGATGTTTCCTCGGCCGGCTCTTCTCGCCACTTCATATTAATGAATATAATGATAGAAAAAAAATCGTTTCTGTTCAGGTTTAAATTCGCGAATTAAAGTATTGATGTTGCCATGGAATAAAAAAATAAGTAAAAGTTGCAGAATTTTGTCGATGTATCAGAAATATAGTATTTTTGCGTACATACTATATCTTTTTCTAACAGTATATAGTATTCTAGACAAAACTGTAGTACAATACTATATATTATCGTGCAGCCTGCGTATTTTCGCGAGTGGCGAACAGAGATACAGAGTGGAGAGGTCCCGTTACGCGTCGGTCGTAATTAAGCAGAATCCTCGCTGTTCCGAAATCCTGGTCGGCGAAAGAATACCGCGGATGCCCCGGGGAGGAAAGATCGAAGCAGCTCGTTACGTCCCGCGCACAATACCATCCGAAGAATGCGGGCCGAAAAAATTGCGCGGCGAACGGGACGCGTAACGACGCGTGTGAACGTTTTATGCACCAGCGAGTCCAGGCGTAAAATCGTTCAAATGATCGCGCCACCGCCGCCGGTTTAATCGTTCCCGAGATTACCGAAAACGTGCATAACGGTAATCACAGGCCAGTCGCATTATTCCTGCACGGATCCCTGCCGCCGTGATAAATTATTCATCCTGCATTCAGCCCGCGCTCGATGCACCTTGCTCTTTGTGCCGTTCGGCTTTCGTGACTAGCCGCGACCTTACGGGCGACCAGTTGCCCGGTGTCGCTTAACAATTATTTCTTCTCCCGTCCAACGAGGAAGTCAGCAGATCCGCGTAGCCGCCAGATGCCTCGGTTCCCATCGTTTCCCCTCTCGTATTTTCCGAAGCTCTTCAGACTTTGGCGTACCACGGCGGTGGAAAACGAAGCAAAAGGATGACGGGGCGGAGAGCGCGGTTCCCCGAAAGAGATAAGATTATCGAGTCACCGAGTACTTAGTAAGAAGTAAGAAGGCATCGGCGAGATAGCATCGAGATATCGAGGGTTGTAGTCGCATGGCTCCCAGCTCGCAGTCTCTCCGGCGACCATATGCAGTCGGTTTCGCGGCGATTCCGTCGTTTCCCGCGGTCCTATCGACAGAATCGTGGACCGCTAATGATCTCTGATGATCAGTGATTTACCGCTGGCAGCCGTTGTGTAATCGGTCCGGCGTGTATAGCCACGGCCAAAGGAACCGGAATGAAATCACCGTTACCGAGTCTCAGCCGCTCCTCTTTTATCACTCTCGCGGGCAACCTGCCTCGCACCGATTACGAACTTTCGATCCTGTTACGCAGCCGCGTACATCGCTCCACGCGTCCACAGACGAACGCCCCGGGATCCTGTAATTCCTAGGCGCGGGCCGTTCCGAGCGTTAGATCATAATTGAGCGCTTCTGACGCCGTTTAAAATGCTCGACATTCGCGAGACGGTGCGCGTCGACACACGCTCGCGATCCTTAACCCCCGCCGCAGCAGACACGGGAAACTCGATCGCTGTCTTTTTCTAAATACCTCGCGCCAGGAAGCACCGGCACAGAACCGCGCAACAGTTGCATTGTCGGGGGGAGAATAATTCAAGCTCGCGCGTCGAGATTCAGCCGTCGAGCAACGCCGCCGTCGGGTAATTGAGTAATTGAATTATGTAGAGAGCTGACGTTTGAATTAGCGAGGCCGTGTTGACGGTGACCGGTGGAACGCGAGTGGCGAATTTATTTGCATAACTGCGAAAACGTAGGCAACCGTTTAATTAACGTCACGCGTAACGAGCCTCCCCAGCCGGCCGGTGGACGTGGTTCGCGGGAAATTGTGCCAATTAATATCGCGCTGTTCTTAATTACGGGCCGATGTAGCGTATCGTGTAACGATTAAGAGCTTTTCGCTTCTTTTTAGCGTCGCTCGCCGGCGTGTATCAATTTGTAGTACCGCTTCATTTGTCGGCCTTGAATCACCGCCGACGGCGCGTTCGATGAATGGCCTAGTCGCCTGGGAAACGATTAGATCTGTCCCATCTCGATCGCACAGCGGATGCTTCTCTAAATCCAGCGAAGCTAACTGTAACCGCAGAGATCCGCGCCATGTGCGCTCCGGAGGTTGCGAGAGTCCTAAGAGAATCGTTCCTTCAGCGTCTGCCTGTTCGTATCGCGGTGATTTGCAACGGACGCGACCGCCTTCGTAGAATACCGTGGCTCCAATCTAATTTCTCGATCCCCCATGAAAGCAGTGGGGGTTCCCGCACCCCTGCCGGCTCGATCAACCCGCGGTCGCGCTGTTAGAGGCAATAGGAGCGCGATAATGATCGTTACTTTGCCGCCGCGACTAACCGCGATGCAGTTGGTAAATCGGCCAATTTGTCGCCGGCGAAACGAAACGGCAGCGGCGCGCGGCGGCGGCGTCGCCTCTCCACGGCGCGGCGCTCCTAATTGCAAAGCGCGATCGATTTCTCACGCGAGACACTCCACGCTACGCCGTGGACGGGAAAAGGATAACACCGTTCCGAGTCACGCCTACGTTCGGGTTGGCTTCCTGCTCGCGCTGTGTTTATCGGTCGGGTTAATTGCTGACCGCAGATATTTCCAAGCATTTCGTTCTTCCGATACGCGAGATTAACAGTCCGCCGAGCCACTCTTCGGTGTACAGTTAACGCGGCGACGTATGGGCGACGGAACGCGAATGCTAATCGCGCGGCGGCGGTCGTCGTGGTACCGGATTTCCACCCTTCCGCGTCGCTGCGTGCCTCGCGATGAGAACGCTCCCCGTCGAGCAGTTCTTTATACTGGCGAGGACTTTGGCAACGACGCGATGCGATTTTTAGAGAAAAACGCGAGCCTCTGGCTGCGATTCGTCCTCGGCGCAGGTGTCTTTTATCCCTGGCACAGCAATCGTCAGCAAAACGTGGTACGCAAGATCGCGCGATGACGCGCAATTATGCGCCTTCGCTCCGGTCTTAACACTCGGCCAGTAATGGCCTGAAATTATTGTAATCCCACTGATCGCACGTTGCCGCAATTTGCGTCGATTCTTCCGCGCTGCCCGCAACTTTACGAGACAGTCGGAGAAAAGGCGGCTGCGGAGGCGCGCGGGACAGAGACAGAGGCCGGAAGAGGAGAGCGCTCGAGGGAACATCATGCAAATCCATGAAAACTATCTCTGGCATCGACAGTGAAACCGGTCGCTCGACAACCGATTCTCTCTTCCTCGGACCTCTATCCACGATAGTCGCGTGCTGTTTGAAACGCCGAGGATACGCCACGAAACGCGAAGAAACGCGAGAAGCGAGGGGCAGCGGGGGCAGCGGGAGGAGAGGAGGACAAAGTTCAGGGCCGTGGATCTACGGCTCTGCTTCGGCGTAGACGTTATCCGCGTTGGATCGCGAGCCGGAATAAAGATCGCCGCGTGGATCCGCGCGCTGATACCAGTTGCTGATTCACGGTGCGCGGCGGAGTGTCAAAACCTCGTGGCATCTGTTGCGATTCCCGATCGGAGAGTTTAATTGCTCGTGGGGCGGGCGGGGCGAAGGTGGGAAAGCTCGTCGATAGAAACGGAAAGCGGGGGGCAATTATGATAGAAGATGGGAAGACGAAGAGAGTCGCGAAGACAGGAGACCCGTGCGGGGGCACAGAGGTCGCCTTCGACTTGTTCGTAAACTTCCTGAGATCTCAATCTCTGTGGACGGAGTGCGCAGAGGTTTGCGGAGTGTGCAGACCCCGCGAGAACGAGCGGAGGAGGAAGTAGAGGACGACGGCGAGGGGAGAGGCGAGAGGAGCGGAATTCTCAGAGCAGGGTGGTGCGTGCTTCTCGGATTTAATGGCGGAAAACAGCGTCGGGATAGAATAATAAAGAAGGAAGATGCGAGGGGTCACGGACGCCCTGGCAGGATCGAGGAGGGTTCGTCGAAGGCAGAAGCCCGCTTTCGGACGGAACGATCACGCGGCGATGAACGCGGATCCCTATCGGCGCCGCGGCGGCATAAATTACGAAAACAATGGACAAGTGTCCGAACGCAGGACGCTGGAAAAAAAACTCGTCCCTCGCTCGTTCGGGGCCACGGTGTGGACGGCGTTGAAAAACCGAAACAGGAAGTCGTCCTCGCGCCTGACAGCGGGGTAAATAAATGACACCGCGGAGAAGATGTGGACACGGTGAGCAGAGAAAAGAAAAGGGAGAAGGAGGAATGGGAGGTGCGGGATCTCTCGCGGCGAACACGACTTTCGGAGACACCGAGTATCAAAACACAAAGAGGCGAACGGCAACGGAAGACAGAAGAAGCGCGAGGCGGAGCAGAGGACGAAGAAACCTGGTCGATTCTCTACACGAGAGTCGGGCCGGGTATCTTTGAACTTGGAGAACCGGAGATGGAGCAAATAAAGGCGAGTCGGACGGGGACAAAAACGAAGCGGATGTCGAAAATGAAAAAAAGGAGAGGAAGGAGAGGAGAAAGAAGCTTAAGGTTACGGACCTTGGTCGAAGGATCGCACAGGTGGTGGTGCTGCTGCCTAGGCAAGCGTTTAAACTTGCTAATGGAAAAGACCACCGACCCCCGTGGCTATTTGAAAGCGACACGCAGCGCACTCGCTTAATATACTCGCGTTAACCGTAGATCCGCGCGGAGACGCGATCACCGCTGGTCACTCTTCTTCGTCGGCTTCTGACACGAAACCGGAGAGGTCGTAGGTTCCCCCGAGCAGGGAAAAGGGCTCTTTCCCGTGATACCTGCAACGTGTACCCATCTTTCATTAAAGAGAACCGAGCAGTTTACCCCTGGCAACCGAGCCGGGACGTGCACGAAACTTTCTCGAGTCCGTTCCCTTGTCGTGTAGAACGCTCGCCAGGTTCTTTAACACCGTGTTGCGCACGTGACGATGATACTTCACCGTGAATTATTGCTCGGTCCGCGAACCTGCCCGCCAAGCAAGTGCGTGCGCTACGTCCCGTGGAGAATATCACGCTTCTCCCTCGGATGCACGCTGCAACTACGTACCGAACGATACCCTCGATATTGTTTTAGATAGACCCGAAGCTGGGGCCAGCGTTTCGGCAAGGCGACAGCCCCAATCACCGGCCGTTGAATCCTTTAATCTGCCATTCAAACAGAATTATCGTTGACTAGGTTTAATGGGATACCGGGTTACGATACCGACTGCAATCAGGCCACGTTTATTTCAGGCTCGGGCATTCACGGCTGGAAATTCAATTACCCGGGGAGGAAATGATCTGTGGGATACGCGGCGATTTCTTCTTGCCTTTCGGTTGTTCGCGGCCGGATGGGGCGTTCTTTTTCCATCGCGATAATGCAAACCGGTGGTTTCGGTGTATCACGTGGACGTTACTCGCGAACGGTGAAAGTATCTATCATCGTGTACCGCGAATAAACAGGGACCAGCCCAAGCGGGATATACATCAGCGAGGGATCCTCGAGCGCGCGATGTCGAGCTGTTCGCTTTTCAAGGTCGAGACGTTTACGACTTTATGGGGCAATTACCGTGGTATACTGCAAGTTAGTTTGCGGCTAGGCCAGACTCCGTCTTCTTTCTTTTCTTCTCCCTGTCCGTCGCGCGGACAGGATCGTGCTGCGCACCTTACCAAGCCTCCTCTACCCCCTTTTTTCCCGAACCGTCTAATCTACCGGAGCGATATCGCGCGATACTTTATGGGCAACTGGTCCGACGTTCTTCCGCTCCTTGAATTACAATTTCCTGCCGCCGAGAGGCCTCAGTGACACGCCTCGACGTTTACATCCCGTCGCGACGCTGAAAAATCAAAGGTTTCTAGCTGTTTGTTCGTTGCAGTTCAAAGCAAAGTGAGGTGCTCCGAGCAGTGGATGGAGGTGGACATCGTGAGGAGTAGTCCACGAGCGAGCATATACCTGCAGCAGTTGAAGGACTTCCCAGGTGAACATGGATCCCTGTGAACTTTCCGTCACCGACGCGGCCGTGAAACGTACACAGGAAGCGAAGGTACGCGCGTATTTTCCAACGCTGAAACGTATCTCCGTTTGCAGACGAGGCTTGCAAGCCGCAGCTGAGCAACGGCGTGGCCACGTTCCGATTATCGCTCCTGGAGGAGGACATAGTGCGATGCGGCATCACGAAAGTCGTTAACAAAGTCACGGTAAGGCATAATTACTAGCCTGATCGCCGATAAACCGCTATGACTTCCGAATAATTAAATGAACGGGCAATTTGCGCGACGGCGATGCGACGTGATTTATGTCGTTCCATTACCGCGCTGAATTTTCAATCCACGTCGCGTCGTAGACATTCCTGCTGCCCGGCGCGATAAACTCTTGCCGGATCGATTGCGTTCTCGTGCTTAAAGCTCGGGGAAGGGAATCGATTAAGCTCGCATCCGGCGCAGGGCGCAACTAAAGGCACCTTTGCGTCCAATTTCCCGTCACGGTTCGCCCGCCGCGCTGGAAGAAAAAGTATACGAGAGGCAGCTTTTGAGGCGAACGTTGCAACGCGGGCGCATCGGACGATAATCCGTCGCGATTGCTTTCATTGTTTCCCCGTGTTCGCGATCCCTCGCGGATTCGAGCGAAATTACACTCGCGTAATGATACACAGGGTCAGAAGGTGTACTTTCATCGGATAATAGTGGAGGAGCCGGCCGACTCGAGCAAGCACACGTTCACGGTAAAGTGTGTGATCACCGAGGTCCTCGTGAAGCCTGGAATCTCGGTCGCCTCCAATCACACCACGGTTCGGCGCAGCGTCTTACCAGCAGGCTTCCAAGAACCAGAGTGAGTTCCTTCACGTTTGTTTCGCGGACCTCTCGCTTCCACGCGCCTCGAATAAAACCGCTCGCGTGCAAGTGCAACGACAAAGAGCGAAACAGCTGTTGAAGGCGGTTAAGTGATTGTGCGCGTGCAACAGTTGCGCTCCCTCATCAAGGACAGCCTCGTCTAATAGACTCTAGCAGCCAGTAGCAATAAGAAGCGATAGTTATGGGCTTCTTCGAACGCTTCGTTCCACCCAGCTCTGACTCACGGATGTGTGAAGCGGTTTTCACTCCAACGATTTCAGCGCTTCGCATATTCCGCGCTGGCTGCAGTGACACGAGGCCGTGACTGGCCAGACGGGGGTGTCCACTCGCGAGCAGGGCTAATTTGTCATGTAGCCCGGGCTAATTACGAAGCTAATTAGACTCGTTCAGATTTCAGTGAAAAATAGGTTCAGCTTTGTTCAACGAAATTTCTGTTATCCACTCGGTCAGTGAAGTAGAAAATTCAAGGACTCGTCGCGTTCTCAGCCGAAGGACGCGCAAGGTGGACGGGGCTCGTGGTCACCGACTTGATTCATGGTTTCACGATCCATTTATTAATCGAGACTATACGCGCGCAGGTGCTGGAAAACCTGAAATGTAATTTTAGCCTCGAACACGTCGCGCACACAGAGTCTCCTTCCCTTTTATGCTCGCTCAGCTTCGCGAGTCATTCGTATTCCCCGTGTATTCCCAGTAGAATGCTCCAGCTGGCGCGCGGCTATCAAGAGGGATCTTTTTATTCGCCCAGAAACATGTAAATGTGGTCTAAGAGCCACTAACGACCGTGTCGAACCGGCCTTTTCCAACGTTAAAGATCGCTTCTCGTTTCGAATAAAACTTGACTCCTGCAGCTTTCTCCGCGCTTCATCTTTGCCTCTCGCTTTCATCCTCCGCCAGAAATCAGTCTGTACTCGTACCAGCTGTTATAATCCCACTCGCCGTTACGTTTCGGAAGAAGCGGAGGTGCCGCGACGAGGTCCCAGCGAACACTTTCCAAATTGTGATTTACTGGCGACGGTGGACGCGTATTTGCATACCCGGCGGTAACGGGCAGATGGTAGAAAAGCCGTAATGTAATTTTAGCTTGGTACGGAGCGGACGGCTGTCACGGGTCCTCTCTTCCTGTTTCCCGTGGACGAAAGTCACTTCGCCAGGCGACATTCTTCTGGTATACTCCCGGGACTCGGCCCGCCAGAGCCGCAGTCTCGCCGTGAATTTTTCTCCCGTTCCTGTTTTCCTGCTAAGCTAATTTATTGGCACTAATCGATCCTGGCCGGCGATGGCTGTTGCGCGGATACCGCGGGATCGCCGATGTCGCCTGCGAAACCAGGAAGCCGTAAAATCTTTATTGTTGAATTATCAGGCTGTATCTCGCGCGGCCGATCCCCCCGCCAGGGGTCGAGACACGCACCACGGGAAAATTCTTTCTCGATCTTGATAACTGTTTCTGCTTCCACGAACTCCACGGAATCGCATGCCTGCCCGATTGGACGCGTCCACCGCGATTAGGGATCGCTGCCGCGCGCGTCACTCGGCTATCGACCGACGATCGAGCCACTGAAGATTCTTCGGATGCCCCTCGACTCACGCAAGATAATGGACGCGGCCTGAAAAACCGTCCAACGTTCCCTTCCTTGTCATCGTCACCCGATTTCAGTACCGCTTTTTACATAGCCGCATATGTAGCCCGCGCCGTTCAATCTTCAGAACGTACGGTTTCTACGAAAACGGCGGATGAGTCTGCGAAAGCGGGACAGCGATTCGGGTTGACGAACAAAGTGTTCGATGACTGTGAAAAGTGGCGGGACTCGTTCACGGTTTTCAGCGTTCTTGCACGCGGGCAGAATCTTTCCCTAACTGTTCACCGAAACATGTAGATCATCGCGATCTAGCGATTCGACGCGGCGCGATACCGTTCGTTGGCGGTTTTTTCCCTTGGCAATTGCATTCGTACGCATCTTCCTCTAAATCGAGCGTTGCGCTCGTCAGATGCCCGCAATCCGAAGGAATAAGAAGCTTAATCTGCATCGTTTGCTTCTCGCGCTAGAATGGTCGAGATCAAGGGCGAGATCTCGAATTCGGCTCCGGTACCGATTTTGGGGGTTGGCGTGAGGCAAGGTGGCATTCTGGTGACTGGGGAGTTGAACGTCAGTCCAGGCACACCTTTGCAGATGGAAATCTTCTTGGACAACATGTCTGCACCAGTTTATGGGCTGTTGGTGAGCTACATGCTGGTAACGGACACCAAATCGCAAGAGGAAACGATCATTATTAACGGGTAATTAGTTGTTGATCTGTGTGCCTGATTTATGGAGCTTGTACATAATCAGTTTACCTTCAGTTGCTCCGTGGATCCGTATCTGTTCGAGAATTTCAACACAGTGGACGGGGACTTCCTGACGGCCAAGTTCCGAGCTTTCAAGTTCCCGGAAAGCACTTACGTTCAGTTTCGCGGCACTGTCAACGTCTGCCTGGACAAGTGCCAAGGGGTAAGTCGATTCTCGTGCGTCAAGCGCGTTCGTTGACTGTTAACCGATACTTACCCTTGTGGATCTGCTTTGTCAGATCGAATGCAGCAACGGCCAAGTGGGATTCGGCAGGAAGAGGAGAGCCATCGACGTCTCGAGCACTGACAAGAACAAGATCTTCGAAGTGACCATGTCGACTTTCATCAAAGTCGACTTCGAAGAGGACGCCGTCGTCGACAAAGGTAACTCATCCACTGGCAGACTTGGCCCTACCTATCGGGCGATTTAACGAATGTTTCGCGCTCCACAGCTCTGTCGGAATTGTACATCAGACGGGGGAAGAACCGGACGAAAGCTAGGGCGGTGATCGCCGAGGAAGTCAGGGAGCAGGCTGCCCCGACTACCATCAGGACAGAGGAGAGAGCTTTCATAGCGCAGGAAGTGAACGAGCAATTCAAGTACAAGGTCACCGAGACGGAGACGAACGGCTGCTCGTGTAGAACGCTGCCCCTCACCATAGTCCTTTCCTTCCTCTGCCTCTGCAAGTTCTTGTAGAATCCGAACGTCGACGAACGATTGCTGATTGTAAATAGGAGGCAGCTTGAATGTCGGCAGGATTCGAGTGCGCCACGAGCAGGGAGGATCGAATTTCTCGCTGGACGTTAGTATAATTCCTTTCCTTTATGCGTAGAGAGCAACTGTGACTTTCGAACGAGAAGTCGTTCGACTATTCGAGAGGCACGAGGTTCGCCGCTGGGAGAGTAATCGCATAGCTTTGATTCCGGGGGTCAGGAAGGCAGGCAGGCAACGGCAGGCGAGCGCTCAAGAAATTTCTCCGCTCTGCGACCGCCGAATTTTCCACCATTTCCCCTCACTCGCAGTCCGCGTCTTTCCTATAACTTTTATACGTTCTTAGTCATACGCTCGCGAATAACCGCCTAATATTGCATACAGTCGCTATACCGCCAGAAGAAAATCGGCCTTTGCGAGCGGAGAATGCCGGGGACCTAGTCGCGCGACCAGCTGTCACATCGCAATTATCACTTAAGCCATTTGGACGATCGCGTGATAATTAATTGCTGCTATAATCTCAAAGTAATTATAACGGGACGCGCTAGTGTAAAATAGCTGTTAATAAAGCGAGAGAGCGAACGGGTCGATGCGCTTAGATTCGCGCTCGTTATTTCTCGCCTACGTGGAGGAGTGTCCTTAACTTTCAGTCGCGTACGAAGAAGAGAGAAGGCTAATAAAGACACGCATCGAAACGTAAAAAATACGTATATGCTTGGAATGTTTAACACTCATGTATACACGATGATTCCGTATAAAAAATATATATGTATTTGGCTTAAAATTGTCTCATATACAGGCGCAATAACAATCACACCGAGCGACTCACAGTGTTATAGTTGCAGATCATCGATTCCATCATTGAAGCCACTTCACATTCGGAAAATTCCGTACTTTGTTTCCGGTATGGGCGCGTTTAGAGTGGCCGATAAGCTGAGGCCGAGCACCACCCTGGTGTCCACGGGATCGATCACCCCATCGTCCCACAGTCTGTTAGATAATTCATTCGAACAATTCATTTTTGCAGCCTGCTAGCATCTGACAACTTACCTCGCGCTGCAGAAGTACGGAGTACTCTCCTTCTCGAACTGCTCCAAGATCGGTTTCTTCAGCTCACTCTCCTCTTCCGCCGTCCACTGTCGATACAATCAGAGCTCACATCGATCCAAACGAAACAAATCACGAAGTTAATACCTCTTTCCCATCTCTCTCCCGCTGATCCTTGGTAATCTGAGCCAGCACCCCGGCAGCCTGCTCTCCTCCCATCACGGACATCTTGGCGTTCGGCCACAGATAGAGAAATCTCGGGGAATAAGATCGACCGCACATGCCTGCGTAGAAAGCAGTCGGAAAGTACATCAAATTAAACACTGGCATCTTAATCGCGACGTACCGAAATTGCCTGCACCGAAAGAGCCCCCTATCACCACCGTGATTTTAGGCACCTGGGCGCAGGCTACAGCAGTCACCAACTTTGCCCCGTGTTTAGCAACGCCCCCGGCTTCTGCGTCCCTGCCCACCATAAACCCTGCGATTTTATAATAAACAACGTTACTCGCGGGTTAGCTCGCTGGAACCTGGACGAGCGAGCTACGTGCCTGTGATGTTCTGCAAGAAAATAAGCGGTATCTTTCTCTTCGCACAGAGCTGCACGAAATGGGCACCCTTCATCGCGCTCTCCGAAAAGAGCACGCCATTATTCGCGACGATTCCCACAGGGTACCCGTAGATCCTGGCGAATCCAGTGACCAGCGTTTGGCCGTACTGCTCTTTGAATTCGCGGAACTTGGAGCCGTCCACGACCCTCGCGATCACTTCCCTCGCGTCGTAGGGCTTTTTCACATTCGTCCCGACGATACCGTAAATTTCGTCGACCGCGTGGGCGGGTATTTCCACGTCCTTGTTCACGTTTACGTGCATCGGTCTCTGCCTGTTCAAATCCTTGACGACCTGACGGGCCAGGAACAGGGCGTGGGTGTCGTCTAAAGCGTAATGATCAGTGACTCCTGATATTCTGAAATCAGATTTCGGCGATTATGGTTGCACACGGTAGCGGAGGGTTACAGTGTACTTGTCTATTACCGACAGTGCACTGCAGCACCTCCCAAATCTTCGGCAGTAACGTCTTCGCCCGTCGAAGCTTTCACCAAGGGTGGTCCGGCTAGGAAAATTGTACCCTGGTCGGCAACGATCACGTTTTCGTCAGCCATCGCTGGAATGTACGCACCCCCTGTGGCAAACAGTTGAATAATATCACGAATAGTACTGCATCGAGTTGCCGAAAAACCGCGAGTAGAACGAGTTGACAATATTCAGACCTGCCGTGCAACTCCCCATGACTACTGCGATTTGCGCGATTCCCTTTGCGCTCATGATCGCCTGGTTGTAAAAGGATCTACCGAAATGCATCTTGTCGGCAAACACCTCGGCTTGCTTGGACAGATTCGCACCCCCGCTGTCTACTAAATACACGCATGGTAACTGGTTCTCTTCCGCGATCTCCTGTGCTCTCAACTGCTTCTTCACCGTGATGGGGTAGTACGTACCACCCTTCACGGTTGCATCGTTCGCAATTATTACACAGTCGGTCCTAGTAATGAATAACGGAATTTGTATGCTATCGACTTTCGTGAGTGCAATAATGGCGATGGTTAATATTTACCCCTCCACTCTGCCTATACCAGTGATAATACCACCGGCCGGCACATCCTCCGTCCCGTACAATTCGTAGCCCGCCAATTGAGAGAATTCGAGAAATGGGGATGATGGATCGAGCAGCGTCTGTATTCGTTCCCGTGGCAAAAGTTTCCCCTTTTTCGTATGTCTCTCTCTCGCTTTTTGCCCTCCACCCTCTGTGATTTTCTCAACCGTCTTCTTCAATCTGTCTACCGCACTTTTCATTTCAATATAATTCTCCTGGAATATTATGATTTTTAATAGGTTCTAAACATTTTAAATCTAAGGCATAAACGATCGGAGCATGCGCACAGTTTCGTAGCATTCATAATACGCGCGCAGCGATTGTGCGGCAGTCGCGCGTCGGAGTCCTACGCACTTTCGTAAACATTTTTCATTTATCTTGATAGAGATAATGGAGGTCACGACGTTGTGCTGCAACAAGCTTTATACCTTTTTCGAGAAAACGAAGGCCAAATGAACCGACAATCGGATTCGCGATAGAGAAGAATCCAAGTTATTGTGTTGCGAATGGAAAATGGGTGCACTATCATTCTAACCTGGTAGGCTGATGACCCTGAGTCCTGTGTGCTGCCGATAATAATCGCTTCATTGTGAAATGTCCTTGTAAGCAGTTGCAAGCGTCTCGTTAAAAAGCTACTCTTTCGCAACATCGTTTATTGATAATATTTTTATTCTACTTTTTCAAACTACGTGCTGACATACACGTATTTAGGCAGTTAACAACAACTCACGTGTGTACCATACGGTGGTTACGACAATGCGATTCGCTTATTTCACGGAACAAGTCTCAGTGCCCTCTCATCGTAGTCACGCGTAGTACGGCGACCAGTGTTCAACGCATGGCGCGAGTAATTCAGAATTGTGGCAGGGGCAGCGTTTGTCGGAAAAAAATCGCAAAATGAGGTAAAATTTGCACATGTAAGTGATCCACGGTCCACGAATAATTCCTACGATGCAAAGTATTGAAAGCTGTTTGCTTTTCCACCCATTCTTCTAACGTACATACCGAAAGATCATGAAACACAAAAACAAGTTTCCCACGCGTCCCAGTAGATAAATAAATAGTTGTACGATGCATTCTTTATTTAAAACATACGTTTTTATGACTAATACACTATCGTGTGTCAATTAATTCTACAGAAAGTTGTAACATTGATTGGGAGGGATTTAGGTTAGGTTTTAGCTTTGTTTGCATTGCGGGAATCTCACTAGAGGTGGCGTTGCAGTAGGTCGTAGGCGGTATTGTTTCATGCGCAATACGTATTCGTTTTGTGTTGCGTTGGTGGGACGTTTCGGTAGCCAGAACATTTTGATAGTCGAGAGAGTAAACAATCGTGTTTTGAGGAATAAATAATCGACATCGACTATCGTATAAAGAAGCAGTCTGTTAGTAACTTCAGAGTATAATATACGAATAAGATTTCACGACAGAAAAATGCCGGATACATCCAGTATATCTCATTACCCGTTAAAGGTAAATATTATCGTAGTATCGTTACGTTTTCCCGATTTTCTCACCTGAACTTTTTATTACACGCAAACTGTTTACTCCCTCTTTTAAAACATAATTCGTTGCACGTTATAATTGTCCCGTTATCGTTTCGCATTTTTATCGCTTTCCCCTCGCACGCACGCGTGCAAATATTTCTATCCGCTCTTTTTAATGTGCCCGATTATGGGACCACATGTGAGATAATCCCTTGTAAATGTAATTATGTATTCGTGGAAGCTTTTATGTAATTCTTTCGATGCGGTGGATGTTCAGCACGGGATAAAATACAATTATATAAGGGTATACGGCAATGAAACAATTCCATAACTTGCTTGACAAGTTTCTCGTATTATCGAAGTGGTCTACGCATTACCGATATTTCTATTTTCGAGAATCCGCGTTTTAGAACCGTACACTTCGTGTTCATATTCTGAAATCACTTCTTACAATCCTCTCGGACTTTTTCAGGTGATATTTGCAATTCATTTAGTGCTAGTAACATGGTAAGAATAAATTTTATAACGTTATATACATAACGATCTATAATGTACAAGTACCTTATAGCGTAGTGTACAGAGCACGATGATTTTACTTAATACATGACTATTTTAGGGGTATTCAGGGTTTCTGGTGCCCGAAATCAGTTATGTTTTACAACACCCTATTCTTTATCTGCTTATTATGGGCTATTCACAATATCGAATCGGACGAGCCATTGCAATTTGTAAGCAACTAACATTATTATACACTGCATTCCCTTAGCGCGCGTGTGTATAATAAAGTTAAACGTTTTAGGCACTTCTTATAAACATAGTTTCCATATTTTTTGACGTAGTAACATTAGCGGTCTACTTCCCAACAACATGTAAGTCTGTCCAACGTGTTATCCGTTTTATTTAGTTTACGACTAACACAAAGCTTACATAATTACGTCATTCTAATTAACCTCCCTGCGCAGAGATGTATCTATCTGATCGCACAAACTTGTAGATGCATCCGAGAAGTTTAGCGCAGCAATTATGATAATAAACCTGATTGTGCGCGTCTTCACAAGCGTGTACCTCCTGAGAATAGGACAGGCAAGAGGTGGATGCTTAGCCACAATGTTTCCGCAGAGTCCTGCGATGGGTCAGTAATAGATTCGATACAGATCCATGTTTTGTAGACCTGCCTTGCTTCTTCAACGTTTCGCTTTGAGTAGGTGCATGAAATTTTATTTACGTTCAAGCAGAATTTTTATTACTTTGTTTAAAGCTAGTGTGAATGTAGACTGTGCGATTGCCAGCCTCTTGAACACGAGCTTTGTGAAATGTGTGTTACGTTGTCTCGTGCTTGGAATGTAAAATGTTCAGGGGGCAGGATGTTCACAAGCATTTTTCTATTTTAGGCCTTGGCCGACAGGATTACGAGGACATATCTCATTCGATTCCACAAAATTCTGATTTTGCTGGAATCTAAGGATCTGACGTGATATTTCTAAACCTAGATATATCAAAGGTCGCAATGTCGTTGTGATACCTATATTTGCTCGTAAGATGTACGCGCAGGTATAGGTTCGACATGCAATCCTAGCTTTTGGAACGGAACGTTCATATATCAGAATCTCGGAAAATATCTCAACAGTAAAGGGGGTGATCGTTATTTTTTTACCGTATCGCCTAGTTTTGCGACACCCAAACGCGGCCTACCGATCCAGCTACCGTTATCTGTCCACACATTGACGACAAAATGCAATGCGCATTGTACAATCTTAATACCCGATGAAATTGTATTGTTATAACACTGTAATAAACGTTACCCTAGATTTATATTTCGTACGTCGAACCAACGGAGATTTATTCTATATAATTGTTTGTATTTATAACGTATAAATAAAAAGTCGTTACAAGCTAATGAAGACTCGTTAGGTTTCTAACGTTGTTATTTAAGGATTTCTAGTACGAGCTGTTCGAGCGATCTTTCGATAAATTTATAATTTATTTTTGCGGCAAATAAACAGCGGTGGCATACGATATATTTAACAATAGATGGATGTTCTGTTTGTTTTCAAGGTACGGAAGGAAGAAAGAGTGAGATTGAAAAGAGCCGCTTAGCGTGGGTGGCGCGAGTGGTGGATGAGAGGTGGCGCCACTGATGGGCTATAAGAGTAGCGTCGGTGAGGCGGCGTGGTTCAGTAGTGTGCGTGACCGTTCCGGGAGGAGGGTGGCTCCGCGCGCGGCCACACCGCGAAACCGTGCCCACTCGCCTCAACCACAGACGTCCACTCGTTTTCTCGTCTCGTGAAAACATGGCGGCCAGCGACGACGAGCCGATGCATCTCTACGAGGTCTTTCAGAACTGCTTCAATAAGATCGCCAACAAGCAGCCCGGTGAGTGCCGTCAGCCACCAAACAGTCCCTTTCCCGAGCCACGGCCGCCACGATCTTATGCTGTGCGTGTGAAAAATAACAGCGACAAGCGGAGTCTCTCGTGTGTCTAGTGTATTCTTGCGAAAGATGCACCGTGCATTAAATCTCGCGAGCAAGGCTACGACGGTATTAATGTGTCCAACGGGTCTCTCCTGCAACGGCCAGCTAGAGATCCGAGTGTCGTGTTTGGGTCGATCGAGGCACCGATCTCCTCGAGGATCGCGCCGGACGTATCTCTCGACCGACTCGGTCTGTCCTGTGTTTTGGTTTGCTTGTCAGTGCTTTGGACAGTGCTGCCCCGTGGTAGTGAACTAACCCCCGGGACAGATCGGTTCTCCCTTCTGCTCTCTGCATCGCTGTCGTCGTTTACACTTAAAACACGCATTTTCCTGCGTCTGACAGACATGCCGGACGTTTAAATACAAAGTCGACATAACCTAGACACACCAGAGAGGCCCCCCGTCGCTGTCTCCGTCGCCTGTCATGTGCAACAGCGTTCAGTCCACGGGGACCGTTGGGACGTGCTCGCTACTCGCTACGCGATCAGGCCTCAGACACGAGAAAAAGACTGCCGCGAAAGTTATCGTATGTTCCTTCGCGAACGCATCGCGTAGCCGCCGCGAGATTCGTGGTAAAAGCTGTTAGAGAATCGGGCGTGCTCGCGATCGGTCGCGTACCACGTGTCTTCGTGACGCCGCTGGAATCGTTAGAGGTTAATCGCTCGGACGTAATGCAAGAGAGACCATAAATCGGAGTCTTTTTCTCGGCGGACAGCCCTGGGGGAGATCTCGAGGGAAGGGGACTAGCGTGCTTTTTTTTCCCTTTATTTTTCTTCTTTTCATACACCTGCCCGACAGAGCGAGGAAGAAAGGTACGGGCGGAATGAGCGAAAGAGAGAAGGATCTCTACGCTGAGCGATGCGCCGTAACCGCTGCGTGTCGTAGAACCGTACGAAAGTGGTTCTCAATTTTTCGCGACTTTCTAACGTCACCGCTCACGGCACGTGTCCGCCCGTCTCTCCCTCGCGTACGTTATCGACGCTCCCACACACACACGCTCGCGCTTTAATATTCTTATCTGTTTTCAAAAAACGATGTTATCTAACGCGGCAACATTGTCGAGCTTTGATTTATCTGCGATAAGATGTTTGATAAGCTTGTGCTAATGTTGTCCGTCGCGATACCGCGAAATCATTCGAAAGTTCCGGGCGAAAGGTAGCTCTAACGTCGCGGGTTCGAGGCAATCGGATTTAGAGTCCGGGACGTTTGTTTATAGTGGGTTCGAAAAAAGATTCCACTTGGCAGAGCACCCACTACTCGTCCCTGATATGGTAGTCGCACCCCCTTCACCGTTTCCTTGGCTGACAAATCCTCCCCGACGATTCGACATCCTTGTAATTCACGATGTAAATAGGAAACGCTAAGGAGCGGACCGAGAATGCTATTCTACATAGAGCGTGATGCACACGCATCGGAAGAACCTGTCTCCTCGTTGGTACAGTGTTTATAGCAACTGTCATTGACATTTCATATGCACCAGCTTAGTAATTCATTCTCGTTAGAACGGTCGAGTTGCGCTAATGTCGATGCACGCGTCAGGCTCGTGTTTAATCGGAGATTAGATACATCGCTCGCGTGGTGTTTTACGGCGGTGTTTGGTCACCGGACAGAAGCAATTTCGAAAATATATACATCGGTTTGTTTGGGGATCGATCGTCGTCGTCTTACTCATTTATATTCCGATGTTTGAGCTCGCGCGCGCGCGCGGTGTCAGGTTCGTTAAGCGTCAATTGTTCCGTCGAGCCGGCGGGCAATTGCCAACAATCCGGTTAATTCCACGCTCGTTTCGGCCGGTTAATTTCAACGATTGCCACTTTGAGTGGAAACGCTGGAAACGCTGCGCAGCGTATATCTATCCCGGAGCGTTTCGCGTTTGGTTTCCTGGAATCCGCCGATGAAATTGTAACGAGAGCGCGCGTCAACGTTCATTGTCCAATCTCTTAAGGGTCAGGCCCGCGATCGTTCAAGTGCAAGGGTATCTAAAAATACGAGCGAGCCGCGGCCTGCACTCCGGAAATATTTTCTTCCTTTCAGAAGCGCTCGCCCACGCCGGGCGAGACGCTTCTTTTTACGCCCGCTGCCTCTCGATCGAAGCGGAGACGACAGGCCTCCGTATCGCGACAGCGCCGTGGAAATCAATTCGAAATTGCACGTAACGCGGCGAAAACGCCGCGGATCCCGACCGCCGATCCGATCTAAAATTATCAGCCGGTGACTCACGAGTAAATCTACCTGGAGCGGAGTTTGTTTCAGGAAACCGTGCTACGATAAAACGTATGTTCAACAACAAGCGACGCGTATCGCGGGTTCCCAGTAAATGTTTGGAGTGCGCGTTAATTATCCTCCGGTGATGGACGAATTACACGCTCGACGTAGGCAAAAACGAGCGGGGAAGGAAATTGATTCATGGAACGCTGCCGTCTCTCCGTTGCTCGAGCAACAGAGCCGAGGTAGTTAACGTAAAATTCTCCTCGGTTTACCGTGCTTCATTCTCGAATCGGTGGTTCTCTATACGAAGAACCTCGGCGAGATCCGTGGGAGGTTTTTATAAGTCGAATGGTCGATACAGGGACTTGGATTTCGCTCGTAAACGGTGGCGACGCGTTCGGGCGACTTTCGGGTAATCCGAAGATTACCTTCTCGCAGGGAAACGTGGCCGATTTGATCTGACCCCAGAGCGCCGTTTCTGAAACTCTCTCGTTCCCTCGAGCGAGAGTTTAAACGAACAACCATAAACGAGCTTCAGACACAACACTCGTGACTTAGCTGCTCTTCTTTCCTTCTCCTTCGATACTCTCTTCCCATGATTCGGTCTCCCTTTCTCTCCTTCTGCCGCCTCTCTTTCTCCCCCATCGCTCTTTCTCTCTCTCTTTCTTTGGAGAATTATCGAGGGAGTGTCACCGTGATGCACCTGCCTCTTGCTCTCTCTCTCTCTTTCTCTCTTTTTTTTCTCACTCCCACTATATCCCCCTCTTCCTGGCATCCTCTCCCTCGTTCTCTCTCGCCTCGCTCCTTGGTCGCACACGCGCCTCGCACACGACTTCGGAATCGTAATCGCCCGCGTATGGAAATTCGCGTAGGTACTTGGAGCGGATAAGTTGATAGATTTCCAAGGGATTTCGTGCCCTCGTCTGAAACAATATCATCTCGCGCGCGCAGCGGCAACGGATATTTCATTGGGAGTTGAAACTTTTTCGGCTCCGGAGGTGTATATAACAGTTTGTTAGCCGGCAATTGGGAAATTCATATTCACGGGGCAGCCAGTTGCGCGGTTCCTCCGAAGCTCGCGTCGCGAACTAGCATCCCCCGGAAGTGGACTCCCCAGCGATAGTAAATCAGGGAAGTGTTTTTCCCGCGACTGGGCTGCGAGCTACAAGACTTTCCGATTCCCTCCTTAGGAAAGGCCAAGTCCAAAGTGCGTTTCACGTACGGGCGCGCACACAAATCAAGGATGAGCATAATCTACATTTACAGCAGGGGCCCGATGAGCATCTGCTTCCACCCCTCTCGGCCTCGACCCCTCATCCCTCGACGCCCTAGCCCCGAATCCCTTTCTCCGCCGACGAGAGCATCCTCCCACTGTGCATTCGCTCCCAATCACGATAGCTTCCTCTTCGTCCGCGCACAACTCCGCCGGCTCGCCTCCTCTCTTTCCTTTCTGCACGGGAACGCGTGCACGCGTGCACACACCAGTGTCGATAGGTCACGCGGAGAGATCTCGGCGCGTTATCGCCTGACCGAGCCTTCATTATTCGCCGTATCGCGAATCACGAAAAAACTGCCGGCAATCGTTCGCGCTCGACTTTTCAATTCCCCCGCGATTCTTCTCAGATCGCCCTCGTCTATTGCGTTGTTCGCGAAATGTGCGTCGATAATTGTTAATCGTTTCGCCTCGGTAGGGATAAAAATGCGTCCGATGGAACAGCCGATGGGTTGACTCAACCGTGGCGAGCGCAACGCGCAGTTGCAATTTTTCGCGATAAGCCCGCCGCGCACGAGCGTCACTCGATCGGTTTGCATATTTTTCGAGACGATGCGAGGAGTTTCCGGCGACGAGGCATAGCGGCAGAAGGGAGCACCAAAATGGTCGGAGAAGTTGGCGAAACGGGCGAGTGCGCGGTGCGACTCGAATTCCTGACTAATGCAAGTCCCTCGTTACCGAACGCGCGCCGCCATTCGCCGCGCTCCCGTTATGGTCGATATGAATTTGCCACACCGTGGAACACCATCGTCCTGAAACTCTCCGGTTCCCTCTCTTTCTCCGTTGGCTCCGCAGCTCCGGCAGCCTCGTGTCTCCGTTCTATCCGCGTTTCCCCGCCGTGGCCGTGGCGAGCGAGACCGGGTCTCGGTGAATTCGCGATGCTCCGCGGAGAAGAGCAAAAGTCCATTAGCCGGCGCGAGAACTGGGTTACCGAAAGGGGCTTGGACCGATAAAAAAAAAAAGATCCCCGACGATTCTGTGTTTGCTACGCGTTCCGCGCCTTTCGCCAGTCGCTCGATGCAGCGCGACTCTGCGGGATATCTCGTGCAAGCTCTCACGTTCCACCAGGCACCGATCCGCGGCTCTTTGATCGGCTGCTGTACAGGCTATGTTTGAAATTGCATGGCACCGTCCTCGAACGAGGTGGTTTTCTCGAAAGGAATCGTCTTCCTTCGCACTCTGCATCTGGTTATTCAGCACGCAGCGGATCATAGTCCTGTATTTACCAGAGGACACGCGTGTCCCTTGCTCAGGAATGTCTTTGCACGGGTTCGCTTCCGAAGGGCATCCATCGCCCTAGAGAGTCTCTTAGCAGTCTGACTGAAAGCACCACCCTACGAGGTACCATATCCTGGTATCCCCTTGCTGCATTGGCGTAGGCAGCGCTGTTCTCAACTTCCTTTCTCCATCGTCGCGTGAAACCCGCAGAAGCACCGGTAGAGTTCCCCCGGTGTCGATTGGCTCGATCGGTTCGCGGATACCATTTCTCGGCCGGTTCCAAAAATAATACGGCCCCCTCCTCGAGAAGGAGCGAAAGAAATCGAAGCCTCGTGGTTTGGTGGCGGCTCTCACGGAGACGAAAAGGTCGATCGCAGCCCGATAAGAACCGGCCAGGAAGAAGGATGCCACCTGTACCGGGCCGGGGAGCAGCGCGCTCAATCGGCGAAAAGCTGTTGGCACGGACGCGTGTGCAGGCATCTACGCGCGTGCACAAGTGCACGCAAGTGCGAGCCGCTGGTGGGTCTGGCTGCGCCGACCTGCACCACGTTCGGGAATAGACATCTGGCCAGATTTCGTCAAGTCCGGCCCACGTGTGTACACCTCGTACATACACGTAAGCGCGTGTACACGTGTGCGGAGACGCGTACACGCGACACACCGGGGCTCTCGAACAAATGTGCATTCGCCTCCTGGCGCCAGCCGAAAAGGGGGCTCTGATTTTTTGGCAGGTGCCACTGTCCTCGACCAGCGTCACCTTCCGACGTTCAATAGCCTGCGAGGCCGACGGAACCCGGAGGAATCTCCATTCTAATTGGACAAGAGATTCCTCGGGGTCAGCCTCGACCCTCGAACTCCTCGTCTGCCTAGTAATTTCGCCCTGGTGATCATCCGCTCGCCTCTTTTCCGTCTAATCTTGGTCGATTAATGAAGCACGCTTAGGTAGGCAGTCAGCGTGCCAGATTCTTTTATTTTCTCACCCCGGGAGGAGAAGATTGCTCTCTCGGCTCGCCTGGATCCGTTCGTTGGCTGCGTGAGAACGCGTGCCTGTAAAACGTAGAGGCGAACATGGCGGCAGGCTCTCACCTGTTGAACGCATCCCCGAGGCGATCCACAAGATTTCCTCCTGCCTCGAACCTTCGTCCTGCCGGTGGTCCTGCTGTTCCGCGGCGGTTCGCGTGAACCTCTGAATGAAAATGCGCGTTAACTTGCACCCCGTGCAAAAGGGAAGGAGACGACGAGAGGACGAGAGGACGAAAGAGAGAGAGAGAGAGAGCGAGAGCGAGAGAGAAGCAACGGGAAACCGGAGCACGTGTACGCCACGTGCCATGGGCGGCACGCGCGCGCGTACGCACGCACCTTTACCACTTTTTTCGACGCGATTTTACGCGCGGCCCTCGACCGTTTTCACCGATCGCAGAATCACCGCTGGACCGGTCGGTCCTCTTTTACTCGTCCTACTCCGGCTAAGTTCTTGAGCATCGAGGCTCGCTGGCTTGGCTGGTGCAATGCAAAGTGCGATTCGACTTGTTTTCTCCCACCTTTATTGTCTTTGTGCAGGAGGTGGTTGTGGAGAAAATTTCGAGCTCTCCAGATGCCGGAGGGTTTGGAAAGTGACTCGCCAGGGTCGATATACCTAAATTTCGAGAAGCAATCTCTCGTCTATCGCCAATCTTCGTCTACGCTCGGAACACCGAGTTGGACTCCTTCCAAAGGAGACGAGCAAAACGCGCGCCGAGGAGATACCTAGGGCAGATAATCCATTTCCAGAACATTCCGAATCGGTCTCCGCAATCAGTCCTGCTGGTCGAACCGTTTCTCCGTCTCCCGTTTGCCGGGGAATTTCGAAGACACGCTGGCCGGGGAAGATAATCGTTAGCGGAGGAGGTTGAAAGGTGGCTGAGAGGCCATTGAGAGCCACTGGAGCCCCTGTGGTCTGCGCCACTGTCCTCCGGTGGGCCCCTTCTAGGGTAACACGAAGGGGGGCACTGACAGCGACAGCTGCCGCTGCTGTTGCTGCATTCCCCTCTTTCCCTTCTACGTTTCTCTGCTTGAGCTCGGTCCCTTTTGCCGAGCCGTGGCTCTCTCGGTCCCGCAGGGCCCCTTAGCACCACGGCATCCCCACCATAGGGCCCCATGGTCGCGTGGCAGCCAGCCTTCTCCTCCACAAAATACACCTTCCCTGTTCCGTTTACTCCCAAACGCCGCAACCGACCATCTCCCCCTTTTTCTCTCTCCTCTCTCTCTCTCTCTCTCTCTCTCTCTCTCTCTCTCTTCGTTCTATTCTCTTTCTCCCGAGGCCCGTAGTTTCCTTTCCTGGGTGTTCGCGAGGCCGGCGCGCGAGCCCAGCCGTGTTCTCGGTGAATTTCTCAGCCCGATCGGGCTAAGGTCGATTCGACTACTCCTGGTCGAGTCGTGACCAGCGATGCTACTACTCTCCGCGAGGCCCGGTGTTCTTTTCGCCTGGGAATTTTTATGCGCCTCCTGGTACCTTTCCGTTCCAGAAAGTAACGGTTCCGGAATGTTTGCTCCTCTCTTTTACACGCCAGCCTTTGTGGCAGGGTATCGAGCGTGGCCCGACTCGCCTCTAAGGGCGTACAGCTTCCGAATTATCAGATCGGAGGCGAAGAGGCGGGGAGGCACTCGGTAGCGTGTTCAGGTGCCAGAGTCACAGTTAGTTTCGTCGAAGTCGCAATGGGCACGCTGGTGACCGCATACCGATCAAGTTCGAGGTCTTCGATTCAAGGTACAACAGAGCTTCTGCATTTCCTCCACTGAAACTTTACAGAAGCGTCGCTGCTTCGGAGCAACTCGAAACCGCTACCATATAATAACGACTTGGATCTTTCTCCTTCCGATCCTGTGGAGGTCCCCGGGACTCACGGATCCGCTACACGTATAATGCCCTGCGGTTTCGGGCCCCACGAACCCTGCCAGTGCCGAACAAGCTGGTATATTATAGCTGGAAGTGTAGCGTACACGCTCTTCCGATTACTTTCAGTCCGCTGGCACCACTGTGCCCTTGCCGAGGCAAGCTTTCGAAACCCAGGCCACAGAGGTGCCTCCACGTTCCTGTCTAACGGGTGCAAATGGTCGGTTCTCGTTATAAAACCCTTCGTGCCGCTTGCGCAACCACTGTTACAGGATACTAGCTCAGACTGGGCATCGCTAAATGCGCGCAGATATTCCCATAGAATCGAATAGTGTAGAATAGCCATCTAACTAAGTATCGTACCAGCGTAATTGTAATTGAAATGACCGATCGACACGACACACCTGGCGAAGTCAAAGTGCAAGTTCGGTTGAGCACCAGTGGCTACCTGAGTTCTTTTCCACATTTTTTTCCTCTTTCTCCTGGCTCTCTATTCTTCCTCCCTCTGCAGAGGTGTGCGTACCCCCTCTACCGTTGGGGTCGAGGGCCCCAAGGGTGGCGAACCTTCCCCTCCCGTTCCTGCCCCTATTCTCTGCCGGGCCGTGAACTTCTTTTTTCTCCTTTCTCCTGCCTCCCTTCCTCTTTCCCTCTGCCGCTCTCTCGTTCTTACCTGTGAAGGCTCGAAACTCGAAAGGCTGGAACACCCTTTTGGGTCGCGTGGCACCGTGCACCGGCACGGTACGCACGCGAATTCTCCCATAGAAATGGCTGGTTGGGGTGCGTGGGACTGCACGGTGGCCGTCCACGTATCGGGTGTCTCGCAAATACGGCGGAGGAAAAAAATGGTGCAGGAGGTAAAACGATATCCAGAGAGACGCGTTTTGTGCGCCTTCGATTCTTCGGGTTTCAGGATAGACGCGCCTTCGCTCCCTCGAGACAGTAATCCTTGCGCGTCTTCCCGGGCGAATTTTGTAGCTGAATGCCGAGCTTTCCTTTTACCTCTTTCGCCGCGGAGGATGCCGGCAGTTTCGTTCTGTCTTTAGGCGGCACGGAACACCGAGGGCGACTGTTAAAATTTACTCGCGGGCATAAAAAAAATGCGTCGGCTATCCGTCGAGCAAGATAATCGAATTAAGCCTTTCGAGGGCGCGCAGGTGTTCCATTATTTCTTCGGCCGTTTTACAGGCCTCGCCTTTGTCGCGGCTAATTCCCTTGGATTTTTCTCGGCGTTCGTTTACGTTCGACTCGGTTTAATCGCGCTCTCGGCAGGTGGTGATGCGTCTCGTTCGGGAATCTCGATCGGCAGGACAGATACCGGGACGAATTACTTTTTCCGTAAAATCTCTGCTCCTCGTCTCCGCGGAGAAACTCGATCGAAATGCTCGAAATTCTGTCTGCTCTGTATGCACGCGGAAAGGAGAAGGATCCCTCGGTCTAAGTTTCACGGGCGCTGGCTGCAAGGTACCCACGCGGATCAGGCGTCCTATCGTTTTTCGAAAAAGGGGAAAAAATTGTCGCGCAAGGTGGACCCAGGAATCTTGGGTCAAAGTCCAGACGAGCAGCCACCCAATCCTGGCCGGCATTAAGGACGTTCGATCGAGCGTGTAATCGTACGCTTTAACGCACCCTCTTCATATTTCTCCGAAATTTCGGATTCCAACCGCCCATTAACTTCTTCTTGGTTACTTTTGCCGACGGCGGCTGCCTCCTTCGACCTAAGCATGCAACACGAAAACCCTTCTGGCCCGCTGTATTCCAGGACCGCGAAATGCAGATGCGTTGCTCGCTTCCGTTTCATTCCACCGTGTCCCTCTGCCTTCGCTGGCCGTATCTTTTTTATGCCCGCCCTTGTTTTCCAACGATTCGCGTTCCACGCGCTTTTTTTACGAGATCGTCAACGCTGAAAGTGTCTGGCATTTTCGTCGCCCGTAATATTCGACGGTATTTCCTCCTTTTTTCCCGCGGATCCGTGGAGCCTGCATCGTTTAATGGGTTCGCGTTTCGGGGCCGATTAGAAGTGGAAACGTTCTTCGATACGACCTCGCTGCTCGTGGAGTCGTAATATCGAGGGGCTTGAATGAAATGAACGTAAGTAGGAGCTAGGAGGAGCGCGGTAGTTGGCTCGTCGTGGGTAGTTGACGCGATAGCGGCAACGCGAACGGGGGAAGATAATTTTCGGTAATTCTAATTCGATGATGTAGCGCTGATATACGACGCCGAGCGGAGGCTGACCACCGAATCGCGGTCGTGTCTCGCGCGCTCAAAATCGCCGGTAGCAGCCCGCGCGGCACGCTCTACGCGCGGTTTTCGAGGTTGTGTCGCGCGTTTCGCGAGCTGTAATGCCGTATTGATGCCGGCCGAAATCCATGTAGATAGGTATCGTGTTGACCAGCGGCCGCTTGTAGCACGTAATTCGCCCAGCCGGTGCTCGATTTCCCTCTTTCTCGGCCCATATTCCGTAGCCTGGCAGCGAAAAAAAACGCGTGCTACCCAAAGTTGCGAGTCGAGCGTAGAGGCAGCGGGTTGGCCGAGCGTTTAATCGCTAATCCTTGTGCACCGAAACACCGGCGACATTGTATCTGCGTGTTTCGCGCACCGCTTGCTCGGCAAGTCGGACAAGGCCAGTGGCAGCGGAATCTCGCTCGTGCTGGCCGGGAATCCGTGGGCAATTCTTCATCGTGCAGCCAGTCGATAGAGGTGACGCCGGCAGGAGACAACGTGGAAGACGAACACTAGTCGTGACACGAGGCTGCCCGGTGCTCAACACTACGTCATAACGGTCGAGCTGGCTTGCACCGGCTAGGCTCTGAGGATGACACGATGGACCATGGTTTAGCTTGTCCTTTGATGCATGATATTGCAGACTCGGCGCTGCACGCTTCGGCAAACATGTCACGAGCAAGCCGAAACTGTTAGGATTCATAGTTATCTCGGCCGATCGTGTCGTAGTCGGACACTCGCCCTATCGTCCACGCACCCACCGCTATATCCACGTCCTCTGTAACATGATATACTCCTTCTGTGCTGGCCTTTTCCCAGCCAGTTATCGGGCAGCTGAACTTTCTGCTCTTACAACCTTGATAAGGGGAAATGCTCACTCCGACCTCCTCTTTGTACGCTGCCAGGTGAATTACTCGGAATAATTAATGCCGCCGAGTAATTCGAATTCCCTTTGATCGCGATCTATTTTTCCCGTCGGCGCAAGTATTCCTCGGGACTTGAGCGCACCGAAATACGTTTCCCGAGCAACGAATACTCGCGGCGGATCGGCGGGGGAGGAGCCGAGGCGCAAAGAAATATCGTCGAATTAAGATTAATCCGAACTCTTCCAGCGGCGGTTTTCGAAACCAGTAAATCCAACGGATCCTCATAAATTCTTGGCAAGACGCGCGTGCACGTAGATATTCGCGCTCTCGTCTCTCTGCATGCGCGCCTGTATACGGGGTGGGCATTAATAACGGATGAAGCCCCGACTCGCGGGGGAAGATCGTAATGTTTATCTCGTTGTTTATTCCGCGTGCGTGGCAGCCGCAACGCGGAAAACCCGCACATCCTACCGAGGCCGCGCGCGGATTCTTAGCGCGATCGCGGTTTTGATTTATAAAGACGCGCCGTGAATTTATGCCCCGACATTAATTTTGCATCGACTTCGCCGGGCGTCGTACGTGTCCGCCACGGAGGGGATCCACCTCTGCTCCCCTTTTCGCCGCGGACTGCGCCAAGAATATCGCGCGATCTCGTTATTATCAATATTTCCGGCTGTGTTAACGGGAGCGGCCGTCTTCGCTGACATTTGCCCTCGGACGCGGAATCATCACGGGGGAAACTTTCTTCTAACGTTTCATTCCTTTCTCTGTTACAGAAAAGTCGGGTTTCCAGTCTCCGTATGGCTCCACGATGGACAACGGAATGGTGAGTGCTCTCTCCCACTTTCGTTCTTTAGATTTAGAAGTTGTTCACCCTCTATCTGGCCGGCTCGGATCTAAAGACGGAGCGGGATTACGTAAGGAACAGGAGCGTAATAATTATTGCAGTCGTAGAGGCAAATTTATCCGAGAAAAAGTTACTCCCGCTCTTCCTCCCTTTCGTGCCGCGCCCCTCGACCGCCCTCCGGATAATCCGAAAACTTTAGCCCGAGCAATATTTTTGAGAAGCGGTTCTCATCGCGCATAAAGTTCTCTCCTGGAGTGAAGCACGCCGTGATCCTCTTAATCGATTCGTAAAACCGAGATTTAATTTCTCCGGTCTCGCTAAGGAGGAACACCGTCGCGATGAAATAGTTTTAAAGCCACCTCCGTTTTAAGATATCAGCGTGCTCATTAAAAGCTTATTCGATGCAGACAATTAGACGTCCCTCGGGGACCAGTGATATTTCTTCGCGAAAGTGATTAATTAAATGCTCGAGACGATCGTCCACGGTCTTTAATCCTCGAAATACGAATTAACAAATTTCGCGAAGGTTGAGCGTCGTCGACCGCCAGCTTTAATATCACTTACGCTCTCCCTCGTTCGCGACGATGTATTTATGCGCTCGTGTACGCGCACATGCACACGCGGACACGTTGATACTAATATACATACATATATACATATATATATATATATATATATTACGTGGAACAAAGCGGGGGGTTGCAGGGGGTTAAACGGCGCTCGGATGAAAAGTTACCCCGGAGTGCGAATAAAGTCACCTGTATTTTCTTCTCGCGCCTCGCTTCGATCATTCGTTTCTTCCGCGCAACCACCGTCGCGATCGCTAATTAGAGGAGCTATTCCAAAACTGCCGTCGGGACGGAACGTTTCCGCTTTATGTCCAATAAAGCCCCGCTAAGAGAGAAATTAGAGGCGCGTTAACGTCGCGGGGCGATCGATCGAAATTATTTACGCGGCGGGCGATTATCGGCGAAGTTCGCTTGTGATTTTAAAAGCGTCGCGTTATCGAGCGCTCGTCGAATTTATGAAACGCGTAATAGGAAGCCGGCCTTGCGCCCGCATAAGCCGGCGGTTTGTTGCTACACATTTCATTCTCGCATCTCAGCGGCCTTCCTTTTATCTGCCAGAGTCGACGTTTGTACAATAACCCTCGGCGGATAATTAACGGATCGCGGGCATTTCCCTCCTGCCTTTGAAGCTGCGCCGGCTTTCTCCGCGTTATCCGAAAAGAGCGTGGGCGCGCGCGCGGGCGCGAGTGGCCGGCGAAGTTTCTGGGAAGAGGGCGGAGATAGGAGAGATTTTTCGACGCCGGCGAAGAGCAGTATCTAATCGGCAGTCGTTAAACTGCAGCTGATAAGAAGTATTGATTTCGATGGGCGATTTATTCGAGTCACTCTCTGCCCCCGCTTCTTTCCTTCGGCCCCTCGTCGCGCGTCCTCCGATTGAAACTTCCCAAGCACGCTACTCCTACCCGTTTAACGCCGCTCTTGAACCTTCTTTAGCGCTGGACTAACGAGAGTAACATGTTGTTGTTGCAGACGTACGGCGGAGGAGCATTCGGCCCGACCGCTGGAGGGCCAGGCGGGGGGCCCGGGGGAGGCGTCGGGGGCGGAGGGGGCGGCGGTGGCGTCGAGGGCGCCACGTACCCCCCGGACTCCCCGTACTTCCCGTTCGGGACGCGGGGCGTACCGCCCTCCGTGGGGACACCCACCCCCGCCGCTAACCCTGCAGCACCCACCGGCACCAACGGGGCACGGTTACCAAATTCCACAGCCGGTTAGTCTTTTCTCGCCCACCCTTTACCTCCGCGCTAGGCATTCGTGAAAGTTGAAAACCGTCTCGTTGGACTGTTTCAGGTGCGGCGTCGGTGAAACGGAAGAAGGACGTAAGTATCTTTTGCTTGTTAACGGAGGTAGTGTTGTCGAGTCCAGCAGAGGAAACTGATCTTTCGCTGTTCCGTTTAGCAGGCCCTCGAAGGAGCGGACGGCGAAGTGGTGACGACGCAGCATTGGGTGAGTGCCTTCGAAAGATTCGATAGATGCATGCTAGCCTCTGGAGAAGAGCGCTGCCTAGTGTATAATGGCCTCGTTGTATCGGGACCATTCGAGGCGCGATTGATAAACGCCAGCGACGGAAAAACCGTAGAATTAGCTGGCCCCGTAAATTACACTTTTTCCCGAGTCGAGCCGCGGGGAAGACACTCGCTCGGATGATCTCAGGCACCGCTCACGATCGTAATCTTTACGAGCAGAGTTACGGGGGATAATGATTTTACCAAGAGCCTCGCGCGAGATAGAACTCGAGTCGTTTTCTCATGGACGTTACCCACGTTGGTCGCGCGACCCTGGTTTCTCATCCGCAGGGACTACCGTGTACGACGCGGGGAAAGGACGGATCAGAATTCGGTCGAGGCGCGACGAAATTTTTGAAATCGAATGCTGACGATTTTGGAGAGGTGGCGTCAGAATTGTGACACGCGCTCGGGCACGCAGCAGCGGCCTCTCGGCAAATAGAGTACAGTATCGATCGATAGGAGAAGGTTAAATATTTGTCATCCGCCGTTCGTGACTTTCCTTCGAGTGGCGAAGAAAAAGAGGCGAAAACAAATTGCCGTGGTGTGATCAAACACGCTCCCACACCTGTTTAAATTCTTGTCCCGTGCATCCGCTTAACTGATTTATAGGAGGATAAATCGGGGGATATTTGAGGCTTAGAAATTCATTTCTCCGGCCACCGTGTCGATCGCTGTCTTTGTATTAGTTCTCCACGGTCTATACCATTCCAGGCGCAATCGTTCCTCGCCGATAAACCACCACTTTCGTGATTACCAGGCAAACAGGGGTAAATTTGTTGAGGGAGGCTCTGGGAAAGGGTCGTGGGTGGCGTTTTCGCACCCTCCCTCCACTTCGATTGCTCGGAATCGTTAAAAGATATTCCCCGCAACATAGGGAAGCCTATTATTCTGCCCCGGATCGCTAGATTCTTTCGATTGTTCCGCGAAAGAAACGTGTGGCGTGTGGCACGTAGCTACAATTTATCAGGCCCGCTCGATGTCGGAAATTTCGCGAACGTTCGGGAATATTCAGGGCCATCGGCGATTAAAAATAACCGTCCCGCGTGATTGGACGTTTCCCTGGAAATTAGTCCGATAGCACTCTCGGGCCGAGTGAAATCGATAAGATTAATTATGACGATTCGTTGTTTTGCTTTTCGGCGACGCGTGACTTAACTAATTGCGCGAGCTGTCGCTTTATCGTCGCCAACGATCGACCTCCCGATAATTCCTGTTCGGCTGTTATCCCGCCGTTGTTAAGATTCTTACCGACGCCGCGCGGCAGTGCTGGCAGACGGGAATGAAACGAAAGGTGAGGTGTACCCATCGGCGACAGTCCGCTGTCTTGCCTCTGAAAAATCGCGGGTGCGGTAATTGGTAATGGGGCCAAAACAATAATAAATAAGCGCGGAGAGTCGCGGCCGAATAAATCCTCGGTTATCCCACGGTGCAGATCGTCGTTAATCCGAGCGATATGGCGTGTTACGCGGACCCTCGGCCACACCGTAAGCCTGCTAATAATTTATTCAGCGTGCAGGACACTGCGCGATTACGTTTCTATTAGGATATGAGCGTTCTAGTGTCCTCGAGGGTGCTGTAACCGTATTCCCGTCGTCTCCGCCGGGAGTTTCACTTATCGTTACCACCGTCCCTCTGCAACGCCCCATCCCTTGTCTGTTTTTTCGAGACCTCTCGACCGTGTCCGGTGGCGTTCTGCCCCATAAGAAAACACACCAGGCCCCTGCTTCTCTTCCAAAATATAAATACTCCGTTACTACCATAGAGGCCACGGTGGAAATGGAATCTTCGTTAGGGCGAGGGGCAGTTGGAATTATGGATACCGGAGTAATCGACGGGGGAGCCATAGGATCCACTTTTTTCCAGCGATCGTCGTGCACGACGAGCGCTGAAGAGATCCAGAGCACCCAGCGTGTCCAGTTGTGCCCCGTTTCCCTGCTAGCTCGTAAAAAAGGGAATTCTTGTTATCTGCTTCGGGTTCTCCTCGATGCATCGCTCCGTCGTTCTCGTCGGTTGAGATCTCGGGGCCCGTATCTTTAGGAGCAGTTCAGGACAGCGTGTTTGTGCATCGGGGGGTCATGGGTATCGGGAGAGGGACCATATGGTGTCGCGTGCTACGGTCGCCAGACCGTGGAGCCCTTCCAGTTCGCTACCATGGCTCGCGCTATGGCTGCCTGAATGGCTTCCCGCTAATTCGTGGCCTCGAGGAATTTGCTGGCTGCCTCGTAGAACCGAAGATCCAGGCTCCCGTGTAAGTGGCACGCATTTGTACAGCCCGCTGGACGATCTTCACCGTGGACCACCTTCGACATTCCATGGGTAACGCGTCGCTCCTGTCTCCGCTGTTCCCCTATTCTCTACATAGAAACCCTACCTGACAATTTCATCGACTCTTCGGACAGAAGAGATTTTCAGACAAGATGCGTCGGCCTGGTGGGCACTTTGATTGACTCGACTCGAATTTACGATACCAGCGTCGCAGGTGCTTGTCCAAGAAATTAAACCGCGGCCGCTTTTGAGGTTTCGCTTTTAATTGCATCGTAATACCCTGCTGCTGACCGCGCAGGGTTTACAGCGAACATCATTAAGCCTGATATTTTTACAGCCCGCGTGTTTCGTAACGCCAAAAAGTCGATCCTTCAAAGAATGCCGGACCTCTCCTCCGTCCACGCTGGCGGTGTCCAGAGCCGCATTCATTAGATAACTCGATTACGTTATTAGATCTGGCTTTATGACGTGCTTAATCGCGCGTGCAGGATTAATGGGCCGGCGAGCGATTTTTTCCTCGAGCGTCGTCAAACAAAGTAGCAGCTTTACGAGCAGTTTTCAATATTCATTTGCTCGCTTTGACGTTTATGGACCGCATAACTCGACAGCCAGCCGAGTGTTACACGGCGAACGCCTCTGCTCCGCGCTTTCTGCGTTTCGCACAGTTGCAGCCTGATCCGTGCTACTACTCGGCTTACAATTAGACAATCCATGAATTCTCTAAATGCCAATGAAATTCGATTCCTCCCGATCCTTCGTGTCGATGAAGCTGCGGCTCCCAGGGAGCCTGCTGTATCATTTATTTAATCGCGCAGCTCACGCCTCGTAACGATCGGTCCGCCGCGTGAACCCTGGCGTTTCAAAAAGCTGGGAATGATTTCGGTGGCGCCACGGAGGCCGAGAGCAAGCCTCATTCCCGTCCTTTGTCAGACTTGGACGGGACTCATTATCGGGGTTAGTCTCCGGTACGCGTTCTCGGGGGATTTTAAATTACATCTCTCCGATGCAAGGTCGGCCACTCTCGGATCGCATTCGTACGTCCGATAAGACGAGTTAATGGTAGGAAGCAGGGGAAATCTGCATAGGGGGATCGGTCGATGAACGACTGGCCGGCTGGACAAGGGATCAGCCGGGCTGTCTCGTCTACGAATCAATTATCAGGAATCGCGTGCGAGCCGATGCGGGAGAGAAAGAAGGGAAAAAGGGAGTAAGGCGTGCGCGAGAGATAGAAAGGGACGGTTCACCAGAGACGTTGAACGCTGTTTGACGGGCACCTGTTGCTGGTAGCACACGAGCCAATGCCTCTTTGGCTTGCACTCGCCTTCCCTCTCGTTCCCTGGCCTCCCCCTTTGTGTTACTTTGGCCCCTTGCTCCGTTCGCGCGCGCTATTTTGCCTCGTCGCACCTTTTGTTTGCTCCTTCCGTCTTGCGGGCTTTGGCGGTCGCGGATCGATCCCTCTCGGAGGCTTTCGCAATTGCATCTTCGCCGCTCGCAATTGCCAGGCAGGAAGCTTGCGGGGCCCCTCGAGTCGATCGAATTCGCGCGGAAACGGCGCGCGGGCACTCGCGGCTAATCTCTGGAGGCACCGTTCTATTTAGGCGGCGGATCGAGTCGGGCCCGGCTCATGACGCAAATATGTTGGGAATTTTGCGTAATTTATGACCGCCGCTGTCTCGAACACGCTATTATTGGACAGGCACCGGGTGACGTAACGAACACGCGCGGCAGCGAGTAGGAGAAATCGGGGATTTTTCGCGGTCGCGTTAAGCTCGTAAAACGAGGTGTCGAAGCGGCGATTACGCGCGCACTCGTAAGTGCACTCCACGATCCTGCCCCTTATCTCGCTGGCAAAGTGGTTGCCCTGTCGAAGAAGCACGTTGTATTTAATCCCTCGGGGGCTCCCCTTCACCCCCAACAATTTTACCTTATTGTCTCGCCATTGTGTCTGGCTTCCGTTTCCGAGCTTTACTAGCCTGCCCGCGCAGTAAATTCGCGTATCATGTCCGGAACTTTCCTTGGGGAGGTCGATTTTTTCCTCGCCAAGGGGTGATAAATCTAACCCCCTTCTGCCTTTCTCCTCGTTCCGCGGCAATCGCATCGCCGGTGCACTCTCTATCCAACGCTCAAATTGCTCGTTGCTCTCGCAGACCCGCTTACATCTCCATTATTCTCCTTTCCACTCGGGCCTTCGTTTGCTCGGCAAAGAATCAAAGTTCCCTCGTCACTTCTCCAATCGGTCCGCGGCCCTAAAGGGTTTAACGACTCGCTTATTCGACCCGGTGGCGCCTAAAGGTGCACGCGAGCCACGGTAAACCAGCGTGTTGACAGAGGAGCAGGGTTCAGTCGCGAGGAGAGCGTCCGCGGAATTATCGCGTGGCTCTTATCGTATTTATCCCCCTTCCTTTTCTTTACCTTTCCCCCGTCGATCTTCCCTCCCCGTTCGGCCCTCTCTCTCCCTCACGGGTCGGCGTGCAAACTCGCCGCAGTGTACAGAGTACACAGAGTACACAGCGCGGCGCAGCACGGGTTTATGGAGTGAGTTGTCGACTTACAACGGGTAAACCACCACCCGTCGCCGACCAGGGGCACGGGGGCGACGAGCGGTTGTGTTGGCGGGCGGCGGTAGTGGGTCGAGACGAGGGGAGGCTTTGCATCCGCGTGGATAAAGCATGGCGGGAGAGAGAGAGGGGGAGAGAGAGAGAGAAGAGAGATATCATCTATACACATATTTTCTGGCTTGTAACAAAACCGAGGTCCACGGTGCGTACGCAAGCTCGTCCGTTGGCCGACCGGGCACTTTAATTCGTTACGCCCAGGCCTTGGCGGACCTTTCTTCCCGAGCGATAGATAATTACTGGACACACCGGCATTTCCGCGAGTTTTTACGGGGAATTAGTTTGAAGGGAGGAGCAGGATTTATCGCGACGTTGCAGATTACAGCCGATCTACAATCGGGCTGGTTGTGGAAGACACGGGACGTATATATCTGGCGCGCGATCGGCCGAAAATGCACGCGTGAGCGATAGTTTACGGTCATTGTGGGATTATCGCGATAAATTATTAGGTGTATCGCAACTGCGCCTATCGGTATGTCGATAGCATTAATTGGGTCGTCGAGATTATTACCGGGAATGTATCAATAATAATTACCAGTGTTCCCCGGGATAGAGCCGGATTTCCTGCGATATTGTGGCCGTTGCAGTTTTTTTCCTACCTCGCGTTTAAAAAGGGACAAGCCGCGAGTGCAAGAGCAGCGCGCGTGTCCCTCGTCGCTGGGTAATTATTCCGTTAGGCGCGTCGGCTTCTCTTTCCTAAGGTCGGCTCGAACAAAAGGAAGACACCGGTAATTACACGGCCGAGATGACGCGGCCTGTCCCGCGAAGGGTTGAAAACCGGCCCATACGGCGAATCCCATGGACGGTTGGGCTCTCCATGGCGCGCGCAGGATATTTAACGATCCTTTCGTCCGCTCATTCGTTCCTCCGGCCGTCGACGTACGAGATTAATCTATTACCTTCGACCGGCACGAAATTTCGAGTGGCCACTATCTGTTCCACCCCTCTGGGCCAGGGTCACGTGGCCAGCCGAGGGTCTTCTACTCGAGTGGCCGCTCCACGTGCACCCCCGTGATCGTTTTCATGGGAGATTAACGACCGCGGTGAGAACTGCACGCCAATTAACATATCAATCGCGCTAAACGGATTCATCTTGCCGCTCGACTCGGCCAATAGAATTTTCGAGCGATCGATCGGGCGCCCGCCGGTCGCCGGATGGGCACCTACTCCTGCCGGTTCTGGCTTCACGCGCGTTTCCAGCACTTTCGCGCGAAGATAACGGTCGCGATAAATGTCGGCACGGCTGCCTTGGTCTCGCATGCGTGCGCGCACGCTCGCTGCACACACCAGTGGCTCGTTACTGTTGCACAGGCGATTGCGTAAACCGTAAAAGGACGGGGCTCGATCGCGGAGTCTCTCTCCCCTCGAATCGAGGAGATCCGCGAGGGTGGCGCGCGTGGATCCTCGCGTGTGCCAGCACGTGAAACGAGACGCGTGTGTTTGAACAGGCTGCGCGGAGAACGCGTCGTCATTCTCAGCTTTCATCGCGGTTTTCTCGGTGTCAATGTGTGCTCGGAGCGCTGGCTATTCGCCGCTCTAAAAGTTCCTCGTCCGGAAGACGATTAGCCAGGACCTTCGAGCCTCGTAATCCGGAATGCGCCTTGCGAAACGCTGCTCCAGTGCCCTCGCCGTCTGGCGGATACGGAGGCAGATTCCGAGCCGGCATATGCATCTATAATTCCCTGAAATTACATGTGTACACAGGGCGGCGCGTGTGTGTGTTTGTTCTACGTACGCGGCAGTGTTTGCACGATGCGTACAGCCTAGCCGAGGGTGCGGGATGATACGAGCTAAATCGAGCACCACCCAAGTGTGCTTCATTTGTGGCGTACCGGCCTGTGAAATTCGGGGGATGCCCCTCCAACCTCCTCGCGTTCGTCGCGTTCATCCCCCAGCTCGCGACGATTTGTCGACTATCAGGGGTATAATGTAAACGAGAGCTACGTAGAATTGGAGGTGAAGCTTCTCGGCGAGATCGCGGATATGTAATATGTTCCATTCGTTTCAACCCTTATCTTCTCGCGGGATGCTTGGAAAATTTCGAAGCCGAATCAGGGTAGGTAAGAGGAAGGACGGCGGGTCAGAAGGAACGGTGGACAAAGGGTGGACGAGTGGCGAGCCTCCTTTCGTTATAATTCCGTGAAAAATGCAGAGTGGCAGCTCCGGCGGGGCGTAAAGCTAACAAGGCAGGGGCGGAAAGGTGCGGGTCGTCCCGAAAATCGAATTCGGGGCGATGTGGACGGGACGGGAACATGGCTGGCCGATCTTCGAGGTGAAAGAGTGGCTTTCGCGGACAGGGATGGAAATAGAGAGCCGACGGGAAAGCCACGATCGTGTGTGCAAACACCCCCCTCAAGGTAAATAACCCGTGCGTCCCGTGGTGGGCCCAAATTATTTGGTCCGGCGTGTACTTAAGGCACGCCGTACCCTTTGAACCTTTTCGGCGTGTTTAGGTTTGTATTGCGCATCGTAAACTCCGTGTTTTCCCTAGTTTACGATATTTTAACCCCTTGCCGTGCCGTTCGGCTTTGCTTTAATTGGAACCTCGTAAAAACGATTTGTACACAAAGAAATGATCCTATTAGGGACTTATTGTGTGGAAAGACAGGTACTTTCCCGAATTAATTCGTGTTGCCCGCGGAGGCGAAGGGTGGAGCCAAAGGGTGAAAAGCTCGTCTCGGCGCCGTCGTTAAATTAATTCCCCAGCGATACACGTATCTAGGGATCTCTGGAAACGGTATACTTGGCCTCCCAGCAGGCTCTATCATCATCCACCTTCGACGATGGAATCTCTTTACTTTAATAGTCGGCGTTCGTCGCCGCGAATGGTTTATGGTAATTGCGGCGGAACTTGGAGTTCGCCGGACTCGAAAATCGCTGCCGTTTTTCACGTGGCATTCGAGATTGACCCTCTCGAGTCTGCTCGAGTCTTTTTTTCCCGTATTTCACGTGTCCCGCCCCTCCGGGGGATTCTTCGGGAACTATCGAGGGCGTACAGCGGAGCTGATTAGAATTTTATTATCGCGAAGGAGGAGAGAAAAAAAGCAGGGAAAAGAGGTTGCCGAAGGGTGGCATATGGCGCGACTCGCTCGGCTTTTGAAGTTTCGGGGATGAAAGAGGCCGACGGTTCTCGAGTTTACTTGACTCGAGTCCCTCCCTCCGAGGATTCTCCTTCCCCTCGTGTCCCTTCATCTCGGAGGGGCCGAGTCCTTGCTTCACGAAACGAGCTACAATCCCTCTTTCCATCGTTCCGTCGTTCCAAGTGGCCCGACTTGTCTCTCCCGAACTCTCGAAACGACTACCGCCGCGGAAGACGTTGGCCAAACATCCGTGTGAATCCGGCAGTTAGGCCGAGTCGACGATGAAAGTATTCCGGCCGCGCCCGCTGAAGTTTTAGGGTAAACCCTCTCCTCCCAGTTCCGATGGTAATTCGGTGGTTAAAGTTGCGCGAAATTTCGCCCAACTTTCGCCCCTCTCGAAAATATATATCATAAATAGTCCAACACTGTTTTGGCTGGCTCGTATCGAGCCGGGGAGAGAACTGCTCGGAGGATTCTTTCGCGTCTCTCCCCCACGGGAAGTTAAGGGTCCCATTTCGTGGAGTGGTTTCCTCCTCTAGAACTAATAGAAATTTCGGGGCTCGGTACCTTCGTATCCGGGTAATGTACCCTAAGTACAGCCATATAAGATAACAGTAAGTGGGGTGAACCAGGATGGATAACACCGGCATCCACGCTACGCGCTGCTCAGTCACCACTGGCTTCACGTTGTATCCAACATTCCCGGGAATTTATTAGGATCGACCTACGCCGCTCGCACGACCTTGTCTCCTCCTATCCTCCCTCCCTTCGTCGGGGGGGGGCAGCAGCGATGCTTCTTCCGGCTCCTAAACATTTCCCTCTTCGTTGTCAATTTGCAGACTCGTTTAACACGCTCTCGTAACTCGAGCTTCCTGTTCTTTTTCTCTCTCTCTCTCTCTCTCTCTCTCTCACTCTCACTCTTGCGTCCGTTGTAGCGCGGATCAGTGGGTCGCGCGGGGGTGAAATCGTTCAGCCGCGCGGGAGGTAGCTTTGTTTCTTAATACCATGAGAATTGATTTCTCGAGTTGAGCTTAATCCCCTCGGGACAGACGACGCCTGCCCGGGTCACCGTTGATCCGCGTTATTCCGAACTGCGTGAAAGTTTGGCCCATTGAGAGCGGGAATGGGAGCGGGCGACGGCGATCGAGCTCCTCTCGGTGCCGCTGACGGAGGAAAACCGGAGGACCGATCAATTTTAGGGGACAATATTTTGCAGTAGTTTGATATTTCTCATGAGTATCGACTATAGTTTGGGACGTACGGTACACACGTATATACGCTATAGCCAGGATGGGTAGACTAAGCGGCGGAGGTTGGTACTAAATCTCACCCTAAAGCATCCCTACCGAGCCACCCCTAACTACGCTACTAGTGCTCCTGCCACCCCTCGTTCAGTGTCTCGCATTGGCGTAGCTATCGCCGGAAGGAACTCCGGCAGCCTTTGCCGGCAGCTTTCCGCCGACACCGCAAACATTTGCTATTCAACGTTTAACCAACTCGAATTTGTCGATCGGGGGGCTGCTCCTCTTCGGCTACGCCTCGCTTCACCGTTCGGACAACCAGCTACTAGACGGAGAATGCGCCGCGAACGGTTTCTGAAACGCTGCTGCCGGAGCGTGGACGGCGGAGGTAGCGAGAGTCGAAAGCCACCGTTAGCTCGCGGATTAATTTCGAATCGCGGGACGAGGTATAGCGGGGGTGAGCGGGGAGAGGTCGTGCAGGTTTAATCGAGCAGAGAGTATTTATTTCATCGGATGAAAATCGCCCGTGGAGCAGAACGATCGATAAGACGCGGGGACACGGTGGGTCGCGCGAGCGACGCGAGTCGATAAAGAGAGCTGAAAGAAAATAGAATGGCGCGTAGCGAGCAAACGAGAGACACGTCCCTCTCGATATGGTCGTTGGCTTTCGTCTCCTTTTTAGGGCAGCCGGCTTCATCCACGTAGGTACGTATACTATAAAGCGCTGCACATATGCCCCGGTATTATGCGTTTCTCTGGTGCCCCTCTCTCGGCCGCGCGCAAACGAGGATCTAGGAATCGACGTGCCAGGATACACACGTCGTGGCTCCGGCTCGCGATCGAGATTCGTTAGGTCGATCTATATTTGGACGAATCGATCCAAAGGGAGGGGGAAAATACACCGCTAGCGCAGCCTCGATTAAGGCTAATCGGGATTAATCTCGCGGATCTCGCAACGAGAGAAAGACCGACCGCGCTTGTTCTTCTGCGTCTATGCCGGCCACTCGGCCCGAGAGCCAGCGAATTAAAAAGAATTAATTAGAGAGATTAGATATCGGGGCCCGCTAACGACGAGCCAGCACCGCGGGGAGTCACGCGGTGATTCTTTCCTGCCCCCCCTGCCTCGTGTCTCGCTCGCCGACCGCCTGCATAAATCTATCGAAAATTGACCCATCGTTAGCGGCTTAATTAACAGGATAAGTAACGATGGAATGCGGAACGCAGCCACCGAGAGAGTGGCCGAGATTTATTTCCTCATTCAGCGCGCGGACTCTTTACGCGGCCCGAGCGGACTCGAATCCTTTGACGATCGCCTCCGCCTGGCTCGCGAGCTCCCTCGAAATTCGCTCGGCTAGTTAGTTGGAACGGTTCGCGATAACCGGTCACCCAGCCCACCGTGATCATTTTTGCCGGCCGATGCCACGCGATCAGTTTCGTTTCGAGTGACGCGACGTGTCGTCTTGATAATGTTCGCGGGGCGCGTTCAGGGTACACAAGCCAATACCTCGGAGTACACCTCCGTGACTCGCAAGAAAGGCCAGATTAAGCCGTCTCCTTGCTACGCGCTCTCGAGCAATCCCGTTTTCCATTGAGCTTACGCCAGTGGCGTCGCCCCCAACCCATCTCTATATACCCCGTCGCCCTGCAGTTAATGTGTTCCAGGGTGGAACCCTGGGCTCCCCTCCTCTCAGACCGCCCCCAATTTCAGCCCTCTTTCCACATCTACCCTTACCGTTTACCTCTCTCTGTCTCTCTGCCCCTCCGCCTCCCTGCCTCTCGCCTCCGAAACCCACCCGACTCTCAGGACCTCGGGTTTGCCTCAACGACAGAGAGAATATTTCTCTTTCCCTCGCACGTCCTCCTCTTCCCCTCTTCCCGCGTCTCTCCCCGCACTCGTATTTCGGTTTCTCTCCGTTTCTTTCGGGCTCCTCCGTCGGAGGTGGAGGAGGAGGCGCTCGCTCGCGTAATACGCTTTCTCTCTTTGTTTTAGAAATTAGAAGCGGATTACCGAATCCCCCTTTCAGCTGCGCTGTTATTAACTATTATCTAGCCGCTCACCCTCGCGCGGCCGAACCAGCCCAGTACAGGCAAATTAAATCACTTTTATGGAACTTCGTGCTCGCGACCATTCTTTCGTTCCCCTCCGGCGAATTTGATTCTCCGCGAGAGTTTCTCTGTCTCGTCGCCAGCGTTATCCAACGATCGACCTCGATTATATCGTCGATCCTGGGGAGCCGCGCTCCGAGACGCAGCGGCTCGTAATGGCACGAGGCACGGAGTTGTTCCGTCTTCTTGCGAGCGGGGCTTTTTGTCGGGGTCCTCGCGAACGCGCTCGACAAGGAGGATCAGCGCCGACGACGATGACGACCGCGACTACGACCACGGTCTTATGATTTTTTTCCCTTCCGAAGCTCGAACGAGGGGGCCACACGACGACGACGACGAAGAGGAAGGAGAGGAGGCGTCCGGGTCGACGACTCTCCTCCACCTTTCTTTCTCGTCTCCGCTTCTTCCTCTCGCCGTTCTTCTCGTCTTCCTTGTACTTTGGATGTCTGCTGCGCGCTCCGCGGCCGGACGGGGCGCAGAGCGCGCGGATGATCGCGTGGAGCCGCAGTTTACACAGTTGGTCAGGCGAGGTTACCTAATTATTTGTTGCTCGCTGCCAATGACGAAACGTTTCCCACTGGCAGGTTATGTGTCGTGTCTTCTTTCCTTTCGCGCCGCCTTTTTTTCTCTCCCCACTCGCTGCTTCCCGAGCGTACGTGTCGCAATATCCAGACGAATCGTGGATCGGGGAAAAGAAGCGAAAGCAGTAGCCCGAAGCTTCTTGCACCCACCTACGCATTCCATATTTCAGGCTGTACGGAGTGGAGGAGCGAAGGGACCGGCTAGGTGGCCCGCATTTTTTCCCCGAGTGTACGCGTTTGTGCCTGGGGCACCGATTCCTCGGAGGGGCAAGGTGCCCCGGAATGATATTCGTGAACACCATATGCCAGTGATCCCGAGGTAGTCTGGTGGCGCGACAAGTACCTTTCGAGATTTACAGCGGCCATATTAATGGCAGCAAGTACACCGCGGGTGTCCAGGGTAATCCTCTGTGGCCCTTGGCTTCAACGTAAAATTCCAGCGGGGACGGAATCTGTGAGGTCTAGGCACTCGGGACGACGCGACGCATCGTACACCTTATCAACTGAATCAACGAATCGGAATTACGCAACTATTTATTCGAACGGCATCGTTATTTATCTTCGAGCTTGACGAACTTTCTGGCCGCCGTCGTTAACGCCCAGACACGGGGCTCCAGACCAGTATCTCCCGAGCGTTTAGATCTGATAGCGAGGGAAATATGTATCGCGATGTAGATAAGCTTGTAGTTGGGGAAAAATATGCCACGACAGTGGGGCGTTCCTTCGACTCCTTTATGCCCGGTGAGATTGACCCTCGGGAATTGCTTTAACGCACTAATAAAGCCTGCGAAGGAAATTCGCCGCGTACAATTTCTGTCCCGCACGTCGCATAAATGCCAGAGGTCGATTTAACAGCTCGCCGCTGGCCGAGCGGGAGACGTTGGTCGCTTTTGTGTCGGAAAAATCAATGGGTTTTTAACGAGCGCGCGTAGGATCGTGCGGTCCTAAAAAATTATGGGGCCCCGGGTCCCCGGAATCGTAATATGGGGGTAAGGAGAAAATAGAATTTTCGTGGCTGCCTCGGGAACATTACCTCCCGCGGGGTCAGGTACGAAATCCTCCCTAACTGTACATGGCTGGTGCTCCATTGTGCTCGCAGCTTATTTTCATTTGGGTTCGGTGCCCGGTACCCGTCACTTTTAATTATTTTACAGCCACGCACCAGCTAGGCGGCATTGACCGTTTCTCTCCACCTGACGACAAGCGTCTCCGCAAGACACGGTCATTTGTTTTGACTCGGGTGGGCCTCCTTTGCTGCCCATACTGCCCCTTTGTCCGGCTTTTACTGTTTTACTGCCGAATCTTCGTTCATGCGAGCTCATTGTCCCTAATTGCCCTCAAAAAACATTTAGGACATTAAGAGGAGGGCGAGTGCGAGAGAGTGAAAGAGAGAGAGAGAGAGAGAGAGAGATGTTAGTCGTTTCTGCCGGAGGTTCCGGAGTACCTGCGCCCTGGCCAGCACCTATCGAGGCGAGACCATGCAGAGGATCGATCGATCCGCTCCAACTGTTCGTTCCCGTGATCGAAACTCGGATCAAGTGTCTCCAATCGAAAGGTCCCGACGACGATTGATGTCAACTCGTTCCGTCGTCGTCCGAACGGACTCGTGCCCAGCGGAATACGTTCCGCGTGTACGAATAATTGCTCCGTTCGCGGTCTTATTGGCGATCGCCGGCGAAAAAGGTGCGGCGCGCGCTCGGTTTTAGGCAACTAATTAGGCTTTTTCTCCGGCCCGGCCGCCATGTCTCGACGAGGCTTTTTTCCCCCCTCGACGTCGACGTCCGGCTGGCCATATCCGGATTTCAGTCCGGGAAAACTGGAACTCTCGTTCGTTTGCCAAGTGGGTTAGATTGGGTCGGGTGAGGTTAGGTAATTATATACCTTCGGCCAGTCGCGTGGGTACGACACTAAAATTACTCACGAATTTCCAACTAACGAGCACTACCTTCGGCGCCACGAGGCATCTCGTTTGTCTCCGGAGACAGATTTTCCGAAACCGCGGCATCGTCGCGAGCCTTCCGCCCCTCGGAATAAAGATATTTTCGCCTAACGGATCGTTTAGCGACGCTTCAACGCGAAGGTATCTCGACGGTGCCGTTTGCAGAATTAATGCTTCATGCCTTTCCCTCTCGTTGGACCGCGTCACGGCTTTCCTGCGCGTCTCCAACGAAACTCGTCTTTTAGGCTTCCAAAAAGGAGACAGAGTTTACCGAATCCACGGGATGGATGGTCTCTAGCATCGTCCTGTTCTCGAAGCTGTCGGTGGGTCGAAGCAACCGCTTTTTGCCGAAACCAGCGAAAGGTATTTCGCGAAAAGGGAAAGTGCAGGTTTCCCCCCTGGAATAAGCGTCTCGTGGTCGATCCATCGGCTCGTCTTGCGTTTCGCGTCCCGTACACGGTGTACTGGTTTCGTCTCGCGTGCTACGTGCAACTTTGCCCCCCTTGGCGGTGGGTCTCGCCTTCTCGCAGCAGCTTTTGTCCGCCGAAAACGGCGGCACTTTCTCGTACGCGGAGAGAAGATAGCCGTGGCGTTCATTCGGCTCTCCCTTGCTCTTTCTCTCGCTCTCTTTTCGACTCAACAAGTGGACCGATGTTTTCGCCACGGTACATAACCGGCGGAGAGCCAGAGAGCCAGAGAGCCATCCACCCACACTCGTAGCTGGGCTTGCGTTGCTACACGAGCAGGAGAGTGGCGGGTTGTGCAGGCAAAAACGGTGGCCCTTCGCGCTAGGGGTTGCTTCCTGTGAGAGTCGTGCACTGGGGTTACGAGGCGTGGGGAGGCGAGGCGAAGCGAGGCGAAACCGAAACGCTGTAGGCCCGACATAGGGGGAGAGGAGAGAGTCTGTGCTCTCATCGGGACCGAGAGAGAGAGAGAGAGAGAGAGGCCCTCCTAGCGATGGCTTTGAGTCGAGCGTTACTCCTCCTGTAACTTGGGTGGCTCAAAACTTTCACAGATCCACATTTTTGAAACATAAGTATGTCTGAATATGTTTAAGACGATGAGAGTTAAAGACTACCTGTTTACCTCAGGTGGCATAATTTTGAGTACAGAGTTAGCTACAACCGATCCAAGGTCTCTCTCGTTATTTTTTTTCTCTTTGATATGCTTAACCTAGAAATTCTGGATATTGGTGGGAAGTCGAATGAAATTGAAGACGAGTTGAAGTTTCAACGAGAAGATGAAATTGTTTGAAAACTCGAGAGAAGTCGGGAGAACGGGCCATCGCTATCCTCGCGCTCGGAGCGAAGTGGGGGTATGCGATCGTGGTTGTGGCGGGGGTAGGCCCGGCGTTCGGGGAGGGGTGCGGCGGCCGCCTCCCCGCGCGGAGCGTCAGTCTCGTCGCGTACCCCGAACAGGAAGGAGCTCGTGTGAACGCGCATCGTTCTATCTCTGCGCTCATCGTTGCCTACCTCCTTCCCGATCGATCTCTTGCTCTGCACCGGTATCCCCAGTGTATCGGACGGTGAACAACAAAGTTGTGTGATCGGCAGAGTGCGTCGAGTGCTCGCGTGGACTCAGTGCTCCGTCCCGTGCACCGCGTACGATATCTCCATTCGAGCCGCTTCAGTTCGCGAGGCTTGCTCGAATCGGCACGTAGATACCTGGAAGCGTGGCTCGTTTGATCGCGAGGCCCGCGACCGTGGCCAAACAGGTGTTCGAGGTGCTGATCGGAAAGCGACGCCGCGCGGAGGATGGAGCGGGGACGCGCGGGTGAATCGTAGTAACGCGAGTACGCGATGCGTCCTCGTGGCACGCGGCGGCGTCGGTGAATCGAGCCTCTCTCGTCACCTCTTGCTCGCTCTTTCTCGCTGTTGGAAAACGTGGTGACCTCTTGGCGACTTTGTTCGCGTGATCCCTGGTGACCAAGGACCCGATGGTGCGCGACCGAGACCGACTATGCCGACGATATCGTTGATCCTCCTTCCGGACACGCTGCGGGAAGCTCGTACGTGACGCGAGGTGTTGTTGTTCCCCCCGAGTGGAATCGTACGTAGAAGCTCTCGCCCGTTCACGATAGCGCGCCTGGACGCGCGTGCTGGCACTGCCGACGGTCGTTTTGGCGGACAATGAGACCGATAAACAGCCTGTATCGAGCCGCGATCCTCGCTGAGATTTGATAGCGAAGCCGGGTCTCGTCTACGTTGCCAGCGAACTCCTCGCAGCCGCGAGATGCAATCGAACACGCTGCTGCACGACATCATCAGCACGGAGAAGCTGATGGGCAACAATAACAACAACAACAACAATCTGAACAACAACGGATCCCCGGGGGCGGACATAATGTTCCAGATGGAGGATGACGGCCTCACGCAGCTGGGGAGCGTCTTTCAATCGGCCTATCAGTCGATCGTCGGCGGTGGTCCCCAGGTAAGGGAGACAAAAAAAAACTTCACCGCAGCACCGTTTTCCATCCCCCGCTGATGGGAATTCTCTGTACTATCTCGAAACGCTTCGATTCACTGACCGTGTCGCGTCGAAGCTCGCCCTCCGAGGAAACTTTTCCACGCCGGAGTCGTGGAACGGTCTGCCCGGTCTCCTCGGCTGTTCGGGGCTGCTGGGTTGGCCCCGTTGCGACCGGGCGCAGCCCGGATGCGCCACTTGGAAACGAGTTCCTTTCAATCTCCAAGGTTTTTCACGGTGCGCAGCGTCTCCCTGTAAATCCGATTGCCCGTCAATTGGAAATAGGGGGCACGTTTACGATTTTGTCCGTGTAGCCGACGGAGCGTGCCGAGCACGCCATCGGCCCACTGACGTCAGGATTACGTCACTAGCATGGCCGTCGTCACGTGGGCGGGCACGTCGGTCGTTCGCTCTTTTTGCGCCTACCACCCCTTTTCTCCCTGCACAGGGTGCCCCGGTATTTTCGAATCCCGATGCACTCGCATCGAAGGCGATTGAAGGTGAACCCGTTTACTTGCTCGCCTCTTCCCACCTCTGGCTCCTTTTGTCTCTCTTGGCGAACTTTCCCTATATTAGGTAGCTCTGTTGGTTGGGAAGCGTGGAACGAAGCGGTCGGCCCACGAATTTCTACCGTCCCGGGTGCTATTATCTTCGCGACAACAATCCGCGCGCAATAAGGCATCGAGGAATATCAGAAAGGCCGGCGGAGGAGGAGCGAGAACGTCTATTTCGACTCGTATGGCAGCGGAATGACTCATCGTCATCCCTGCATTGTTTCGTTAAATGGAATTTCTATCTAATTTAAATGCGGCTTAGCCAGAAATAATGCGATTATGCGTTAGCTTATTCTGTTTGTTAATCTCCTTTGCACACCATTGTCACCATGACGGTGAGTGAGGCGAAGGTATAGAGCTATAGGCGCGAGATAGAGGGAAAGAGAGAATGGGAGAACTGTAGAGAGAGAGAGAGAGAGCCACGATGTTCCGTGTACTCAAACCCCCCGCTTCCCCTGCAGTTTGCCGTTTTGTACGGCACTGTACATTATTTCAGTACAGTCCACACACAGCCGCTAGATCCTCTCTGGCTTATGGACTGGTCGCAGCGGTTCTCCTTTTCCAGTTGGAACTTTAATTTCTCCTTAATCGCGCCTCCGGAACTTGTGTCGTTCGATAAATCTGCCCGTTGTTACGGGGGCGCGTTTTACTTCTCCCCCGCAGCAACTGTGGTCACGGTTCCTCCCAGCGAGTTTTCTCGCAGCCTTTCCGCCGCTGGCTTCCTCGACTCGAGTATGCAGGTAGACCTCGGACGGCGATGGAAACGCTCGTTCGGCGCCCGGCGTTGCGCAATTTTCTCGCGGCAAAGAATTTCTGCTTCTCGACCCCTTTTCGCGCCTCTTTCGAAACTCGAGCGGCTCATTAACTGCGGCGGGACAAAAGAATCGCACTTACAAAAGACGAGCGTCACCGTCGCGAGACAACAGGTTGGCGGACGTGGTCTCCTCTCGCTCGATCGACGTTCGATCGACAGCTGCCGGTCCATTATTCGAAAGAACTGTTGGCGGCACAGCTTCTCCGAATCGCCAGTTGCCGGTAGGAACGGTGATTGCCCAATGCCACTGGACGGGTATCGATTCGACGGCCTATCGAGCGAGAAATTTTTATCTCGCTAAATTGTTGATACGATTACACAACTTGGACAACGATAGCGATAACAACGGCGCGCGCGCGCGCCGATGGGAATTTGTGCTGTCGCCCGGCAATATTCGAAGAGGGGGCGGCGGTGGCCCTTTTTTTATCCCCCCCGATCTCGATTTCGAGCGTCTGGTGAAACCAGTTTTTGATCGGGCCGTGGTAAGGCCAGCCATTTCCGGCCCGTGTGCTCCTCCCTCCGTCCGCGGCTCATATCCGGTACGGCACTTGCAACGTTCGAAACGCTCGGCTCGGCCGTACGCGCCGCCGTAGGAGCTTTTTTTCGGGCTTTGTCGGGCATAAAATCTTGGCGGAGTCATCGCGGTCGTTGGAGGAGGATTGAGCGGCAGGGGAAGCAGAGAGGCTGGCGGAGGCAACCACTTGAAAATACGACAACAAAAACTGAGCCGCGTTCGTTATGAAAACGTTATCTCCCTTTGGGACAGACTTAATTAGCCGCTCGCGCACGGGCGCGTTCATTTTTCCGCTAAAAACGGAGTCGCAATTAAGCGTTTAAATTAGCGGCTCGCGCGAGCGGCCGACGAAACGCCGTTTCGTAACCGACCGGGGCCGTTCATGTAATTTCGATCTGGTTTTCCTCCGCGATCGGCGACTCGGCCGTTCGTCGGCCACCGTATAAGGTACCTACGCCTCCGACCGCCCCGGATGGGGAACATTGTAGCTTTTTGATAACTCGCGATCTGGCGCGCGACACCGACCGTCTGTCGCGTTTCTCCCGTTAACACACGGCGACGATTCAGCCGAACGGAGCTGCGAAGAGGAGGAGAAAGAGCGACTGGGACACGCGCCGCGGGGGAAAGGGTACAACAAAAAAAAAAGGAGAGAAGAGAATGAGAGAAACGAGAAAGCGAAAGTGCTGGGACTCGTCGATGGCGGTGGTCCGGTGCGTGTGCCGCCGCGCCGCTTCAATTAGGACGAAAATTCGAGACGATGGTCGCGCGAAAGCTGTCGAATGGGAGGTTTTACGAGCGATCTACACGCTCGCCTGGTCGTCAAGAAAATCGACGCTGCTCGATTTCCAGGAGGTCGACGCGGCGTAATTGCCGGCCCCGAACACCGGCACCGGTGGGATTGAATGAAACCGATAGGCCCCGTTACGCCGCGGTCGCCCCGTTTCACCTGTCCGTCCACGGGGCTGACGACAAAGTCGCTTCGAGGCCAGAAATTTATGCAAATCGCGCGAGCGAGATCTCAATACACGGCAACGCTCGGGTCTTAACCGCCATTCACGGTAGACTTATCGATCGCACGGGCGATAATCGGGCCGTTTTCGGGGCTCGATGTTTAGATACGCGAAATTGGCCCTCCTTGTAATTGGGCGCGTGAATCGCAACGACCGTGACGCGGCAAAGTGCTGGACGGACGGATCGTTCCACGGGGCATGGAAATCGCGAAGGATCGAGGTGGATCTCGGGGTGAGAGTCACTGGCGGCGAGAGGGCTAGGTTAAAAGCGGCAATGAATAGAATTGATATAAATGGGACGGCGACCTGGCTCCGGTCTCGAAGCTGATTGTTTTTTCTTTCCCCTATCGTCGAATTGGCCGACAAGTGCCACTTTATTACAGCGACCAGTCGGTTTTCGAGCTTTCGCCGTGACGGCGGCGTGGAAACGCGCGAAATTAAAGGCCGGTGGTACGGGTCCCCGGATAAATTCCCTCGTGATTATCAACGCCGCTGTCCGGACCCGATCCACCGGCTATTTTTAAGCCAGCGAATAAATTCCGGCTTAAGGAACTTGACGCGAAACGATATTAGATGGTCCCGATGTCGGACGAGAAGCCAGAAGCCAAAGGGCCCCACGAATTTCCTGCGGCATCGGTGTGTTCCGCTTGATCGTCGCTGCTCCTCTCGTAATCTATGCTCGGGATTAGCATTAGTACTTAGGCACGTATGTGTAACCCATATGATCACGCTTGTAACTACATCTCCGGGTGCACGTAGGCTAGCGTGCGCGCGAGCTCTCCGCCGCCAATCCGCTCTACAATTTGCCCCGGACATATACACGCGCGTAAATAGATACTCTGCCTAGGAATATATTCGCAGTGGCGCGCGGGTGCACGAGCGGGCACTCACGGACGCGTAATTAGACACGCGCACAGGCGACGGGTGCACGCGTGCACTCGCTCGCATACCAGCTCGTCGCGTGACAACAGTGTGTCCATGTGCCTGGAGCTCTACTAATAGCGGTATCCTAGGATCCGACGCTCGCCTACTGATATATCCATTTCTCGTAACCATTATCCTCTTGCCTCTGTTTGCACGGTAGCACGGAGACACGCGTATTACGCGTGCACGTGCCACCCTGCTCTCCCGAGGCGGACGAGATGAGACTTTTCGATCTGACGTCGCGAAATAATCGGCCGATTCGCCGTGGTGCCTGATAGGTGGTCGTTCGGAAAGTGGTAATGGTCATTCCGACGTAACTCTGCTTCAAAGAAATCGCGGGGATTTAGGGCTCGGTTGATGACTCAGGAGTAATCCTAGGCGCGCTGTAATTAAGCTGGAATTAATAAAGTGCCGGCGTGAAAATTCCGCGGCAAATCACGCCGCTCGTATCGTTTTAATTGCCGCGTATACTCTCGCTCACCTGTGTTTGGCCTTTCGTGTACGTACCGCCTGACAAGATACCTACACGCCTGTGTCCGTCTATGTGGATTCGCACGTGCGCCAGTGTGCCTCGTACACAAGCTCCAGGGTGTGCACACCTATGGACGATAGACGGGGCTTGACAGGAATGTGTGATACGTACATATATAAACGGCTACGCCCGCGCCACCCCTTATGTATACACGTGTGCTCGGAGCCACTGTATAGACACCATATATACGTCCGATTATTAGTGTGTCACACACGCTTGATTTGGTAGCGGGCTTATAACGGCCGCCATAGCGCCGAGAGGCGCCAGCTGGATGTTTCGGAACGCACCCCCTTCCAACCCCTTCCTCCAGCCTCTGCTATCTCGCTTTCGTGTACGTCGACTACGACGACGTTGATGATGACGGCGGCTGACTATATCGATGACCACGAATTTTCCACCGATCCTCGGGTACAGTCCAGACCGATTTACCGAATCTTCTAAGAGTCTAAAGTGTTCTTCCGAGGATTTCCTGTTCCTCCGTGGTGGAGCAGCGAAATTCGTGGATCGCTGTGTTTAAACGTGCGTTTCAGTTGATTTATGAATTCATCCATTCGCAACGAGACAATAAGAAGTCGCGGCAGAGCTTCGCGCTCTTTGTCCTCCGGCTTAATCGGCTCGGGCGGTAATTACGCGTCGTTAGTCGCAACTTTTCCCCGAGCTCGCGAGGTGTGAGCAAACAATGGTTATTAGTATCGGTATATTAGTGGCGTTAGTCGAGGCGTGTACGAGCGATTTAGTAACGCAGCTCGAGTGGGCGTCGCCCGTACGCCACGGAATACTCCAATATACAGTGTCGATATGTGCCCGATGGTCGTGTGTAGAACTGTCTCTGTGTACGTCTGCTTGCCCGTACAAAGGAGTACACGTGTCAGCTCATCTGTAATTACACGCTTTCAGACGCTAAGATCTGTTCCCCGCTAACGGTTTCGTTCTCCTTCTGTTCCAGGTGAGTTAACAGTTCCTGTATCTTGTCGATTAAATGGCGTCAGAGACACGTACGCGACGGTGTCGAGCGGTTAGGTCTGTCGCTCCCGATTCTTCCTCCCCTCCGATAGTAAGTTCGCCCGAATCGTTAGATGTTCCTCCTCCCCGAGTACGCCTGCCGGGTCCCGCGAGACCTATCTAATTTTCTATCGGGTAAGCAGGAATGCGCGCAGCGCGGAACATGACTCTCGGGATCTTTAACGAGAGAGGGAAGCAGCGGCGTTAAAAAATGAGGGACGGAGACGTTGGGTCCGCTCCGAGACGAAAGAGAACGAAGGGAAGCATGGCGACTTTCGGGCCATATGGCGTTTACGGATACCCAACCACCGTAAAACTTCCACGGACATAACCTGACCTCACCGTTTCTCTCTTTCTCCCTCGCCGGTCTGAACGGGAGCCACTAATCAACAACCGTCAGGCCCTTAAAGGACGACGAATGGTCTCGGTCCGAAGTCACGAACCGCAGCGCATTAGTCGGAACCCGGCACGATCGGCAGCCCTACGACTCGAACCCGATCTTCCTGCTGGAAATAACAGGGGAGCTCTCGCCGCGCACCGAGCCGGAGGAAAATCGTGGAAAAATAAAATCGTGCTAGGCAGTCAGGATTAATGGCGCGGGGGGGTCGAGCGTCGGTTATTAAACCCTTCAGACATTTGTGACCGAAATTGTATTCAGTATAGTGCATCGGGGGGGGTGGCACGGAACACCAATATACGCGCTGCAGCACACAGGCGCGTTCTTGCCAGCGAAACGGGCCTCACCTTCGACTCCGGGGATCGATCTGCATAGCGGTAGCTCGCATAATCGCGGAAAACGTGTAGAGCAACCGGGCACATGCACGGGAGGCGGATTCACGCGCGTGTGTGTGTCCAGCGCACCAGGGAGCTCCATAACACGCCGCCAATGTGCAAGCCAGGTTAGGTGTCTTGGGGGTTGAATCAGGCTTAGATTAGGTTGGCTCGAGCCAGTTCCGATTTCCGTGGTGATCTCACGGTAGATCGTGCCTACCACCGTGCCTACCACCAGATTTCACTGTTGCTCCGCTGTATCTTTTCGTATCTCTCCTCTGTCATTTTTCTCCACGCTCCGCCGTGCAATTTGCTTTCCTCCGCAACGCTCGAGTACCCCGCGCTTTTGTAATTCAATTACACGCATTGTTCCCAGGAGTTACATTATTTCACGCGACCCGCCTTACCTGCATACCTAGCGACGTTACGAGCCACCCGTTAATCGAACGATTGTTCCTTTCCACTGCGAACTCTCTGCTTGAGGAGTCGTCCGGGGAGGAGGCACCAGAGTTTTCCTTTCCTTTTTTCCTCTCTGAACGTCTATCGTTCATTTAGCCATTTTATCTGCCAAAGTTTGATTGGATGCCATGAAATCGGCGGCTGAATAATTGAGAACCCTGTGGCGAGCGTACGTAGAGCACGTCGTATCAGGTTCGGATTAGGGTTGCCCCGAGCCAGTTCCGATTTCCGTGGAGATCTCACGGTAGATGGTGCCTACCTCGGTGCCTGCCTCCAGATTATATCCTGCTGATCCTCCGACGAGTTTTCGTCCCTACGTGCTGTTCTTGCTATTGTTGCTCGCGCCGCTACCACCCCCTCGACGCATTCAGCCCGAGCGGAAACTTTTCTCTGCTCCCCCTCGCCCCTGCAAGTCACGAAGCAAGTTTCGGTTTCGAAGATAGCCGCCGCCCTCGCCTCAATTTCGCTTCCCTATCTTCGATCTTCGCCTCGCTTCTCTTTTTTCCCCCCGCCGACATGCGCGCCTTTATCGTAGACCCGGCAAGTTATCATTCGCAATAAGAGTTTCGCCCGCTCGCTCGTTTCATAGTACAATCCCGGTCGCCGACATTTCCAGTCGCCGAGGCGGCCTAGACGTCGCACGTTCGCTTGACAAACGACGCGACGCGTCGAACGGTACGCGTTGCCGTTTAACGGCGTATCACGGTGTCGCGTGTGACGTAATCGATATCAGCGGGATTAACGCGGGAAACGGTCTCAGATAAACGATAGCTTTATTGCAGGAAAATTACACGCGGCGGGCAATCTTTCGTCGAGCCGCGTGCCGGCGGAGAGTCGATTCCGCTTGGATTACAGGGCGCTTGCTTTCGAAAAAAAAGTCCGCATCTCGGAATCCCTTCCGCGAGACGGTCGCTTTCAATGGCAAATTGAAGAGACACGTGTACCTTCGCCGCGACCAGCTTGATCGATTCGAATTAACTTATAGACGACGATGCACTCCGGCGGGCCGGCTAGCGTCTTGAATTTCTAAACAGCGGGGTAATCGTCATCGATGGAGCAATTTCGCGATCGACGGGGATCATTCCCGAAGCGTTCTCAAAGTGCTTTTCGGGCCTGGATTGCGCCAAGAACGTAGCGCCGGTTGGTTGGTCGAGCCGTACTCCGCTCTCGGCGAAACACGATGCTTTCTGCCACGAAATTATTGACTGTTGCTATAAATACTCCCGCTAACGCTTGCTATAGCCGTTTGCGCGAACCTTGGAGCATCGAGATCGTTATCCAGACGTCGTCCCTTTCCGTATTTCAATGCTTTTTACTGGATAGACGGTGCTTTCGAGTCGCCTGTTTTTTTTTTCGGATCGGTTCGAAAGTTCCCCGTCGGATTCACGCGGAGCGGCGCGGAGAGAGCGGCTCGGCCGGCAGCGGGGTCGGATTTGTTCTCACGAGGGGTTATTTACGCGACGAGTCTCGGATTTTAATTCGAGACCCGGTGACCGGACCCGAAATTCGATCCGAAATTACGAGGACGGTCCCAGAAGCGAGTTCCGGGGGCAGCAGAAACACGAGAGTGTTCCCGTTGGTCCCAGGGAATTATGCTCTCGACGGTCAGAATGATGGTTTCGCTGCGCCAATGGGTGGGTCATTTCCTGAGTGTCGGGGGTTCTTGCTCCTCTCCCCGTCTCTCTCACTCTCTCTCTCTCTCTCTTTCTCCCCCTGCTTTCTTCTTTCCCTCTGCCTTGCTCTCGTTTCCTCCGTCTCGTCTCCTCCTGCTCCCCTTTTTATCCCTCCTTAACTGCACTTAACCGTGGCTACCTTCTTCTTCCACGCCCGACAGAGGGGAATGGTTCGTTCGCTCCATGGAGAAGGAAAATTACAGATGTAAAAAAAGAAGCTCGGAGGGAAAAAATGTGACCCTCGTTCACGGCCGAGGAAAAAGTCCCCGCTCGGGGATCTCGATGATGTACACGGTCTAGACCGAAATGACTTTCCATCGCGGCGTAAGGGGCGAGCGGTTTTTCGAGGCGCTCGGCACCGGCCAATATGTGGCCAGTAACGCGTGGATCACGGCTGGAAGATTGCGTGGAAAAGTCGAGAGCGGATCGATAACGCTGGCCGCCCGTTACTTTTTCCCGTCGACTCCGCGGGCGAATCAATTTTCCCCGCCGCGAAACTTCTCATCGCGAGTATCGCGGCGGGATCCACTTTTTCTCTCTCTCTCTCTCTCTCTCTCTCTCTCTCTCTCTCTCTCTCTCTCTCTCTCTCGCTACACCGAGATTAACGTAATAGACTCGAGGCAGGGGAATTATTACGGAGGTTCCAGGGATCGATGCGTCGATCTCTTTACACAGGTGTGCCTAATCTGGACTGCTTTTCAACTATCGATGATTGAATTGTGCAATCGTCGCGATAGCCGCTCTCGCTTGAGAGGCTCTCGCCTCGCTGTCAATTCACCTTCCGCGAGGCTCCTCCGCTCCCTCGGCTGCATCCCCCGCGACGCAGGGGAGGGAAAGGAAAACGTTGCCCCGGGTTTCGTTCCGGGGCAGGGAAAGCTCGCGAGCAATTACGCCCCGCGGCTAGATTTACGAACTTGCAGCTCGGCGAAATTTTCTGCCATCCCCACGGCCGTAACTTTTGTTCGCTCTCGTTATCGCTCGCATCTCTGGCGGAGACCTAGCCTCGCGATGAAAATCTGTCCGCCGAATCTTTCACGGCACACCCGGGGCCAAAACTCTTCGCGCAGATCCTCCGAGCCTGCGATTTAGGTTTCTCAAGGCCCCTAATCCAGGGACCCTCGTCTCCTTGCACAACCTCGTTATTGCTGTTCCGTGTGTAAAACAATGAGATTAGCGCCGCTCGAAAACCGGTCGCACGCTTTCAAAAACCCCTAATCCGGGCGAGGAGGGACCTGCCACAGGATAGTGCTACTGCCTGTGCACCCACTTCCCCTCTCTCCGCTTCCCTCGCAGCCCTTGCGAGCAACGCTTTCCGTACCGCGTCTTCGCCCTCTGCCAGTGTCTACCTGTTCCAGCGATCTTCAGACTTTCCGCGTTTCCCTTCGAGCCTCCCGAAATCGCTAGGCGAACCGACGTTGTTAATCCCCCGAACTCGAGTAAGTTCCAGTGCCTCGCGGGGATGCAAATAATAGCAGAGATTTGCGTTCATTGAATTAAGATCGCAGGTGACCTCTGCCTGTTTAGGGGCATCCATTTGGCGCGAAGGTGTGCCACGAATATTGCGAGAGCGTGTCTATTAATCATTTTCGCTTCTTTTCTCTTATTCCGCTTGAACGCAGGGAAGATTTACATTCGCGCAGACGTTGGGCGCGCGCTGGTCTGCGTGTTGACAACGATGCAGGGCAGATAGCGCGCATGTGCGCGTGCATTCACACGTACTCGCCGTAACGGCGCTGACGCATGCGCGTACGTGGTATCGTAGCAGCTGTCCGCCAGGTGCGTGGTCCGCTCGACCAATCAGGGGCCTCCCCTTGACCGGGGGGTGCTCAACCTTCGGTGCCCTCGATTACCTGCGCCCTTTCCCGTGGGTTCTTGTAACTTGTAACCTGCGACCAGCCGCCCGGACGCCTGCCTCTCGAATATCTCGCCTCCCTCGCGAGATAATCGCCTTTCCTCATGGAAACTGCGACCCACCGTGCTCGGAGACTTCTTCCCCCGGAGGAGAGCACTCCCTTTCGAGCGATCTCTTCTCGAGAAACTGATTTCACGAGTACGTATCGCCCGACTGCGTTAAACTCGATACCCAGGCCGAGCGCCGTTCGCAATTTCTCGGCCCTTGGACGTGCGAATAGCTTCGCTGCGTGCTGGTAGTAATGAAAGCTCGCGGGATCTGCCGCGATGTAGCAGCGTAGGATAGCTACGCGGCACTCCGTGGTAGTTTATCCCCGAGCCTGGACGTATTATCGCAATCAGAATTCACGCAGCTGCTCGAAAAGAGCGATTTTCGCGCACCCGTCCACGTGGGTCCGCGTTGCGAAACGTCTCCGTTCGAAACGGAGGCGAACGAACCAGCGAGGGAGTAGGCAAGCAACCGACCTATGGCTAGGATAAGGGGGCAAAGAATCGAAACGTACGAGCGATCCATTAAAGGCGATCGGCTTCAGCTGGCCGATCCGGCTAACTTTATCCATGGCGAATTGTCCCGAGTTGGCCGACAATGGACGCCATTCCGTCTTATTGTCCGCGCGAGGAAGAAAGATACGCTGGATCGCGCGCACACCCACAGGGAAGCACGATCGTGCGTTACGGGGGAAAAAATTTTACAACTCGTATTCGACGTAATCACTTATTGTGCGGGCCGGACTTAAGAGTCGTTGGCACTATTATTCGGTGATACGTGTACCGTGTAGAACATAAAAGGGTACAAATGCCGGGTCGCCCTAGAGAAATCGATTGCCCGCTCCTTATGGTAACTGGCCAGGCGGTGCGAGGCTTTAATCCGGCCGCGATTCTGTTAGGGCCAGTCGCGACGAATTCTGAAGCGCGGGACCTAATTACTCCGCGTGGCTCTCGAGAGAAATTGCGCCCGGCGGTGTCGCGCGAACGGGAGAAAGGATGAAAGTGGAGAGAGAGAGAAAAAAGGGGGAGTGCGCGCGGGGAAAAATGGTTTCGCCGTCACTAGAGCCGAGGAGAGCCGCGAGTTAACCGTTTAGGGAAAACGGCGGCGCCTTTGAAACGCCCGCGCAAGATTTGCCGCTGATTTGCCGAGGAAACGTTGGGGAAATGTCGCGCGCGCACGTGCACGTGCAACGTGCAACGCGCAACGTGCGCGCCGAGTTTAGGCAACGGACGATTGATGGCGACAGTGGAAAACAGAAGGGGTGAGCCGCGGCCGATGCAGAGGGGGAGTCAGGAAGTGACATTTTCTCGGCGGGCGGTTTTGCCACCAGAGAAAATGCAAATTGTGGGAACCAGCGATTGCGACACTGGAGAACGCGTGTGCTTACTCATGCTCTTCTATCCCTTTTCTCCCACTGACACCTTTGTTCTCGAAACCTGACCAGCACTCTTTCCAGCATTCTTTCGGCTCTGGTGTTTCAAACTTGAGCGATGCAAGCCTGTAGAGTATATACAGTGGAGAGTGGTGCATTTTGGTATAGAACGGGGCTCGATTTCGGCGGCTGTTGTCTTCTTTTGAACGTCCAGCGCACAAAGTGCATCGCTGAACGCTGCGCTGTTTGTTCACCAGACAATCGCACTATTAATAACGCAGCCGTGTTGTGCTAGATACAATCGACGAGTCCGTATCCGTCGACGCACCGTGAAATCGGCCGGTTTACTATCGAACGATCAAACGTTTCGCGCATCGTCGGGCATGCTAGTGAGATTAATGAGAGGCTTTGATGCGTGCCAGTAATCATTAATTACATACATTACGCGACGCTTACTGACTGCGGCCTCTCTTCTCTCTCTCTCTCTCTCCTCTCTCCCTCCATCAGTGTGCATTCCGTGTGGTGTTCAATCGCGTTAACCGCTGGCCTTAATGTACCAGGAAATGGACTTGCCTTTGGTGATCACGTGGCTTTCGTACATCGTCCGCGTAACCGTCCGCTCGCGATGATATCAACGTTGCGACGCAACAATTTCGTCGGCCCCGTCAGTCACGTGATCGGCGGGAAATTCTCCCGTTCCGCCTGCCGCGAAGAAGTCTATCCTCCCGCACGTTGTTCCAGGCGGGGGAGAGACCGTGGAGAGCTTAATAAAGAATGTGCTCTCGAGGCGCAAGGGGGTTGTTTCTCTTCTGGGAAGCTGGTATTCGCGCAAACGGGTGGCGAATTATTCAGCAGGTTCTCGCTTAATTGGCCCTTAATTAGTCTCCGATAATTTGCCCGGCGAATAACCGGACCGAGTTGTCGCGGCAGGGCCAAGTCAGCCGATGAATTATTTATTGCCCCCCCTCTCGTTAGATGGGTCAAGGGTACTTTGGACAGTCTCGTTTGTACCAAAAGCCATTAGCTCGAGAGAAGCCTGCAGCCTCGTCTTTCTCTCTTCCTCTTTTATTCGTGTTCTCGCTCGACGCGGCTCGTACTTTTTTCCCCACCCTTCGCTGGCTTTCACTTTTCCATACTTATTTCGCGGCAGGGCCACCGGATTCGAAGAAAGCTTCCCGTGTCTGGTCGGCCCGTGAAATTCATCGCGCCGACCTGCTGCTTCGCCCCCGTAATTTCGAAATCGGCGGGAATTCTTGACTCGGTCGCACGTGAGATTCCATCAGGCCTCCTCTCGTTGGCCGTCTTATGTACAGGGTGTCCCTGGAGGTTCGGTGAACGAGAACGGAAAACGGCGCTAGCCTAGCCCGACGGGGGTTGCCAGTGACTACTTGACTGACAACCAATTATACGAGCCGGTTGGCAAGGCAGACGCGTTTATATCAGACAAACTGGGCAGATCCTGGAATCCTCTTTCGGTTAATCTTGGCGAGGGGTTAGAAAACGTCTTAAGGAGGGATTACGTACCGAATGGAAGGACAGTCGTCGATGCCGTGGGAGGAAATCGATGAGACATCCGGCAATACCGTGAAAAATCTTCCGTTCGTTTGCTCGCGGAGTAGCGCGTCCTCTCTTTTATCCTCTCCCACACTTCCTCTCTCTCTCTCTCTCTCTCGCTCCGGAGAACGGCGTAATTGATTTGGAAAATCCGCGTTGTGTAATTGCGGCTCGAACGTAATTCATTGTACACGCGCGACGGTTACATAGTTAGTTACATATCTATTAGGTCCCTCGGGGCAGCGGCACGGAAAAATGTATTATCTCGCGCAGTAAGCCTGACGTGACACGCGAGCTGGAAGATGAAGCGAACCGGTAATTAGTAATAACGCGCAGAGACATTGTCGTCACTTCCAAGAAACACAGCTCGCCATTTTTCTCGAGGGTGCTCTCCCACATCGTCGCGTCGGAGGCTATCTTCCCTCGTTCGGGGCGACAGGGAACAAGAAGCGGCCGCGGCGGCGCGCAGGATGAACGAGGGCAAGGGAGAAAAATTGGATAACCCCCGGGTCCGCGGGTAGATAAAGTTTGCCGGCCGTTTATTTTAATCAGAGGCGACCGATAGTCGCGGATCACCGAGGAGCGCCATGTTGTCTGCCCGTTTATCATAACCTCATTGGTCGTGATTGACATTCGCCTAGGAAGAGTTTTCTGACTGACCGAGCCGATTAAAAAGAGATCTTATCGGCGCCCGGTCACGACCGAGATCCGTGATTTTTCCAACGATACGCGCGGGGGTACTATCTCGATTCCGCGCGGGCATTTTTTCCTCTACCTCGTCTTCCCTTCCTTTTTTTTTCCATGAATCGCGTCCGCGCTATTGTTCGCCATTCCCAAAGCAAGCCGAGGCTCGTCGATGAAATTTAATCGTCGGAAACATCCACCGCGATATATTAAAATCTCTTTTAAACCAGACGATTGGAATCGCGACGATAACACGCGCGCCGGACAGCGGACCGCGGCGAAACGGTGAAAATGAAATTCGTTTAAACGAGCGGGCTGTTTTTTTTTCGTACGCCCACGCGAAAGCATTTTTTTCCCCGAGAGCGCTTTTGAATCGCGGTTTTTGAGATATGACCTCCGGCCTCCGGGGGCGGGCGGGCGGGGAGGAGGTGGGAGTTCAAAAATTCATTTGTCGCGACAGCATGAAATTTTCGATTTATCCTGGCGCGGATGTGCGGCGGGTTTTTCGGCTCTCCGCGGTATATACGTGCGTATACTCGGGGCTCGGGCTGGTTGAAATTATTACATAATTGTTATTCACACCGGGCGTGGCGAATTAAAGCGGAATAGCGCGAGAATAAAGCAGACGCGAGCCCGACCGAAGTATAGCCAATAACGCGGCGGTCACTCGTTGCTCGCCCATCGCCCGTAATTTTCGTATCCGCGCAAACATCATTTTTACCCCCCCGGAGCAGGAGCGCGCGGTGCTTCCCAACGAGCGCGGCGTTCACCCTGGGCAGCCAGCGCAAAAACCCGCGAGAATAATGTTGTGGAATAAATAACAATCGGCAGACAATTACGTATCCCAAGGCTGCTGGAATTGCAACAGCAAACGGGGGCGGTGGGAGAGAGGGGGAGAGAGAGAGAGAGAGAGAGAGAGAGAGAGAGAGAGAGAGAGAGAGAGAGAGAGAGAGAGAGGAGAGAGAGAGAGAGAGAGAGAGAGAGAGAGAGAGAGAGAGAGAGAGAGAGAGAGAGAGAGAGAGGAGAGAGAGAGAGAGAGAGAGAGAGAGAGAGAGAGAGAGAAGAGAGAGAGAGAGAGAGAGAGAGAGAGAGAGAGAGAGGGAACGGTGGACGGTGATAGCCGCAGGGTTACAGATAGAAAAATTCACTTGTCCGTCGGCGGCGGAGATTCGTCGTGCGCGATGCGGATTCTATAATATAATTCGTACAAACGTTCCGCATTGTGTGGCGGAAAAAGTGAGTTGTTCTCGGCTGATTATCGGCGTATCGTGCTAGATAATTGTATACGATTACAGCCGGGCCGGGGGAGTAATGGTAGTGTTTAATTTAATGTAAATTCCGTGGCTCGCGCGTATTATTGGAGTGTGTTCCTCGGTACCGATCGATCGGTCGCGTCCCCGATCACCTGCGGTGCTCTCGCGATAAATCTCGCGAGGAGCCGATAATAGGCTGCGAGAGACTGTTTTTTTCTCCTCTAGCGGCCGCGGCCTGTGTGCATACCATTAAAGGCGCTTTCCTCGCTGGCCGAACCTAATTGTAATTATTATTATCATCGTACGGAGAACAAAGTGCAGGTTCCCTTGCCGTGATCATCGTCATTATCTCCTTATCGTCTCCGGCATCGCATTACCGCTCTCGTTTACATCGGATTCGTGCCCGTTCATTATTCCACGGCCAGATAAGCATCTCTCTTATCGACTCCTGGCCCGCGGACAGCCTCGAGACACGTGGGCGTGCATCGCCGAGGAATTGAAATATTTTTTCTCTCGCGGGAATAAAGTATCCTCGGGGAGCAAGGCGCTATATCTGTTCGATAGGATATTGCGGGGAGGTCGGAGCACCGCGCGGAGGTCCACTCGAGGAAAACTGCACCGCCTCGATTTCGAGTCTCCCTCTTTACAGCATTTTCGTGGCTGTTAGAAGGGCAAAGTTAAAGGAGCAAAGTACTGTCTGATCGCTTCGAAATTCTAGCCGTGGAAAGGTCGATCCCCGTAGCATTTCCATGGGTGAAACTGCAACGTCGCTGGACAAGTGGAAAACTCCATTGTGTCTCGATTTCAATTCTCTGTTTGAACTGTGCTCTCTTTCTCTCGCCTGGCGGACATCGCGGCCCGACTCTCCCGCACAGTCGGACGATTTACATATTTCGGCGTGCGTTTGACCGATAATAATGTTTCATCCCGCTTTCGACGAATGGCTCCATTACCATGGGCGAGGCATCGCGGACGCTGATTTTTCGTTATAATGCGCTTTGAAAAATCAACCGCCCACGCACGCGAATCGTCCCGCTCACAATGCGATCCACCCGCGCACCCAGACACGCGGAATTCCTTTGTGTGATCGAACGAGCAGCAGGAGCACGGGCACGAGCGTAGACCAGGGAATACGAATGTAACTTTTCACGGGAGCGGAGGCTGCACGAGCCATTGATCATCGGTCCTGTTAGCCGCGTAGGCTGCCGATCCATCCGGATTTCCACGGCTTTTCCGCGGGATTAAAACCCGTTAAAATGTTTACCGATGCCGATTCCTCCGCTTCCCCGTTTCCTCTTTTCGTTTGGCCGGCTCGTGGAAATCTGAAGGATGCTCTTGGAAATGTTTTGGCTACCAAAGCGCGCCAGGCCCTTGTCCAGAGAGGCCCGAAGGGTTTACTTTCTCCTCGGGGGATAAACACAAGGGAGATTTACGGGCAAACAGATGCGGTAAAAACAGTCGATCGTTTACTTCGAAGCGGCAGGATTCCTCCGCGCCGTTCCCTGATCTTTTAAAGAAAACCATTGACTCCGGCTTCCGTATTTGTTTCGCTTAATAAGTTCGGAGAGCAGCCACGAATCGAGGTTGCCGCGGGATATTCTCGCGAGACGCAGAAACAGGGGGGAGAGAAACTCGGCTCACTTTGCTTAAATATTTAAGTAACAGAGCATTTCACTCCGAGGGAGTACGCGGCAGGGCGCGAAGACGCCGGGCGGGGACATCTCCAAGCATCCCTTATCTTTATCCGTGAGATATCTCGCGGTGGCGAAGACGGGGCGGCGGAGAGTCCAATCGCGGTTTTATTGGCTCTCTTAGAAACCGGCTTAAGTACGTTTCTGTGTCCCGCGGAAATTCACCGGGGCAAGGAAATGCCTTTCGAAAATTCCATCTCCCGCTTTCCAGCCTTCCCTTCTTTGCTCTTTCGTGGGACGAGCCCCGATTCCTCAAGTTTATTCCCACTACCTTCTGCTTCACCGGCTGCACTTTTGCCGGGAATTTTTGCGCGACTGGCACCTTCGGAAAGCTAATTCGCATCGGGATCGCGCGGTATACGCGATCGGCGAGAACCCGAACGTTAATGGACCCACTTTGGCCGCGGTGCGAATTAATGGAATCGATGGCACTCGGGGAATCGCGAAACAGTTGTCGCTTGGAGGGTCGTCGACGTTTCAAAAATGATATTCCACTCGATGACCGGGGGGGATAATCGAAAAATTAGCAGAGTGCCCTCGACGGTTCGGTGCCGCTCGTCGAAAAACGAACCCTCGATCGCGCGCGAGAACCCTCGAGTGCCCTCGACCTCGGGCTTTGATACTGCGAAACGTTTTCGCAGTCGAGGCCCTCCCCCTGGTTTCGATTCCGCGTTTTTCCACGGCGAGCTCGCGCTCGCGTCGCTCTGCTTCGAATGCGTTCGCGACCCAGCGACGGTCGCCTTGCTCTTTTCGCAACTTAATTTCCCTGTTGCATTCGATTGGCCTCGGCGCGGCAGTGGCACAGGTAAAAACGGGCGCGAACCAACTCGCCGTTTCCGTGTAATTAATTATCCACTCTATATGCTAATTAGCCCGGTAGCTAGGCGTCTCTGTACCATTGTACGCGGGCGAAAAATGCAGAAGAAAAGAAAAGCGGCGGGGCTTCCTGTTTACGACCTCTTCTCTCTCTGCGGTCTCATTAATTCCCGGAAAAATGCGCCTGTCCCCCGTGGAGACCACCGACTCCATCGACGCGAATCCGCCGGGAGCACTGGATCGCGCCGCGATCCATAACGCCTCTGCGGATGATCTACGCGCACGTGGAAGCGCGCGGGCTCGGCGAGAAAGAAATTATTTACAGGTGTGCGGTGTGTTTATGCAAATATCGAACAGCCACGGGCCGTTGTACGATCCTCTCGTGGTCGGACACATACGTTTACGCGTCGATGCGAGCCAGAGCGGAGCATTGACACCGCGACTTTCCACCTAGTAAATTCCTGCCGCCGTATTTCTCCCCGTCGACTCGGGTCGAATTTGCAGAAAGTGGACTGGAAAAGCGTAAAGGAAAAACGGCTCTGATCCAGATTAACCGTCTCTTGCCCCAAGATACAAACGGAGTATCACCGCCGAGCGACGATTATCGGTTGCCAGGCGATCGACCAGTATCTTCGGTGAACTTGAGATTAATCGACTCGCCTCGGCCGGTGATTAACAATCGATCTCGCCGTGGATACAGCGCTAGGCGGCAAATATTATCGCAAGTCTGGGGCATCGATCGGAGCGAGCGTTACAATCGCGTAATTGCCGCAGGTGCGGCCACGATTTCTCGCGTCATAATTATTTGTTATCGTTTAATTAATCGCGCCGACGAGCATTTATTTATTTAGGGAGTGGACGGTGCATCTGTCTCGCGGCGCGGCGAGGCGCCGCTGGTGAAAAGCCGAGAATCAGCCGCGATTCGACTAATTGAAATTGGGCAACGCGACCGGCCCCTTTCCACTCTCAGTTTCGTTTCCGCGATGAAGCGCGGCGAAATAAATTGCGCCGACTTTCTGGCTGCGGCGTACGGCCGCTCCCGCTGCGATGGAAATCGAAGGAGGGGACGATTTCAGCGCGGTTTCCGCCAGGGTGTCGGAGTTAACGCGATCGGGTGAACCGTGGCCCTCCACCTGTGCGTGTCGAGCACGCGCCACGGACTTCACTCGCGTGCGTTTTCTTGTGAAGCAACAGCGCACGGGGGTGCATTGAAGCGGAACAAGAGCTAGAGGGAGGGAGAGAGAGAGAGAGAGAGAGAGAGAGAGAGAGAGAGAGAGAGAGAGAGAGAGAGAGAGAGAGAGAGGCAAGGCTGCGTACACCGATCGTGGAAGAGCCGAGCAACGAAGGAAAAAAGGAAGACAGAAAAGCCGTTAGCTCAAATTACACGGCTCGTTTTATTATTTATCGCCAGCAATTTCTGCTTGCACGAGGAGCCGCATCCTCCGTACGACTGGCCGGCGATCGAAGCATGATTTGTGCGGCCGCTTCGCGAATTCGTCGTAGATCAATGGACCGGCATAGATCACCGGTGTCCCTCTTCTCGGAATTTCCAGCGGTCTGGCGAGCCTCGGGCTTTGAGAAAAATTGAAAGCCTCACGCGAGTCGTGCCCCCTCTGCGTGCTCCGTTTGCCTGGAAGACGAGGGAGCCGCGATACTCGAACGAAACTCCGACTAATTTCTATCCGCGACCAGTGACATCGTTTCGTGGCTCGCTACGCGCCATTTTTCCTCCTCCAGCGCAATCAGCCCTCTGCCCCGTTGGCCGTCTTATACGCTTCCTGACATTTTCAGATATTCAATTACCGCGACACAAGGTATTGCGGCCGAACGGGGCCGGGCCCGCCGCAAAAACGTAATAAATCGTCGACGAGGTCGCGACGTATACGCAGCGAGCGCGCACCGGCTCTATCGCGTATATTTGTATGGATACGCGAGCCATTTGCATGCGCGTGCACACACACATGCACACTGGCGCGCGTCGCGGCTATATCCTCGGATGTACATGCATATCGATGGCTCGCTTTCGGTATGCTGCGTGCGGTTGATCGGCAAGAGTCGCCGCAGCTGAATGCGAAATACGAGCGCGCCGTCCACTCGGACTGAAATCGATGGATCAATTGCGAAGGGGCCACGCGACCCCGTAGCCACTTCCGCCGTAGGTCGTAACCGCGTCGCTGCTTTCTATCAACCCTTCTGGACTCGATTTTCTCCACGCGTTGCTCTATAATGCAGAACGTTAGACAAACGCGTCCGGCAAAGTGTTATTCGTCCGAGCGTATCGCGTGTTAAGATTTCATTTCCCGTTTCGACCGAAAAAACGGAAGGGTTCCTCGAACGACGCGTTGCCCGATTCACTACGAATTCGAGGGTTAATGCGATTCGATCGGCGATAAGTATTTCCACGCGCGATTTGACAGGCGTACGCCTACGGCATTCCGCTGGACGAGCGAGGGTCAGAGGACGCGGGTCGGAGCGGAGTACCGAGCCGTAAGATATTTATCTGGTGCTCGCACGCGCTTCGTAAATTCGCGCGCCGCTGAACTTTTATACGTTGCCTTTAATACAGTTTGCCAGGGCGCGCGAAAGAAAGCGCGAGAGGGCTTAGCTCTCTTCTGCCCGTTCTCCGGCGAGAAGAGTCGAGCACGAAATAATACTTACGACGTCTGGAACGATTCTCGGAGATCCGCGGCTCGTGTGCACCGGCTCCTACGCGTCGCAGCTTTCCTATCGTCGATCGATCCACCCGCGGGGATAAAGCTGTAAGCCCCCACCGTTTTCGAACACCCCGACGATGAAAACCAGCCACTGGGAGAAATGGAATTTTCGCGAAAATCAGATTTACCGCCTCGCGGTGTCCGTCGCTCTTTCCCTTCTCCGAGAAATGTTGATTCCTCGATTACGTCCCCTCAGCGAACGCGTAAACTCGCCTCTTCGCACGGTACGCCGGTGCTCCGATTCGTTACGCCCTGGACAGAGGAGGCTTTCCTTCCCGCCGTGTTACAGTCGCACAGGTTATCGAGAAGCGAGCGTCGGACCGGCGAAAAACGTGGACGGGCGGCGCGCTGCGATAGCGAAATAGCCATTAATTATGAGCGTCGGAGCTGCTCTTCCAATTAGCGTGAAAAACCCGGTTTCGTTTCTCTCCTCGTTCCTCCCTGTCCCTCCGCCTCGCCGGCGAACTTGTAATTTATGAATCGACTAACAAGCGACGAGAAGAAGAATCGCGAGCCAGCCGATAGGCCGTGTCCGACGACGCTCCAACCGCATCGACTTTTCCTCCCTTCCCTGATTAATTAATCGGCACCCCTTCTGCCTCGCGTGTCTCGCACGATTCGTAGAAAGAGAAATTCCAGAGACTATAATCGCTGGGAGCGAACGAGGGACCCCGGGAGAGACGGAAGGATTACGCGGTGACGGGGACGCGGCTAGGTTATTTTTGACACGGTGTATAATCTTCACTACGGGGGTGCGTTGCCTCGTGATCGGCTTTGTGCTTCGCTCCCCCTCTCGGAGGAATATTTTTTTACGTTACCACCCTCCTCGGTCCGATCCAAATCCGCTTCCGCGCGTATAACTCTATCGGTCGATCAAATAATTGAAACGCTTTAATGCCGGCTCCCTATTCTTTCTCCGTCCACCCCTTTGTACCTTGGAGTGGCTTGCGACTCTACGACGCGACAGTATCAATCACTGTGCGCCTGGGTTTCGTCAACTGCCAGAAGGGAGGGACGGCTCCCGTGCCTCGGAATTCTAGGGGCTGGAATTCCTCGAGTTAGAGCCCGGCAGACTTCATGCTTCCCTGTTCACTTCGAAATCGAAGCGTATTCGCGCCAAAAAACGGAACGCTGGACGCTGCGCGACGTTCGCGATGGGTCCACCGCGTTCCCGGCTTTGTAACTCTTCGCTGCCCCTCCGCCTCCCTGTTTTTCAACGGAAAACGTTGCTACGTGTTGCTATACCACCGGCCGAGGGCCGTGAAGGGAGGAATCGGTGCGTGTTTCACGGACGCCCTGCGTGTTTGCTACTCGCCCTGTACTTGTGTGTTTGTGGAGGGAGACGTCGTGGGGTCGGGGAGGAGGGTAGAGAGGGTGAGTCAGGGTGCCGGGTAGTTGAGGCATTATAGTGCCGCTACAAATCATAGGGCAGACCCCTGCTATCCCCGTAGGTGTGCGCTCGTGCTCGTGTTCGTGTGCTCGTAGCCGTTTGTGTTCGGCGGAAGGGTCGCCTGACAGTGGGACGTTACACGCTCTGTGTACTGTATATACCGTTGGTGCAGGCAGGGGTGGCGCACCCCCGAAAACTGCCACCCCACGAGGGGCCTTCAGGATTGGTGTACACGTCGTTACTACGTGTCCCCTTTCGCCCCCCCCTTTACCCCCTTTCTCCGCTCCCCATTCGTATTTTTTTTTCCCTCTATTTCGCCTTCGCGTTTGTGCATCCGAGCTTTCTCCTCCAAGCATAGTGACGTCACCGGTGATCCAGGAGTATTCGGGGATCCCCAGATTTTCGATTTCGATGAAAGCCTCTCCAGAAACTCTGGTAACCTCGTCGACCTGGATCTCGGCGGTGTTTCGAACCCCAGGGGAATTAACGCCGCCTCAGCTTCCAGCCGAGCGGATCGTGAAAAGCCGTGGACTCCTCGTCTAGATGGAGCGATACTGGCTGGCAAATTTATGAAGCAGCTGACCGTTATCTCTCCCCGTAACAAATTCATACGCGTCCCGCGATAGTATTTAATTCCGCGGCGGGGAGTTAATTAAACCGAGGTCGCGCGCGTTAATGGATCCGCCGATGCGCTTAATCGCGAAATAATTCAGCGACGCTGGGTCGAAGGAGATTTGTCCTACGACCGCTTGAAAATCGAGAACGGAGAGTGGACTTTACTTCGAAGAGACTGAAACTTTTTCGGCTTTTTCTACACCCTCGTTGTCTCTGTTATTTCTCGAGGAGGTTCGCCACTATTACCCAGTCACTCTGTACGTGGCCTAAATTGATGGCGGAGAGGGGTGGAGTTGAATCGCCAAACGAAGACGGTTTTACCGTTGTTAACCGGGGGCAGGAGGAGGAAAAAAGAAATCCATTGGTACAGTCGCTGGTAGAGAGACTGAGACGAATGGTACGCGAGGGAGAATTGTGGTAGTAGTTCGATAATACATTGCCCAGTGGCTCTCAGTTCCGTTGGGGGCAGAGTAACCACAGCCACCCGAGTAGGACCATCAAAGTGCCTACCTCCCCTTCGAATCGTTGACCGATCCACCCCCTCGAATCCGATGGTGAATTAAGGGACCGAGTGTTTGCTTTACCAGCGCGTCAGACTTGGCAAAAGGCGGCGAAGGGAGCCGCAGAAGCGTTAAGGAACGATCGAAGGGGGATGAAAATTGAAAGCCACTGACCACGCTGGCAGAGCTCCGGATTTAGGGGGACTCCCTTAGCGGCTAGCTGCCTACATTACCAACCGACCGGAGGCGAGTTATTAAATTTTTAATGTGTCCAAGTTGATACAGGAACACCGACAAGCCCGTGCTCTGGTTCTCGCCCCTGCCGCACCGATTCTCCCTCGAAGCCACTCGAGCCAACGATTCAACCCCTCCTGGCGGAGCGAGTGTCGGGGGGGGGGGGGGGGGTCGGCCGCGAGCTACGGAACGAGGGTGAGCGAGAAAGGGAAGCAGGGGAAGACTCCTGTGTGTTGTCTGTCGCAATAAATTTATGAATTGTTCCCAATTACACGGAAGCTCGTGGCCAATCGCGTTAACTCCCTCTTGGACCAACGGAAATTCACCCTCGCCTTTTTCTGGCCACTTACCGAAGCCACGCGTAAACACGTCCGCGAGACTCTGCAGGCGGAAAGGGAGAAATGGGGTAAAGGAGAAAGGGAGAGATAGGGGCCAGGAAGAGGCGCGCAGAATTTCCTTGCGATTTTGGGAACATCGCGCGGCTGGTGGGCGGGTGAGCAGCGATAAGTCGATACGCTTCCTTTTTTGTTTTCTCTCGCGCGCGCAAAGATCCCCCGGCGTTCGGAGAATTTTCGCCCCGACATTATTTCAGATTACAAGCTCGTGACTCACGTAACTCGATAGACGGGAGATAGTTGGCTGATGACCGTGCGTTCTCATTAAACACTTGACGCGGTGTCGAGTGACACGGCTGTCAAGGATTGTTTGCATGTCGCGCGTCGCCCGCGGAAAACACCTTCGCACAAAAATCTCGATTATTTTAACGAACGATCGATAGGGGAATCGACGGCGCGTCGAACCCGCTCGTACATTCCAGAGGCTCGAGACGACTGCATTCTGACCACATTGCCAATGGACGCGCTAGAATTTCCAACCGTTTCGAACGCCCAACTATAGTTCTTCAAAGCATTCTAGAATTACTCCGTGTAATTGACGATTTTTCTTCCACCCCCCCCCGGAGGAATCACTCGGCATTTCCGTGAGGCGAGTAATTCAGCCGCGCAGATCGAGTAGGTGCATTACTTCCGATGGCCTTCCTGCCAGATATTTCGCACGCTATCGTTCCTCCCACGTAGCCCGTGGCTACTTACGCGCTAGCGACGCGAAAAATCACGTGTCGGAGGTGTTTGCTGCAGCACTCGGGGGGTGACGTCACGCGTCAGCAAGAGTGTCGTATAACTGCACACGAAATTTCACGGAAAGCCTGCGCCGCAACGGTTCCCGACAATCGCGTTCCTCGCGATTAAAGTCGTTCGCAATTCTGGCTGGAAAAGCTCGCGCTCCTCCCCGTTCCTCGTAGGTAAACCGTGGACTCGTCGCGCCGATCGGATCGGTGGACGCTGGAAAAAAATTAACGCGATTGACGGAGGCTTTTGGAAACGAAAGTGGCCCCCGCGCAAGTTTTAATCGCGGCTTAACGAGCCTTTGATGAAAACGCGCATCGCGCAATGGTTAATCTTCATTTGACCGGGGCCGGAAATTTATCGCTGCCGGACGATGATGGTACAAACCACTGTTAAATAACAATTACAACGCGACGAGGGAAAGCAGCCACCGAAATGCCCGTGTAACGTCAACCGGCGGTAATTTAACTGCCGCCTCCATAAACAATCGTAGCCAGGACCATAATTATTATTGTACAGGTCGCGGCCGTAGAGAGAGCACATTGTATGCGCGCCACGCCGCGACAGTTAAATCGCCATCGTTAAATGTCCAGCTTTACGAGTGTCGTTGAATCGACGTGTTCTCTTCGTTATCGCTGCCCTGGACTCCTCCCCCGTTCGCGCGGCCCTCCGCTTTTTCTTCCTCCGTTATCGGCACGTTTGCGTCAGCCGATGCGTAGGAGACTTCCGGCGACCGCGATCGAGAACCGCGAAAGCGTTCGCGGAACAGGTCGCTTTCAACACTAATCGAAGATGGTACAGTAAATCCTCGTTATAGCCCCGTTTTTACCATGCCTAGTACGCCCGATGGCTATCCCCATCATTACTTGGAACCCTTCGGTCGAGAGTGAGAGAACCAGAGAACGAAAGAGTCGACGGCAACTACGTGTCAACTGTTTCGTTCCCTCTCGCTCGTCAACACGTCGCACGCCCGCCGCCAGCCCCGTTCGTTGGGTTTAATACGAGTGTCGATAATTGGGGGTGGCTCTCAGTCGACGAGGTGGCTCTGGCTCAAATCTTGAGATCCATTTGTTACCAATTGGCACACTATCGACGGAGAAATCGGAAGGAGAGTGGCTTTGCACCAAGAAGACACTACTTCGTCGAGGGGAGTAATCGCAGTGGCAGTGATTAGGTGGCATGCTTTCCTTGGACGATCCTTGTAAAAGATACTCTGTCACGGTGTGCGACACAAAGCGAAGAGGAGGCGCAACCTCGAGCCCATGTTTGGGAAAAAGTGGCCGTCCACTGGTAGTAGATGACTTACAGCCGCTTATCCGATCGGAATAATCACGTGGCCTTGGTCACAGGAGGGCGACGGTGACACGCGATGAATTCTTCGCCTCTCGATTCCCCTTCTTCGCTCGGTGGATCGGTGATTGCCGGGCCTCCTCGAGGGAGCAGCGCGCCGAACGGCGCTGCTCTCGTGGACTTTCCATGAAAATCGTTCGCCCGTTACTTCCGGTCGCCTTGAGCGTCGCAGCTAGCAATTAGCTTGTCCCACGCGTCATTACGTCCCGCTAACGTCCGACTACCTCTTCCTCTCCCACCGGAGCTGTTACTAATTGAAATTCCTCTGTTTTTGTTTCAGGTAAGTGATCGACGAACGGACAAAGCAGTCGGGCCGCGTTTCCCGAGGTGGGATCGCCGATTCCGGAGAGTCTCAGGACCGAGTCGAGCGCGCGAATCGGTCGAGCTTGCAATTCCTTGTTACGCCCTTGAGCGGTGAGAGTGATTGCGACTTTCGTAGAGTAGTCGAGTGCCTACTCGAGAAATTGAAGAGACAGCTGATCGGTTACGGGCGGAGCAACGAGGCTCGGTTGCATCGAGCTCGAGCGACGCGTTGTCTCGAGGGAACGAAGGTGGAAGGTGGAAGGTAAATTCCGCGGACACGGCGGGGACCAAACGAGCCTACACAGACTTGGCTCGCGATCGCGAAGCACGTGGGCAGCCGCTAACAATCGTAAACAGGCGTGCTTAATTCATTCAACTTTCTAGCACCGCGCCTACCTCTCGCGGCTTGTCGCCGCCGGAGATATTTTCCGCGCGCCGCGCGGAAATGTTTGTCATTGGCGTTCGTGCCGTTTCTTTATTCAGCTGCCGCGTAATATGCAGGCATTTTATGTGTTTACCTAGCCCGATCATTAATCTTTGACCGCGCCGCGTGGAACGACCTGTAAATCTCGCGTGGAAATCGTAAGGTTCCTCGCGCACGCATCGGCAGAGTCGTAAGCCAGTATTTTATAGTTGCTTGTCGATATGATATTTATACCAGCCGGCCGTGGCGCGGGAAACGGGCACAGAGGCGGGAGTAGGTGTGTATCTCTTTCGTCGGATCAGCTCCGTTCTCCTCGCGGCTTCCAATTGCCACGGAGAAAGGGCTACATCGATTTTCGGTCGGAGGAATTCCTGGACAAGGTCGCGAACGGTCGCTTGGTATTCTCTAGCGTCTAGCCAACGATCGTTTAAGATTCAGGAAGCTCGCGATCGACGAATCGCGCGCCGGATGAGTTAACGGTACTGGGAGACTGTTAGAAATCGGCCGAGGAACGCCTTCTAATTGTACCAGCTCGGTTATCTGCCTGCGGAATCTCCTCTTCCGGAGTATCACGCGCGATCAGCGAATTCGGGGCCGCAGCCGGTTGCCGTCGAATTCGACGGGATCGTTGAACCGCCGTCCAAGGTGTTATTTTTTTCGTCGGCAATCGACACTCTGGGCCGATCGAACAGTCCGGGCCAAAAGCTTCGCCTTGGAATACCACGCGGCAATTAAAGCACGAACGCGTGGGCGACTGTGGTGAAGAGCAGAGTGGTGGAGTAGATGGCGCGTTGTAGGAAAAGTTAACTGACGCGTTATCAAACGGGTGCCTGACCCAATTGTAACGCGTTATTGACCGAGGTTTACGCAACAGGATGTCGTTGGAGGTTTCGATTCAGCCAGCCCCAGCTCCAGAACTCGGACGGATCAGTTCGGGGGTAGCCGGGCTCGCTTTGATGACGAGTTATTCAGAGCCCGGAACGGCGATCGTGTCTTTCAACCGCACCCAATAGATTTCTAATTTCGTCGAATAAGGTCAGAAAAGGTGCTCACGTCGGTGGGTCGTTTTAATCGCGCGTCCTCCTCGTTCTTCCGTCTCCTCCTCCTCTCGCTCCTTCTCCTCCGACCAGTTTTATTGGCACGTGTAGCCGCGCTCCCAAAGGCGACAGGCAGTCTGGGCCAATTTACTCTTCGCTGATTAATTCTTTCGGCGAGCGAACAAAAGGAGAACGTCCCGTTAATCGATCCGCCCGTTGTCTACTCGGAAGAGGTCCAGAAATTGCGAGCAACCACTCCCACCGGTGCGGTGGCTATCTGCCACGGTAGCCGAATACTTGAAGCTCCAAGATAAGCCCCTCCATCCTGGTTCATTTCGAAGGATTCGATACCCAATCCCACCTGCTGCATACCGTAAGAATGTCCCTTCTATTTTCCCCTAATGAATCGCCTCGAAGAAACAAGCACAGGCATCGCGGAGTATTTCGCCCAGGACATATTGTTTTATATGCAGCGTGTCGCCGTTTCTCCGATTGCTCCCTGCACGTTCCCCTACCACCGCTGCTCCGTGGCTGTCTGAAGAACGGTGTTACGTTGTCGACGGCGGCAGGCAGTCTGGCCAGTTTGCTCTTCTCAGTGGCTAGTCCACCTCTCTTCTCGTTTTAGCTGTCCTGCTCGTATCCGCTCTACGCGATTCTCTCTCTTCCCTTCTCTATCGCCTATTCTCGAGCCACGGCACGATCACCTCTCGGCTCCGTCCTTGTCGCGCGCACCTCTCAGGTACGCGAATCATACCTGCGGTGCACGCGTGTGCGCGCGACCGAGAGCCTACGCCGTCGCTCGTACCTCTCTCGTCTCTCGTTTCTACTCCTCCCGAGTCCTTTAAAACCGGTACAGTACCGATAGAAAGCACGTCGGCTGGAACACGCCCTTAGTCGTTCCGTGTTCCCTCCGAGCTTCCAGGCTCGAGTTTTTCGTCCTGTCTCTCTCCTTCCGCTTCGTCTTCCTTCTCGCGATTTGCCGGTTTATCTTCGGCCGCAACGTCTGCGCAGGTATTCGGCGATAGAAGAAAATACGAGTTCGCCGTCGAAATGGAAAATGTGTGTCGGCTCGACGATCGAACCGGTTCTGGAAAAAATGAACCTGTCGCCGCGGTGGCTCAGCCGCGTTATTGCGTCGAGCTCGTGCCGGTCGGCGTAACACGAGTAACCGTGCGCGATTCGAAAGGGTACGTTGTCGCGCAAACATCGACGGATATCTAGGTGAAGGTGTACGATTAGGCACCTCACGGCCCGTGGTACGGTACTAGTTTTCGTTGAGCAACCGCCGGCCGATTCTGGAACGCGTTGGCTGCTCGATTACGCGCGCCGATTCGCCGTCCCCGCGCGAAATCCCACCGGACAGTTTTCTGCCCCGGAGTGAAAGAAAAGAAAAAAAAAATTGGATTTATTCATTCATTCCAACGGATGGAGAAACGAGCGGAGATTGATTGAGGAACGTACCTCCAGTATTGGATAGAGAAAAGTCTCTGGTGGATTCGTTCCGCTAAGCCCTGCAAAAAGTTGCTTTCCCGCCGGCGGGGTGACGATTCCAATTGGAAAGAGGTCGCCAGTCGATATTTCGGTTTCCCGAAGGGGAGCTTAACCGCTGCCTTCGTTCCCGCCGATATTTGACGGCCTGCTTGGACTTGCACTGGCCTGTGCATTCGCTTTCCTACCTGTTGCACGTTGGCCAGGCCAGTTTTTCCTCGGATTTACCTCCCCCGATAGCCGTGCCTCCCTTGACGCTACGGGGGTGGAGCACGCGGGCTGAGCTGCCTCCACGCGCTGACCCTACGAATCTCTGAGCAAGATCTCGCCCGGCGATTGCCATTTTATGCCATACTGCCATCGAGAATCAAATGTCCTCGGCTCTTCAGAGATGGCACAATTAGATCTCCATTAGAGTACCCTCGCTTTGTTTCGTTTCGCAGAAGAAGGCTCGAAAGGCTTCGTAGTCTCCGGGAAGAATCGATCCCTGAGCGCACGGAAGTCGGGACAAAGGAGCCGATTCACCGGTGGCGGCCTCCTCCTAATCCTCACAAAGCGCCTCACGTCGCCGCGAAGTCGAAGTTTACTTTTCGTGCTCAAACATAACTCCAGGCCTTTCGGAAGTGTGGGGGGTTAAACACACATAATCCACCGTTTTCCGCCGTAACTCGTAACTCCCGCTCGTATTTTCTCTCGTTCTCTCTCTCTCTCTCTCTCTCTCTCTCTCTCTCTCTCTCCGTCTCTCTGGCTGCTCGCCGCAGTCGCGCCCCCCTCCCGAAATCCCTTCGCGCTCCCGCGGATGAACTATTTCTGGTAGCTCCGCGGCGCTGCGCGGTGCAACGAGAGATGCAACGATGCACGCGAGAACTTTCCAACTGGCTCGCGCCACCGAGTACGCGATCGCGTTTTAACGGGAACGCGACGCCTCTGGCCGCTCGACGGAACCGCAATTCGTCGTGGCCGATTCGATTTTCTCGGCCACGAGATTCCCTCGCGCGGGTCGCACGCCGCTGCGGTTCCGTTCGCAGAGTTTCACGCTGAAACGCAAGATCTCTCGGAGCTCGGTTTCCCAATCACCGACGAGAGGTCCGAGGCCGGCGAGGTGCTTGACCCCTGGTAAAAAAGGGAAGAAACGGCCGATTAAGATATCGCGATCACTGCACGCGCGAATAGGGAGGGCAGATAGCCGCGGCGAACAACGCTCGCCTCCATGAATCAATATACACTAGCTGTTTTTGACGATGCCCAGCGCGTTCCGGAATAAATCTCGCGACGGGAAGCGTCGGACCCTTTTCCCTCCCGAAACGCTGAAACCTCTCTTCTATGTTGATCGCTCCCGATACAAGGGAAGACACCGCGGGGGGAACGCTTTCGATCGAGATGCCCGTGACAAAGCGGGCCGCGCCAGCGACCACCCACTCTCTGCGGCCATTTGCTCCAGTTCTGGGAAGCCTTGTCGCGCCTTCTCCGCGCCCGAAAAAAACTGTTATCGTTACGATTAGTCGGTAAACGCTAACAAACCGATGGAATAGCCATGCCTTCCACCAGTGGTCCATCGGAATCATCGGAATGGTCAGGATGGAATCCAGGATACACAGGAATTTTTCCTCTAGCGGGGAAAACAGTTTTAAATAGGTGCCCCTGTGAAATTCTTATCGGTGCTCCGCGAACTTCGAGAAACTGCAACTGGCGTGGCGAGTGCAGCGGTGCAACGGGGCGCGTGGAAACGGGACGACGAGTACAGTCTAGGGTCGACAAGCGAGCGAGAGAGAGAGAGGTTTGCACACTAGCGTTTACGTCTACGTGCACGGAACAAGAACGCTCGCGATCGTGGAGGGGCACGCTGGACCCAGGCTTCGTGTAGCAGCGCGTAGCTTATGAGCCGAGTAACAAAACCAGTCGTCTCTCCACTGGCTAACCAGCTGCCCGTCGCCTGCCTTCTAATCCTCTCGCGATTGTTTTCGCTGCGATCGTCTCGCTACGCCACTCTGCGCGCCTGACCGTCGCGTTTCCTCTCCTTCAATCGTTCAACCTCTCGAGCAATCATCGGCTGCGGCCTCAACTCACCTCGGCGGTTATTCCGCGAGGCTGGCAATCACCTGTTGAGATCGCCTGGAATCGATTCAGAATCGCTTCTCGTCTCGAGCTCCGGCCGCAGGAGCTGTTAGGAAGAAGGAAGGCGAAGGGCGGCGCGTTTTCGCAGTGAGCGTGCTTTTAACGCGCGTGAAAGTCTCGTGCAGCCGAGTGCGTGAAACGCGTTGTTGGCGAACAGTCGGGCCGCGGCGGCACGCTCGTAATATCTGGCTGGTTCGACGAAAGACTGGAACCATTCGAAGAATTCGAGTCGAAGGGAGCCGGGACACGGTTTCTCGCAAACTTTCCACGCTGATTAATGATCATCGCCGCGCACGCGAGTTTAACCGAGTAACGAGGGACGGGAGACTTTGCCTCCGATTCCAGCAGTTCCTGCAGCGATAAATTGCGTTAAATGTTAGCGGAGGAGGGCGCGGGGAGGCGGAGAGTCGCTCGTCCTACGCGAGATTGTTTATCCTCGACGTTGCACGCCGGATACGAATTTATCTCGCGACTTTGCATAATTTTCTCCGATCCCGCCGGCCAGTGACGCTCGATGGTCGCGTGCGCGCTTCGACTAGCCCAGCTTTTTCGAGGGTCTGCCGACGTTCCCGTTAATAGATCCACCGATTCAGAGGCTCCGATCGAACTCGCTGGAAAGGACCAACGCTACGATGCTAGGATCGAATTCGTGTCAAGGCGGCCAGCGAATAGTTGACAGTCCAGCGAATTTCTTCGAGCCGAGATGCAGCCAATCGAAGGGATATTTTCGTTGGACACAGTGCAGCAGTGATCGCAACGTTCGAACGGTGAAGATTTAGGTCAGTTTTGAAGTGAACGCGTCGATGGAATCACCGTGCACTCGACGTAGATCCCGTTGAGCCGAATCCAAGGAAATATTCACCCACTCGACATGGATCGGAGTTTCAAGCGCAACGCCGACTTCCGGATGAATCAGCAGAACTTCAAGCTGAGCGACTTCGGGATCGAGGCGAAGCCGAGCCACGCGGCCGACCAGTGCAAGGCTGTCTCGAGGTACGCTCAGATCGCGAGCGTGCAGTCGCAGCAGGTGCAAATGAGACCCGGAAGAGTGGGCCCGGGCTCGAGTGGATCGAGCCCCCTGCAAGTCGCCTGCAATCGGTCCCGTTTGACTCCCAACGGTTCCCCGTTGACGTGCACCAGCCACCAGCTACGGAGGAGCCCGAATCAATCACAGTCGTTCGGCCAGTTGCAGAACGTGTCTTCGGATCGGTTCCAAGCCTCCAGCCCGAGCAGCTTGCCCGGAAGCGGCTCGATGCTGCAGCCCACCGTCTCCTCGGTGCCATCCCCCGGCTATTGGAGCCACTACAGCGGCCAAGAGAGCGGGGTAAACGCATCCACAGTCGTTTCGCGGAAAGTAGATGATTCCTCGGCACATGCCGCGAGGAGGTTGCGTCTCGAAAGGGTATCCGGTCGGTCTAGGACCTGTCCCCGTTCGTAAATCTTTGGAGGAACGATCCTTCGGTGTAGCCTGCTTGGCTGGGCTGCGCGCCGTGGCCTCGCGCGGAATTTCGCATTCGCGTTTCGACAGGTATGACAGTTTTACGGCCGGAATACCTGTTATCGGACGAAAGCCTCGCACGAGGCCTGTCCCACAAGACCGGACGATTAGTCCCAGACGGTATAGGACCGGTTTAGTACCTGTACGTGACTTCGAGCCAGCTCGCAACTTTTATTGCACCGCGCACGCACCAGATGCACTTGCCGTTGTGTAGTCGCAGGCAAGTTTAATGCTCGGCTGTCAGGCAGCAGAGGATCCTTAAATCTCTGGGTCTTTTTGGGCACCCCGGGTGGGTCTAGTAGCGTTCCATCGTGCTGGGTTTGCGGCACGTTGGGTCCAAGGTGCGGCAAACACGAGTTCTGCCGAGACCAAGCTACCCAGGTGCACTTAGGATACATTGAACCCGTGTCGCGTTGAATTAAGAATAATTTTAATCGTCCTGAACATGATCCGCGAGCAGCTGGCAGCAGGAAGTGGCTTGCAAGTCCGAGCTTCAGCCTCGGCCTAACCTCAAGTGCCGCGGCTCGTATCTAATGTTTGTCTCTCGACGTGAAGTCGTATTCACGGCGCGTTTCGCTCGCACAGCTAATTAGTATGTGCCGTGGTGGCACGTATTAGGCGGCAGTCACACTTGCATACGAAAGCCACGCGCACAGGGCGCGTCGTACCACCACCACTGTCGCATTGGTCGCTGGAAAAAAAATCGCTCGATGGAATTTGAAGAATCCTCTTCTCGCTCCTTGCCCGTTTCTGCCGCGTCGAGACTTCCCGGCGGTGAACTTTACACTCTGCGGGATCTGTATCCAAGAAACTTCAGTTCCGCTCAGAATGCTCCAGCTGCCAAAAACGCTGGAAAACAATTCGTCACGGACTCGTCTCTCTTCGATTAATGGCAGTTTAATTGATAATCGTGGCCGTTAATGCCTGCAGGTGTAGTTCTCGGCGGGATAAATAAATAGAAGTAGCGCCCCGGCGGTACGGCAATTGAACGTGCGTCGTCTGAGGACAATTATATTAATTAGTTGGCGAGATCATTAAAGTGCCTGCGATGCTCTCTTGTGTACGGCCTCTGCCGCGTACATTTCAGTCGCGCTCGTCTTCCTCACCGCGAACGAAATTTACAACGGAGGAAGATGGTTTCTTCGCTTGGCTCTCGCGTCCCCGCCGATCTCGGTTTTTCCGTAAATCGTCGGGAGCGCTCGCTGATGGTTCCGCGGATCGAAAAATACGACGAATTTATCGGCCGGTAGTCCCGGGAACGCTAAAATCGCTCGCGAATAAATTCCACGAAAATGCGCGATCCCCGCAGTGCCCGGGCCGCGTAATTACGACTGTTTTTCAACGGATAAAACGTGAAAATAACCGCGAGTAAAATTCGCGCGTCACAAAGCTTCGGCTACCCTTTTTTCGGACTCTATACTTTTCCGGCTAGTCATTTGCAAATGGTTGAAATATGACCGTGCTCTCGGTGAAATTATCGGGCGTTCTCTGTACACGCGGATCGCGTTAATAATCGCGAGGCGCTATTATGGAAAAAGCGAATGAAATATTCCGGATCGGGCGTGGTGCACGTCCCACACGGGCGGTAGAGTCCTGTCTCTCGCCTTTCTATTCTCTGCTCGCGGTGTTCCAACCGCGAAGCTTAATCGGCATAGCCGTCGCGCGATTGTTCCGGCTCGAATGTTCGCACGTGGCAAGTTCTTTTCCGAAGATTTTGCCGAAGAATTTCGGGAGCAGCCTGCGAATCCTCGTTCCCGTTTGCTGCTCGCCGCAGCATTTCAAACCCACTCGCGCCGTGCACTCCGATGCAACAGAATGCACACGAGTTGTATTTTAATTGGAACAGCGTACAACACTCGTGGCAGAAAGCGCTCTCCCCCGACCCGGCAAGAAAAACTCGGCCATTAAGCGGCTAAATTTAATGAATCGCGTTCCCTCCGATCGAGTATACGTTTACACAAGGCGTCCCGTCCACGAGCGAGTCGCCGGGGAAGCCTTGAGGCCGGCGAGCAGAAGCGTCGCTCCATGTCCGCGGGAGGAATAAACTTGAACGCTCCGCTGCCGTGGTTACAATTACGAAACGTCTTCCACGAACTGAGCGGCGCAGAAAAACGCGTGTGCAACCGGTGAAAATGTAGGCTATCCTTACTCTCCCCACCTCGAAATGACAGAAAATGATCTTCTTGCGACGCGGAGGCTTGCTCGGCTCCCGTGGATGATCCGAGCGTCGCAAAAATTCCGCTCCTTTCCACGGTTTCTTGCCCCCTGGCTCCGCGAGCGGGGCCTAATTGCGCGCGAACGCGCTGGAGCCCCGTCGAATGCGAACGGAATCGAAGACGGCTCGTTTTGCAGTTCCTCGACTATTTGGGAGAATCAATTTTTGGTCTGGAAGCTCTGTAGCACCGGAGAGAGGCTAAATAGGGGAGGGAAAAGGGAAGAAATGGGGGAGGGTCTGGTAGGAATCGGTTTATTTTCCAAGGAAAAAGTTCTCCCTCGGAGGGATTCGCGAAAAGGTCTCGAAGCGAGCGGGAACGCGCGATAAGCGATCGTTCGGTATTCCGCGCGCGGTGACAAGAGAGGAAAGTTCCTCGGCGCGGTGTATGTCGACGAGCGGAACTGCATGCCTCTTGTAATTCTGCACGGCCGTCGTCTTTTATGCAGGCTTAAATCACATTCTCGAAGAATGAGTCGACCCTTCGAACAGAAACGCTCGCGTTCGGTGGATTCTACCGGGTGTTCGGCGCGGAACGACGGCGAGCCCCGCTCGATTCTGTCCATTTGATCCTTTTGTGGGAGGCTGGTGCTCGCTGGGGTCTCAGTCGCATTCTGATCCGGTGACTCAGTGGCCGGGGGTAGGGGGACGAGAAAGAAACTCTCCGATCGACGAACGCGTTTACGTCTCGCCACTTATTTTTATTGCTGTGGAAAAACCGCGGGCGCGTTTTAAGTTCACCGAGATTTACGGCGAGATTGATTCCACCGGAAAGACGAATTACGCGCTGGCCAGCGGCGCGTATTCGTGCCAAGTCTGCACTGATTTAGCAGCCAGACGAAACTTGGTCCGCCGCGGGCTAGGCTTACCATGAGTTAGGCGCGGTGTAACCCAGATTCGGGGTAGAATGGATCCACCATAACTTAGATCGGCTCTATCTGCGGCTACAGATTAGATACCCACCTTACAGGTCATCCTAGTTTAGCTTCTACGTATGCAGTCCGGATCCTCTATAAACCGTGGGTATATCCGAAATCAGAAGCGCAGCGCAATCTAGATTCCCTATAATTTCGGCGGACAGCGTCGTTCTACGCAGATCCATTTGTCCCACACGCGACGTCCGACCGCAGTGCTGCCGAGCTTTTCGGTAGCGTCCGTCCGAACGGGAACGCGAGAGGCTCGAATGCAAACGCACCGCCGTCGTCCCCTCGTTAAAAACCGCTCACGTAGACCGTATCAGCCAACTAATTGTTGATTATGCAGCCGTTTGTCTTGGCTCTCGCTATATACGCGGTGACGATACGGCTAATAAATAATGTAGACGTCGTGGATCTCTAGTCTCTTTTCACGTGCTGCGCTGCTAGCCGAGGCACCCATTCGGAATTACATATGCACACCTGCGCTGTGTGTTCGGCCGTTGTAAACCGACGTACACCTTACGCCCGCGGTTGTATTGGTACCGCTGCCACCGGATCCTCCATCCCGTGTAAACGGCCTTAAGCCTCTTACGTCAGGTCCCCGCGAGTGGGTACGCCTGATAATTACCAATTAGTGGGTGCCAATTAAAACGGGGGAGGCATGCATTTCGATCACGCCCGCGCGCCTCCACCCGCCCCTCCTTTAACCGAAGATTTACACGACACCGATGGATTCCAGGTCTCTCCTCTCCGCGTCTCTGTTTGCTCTACGTATCGCCGTCGACACGCGGGCTTCTTTGTTTAACGAGCGGACTCGGGGAAATTTACTTCGAAGCCGTTTAGTCATCCGCCGCCTATAGATACATACACGGTTTTTCTGCGCCAAAGAGGCGCGTAATTGCTCGTGGAAGCGCAGTTGCCGGGCCGGTGTCGACGATCGCTCGCGGGCGGTAAAATATAAGAGTGATTCGTAAACTTTGTTTCCGCGTCAGCACAACAACCGGATCGGATGTCGGTGTGGAATAACGTCCACTAATGAAATCTCAAATATTAGGCGGCATCGTATCTCGTGTTTTGCAAAACCCTCCCCGCCCCGCTCTCCCCGCGCTGCCTCTTCTCCTGTTCGCGCAGCGGCTTCTTTCTACGATACGATAAACGCGATTCCGCGAAATCGGAGCCGCGGAACGCGAGTCGAGATACCGAGCCGCAAGGGGAGAGTAAAGTTCGATACACGCTCTCGAATCGTGTGTCCCTCTCCTGCTAACCTTCTCCTTTCGAGGTGGCAATTAAAACCTTCCGTTTTCTAGCTGCGTTTCCGTCTCAGGCGTGCCTCGAAAATTATGCGCGCAAACCGCACGAACACAAGCCCGCGCGCATTGTGGTCGCCGAAGGAAAAAAACAGAGGAGCGTGTCTTCCGATTCCTATTCGTCGCGACGGTTCGGAATGGCACTACCGGAAGTCATCCTGTGTCAGAACATGCCTATTCCATCTACGGGTATTTCCTTTACGGCCGGCCGTTCCCTCCGCCATGGGAACCCATTGGAACCCCGTCCTACACGAGCCGAAGAAACATAAATTTCGAAAAAGAAAATACGGCGATCAACGTTCTATCCTTCGACACGATTCTTTCCCACATTCTTCTTGTAACGCGTACGATCCTCCACTAGTTCGGCTGCCGAACTAGCCTTGCCATGGATCGGACGTAGAACAGACTAAATTGTCGATAATCTTTCACTCCTGCTACTTGGACACTCGATTCAGTGTCTACTCCTCGTCAGCACCTGCCCGCCGCTCTCAACGGAGGATTAGGGCCGCCCCTACTATCGCAAGGAACTGGCTTTTATTACCGATATCGTGAACACGATGGGTCCGCGTGACACGAGCAATTTGCGTGGAGTCAAACAGTTTTATACGGGTGCGTGCAGGGGAGACCGCGAGCTCGTTAGAAATTATCCGACATTCATCTGCGACACGAGGGCCATTAAGCTTTAAACACCGTTGCATCTAGCCTTTTTACAAATCGCCAGGCATTAATCCGTTATGCGAGCTTCGCCGATAGCGAGAGGAGACAAATAGAGCTCCTCGCGCTCGGGTTTACGCTGTAAACAGGCCGACCGAGGAAATGGATCTATGCGCTTAACTTAATTAAAGTTAAGTTAATTCTAATTAAATCGACAAGCGGACACCTTATCGAGCGCAGTATCTATTTGCAATAGGGGACAAGAAAGACGCGAGAACTTTGAGTGTTCAATTTCTTTTGTTGAACGTCAAGCTTGAACACTATGGTGGAGCTTTTGGAAAGTCCTTCAGCTATTTATTTGACTGACTAGGCACGCGGTATTTACGGAATCGTTTCATCATTCGAATCGCATGCTGGTAGAGGAGATGACTCGTGAGATATGCATAAGTGTGCAGCGATGCCGGTAGAAGAATTCTCACGGGGCCAAGGAGGCACCTGGTTTCGTCTAATCGCTCCTCGCCGGGCAAAAGTCTTGGGTACAGTAATTAATAAGGGGGTAATCGCCGATCCATTATACCCGGACCGGTGACCCTCCACTCTCACAGCTCTCCCCTCTGCTCTTAAACTCGTTTCCGCCCACGTGTAGTCGATAACGAAGACGACCTGCCCGGAGGAAGAGGAGGAAGATGTTAATCGATTAAAACGTCTCGAATATTTCCTGGGTTTTTATAATCTCGATACTACAACCTGTTCCGGGCGTCGGTTTTATCCGCGGCTCCAGCGGAATTGGAAACGTCGCGTCGCCTCGCCGAGTTTTCGCGAATTCTCCCTGGTTTCCCCAGCGACGGTTCGAACGGTGACGCAACGGAATCGAGATTATATCCGAGAGGGACGGGAAGGGAATAATTTCTAAGATGGCAAAACAGCCGGTATGAGAACGTGAGACGGACATCACGTGCTGAATCTCCCGAAGGCGTCACGTAACACGCGTCGCTTCGCTGGTACCGCTGCGACGACCCTTCCTTCTGTCCTATTTCAAACCCCCGAAGGAAGCTAATTTCCCTGACAGAGACGTTTCCATTCGTTTCCTCCCCTACTCCAGCTCGTCGTCGTCGGCGGCGGCGGCGGCAAGCCCGGGAAAAAGAGAACTAAATCAATGTAGGACATTTATATTGGCTGGAAATCGCTGACTCTCGCCACCGTGGACACCCACCAGGACATATTAAGATTTCTGATCCGCCTTGCCGGCCGCTGGACATTTTTATTATTGCGTGTCCTCCTCCCCCGGCTATCGCGGCTGGGAAATAAAAGGTGAATTATTGGCCACGCGGTGTCTTCCCCTGCCACGAGCATTCGTCCGCTCGGCTTTCTCGCGTCCATCGTCGCTTCCTCGGATCGATCGCATCGATCGCGGGATCAGGGACACGGGCAGCTGATGCGCGATGACGTTTTCCATCGAGCGATCTACGTCAATTTCTGCAAGCATCGAGAGCTTTCGTGGGTATTACTACGACGGACGCTAATAGGACCCTGGAGCCGAGATATCTGTTGCTCGATGCCTGTGATTCATCGGGATCAGGCGGCCGATTTTTACCGGATCGCTCGACAGCTCCGAGATCTGTGGTACCGCGGACGAACGTGCAGGAAGAAATCGAGGACGGGATCGCGGAGGGAAGTAATGATATTGAACGAGCCGCGGTATCGGAGCCACTAATGTCAAAGCAATTCATTTAAATTAATAGGTCCAGAGGCCGGGCGTTTATCGCGCGATTAGCAGCAGCTTTTTTCACATGCCCCACTCCCTGAACAGGCGTTCGTATTTGTAAGCCCGTTATCGACTGCTGCCGCGATAAACTCGACGCTTTTATCGCCGTACAATTATGTACCCCGACCCTCCCCCGCCAGATACGGATGCATCGCGAGCGCTCTCGAAGATCTTTTGTTCTTGGGACCGATCTCCCGCCACCTTTTTACGCATTGCACCCTTTCAGCACCGCGCTGCTTCACCCTGCAACCTACAAGCTCTACGATCAGCTTCCATATAAACACCTGCACCGAGAGTTTAATTATTAAAATTTTTCTAGCCGAAAGTGATAACTCGTAACAGATCGAGCTATCAAAGGCAGGATCTATGTGGATCATAGCTGCCCGGTGGCAAAGCCGTGCCTCCATTGGTAGGCCGCCGACCGCTGGCCCCACTACACCCCCCGCTCGGAGTCAATCGGCGCGCTGACGCGGCGACTGCTCGCAGTCTCGTGTCGCCCTTCGCGTGACTGGGGTCGATTTTCCTTCATTGTTTCCTTGGCCATCGGCACTTGCCCCTGTGTACGTGCAGTATGTTTGGAAAAGTGCATCGTTCATCGAAGCCGCGTGAAGTGGCCGAGTGCTTGAATCAGAGCTTGCTCGTAGATCGCGAGGTTTAGACGGCGTTCTGTTTCGGGGCGAGACTCGGAAAGCTGTCGAAGTCGAGGGCGATTCTTTCACGGTGGTGCTCCAGTGGCGTTAAATTCGGGCTCGCTGGCCATAGTCGTCGCGTTAGCCGAAACTTGGCTGTCCCTCTCTGGTTCCTCGGCACTTTTCCTCGTCGCTGGTAGCAGGTGGAGGTGGGTGGAAGAGCAAAGGGGACGGCGGAGCGAGGACCGCGGACGAAAGTTTTCGGCAGAGCGGCGGGAGCAGAGGAGCTGCTAGGATAAGGGAACCGGCGTGGAATATTTTAACATATATCACGGTGAAATTGGGACGAGGGTATGCTGCTGCCGAGGCTCTCCTCCCGCGGCACTTTCCATCCCCCGTCGTAGATCGCCGTTTCCCTGCTCCGCCGCGGTTATGTTGCCTCGCGACGCGATCTGACTTCCTTTTCACTGCTTCTTCTGTTCACCGCCAATATGTTTGTGTGCCCTGCGGAGTACGCCAGCTATAGAATGGTAAGGGTGAAAAGAGCGGCTGATCTTTGGTGTACGGGCAGTGTATCCGGCTATTGTATTGTTTTCAATCCGAATAGCTTCCTACCCCCGATCGCCATCGTAAATTTACGCTGATTGTAGATTGCGCGAATCGATATTCTAGTTGACGTACACGCCGTTCAGACAATGCGTCAGGTCCGTTGTTGTAACGTGTTGCTCCGAAACTCCATTCACTTGCGATCTCACCTCCCGACTCGATAGCCATTCAACTATGCATGCATCGCGCTGTCGCCCATGACTAACCTTGATCGTTACTTCTTTTCCAGTACGGCTCGGACGAATTCGGCCAGGACTCGCCGAGATACACCTCCCCCAAGGCTGCGGCCCTCTACGCAGACCCCTATTATATCGGTAAGTTTACGCATCTTTTTACACCCCATTCTCTCTCGCGCGTTCTTACGGTCTATTTAAAAACGTTCTATAAAAACACACCGCCTAGAAACACTCGTTAAAGTATAAACAAAGTGTTAGCTTCCTACCCCCGTTACCCGCGCTCTCCTAAACTGGTACAAGGAGCGCGAGTCGAAAATGTAGGCCGCTCGTTACCGGACGCGACGAACAATAAAAGTAGTTGCATCGATCGATCGTTGTCTAGCGATCGAGCCCGCCGCCGAGCGTCGCGCGGCGATCGTGGCGCGCTTGCATCTATATCTGCTGGAAATCGCGTAACGATTCGAACGAACGATAAAAGGGAGTTTACGATCGCAGTAATATTCAACTGTTTAACGCCCGCTCGTAAAATTCGTCGCTCTGGCTGTCGCGCGTAAAAACAATAACAATCTCTCGTTATTTGTTCGAGCGTGCGGCGCGTCGTAGTTAGCCGGTGAAATTCGTGGCTGCAGCGGAGAGAGAGAGAGAGAGAGAGAGAAAAAAAAGATAACAGAGAGAAGGAAAAATTGCGAGCTCCCGGCTCGTGGAAAAGCCGCGTCGACGTGCCCTCACCCCCGCGGCACACAATAAACTTTATATCGCGGCTGGCTGTTCCTATTTTACGCCGATATAATTTAATCGCGTTGCGAAACCGACGTCGCGATGCTATTTCGCGCGACCGACTTCTCCCTCGCGCCGTATATTCGCGATCGTCGGTGCGTTCTGTTTGTTTTTCGGACGAGGTGCTCCCGAAACGACGTCAGACGATTTACAGATGTATCCCGCCGGTCGAAACTAACGAAAGAAACTTGATAAACTGCCATCGACTACGTTCAAACTAACGGAGGCCCAATAAAATTCTTGGACCCCTGGGGCCAGGCGAACGTGGGCCCAAGATAGCTCTAGGAGTAGCGCGCTATTCGCAAGAATGCAACTCGCAGGACACATCTGCGAATATTCTGGTGCCATTTCGGGCGTCCGTAAACGTTCTGTGGTTCCCTTGGCGAGTAATTTTTTCGGGCACGTTTCCCCGCGAGTCCTCGCCAAGCGTGTTACTGGATGGATTACCGAGGCGGTAAATCAATAAGATCGGTAAAGTTTGTCGGGTGAAGTTGTTATTAAAGATCAGAGGGTAAGGAGACTCGTTGGGCAGCTTGTGGAGTACGGTCCCGACTCGTGACACCCGGTAGGCGAGAGTGGAATAGCTTATAAATGGCGGCGGGGGCTGGAGGACGGGGCGAAAAAGTTTTATCAGACATCGAATGCCGGTAGTTGGGTAGGAACGGGCGAGTAGTTTGGCTTAGTTTCAGTTTGCTCCGCGGAGGAAAGCCCCGCGCACGGAATTATATCAAGCAAAAGTATCAAGAAATACGTTCCCGAAGCTTATTGCTGTTGTTTTCAACTGAAATAATGGCCCACCGCGTTGCGCCGTCTATTGCCCTCGATATCGGGTGTCCAAATAGAACCAGGAGAATCGTCGGCTTCTCGGAAGCTGAAAGTTTCGTTCACCCCGCGCGGAATCGGATCTCGTGGAGTCACATTTGAGGAGTCCAATGGAAGCTTTTTACCCGCCGATCGTCGAGCAGCCGAACGATAATATCGAACGGCGGGTAATTCGGGCGAAGTTGGCTGGTACGTGTCCCTTAACTCGATTCACCGGTGAGCATTATTCCAGCACGTGCGCGACATTCTCTGGTCACTGAACGCCACGTGCCGCTATTTGTTGCTCGACCGTCCACCGGTGTCGAAAGTGTGCGGACGCAAACGATCGGATTACACTTGTCTGGAGAGAAGAATCCCTTTTTCTCGCGTCGAAGGGGGTCACAGTTTACCCTGGAGCTTCGGTAGAATTCTAATTAAATAATGCCGAGGACGTTTGCTGATATATAGCCAGAGACGTTGCACCCAATCTCTTCCGGCCCACTCCCCGTCGATGCTACGATTAATGAACTTGTGATTTTCCTTGTGTTCCAGATGGAAACGCGGCAGGAACGGGTCCTGGTGACCCATGGACGGGTGGCGGCGGCGGTGTTCAGCCCCCGTACAGCGGATACGCACCCCCTCACCTGGCCCAACCAGCTTACCCTATGCACCTACCCCACGACCCCATGGTAAGCGACTCCTCTCTCCCCTCTGCCTTTCTTTCTCTCGTTTGTACGCGCACCCTCGACGATCAATCACGCGCGGGACTACGCTCGTTTCTTCGGACCCGACACTCCAGGAACTTGGCGATAGACACGAGGCACCACCCCCGAAATTGTGTCGCCGGTCGGCCAGCTGGCGACCAAGTCGTTCGATTAAAACCTTCCGCCTAATCTTCGTCCGCCCCGGAAGATCGATGCCCTCGAGGAAACTTACCCCGCTGGATCACGGGGATCTTAGCGATGGCAGTGATGTTTAACGACAGATCGCGCTACTACGAATTCCCCCTCGACCCAACTCCCCGGAGCGTCCTCTGATATATTCGCCGCACGGAGGGAGAGGAAAAGTTGCAGGTGAAAAATCGCGATCTCCTCTCGGTTAGGCGTTTCGCCGTTGCAGCGCCATAAATTCCGTCGGCTCTCAGCCATTTCTCTCCGACTCCCTGGAAGACGTTCGACCCGTTTGACACCGTCGGATCCGAGGGCACGCTCTGCCCGTCGTTAACTCCATCTCGCTAGCTCGCGCCCGATGACTTTAATCCTCCCGATCGAGCCTGAATATCCAGGAGACCAGCTGGCGAACCTTCGTCGCCGTCTTATTTCGGACCACCCGGTGGCCGACTGTCTGGTCTAGCCCGTCGGCCTGGCCCGAGGTGGTTGAGAGGCACTGTTGACAGTGCTCCGTGTACTCGCAGCAACGTCAAATGACTCAGTGGATTCTATATATAGAACGACCCTCCCGCTACTCGCTGTTTCTAGTCAAGTGCAGCCTTCGTTTGATTTACACCGTTCATGGTTACCACGAAATCCTCCCGCTCGCGGCACCCTGAATTCCCTCCTCGCGAGCGAGCAACAGCGACCTGGAGCGGGCAGGAGCGAGCAGCCGGGCCCCTTCGGCGCCGCTCCACGCTTTCGAGTCGACGAGTCTCTAATTAGCCACGGCGAATCGGCTGCGAATTCGAATGTAGGATGGATCGAACGATCGCGTCGTTCGGGGATCTCTCGTTCGGAGTGGAATGCGTGGATCAACGCGAAACAGGCATCTCGGACCACGATGCATAACGGAGGTGAACGTTCGACAAAAGACGCAGCTTCGAGCCGCTGCGGCCGGTGGAAAGGTTAAACATTTACGATCCCGCGGTTTAATGACCCCTCTTCCGAGAAGCTGGCCTCACCGGCGGCGGAACTCCCTTTTGTTGGAACTCGTCTTTGGCGACGAGGCCTCCCCGGGTCCTCGATGGGTCCGGCCGAAAAGCGGGCCGGTGACGGAGCCCTGCTCGTCCTTAGTTATCGCCTCGTTCCTTCGTTCGTAAAGCGAACAATTAACGGTGCTAGCCGCTCGTGAAAGCCCCCGAGGGCCGTGGTCGCGTGCAAACTCCCCCTCTAATTTGTTGATAAATACTCTTCGCTGTTCGGCCGGAGAAGATGCTTAAAATTAGACGTTTTACGAGCTAGCTCCAGTAGGTGCGAGCGAGCGTGGCTACAGGCCACTAAGCGTATCCGATATCAAAGCTGTTCTGGCCAGGTCCATTATGAACCTGAAGAAGGTTCCCAGTCGTAGCCGGAAAGGTCGTGCGAGTCGTCAGTCGCCTTCTGCCACTTTACGATATCCATCGTGCCTGGTTTTTATGCCGAAACACCGTCTGCCTACGGTCGTACGTTTCGCCCAATGAGCTCGAGCTGTGTGACGCTTGGCGAATCGGCCCGTAATTCAGCGTCCACGTCCAGCTTGCACCTACGGGTCGCTGTAGGAGCCAAGACGGTGAATTTGCTGGATGGTTGCAGGCGTACTCGGCTATGTCGCCGAACGGAGAGCCGGCGGCGCCGATTCTGGGCTCGGCGGTGACCAGCGCTGCCTCACTGCCACCGATGTCGACATTCCGGGGTAGCGGAGCAGTGGCGGCGAACAGCGGTACCGGCGCGCCATCCCCGGCGTCCTTGCAATATAGTCATAGTCCCGGTGCACCGACCACCGCACCCTCCGCACCCAACTCGGCACCCACGACGAACCAGCAGCCCACTACGGGGGACAACCTCGGCAAAACTCTCGCCTCTGTAGTAAGCACAAGAGTAAGTATCCGTTGCATCGCTGGGTCGATCGTCTGGACCCCTTCTATTGTCTAAAGTCTAAAGCGCTGGTAATATCTTGAGGACCAGTTTCGGGGACAAGACACTCGTTGCCGGTAGACATCGTTCCTTGTCACTTGTTATCCTCAGATTTATATATAAACATTGCCACATTTTTTCACCCCGCAGATCTACCCCACGGACCAATCGGTGTCGAGTTACAGCAGCAACCCGTCCACGCCAGTCAGTTCGCCGCCACCCTTGACGGGATCGGCGCCAGGCTGGGCACCGGGTGCTGCACCAGTGTCTCCACACTTCACGGCGGATCCCAACCGCGGAACTATCCACATGGTATGCATCAATGCCTCGCAATTACGAGATTCGTACCGTCTACCTTCAACTCGGTTTATCTACCGTTCGACCGTTACCCGACACTTGCAACGAGAGATTCGAGTCTTTTCGTTCGAGGGACCCCCCCGAGAGTTCTTAGGAGAGTGCTCGTATCGTTGAGCTAGATTCCGACGAGAATCTCGTTGGAAAGTGACGGGTGCATCGTCGAACGCAGGCACGCTTCGTCGCCGTTTCGGTGCGCTTCGGAAACGGGTCAAGGACAGTCGTAACAGAAACCTCTCGTGCTCGTTCACTTCTCTTGCGAGATTTTATCGTACGGCACCACGGCGATACGTTGAAAGTACCGCTGTTACACGCACTGACTTTAGTTCCGATCGGGGGAGGATCGAGTAGGTTCGTCGACGCCGGAGGACCGAACGAAAGGCAACCCCGTGCACCTTTGCACTCGCAGTTGAGGATCGGTCGCGGCAGGGAAGCTGCAGAGATCGTCTCAGATCGGTTCATTCTGCCCCGCGACCGCTCCTGGATGTCGCACAAAGTAGCATGCACTCGATGCACCGGAAATGCACCACGCGTGTGATCTACGTTGCAAGAACTAACTCCGCTCGATCTCCCTCGATGCAGTCGTTCGAGTCCGATCATCTCCACCGTCATTTTACATGTTTTTTTCTCTCTTTTGTTCATCATTCACTCCTTGTTTGTTGTGAACGTTGTGTTGACTTGGTTGTTCTCTCTTTTTTTTTTGGTTTTGTTGTTGCGTTGGTGTTGTGTGTGAAGCCGGCGCCTGAACAGCAGAGGCTAGACGATGCCATCGGCTTCCTTCGCGACCACGCCGAGGTGAGGATTGCCGATTTTCAGTTTTTTTTCTTCCCCGTTCATTCTTATTTCAGCCCCTCTCTCACCCGCTCATCCACCCACGCCACTTTGTGCATGATTTTTTCACACTACACAAACTACCTGCGAAAGCACATACTACTCACCACAGTGGTTTCTATGTCTACTAACGACTGTGACGTTTTCGGCGAGACTAACCGCGCTACTTCCCCCTTTTCCTCTCTGATCTAACGTTCCGTCCCCGCAGACTAATTATTCCGCGACTTCGGATGATCCTTAAACTGCAGCAGCAAACTTTTCCCCGCTCAAGCTCGTGGATCGTAGCTGGTTTCGCAGCAGTCTGCAGTTGGAGGATTAATGGCATGCTGAATTCCCGACCCCCGCGACCTTTCTATTACCCACAACGCCTACTTTCAAACATAATTACTCGATACAACCCTCTCTCTCTTTACACACGCTTCTCCGTCGCCTCAGACGTACATACATTCGAACCACTGTGCCAGTGCTGGAGACGTCCTGACATTGTCCCCGATAAATTGCATACAGAGGGGGCATTATCGGTGATAGATCTTCCGCACTGGTACCTCTGGAAGCAGGTGACAAAGGTCGAACACGACGCGTAATCGAATCGAACGTTGGATATTCTGTTGGTACAGGGAACGCGGATGGAGGAGCGACTGGACGATGCCATAAACGTCCTGAGGAACCACGCGGAGAGCCAACTGGGCCTACACCTCGGTCCCGTTGGTCCGCACGGTTCCCTCTACTCCCACACATCACCACCGCAACTGGACCACTTGGTAAGTCGTCTGCTCTCGCCACGAAATCTTCTCCACCACCCCGGAGGACCAGCAAACCGATACACGCCGATTTCTTCGTTACAGACGAGTCCGCATCCCGCGGTAACAGTGGCGCAACCTCAGGGATCCTATCCTGGCCTCACGCCCACTCCAGACACAGACGGTTCCATCAAGATCGAGAGGTTACCTGTGTCAAATGCCAGTAAGTTGGAGCAATTCTTTCCATCACTGTACGTCTCTCGGAGAGATTCATGGAATAGGGAACAGACCGAGTCAGATACCGTCGGTCGGGGCCCGTTAATTCATGTTAAAAAGATAAGCGCGAACGGGCCCCGACAAAGACCAATCGAAACGGCGTTGGTTCTATTCTCGGTGTCGCATCATCGGGCCAACACTTTTTCTCAGCGTGAGGGAGAGAAGGGAAAAGGAGAGAAGGAGTTCCCAGGTGTTCCACGACGGAGTTGGAGCCCGATAAGGAAACATTAGATAAATCACGCGAAGTAGCTACTATCCTGTATCGCTGTGTCGTGCCTTTATTATTCCCCGAGACCTCTGTCTCTGGCCGTCCGTCTCTCTTTCTCCCTGCTTCCGTTTCTGTCACGCGCCTTCCTTTTACTCGGCGAGCGCTCGCAATCCTTCTCCCCCCGCGAGCTGGCTAATGGAATGCGCAAGTTTTCCGAGGGCCCTTCGCAAAGAAGCGCTCTTTTCTCCGGCGGCCACCATTTTTGGCGATCGGAATTCAGAGCGCACGTATAGGTACACACCGCCTGCACCCACTCGGCCTCCGGAGCCACTGAATCCCAGCGACTCGAGCCGCGGCCGCACGCGCGTACGATCCTCGGTCCAATTACTTCATCTTTTTCCAAACGGTCCTTCCCTCTCGTCCGGGAAAAACGCTGGCGAAACTTTCGCCGCAGCATCGATAGCCGAGTTCAGAATGAAAAGTCGTACGCCGCTGGAGCTTTGCACACAATCCAGAGGCTGATTTATCTGACTCGGCCAACGGTGACTTCCCGAGAAACGCACTGCGCTGAGTTAATGCATTCGCGAAACGCACGGCGGATTGTCAGCCGTGGCGAGCGTTTAAGGAGACCGTTGAATCAGTATCGAGCGCTTCCTGCTCGTAATTGGACGGTTTTCACGGTTTCGTGACTAAGCAGCCTGCCCAAAGCTCGAGGATAATATCGAGGATCGCGATCGCCGTGTTCGGCGAAGGTCGCTGGGTTTCCGGCTCGGTTCGAGCCGCATTTTCTCCCATTGATCGCCGTCGGAGATCGTCGGCGACGGTCCTTAGGCGGACCGTCAGTCCGGCTTTCCTAAACGGCTCGAAGCCTTATTCATTTGTCGCTGAAGAATGGCCGAGTACAAGGAACTGGTCGCTCCGTGCCACCTTGAGTTTTTTTTATCGCAAATCGCGACGTTTTGTCCTCCCCGTTCCATGAATGCTGTCGATGTTATATCAACGTGAATGCTATATGGTGATGTTAAACAGCGCTATTTCTAATGAACAGAATACGTCTCTCTGGAGAAGAGAAAGGATCCGCCGGATAGTAGTGGCGGCGAGACGAAACCTTCGAGCAGCGATCTGACGGCAGGGGGTGTCATTGGTACTGGCACGGTGAATTCCACGTCTCAGGGAAAAGGGACGAAGAGATCGCGCAGATAGTAAGTATATATTGGATGTGTCCTTCTGTCCGGGATTAAAGCGCGTTACGTCCACGTCGATCGTGAAACGGCAGTAGTGAAACCGAATTAAACAATGCCCAAGGCGACTAGACTTGATCTCTTGTCCAGTGACTAATTGGAAAACGTTGTTTGAATCTTTGTTCACTCGAGACGACAACGTTACCGCCTCGAAGGGGCTATCGTATCGATTCACATCTCCGTTCGAGGGGGTAACGTTGCGCGTAGAACGTAAAACGTAAGACGCAAAATTTGATCGCGTTGTCGTCGTTGAGACACCGACGACCTAGATCTCTCCCCCTTTGCCACCGTACAATGCAGAATTAAACTAACCAATGTATTTAAACAACCGTTGTTCGAGCGCTGATGAAGATTGCGACGATCCCAGCACCAAAGCGGTGCGCGAGAAGGAACGTCGCCAGGCCAACAACGTGCGTGAAAGGTTAGTGAACACACGCAGTACGCACTCCTGTTGTACATTCAAGTCCTTCGAGTTCCTTGCGGGACTTGGAATCCTCCTATCCTCGTATGCATGCCCGATATAAGATAAGAATAACGAACGGACGATTAGTGCGGGATCCTCAAGATTCGATTACTCCTCGATGACTATTCAGCATGCCTACAATCCTCCCCGTCACCGAGGCCCGTATTCTAGCGTGGAAATTAAAATGTTTCTGGTTCAGGCGAAAGATCGACAGCTCTCGTGCTCACCTATCAATCAGTCTCATTTTAATTCGGCTGCGATTCGGCCCCCTCTAGGCATGCTCCCTTTTCTTCACAGCGTGCGAGCACCTTTCCATCACCCGCGTCACGCTAAACATTATTGCATCCAGAGACTTCTGCTCTCTTTTGCTCTCTGTCTCTCGGTACATTTCCTCTATAGATTCTCGTGAATCCTTCGATCAGCTTGCCGCCATTATTTCTCGTGCCTAAACGAAGGTGACGAACGAGGGACCACTTGTGCATATAATGAAGACATGTTTATTTCAGAATCCAGTATCATTCAAAGATATCCCTATTCCTTCCACTACGTTCCGATGCCATCCCGAATCCACGTGGTCCCTCGGACATCACCTGAATTCTGAATTTTCTAGGTAACAGCACGAAATGAACTCTGCGCGTTAGATCCGCATCTTTCTTTCCGCGTCGTTCGTTCTCCGTGCAAAGAATACGGGCCCCATTCGAGAATGGAAACCTGATTTCTGTCCATAACCACCAGCCGACCAGAGAGCTCTGCGTGTGTTCAGCCACCGAGTATATCTTGCTCGTGCAACCCTATCGTATTCGGAACATCGGCTAGCCGAGTGAAATCTCCGTTAATCGTTTCTCGCCGGTACCGCTCGGTTTTGTTAAACGACCACGGTGCCACGTCGGTTTTACTGCTGTCGGGTCGCGCGCTCGATTCTAGGACAAAGTAACCGCCTACGTCAGGTGATTAATCGAGTATTGTTATTGCGCAACTGTCGTTCGAGCGTCGAGGACGAGGATGACGATCCCGACGTGAAGGCGCAAAGGGAGAAAGAGAGGCGGCAGGCGAACAATGCTAGGGAAAGGTAAGGAACTCGATGGTAGTGTGCAGTGAATCCATCGCGAAACCCACTTGCCCACCTACAAGCTGTGATTCGACAACAGGTCGGCCCGTATTCTATGTATGCGTGAAAAGTACAAAGAGGTTGCCCGCCGCAGTCGTCGTTTCTCTACTTGCGAACGACCCGGCTCTCGTGCTATTACGTAGAAGAATCTTGAGTAGCCGATGCGAAACCTCTCCTCTGGTCTGAGACGCGTAAGAAAGCTGCTTGCCCGAAGGATTCGCGAAGTCTAAACACATTTCTCGTTTCCCATCGAGGGTTTTCGTTCCCCTGTACTGCCCTACGGGGCGAATCTGCTCGCGGCGCGTAACCAAGATCTGTCGCTTCAGGATACGTATCAGGGACATCAACGAGGCTTTGAAGGAACTCGGCAGAATGTGCATGACGCACCTGAAGACGGACAAACCTCAGACGAAACTCGGTATCCTAAACATGGCTGTCGAAGTGATCATGACGTTGGAGCAGCAAGTTAGAGGTAATTGGCCCCCGGGTTCTCTTTAATCGCAACAGCATCCTGGACTGTTCCTCTAACGAAGGTGTGGGCGTTTGTTTGCAGAACGAAACCTCAACCCAAAAGCAGCGTGCTTGAAGAGGAGAGAGGAGGAGAAGGCAGAGGACGGGCCTAAACTACCCGGTCATCTCGCGGCGCACATAGCTCACCCACATCCTCATCCCCACGCGCATTCTCAGCCACCCTTCTCCACGATGCCTGTAAGTATCCTTGCGAAAGATGCACCGAGGCGCGTGTTTGATTAACTGGTTGACGGCATGAGAAAACTGTTTGTTCCAGGGCCCGCCACCTTCCCTTCAGCACAATCCATCGCAGCCGCAGTAGCAGCGGCTCAGTGGCGGCGGTGTGATCCTCTGTTAAAGGGGTAGATACAGCTTAAGACGGTGATAGTTTTGGGACTTTTGAGGGACTTGCACATACAGATTCGAGAAAGATTGAGGGTATTACGCGGCGTGTCGCGGCACACTCTTCGAACGTAATTAACGTACGTTCCACGGAGGCAAGGACGCTTGGTTACTGCTTACGGGATAGAGTAGGCAGTCGGAGGGAGGATACTGCGCTGTTCCAGCGCAACATGGTGCATGCTGTATGAACCAAGTGCGAACGAGCACCCGGTAATATCCACGGGTTCCCTGAGTGACTCTCGTACGCGCGTACGACGAACAGGGAACCAGGACGCTGTATGCCGATGCGCGAGCATCGGGAACAGAGGGAGTGAGAGCCACGCGGTTACCTTTAAGAGGCATCTACCCCCATTCCCATCCCGATCCCCCGAAGGCGGCTTGAAATTATTTTTATAAATAGCGAGAAGACAAAGGAATATGGTTCCTCTCTTTCGAGGTGTAAGGAAGCGTGTAGTGCGATCGAGATTCTATTGAAACGATCGATCCCCGGCTATCCGGTACAACCGATTCTTGTTGAAATTGCCCACTTCTGTGTGTGTGTACGCTACTGGCGACGCGTTGCGTTGCGTTACAGAGCGGTAATAATTGTAGAGGGGACGAGGTCTAGACACGGCGCACAGACGAGAGATAATGCTTGGCGGCCGAGGACGATCGCGAGCGCTCGTCGTAGGTCCCTCGGAGTTGAAAGCTGGACGAGGTAGGAAGGAAGTTTTCATTTTATTTTTCTCTTCGTGAAGTTCAGCTAGAGCTCTCGCTTGCCGTCGGTGTACATAAACGATAAACGACAGACGACTCGAGGCGCCAGGGGTAGCGAGATCCACGGTCGTCCTCGGTTAGGGCTGATGGTGTAAACTGTACATACATGCATAGAGGAGACGATTGTTTCGCGAGCGTTCAGTGTGAATCGAGGACGCGTGAAGTTAGTTCAGTGGCAAACTTTCTGTACTTACGCGTACGAAGGGGAATAGAGGGAGGATCGTGACGAAAGATCGAGAAAATTAAATTAGGAGGAGGGGAGAAATTCGCGTGGAACGGCGGCGGCACGATTGAATCGGTTTCGCGGAGTTTAAATGATTCGGACCACGGGCAAATACGATGAGAGAGTGAGAGACAATGCACAGGTGCAAGGATCGAGCAAAAAGGCAGAGTACACCGCGCCCCGACGATTCGTTTCGGCTGATCGCTTATGGCATTTGGGGAAAAAAGCCCCCCTACCAAAGCGCTTTTCAACCACTTGCTACGGATGGGCGTCTTTCGTGCTCTCTTTCTCTGGTTGGGAGACACCTGAGAAGAGGAACCTTCTTCGTCGTGCATAGGCGGTAGTTCGGAACGATTCATCGGGACGCGGTGCACGTGTATAGGTGTGAGTGGTAGGATAAGATGGGAGAAAATGAAATATCGGGACATCTACCTATCGATCACGGAAAAAAAGTTCAAACATATCTCACGCATAATTGTACATATACAGCAGTGACGTACGCCTAATCAATTACCTTATTACATTATGATTATTATTATTATTATTATTATTATTATTACTATTATTATTATTACTACTACTATTATTATTATTATTATTATCGTCATCATTACGATGGTTATTATTATTATTATTGTCACGATCATGATTTTATTATTATTAATTATTTTAATGCTACCAATCATTGATCGCCGAGGAAATCCTCCGCGACAGAAAGAGGGGACATTTTTGTTTTTGAACAAAAATATAGCTCAACTCAATGTGTACCCAGTTGCCATGTATTTTAATTTATTTAGATTCATAAATAAATTTTATTGAATAAAAACGAAAAATAATACGACATCGACAAGGAACAAGAACTGACCATCGAAGAACACGTGTGTCGAGCGCCCGTGTTCAACTCTGACTAATTCCGCTACACGTTCTGTTCTCTATCTCTCGTTTCTTTTCTCTTGCTTTTTCAGTCTTTGCCTGCATTTCGTTCTGGCTTCCGTTCCCTCGAGCGACCACGCGATGTACATCCTCTCCTCACACATATCACACGCGTGCAGCTATATTTTTCTTCAAAAGCATATCAACCGTTCCGCGCGGTCCTGAGTGGAATTCACACGCGTATTTCGCTTGCTGTACCTTCGTGTTCCTCTCTCGCTGCTGTCTGGAATCTCGACGAACGATAACCGATACGTTCTCGCTCCCGCGCTCGGCTATTTTCTTTGCTTTCCGCACGCCGATCGCCGAGGAAACCGAGGATAAAGGCGACGAAGAAGGAACGTTCGCGAACCAGAAAGGCTAGACAATTCACTAAAAATTTCGACAGGTTCCGGTTTAGTTCGATCAGTCGAGTCAGGACCGTCGAAACGGCCGCGAAAGATATCGACCGGCAATCTATCACTGTCGCATTCGTTCCCGATGAATGGATCGCGCCCAGGCTCGGTCGAGATAACTCGCACAACCTCGCTTTACATTTAATCTAGGATCACAGAATCGCGCGAAGCGTCGCGGCCATTGCCTCCCCCGAGGGGAGGCGAAAACGAGGCGGGAGAACCGTGGGGTAAAACGCGAAAAAGCAGAGGCACGCACGCAAGGTAGGGATTAATTAGACGGTATTGCGATAGAGGAGGTCAGCGGCGATTCGTGGGAGATAAATTACAAAACACACGCATACACACACGTATATTCGCGATGGTAATCATGTAAAATAATAACGACAATAAATAGCTCGTAAGCCCGTCTAAGCTAGGCACACCTGTCGATAGTCTTAGATAGTCAAAGTGGAAAAGGCGAAAGGTGAGGAGAGTGTGCAGCTCGGTTCGAGTTGAGAACTACGATCGCAAAGGTCTCTTCGCGCAGCTCTCTGGGCGAACCTGTCTTAAGTTTTCAAACCGCCACCGCGCGTTTAATTGCGTTAAGCTATTACGGGGTGGTTTTTTTAGTTTACTATTCTCTTAACATTTCCCAGTCATACGCGTGTCCTCCGTCAGCCCGCGGCTCGGCGGGCTGCGGAGCCGTGAGATTTGCGAAATCGACCTCGTCTTTCGTTAATTCGAGTTTCGATCCCGCGAGGAAGATCGCCTCAACTGTTGAGAGACAAACTGTTCAGCCGCGATTTCCAGTGTTCCTTCATTCCGGACGCTGAAACTCGCGGCGCCGCTTGCGATCGCGGCGATCTTCTTCCGTGCAGGATCAACTTGCGCGACACGGACAACTCCCCTCGATCGCCCGGGATACCGATTGTCGACGAGCGAAATCGCACGTGTACATTAGATCTAACGACATTACTGTATAATATTGTAATTAAACGAGAAGCGTACGTAGGTCTGGCGTGGCTAGTTCGCGGTGACACACCGGGCCTTAAAAGAGGGCACTGAAGCGATCTTTCCGACATGCATGCGATTGTTAGGGGAGGAGGAAAAAGAAACAGTTGCGATTCTATCGACATCGATGAAACACGAGCTGAATATTATGCGTATATCGAAAGAAAGGGAGGCGAGAGTACGCGCGAGAGAAAGAGAGGGAGTGTGTGTGTGTGTGTCGAGAGAGAGCGTTGCGTTTGAGAAAGAAAAAGAAAAAAGAAGGAATGTATAATTATCGCTAGTAATATTATTATCACTAATAATATAATAAATGTGCCATTTTTTCCATGATCATGGTGCCTGACTCCGGCCCGACGATGACGCCTCTATGCTTCAAGCTCTTTCACGCGGCTTCTCTTCCGGCCATTTTCCGTTCACTTTTCTTTCTTTTTTTTCTTTCTCATTCGAGCTTCCGTTTTGTACAGCTGTGCGCTCCCTCCGGCATTAGACGATCGCGGGAAAGAGCACCCATTACGTTTTGTCTCGCTTTTACTTTCTAAGTGCGCCTCTGTTTCAGTTTCGTTCGTTCAGCCGCCTACTTCTGCATAGATACGAGCATATAACACGATTGTAGATACGTTTAGTCGATAAGACGTACAGTTCCAACCATCGTACACAAGTACGGCGAACGTGGCTGTATTTGTCGGTCACCTTTGAATCGTTCAGCTGTAAAGGCTATGCAAATGTCGGTCGGTGGATGTTTGTAATACAGATTTTCAACGTTTTCAGGAAGCACACGCTCTAATGATTTCTCTCCTTTGCGTTCCGCTGAATGGACCGTCCGTGGTAGCGCGACGGTACGCTGCTCGAAAATTGGTCAAAGCTGGCTTTCGAGGATGACCAGGAGAATATCATGCGAACATTACTTCGAGCAGCGTACTTTAAAGAACGTTCCCTGAATTTACCTTGCGTCCAGATCTCCTCATTCGCCGCGGGGTGTTGCGCGATCTGTGTTGACCAGAGGGTCGGAATAGAAACAGAGAGTTTAGTTAACGTTTCTTTAATAGACTTCCCCTGTAGGTCTCCAATACAAAACAGTACATCTTAAGAATTATTAGCTAATAGAATTCTAAAAATAACCGGATATTACTGTCCTTACGATCGACACTCGCCGTACATCCATTACAGTAATTGCTATTCATTCGTTCCCATTCACACGATCCACGCATCACGTTCGCCTCGCCGCGGCCATCATCGGTAACTGCCGCGAGGATACGCTAAATATCACTATACTTGAAACGCTGTTGCGATATCTGGATGGAAACTTCACTGGATAAGCTGCCGACACAGCTGTTAATGTCCAATCAAATTCTCTCTGCCACGAGAACATTGCAGACCGCAACGGCTTTCTTAGGCGGAGGAGAGCTTCCTCTTGAGCGTGCAGTAGGCCACGAGCTTGAATAGCACGTAGTAGGAGGATAGCACGACGATGTCGATCCAGTATTTGCTGTCTGTCATCGCCAACTCCGACAGCAGCATGTCCGGCATCCGATAGTGACAGTAGGTTTTCGGGCAGAAGAGCTTCTCCCGGCTGAAGCCGTATATCGCGTGGACAAGGGCGTGTACCGAGTATTTCAAGTAGCTCAGGTAGCTGATGTAGACGAGGACAACCGACATGTGATTGTAGAGAGCGAGGAATCCAGTCATGGCCAGCATGCCGCACGTGAGGATCGCCGCCATGAAGGTCCCGTTCACGGGATTGCAGATAGTACCGATCAGTAGGCCGAAGCTCTCCGCTATCATCGCCGTCAGAATCGCCACGGCCAGAAACATGAGGAACCTGTTGGTGTCCATAGGCTGGTGACTGAGGAAATAAGACGGAGAGCTGTAGAACAACGCGGACAAAGCCTGCAGCGGCATGTTGGTAATCAGAGATGCGATGTAATACGTCCTCAATTGGTACCAGTTGTTGAACCTCTCCTTCTTCAGCGTCGGGAACTCCGACGGGAACTTGAGCACCGCCGGCATCGCGCTCGTGTAGCACAGATACACGCAGCTCACCATGAAGTACCCGACGTTGTTGACGGACTTGCTGCCGTTTATACCGGAGTCCGTGTACAAAAGGCCCAGCAGAATGCCCACCATAAGGTGAAGCACTAGCTTCAAGTGGGTGACCGTCCAGTCCCTGAACATCTGAACCATGCAGCGGTGCAACAGTATGAAGAACTTCTCCATCTCGGAGGGCGGCGCGACCAGCACCATTGCTTTACTTTCGTTCCCGGGATTGCGGGTAATGTATTCATTCACTATTTTCGGCTCCTCCGTTCCCCAGTGTCGGTCGTTGCTGTCGCACAGCTGGGCCAGCTGGTCGTTGTAGTCGCCGTACTCGTTGCTGACCACTTCTATCATGTAGTCAGCCGGATTGTGGTATTTGGGACAGTGGAGGCCGATCGTGGCGAAATAGTCGATCGTATTCTTGGACGCGCCGGCGTATATGCGCCTGCCGCCCGCTAGGAGATAGACGCTGTCGAACATCTCGTAGATCGCCGCGCTGGGCTGGTGGATCGTGCAGATGATCGTTCTGCCAGCCTTGGCGAGGTTCTGCAGTAGCCTGATGCATTGATAAGAGGACAGGGCGTCGAGACCGGTGGTCGGCTCGTCGAGGAACATCACCGGCGGATTGTCGATCAGCTCCAGGGCGATGCTCAGCCTCTTCTTCTGGCCCCCGCTCAAACGACCGCACCTGGTCTCCTTGCTCTTGCTCAGGTCCAGGTTGTCCAGCACATCGTCGATCAGTATCTCCTTCGCCTTTCGACTGATGTTGCTGCCGATCTTGAGATCGATAGCGATCCACATGGCCTCCAGCACCGTGAACAGCGGGTGCAATTTGTCGTCCTGCTGGATGTAGCACGACTGCTTCCTGTACTGTTTCCAAGTGTGCTTACCCTCCCTGCCGATGTACTCGATCTGGCCCTCCCAGTTGTTCCTCTCGAAGCCCGTGAGGATGTTGAGCAGGGTGGACTTGCCAGCGCCAGACGGCCCCATGATCGCCGTCAGCTCCCCGGACTTGAAGGTCCCGCTGACCCCCTTCAGGATCCGCTTCGAGGGATTTCGGAAGCGTCTTCTCGTGTCATAAGTGACGTTCGAGAACTCAATGTCAATGGACTCAGCCTTCGGGAGGTTCACCAGCACCGCTCGCTGATACATCTTAACCCAGCGAATCCAGTGATCCGTATGACCCACTGAGAAGAGGTCGCGCTACGTCGCGGGACAGCTCTATGGCCCCTCCCTTCCTCTCCTTGGCGATGCACCACGTAAATCGCGAGCTATCTGCGCGTCTCTTATCACTCTGCCAGAAACAATTCCTTACGCGCCACTGCAATGGGGTCAGGCGCTTGCGACAAGAAAATTCCAACGAATTCCCCGCTTCCGAGCTTTCGTTAACGATCTTCCGTGGAACTAGCGTGTTCCCGAGCGCCCTGCAGTGTTTACATATCGTCCGCGATTCGAACAGGCGAGTCGCCGGTAAGTAAAACTGCTTCACGTTTCCTCCGCTTTCACGTTCACGATTCTTCTTAGCGGTCACGCGCCGCGACTCATCTTCCTGTCTTTGATCCTCGCAGGTCCTCCGCGGACACCGTATTCGCTTAGCAAACACAAGCGGCTAATATCGCAGTTTCCGTGTAATCGGCTCCCTCGTCGTGTTTATCACATGACTTTTGGCTCTGATGTCTGCTAGACGCGTGTCTCGTAGACACAACAAACACTTGCAGTCAGAAAAGGCCGCAGCATCTCCTTGGGCAGCTTTGCAGTTCCTGGTCGCTGTTGGCCTACGGCATCTGCAACGAATTATTCAACAGTTTATTACGCGTTCGATCTGTACAGGATTCCACTGGTTCGGAAATGAAGCTCTTAAATGTAGCAATCATGCAACAAGTTTTCAGCAGTGTAATTCCTTGAATTATTATCAGTAGAGTTGCCAGCGTTGCGTAAGTGCGCTGATTGGTTCGCTTCGAAAGAAGCGTATTCTATAAACATTAGCAGGAAGATGTAGTCTGCTTATTCCGATTGGAGGAAAAAAATCCGAGATCACTCATGTCTAGAACATAATCGATCATCGGCTGTATAGAACACGAGACCGCAGTTCTACGAAAACTTTGTACCACTATGGTAATTGAATGAGTGCCGGATCGTAATCATTAATGATTACAATAAAATGGAAATGACTGCTCACCGCGAGGCATTAGCATATGAAACGGGAGGAAGAAAATATGCGGCGCTTATGCCGTTTTTGATTAATGGACCTGGCGGCAAAAAGGGGCGATCATTAACCAAGCTTTTACAACATATCGTTACATGCAATGATCGGTTTAATTAAATCTGTTGGAGGTGGAGAACCCGCTGCGCGCCTAGACTTTGCGAGTAAACAAGCGCGATAATAGCTATAATATTTCTTTGCATCGCTGTTTATCAGCGCTAAACAATTGGCGGCCGGTAACATGTAACGGATGATTCAACGAGGAAGGCGTGGTGGATTTCCCGACGCCGCGCGATAAAATTACTGCACACCGCTGAATTATACATGCGTCCGATGGATTTGCCGGTAAAATCGCGAGATAAAAATAGCTGAGGAGAATTAGGCCTTCCGCCACGTGTCAGCCGACAATTTTATTGTCTCGTTATACCACTATTCAGTGTATCGCGAAACAAGCAGGTTTCATGCGGCGCGTTACATAAACATGATCTTGAACCGTGCGTAATGGCTGGCCTTGAATCAGCGGGCGAATTGCTCCGAGAGCCATTTCACCGTTCGGACACCGTCAACAATCTACCTGTCGTTTTTTCCTACGATCATCTGCATATTTAATTCCACTCTATTCTGCTCCCTCGCCGAACAGTATCGGCACTGGGACGCGTTGTCCCGCGGGGTTTATATAATTCTAACGTAATTACAGTAATCGGTGTTGTACCCGACCAATACTTAAATCCGACCTCTTGGAAGACGCTGCATCATAAGACATTCAGCTAATTTTTTTCTCACCCTTGGCCACAACTGCTGGTAATAATCAGTGGGTAGCAAAGGTCAGAATTTATCACCGTTCTGAATAGGAGATTGGCTTGTGATTTATCACGATCGATCGGCCAACGACCATCACCGATATGCAATTATTAAGTCGGATTGCACGAGCTCCGGAGGCAAGAAAAATACATTCATCGTGGAAACCGGTCGACAGTGTCGTCACGGAAACCGCTAGCTCGTGGCGAAAAAGAAACCAACGCCTGGGCCGATTGACATTTCTCATTACCACGATTGTCCCACGAAAAGGTGCATGGTGATCCGCTGTTATTATTACTCTTCTCTAAATCCAGCCTTCCGCGAAAACACTGCACGTTCCCAAGCGATATACATACTTATGCACACTGTTATTAGTTTCTGGGCGAGAAGGGTTCACTAGTACGCGTGCATAAATGATGTAACGTCACCGACGCTATTACAATTTATAATCACGATGATCGAGCAGTTAATCAGGAAAAAAAGGAGGAAGTGGCTTGAGCGTCGAGTGTGAGTCAATAATCTCCAGCTATTAGATAGGCACTCCCTAACAAAAGTTTAAGTAGACGGCAGCTGGCATTAATTAGCAATCAAGGTACCGCGGAACGTCGGGGCGTTTAAGAGTCGGTAGCGGGCAGGAACACGCTCGTGTGCAGTACGAACGGAGGCGTACTTTCTGACGGATCCCGTGATAAGACCACAGGGAGTTTACAAAGTCCTTGACGGCTATTGTCGAGACTCATAGCCTAGGAATCTATTATATCTGTTTACGCATACGTATCGTAAATGAGAGGTAGCTGACCGAGCGACTCGAGCATCTTATCTTTTTTCGTGCAATCTACTTGGGAGCTGCTGAATTATTTCATTCAAGTTTATCAACGCGAATCTAGACGCATGCATAGGTCGACACAAAGTAGTATGCTAACATATTTCTTTGCCGCTATAATTTTGCATACGAAGCAGAAATATGGCAGTGTTAGTAGCCTCTAAGGCGTCGCCTTCCGATTAACGATACTGCATATACCTAGCTATGCACGTTCGATCAGAGCATTCAACTAGTTTTTATATTACGTGTCCGTTGCACAATCAACGGGCATCAATGACGATAAATAAATGACACTAAATTAGCTTCTGCCGCCTTTCCTTATGGAGTATGAAACCTGGGGGCGTTCGTCGCCCTTTGCCGCATCGAATTTTCTGATTCTGTTGACCGAGGCTCTCAGGGCTCCGTTATCGGTACACGAAGCCCAAGTTAATAAAGTTTCAGCAGGATTCCCATAGAAGCTTCTCTAAACGACTAGTTAACGAACGGTTTGGACAAGTATGTACCTACTTGGAGACGCATCAGAATTCCGTGGAAGAGGGTTTTAAATTTCAAAAGAGAAGGAAACATCTCGCGGGTTCCTTGTCATCCGTAATCCAGATTCGCTGGTTGATTCATGCTTCTACGATACCGTCTTCCGCGTTCAAACTTCGCCGCGTTCCGTCCACCTTTCTTCATCAATCCTTTGAATGGCCAATATTGTCGCGCGACAGGTAATCCACTTCGCATTAAAGACATAAAAGTCGAGGAATCGCAAAGCATATGAACATGAATTGCTTTTATTGCCGTTTTTTGTCTAGATTAGTTTTTCCTCTGTACCTATGTCGATCGATCTCAATAAAAAAATAGACACACTCGTTCCGTGCCTTCAAACCGTGTCGTACGCAAAGATAGAATGCATTTGCATACGAAGTATCTTAATAACGTGACATTACTGTCACTTTTTGCGCACGCCGTTTGCCATTGTATTTAACGTATTTCTAACAATTAGACACGGCAATTCTCTGTCGTCGTTAACCTTTTTCGCTGAATGGTTCCGCCCACCAATTACTACGCTGTCGCCACCGAGCTGGCCACGTGGAAACGTGATTCCCCGCGACTCGTTCTTTTTTAGCTGTCGTCGCGATTAAAGGGGTAATTTATTCGGCTAGAATCTTTCCATCGCACTTACGTAATTCGATTGGCGCTCTATCCATGCTCCGTTTCCTAAAAAAAAAACGGTCTTCGTCGTTTTCGCGAAAATTGTCGGCGAGTACAAAGTCACGCGCATCGATTTCGCGGATAACTTTATTATCAGCGATTTCGCCGGGTACTTTTGCACCGACTCGATTTGTGTAAACATTTTCATCCTCTGTTTATCCGTATCACGTGGGAGGACCGTTGCACGGAGAGCTTCACTTTCCGTCGTCTAATTTTCGCCGCAATGCCGAAAGAAACAGAAGCTTGCATGGCCTTCGCAGTTGCCGATGAGCAGAGGGTCCTTATCATAGACGTATATACACGGAGCGCAAGCCGTTGGGGGTGGTAAGGTTCGCGGCAAGGGGGCGATACGGGTAAATCGGGTAACTCGGTGGTTATGATCGCAGAATGCATCCAAAGATAAGCGACGCGTCCGTAAACGAACCTCTGCCATTCCCCTTCAATCCTACGTTTTCCACGTCGATAGTCCGAGCTCGCGCTTAGTTTATACCTATACACATATGTCTATGGTTCTTATCGTGTAAAAGATTGATTCGCATTGGACGGCGGAAAACTGTCGCCGTTCAACCGGCAGCATCAGTCGTCTACCGCAAGGTCAGGGTCGTTTCATCGACGATACAACTTTCTTTTGATTCGCGCACGTCAGCTAAAGTTTAGAAAAAACCATCTATTGCTCAGCAAGTTATCCAAGCCCGCGCAAAGTCCACATGCAAAGTCAAAGTACATTCATTCTGCGACTCCCCGTTGCCTCTCCCTATTATTGCCCCACGAAATTTCGACAGCGTCGTGTCGCGGAACGTGAGGCGAAGCTCACGAGCGTCGGCGGTTAAAGAGCTGATGCCGCGAGCGCTGATAAGAATGCAGGTAAGGATCTAGATCGTTAGGCCGTGCAGCGTTGAAAGAGGACCGACGCGTTGTTATCGAAATTCTGTCGGGCGGAGGTGACAATTCGAAATCGAGTTCTTAGCTGTTTGCTTGGTAATGAAGAATAGATTACGAGCGTTTCCGAATAGCCTGCGTCATTTTATAATTGAATTTTTCATGCAGGCGTGTAAAGACACGGCTCTACGCGATTCAACTGTCTCACTCGTGGGCAAGTGTTCTCTTTTACAAGCTTATGCACTTACGATATAGTGATTATGTGGGACGGCGGCTCATTAACATTGCAGAACGTTAAATCTGAAGTAGCATCGCGTCCGTGCCAAAGCGAAACTCGAATAGAGGGTGTTATCTATTGATAAACTTCGCCATGATGACGATGGCGGTGGAAAAGAGCAGTGCACTTTTACGCTCCACGCCGAAGGATGAGAGTTGCGCGACGTTCGAACTGGTACCCGAAAAGTCGCTCGGGCGAACTTCTTTGGAACGGTCCTACGAGCGGGTTGCTTCACTCACCGAAGTAAAATCCAGCGCCGATCTTTGCAGCCGGCTTCTCGGAGGCGATCAGAAACTTCTCGCAGCGACTCGCAGGTATAAACTACGTCCAGATCCAGAAGCGTGTGGGCCCGAGCGAGGGACGGATCGCGGAACCGAAGCTTGCGCGGCAACTCGAAGACACCGCGCGGAACAGAATGTGATTCGCAGCGTGGCGACGCGAGTGTCGAGGAAATTGCGCTCGTGCTCGATGCGCCCCGCTCGCCTCCGCCGCCACTTTGCATACGCGCGGCTCGCTGCCGCGATTCGCCCTTCTAACGCGTCGCTTCTGTCATCTCTTTTCACTTTATCGCTCTCTTTTCACCTGAATCTTTCTTGCTTCTTTCGGCACAACCCGCGCGGACGTTCTATCCTCCTTTCATTCGGCTAGATTCGAGAACCTTAGGTTCTTCAACGCACCATTCGTCACGTCGGCCCTCTTACTTCTTTACGACAGTCGCGGCGCTTAATTAATATTGTTAAAGGTCAAGTTTGAATATTTCAGCGGTACCGAAGCAAAGGAAGATTCCACGTTCTACAAGGCTGCGCTAACGTACGTACAGGGAGAAGGTTAAAGTTTAATCGAACTCGCGCGCAATGAGTGTAACTGGTTAAGTGAGATTAGCTCTGTTTAATTAGTCGTAGGCGTCAATTAATGGCGGGTCGTATCTTTTCAGCGGCATTGAGACGCTTCGTTAATATGCCTGAATATAATGCGCATCTGGCGAAGTACGAGCCACTTGGATTTCCTCGGATTTCAAACTCGCGGCTCGAAGTTCCCTGTTCGGAACGGTCGCTTGACTTTTAACGGACCCATCTCGGGATGCCGTTCCAATGCCATTTCACTGGTGGCTTTCCTCGCAACGTCATTTAAGGGTATACAGAGTTTATCGAAACGCGCGCTCTGTCGAGTAATATGCCTATCGAACGGGTTCCTCAGCCTTGTAATGTTTCGCCGCGCGTGCACGGTCGATTTAGCAATCAAGATTTATCCGACTCCTGACAAGTCTGATAGATCGTGCATGCAGGAAAACCATAGCCAACAATAAGCGTGCCTACACCGGCGAATCGCAACTCCGTGACGCTAACGCAATATTACTTAACTCGGATGCATGTAATCGTTCGAACCCGGTATGGAGATCCCTGTCACACGATTTGACCCATTTATTACGCGATTCTCTTTTAATTCCGTATAATTAGCTGCTGCATTACGCTCGGCGATACTCGAATGTCATCCTCGCCGACAATGGCGACGGGAACTTGGACAGAATGGAGATGGTACCTACTGGCTGGGTCATCGGGGAAGAATGTACCTGCGCCAATGACTTTTTATTCCTCTCGTGCAAACAATGTCAAACCTGTCCCGTCCGCCAAAATACGTTCTGCATAAAGAAATAACCGACGCGACGGTTTGAAACCGTTGATAAGAGCAGCAGGTAATTATTCAGGCGACTGCCGTGGTCGCGAGTCAGCCGTGGCGTTAGTTGTCCTTGCGGCGGGCCCACTCATGGGAATTTTTAACAAGCGTTTCGACTTGAACCGCGCTGGCCATCGCGCTCTTTTCCCGCGCTATCCACCACTATCTGTAGTCTATACTCACACCAGCGTGCTCACTATCGATTCGCTTTTCTCGAGGAATTTCGAGCGGGCTACGCGCAGGCCCCTCTTCCCACTTCCCCCTTCCGCCTTTCCTTGCCGGCCCTTGCCTTCCCAGCGGCAGTTAAACGCGGACCGTCGTGCAAGTCTTATTGTGTGGCAACGATTCGGCGTTTCGGAATCGTTCCGAACCGGTTGTCTACAGTTGTTTCACCGCGCGAAGGTTCCTTGGCAAAATGGATCAAAGCTTAATCGCGGCGGGACGGAAGATTTTTATTTTCAGTTCAGCGCGGCTGACCGGCATTACGCAACTCATAAATATTTGTAACTGTTACAGAATCTCGAATTCAAGTTTCAGATAGCGGGACATTAGTATTTCGAAGGATGTGGCCTTCGGGGAACATCTCCAAAAAGGAACTGCCTGTCTGCCGGTTCAAGGCGAAACGAGAAAACACGACACAATCATTCCACTGTCTACTACTCGTCATTTCTTCGCGATGGAACCAGTTCGCCCTTGGAATTTCTTACGACTCTTGTTTGGGACCACCTATTTCCACTTTCCACTCTACGAGAGCGACCGTGAACCGTCACACTGTTAATGACCCTGCGCCCTGGCATCGACCACAGCACAGGGACTAGTTAGAGAGGATTTCCCATGCGGGAAAAAACCGTAGGTGTAAGGAGCACCTGCCACCTCGGAACACTATATTCCAGTGCGTAATGTTGTATTTTACTGGTCAATCTAAGAATTTATAGTAACAATAAGACTGAATATGTATGTACTGTATATAATAATGGAATATCGATAAACAACTTGAACACTATTTATACAGTCTTCGCTCATTATTTCTAGATTGCTGAAACTACATTTTCCCGGAATATATTCACTTAATTTTTCACCATTTTCAACCCATATTTACACCATTTTCACACCATATGCAGGGGCGGCACTTCAAAAACCCCTTGTTCCGAAATTCGTGGCACGATTCTTACATCTGCAAGAAAGGCAGCATTTCGCGCTGCTCCTGCAAGAGAAGTTGTACTACAAATTTTTGATTTTGTGGGAAGAAGGAAGTTTATTTTGGCTTGTGGGCTAGTTGGAATCCGCAATTTGTGGGAAAATGTCATTTTTGTGGAGAAAAAGGATTTTATTTTGGCTTGTGGGCTAGTTGGAATCCGCAATTTGTGGGAAAATGTCATTTTTGTGGGAAAAAGGATTTTATTTTGGCTTGTGGGCTAGTTGGAATCCACAATTTGTGGGAAAATGTCATTTTTGTGGGAAAAAAGGATTTTATTTTGGCTTGGGGGCTAGTTAGAATCCGCAATTTGTGGGAAAATGAGTACCGTTGTAACAGAGGGAAATTATCGACTGGTGTGAATATGGTGTGAAAATGGGGTGAATATAGTGTGAAAATTGTGTGAAATAGTAGAACACCGCTTTCACTCCAGGGAGTGGTGCAGGAATAGGAATGAAATGTTACTTACCATTCCATATCAGCAGCGCCTCATTAACTTACCTTTGCAGTTCGCATTATACGAATTACCGTTAGATGGTAGGTCCATCTGCTACGTCGCCTATGATAAAATGTTTCATTCTCGATTGTGGATAACGTAGGATTCTGTGACTGCCGCCCTTCTTGCTGACGGTTGGTATGAGTTTCAAACACAGACGAAGTATAGGATAGACCACAGACCAGTTACCGGTGAAGTCTCGAAACAGAATGTAACGCTACGCGTGGTAGGAATTAGAATTTAGCACGGGTAAAACTAGGTCATTCAAAACCCGCGATTTACAAATGATTCTGTCAGAGTAACAATTTAAACATCGTTTTATAAACGTATTTCGTTCAACGACCGAGAAAGAAGGATCACAACAAAACAAGAACACAGGTCGGGTATTCGGTATTCGGGTTTATTTAACGCAAAACAAATTTATTTAACATAAAAATTTATATAAACAACATTATTTGTGGACGACATGCTTTCATGATGTAACGTGGAATACTTCACCAAGTAGTAGAATACATGTAACTGATCTAATGTTAATGTATGTAGTCACTTTTGGAATGTAGTACGTCTCAATAATTTCATTTTGCCTATAAACAAGTGACTTCCATAATCTAATTCTTTTTACCTGTTATCATTTTTATACGTTATCTGTTTTTTTATGCTTCACTGATGTAGTAATTTAATTCTACTGCGTATTTAAACGCACGATGAGTGGGCAAATTAATGAGTTCTACATGAAATAAAGGTTAAATTGGGAAGATAATTTAAATGTTTATACGCTTTACATGAAATTATAATGTATTTTCTATAATAGGCAAGACAGGTTACTAAAAATATTTTTCTTCGTCTTACAGGTTACACTTTGGAGTATTTCTTCGTGGACAGGAGCTTTAAGTGGGTCAGATGAAGGAAAGCTGTTAACCTCAACAATGAACAAAAGAAGCTAGTGATTTTACATCAATAATCATTTGTAAATACTTGTATCACCTTTTTGCAATATCTGGAACTTACTTTAAAAGAAAATAAAAAGAGAATAGCTTTCTAAATCTGTATTATCATTGCAAAAACCCTCTTGAACATTCCTATCGAAATTCCCAAGTTACCATTGGCAAAAATCTTTCAAATTTGATCAAAAACACAGTTTTTACAAAGTAAAGCCAAAATTTCGACGTTAGCATTAAGAGAATACACTGACAAAAGTGGTCACACAAAGTAACACCTTCCAGAGGTGATTCTGAGACATAGATTCAAAAGGAACAGACGTAGCTCTTGTTCGCTACTTAAAGATAACGCTTACTCTCAAGTTCTGAATAAAGAAGTTACAAATCTAACTTCAGTTTAAACATAAGTTTAAAAGTTCTCCCTATCTTTATTATTCTAAAAGTCTCAAAAATTGTAGCCACATAATTTTCGCTTACAAATAACATCGCGATATTACATAATATGGGGGCGAAAGAGCTGTCATCGCCTAGCTACCTCAAGGAAAGTGTTCGTTTCAATGCACGTAATAATAAGTTGCACTTAGCAAGAACTTATTGATCCCAGCTTTTCTTTCTCCTGAACCTGGACACCACTGTCTTGAGGTGTTTACCAGTGTGGGGGTGGCCGTAGACGGAATTAAAGAGGGCGGTACTTTTTCCATTGTTTCAACACTCCCTGGAACCGTCCCGCTTTCCCTCGGCCTCCTCAGGAGGGTGGCTCGCCTTGGAGGGGCGAAAAATGGCTGGAAATATTTTCGAAGGAAATCCAAGTAGGGGTGAGCACCCTCGGCCTCTCCCCTCGACCAGTTGCAGTGTCTGGATGATGGCAGTGGACCGTCAAAATGTCTGCCATTATGGTTGCAATTTACGATTTAAATTCCAGTATCCCTCTTTGTAAAAGAATTTAAATAAATTATTAGAAATATTTAAAAGTATTTGACTTCTTCCATAATAATCCCTAATAGGGTAATCACGCATCCTCGCAACACGATAACTTGAAAACGATTACCGCCCTTTGCAAAGTAACGCGAAAAGAATCTACAACGCGTTGGGAGCTGTGAATTAAATGCTTAAGAGAACATTATTTTCAGTTACGCGCGGAAAACCACGCGGAACGTTTGAAAACAGGGTTACTTACTCTATCCTGGTAGAAGCTCGTCAAATGAATGCTCCGACCTCTCTTACAGGCATGTAAAAACCGCCCCTGCGCTCCCTCAGCCTCCCCGATCCATCAGAGAACGTCCTTTTTCTCTATTCTTTCTCTGGTTGCACGGGGCCAGGTATTGACCGAACGGCATCGCAGTATTTTCCTTGAAGCTTCCTCGAGACCGAGAAAACGCTCGCCTTTGTTTTTATTGCCCGAACGCGGAAAGCGGGGGCAGTCGTTCCGCTGGCGGGCGGAGAGGAGAGGAGGGAAATGGCGGGGCTGGTCGGGATGCTGGAAAGGAAAAGCAAATGAGGCTCGATGCTGCCGGGGCTGAGAGGATGGGGCCAGTAATGCGAATGGTATGCAAGAAATCACGAGTCGTTCCTGTTTCCCTCTTTTCTGTTTTTCACCCGCACACCCGCTCCGCTCGAGACTTTTCTCCGCGCAAAAACTCGCTGGGAACCCCGCGGCTTTTCGAGGTAAACGATTGAAAACGGGCGAACAGAGAAACCCCCATCATCGAACCTGTTCTCCGCTGTTAGCAGCGCGAACCACTTTTTCACCGATGCCGAAACACACCCCCTACGCTTTAATCGGCTTGATTAGCTGCGTCTGCATTAAACGCGATTCCATCTAACAGACGTTGCACCTATCACAGTTTTCTGAAAGAGTTTAAACTCCGCAGCGGTCAGGCGTCTGGAAATTAAGATTCCGAGGGTTGTCCGCGCGGGACCCATCGATTATTATTACGCGAGCCAAGTGTCCGGCACCGACCTTACACGCACCCCTACGAAGGAGGAGGAGAAACTGAGCTGGACAGCGTGGCGAGGTCGGTATAAATACGTATGCGAAAGGCGTACGATGGTGGCGTTTGAAAATGCAAATCGCCGGTTGACCATCGTCCCTTGAAAAAGGCCCCGCTCCGACGATCTTTGCCGAGGGTTGAATTCCGAACAGCTGCTGGCCTCCCTTCACCCCGGTCGGTTTCGGGCACCTCCGCTTCCTCGTTGCGTGGCTGGGATTAATTTTTGGTTGAAACTCGAGTTGATTTCGTTAGGGGTTGAGGGAGGACGCGTATAACGAGTAGAGGGACATGTAACGCGGCGCGTAATTGCTTTTGGAAAGAAGATACCCGCTGTTCGGCGTGTCCGAAAACAGTTCCAGTTCGATTGTCCGGCGTCACCGAAAATTCCAGTAGTCAGCTATTCCGCGTGACAGGATATAAAATTACAGCGGTGGCGCGGGAGGCGAGCCAGCGCGGCAGTTTATTGATTTAATCGCGCGGCAATTAGTTGGCCGTTTGTCGTTAAATTTCATCCGGAACCGGGCGCGGGCGATTCGCTTATTTAACCAATGATTAATAGTCGCTAGTTTTATCTGTAGCTAACAAATGACGCTAATGGGTAACCCGAAACGCCATAGCGCCGATACACCATTAGCCGCGTCGACATTAGCGGTAACGCGCGCGATCGAGCGAGCCCGAGCAACTTTGATGCTCTCCACCGTTCCGCTGGCGGTGTCGATCGAAATAGTTTTTCAATCTTCACGGACGATTGGTCACCCTCCGTTCGCAATTTTCCCGTCGCTTGGCTTTTCGATTATCCGCCGATCGTCCTGGAACGTCCGTTCTCCCCGACGCCCGAGGAGCACAGACGCGGACGCGCGAAAACGCTCGATTCGTCTTTCACCGGTCGATCGTGTCGGCTCTCCTTGCAAATGAGGGGGTTCCGGTGATCGTTAATCGGTCCGGGCGAGTCTACTTCCGATGGAACAATCTACCCAGCTGCTTTAATAGCCAACTTGTGTTTTATATCGATCCTCAACATACATTTGCGCGATTATTGTACATACACCGAGAGTTTCCGTTCCGAGGACGTTCCTTTGGTAATCTCCTGAAAGGGACAATAGCCGCGGAAGGAAAGCAGGAGAGGCAAAAGGGTCCCGATGACGCTGAAAATCGCGTTGGATAAATTATTACGTTATAAGGCGGCAACAAAAGATGGCGGCTCGACTGGGAAAATAATAAAGACTCTTGGATGCTACTATAAATTCAAGCCCCTTTGTTTTTACGTAGTCGCTGCCTCGCTGGCTTCAACTTTATACCCGTCATCGTCGCGTTATCGTTCTCGTCATTTTCTCCGATCGATATTCGGTAGCCGAGGCTCGCCAGCCGCAGTTACACATTGCATTCTTTTCGCAGGTTGTAGCGTTTGGATAAAGCGTTTCTCGAGAGGCTGCTAATTCCTACCTCGAAGGTTAGTAGGGCAGGAGGGCGAGGGGTTGACACGAGGGGTTGCGGACGGAAGAGTACGGTTTGAGAACTCGTGAATCGTGAAACAGGTTTCCTGGACACCCGGAAGCCTTTTGGTCAGCGTTTTTTCCCTACTCGAGCCCTTCGTCAGGGCTGTCCAAACTCGCGCCCTTTGCATCGACGAGGGGCCAGGGAGGAAGGGTGCGGTAAACGCAACGCAATTCCGGCAAGAATGAAATGCAGTCTGTGGATTGCAATAATCCTCATTGCCCCGCTGCGAAATTGTAAGGGTGAAACGTGCCCTCCGAGGGCGGCCAGAAAATTTCAAAGTAGCTAGCGCGCGGACGTTCTTAATTAAAGAAAAGTCGAGGATCATTAAGCTGCTGGAGGCTTGCGAGGAGCCACCCCCCTCTGCGAGTGTAGGAGGGCATATAGATGCCGTTGATCGCGGCACACTAAAAACTCTGACGGCTTCAAGCGTCGTTCCGCACTTTTACGTGCGTCTAAAAAGTGCAGGCACGGTGATAAAGGCTGGCCCTGTGGGGTGCTCGTAAACTTGGAAAGACGGGATGTCTAAAAATCTTTAAACCCTCTCTCGTGGCTCCTGGTCTCCTTTATTTCGTCCTCTTTGTTCTTTACAATCTCGTTTTCTTACACAGCACGCCTTACCAAACATAAAATAGTTAATGCCAAGGAGAATAAAATAAGCCTTACAAATTAGATGCGAGCACCAGGAATCATTGATTGCTCAGCAATCACCAACACGTAAATAGGTAAAAGCGCGATCGCTGCAGAGGGAGAGGAAGCTCGAGCAACCCCTAAAAACCGTGGAGGCTCCCCACCAAGCAGGTCACCCCCACCGTTCTTTTGCTTCTTTCCCAGGTTTTTCCCGGAGCGAAGGCGGGGGCGAGCCACCCTCAGGAGCAACGCAGAGCGTCGGGCGGTTAGGAGGGCACGAAGGAAGAGCGACCACCTTCGCCTCTCCGGCATTTCAGATAAGAATAAAGTAAACGGCGAATGGGGTTGCTAGAGGGGTGGCTGCAGCATCCAGCCGGGCTGGGGCGACGGCGACGGGGGTGGGTGATGCCTCTCCGACTGGGCCGTATCAAAGCGAAAGGGGTGAAGCAAAAAGTACGACGATCGATTCTGCCGGCCACACGGAGTACAATCACGGCACTGTGTCTCGCCTTTCCTTCGTTCCACCCTCTCGCACCTTACTTCCAATCGAGGCTCTCGTGAGTTCAGGTGGGCCACAGAGTTCACGCACTACTTCAGCAACTCTCGCGAGGTGCGTTTTAAGTTTCAGCAAATGGTGGAATGTTAAGTGAGCCGCTGGCGGAATAGAATAATAGGTTACATTTGCGAAGTCACTCGAGCGAACAGCGCGACAACCTGCCGTTACCGAGTCTCGACCCAAATACCGACTCACCATAACAATTCTTACGAGCGACCGCATGGGAGACCAGTCGCGCTAGGGGGGCCTGTACCCCTACCGATGTCCCGCCTCGAGAATATTTCCTCGACGAGAAGTACGCGTGTTAATAGTCATTAGAAGTTGCCAACAATTTTCCTCGCGGTGTTAACTGAAAAACGACGAGTCGTTGCCCTTTTTTCATCACCCAACCCCCAGCCCGGTGGGTCGGTAGCTATCTTGCGAACGGGCTCGGACGTAATAGAGGCGAATGGGGCGGCGGGATGAATTTCCTAATTAAAACTCGCGGGAAACTATTTAAAACTTAAAAAGGAACGAGGCTAGACCCAAAGCAAGCCCGGGCCCCCATTATCGCCATCTCGCCACGAGCAACTTCGGCAAATTATAAATTTCATCGGACCTGGCTCTACCCCCTCGCGGCGGGGTAGCACTCTTGTACCTTGTTTTATTTTTCCTTGCCCCTTTTCTTCCTTCGTCTTTCTCCTGTTCCTTGGCCACGAGAAAATTGCGGCTCGCCGGTGAATTTGCCCGCGCAAATTGGATTAATACCGTGGACAGCATATTTCAAGCGAACTTCCACCCCCGTATACGCGCCTATTATATTTCTTAACGTCAGCTGCTTCTGGATGGAGGAAGAGAAACTCGCGCGCTACTAGTTGCGGAAACACTCCACCGCCGGCCCCTAACGCGTGAAATCGAGGGCTCTAAATTAGCGGAGGGAAACAAGAGCAGAAGGGGTGTGGTGGAGAATTCGCGAAAAATTCGCGGCGAGCGCCATTAATCGTATCAAGGGTTTACGTTCCGCCGGCTCGTTTCCCCGGGAAGCCAGAAACTGGGAAATGCCTGGCTCGTTCCCTTCTTTTTATTTCACGAAACGCTTTCATCCCTCCGCCCTCGAGACTTACTTTAACTGCCTCCGACGTGCCGGGCAATTAGAAGCGGCGTCTTTTAAGCCGGGTCATAGATTTTTCCGCGTAGCTACCCAGCTTAAAGCGAGAGAATTTAAGGGCAGTTTACAAGCCACTTGATGCATGCCACCGAGATGCACCAAATTTCCTAACTGCCTCCGCTCCTGCGACCCCTTAGGACACTCTGCCTGTAATTTCATTCTGCCTCGCAGAGGACATTTATAAAGATCCTTTGGCATGCTTTTAGACGCGCGAGGAAATCGAATAACTTTACTCCCCTTATACTGTTGTCCTTAGGGTTGCTTATTCAGGGGTCTCCTGGGGGGTAAAATAGGCGACTGCTTTATCGATTTTAGAAACTACGAAAGCTGCCATCTATTCTATGCCCGTGGACTATGCGGAGGCTCTCCTCCCGATCGAGCAGGAAGGAAACTATTCGTGTTTGAGAAGCCCTGATAAGGAGCGGATGCCAGAGGGCGGCAGGATTAAAGAATCTGATAAAACGTTGCAAATCTCTCTGTACAAGAGAAATTTAGAAAAAATTAAAAATTAAAAATCAGGCTTCCATCACTTAATATAGCAAGCATTGAACAAGTGCCTACAGTGTTCTAGCAAAATTTCGCAAATAATTAAAAAATCTACGCTTATCTTAAAAACAAACTTGATACACCGCGATACCGAGGCAATTTATTTCAAGCTGGAAGAATCACATCTCCTACGCCATGATTGAATCCCTTTGGTTTTAATGAGAAACGCGACACACAAGGGGCGAGGATAAAAATGGGATCAAACAGCAATTCCTATGCGTTAATTAATTCGTAAGTGAAGTGTTGGGCGAGGCCGGTGTACTCGGCTCTGTGTAAATTCGTAACAAGGCAGGCCACGTCGGCTGGGGCCCTTTGAATAAATAAAATCGACTACGGATCGATGGTGGACGTCTGCGCGGGAAAAATTCGCGCTTCCCATCGGCGCTTAAACGTCATACAGCCGGCCAGCGCTAATGAAGTTTATAATTAACGCGACAGACGAGCTCGCAACGCGACCGGATTACATCGCGTCAAACGAATCGAGGCAAATGAAACGATTACCAGCAGGGCAGCCTACCCCCATGAAATTCAACGACCAGGGGAACGTATGCTCGCGATCGATGTGTAAAATTAATCGGCTAATCGGCACCGCTGACGCGATATATCCGCTACGCCTTCATTCTTTCAACCTTATCTATTCGCAGGATTTATTTCCGACGCACGTATCTGTCATAGCACACTAGCCCGGTGTGTTTTAAATTCTATATTTTCATATACATATATGGGTATTACGACTGAATTTGTCTGTCCCATTTTTGTAAAAACCTTGTCGATTTAACGAGATCGAAAGGAGAATTTTATTTACCCCGAGGGGGTGCGAATTTCCAATATATCCGTGGCTTTTTGTCCGCGCGAAATCGAGCTGGTCGTTAAGCCAGCGATATGGCGCGATTATAATAAAATTATTCGCGAGCGTGATTCGGCGCTGGCACCGAATTTGCGTGTGGAAATTAAATACGCGCAATTATACGCCGGCCGGCCGGTTAATTATTCAGTCTATCGGGCAATTAATTTTTGTAAGCGTCTCCGCTGCCCGTTTGTGTAATTCGATACGCGTGTATCGGCAGGGCCGATAATCCGTTTTCAGCCGGTGCGTCCGGTGTGTCGCCGTGAAATTAAATGACTGCTAACGAGCCCGATAAAAAGTCGACGACCTAATTTCGCTCGGCGGACCGTATCAACGGCCCTCGACGCTGATTTCGCGATTTATCGTGCGCAAATAGATGGGCGGCGGCCGGTTTTCGTTTCCCCCGCGAGCGTTAATAATAAGCGCCCTCGTTAATCCCCGTTCCCGCTTTTGTTTGACGGTTTTAATTCGCTTTTCACGCGTCACTTTCGCCGCCCTCTCCCGCGATTAAAAAACACGTTAACGCCCGTAGGAAAGCCGGCTGATATAATACCGCTAATGTTTCATATCGATCGGGAAGCTTTCCGTGATACATTTTCCATGCAAATTCGAGTCTCTCCTCGAACATCAACAGAAGTGAATTAAAGGGGATGCACCGCGGGCCGAGTTGCGATATTGGCTGGCGTCGATTCTTCTATCCTCTCCAGTGAAATGCGAGCAACAACCCCCGCGAGGAGGAGGGCAATCGATCTCGAACGAGATTCAAAGGGTTACGCCTAGCAGAAAATGGCCGAGAAGGGACAGCGCGTTCTTTTCCCCGAGAAACGGAAGCTTACGGGGCTGTTTAGAGGGGTAAAAGTGTGTTTAGAGTTTCGCGGAAGGGACGGGGGAAGCGGAGGAGACCGACGACCATTGCTAAGGCTTTCCTAAAAATCTCACCCTCCCCTACTATTTCACCCCACCCCTGTCTCATCCCCCGGCCCTTTCTCTTTCAGTCCTCTGGAAATCCGTCTTCTTTCAGCCGTTGCGCGCGGTCTTTCTCCCGCTCGCTCTCTAAGCACGGCTAATTCAAAATGGCGTCGCAGCCCCTATATCATTCGCAGCCCTGCCTGGCCTCCCCGGCATCCCCCTGCCGCCCCTACGATCCTCGACCCTAGCCGAGGCAGCGCGTCAGGGGTGGGGCCACCCAGCTATGGCGCCCCGTACACCCTCCGACCTGCACCCTAGATCCTCACGCTCCTCGCGTCTCGGAACTCGACCAACAAATTGAAATCCCGCATTTTCCACGAGCCTAAGCCTAGCTAGCTTTCCGTCTGCTCCGTGCGCGATTTCTCGCGGGGCTTCCCGCTAACCCTCCGCTGGACCACGAGCGATTTTTTTTCAGGCGCAACCTGGCTACGCTCTCCGTCGCCGCGGGGAGTGAAAGAAAGTATAAAGTATACTGCACGTATTTTATCGTGGACGTCGAAGGGTTCAAAAGCATCGTGACATTCGTGACCAACGATCGTACCGTTCGAGCGCGAACGATGCTCCCTTAAAGTGGAAACGCAGACGACTCCGCAATCCCTGGTCCATCGTCGGCCACAGAATTGCGTGCACGCAAGCAGACGGCGTGCGGAGATATCGCGGCGATAACATTTTCGCGCGGAGTGTTCGTTGGACATTCAGCCGGGAGCAGGAAACGTACGGGTGGGGTGCTGGTGTTGCAACGAGGGTGGCGAAAGAGGGGGTGGTTCGGTGTGTCGGAATGCGAATTCGGACATCGCGAGCGGCACGGGGGGAGGGGGAGGGCCGCGTCCGTCCCGCAAATTTCGACGACCGCCGAGATTTCGCTGCCCTGTCCATATAATCACCGTGCTCCGAATTCCAGCAGCGAGATAGTTAGGGCACTTGTGGCGTCCTCGCGCGACACTTTCGCAGTTTCTTCCGGTTTTTCCCGCAGCGCCCCGTGCCCCGTCGAATTGCCGGCGAAATTGCGCCCACCGCGTCGCATAATCGCCGTTCGTTCGCAAACCGCATTAGCCAGGTCCGTTCGATGACGGGTGTCATTGCGCGGCTTGCACCGGCTGCGCGGAATTTACGAAAAATAAAATAGTTGGCCGTCGCTGACGGGTCGTCGAGGAATTCGATGATTGCCGGGTCAACGTGGTGCTCGCACGCGATACTGATCGTGGAATCTCTGTCTTTTGCGTTTGGAATCGGTAGGCAGTTGATATTTGCAGGGTAAAGTGATCAGTATTGAATTCTTTATCTATCACGATGCTCGCGTATTCGGTTCCAGTTTTTGCGACTCACCAGTTATCTTCTGCTCCTCAAAATCATCCACTCACAATTTATCCATTATCAGAGGTGCTTTCCGGTTTCCACAAATTCGCGCCTCGTGTACGGAAGACTTAGGGCGGAGATGACGCGAGAAATTGCGTGAATTTTTCCACGGCTCGCGTCCAACTGACCTCGCCCTTATTTTTCGGCCCCGTTCATTCCTTGGTCCCTATCGCTCCCTCCTCGTCGTCGATCCTCCCCTCTTCCTCGCGCTCCTGTTTTTTACGATTCTGCGCGTGGAAAAATCGCCTTTTTCCAACGGCCAAGCCTGCGCGTCGACGCGCCTCGCCGACCCAATTCTTTCTGCAGCCTTCCTTATCGTTTCTTCGCGCGCAGGTAGGGTAGACCGGGCCGAATCGGATCTCAGGGCGAATTGGATCTAAATAAGAATTTAGTCCATTTTTCTTACATCGCGATAGAAATGAGTATTCGTCTCCCCTGCACCTTACCGCAATAGCCCGTCAATTGTTTTAAGTCATTGCTTAGAGCTGGCATACGTTTTCAGTGAGATGGACGCGCGCGAACGTTACAATTTTGGTCCGAATCTAACTTACGTAATCTGCAATTTCGTATTTGAAATAAAAAGTAAGCTAGAAAATTCAAATGTGTTTGTTATTACTTAGTATTTGATGTATTTTACACTATAATAGCAAAATATGTTTATGTAATCTACAACCTTTGAAATACTTATATATGGGGCTAATCGGATAACGTTATTCGGGGCGAATCGGATCACTCTTTTTCTCCATTTCAGTATTTTTATAATTACAAATAGGATAATTGTTTATATACAGATGGTTCGTACGTACATAAAAAAGAGCAATCAGGGATCATGGTGTCAAAAAAAATAAAGGAAGCTGTGATAAAAATTAAATCTAAAACAATGATGAAAGCAATATATAAATGAATGGTCTTAAGAAGATGGCATTGTATTTACTGTTGTGAAAAATTAATTCGTCTACTTTCAGTAGAATATCTGAGAAGAGTGGTGCCACGAGAATTGGCCTGATAGGAGCGGCAAACAACGGCAATATCCTTCCGATCTGTGTGCTAAGTAGTTTCACTTGACTTCACTGTCATTAAATCAGATTTGTTTAAGTTGATTCTAAAGATTTTGTTATGAAAATTTCAGTTTTCCCAGAAATCAAGTTTCGGGGCGAATCGGATATTTCTCACTTTTTCGTGTTTGTTTATAAATGAAAGATTTTTATGTTTAGTTTCAATTTTTATATATCAATGTTCAAGCCAACGGTGTACTGGTCACGAATATATAACATAAAATTAGTTCTTTAATGTTTGACTATTATTTCTTTACCGTCAAACACAAAGTGATCCAATTCGCCCCGGTCTACCCTACTTCGAGCACGTAGATGCTAGGGTACTTTCCAACCCCTTTATTATAAGCTAGTTTTTCCAGACAAGCTTACAAACGTACCGATTCTCTAATTTCCTCCTGTCACCTGATAGAACTTGAGAGTCAAGAAACTACCTCTTCCAACCGATCAGGAATCTCAACATTTACTCAGCGCCACCCTTTCTATCGAGGGGTGCCTAACAGTTCCAGCGCGCAGAATGAAATAAATGTCAAATATCGCGTGTGTCTGTTGGGCCAATCTCGGCGTCCACCGCTGGGAGATAAATCCAGCGAAAGCCCCTATATAGTGGATCCCAGCGTCGTTGGATACCAAGGCGAGGCCGGAAGCGGGCAACTATTATTCAAGAAGACTAGACGGAGGGCGGGCGTGGGATAAGGGTGCCGTCTGAAGCCGGACGAAGTCTAAAGGAATAGCCTGGGAGGAGGCAAGGGGAGGCGAGCGGGGGGGTGGTTGAATCGAGCCTCGCGAGACCATAAATTCGCCGCTCGTTCCGAAATTCTCGCTCACCTATGTACGAACGATGCCGCTAGCTCCTCGCGTACACGAGCGCGGGAAAATGGAAGGAGAAAGAGAGACAGCGAGTTGCACGCGCGCGTACACCTACAGCTACCCCGGGCGCGCGAACGCGTACCACACTTACACCGATAGAGAGAGGGTGAACATATAAATTCGCTTCGCGGAATAAGGATCGGCCCCTTTTAGACGTCGGCCGGGCGGCGTAGTGGCGAGGGGGTGGCGTGAGTTCTAGTCGGGGGTAGGTCGAGCGGAGGTAGGAGGGTGAGTGCCACCTTCTTGGATCAATAAATGATTTAACATTCACAAAATGGCGGGTGAGCCCCCGGCGGGGGCGGAGAAATAATATAATCTACCTTAGACTCTCTCTGCCGGTTTCCTCCACCCTCTTCGTGCCCGTGGTATCGTCGTTCAGGGGTTGACGGAGGGGTAAGGCAAGACGCAAGGGGGCTCGTCGGGTGGCTGCACCGGAGGGTGGGCGCGTCCCCCTTTTCCACCTATCTCCCACCCCCCTGGCCCAACCGCGTCCCACACCTACCCCTTACCCCGCATCCTCAGCAGACACGAATCCCTGAGAACTCCGGGCAATACCTACGTTTCTGCTTGCAACGGCGTTACCACCTAAGAGGGAGCGTCCCGGGGCTCGCAAAAGGTGCCGTACAACTGCGAATTTGGACTTTTCAAATTCCTCGGATAGTTGCAAAACCGCCTGGCCGCGCTCCTCCATCCCCTCGCTGCCAAGAACGCGATGGGAGTCGATTGGATTCCCGAGAGTGTGTCGAGGGGGATGAGAATTCCCAAGAACATGCTGGAGAAAAGTCGATGGATAATGTTTTCGAAGCAGGGTAGCATCGATAGTCCAGACACGATTTCAGCAATTAATGAAACACGAATCGCTTATATTCGAGCTGGATTCTATTTCGATCTGGTCGACGCTGTCAAAGTAGAATGTTTCGCCAATGACGCGAGAGAAATTAAGGATGCCTTCACATGTATTTAAGCGAAGCGCGGAGGGCAAAGTGGATTTTAAAAGGGCGGAGGGTGAAGGCGTCGGTAGTTGAGCTTCGAAGCGGACAGACACGCGAGATCCCTAAATATTAAGGGGGCATTAACGTGGTCGGCCATTTTGCAAGGCCTCGGAGCTGCGCGTATGCGAGCCTTCTGCGGCGAATATTATTATATTATAAGGGGGTGCCGCAGCGCCTCCCAAGATTATGGAAATCGCGATGGGTATTAAGGGAAGGTGGTGGTGAGGGCGGCGGAGGAGGAAAGGGGCGGAAAGGAACGTGAAACGCAACCCTAGAACACCTCCACTAGCGAGCTCCTTCGAAATTAGAAGCGAAAATTGATTTCAGAGTAGAATGCCTCGTGTTCTCGCTGAGGCACTATTTAGAAACCTTCGCGTATTAATAAATATAGAATAATAAGTTTCGCGAGGTAAAAACCTTTCTGCTTGGACACTCGATTCTTTCGCAGGATTTCAGCGAACAGAGGATGTAGCCGAGAGTGTTCGCGACAAGAAGGAAGAGGCAGAGATTCGTACGGTGGTAGGCCCTGTCACATATCTTCATTAAGGGGGTGGCAACCGTCAGGGTAGGAGGGTACTTAGTTCGCGGAGGGAGGCAGCGGCGCGCAGGAAGGAGGCAGTAACTACCGTCGGAGAACCAGCTTCGGAGTTCCTCCAAGTTTGTTGTGTGAGAAAACAGGGACTGATTTGAATTTATATTACTTGGCCTCCCCTCTGAATACGACGCCGGCTAAGGAAATTTCCATATATCTGAGAAAGCCCCGGCAAGTCGAGCCGGTCGCGAAATGAATACCCGTGGCAAATTCAAATTTTGAACGTCGTCGGACTCCAGCAAATCTCTATTCGTCGATCGGTTCTGCACATACCCTCCTGCAGCCACCCCACGCCGCGCCATCCCCCACCTTCCTATCGACTAACCGTCACGTCGCGAATTTCCCTGAAAGTGTAATGAACGCGCGATAAGAAAGCATTTCGACTTGCGAGCGGTGAAGGCTTCGATAAAGCAACAGTTCATCAAATCATCCGAATCTTACGAAGTTCAAAAGAAAAAGAAACACCCACTTTTGGAATATGATTCGATCAAGTGGACACGGAGAAAGCGAGCTTAATCCACTGCACTCGTTCCTCGGTGTCGGCTCTTAATTCTCCCTTAACCTGCGGCTTTTTACGCTAAATTTTCGCCGGTCTCACCCTCGTTACCGCAACAGGGGTGGGCTAGGTGGCCGGCTACGCGTTTAAGCACTTTTTAAACGTCCCGTATATTTATACCGCCCCCCCCACCCCCCCGCGGCAGCCACGGTTTCTCTTTCTGTTCTACCTTCTCGCGCCACGAGCACGAAACAATTAAAACGTCGAAACGAGGGTCCGACTGTTCCACGGAGAAGCGTGTTTTCGCACCACCGTTTTCCACCGCCCCGCCTCCCGCCCCCGCGCGCCCGCACCCTCTCGGTTACATAATCCCGAATGAGAAAGAAGGTGTCTGCCGGCAGCTCTCCATTTTCCGGCACGGATTCGCCCCTTTCCTTCCAACCACGTGCGTATCGTGGAAAATGATTTAATTCTCCCACCTACGGTTGCATTACCGCGGATCGATTAATCTTCCCCGCGACTTTCCTCCGTGTCCAAGTCCTGCAAGCGCCGCTTCTTTCCCACCGCATAGGAACGTTTCATTGCAACATCCTTCTCTCGGAGTGATATTCTGGTGCCTGGGAGTCTCTTCGTGATAAAGATTCGTGCCGAGATTGAGCACCCACGCCGGCATCTTTTCTCCGTGAACTTTGGAGATGGTAGTCGCGTTCCCCGATCGCGGAGAGGGAATCGCGATGTTCCTTCGGCTAGAAACGATACGAGACTGTCAAGTTCCGTATCTGAGATCGGAGTCGGCGGCGTCTCGTCCACTTCCAAAGATAAACCTGTTGGACACCCGTTGCTGACCAGTCACGTGAGAATCGCAACGCGGTGGCCCGATGAGCATTGTGAAAACAGACTCGCTTTCCGTGGGCCGTGAATGTGGGACAGCACCGCCAGAATTCCCACAGGACTGGTCCTAGTAACCTGTTATCGTTGTTTCTACTCGTATGCCCCGCAAATAGATACTGACCGGTCGCTGACTGGTCAAGTCGGTCTCGTCGAGGCTCTAAGGAGACGTCTGCAGGGAGCTCGCCTACCCAACTTGGCCCGGAGACTTGGAACATCGCCGTGATGGCAAGTGTGGATAGTTCTATTGTGTCATTAACATTCTGCATTTGTTTGCAGATACCCAAGTAACGATGAAATAAAATTTAAAGTAGAATTCAAGTACCTATTACTTTTTCCCAATTGGAAATAGGTATTTTCTTCTTCTTTCGAAGTTCTTTAATAATTCGTTGACAAACTAAACCGTGTTGCTCGAGGGAGAAAAGAGTCTGCAGCGATAGAGATGGCAATTGCAATCCTAGTGGGGTTGCTCGGCCATTTTCCGACGGCAGACGGGCGCACAGTAGGACGGATCGACATTTAAGTAGGCATTCACTTAATTTTTTACATATTTCATAATTTATTGATTATAGTCTAAGATCACAGGTAATATGTTGTATAATAAATACAATAATCTTTTTTTTCTCGTCGCTCTTTCTAACAATGGGACTCTTGATGTTGATTTCCATATATTTATATCCATATAAATTGGTCGGGGCTTATTAATAAATTATTTAGAACATCTTGATTTGTCATTTTTCGGCTGCTCTTTTTGCGTATAATTCGCAGTAGTTTTAGAAATTTTTATTTCGAGCTTTCTGGGCTTCCTCTGTTAAATATTCTAAAAAAATGTTTAGATTTCCATTTCTTGAAAATGATCAGCTTTTTACATTGGAATAGTTTTAGTTAGCCTTTTTCTTCTAATGAAAAATATAAATATTTATATTCTATTGCCAAATTAAGATTTTTTGTTACCATTTTTGTATTTTTTTAAATTAAAAAAATTGTTCGTATTTGTTCGTAAGTTCAAGCATACCTCATAATTCTGGATAGATTCAATTTTACAAAATTCAATTATTTATATCCATCCACATCCGACCCTTTGAAATATTGATATTTTTCTGCACAAAAGCAGGTGCAAGTTAGGAAATATGTAAAAAATGAAGTGAATGCCTACTTAAATGTCGATCCGTCCCACTGTGGGGCGTCGCGACGACCAGAGAAGGCCTTAAAACATTGGAAATCTTTAGAGTGTTTAGCAGTCGGAAGAATTATTAAAATATTGACAAACCACGGGTCGATATCCTTCGAACGTTTGCGATTGGAGGTACTTTGATCTCGCCAGCAGTCACGAGCATTAAGGTCTTCGATGTTGTCGAAGCACGCTAGAGTGAGAGAAGCTTTTGCGAGAGTAGAACAGTATAAATGTTAAATATTAAAAAGTATAAATTCTCCAGACAGTGGCGCTGTTTCAGTCCTCGTTTCCAAACATTCCGTGACTTTTATTTCTTAGTTCTCGTGAACAGCGAACCCGTCGTGAGAAGATTGCGTCACAGGGTGTAATTCAAAGGGTCTAATTGGTTAATTAAAAGGTGCGACAGGGCCATTGTTTCGGCGGCTTTTTAAACCATTGTCCTTGTAAATCGCGATTGGCAGTGGGCCTCGTGTACGGTACTGCAGACACTGGCCGGTCGACAAAGGCCGACAATGCTCATTGTCGCGGCCCCGAGGAGAAACTTAAGTTCTCAAAGGCGACAAGTGTACAATTAAGTCGTTAGGGGGACTTCCGGCAACTTGGGCCGTGCAAGTTTTCGCACGAGAATGGACCTAAGCGGCCGTTAAACGGTTTGCAAATTGCAATTTCGCCGCCCTTCCGCGTCCACCGGCTGGATTGATCAGCCTCTAGTCCGTTCCGCTTCCCGGCCGCCGGCAAAAATCATTCGATCAAGCGTCGATCGATCGATCCGGCCGAGTCGCCGGTGAAATATTTAATCTTCGATACACTGTTCCCGCAATTACGCGAGGCAAAGATGCTCCTCTTAATTAAAGCAGCCGAAACGTTGGGGGAGAAGGAAGCTGGAACCGAGAGGAACGTTTCAGCGTCAAAGCGTTTGCGAGTTGCTGGAACGTGCCTCGACAGCCCTCGACGAAATCGAGCGAACGAGTTCGAGAGAGGGTGGTCCAGGGGTGGTGATCGACGTAGGTATCGCGAGGGTGCAGAGACGCGGACGGTTCGTAAGACCGATAAAGAGAAAGGTGGAAAGCGAAGGTCGAAGCTCCGCTGGAGTCTGGCCGTCGCGTCGTTCGTTCGATTCGATATTCATCTCTAGATTGAATTCAATTTCCCCGGCAGGTATCCCGCCGCTCTCGGCGTCGCAGCGCGTCGGGGATCGCGAGTCGCTGTACGGGGGTGGGAAGTGGGAAGTGGGTGGCTGTGGGTGAGACGACGAGCGAGCGAGAGGAGAGGGTTGCTGGAGGAGTTGGAAAATAGGAAGGTGAAAGGGTGGGCTGCATTGAAAACCACCGCCTACCTCCTCCTCGCCATCTCCAAGAGGAGATAAAACGAGCCGTGCACACGGCCAGCCCTTGCGCCGCCACCCCGCGAACGACACCCCTTTCCACCCCCTCTGGTACCGCTGGCAAAAGCCGTCCGCCCCCAGCCTCCTCGTCACCCAACTCTCTCACGATGGCAGAAGGTACTACGCCGCGCCGCGCCGTCTCGAGAAACTCTCGTGCTCTCGTGGAGCAACGGGGGTGGCTGGAGTAGCGGCGAGGGGCGGACGGGCTTCGAAACTGTTTTCCACTCGGTCTTACTGTACTAACTGTACCTAACCTGCGCTCGTATCATTAATTATCTAAATTGAAGCTGCCACGGCGCACCCGAGTATCTTACATCGAAATTCTCAAAGGAACGGCTCTAGCCCCAGCCCCCTACCCACCCTCTTTCCCTCTTCCGCATATCTCCGGGAAAATGGCGGATGTTCGCGGGTAGACTATAAGGCTTCGTCTTTGCGTCGTTACAGCCCCCGACTGGATGGATAGTTTCAATTAATACGGCTTAGGGGTTGGGGATGACGTCGGTGAACTGTCGCCCCGTGACACAGGGCTGTTTCTTCAGGCTGTCTACAGGCAATCTTCCTTCCCTCGGGGATTCTTTGCAGTAACGAGCGTCTGTTATTTAGAAAAAACTCTTTTCTCTGTGATTAAGCCACTCTTTCCGAGGGACCTCTACAGAACCATTCCAGTCGAAGAAAGTATTGCAATGATTCCTAACAAATCAACCGGAACTTCCCCTCGGCAAAAGAACGAGCTCGAAACAACTGTTTCTGTGAGAGAGCGATTATTCATTCTGAAATACCCTACGTTCCCAACCGCGTCCCTAAACCTCAAAGAACCCCGAGGCAACCCCATCGAATTTCCCTGAAGTTTTTCTTGGAAACGGAGCCTCGATGGGACGGGGACGGATGTCGGAGCAAAGACGGGGTTCCTCAGGTCCTCTCATATCGACGTATTTTAGGCGTTTTCCCCGGGATCGTCTTGCTCGAACCTAGACGAAGGGTCGTGTGTGGCTGAGCGAGCGTGTATGCACGTCCGTGAGTGCGCACGAATCTCCCTCTTTCAAGCCCCGGAGTCTCTGGGCTCCCCTACACCCTCGCTCTGCCCTCTCAACCCTCGACTTCCCCGCGACTAGTGAGTAACGATTTTCCTCCATCTTACCCCGATTCCGGAACACACCCTTGGGGCACCATCCTCCCCCCACGAGCAACGCCGTCAACCCCTTTCCACAGCCGCCATCCCTGATTCCTGCAAGCTGCTGCTCGCGCGTGAGGCGAATTTCGATGAAGTCCAACGACAGACGGAGGCGAACAGACATTTTTCTCTCGTTGATAAACTTCTCGGGTCTTTATACGGATCAAATCATCGCCCGAAATGATTCTTCACTCGGAAATCCTTTGCTAACGCAGGTATACCTAGTCGGGGAAAGCTGTTCGGTAATTGCGGGGGATGCAGTTTCGGAGGGGAGTGGTTGGCAGCTCGCGGGGAGATATCGCGGAGAGCGGAGGTAGATTTTTAGCAGCATCGCGCGCACGTTTCCATGGAAAGTTTTTGCCCGCGCCGCTCTCTGCGGGGCGAAGTAGTGGAAGGGTGGAAGGTGAGGAAAAAACGGGGATTCGTCCGTGGAAAACGAAAAGTCACACCCACTGGGTCGCGGAGACATCGATGCGGGGTGGAAGGATATTCTTTTCTCCGCTAACAGCCTCCCTTTTTTTTTCGCTCAACCGAGCCGTCGCGCCCCGAGGCACCCAGGCACCATAGAAACGTCGTTCGAAGGGGAGAAGTGTCTCGCGATTCACTCGTCGCTGTAATCAGCTCCCGTATCGAGGATCTCGACGCGGAGGATGTTTCTTCGCGAGGTAGGGGACGCAGGGGGTTGAGAATTCGGGGCTCGTCTCGCGGTATCTTGCTAAGTAAATACGTAGCTACGTCACCGTTGATGCCTATGTACTTGGGCTTAGCGGCTCCTTTTCCAAACTCCCTGAATGTGGCTGGAAGGGGGGAGGCGAAATGGAACGGGTTGCTCGAAGGAGAAACAACGGCACCACAAGGATGGGGAGGATGACGCTTCAGCAACGAAAAGCAGACGCGTCTCTGCTGATTACACGAGACGAGCCTCGCGGGTGGTGTTGTCTTGCCAGTTACCATGAAACGTTCCACGCAAGTTCCGTCGTGTTCGGTCCCGACGCATTTTCAGAGGGGGGTTGCTCGACGCTGGATGATGGCGCGCTGCTCCTCGAGTGGGTCATGTGAGGTCTCCGATGCCTGCGAGAACCCCTCGACAGAGGATTCTTCTCTTATCCTCCATTTCGTTTACGAGCTCGTTAATCCTCTCTCTATAATGAATTCGCGTCTTAGTAATTGGTGCTTTTGCTACCCCTCGTCTTCTCAATTGTCCCAGCTCTATTTCTCCGCTCCGACTAATCCAATTTCCATTATTACTCGAACCTCCGACCGCCGGATCCAGGCGCTCGGAGGACCTCGGTTACGCGGGGGCGAATCTTTTCCAGCGCGGGGCACACCCCCGTCTGGCGGAGTCTTGTAAAATGTATAATCAGATGCAAATGGAATCCGGAACTCGGGGCGGGCATATTCGAGGAAACGAAGCGGGTGTTCCCAAGACAGTGGGTGGTTTTAGTAACGAGTTGGAGGTGCACCAGGCATCGAGGAATGTACGCCGGGGCTGCTGAAAGAGATAGAGCGAGAGAGGTGGCGGGGAACGAGGACGGGGAGGCAGACAACTTCCCCCTTTCTCCGGAGCGGTATCTTAAGTCTTACAGGGTGGCTCGGTACGCCTGACAAGCGACGTTAATGTATGTATGAGATCCAAGAGAGCGCGGAGCCGGTGGCCCCCATCCACCGTTTCATCCCCCTTTTCGCTCACCACCCACCTCGCGGGGGCATCGCACCACCCAACCCCCACGGCTCGTCCTTCCAACGTCTTCCTTCCGTCATCCATCTCTGCGTGTACGTGCGCCTTTGGGTTTCTAAGGGAGGCTGCACAATGAAATGAGAAACATGAGAGATCGAGCTGAGTCGAGCAAAGCCACCCCCTGCCGTCTCCTTCGTAGCTACCCCCCGCCAGACGTCGCGTATCCTCAGCTGCATAGGACGAATAACCCCTTGAAGGCGCGCTAAGACTGAGTACGTCCGCGTTTCCAAGGAATCTTCCTATTTGAATGACAAACTGACGCAATGGAGTTGAATGCGTGCCTCGCGCAATCAGAAACGACGACGTTCCACCAGTATCCCAGCTCCTCCGGGAAATGGAGCTATTGCTTTTACTCTCTGAACGACGTACAGTGCGTTGATACGTGGACAAAAATTGAAAAATCAAATATTTTGCAGGGTGATATTTATCATCTAATATTTACATCAAGATGTTCAGGAATCGAGTTTGGTTATAGTTGCTACGTTACCGTAGTTGTTTACGATGTTATTTTTAATCTTAACCTTGGAAACTAATTACTTCAAGCGTCACTCGTAATTCATACGCGGTAGAGTTACTTTCTTCTTTTTATTTTGACCTTTTAAGAATATTTATTAATCTTGGCTCACTTTATTAATCATGGATTCTTGTATTATGGGTATGTGTGCTTCAAAATTATTGTTAAGCTTATGGCCCTACTGATCATTAGAAAACTTCTTAGTCCCGAGAATGAAAATTTTATTTCAACCGACTTTTTGAAAAATACGTAACAAAACGTATGCATGATTTTTTTTATATTTGGTTCCCCTAACTTTATACTTTATGAAAATGACGCCCTTATCTGCTATTACCTGCGATTATTTGAAAAATAATTTTTTTTAGAAAGAACTGTGCAGATCAAGAATCTTTGAAAAGTGGATTTCTTTAAACCAAAGCAAAAAAATTCATAGAATTTATGACCACATTTTGGTACTGTTAACCCTTTCGTTACGGGTGCCGATTATAGTCGGCGTCACGGAACGAGCTACCGATCCTAGGGTCGACTTTAGTCGGCATCTCGAGCAGTTTAAAAAATAATAATAATAATTAGAAAAAAGCACTTTCGCGGAAATGTACGCCGTAACGAAAGGGTTAAACATAAAAGAGTGTCTGGAAATGATTGACAACGATTTGAGGAAAGCTTATTACATATTTAAAATAAATTTTAATGACAAAATTCTAACTTCAAATGCACGTGATAAAAATGATTTGATAAAAAAATGTTTCGAACAAAAGTTAGTCAGTATTCAGTAGACAACAAATTGCAAAAGTAACATTGATAAAAAAACTTTTCATTCGATACAAAATCAAGATCACCTCAATGTTTTTAATGAAACTGTATATTTTATTATATGCCAATCGATGCATTTTTATATTCTATTTAAAAATGTATTAGAGTATTTAGGCCGAAAACTGATTATTTCAGAATTTATGAGTTTTGTCCCGGACGCCCATATACTTCGACGCACTGTGCGACGGGGGAGTTCGAGGGGGTGCATGACCAATTCACACTCAGCTGTCCCTGGAGTGCTGAGTACGTCGAAAGAGGCTCGATGGGTTTTTCAGCCCGCGGACTTGAAAAGTGTATAACTGGTCTTGAAGACAACGTAGAACCGCGCTGGGAACCTAAGCTACTGTGGACAGAGAACGAACCAGCCCCGTCCGCAATTGCACGAGGAAGGCCTGCGAGGCTTTCTCGTTTCTTTTCCACCCTTTCGGTGTAGTCGCTGCGGCAGAAGAGATTGGAAAGCCTCTGGAAGGAAGGGTACGTCGAAGCTCGAGACGAAGGAGCATCGGTACGGCGAAGGGTGTTTGCTGGGGGATGGCCGGGTGCGCAAAGGGTGGCTCGGGTTTACAGTACGGCATAATATAAGGGTAGTTTGTGTTGGAGCAGCTAGTGGTAGTACGCTCCGCACGTGTCTCCCCCTTCGTCGGCACCCGCCACCCCCCCAAGACGTCCGGGCGGGGCTTCTGATTGGTCGACATTATTCAAAATGGCGTCTTCGCCACATAAGATCCGTTTTATTAGCATACCGGGAAAGGAGAGCGTCGCCTGTTCTCCTGATGACGCGCGAAAAATTCCCCAGACCCCTGATGCCTTTCGATTCCCGGCGGTTTTTCGCCGCTCTTCCGGCACCACCGCTGGCCGCGCCATGTCCAGGTCGATCGGTGAACGGTTCGAGGTCAGCCGCGGTGACCTTGAAGGGTCTGCGAACTCTCGAAGCAGCTTTCCACGGACAACACTTTCCAGAGGAGGGTTTTAAGCCACCGCCACCGTCTAGCGGGCCCAGGGGGGGAGGCAGGGGATCATAATGTTGGATCCCAGGAGCCTTGGATGTTCAGAGGGAAACTTTCATTACTATACCGGGGCTATATATTTATCGCTATGTAGTCTAGCGGCGCGCGGTCGGCTGGGTAACGTAAATCCTATATTAGCGTCCTCTGTCTGAAGTCCGTTGCAAGGAAATTTCGTTACGTTCTACTTCCTCGTATCATCAATTACGCCAAGGCGAAATTAAATTCGAATCCCCTCAAGGCAGCGTCTGATCAATCCACGCAAGTATTCGTTCGCCGCATCTGTAGGGGAAGGGCCTGAAAATTGAACGGCGGCTTCTGCGGGGTTGGCAATTGCCAACCCCACGAACAGTCTTCCTTTCTCTTGGCTCCCAATTTCTTGAGGACCAGGTCCTGCAGGCTCCAGGAGATTGTTCTACAATCCGCTCGAGCAACAAGCCAGTCGTAATTGGGCAAACGAGGGATTTGCGAGAACGCTGAAAAGAAGTTTCTCGAGTAACCGGTCCCTCAAGCGCTAGGTCCGGTGTGTCCTCGAAGGACGAGGCGCAAAAGGCGATCCCGGCCGTCCTTCGGGAACTCGTCCAGACGGGTAAACGCGCTCTCATTGTGGTTATTGTATCCTCCGTCGCGGTCTCCAACTCCTGCAAGACCTTTTCGCAGGAGCATCAAGGTGGCGGACCACCTCGTCGCAAACCTGTTCGCTTCACCCCGCGACCCCCTGGAATCGCGTGAAAATTGCTCGAAACAAGTTTATCGAGATTGCAAGTGGGGCGATGGGAGAAGCACCGGGTATCCGATCGACGCTTCTGGTTTCGTGAGAAAATTCGGGGTGGGTTGTAAGCCGGACTGCTGGCTGTTATAATTTATTGTCAATGTTAAAGACACGGTGCCTCTGAGAATATCCTTCGGGTTTCAATCGGGCTGATTTAATCGTTCGCGAGTACTATTTCGGGCGGTTTCTGACGCTGTTGGCGTGGCAATTACTGGGTAATCGAAATAGGAGCCAGTCGTAGCTACGTCGGGGACAGTTTTGTGCTCGAAGGATTCCAGCAGTGATTGGATTCCGCTCGACGGTAATCTCTGTCGGGAAGAAAAATTGCAACGTCTCTGAGGGAAGTTGCGAAAGTCACGCGTGTCGCGGAGACCCGCTCGGGACCAGTAATACCGGTAAAGGAGTTTCGAGCAAAGCACATGGCACTTTCCCACCGCTGACCGGTGGTCAAGCAACACCGGAGACCCTTGAACCGGCACGTAGTCGGCGATAGCGAGGGAATGCGGGGAAACAGTTGCCCCAGGTATCGAGAATCAACGATACGAACCGGTGAGATTATTTCGCGGATAAGGGGTGAAGTAACGGAGGGTGAGTCCTTCCCTTAGCGCGGACTGAAACATTTTTATGGACCCCTCTGTCTCGGTGGCAATCGTCGTGCGGGTTTCAAGATTCAACAACGTGAAAAACTGGCCGCGTGGTCTGAATCGGAAATAAAATATCAGACAGGTTCAGCGATCTTCCATCGATCTTCCGCGGTGCCGGCGGGGAACGCGGTCAGAGAGCGAGACGGGTTGTCAGAGGCGAGCTACAGTCCGAAAATCCTATTCGGACATTAGGGAAGTTCGAGACGCGGCCACGGTCTGGAACAACAAACTCTAATTACCGTAATTAATCCCGTTTAACTCGGTAAATCGGATTTTTCAGTTAGCAGTGCGGTCGCCTTGTCGACCCCGGGTCAGAGTTCCTCGACTGACGTCCCGGGGACATCGAGGAACATCTCCGAGACAATTAGCGAAGACCGAAGGACCGTAGGAAACGCTGATGAAGACGGTCACCTCAAAATTGCCCCGTTGTTTCTCTAACTGACCCTTTTGTTTGCCCGTCTCGCGGCCCCTGTTACGCGTACGCGGCTGGAAACCAGATGGAGGGTCTACGAAACACACTTTATCAGGAAGAACCAAAGATACTTGGTCGATAGAAGTTGTCAGTGACAGTACACTTTCCAATCGACCCCCTGACGAGTCTTTTTAACCACGAAAGCAGCGTTGCTTCTGCAATTAACACCGGCAGTCGGACACGTTCAACAATTCCCCAGAAAAAGCTGCGAAGCAATTTGCAGCGCAACCCCCCTCGGTCGCAAACTTCGATTACCAGCAAAATCGAGTCTGTGTAGTGGTGAAGGGATTCGAGGCACGGCCGGAGCAAGACACCGATCACGGATTCTTCCTACGACACCGTCATAATCCATCTCCCGGGGAACTACTTCGCTAACTACCTCCGCAGACTCGCCCGGGGTGGGTTCTTTCGGGCAAGGACGATCATGCCGGCGCTGCCTCGCTCGGCGGGGTGCAGGGGGGCGTGCGGGGGGGGGGCGGTTGGTAGCTGCTTTCGGGGCACATTAACGTCAATTTCCATCCAGGCTCTCGAGAACTTACTTCCAGTCCAAGTTCCTCGCAACCGAGGCAGCTCTGAAGTCTGCAGGTGGAGGCGGAACGAGGGGGGAGCGGCGGCGGTACGGTGGAACGCGGCAGTTCCCTCTTCGCTCGTATTATTAATGTTACGAGACACGTGAGCGCGCGATAGAGCAACGGAGAACGCGGGCTTGCTTCCGGATAAGACGGATTTAGGAAGAGAGGCGCGCTAAGGCACCGTAAGAGCAGCGAATGGAGGAAGATCAGCGGCAGCAGCCAGCCGAACCAGCTACGCTGCTGTTGCCCGAACACACCCCCTCGGCTCCCTTCGGCCCCCAGCCTGTCCTTTAGTCTTTGCTAATTGTCTCAGGGATGTTTCCCGAGGCAACTCGGCGCTGGAGTTCCGGCAAGCTGACGATTCGGGCGGCAATAATGAGGGAGAGGCTGAGAACAGAGGAAGGAACAGGGGGGGGTGGCTCGACTTTCGTGCATCTTTTTCTGCTCGACAGCGAGCCGTTCTTTCGATTAATTGGGTCCAGGGAAAAGAGAGTCAAGCTGGATCGATCTGTTTCTCGATTGGACTGTCCCTCGTCGAAGGCACTCGAATTTCCCGTGAAAAATAGAGCCACGCTGCTGTCCAGCCGGGAGTCCCGTTTCTTCGCTAAATTGAAGCTAGCCCCGCTCGTAGCGTAGATCGAGAGCCGGGTGCACTTCGGGCCACATAAATTTAACGGGAAACCGGATTACCCCGGTAATTGCGTAATCGAGTAAAATATCGTCTTTCGCGCGGAGGCTGCGAGTCGAAAGGACAGAAGGGTCGGTTCCCCGGCACGTTAGGAGCGCGCACAGGTCCGTGAGTCTAACTTATCGATTTCTCAGCCTCTCCTTTCGCGGCCGCCCGGATATGCCATTGGCCCCCCCTTAAAGGTTCGCGAAAAGCGAAGAAAAGCGAGCGCGGAGCCAATGGCCGTGCCGGCTGCTCCTCGTCGCCTTTTTACCCCGGCGATTTTTCCGCGGCGGCGACGCCTCTAAGAAAGACGCCCGCAGCGAATCGCAGCGGCGCAAAATCGACCGGTGGGGCCGCGATTGGCGGAGCCGCAGCGTCTTGACACCGCCCCTCGGCGAACAACCCGGGAAAACAGAGCTCTCTCCGCTCTTCGTTCCCTCTCTCAATCCAGGCTTTTCCTTCCTCCGGCGTCGCGCGCGCCTTCGTTTTCTCTCGCTTCCGCCCTGCTTTCTTCTCCGTTCCCTCTTCGTCGGCCACCTGGCGCGCCACCGAGCCTCCAAGCCGCCTCCGGAGCCTCCTCCGCCCTCCGCCGGCACATCGTTCCCACGTCTTTCCTCTCTTTCTCCCGGTCGTTCCTCCGCGACAACCCTCGCCCTCTGTTTCTCCCCGGTCTTCCGCGATCCTCCGTGTTCGCAGCCACGTTCTTTCCCTCCTCTCCCCACTTTCCATCCATCCCTGCTTTCGTTTCGTTCTCGCCCTCCCCCAGCCGCCCCGCCGTTTCCTCCGTGTCCTTCTTCTCCCAGCCTGCCCACGAGCCCCCGTTGCAACGCGACGAAACACCGGGGGTGGAACAGGCGTGGAAGACGAGGAAGAGGGCGAGCTGGCCCGACCGGCAGCGGCACGACGCCGTCGCTTCCTCAGATATTAGATTTTACAAGGAGCTTGCCGGGATTTTAGAGGGGTCACGGAGAGGGACGCGACCGTCGGCTGGTACACAGGGCCGTGTCAGGGGGTGGGATAAATATTAATTACGTTCCTAAGGGTTGCCTGCGGCTACCGGCCGTTATACTTCCCGGCGGATCGGTGTGCGGCGCGGTCTTAGCTCCCACGAATCTGCGGGATTACCTAGCTCGCTGGCTTTCTTATTGATCATCTCCTTCGCGCCACTCGCTGCCGGAGAAACTAGCCGCGAGAGGAAGAAACCCTTCTTCTAACCGTCCCGCATCCACCGTTGAATATTTCACGCAAACATTCCCTGGAAAGATGCGAGGATCACGTTCAGCCCGTGGGCAGTGGAACGGTTTAAGTAGTATCGGTCAGCGCGCAGTCAGGCGCGCGAGGTAATTATTGGAAGGCGTATTTCGCGGCGGTCTCGTCCGGTGTGACGTTCGTCAGCGGCGAAAAAATACTCGATACGTGGGGGTGGAGGGACAAAAAGTGGTTCTGGTCGTTCGATCGAGCTCCACTGCCAGGCTACTATCTCTCACGCCGGTAAATTGATTCCCTTTATTAGAGGCAGCCTGAATTGGCCGCGAAAGTTTTTCAATTTCCCTGCCACTGTCTCCGGCCGTAAATTACATTGATAAATTACACAATGCCGCTAGTGGGAGGAAACCGAGCCCCAAGACACGTACCCAGCTGCGTCTAGACTCGTTTGTGCACGTTAGAAGAGGCGAAAATTTCATTCGCGACTGGGGGTGAGTCGACCTCCGATACGGTGCGGAAGAAACAATCAATTCCGATCGAATTCACCGCGAGAAGAGCTAAGAGACGAAAAATTATTTCAATACTAATATCAATTTTCAGAGACTCTTCGTACTTGTTTTTACACCGAAGCTATTTAGATCCCCTTTTAATTTGTGCCCGAAAGTGGATAGATTAAACCAGTCGCCGCCGCGAGCGGCGTTTGATAGTCGATCCATCAAATCTGCGGGTAATTATATGGGGTGATGGTGGTTGAAACGGAACGATCACATGATTTCGTGTTACGCGTGGCCGGTGATCGTGCTCGATTATCCGCCGAGTACTCTTTCGCTCGCTGGGTAACTAAGCAAATGATCGCCGCCCGTCGGGAACACCCTTCGGGGAAACGAGTTCTATGGGTGGTTGGTTCGAAACCAGGCTGAGGTAGTCGGTGCTGCCGCGACGTGGACGCCACGGCAACCAAGGGGTGGTAAAATCCTACCCCTTTTCGTGGAGACAGATTCCCGGAGAAGATTTTCCCGATGTAATACTCTATGAAATTTCCGAAAAATAAATTTGAAGAAGTTGCTTCAGACATCACCGAGATTTCGTTTGAAATGTTCCTAGAAGTGTTTAAAATTCCTCAAAGTGAAGGGATCACCTTAAACAATATACAAAACTTCTTTCGAAAAAGTTCCAGAAGAATTGAAGACGTTACTCAGCGGAGCAATAAATTATTACCAAAGATACTCGTGACTTCGCAGAAGCTTTTATGGGATTCAAAAATTCTAGCCAAGGGACCGAAGATCGATCGATCGATTCGAGAGATCATCTGTGGCCCTCGACGCAACGCGGTCTAGCAATCGAGCTCCGCCATTACCGCAAATGACGCACTTAGGTGGCGGTGATTTCCCAGTGATAACCGTCAATGCACCTTCGGACAATGATTGCAACCCCTTGGGACTACGCGTAGGTCCGTGCCCCCTTCTTCGTTCACCCTATTGATTTTCCATTCGGAGGAGCCTCGCCACTTGAGCCAGCAAACGTTCGACCGATTGACCGACATTCGATTATCAATCAACGCTCGTCTCGATCGATCGTTCCGAAACAATGAGCAAGACACCCTCGACACGGCTGCGGGGAATGCTCCCAGGGAGCGACGACTCCTTACCGTGACCAAAATAAATTCCACTTGCATATCTGTTTCTACTTAATCGCGCCGAAGAACGTTCGCAGCAGAAAACCTTTGCGAAGAGAGGGCACTTCGATGGGAAACCACGCGTGCACAACCGAGGTCTCGACTAACCCTTTACAGCAACATGGATCCAAGAAAAAGCAACCCCTGGGAATATAATTCAGTCCAAGGGGCGAGAACGCCAGGGAGTCGGGATCAGTAATTAGTCGTACTGTTTGATTTGGACGCCGCGGAAGATTCGCGGCTCTGATTGGACGGGGCTTCTGGTAGCTGCGTCTTGGCTTTCGAAGGAAAGAACAGCCCGGGGCCGTTTCGCCCTAGGATATGAGGTAAGACGTGGCTAGAGTAGACGAGGCACGAGTTAAGAGCCGACGAAGTCGTCGGCTCCGAATGGGACGAGACGCGCCGCGATGAGAGAGGAACGACGACGAGACGAGATGAGAAACAGCACGACGATGGAATGAGATGCATACTCCGGGGACGGCAAAGGTTCGTGGAGCTGGCCCGCGAGCTGTCTTTGCTGACTTGCAATGATAACGTAGCCCATCACTGCACTTTGTTTTCTTTATTTCCTTTGGTCGACAGGAAAATATAATATTATTATTACAATAATAATACGTTTCTATTACACCTACAGGTATATTCTATTTTAGGTACGTCTGTTCTTCTGTTGTGGTGCAATGGGCGAGATTCAGCGAGATGTTGTGTTTAAAATCATACCCTGGAATAGATTAACTTATTATATAATTTATCTATATGTTGCGACGGAATTCTTTGAATTTATTCGCGTTGAAATAGTCCTAGTTTCAACCTCCGTGTCCACCTCGGAAAGAAGAAATTTGCAACTAGGATACAAGAGCATAAGTGGTATTATACACCTTCCAGGATTTTCCCCGACCCGCGTATTTACTCTGCCGAGGCGGATTTTCCGGGGCGAGGATGAAGAGGGTGGAAAAGCAAAAGGAAAGGAAGGCGCATTGCTGAGGGGCGAGGAAGAGGGTGCAGGATGTAAGACGAAGGAGGCGTGGCCTCGGCATTGATCCAGAACCCCCACTCTCGTGCTTAAAAGTACGGCCCTGGCTGCTCCGTTCCGTGCTCACCCCCGTGTCGACCTCCTGTAAGAAACCGGCAAGAAATGAATATTCATGAGCCACCGGCTTCGCCGTCTCTACCTTCTTGATTCGAGACCCGACCCAGCTGGGGAAAAAACCAGATATTCCATGGGAAGATACGGAGTGTTTATTAAATTTCGTCATCAAACCTCTCCTGGACCTACCCTTCCAGCTTTGTCGTATTTTTTCTTTATTTCGCATTATGATATCCGTGGAGAAGCTGTGGTGGAAGGGCAGGTCCAACATGCATTCAAGTTATTTATTTATTTTATACAATTCAGCAATAAAGATTTTTAAACAAGCCACGCGTAGAGAATTCATTGAACCCTGACAGCTTAGGGCGCGAGCACGTTCTTAAGGGGTGGGAATTAGATCTGTTTAACAGTTGAACGCCGATCAACGTGTTATAGAATTCAGGGAACCAGCTCCGCTGGAAATATCCAGCCTCGGCTGCGTTTGGATTAATTATAGCAATCCTATTTCTATTTACCGTCGCAGGATATTGCTTTATCTAATTGCCAGCGAGAACCGAAGGGAAGGGAGTGGAAGGTGGCGTTGCCGATGGATTGGTAGCGTCAACTTCTATATACGCTGCCTACCCCTTTCCTCCTCGTTCTTCGTAGAATCTGAGAATCAAGTTTCCCTTCAAGCTATGCCACAGAAGAATTCCTTTCATTTCGCCATCGCAAAGTTGCAGCTCGCTCAACCTCGCGTCCCTTATCGCAGGATTTAACATTCACATGGGATAAAAGTGATATATTTATAAGAATTAAGCATCGAGCTCTCGTATCACCAGAGGAAGACCCATCGAACGCTGGGGGATAGTCCAGGGGTGGTTTTCCAGCAGGATCGCGAACAAAGTCGAGCCTCCACCATCCTCATTTCCAGATGGATCACGGAGGATGTTATTTTATCTAATTTCGGGATGTTCGCGGTCGACGAAGGGGGAACGATAGCGACCAGGGGGTGAAAGGGGTGTTGATACGCTGGTGGATTGGTTGCCGGCTACGACGTTCCCAGAGTACACTAGGAGTTTGTTCTAACTTGCAGTCGGTGCCAGTTCTGCTCAAACAGGATAGATTATATTCCACGTCTCTCCATTTCGTTCCCGCCTAGCTCGCGAATCGCTTGCGCGCACCGATTGCTCGTGTTTGTTCAATCCGGCTCCACTTGGCTGCGGCCATTTCGCTGATTGTGAAAAATACCGCGAGCTCTTTAAACCCCCGACGATCCTGATCGCGGGATATCCTCGTCAACTGTCCGGGACCAAAGAGTACACGGAGTCCTGCGAAATCCCTGCCAGCGATTGGACTTCCCCTTTCGACTAAAGGCACGCTGCCGGCCATAGCTCCGAAGATATCCTACTTTGAACTTGTTCCTCTTCAAAGATTGTCCCCCGGAGGCATTCAATTACCCTCAATTATTTTCCCTCGAGGGTACCGAGCGTAAAACGCGAGCAACTCCGTCTTACCTCGTCCACCAACACCCGTTAAACCTGAAACGGCCGAGACGGTGGCTGATTTACGGAGCCGTTAACGTAACCGATAAAATACAAGCATCAGTTTTAGTGCGACCATTTCGGGCACGGAATTCTCGCGAATGAGCGTATCTCTTCGTTCCCTCTTACCTGCGCTCCTCTCCGCGTCTTTGTCGCGGTAATTTCAATTGGCCGTAACGCGCCCGTTCCGTCCCCCGTCCCCCGGAATATTTTTGAAGGGTGGCGAGAGGACGGCAGAGGAGGAGGAGGGAGCGAGGAGAGTCGCGCGGAACGCGCCCTCCGCGATTTAATTCACTTTGATCGGGTGGACCGAGCCAGGCTGCGGTGTATAACAGAAACCTCGAATTCAGATCCGAAAGGTGGGATTAACTGGGCTTCGTGGAATATATTGTGCGCGGCCCAGTCTGCCGGAAGCTGCTCCATTGCCAGCTAAATTATCCTTCTTCCAGATTTTTTCACCCCCTTTGCCTGGCGCTGCAACTTCGGCTGCCTGGTTGAAGGCGCGAGGAGTGGTATGGTGGAATCGAATGCTGGATTCACTGGCATCTCGTGTGTCACAGCTCCCTGCAACGTGAAATTAAAATGTCAGCTCGAGGGGGTAAACGGTGAGCGCCCTCGAGCGCCGCCATATCTCAAGGGGTGATCTCGCGGGGAAGATATTAACGCGGGCGTAGACGGAATTTTTCACGGCGAAGCGGTGCCTTTGACTGGAAGTGTTTCCAAGGAACTCGTAAACCGAATTCTTGCTCTCCTTTAAAATATTTAGGGGATCTCCAGTCGAGGGACGAGGAGAGAAGAGGCGGAGGAGAACGTGGCGGAGGAGCTCGTAGGTGGCGGAGGAGAGACTCATCCAAGTTGGCAACTTTCGGTCGTATTAGCTTTTGTATATATATTACCTCATTTGCGAGAGGAAAGCTTATACTTCTACCCCCTGTAGACACTGTATAGATATATGTGCACTCGCCTACCACCTCCCTTCACAATATACTCGTGCACGTGCTATATTCCAGTCTCGCTGCGACCAAGTCGGTTATCGTAGCGGGGCCAACGAATGGTACAGCCGAAAGTCTTCCAAGTAGAGGCTTAATGTATTCCAAATGCAGCTGACCCGGCTACTTCGCGATCTACGGGATTGAAAAGTCTGCGGCTGGAGTCGTGGCGAACCTTGTTGTTCCATTTCTTCAGAAATCAACGCGATCGGATCGAGGTAGAATCTTCCGAGGGATTGGAGATAAAAAAGTGTGAAGGAAGGAGGAAGGCAATGGTGTCGGTGCATCGAGCAAGTATTGGCCGGCTGTCAGATGGTGGGTAGTATGCAGAGGTCTGGTAGAAGGAAGGTACCTACGCGGAGGTTAGGTCGGAATATAGTTTAAGCTAGACGAATGGGCTGGTGGGTGGTTCTGAAGGCAGAAGAGTGAGCCGAGGTGGGTAGTTTTGCCTGGGTACCGCCACTCCACCTCGCCAACCTCCACCCCCCGTGTTCCCTTGCGCCCCTCTCGTGCCGCCACCAGTTACTACTCCACCACCTTCTCCACCTCCTCGACGACGCCATACCCTCGTTCATAATATCCTGCACGTCAGACTTTGAAAACTCCAACAATTTCCTCCTGCCGCCTGGTTGGAGAGCCGAAAGAGGAGGAGGCCGGGGAGTGAAGGGGATGGCCGGGGCTCAGGGGGGTGGTTCTACCCGCTACGCGGAGGAGATGGTTCCAGGCTGGTGATGCTGGTGCCGGCTCGTCGTGGTGGTAGTGGCGGTGGTGGTGGTGAACCGACGGTGCGAGGGAGACGAGTTTCGAGTTTATATAAAGTTCGGGCCACATCAATAATTATAAGTAGAGAGCCGAGGCAAGATGGCGCGCCCGACTGGCAAACCCCCATACCCCCACGTGCCAACCGAGTCATTATTCAAACCATCTCTTACTTCCTCTTGTTTCCTCTTGTCCGTATCGTCCTCCAGCAGCTTCTTCCCTCGGGGGGTGGATGATCGACGTGTCTCTGCAACGATCGAGGATCGAACCTCCCTCGATGAACGGGCTGCCTCGTTTCACAGAACATCTTCCAGCTTTGGTGGTTTCGTCGCTGCTGCAATCCAGGCTCCGGGATAAAGGACACGTGCCGCCTGAAATATCACCTAATTACGACCCCGATACGTAGGTACTGCGTTTTTCCCAATGAAACGCGCTTCCCGGAATCTTCTCGAACGTGAAAGTTCGACTGTCCGTCTAACGATCAAATGATGGTGAAATTAAAGATCCTTCTCATCGCGAGCACCCCGTTTCCCTTCGTCCTTTGTTAACCCCTTCTCCCATCGGAATTAGGTCCGCCCGCATCGAGAGATCTTGTTGAAATTCGAGAAGCTTCGCCTCGCCAGTGGAGAACGTCAAGGTCATTGTTCCGGCTGATCGAAGGTCATCGTGGCCACTCTCGCCATTTGGAATCGCAAATATTCCTCGACTCGATTATTTCCGGTCGATAGACGCCTCCGCTCGGGGAGAAGCGTTCCCACCGATGCTCCTCGAGGATTAGCCGCGCGATTGCTCGACGACTCGAAACGGCAATGGGCAACATCGAAAAGACGAAAGATTCTGCCTCGCCAGCCTCGGAGATTCAACGAGCTTGGGAATTATTAAGGGGGCTAAAAACACGGGAGGGAAGGCGATAGGAGAACGCTCGGTTTCCGGCAAAGATGACGGTTGATTAATGTTGGGGGTAGTTTCTTACTCACCCCCCAGCGGCACGGGATACTCGGTTACAATGGCGGCCGCCACCTTAGATAACGCGCGGAATTAATATCGCGCGCGCGGAGCCAGCCGGCTACGGTTCCACCCCCGCTCAATTTATAATTTTAAAGATACCTCCCACCGTGGTACAGTCTGGATGATAAATACCGGGAATTAACCCTTCTGGGGCTGACGAATCTTCCGAATCATTATAATATATGTTGAAATTCTAACTTGCCTCGATCAATGAGTTAAAGTAACATTTGTCCCGCTCTGATCGAACATCCGCAAGTGTTTCCTCGGAACAGCCTGGCGGAAAGCTTCGCTCGTCGAAGGAAGAGGAGATTTTTCACCGACGAACCGGTACCCTCGAGTTGCCGGCCACTTCCGACGCCAAAGGGCGGCCGGCTGCAGCCGGCCACATAGATACACACTGGACCACGGACAGGGGGGGATCGGTTCGAATCTGTCCCTAACGTAGTTTCCAGTTGAAACGCAGATCTGGTGTTGCCCTAACTCGGCTGGGGAAACTCAGAAATCTAATGCCAGGAGGACACACACAGCCCGTGCCAGCCAGCCCCGACGTTAACTTTTAATGCACGGGATTAGTGGCGCGGGTGCACGCGGGGCTGCTGCCCAAACTTTGCGCTAATTTGTTCGTCTATTAATCTCGTACTTCCAGCAAGCCCGTGTCCCGCCGTCGCGTCGGAAAGAACAAGCCCGCCTCAAGAGCATTTCGTTTCTCCGCGGCGAACGGGACGCGAGCCCGTAAAAAGGTGACTAGCGGGTACCGTTGGGCCATCGAGGGGTTGAAGTCGGGTAACATTCTGGGCGAAAGGAGGAGGGCCAAGTATGAACGCAATCACGGTGAAATGGGGGATAATCGTGCGGGCGAGAGAGAAATCTGGGTCGAACGGGCCGTGCGGCTGGCGGGGCGGTGTAAAAAGAGAGGAGCACGACGACCGCGGGGGGTTGGAGAAGCGAAGAGTGGAAAAAAAAGAGGAAAGGTGGCTCGCGTGTAACCGGTGCCGCAGTGGGATGGGACGGAGGAAGGAGGGTCCGCGCTCAATTTACCGGCCGCGGAAAAAAGGAACGCAGGAAAAGACGGGAAACAGCTTAACGGGGTTAAAACCACCCCTTCGGGAGCGTCGAGGTAGGAGGTAAAAAAGCTAAGCGGCGTTTTATAGACCCAACAAGCGGCCCGCGTATACCGACCCGACCGGGTGCCAACCCCGTTTTTACACCCTCGTTGGAAATTAGAGGCTTTTTGTGCTAAATATACCCCCCTCCCACTACTTCCCCATCCGCCCCTCGCGCTTTCTCCGTTCCTTTTCCGCACCGGATCCGCGCACGCCGCCAGTGAATCTCATATTAATTTCAGCTCCACGCGAATCTCACCGCGCCGCAAATTACTGGCCGACACTCTTTTTAATTGTCTCCTAGCGAAGGGGGCGACTTTATAGACGACACAGGGGTGGTTTATTCCCTGCTCCCGCGCTGCCTTTTTCTTCGGCGATGAGTCGCCGAAGGGTGTGCCTTCAAAAGAAGAACGTAATTGCGGGAATTTGATCAAAATTTTGGGCGTACCGAATATTCGAGAGACGCGAGCGGCGAGAGGGAGACATGCGGGGGAGTGGGGCAGAGGCTGTTTGAGAGTCTCGTCCGCGGGTCTAAGTGAAAATAAAACGCTCGAGCTGCCGGGTAAGAGAGTGTGAAACGAGGGTGGCGTTTCTCTCACATAAATTAGCCCGCGGGAGTGAAATGCAAAACATTCGTTCAAACCGCAGTTCAACACGGACGAGATTGGTCACGTTGCGGCTTTGTCTGTCCGAATTCGCTCGGGGGTGAGTTCGTCCCTCTCCTGGCTCGTTCTTGATCTTCCCCTCGGGCGGCGATCACGCGAATTTCAGGAGCTAACGTACCGTCGTTTTTCCACTTGGCGACGTGTCAGTTTCAATGGACTTGTTGCCTGCTATTTAACTTCCCACGAAAGAGGGAGCACTCTTGCTTTTTGTAGAACGCGAAGCTACTTAGTGGTTGTTTAAATGACGATGCGGGACACATCCAAGTAGTTTCGAGAATCTATATGGAACAATACCACCCCAAGACTATTCGAGTTTTGGATGTGGGATCCCTGGTGGACCACAGTCGCGGCATCCGGTCCAAGAAGCCCAGATCGGAACAGCCAAAGGGTTGTCCTTAACGGGGGCCATTTTTAGCCGGGCGCTATCAGGGATTACAGAGGACGCAATACCCAGGGGTTCCATCGGGGATGCAACTAGCTGAAAATTCATGGGTCGCACGAAGGAATCGAATATCGCCGGTGCATCGGAACCGATGTATCTCTCTCCCCCGGTTATTCCCCCGTGGGGTGAATCGGAACGACGAAGGCTGCTACTCGAAGGCGAAACGTTTCTCTAGGCGGTCGAATGGGTGTAGGGCAGCGGAGGAGGTGTGGGCCCTAGATAGCGCCCGATTCCAGCAACGACTACGAGGTTATAGGTATGTACGAGAAAGGCGCTGGAGAAGAGGAGGACGAACATCCAAGAGGAACGGGAGAGCGACCAGGGGGGTGCAGAGAGAGAGAGAGAGAGAGAGAGAGAAGAGATGGCGGAGAAGGTGGAAGGTGGTGTAGGTGGTAGCAGAGGTAGCTCTCTCTCCCTCTCTCCCCCTCTGTCTCTCCTCTCCTCAGCTCTCCTCTGCCGCTTCTGGCTTTCGAGGCAATATAACTCGAAAATGGTGGCTGGCTTGCGAGTGCCGTTATCATTTCTTAGCCCGGTATCAGCCCGCCCTCCCGGTTATTACTGCACCCCCGGGGCTACGCCATGGACTCTTAGATAAGCCACCCACCGCGAAGGTGTATTGTCTGTTTCACCTACCCCAGCCTTTCTATACGCTCCTCCTTCTCCTTCGCTCTCCTTTCTCCGTCTACGTCTACGTCTCCGTCTCCGTCTCGCTCTTCCCGTGCCTCTGTACTCCGCCTCTTGCTATCCTTGCCACTCTCCAGCCACTTCCGACACTCGGGAGATGTATAGAATTGTTTGAGAATCGCCCGAAGCGCCGCGAGATTACTTGGGAAAACGGATATGTCGTTCGCTCGCGCCGGCCGATAGCTCCGAAAAGGACGGTCCGATCGATTCTTCGCCGGCCTTCCTGCCTGCATGCCTGCCTGCCCTGCCTGCCTGCCTGCCTGCCTGCAGGACGACCTGTTGGAGAACTCAACGGCCAGGCCTGTTCCGGTCTTCTTCAAGTCGCGAGGATAATCGGCCGAAGAAGACTCGGGAGTCACGCCGGAATTGCCGTCGCGTGACCGCGCGCGATAACACCGCTCGAGACCCGAGCAACCCTTCTCTTCGGGAGAGAGAATTAATTCCCGGTCACCTGCGCGGTAAACGACCAGGGAGACTTTTCTCGTCCCCCCGGCCTCGGCTTCGATTAAATCTCCAGGAGCTCGGCAAACTTTGCGGAGGAATGTTGGCGAGGGGGGACCTGAAATCACGGCAGGCTGGGCTTCGAATAAAACTCGCTGTAAAGCGTGAAGCATGAGATAGGAACTGCGGGTACTTGGATCCACTGGAGTGGGTCTCGCAAGACGGTCGACAATGGAAATCCGTGGGCGCCGGTTGCAAGACCGCGAAGGTGGGAAGCAGCTCGCGAAGACATCGCCGCGGCGGGAAGAAAGGATTTCCACGGAACTCGGAGGCCGAAAGCGCGAGATGGCTTCGAGAGTGCGAACGATTCCAAATGAGGTCGGGCCGACTGACTGATGACGTCATTACTGTCAGGCTTAATGAAAATTTCCGGAAAGTTACCGCTCGCCTCGACTGCTGACGCCATGTTACCTTCGCCGGGGCGCAGGAGGCGGCTGCCGGGGGGGGGGGGGGGGGGGGTGAGCGGAGCGAGAGAGTGGTGAGAGAGGGGCGGTTGGCGCCCGCGAGCGAACGAGAAATTTTACGAGAATTTCCGAGACTAATTTCTCCGGCGCTTTGCGCTCGAGGCAGGCGGGCGTCGTTAATTTCTGACGTTAATTGCTAAACCTGAAGTTTCTAGAAATTTCCTGGGCGCTCCTGGCCTCCCTTCCGCCTCGTTCTCTCTCGCCATCTCTCTCTCTCTCTCTTCCACCGGTACTTCTATCTGCAAGCGTGTGCTGATCCTCCGTGCCTCGCCATCCTCTCTTTCTCCCGCGAGCGCGACTGCTTCGCCCGCTTTTCTGATATGATGATTAAACATCGTTTATTCAGACCGGACCTGGCCCACGAGCTTCTTCACGAGGCCTCCGAGGCACGGCCATTCCGCCCTCCTTCCACCACCAGCACCGGTGCGTGACTCCTTCGTGAAAAATTCATGGCATCGCGGATGAAATCCCGCTCGTTTCGTTGAACTTTCTTGCCCCTGCTACCTAATTCTTTCACAACCAACGCAAAAGTTCTGCGATCCCCAATAATCACCTTCTTCCGCGAGGAAAAAGGGAATGGAGCGCGCGAAGGCAGGGGGCAGACCACAACCAACCCCTGGATCTCTCCTTTAGCCATCGGAATAGGTGAGCGTCGGAAGACGACAGAAAGGGTTACGTTGCCTGGTCGGAAGCGTGTAGCTGCGGGGGTAGGCGGCGGCGCGGGGGTCAAATTCGTCGCGATAAAAGGACGAAAGAGGGAGCGAGAAGGGGAGTCGTTCCTTGTGCCCTCGCCTAGTTGTTTAGTTTTCCGCCATCTTTGTTCGCGCTTAGACGAAACGGGGGTGCGAAGGGGAGTGGGGCGGTTGGCGGGTGGAGCAGAAGGGAAAGGAGCGGGTTAATAGCGGGCTCCAGCGGCTCTGCAGCCCCGTCGACGGTTCCCGTCGTGGGAAAGGGAGAGCGGGCAACGAGAAAACGAGAGAGACCGAGGGGTGGCTGACAGAGGGGCGGCGCGGCGGGAGGGCAGCGAAAGAGGGGCGTAGATCGAAAGGAGAGAGCGGAAAGCTCTTCTAAGGGAGGGTGGAAAGAAGGAGAGAGACCGCCGGACGGAGAAGCTAGCAGAAATAGCAAAAGACAGAGACGGGCCGGGGAGGGAGAAAGGCGGAGAGGTTGAGGGAGAGAGACTTTACTTACTTACACCCTCGTCGGGGCTCTCTCTGTCCGCGGTGAGACGAAACGATGCGAGGCTGAACGCGGAGGAAAAGGAACGAGGGGCTAGGTATTTCCCGTAGCGCGCGCGCAAAAGGCACCGTAACGATTTTCTGCTCCTTCGAAGGAATATGAAAGGCGATATTTGCGCGAACCCCAGGACCAGAACGCGCTGGCCGGGTACGGGAGGGGGTTGGCGCGGCTCGAGGGGCACCGAGAGGGAGAAGGCACTCGGGCTGTCCCTCTCTTCCTCTCCCTCTCACGTCGCCTCTTCGTCCCGCTAATGATGGAAAGCGAGGGAGGCTGGGTCGCCCTGGCAAATACCACTCGGGCGGGATTTAAGGGATGAAAAGGGGCAGGAAGCCTTCTTTGCTGCCTCCGGCGGAGAGCTCTTTGATGTCACTCGACCTGCCGCCTAATTTTCACTCCGGCTCGGCGACCTACTCGGAAGACGCGCGAAAAATTATTAATGCTTCCTCCGCGGGATTATTAATGCGGGAATTGAACGCGACGAAAGTTCAGGGCCCGTCTTCTGGAAAATTTAACCCGACGCCCTTCGTCTGCCTCTCCACCGAGGCACGAGCGAAGACTCCGATGGTTAATTCAATATTTTCCTCTGTACGTCGTCGCCGATCACTCGGGGCGTTCTTAGGGCTGAGAGAATCGCTCTTCTGGAGACTGGCGATTACCATCGATGCAAACATAAGCAACCTAGAGTTAGTTTCTTCCGTGAGAGTGATCCGTGGTCAATGAATATTCGCTGGTAATTCGGGTCTTCCAAGCAACACTCTAATCCCTTCGCGGAAGATTTGTCAAATGTCCCGAGACGTGAACCGTTTTCTCGCGCTTCATTTAATCCCGGGATCACGCCACGTGTCCATGGAAACAGAACTTTGATGAGAAGGAGTGGATAAGGCGCAAGCCGCTGTCAAGGTATAAACTTTCTCGCCGATTATCATCCGTGAAACTTCCAACGATAATAAATTTCTGCGACTCAGAGTCTCGCCGTCTTCCGATGCTAAATTACACGATTGACCATTCTTATCAAGCAGCGCTGGTCCTCGCGTCGCGTCCCCGGAGCTCAGTGAATCATACTTACGAAGTCAGTGGAAGGAGTCAACCGCTGGTCAGGCGCGCGAGACACCGTACAGAGGTGGCAAAGAATTCTCAACGTCCGAAAAACGCGATCCACCCTCTGCGTCTCCTGCGGAGATGTTTTCTGACCGTGAGGTGGCAAACAGGCATCGACTTGCAGATGGAAAACAAGGGAGTCGCCGAATTCCCAGAGTCCTTTAAAGCAAAAGCTCGGCGAGAGGGTGGCATTCGGAAGAAGAGGCGGGGAAGAAGATTGCGGGCGCAGAAATGGGGTTCGGGGGGTGGTTGTGGATGGTGGCGAAGAAGAGGTGTGCCCGGGTGGAAGCTCCCTCATTCCCGGCTGGAGACTTAGAGTTGGTAATTAAATACAAGGAACCTTGCTTCGCCTCGTCTCGCATGGAGTCAGCTCGTGCTCGCCGTCTCTCTCCCCCCTCGTCCACCCCCTCGTCTTCTTGCATCCCCTTTCGGTATGCCCGGAATACAGAGAGGGCTGTATTTAATTCGAGACTTCATTCGATTTACTTCGAGTCGCGGATTAGGCGCTGTCGAACTTGGAGCAAACGACCGACTGACGCCATCTCCGCGATCGTGGGGGAACGGCACCGACATCTGTCATGGAACTATCGCGGGAGAGTTCCTTAAAACACGGAACAAAGCTCTTCATTGCAGACCACTAAGAGATTCTTCTCTATTCAACTTTCGAATCTGTTCTCAGACGTAAGTAACTGGAATAACCGACTCGCTACGAAATTAAAATACACTGCGACCAGGAAGGAAGATTGCCGCCCACACAGAGGAACAGCGCTGGCGAGAGAGAGAGAGAGAGACAGGGCAGCAACGTGCAAGAATACGCGAGGATCCGGGACGATAAATCGATCGCGTCGGAATGGAATCGCGCGTGCGGACCGGGACGTTTCTTTTCATAAATCAATTTCTCGATCAACCGGCGAGACATATACGCGCATAGTCGTGCCATTATTGGCAATAACAGTGTTACAGCAGCCCATCCAGCCAGCCAGAGGCCTCTCCCTCCTCGTCTATCGTCGCGCGACTCTGCTCTCTCTATCTCCACGGAGCGGCTCCGCGGCGGCATCGGCAGTCTCCTCGCTCTCCTGAGAGCGAGAGAGCTCCTCTCGCTCTCTCGAGGCGAAACTCAATTCCCCAGGCCGTGTAGAACGGAGAGGGTGCGCACACTTTGCTTGCTCCCGCTACACAAGACGAAATTTCATTCCCGCCCGCGCCCATCCTGTGCCCGGTAATTGTGCACGTGAAGCAACCTGAAACCTGCATTTGCCCTGTAGGTTCGCAAAGGAGCTTCCCACCCCCTCCAATACACCGACCCCCACAGCCGCCTGCCCCCCCCAAGACGCTATCGTTCCCAAGGCCTTGTCCTCGCGATCCATCACAGACGAGGAAAAATCCTGCCCTCTGATGTTCCTGATGTGCCCTAGGATAGCAGTGCCCTCGACACGAGCCTGTAGCCTGGCAATCAGATAAGTTGACGAAGAGATAACAGGTCACAGAGTGAAGAATATGCGAGTTCTCCTGGTGGAATTTCCTTGGGGGTTGGTAAATCTAAGCTTAGAAGACCAGGAGGCATTGACTTCTTTGACGAGCGCTCACAACGCAGTAATATTGGCTTTCTACGAGGCAAGTAGACGCGGAGAGGTATGGGTGGGGTGTTTTGAGCGACTGGAGCAGCCCGAAAAAGGTAATTCTGGGCTAATTCTATAGGGGAGAAATCGTTCGGCTTCCCCGTTGACGGAGGAAACGGGGAGCGTAACGAGCAAAGGCGGAAGCTGCGCCCGGCGGAGCTAAGGAAAGGAAAACAGCGGACGTGGGCAAACAGAGCCGCTAACGTCGTTGGAAACTTGAGCGGGACCGGCACAATAAGACGGCTCAATGAAAAGCGTCCTTTACTGCGGCTGCACCGTGAATGCTTATATGCCGTTCCGCCGCGCGCCTCCTCTCTTTCCCACTTCGCCCGAATCCGCGCTGTTTCCCCGCGTTTCTCTCTTTCTCTCCCCGTGGCCCGTCGTTTCGTCGTTTCGTCGTCGCTATTTGCGCGATATCTCGCTCGTTGGGCGCCGGCTCAGCCAATGAAAGCGCGCGGAGGCGAGCTTTTACGGCGTTCTTACGGTATGGCGGGGGATTGCGGGGGGCCGGGGGGCCGCTGCCTCCGCAACGTTCTTATTGTTTCAGCCACCCCAACACCCCCAGCAGCCCCGACGCTCCCCCGCAGCCTCGCAACCACCCACCCACCTCGCCCTCCCGGTGCCACTCCACGAGTTTACTCCCTCTTCTCCCGGTGCCGCGGCACTGTGCTTAGAATTTTAATGGACCGGCTTAGAAATTGTTGGCGGAATTAGATTTTAGGACGAGATTAGGCGGGGCTGCTGGAAATTACTGCAAGGAGCAGCGGAGAAAACGGGGCGGGGGCTGAGGACGGGGTGGTCGAGGGTGGCGAGTGGGTGGCTTGGTTGGTCCCCGGCGAAACAGGCCTCTCCACGAATTTATGCCATTGTGGAAAGAGCACGCGGCCCTCCTCGTGAATCTCGGCCTGCTTCGTTCAATTTCCAAGGGGTTCCCCGAATTTTACGATCGACCTTGCCTTCGGCTCTCGCGCCCTTTGCCGCACGGCAGCCTCTCCTCCTCCAGGATTTTCTCTTCTCGCCCCTTAGCCAGCAGAGCCTTCTCGGCTCGCACGTAAATTCTAATTAACGCGGAGCAGGGGAGACGCTTCTTGCAGCCCGTCTTATCGCTGAAACTTCACTTTTGTTACGGGATACGTGCTTCGACGGCAGGGGTCTGTATCTAATTTCCAGCGGAAAACAGATCTCGGAGTTTGGATCGACAAACGAGGAGACTGTGCATCGAAGGATGCTCATAGAAAGACAGCCCCGAGCTTCTGCCTCCACTTATTCCCTTTATCTCGAAGCAGAGGGGATGAGGGACTATGGAAAATATAAATGGACACGCGGGGGTGGAGGAAAGGGAAGACTGTGTGTCAGCTTTGACGGCGATAATCGTCGCCGTCGGTTTCCAAAGGGCGAGGGAGGGTCTAGCGCGGAGACTCTTACCCTCGAGGAAATCTCAGTCGTCCTTCGATACCCTTTTCCGGCCTGTGCTTCGAATACGCGAGTAGAGCAGCCACGGCACGAACGGGACGATGGAACGAGCACGGGGGTGAGTCGACCCCCGGTGGTGTTTGAGTTTGAAATTACGAAGCGAGAGAATTTATATGCCTGTGCCGGCTGTTCTTGCGAGGCGCGGTAGAAGTTTCATTTATTTAAGGCATCTTGTACAAAAGCGGCAAGGAGAGGCAACCACTTGAAGAGAGGGGCGCGAAAGCCGGGGATTTCGTTGGCTGTCGCACCCCCGTTGGCTTTCTTCCGCCACGTCTGGATTCAACTTGCCACGGGAACTTGAGTGGTCGCGCGCCTTATGCTCGTGTCAGCGGCGGGGTCAGCTCGTATTTCACCCCCGCAACCGGGAAAATTTAACGGGGAAAGTGATTCGAGGGCGGGCACGCAGCTACGAACCATGGAAATTCAAAGATGTCTCAAGATGATGGCTGCAAAGAGCATCAATTTCACTAACTGAACCACTAAATCCACAGCTCTATGGATTTTCACGAAAAATCAGGGAAGTAGCCTATCATTTCTCGGACCAATCACTCCTTCACCAGAATATGTACGAAGGACACTTGCCTAAATAGAAGAGGTAGGTATCTCGAAAGCTGGAGGATCGTTACATCGACCACGGAAGGCTGACGCGAGAAAAAAAGGAGATGTTGAAACTCGAGCACCGACAATGAGCACAACGATTCGGGCGGATGAAAACGCAGCAACGGCGGCAGGGGGTCGAGTGACTTGGAGGCACTTGTACGAGAAGCAGCGACGTGCCCCGAACTTCTCGAGGTATCTGGCCCCAGACTCGTACCCTGGCTCCTCCATTTCAGCGGAATGCTCCATCTCCCCCCGTGCCCATCCTAGCCTGCAGCCCGTGTCCTCTGCCTCGGCGGCTTTGTCTGCAACTTCAGAGCCGGGGTGTTTCGCGATTATAATTTAACGACGCCGGCAACGAAGCGAAGTTGGCCCCAGAAATCAATGCGCGCACCGAGACAAAAGCCAGCGACGACAGAAAGTCGGGGAGAGAGCGAGAGAGCGAAAGGGCTTCAGAACGGGTCTCGGGGGCAGGGGTGAGAGAGGACGAAGACAGAGCGCGCCAGTTGAGGACCGAGGAGGGCTGTTTTCAGAGAATATAAGGGACCAGCTCCTCGAAAGGGAGAAGAGGATGCTTCGAATGTCTGCATCCACTGTGCGCGAGTCCGTTCGAAATATCTTTCGGGACGAGCCAGGTCACGAGGCTCGCCCTCCCCTCGAGGAGTAGCATCGAGGCTTTTTACGATCCGAGCTCATCGTTGGGAATCCGTGAAATCTTCAAATGCTTCACGAAACATTGACCACGATGCGTGGAAGGAACGCCAGAGATGAGGCAACTTAGAGGCACAAGTTCGGTGGCCCTCGAGGGGAAAAACGCGAGCCATAAACGTTTACGATATCGTTTCCAGGCTGCACCCTCTTCCGATTCAACGCGCGACAGAGACCACCCCCGATCCCTGAACGACGCAGTCACAGACGCCAGGCATTTGCGGCGGGTATTAAGAAATCTCTGCGGACGTTTGGCGGTCGGCCAACATTCCCGACGAATTAAAATACCGTGCCGAACGTGCGGGGTGTCTCGCATTGCCGGGGTTTTCGTAGCCGCCACAAAAGTGTCTCACGATTTGTCTTCTCGGGGAGGGCACGCGGGTTTCGAATTGAGATAAATGAAAACGAGCAGATCATTGATCCCACCTGGACTTGTTTTTACTTGAAGATGATTGGCAGAGTTCTAGCACAGGGTCCCTGCGCTGTACCGATAACAAGGAATATGTGCAACAAGGCGACAGAGGCAGAAACGTCGACGAAGGAGTAACGAGCAGGCTGGAGCCTGCGTTAAGGAAACGGCAGAGACGGTTTTCAAGGTGCAAGGGGGTAGCTGACAGTCACGGACTGGAACGTTTGCAGACGCGCGTACCCGGCGCACAAAGTCGTAGCTCGCGGCCCTTTCATTTGTAAACGAAATTACAGAATAAGGCTGGCGAGGAGGAGCTGCGGGGCTGAAGAAAGATAGGAATAGAGAGCTGGCGTCAGCATCCAGCCGGCGATGGTTATGCGACGATGCTGGCAGGGCTAGGGGGTTGCTAGAAAAGCGGAGGAAGGGCGGGACGGAGGGGGGAGAGGGTGGATTTTACTCGGAAGCAAACGGCTCAAAGGAAATTAAGGAGCATTCACTCTGCGAGAAGCTCCTACGGAGAAATATCTTCTCTGTGGAGAGACGCGGAGATAGGGAGAGAGGCGGGTACGGAGGTGAAAGCTGCCGACTGGTTTGGAATACGAGAGAATCCGGTCGGAATCTTTCCCTGTAAAGGGCAACACCTCCCCTGCCGCATTTATCGAAACGAAGCGCGAGACAGGCTCGCCCAGCTCTCGATGAATACTGAACGTCATTCACCTTCCTTCCGTCTTCAACGTAGTCTCCGATTTTCTATGAAACCACAACGAATAAACCGGCGCTAACGATGCGGCGGAAAAAGTTCGACGAAATCACGCGAACTCACTTTCAGGCGAGGAAAGAAACGGCCGGGGCAGATAATTTGCAGCCAACTGCCGGCAATTTGTCTCCCGAAAACCGAGCCATCCGTTTCAGAGATTTTCGCAAAGCGCAATTCATGGCGTAGGAAAAGCAATAAAGGCAGCACGGAGGGGTGAATTCCCGATGAAGCTTCGCGAGCAGGCAAGCAAGCAAGGCGGCATGCTTGAGAGCGCGCTAGAAGCACCATTGCCCTCATCCTGTTTTTCATCCCTTATTTTGCCAGAGGGGGTAGAAGAGGGTCGGTAAGACGGGGGTGGCAGTATGGCCGCTTTACTCCGGGACTCCGCCCTCGAGTGGCTTCCCTCGAAAGGGGAGAGAACTTGGAAAACCTGACTATCCTACAGGGTAGTACAAAGTACGTACTTACGGCGTAGCGCGAAACGAAATGGGGGGTGAAGCGAATGCTAGTGGGGGGTGGAGCGCCGTTTCTTGCGTGGAATCTAGCGAGCGTTTACGTGCCACGTTTACTTTTAATGCTACGTGCACTGAATTCACTATCTTTTTCGGAATAATCATAGAGGCGAGATGCCGTATTGAGATTGACAGTCAGCGTTACCGCTGAAATTACGAGACTTGTGCTTTTCGACTAGACTTACGGGCGGGAACACTACCCCACTGAATTGACAGGGGATTAGAATAAAGATGAACGACAATGGACAGACGAACGAGTGTTACAGCTTACCCCGTTTCTTTTTATTCCTTTCCAGTTTCCTCGGTGATCGATTCAAGAGACTCCCAGCAACGCGGCACCGTCGATCACGGGACAAAATTGTAAACTGACCAAAGGCCGGGGTACGCAACCGGGAACTGGTCAGTCCTGGTGCCCCACTCTTCCTGTTTCCCCCTAAGTGACCGGTGGAGGCCCCGGATATGTGGGAAAGAAAACCAGTTCCCTGCAGGATATAGCGGGCCAAGAAAGATGGACAATCGACTGGAGGTCAATCTGACTCGGACACGAGGATCTAAGGGGGAAAAACAAGACGGCGAAGGAGACACAAGACAGAAAACCTGTTCTGGGTCAGTCTCTGGCCCTTCTGACCCAGAGAAGGGATTCCAACTGGTGGTGGCCCCTTCTCGTCTAAAATCTGACCGCTCGTATCCTTTCACTGTGGGAAAGTTGCCAGAGTATCGAGAAATCGTCTTTCCTTCAAGATTCAATTCTCCGACTCCCTTAACCCGGCAGTGCACACGTGGGGGTCTTAGCTCCACCCGTGGAAAATCTTATCGCCGTCTGTTGTTTCCTTAGGAATTGGGTTGACACTCAGTCTAGCTTCCGGATACATTGAAAAAAATAAAAAAAATAACAAAAGATTGTTTATTAATATTTTTTCTCGTATGCTATGAAGTAAAGTTAATTTTCGTTTAGGTCTATATTGTTTGATTCTTAATAAAGAGACGTAAACACACGGATTTTTCTACATCGCGGTCAATCAACGTTACTTTTTACTGGGGGTCCATGAATGGGATTGAAAAGTTTCAAGACCTGGTTTAGGATGTTGAAAACACGATGATTTTTTAATAATTATTTTCTCAACAAATGAAAAGGGAATCTTTCTAAGACTTTAAGAGTGTTTTACTGTATATTCAGATAGCAAGAAAACTTTTTTTTATTCAATAATAATTCATTTAATATTGTTTTATTGGTACCTATATCTTCGTAGCGCCGCGCCGCTGGAGTCCTGGCGGATCCAATTTTTGCTCGAAATAAAGAAGCGGAAGTTTTTCTTAATTGACATGAATTTATATCCTCGCTTAGATATACCAATAAAACAATATTAAATGAATTATTATTGAATAAAAAAGAGTTTTATAGTTGCCTGAATATACAGTAAAACACCCTTAAGGTTTTGGAAAGATTCTCTTTATATTTGTTGAGAAAATAATTCTTAAAAAATCACAGTGTTTTGAGCGTCGTAAACCAGGTTCACCCCTTAAGAAGTAGCATGTTTTCTGCCACTAAACTCTTCCTGCCGAGCTAAGGTTCTCAACATGTTTTATCCAACAAGCTTTATTTATATCGATGAGTAGAGCTATCTGGCTTGGGTTTGCTAAAGGACATGGGGAATCGCAAGCTACTTCAGCAGGCAAGCTACATGTGACAATTTTCATCGGGACGGGCGATCTAGCGAAACAAGAGCGACCGGATTTGCAGCCGGACAGTTGGGACCAGTTTCGAGCGGTTCGGTTTCGTGGCGCCTATTCGGCCAGAGCGTCTAGTTCGACCAGTTTTCAAATATTTCTGGGACAGGACAATGTCCAGGAGGAGCGGCAGATGCGGTGTCCGATGAAAGAGCCGCGCTCACCGGGTGAAATTTACTTTTTGATTCAAGTGTCTCGCAACGAAAAGGATTTATCGCGGGGCCCGGTGATCGGGGGCCGCCTTTTTCCCCGATTCCATCCTTCTGCGAGTGGTTTCTTTCTATGGAAGACCTTCTACACGTTTCTACACGCGGAAAGAACACCGGCCCGCCACGCACGTACACGCTCGCGAAAGTAATGGAGAGCTAACGTGGAGTTTCGTGCGCCGACACGCCGGAAGGTAATGACGGGTGCACCAGAGACGTTCATTAAGAAACTTTAATTAAGTTCCATCAAGTTCCAGGGGAAACGGCAGGCGTATAAGAAGTTCTTCTCGCGTTAAAATCGACGTTAGTAGCGCACGGGCTTCTCCGCCTTGACGGGGGTTGTTTTGTAATAAAGACAGACATGGGCCATGTTTCTTGGGAGATCGTTGCAATTATTGTTATTATTCTGTACGTTCAAGCTTCGATGAATATCTACTTCGCTAAAGAGAATCCTAACTAAATCCATCCTCAACTCCCAAGAGAGATTAGCAATTTCCCGCGAGAACCTCTCGCTCGAAAGATCGTAGAGGGAAACAGTGACCACCTATTACCGATTTCGAAATGCACACACTTGGCTTTTAATTCCGTCCGAGTCACAGCGTGGGGCGCATGGCTCGGTGCATAGAGGGGTGCACGGATGAGAGGGGGGAAAAAAGAGAGAAGAAAAAGAATCGACCTTTAGTCCGGCGTGACCACTGGTCAGCGGCGTTCCTCTTTTCTTCGTGGCGTCATTAGCCCAGCGGTGCCAGTGCGACAATGCCGGCAAATCTCTCGCGTGCGGTCAGTTGATCATTAATAAGCAATTATTCAACGGCTCATTAGATCGCGCGGACGCATAAGATCGCGACAAAAGGGCTCTACCGAGGGAGGCGGCGTGGAGGCAGGGAGGCAGAGGGACGCGTGTGCGTCCACGGTGGCCACGTACGAGCACGCGATGCACACGGCCGACTTGTGTGTGCCTTTCTGTTAGAGCAGCCATCGCCCCAAGGCATCGGCACCCCTCTGTCCAGTCCTTCTAGCGAACTGCCACTGAACTAGTTTCTGGTCATTGGTCACTCTGGCTGTGATTAATACCGGGGACTATTAATTCACCGATAGTAGTAGGTGAACGTTGGATTTCGCGGCACGTCTTGAAGAAGCGTCGAGACGGCAGGCACGGATGGACGATGGGCGATCCGAGAGTGATGATCCCAAGAAACTGATGAGATTTACAATCAAATTATCGGGTATGCTAGTTGCGAAGAATTGCCGGGGGCTTTCCTTTATTCCCAAAGATCTGGCAACAACGAGTAGAATAGTTGATGCTAGAGTTCATTCTCGGGCCCAGAGCTGACAGAACAGAAGCAAGACTAATGAATGCACGGTGTCTATGAAGGTGCATTGAATTTCATACTTCTGCTTCAATTAAATGGGGACTAAATTAAGAAAAATGGCCTCATCGCCGCAGAGATGAATACCTAGGTAAGTTGATAAATATGACGAGCAAGAAGGATAAGGGAAAGAGAGACGAAGGGGCACAGAAGGGGGTCTGATGATGCGAGGGAGGAGGCGACAGGATAACATCCTGCAAGAGGGAAAGAGGGATGCGGGGCTACAGTGGGCGCATGCGGATGGTAGTCGCGAGCATATAAGTAAAGTTTGTTCGCAACTTATAATAGGGACGGCCCCCCCGCATCACGAGAAGGATGAGGTAGCAAGGTTCGAGGCTAGGTTACTCTCTCGCAGACGAACTTGCACGGTAATAGACCGTGCAGGTGCAATCTACGGGAACAGGCAAATTGCAAAGAGGACTAGCGCAGGCAGGACGTGGTTATCGATGCTTTGTGTGCGGCCCTCTGTTACGCCTCTCTCTGTCTCCCCCCTTTTTCTCTGCATCTCTTGTCTCAACGTGCACCGTTACACATACCTGCGAACGAGAGTGTTGATAACGACCGCTGCTGAGAAAATGTAACCACCCACGCCTCTCCCTCGGCTCCCGCAATGCAAAAGAATCGAGACAGAACGTGAGAAAGATACACTATATTACGCTCGGTTTGTAAACCTGACAGCGAGAAATACTTCCTTCGATAGAATTCACCCCCCTGGCTAGAATACGTGCACGTTCAGGTAGGTTAGTGTAGCCTGCAAAGAGAAGTCGACAGTAAGCAGCAACGGGCTATAGAAAAATTATCTGCAAGATTATCTCGACCTAGAAGGGTGACGCCCCTGGTACAAGGGGCACCCTCTAATGCCTGGCCCACCGAGGGTACCGAGGCGGGGCCTGTTCCACCCCTGTACCCTATAGAAACATGGGCGACGAGAAAGAACGGGAAACGTTCGCCCTATGGGGGTTGGACTTCTTCCGTAACATACAAGGTGCTTCATTAGAAACAAGACACTTGATTGTCTGCTGTTTTCTATCGGATCTCGAGCTCCACTGTAGCAAGCTGGCTCTAATCGACAAGTATATTTGCAGAGACAATAATTTGCAGCGGGGAGAGGGATGAACGAGATTGATGTTTACGACGCGGCCACAAAAAAGCGTATAAAAAATATCAATGCCGAAGGGGACAGGCAGGAAAACTGTTTCGTACTTTACGAGCCCTCAAGTGGCTCTAAAGCCCGTGTCTCGCATCAGGGAGATAATACTTTGCACAGGGGTGACTCGGGAATTTCTCCATTGCAAATTTATACCATCTCCACGTCTTTTCGCACGAATTACTCCACTCAAATTCACCTAGATAGTCATTACATACTTAAATTACTGAATAAAGCAAACGTACTTGATTACTTTTAATGAAAACCTGGTTATTGGAGGAATACACCGAAGAAGCTGAATTTTTCAAGCGAACGTGAATTATAGAGGTGCGAATGCGGTGAACTTTCTACCCGCAGCAAGACCAGGCCACTTTGCAATGATATGAATTATTACATACCCACGATAGACTCCGATTCGCGTTAGAAAACTTTCATGCACGCAGTCGATAGGAAAAAAATAGAAAGGTTTTTCTATTTCCACTGCAGATGACAGGAGGGTGCAATTCCAGTTGGTAATACAGGGTTGGAAAGTTTGCCGCGGGGCCAGCAGATGTCAGGACCAATGCGACATAAAAAAGAAGGGTGAAGGGGTGGCAGGTGATTTTTTGGAGAGACCCTCACGTGCCCTGAAGAGGTTACCCCTTCGGTAGAAAAAAACATCGCACCCCACACACTATGGCGCTCTAGGAAACCTGTCGATGCACTTCACGCTTCGCACTTCAGCAGTTAAAATCAATACGAAACAACAGTTCAGGGGATGAATGTTGACTCGGTCTTCGGAGTTTTGCTGTTACATATTACGAGTCGAAGAATCGGCGAAACGGGGAAGATTCGAGGGCCGATTTTCCTGATACATGACCGAGTGATGCGACCAGCCACTGACAGACGTTCGAGGAGAATATAAAACGCGCCTCCACCCTCTGGCAATTATTCGCAACCCTCGGAGGCCCGGCGAATTCTTCGGTTCGCTCGTGCGTCCATCCCCCCTGGCGCGGGGAATTATTAAAATCCAGATTGAGACGAGAGCGATCGTTCGCGAAAATCCTGCTCGCAGCCACGAAACAAAACCGTCGGACCCTTCCGTTTGCTAATCGGAATAATCTGTCCGAGAGTAGCCCTACGCCCCATTTCCCGGGGCTTCATTTTCTTTTCCACCGCGAGAAGACAAGAAAGCTGACAATGCCTTCGATCTCGAGCCGTACACGCGTGCTTCTGACATTGCGATCGCCAATTACCCAAAGCCAGATATTCGTAGCTCTGCGACACATTCGTTTCTTGAAAACGATTAAGTAGCTTATAAATTCTAACGTCGCCGTGCACGGTGCGATTACTCGAAGCTTAACCACTTCTCCCCGGCTCGACGATCTGTTGGAATCGACCAAGAAAAGACGATTCAACGATTAATTCCCAAAGGACGGAATCTAGCCAGATTTCTGGAGGAAGATACGCTTCTGGCCGTCCAGGAGAAGCTTCCCTTTTTCAAGGACGCTCTCTCCTCCTCCCGCGTCGATGCTGCCGGTGGCCAGGCGGCTGGAAAGGGCAACAAAAGGAGAATACCCCGGGCAGCTCGCTCGCGCAGTTATAAAACGCTTGTTACTGGCGCTGGCTCTCGCAATGTTTAATAATTACAACGGTCGAAGGGGTAAGGTCGGAAGGAGCCGGCCGACAGAGAAAGAAACGGCTCGGCGAACCGGGAGAAACTAAGGAAGCGATAAAGAAAGACGGAAGAGGCGAGCGCGCGGCTACGGCCGCGGGGGTGGCCGCGGGGGTGGCTGGAAGCAGGACGAAAGGAACGGACGGCGGTGCGAGGCTGGGCAGAGGGAGGCGAGGGGGTTGGCGAGAGGTTGACTGAACGAGAAGGACCGAGAGAGAGAGAGAGAGGGAGAGAGAGAGGCAAATCGAGGGAGAGACCTCCGTAGACGGAGGTTGGAGGTGGCGAAGAAGGTTCGTGGAAGAGGCAACAGAGCCAGCGGAACGGGGGTGAGCGCGCGGGAAAGAGAGGCCGCGATGGAGAGAGAGGCGATCCACGGCTGTTGGGATCTCTCCCGGTGCCGGAGAGAGCACCAGGGAAGGAAAAAGGGGGGAAAATAAATTGAAAGCAAAATTGTACTCGCACAAGAAAATGGAATTATTCCTCGACGCTGTTCCAGCGAGATACGAAGAAAAAGAAGGGTGGCGGCGGCGGCGGCGGCGGTGGAGGAGGAGATGGAGAGCTGAAGGAGAAGCCGGGCAAGGAGGGTAAGGTTGTCCGAGATGGATTCGGGCTCCATTGTGCTCGCAGGAAGAACCGGAAGAGGAGGTGAGGCGGAGGTGGTGTAGCTGGTAGGCAGTCGGGGCCAAGGGGGGAGGGCGAGGGTGAGGGCCAGCAGGGCTGCCGAGGTGGGAAAGTGGAGAAGACTGCTCTGGGTATCTGGAGGGTAGAGAGGTCGGGAGGAACCAGTCGTCGTTTCCAGAAATTTTCATCTGGGGCAGAAAAATTGTAAACTCCGATCTGTCGCTTAGCCTCCGCCACTTGGAGATCGGCACAATCGCTAGCCGCCCTTCTACGATCATTCCGAGGGGGGACGGAGCTGCGACAGGGAGTGACAGAGAGGCACAGACTCTCGACACTGTCGATTTCACGGTGACTCTTTGGGTATAGATATAAACTCTACTAACCGAGGGCAAATTCTTCTACGTTTCTTAACTTCTTTAATATAAAAGAGGCGCGACTAAACTCTGACAACTTTACGAGCGAACCATTACAGATCGTTAGAAGTTCAAAGTGGAGAATGCGTTTACGCGGACCCGGCTCACGCTCGCGACGAGAACGTTCAAGAGAGCTAAAAAAAAGAAGGACCGCAACGACGTTAAAGACGGCTGTCCACTCTGCGGACTCGAAGTTTCAAAGAAAACAACAACGAGCAAGTGGCTCCTGTCCTCTCCCCCGGTACACGGACTCTCTCTCTCAAAGGATCGTTTACAACCAAATCACATTAAGCAGAGCGACGCGAAACGAAATTTGTGTCGGGAGTAGGAAAAAGAGCGGTCCGAGGGTGGCTAGAAATGGACCGAGGGGGAGAATGGGAGTGAAAGATGAGAGAAAGGGAGAGTCCGCGCGCGAGTCTTGTCCGTTCTTAAAGGTCTTGCCGGGACGACGGTCTGGAACGCAAGCCCTAACTAAGTTCCGCCGATAATGGCAATTAACGGAAAACACACGACTGGGGTAATGATATTCCCACGCGTGCACGCCGCCCTGTCTGTGTGCGAGCGCCTTCCTCCCGACGCACTTACACGCGCGTGCACACGCTCCGACGTATACAAACGCTCCGGTTAAAGAGGGTGCGCGGGGAGGGCGAGCGGGGGGCAGGGGGGTTGTTTCTGTGTACGCGCGAGCCTACCACCCAATAAGGTCGCCCGCTCTTGGTCTTTTGAACGCGACCTCTGTGCAGCTGCCTCGTACGTTGGGTATCTATCTATCCATCCATTTATTGGAAGCTAGAATGGAAGGCGGAGGGCAGGGGCTGGCGAACGGCGGCGGCGGAGGAGGATGCTAGGTACTTAGGTCCTCTCAGCATCGCTAATTACCCAACGATACTGCCGTGCGAGCGTGTATACACGTAACGGGGGGCCAGGCCCACCCCCCTTGATCGACCATGGAGAACGCCTAGCTATCAGCCACGCGGAAAAATACGGCGTAGCCTGTTTTCCCGTGGCGCAACGTGAAAACCGCGTGCAGCCGGAGATCGAGGAGCATGCTACGGCGGCTGGGTTGAAAGGAACGCGATTTCAAACGGACCTGCTTGTGTTTTCATTTCTTTTCTGGAGCGGGCTTGCGAGGCAGACGCGATTCGAGGTGTGCAGGTTGAGGGGGTGATGTTGAGGGGATGTAAAATCATTGGCGTCACGCAGTAATATCGTTAAAACTGTGATAAACTACTTAGAACGCTCGTGGGACATTATCGCGGGGGCGAGATCAATTGTAATCGAGATTGGATGGAAATGATCGTCATTAAATAAATTAATTTTGAGACGCGTCACCCTTTGCTCGAAATCTCCTTCTCTCATCCACTTCTCCGTCTCACTCACAGCTGCATACGCGTGCACATGCTTTCGTACGCTACAAATGGAGTTTTGAGTCAATGGTGATTGAATCGAAATGGTAGACACGGGTGGCAGGGACTGTTATATGTCACGCGCGACCCACCAACTCGATAAGGAGGTCAAACGCGAACTGAGCCGTGCCTCACCTTTAGGATTACAAGGAAAATTTCGATGGTTTGCTTATCAACAAGCCACTGGGCGTAAGTTGCCGGAAGTATGTTGGCCGCACGTTCGCGGAGACGTGCGTGTGGCAGGGGGTAACGCGCAGGTAGCCGAGGAGATCGCGCTACAACCGCGGCTAACTCTACTCGCAATTGCCCTTAAACGAATAAGATAAATGCAAATAAAATCGGAAAAGATTGAACGTTAAAATTGTGAATTTATCAGAAGCATTTTCAAGGAGGCTGAATTATTTCATTGCAAGCGGCAAAGTTCATCTCCTGCTAATTAATCGAAATTGATAAAGTTACCAAGTGTCCCCCGCTTTCCTCGATTTTCCCTAGGCTCTGTTCCTCATTCATCGACGCGAAATTACGAACGATGTGCATCGATTAATCCACAACGATCGCCGGGCGAACCTTCGAAAAGAATATTTCAGAGATCGCGGGACCGATGGCGGTATTCCTGTCGCGCAACGAATTTACGCAATTTGCGAGCTTGCCCGTGCAAAGAGTTGCTCGCGGGACCACGCTGACAAACTTAACGTATTCCGGCGGTGTTTGACTTCGCGGAGAATGGACGAATCGGCATCGAAGTGCACGCGTGTGCTCTCGAAACGGGAGCACACACACTCGCGTGGCACCGTTCGGATGTTAATATTTTCACAGGCGCTGGACGATGACGCGAGCAGGACGAAGAGGAAGGAGCCTAGCCGAGCAAAGAAGCGATTCGAAAAGGTGGAAAGCAAAAGAGAGGTAGAGGGGCAGATGGGGCGGCGGGGGAGTCGAGAAGCAAGAACGAAAACCGCAGGGGCTGGAATCCCTTAAAACATTCGTGCAGCTTCCATCTTGCCGATATTATTGACGTTTTTTGCCACCCCTATTTTTCCACCCCCTCCTTCTCCACCCATCGTCACGGTGGGGTTGACGGGGTGGCTCAGGGACGAAGAAGCAGGGGGACGGTGCCGCGGCCGGGGGGTCGGGGGGCTGGGTTGCCAGCTCGAACGAAAAGGGGGTTGAGGGTGGCTGGGGCAGACGGGCGGGCGAGCGGGGGCAGGAGGGAGTAAGACGGCTCTTATTCGCGCGGGGTTTTTAGAATACTTTATTGACTGAGCCTTGGTGGATGGAGGGCGGGCGCGGGGGATGGCCGGTGGTACTGTCGGAGGAGAGCGGTTTAAGGGGGGGTGGGCCGCGCTTCGAGGGAAGGATGAGAAACGAGAGAAAAACATTAGGAAAGTCCGCGGGCGAGACGAGGACGGGCTGGGGCTGAAAGAGAGAAAGAGGGAGAGAGAAAGGGGCAGAGGAAGAAAGCGGAGGAACCGGAGAGTTGGCTCGCTCTCGTTTTTGAATTTAAATACCAGAGCGTGGGAGGGAGCGGAGCATCGGGTCCCCAGGAGCCCCTGCAGCCGGAAAACCCCCGTGACTCTGACACTGTCTTTGCGAGAAATTAATGAAGCGAAGTGGGTACCATGGCCGAGATGCCGGCAGCAGCTTTTCCTTGATCTCTTTCTTCCTCTTTCTCCCGATTCCTCTCTTTATTCCGACGCTCTTTCGCCGACTTCGTGGCCCCTTCACTCGCCCCCCCACGGATGCGTCCTCGTTGTTTTTTGATCTTCGCGAAACTCGCGTTGTCGAGGCAGGACTCTTTGCGTTCGGCTGAGAGCAGCCGGGGACAGCGCCGACGAGAAACGAGAAACGAGCCGGAACTTTGACCCACCGGTTCCTCCTCCACCCCCCGTCACGCGAATTAATTCCGCGCACTCGCCCCCCTCCCTGTCTTTAATCGCGAATCCCTCGAACAGATTGCGTGCGTCCTTCGATTCTTTCGGCCTGACGCGAATCAGAGATCGACGTCCCCCGAGGAGCACGAATCTGCCTGCCTTCTGGAAACTTTGACCCTTGGTTATTTTCCCCTCTGGCAACGCGAGGCAATTGGTAGTGAAATTTGAGAGTCTGTCATGTAAGTCATGCTTGTTCCAAGGCGCCTTAGCCGGTTTAACGTTGCTGGGATCGCAAGAGGCATCGGACTATTTTGGTTGGAGGTGGACCAAAAAGTTCACAGAGAGACGTGAGTTCGCAGTGATCCCGCAGCGTAGCGTGTACAAGGAAAGGGGGCGTGATTCGAGAATTGTCCGAAATCAGGAGGGGATCGAATTCGTGCAGCGTAATGAGTGCCTGGGCCAGGATTTGGGCCATATGTCGAGTGACCCTTGCCGCTGACCCGGCAGCCTCCGCCTGAAAGGGCGCGTTTGGTACTTTCAATGGGATCTCGGTACAGTCCTGGATACAATTCTACCCCTTCTAGCGAATCCACGCCGATATATTCTTTGCAATCATTTGGTCAACAAGTTCTCGAGCCCAAATTCACCTGAAGAAATTGGCGAAACCGTAAATTTGCGAAGCTTACAACATCCACGCGTGATGGAAGAAGTCGACTTGGACTAAGCCTGATCGAAACCGACGAGCGGCGAGGGTGGCGCGAAGGGTCGATGGCTGAAAACATAGTCCGAAGTGAATTTTGATTTTCACCCCCGACGTTGGGAGCCGTCGGGAAGAAGAGAAAAAGCCGAAAAGAGGGGCGAAGGGTTGGCCGAAACGGAGGATGACCCCTTCTCTCGCAGGACTGAGAAGGAAAACTTTCTAATCGAGAATTATGAAAGTTATTTGCTATGCCGGGGCTCAGCGAGAAGGGCGGTTCGTCGGCGAGGGTGTCGGCGGGCCAAGGGGGTGACGAAAGAAGAAGCACGAGGGGGCGAGCTACAGAAAGAGGGACGGAGAGAGAGAGAATAGGTTGGAATCGGAAAAAAGGAAGGAACGCCCAAGGCAAATCGGTAATTTCGTTCTGCGCGTGCGGCTATGATATTTCCAACCGTTTGGCCCCTTCTTCTTCATCCCCCTGCACGCCATCCCTCTTACCTTCCTTCTTCCACCCCTCTGGAGAAAGTAGCTAGGCTCTCCGGAGCTCTGCAAAAGACAAGGGCGGCCGGGTGGCGAGTGGGGTGGAAGGTGGCTGCCGCGGGGGGACGGGGGATGCAAATTAAAATCCTCGCCGTTTTCCCGTTTCTTATTTTCCACGGTGGTTCTCAACCGATCCGACCATCGCCAGTTTCACCCGTTTCGCGCGCCAATAATGTCTGTTAAATCGCGGCTGACACTCTCGTCGCCATCCAACATATCTAAGCATACGCGATCCAATTACCGTCTGGCTCGGCAAATGAAAAGTGATCAGCCTCGATTAGAAGAATCCGGTTAATCCCCCGAAGAAATTCCGCCATCGCTAGAATACAATGCGCCGAAATCGATCGGTAACGCGCAAAAGATTCAGTGGAGCGTAATTCCAAGTTCTCGGGCCTCGTTAAGATGACGCCTACCGCCCACCCCCCGATCCCTTCGCTTGTCTCCTCGCGTAGCACTAAAATAAGCCCTCATCGTCACCACATTATCGCCTTTCGGCAACTCATCCAACGACGCGTCGCTGCAGGATCCGACTGCCCTCCCTAAAAATTCAGCGGTTTCACCAGATCCAGACGGATCCCCCGTCACCCCGGCCTGGCGAAATAAACCGAGGATCCTCGAAGATTTTCATGCCGCAGTTGCATCACCTAACAGTAGCCTCGGAGAAAAGCTAGGCGGGACAGGGAGAACGGAGGCGGAAACGCGGTGAAACGATGGCTCTGTCCGTCGTTGCGTGTTCGGAGCGGCGAGGCAGCCCAGCGATCGTCATCCCCGGAACAACAGTTGCATTTGACAACCTCGCGCGGCTCCGGACTAAGACAGATTAAGTATTTTAAATTGAACAGAGGAAGGAGAGGCTGCTAGGCCGGGAGAGTGGGTGGGGAAACGGGGGGGTGGGTGGCGGTGGAGGCAGTCGTGTCGGAGTCGGGGGCTTTTTCCCTCCTTATCTGCTTCTCTCTTCGTTCCCTCCTGGCCGGAGGGAGTTCAGTTTTTATAATAAAAGACCGTAATTAATGCCGCCCTCCTTCTACCACCGCCGCCAGCCCCGTCCTCCTTCTTACCTACCCCTTGCTCACCCTCCCACCACCGACCCTTTCTCTCCGGTTGCCTTCTCTGTCCGATTCTCCGCAGGGAGGGGGCGCGAGAACCGCCCTGAGCTTCCCTTTTTTTCCTCTGGACCGGGCCAGCGACTGCTTTCCAACTTCTTCCCGCGTGAAACTACCCCGGGGACCGACGCGTTTATCGCTCGCGTTTCCACGGGCTAGCCTTCCCTCTTCCCCTCGCCACCCCGCCACCGCTGGACGTTGCTTTATTTTTCAGAAGGCAGACTCTGCCGAGAACTGGGTAAGATCGGAGGGGCAAAAGATTCGGGGTCAGCGTTTGTTCGCAGGCCGGCCAGCTATCGAGAAGTCATTAAGCAAATTGCCTGTTAGGGGTGGATCGCGGGTCAAAGGCGAGGACCCGGTCAAAGCGTCTCCGTTTCTACGAACCACGTTGTCGCGCGGAGTCCACTGTGCGCCTCTGTCAAGGCCCTCTGGAGATTCCCCAACTTTCCAACTGGATTCTTTTAAGCGTTGTATTAATGTTATCGACGCGTTCGACGTGTTCCACTTCTGTTTACATGGAGTATAAGAGAAATGCGACGTGTTTAGGCTTCCAGGTTTCGAATGAGCCAAAGTGAAATATAACGCGCACTTAAGCAGAGACGAGATGAACCCTTGTCGACCAGGGCGAGGAACATCGACCCGGTAGACTCGTTGTCGACACATTTACCTGAAGACCCGGCGTTGCACCCGGTCCGGGTGACCGTTAAACGTCCGAAAAATCCCGAGGGCCGTGCTGGAAACCGGTTCCGCAATTTTTATGGGGTCATCCGGTCGGCCGAGAGGGGAGGTCATCTCTCATTGAGGTCAGAGAGCCGATCTCTCCCCTTTCAGGCAGGCCTGCCGGCCGGCAGGCCGCCGGGGCATCTGGTCATCGAGAATTAAAAAGTGCGAAAAAACTTACCTGACCAGTTCTCAGGGCCCCCTGGCACACATACCGGCGCACACGTGGACAGCTCTCTCTCTCTCTCTCTCTCTCTCGCGGAAGGGTTATGCTAATGCGGAAAGGGCCGTTTGGAAGCTGTTCCTCTCCCTCTATCTCTCTGCCGCCTTCTCCCTTCTTCACTCTCTTCACTCTGTTCTCTCTGTTCTCTCCGCGTCCTCTACCCTCCCTCTCCGGCCGTTCCACAAAAGCCACGCACGCCAGGTAGGGTCACTTTTGAGGAACGGGTTTCCGGATTTTTTCGCCGTGATCAAAGGGTTCGCCTGCAAGGGTGGGGGCTGACCAGCGCGATCTCCGCCACGAAACCGAGTTAGACGCTTTGCTGGACACGCGCGGATAGCCGTCGTTCGTGATTTCCCTTGTGTTTCGCAGTTTTCTCGATCGCTGTCGCTTCTTCGGACGTGTATCGGCTCGGCGATCGAGGGTGGAGGACGCGACGCGTCAGAGAGGAACGTGCGAGCCTTGACGCGTGGCCGGGTGATCGAAGAACGTGGAGTAGGAGTGTGAAGATACGTTTATTCGGAGATGGTGTTGCTCTTTGAGACTTGCGGTGACTGGATGGAAGCTGGAGGTGTTTGTGAATCCCTTCGATCGCGAGCTTCGTTAGTGCTAAAGTTTGCAGGCTGAAGGCCAGCTCTGCGCGTTCGTTCGTAAGAAATTAATATTGCTCAGTGTCAAGTGTTCGCAAGGTTCGAGGAATCGATTCGTCTGTAAAGGGGTTAACAATTCGAGCAAAATTGTGCAGCTCCGCTTTAAGTTCCATTCGAAATCTCTTTGACTCTGGCGTGTCGGTTCAAAGATCGCAGAAGCACGGAAACTGCAGCTAATAACGCGATCGTCGTTCCCGCTTCTCTTGTTTTTCACGGATCTTCCATGAAATACATAGTTTATTCCGCCGATCCCTTCGCGGTTGAGATCGAGAATTTTTCCCCGGTTTGGATGGGCGATTAAAACGAAATTAAAATTGCAAGTTTCCCGGAAGCCTCATTAATCTCGAAGTAAAACGGAACTTTCCAAAGGCCGCTCTGATGAAGCTCGATCTTCAATATCGCGTTTTGCATCAGGCTGGAACAAAAGAATCCGCTAATCAATAAGAAGCCCCTAATGAAAACTCAATTGCCTTAAGCTTCCGTCTACTCCATTAATAATAATAATAAGAATAATAATAACGTCTTTATTACTTCGCCAATTCAAATAATTAAGTGCTGAATTGGCGAGGTTCAGCATTACTGCTGTTTTAAAACATTACTCCTCGCTTACAAGTTCTTTCAAACGCACCCTTGTTTCCGTAAGACTAAACAGATCCCCTTGAAGCCAACTCGAGCTGAACCTTAGAGCCGTAATTCCGTTTCTTAAACTGTACCTCGAATAGCTGAACGAATTTTACTACGGTACGAACTGTGGAATGGAAAAACTCGTGGAAATTGTATCGACGATCAATTATTTGCTTTCTATTTATGCGAACGAGTTTCTGTTAAAATTAAGGAAAACAAACTAGCAGAACTTTCGTTCCAACCTGATTCCCTGATGGGAGAAAGAGGAGGAGGAGGAGGAGGAGAAGAAGGGAAAGATACAGAGAGAGACAGAGGCAGCATGATCAAACTCGGTGACCCGCGAAGGAACGAGGGGACGAAAAATGAAAAGAAGAATAAAAGGAATCTAGCACGGCCATTTTACTTCGGAGTTTCTTTTTCCAGGCAATCCCCTCGTCGACTGGCTCGCAGTGGTCCGCAATGGCGAAAGGGGATGGAAGAAAACTCGGGGGACGGTAGGGTGGCTGAATTGGACGGGGGTGGTTTTTCTGACGTCAACCCACCCTCGGCAACTCAGTCTACCCGCCTCACCCTCGGTTTTCGGTAGGAATGAAAGACGAATAACATGGCCGATAGCTTGCTTAATACCCACAATGTGCACGGCAGAAATAAGGCTGTCTGAAACGCGCGGACGTCAAGGGCGGAGGAAAAGGACCACGAAAGTCGATCTACAGCTATCGATAATGAGAACACGCTGCCACTTCGACGACCAAATAAAGGGGCTGTGTTGCGATTGTTTCGCCGGTGTATAGGAATTTTTATCAACAGATACAAATCGCTGCGCCCAAATTCGATCGGTCGTTATCATCCCAACTCGAGGGAAATTCTGGAAACGAATGTTTGCGAGAGTCGCCGGAAATCTGACGCGTGTAAAAAGTATCCGGTTACGATCGATCGCGCAAACAAGCCAAAATCGAATTCGTCGTCTTTCCGTGAGCGAGCAAAGTACCAAACCAAGTTTCCATATTGAGTTTCCGATTAGAGAAACCCTTGCCCCGAGATTCGCTCGCACTAACGTCGTTATCGTTTAATTTCCCGATAGTTATACCTCGCGCGGTCCGCTCGCGTGAGAGATCGCCCAAGCGTTTCGACGATCCGTCGAGTGACACCGGGGGAAAAAAGGCCCGGCAACTTCCGTCGAAGGCCCTTAATCGCAGAGACGCGTCTACGAGTCCACGGTGACGGTGTATTTTTTGCCAACAGATAAGGGTAATTAAAGTTAGAAACACCGCTGCATATCGAGGAGAAGGAACGAGCCACGGTGGCGGCGAAGGGGATGAATCTCGGTCCTCGGAAGAGGGACGCTTTTTGTCACTTGAAATATGTTGAGCGAGGGGTGCGTTCGCCCGCACCCCGCGGGGGCGAGGAATGATAAAATGGCGTCACCGAGACAAAGGGTCCTAAGATTTTTACCCCCTTCCAGCCCCGGCGTCACCCCTTTTGTCCTGCTTCTTTAATACAACGCCCGAGTCAACTTCTGGGCGATCGACGATCTGGCGTCGGCCTGGGACAATTACCCCTGGCGAGGCGCGTGAATTAATTCGCAGAGGATTATTGCACCACCATCGAGTAATCTTCTCTTTACCGATTTATTTCTCCACCATGTGCAATGAAAATGTTAATACGTGCATTCCATGTAAACACAAACGAAACGAGATCTATTTTATTCAACCGTATCCAAAATTTCATTGCAGGTACAGCGAGTTAGCTGTCGTTGTTTCGTCAAATGGAGTCTTTCCAGGCCACTCGGAACAATCGAAGCGAGCAACAAACGGCTTCTGGCCGGTGTTTTCGTTTTGCATCTTAACGGTGTATTTATACGCGACGCCGGGGCTCGCTTGAGGGTTTTTGTCGGGCTTTCGCGAAGCTCTTCAAGTACCGCGCCGCGCTCTCTTCCATCCCGAGAAAATCTTTCGCGGCACGAAGAAGGAACAAAAGAACGTAGCCCCGGATGATTTGCCGGATCGCAGGGGCGTAGGAGGGGCCCGGGACACGGGGGCGCGAACGGGGTTGCCGAAGGAACGAGGGTAAAAGAAGCGGGGGATGCCAGCCGCTCGGCAGTCTTCGAAGGGGTTGTATTTTAAGATTCACCCTCGGCTATCTCTGCCGCTCTATCGAGGAGGGGTGGATTTTTCCTTCGACTCAGCCGCCCGAAGGAAGGGACGTTGCACACCTCGATTACGCTACTCAAAGCAATGCTGAAAAATTTATTCGCTCCCGTGGTTACCGCGCGATTAGTATTGCAAATTGTTTCGCTAAGTAGTCGAGGCGACGTCTCACTTATCGAGGGAAACGGCTGTGAGAATCGTAGGCGGAGAAAATACTCGCTAATTGTGTGTGGAAGTTTCTCAGGGGAAGAGGCAGGTATATGGTCAGACATCAATGAATTTAACGCTGCTCTTTCTTTTTTTCTAGTGCGACTTTTCTCTGTGGGCAGAGAAGGTATTGAGAGTTTATGAAGGCGATTATGGAAGCTCGTTTGCAACGACTTGGTACAAAGACGCCCATTCGTGACAGCGGGGAAAAATGCTGAGCGATCCGAAGCGTTTGCGTTCGCACGTGGAGCGTCGGTCAAACATTTGCCAGCTTCTTCGAGGAGCACTTTGTCTTACGAGCACCCTCGACTCTCGAAGGCACTTTGCTGCGATCCGAGAGCGACGTGAGGCTAGTTGGAGGGACGCAACGAGGTTCAAGTGCCGCTCGCGGCGCAAAACACATGCCACGGCACTTGTAAGCGCGAGAGGAACGCGACGCGATGGTGTTCGCTGAATGGAGACCGCGCGTGTAAAGTTCGAGCCATTCCGAGTAGATAGAAAAAGATAGTGTATACATTTTACCATGTAAAGTTAAATAAAATAAATGAAGTACATGAAATTGCAATATCTCTTGTAGCCTTCAATTGTTTAAACCCATTCTCTTCCTGAATCCCAAGTATCTACAATAGAAGAATTGAGATATTGAGAACAAAAATGTACTAACATACGTTAAAAAATAATAATATTTCCTACTCTATATGATTATTACAGACTATTGGAATATTTTATGGCTCAATTTCGATAAAATGTGGGTTTATTTTATTTAAACACTATTAAATCTCAGTTTTATTCCATAGACTAAGTAGCCTAATCGTTGTCTATGATCAAGCGACATTGTCGCGTGTTTTTCGACACGTTGTTCGGGAAATTCGAAGAAAGTTTTGTAGAGAATTTGAGGAATCGTATTGCAGCCTGTGCCCGGCCGGCACCGAAGAAGAACACTTTCGTATTTTTATTGATTTGCCTCGTAAGGGGTAGTTAAGGGGCGCCAACCGCTAGTCTTACCCCCACCGTTGGTCCAGCGCCCCAGCCACCCCTTTTTCCGAGGGGCCGAGGGGGATGGATTCTCCTTACCTCCCTCCTGGTTCTTTTCCTTTCAAACCCCCCACCCCCGGGGGCGGACTAACTCTCTCCACCCGTTGGCTTTTCCAACGGACGCCGTTAAAGAAAAGTACCCACGAAAAAGAAAGAGAACTTTTCCCTCCTTTCCGGCCTTTATCTCCGTCTTTTTCCGGCGCGGCGGCACGCAACGGCGGAAAATTTCCAACGAGGCGAGGGAACGGCGAATTGCTCGCGGGCGAAAAGATCTCCGAGGTCCACCGGGGGCCGACGCGGCGAGAAAAGTGAAAAGTTTCCCCGCCGTCTCATTGGCCGGAAGTGGAGCGCGAGAAAAGAAATAGAACGAGAGACGACTCTCGCCTCGGTTTCTCGCACCCACCCCCCTAGGCCGCGCTGGAAAAACTTCGCGGCGAGATTTCATTTCGCGGCCGGGAAACGAGCGCAATCTTCTCCCTTTGCGTTTCAATCTAATGGGATTCGTTCCTCCGGCTGCTCCTTTTTCACCGGCAACTAAGTTGAAAGAAAGAATCGCGGGACTTTCGCCGTTTGTAGTAATCGTTCCGCTTCAAAGAGGGTAGTTTGCCGAGCTGCCCCCCCCTCGCGAAAGAATAAAGGGCCATTTCCGTATCCAGGATCGCCGCAATAGTCGTGCTCGCCTCTCAACTAAATTTCTGCGCGCGTACTGTAACATTCAAGTCGATTACCCTCGCGAAGTACGGAGGAACAGACATCTTTCCTTCGATAAGCATAAATTCGCGTATTCTCCGAGCGAGTGGTCGAAGAAAAGCCCCGGGTGGCTTCGGTGACGCTAATTACACAGCGAGGATCTCGGCTCGTTTTCACTGCACGCTAATTAACTCTTCACGCCGCGTAAAGTACCGGCTCTGAAAAACCGACCAGCCACGAGAAGCGAGCGAGAGAGGCGGAGGGTGTGCAGAGGTTGGAGTGAAAAAACCGTGCGGAGCAATTTGCGGAACGCGAGCGAAAGAGACACGTCGTCCAGTTTTCCCATCCCTCTTTCGCCCTCAACCCCCATCCCCCTCCGTTCCCGCTCCTCTTTTTTCCGTGGCCGTGTAAAGCGGACGGGGCAGCAGTTTATGACCTCTAATTAAGTGAAAAAGCGTCGAGCAAGTGGCCACTCCGCTCTGCGGCGGATGAATAGGACACCGATGCGAAAGCGGAACGGGGGATAATGGGTGCACCTGCGAAAAAAAAGAGGCAGAAGAAGGGGAGGAACGCGAGAGAGGGAAAAAACTGCGCCGCTGTGGGCCACCACCTGTTAGAAAAAGTACCCTCCCGTGGAGGATCGCGGCCGCTAGGGGATGGGGCGAAAAAAAACGAGAGCCAGGAACGCGCGCGCGCGCAAACACACACACGTAGGGGGTTGAAGCGACGAGAGAGAATCTGGGGTGGTGAAGCATGCCACGTGCCGACGGTCCACGAACGTTCACGGGTAACTTCCCTTCCACCACGGGGTTCATCAGGGTGCACGATTTTTCTCAACGTGGATCATCATTTTTTTTAAGCTCACAGAAGTTTGAGCGGCGAGAGGAATTTGACGAGTGCCGATGAAACTTTTTTTGATAAATGTGCTGGATTCCAAACTTTCGGAATTGCCACTTTCAATTTTTCATGGGCCTGAAGCTTTTCTGAGGCGCGTAAAAGATTCAGACGGTCGCCTCCTAACGCAGCTGGTTTCTAATTTGCCTCGCTATTAAACGCTTTCCATTAGAGCCAAGTTGCCCGGCGCTGAAGATAAAAACCGCGCAAAGAATGGTGGAGGATAAAGGGATGGACGGCGCTTCGCCAGTAAAGAGGGTAAAACACGGGCGGTCGTAAAGCTCCTGGGAATTGGATGATAAATTTAAAACACTGTTAAAACACCCTTAATGAAATCTGCACGGCGGATGAGCCTGCAATTTTTTCCCCCGTGGCATTCAAACTTTCTGGAAAGCAACAATTTATCGACAGCGTTCAGGCACTGAGAGTCTCGAGGCGGAAATTATTGAAAAATTCTAGCACGGAGAAATGGCTAAACTGAACTTTGTATCTAGGTAGCGGAGACTCGAACCGACGAGGGTAGAACAACCCCTCTGCTGCCATCTGCCGTCAGGGTGCTGCACCTCGTAGCGACAAGGCGACTTCACACGAGCAGCGAGCAGTATTTTTACAACCCCTTATTCCGAACCAACCCTCTGAAGTAATTCTGCCGACAAATGAGGCTGCGTAGAAAATTCGTCCCCGTAAGATGCACTAATTCATGCGTTTTCACAGCGATATTAAGGACACACCTGAAACCAATCAACCCCTGCGGGATGCTACCCCTATCGCGATAAATTTCCGCAGCGATCGAGCAGTAAATTCGCGTGCACGGTGTATCGCGGCACGCTCCAAGCGTCGGCGTCGGTCTCGAGGGCCGGCGGGTCCCGAGATGAAATATCCCCGGTGTGTCTCGCGAAATAAAGGGGAGAGTCTCGGCCCCCGCGAGGTGCGACAGTCCCGCGAAATAAGCGTCGCGGCGTTAAATCTTCATGGAAGTCTGGAAGACCGCGTTAATGTTCGGCTAACCATGTAAAACCGTACTTACTTATCTCGAGGAAAACAGCCCCTGGCCGCGAGGACTGTCGGTGGGGGCAGGGAGAAGGGGGCGGTGGCGCGAAAAGTGGAGGGCGAAGAGGGACGGGGGCCTTCCGCGTAGCATTTGCTTTTTAACGAAAATTAACGGCCACGAGCCGAGATTCTGCAGATGCTCCGCGTAATCTAATAGCAGCCGGCGAAGTTACAGCGCGAAGGGTGGCGGCCTGGGGCCAAGACGGGCCAGCCCGTGGCTTTTTCTAATTTATTATATCGCCCCCGCAGACCAGACCGGCCCTCCCCCGAACCCCAGGCCCTCCTTTCGCCGTCAGATTCCACCTACGCCAAGTTATTTCTACGTTATTACTTGCCGGTGGCCCGCGGAACCCCGGCTGCTCGCGAGTTTTCCTCAAATTTATGCACGGACCACGTCGATGAATTCCCCGGAACGGATCGTTCCGCTTTGAGAATTACGCTGCTCAGTGGTGGGTATTGTAAAAAGCTGCTAACAAGCGCCAGCAGTCGAATGAATATCAAATTCAAATAGTCTCCATTTAAAGTCGACGAGTCCACTTTCATGGAGAATGTCACTCAACAGCTGATCGCCCTGTAATTATCCCGTAGTATCATAGTACCTTTAAGGCCTTACATACGTCTGGCAGCGACAAAAATGTGCTAAAAGACATTTTTTTAGTTGGGATAACAATAGAAATTAATAAAAAATAAATAGTACACATTGTTTTTTGGTATTTAAACTTTATACAAAAGTTTATTTCACTTTATTTTTACAAAAATTACTATATAAAAAATCACGTGATCCAAAACACTAAGAGAAAAAAGTTGCTCCACGATCGGCATCATATCTCCAGTAAATGTTGATCGATCTGCAAAATTGAAAAAAATTATTGTAAAATAAAGTTGTAGTTGTAGTATGTCGAGCCGGATTTTTTATATTTTGATTTAAAAATTTTATAAAAATAATTAAAGTGTAAAATTTATGATGTAAAACGCATTTTTTTATAAACTGCCATAAATTGCTAAATTTTTCGAAATTCAAAATTCCGCCTCGACATACTATAACTACAACTTTATTTTACAAGAATTTTTTTAAATTTTGCAAATCGATCAACATTTACTGGAGATATGATGCCGACCGTGGAGCAACTTTTTTTTCTTAGTGCTGTGGATCACGTGTTTTTTTATATAGTAATTTTTGTAAAAATAAAGTGAAATAAAATTTTTCATAAAGTTTAAATACCAATAAACAATGTGTACTATTTATTTTTATTAATTTCTATTGTTATTCCTACAAAAAAAATTTCTTTTAGCGCATTTTTGGCGCTGCTGGACGTATATAAGGCCTTAAGCATAGTTTAACACTGGTGTTATATCCATATTTGTTCATTTATATAAAAAATTGTTACACTAGAAATTTGTTGCTTATTTTCGCGATGAATTGTGGACAAAAATACACCGATAAGAATTTTTCTGGTTAAAAAAAAATCATGATACTAAGGGTTAATAACTGGAAGACTTTATCCATCCTCCATCAGAGTAAATCATTTCAGTCAGCAACCTTTCACAGCGGAACATAATATAAAAGTCTCGGCCCATGGAAAATAATCGTGGCGCTCGTACCCAGGCAGGTTTCTGTGCTCGCGTTTGGGGAATTGAATGAAATTGCAGAATTTTCATCGGTCCGCGAGGAAGGGAGAGGACCGTCGTTCTTTTTACCGAGTGGAACGGGGAACGAGCGTTAAGGGAAACCCTTCCGAGCCGTGCTTTTTGTCCGGCAGCAACCAAGACAGTATGTTTTCACTTAAAGGGCGGTTTAGCCACGATATTCCCAACGCCACGGAGGAGACACGGTGTCCCTGGCAATTTTTCACTCTGCCCGGGCCCCCACGTTGCAAGCGGACGTCGCCGACCACTTCATAAAATTACTTTATTACTCGTCCGGCCCTTGTGGTGGCCCCCGGTGTCCCTTTTCCGAGGTCATTTTTTACCGCGACATATGTATGTCGACGAGGGTCTCGCCCTCTGAGGAGTTTACGGCCCGTACCCGCGGAAGCTTTTTCCTTAACCGACGCCTTTTCCCACCCCATCGCCATCAACAGCCACTACATTCGCATGTCGCGCTCAATTTGCCATTTCTTCATCCCAGTCCTCTGATTCAAGTTGCTTCGACGAAATTTAATTCCACAGTCCCATGTTCCCGTTCTTTTAAACGAATTCCTGAAAGCGCTACGAGTCCGGCTTCTAGAGAGTGCACAAGGATTTTCTCGAATCGCAGTAAGACTGAAAAGAATATCAGCACGGTATTCAGTGAAACGCGAATTCATTCGCGTGGATTTACAGATTGGTAAAACCGTTTCGTCGAAGAAGTTTCCACTGTTTAATCGAGTCTGGGGTTGAAACGCAGCCCTCTGTAATCTATCCACGCAGCAAACCGACCTGCGACACACTTCCCGCGATGCACACCAATCTAGCCGAGTAGCAAGACGCTGCGGAGACGTAATTTCATTGCACCCAGTCCAATGATACGTTGCCCTGATGGCATCGGTATTACGTATGCCGACAACCAACCCTCGTGCCTCCACTTTCACCCCCTCGCCTACGACGTCGTTGTGACGTCGCTCGTCGATCTTTACCTTCCTTGTTGATGCTCTTGCATTTTTGCTAGCGGAGTTGACGATCGAAATTCACAAATACGCTCGTGGAACTCTCCCAAGATGTCAGGAATAAAGTCTTCGACGATAGGAAGAGAAGAAAAGAGAGCTGTTCGAGCTCGGTTATAAATTCAAGACGGGGGTGGGACACGTTCGCTCAGGGGCGGATTCTCACGTTTTAAGCGCGCCTTGCAGACGAAGTTGGCGACTTAGCTGAACATTTTTCGGGGTTATCTTAATCTCGGCGGGATTAGGTGGCTGCCACGTCTATGGAAAGGAGCGGGCGAACACGCGCACAGAGAAAGGGGCTGGGAACAAACGTGAGTGCAACCCCTGCGGTGCATCGAGCGCGCACACTATCCGAGCGGCCAACGCTTCCCCTGCACTTGCACGACCCTCCGCGTGTGTGCGTCCATTATTGTGTACGTTTCCGCACGAAAAGTTTGTCGCCGCGGATACGGGAACTTCATCGCGCTGGCCTTTCCGAAATCCGCCGCGCGGAACTTGGCGGAAGTCGCCGGCGAATTTAAAATAAACCTCGACCCGTCTGGCCATCGTCACTGGGGATGAAGTGATCCAAGTGTCCAATTCACTCCACTGACATCCGACTGATTGCTCGATGGGAATTTGGATTTAAAATCGAGAAAAGATTCTCGAATCAACCCTGAAATTAGGGGTATGTATTCCTTCGTCCCGATGGCGCGAGATCTATCGCGCATTCATCGCCAGAATCACGCAAACGTCACGTCACTGGGGTAACAAATTCCACGCACGATCGCTCGACAAAATATTGTGGCGCGAGTGCCTTGAAAACATCCATCCACGATCGTGTCCTGGAAAAATAGAATAGCAAAGGGGGCTGGGGGTGGGAAACTATTCGCGCGAAATCCCCCGGGGCGTGAAATCGTCACGTCGAGCGGCCTCCTGCTGGAAAAATCCGTGACGCAAGGGTCGAGATCGAACGGTGGTTCTTTTTCCTCGCGGGGAAGAACAACAAACAACCCCGATGAAGGGGGGGGTGGTGGTGTGGGGGAATCGGGGATTGCGAGAGGACGCAGGATACACGGCAAAGTCCCGTATCCTCTCGTTGGCGGCTTGTGGTTTCAAGCAACAACCTCCTTCCCTCCGCTGCCGCGTACCACTCCCGCGACTCGGCGAGCCAGCGAACACCGATGGAAGGGGGCTGCGTGGGGCGTAGGTGCGGGTGGCCGCTCGTTATTTTTATTGGCCGCGTTTATCGGAGGGCTCACGGGGCGAGAAAAAGGGAAGGGAAAAAATGCGGAGCGGGCGAGAAAAAAACAGGGCGTCGAGCGAGTCAATCCGGTGATTCTTTTTCCGCCCTGATTTCACGGGGGATGAGCGGATCTCGACCCGAGGGGCCGACTTTTTTGCGGTTTTTTCAGACAATCGCCGTGTCGAGTCAATGTTACCCCGTTCCCACCTGTTCGCGGCCGGGCTGGCGCTGTGGGGAACTGTTCAGTGAAATGAAACCTAGACGTTGAATTACAGACTCATCTTTTCTCGGTACAGATGAATTTGGCTTCTTATCTCCCCGTTTGATTCTGCTAAAGTAGTCTCACTGTACACAATCATACCTAGTGCTGGTTCCTTCGTTTATCAGACTTCGAAGTATTTGTATCTACGCAATGAGAAGACGAAGGTATCGATTGAAAAATGAAATATAACAGAGGGCAGGGTATTTTCGAGGTGGATGGAGGTTTGCCTGAAGAGGAAGCTAGTGTATTCCAGAGTAGAAGCCATCTTGCCTCGGACGAAGCAACGTGGGGTTTTTCCGGTAGCTTTCCTGGCCATTTTCCGTGGACTCTGCGGAAGCACTAAATAATGCGGATGCTCCTGGCGTCCTGAGAGGTTGGGGGGCGGGGGGGGGGGGCGAGCGGCAAGAAGGGATGGGGGATGGCTCTGGTTTAAGCCACGGAGGAGAGAGCGGCGACAGGGGGTTGGTAAGGAAGGAGGGGATAGCAGGACGAGCTGGAGATTTTGCGCGCAGGAGTTATAGTGAAACTTTCGAGCATTTATTTCACGAATCTGCATACTACGTCCGCCGTCGTAGTGGCTGCCGCGCGAAAGAGGCTACCCCGGAGGGGTGCACCGAGACGAGTGTCCTCGACTTAGTAAGTACATGCACCGGCGAGAAGGGGTCTTGTGTGTTTTGCCGGCCTCCAGAAAGGGGTTGCGAGACGACCAGCGACTTTGCGACTCCAGCCACGTCCGTCGCCGTGCCCGTGAACCCCAACCCCTCCAGCAATCGCGGCTGATTTGCAGCTCGATGATAATCTTGCCCACCCCCCGATTTTTCCCCGTCGAGTCCTCGACTCTCTGCCTCTTCGTGAACGTCTCGCGGATCGGAAACCGATCGCAGCCGCGAGCAAACCTACTCCCAGCGCGATTTTTCGGCCGAGCTGCATTATCGCGACGAAAGTTGGCGGAAAGTTTCGCGAGGGAATTATTGATAGAAGATGGTGGAAAGATATGTGGCGGAGGCTCGCCTCCGTGTTCGCCCGCGGCCCTTAACTCCACCCCCCTCCGCCCCAGCACCCACTCCCCCCCACCAGCAGGACCGGGAGAAAATTTACGGCCACGCAAACTACCCTCTTAAACTCCGCGAGGCCAGCCCCCGCCCCGTTCGAGCGCGCCGCCATTGCGGGGAACTTTCAAAATTCGGCCCATAAAACTTTTCGAGAAACTACCGCTCCCCGCGCTCGGCCACCCGCTGCTCTCCCGATTGCCGAATTTCGTGATCGGGTTTTCAACCCTCGACCTCACCCCGGACCGTATCTCCGTGGTCGAGGCGATGAAGAATATAGTCGTTGATCAGGGCTTACGTCGCGTGGAACGAGTGTTTGTCGGAGAAGAGATCGATGATTCCATCGCTCCTACGATCTCCTCGTTCCGAGTCCTCGGAGAAACCTCATTTCTGGATTGTTGATTTGTGACTTTTGCGAAGAGATTAAGAACGAGTGCCCTGAACGTAGGTAATTGGTGTTTCTCGAGGAAAGAAGCTCCGTCCACTGCTTTGTTCCTCGCTGTAGACTTAAGTAGGTATGCGATGCAGATTTTGTGAAAAACTGGTGCTGCCACCCTTACGTAGGTAATTAGCCGTTGAATTAAGGGCAGAGCTCGCGTCGCAGCGCGTGCAACGCGATAGTTAAAGGTTCCCGGGCGCTCGTCACCTCGACGGCGGCGCGCGTTTCAGGTGGCACGAGTTTCGCGTTACTCCGGCGGAAGAAAATTTCCCAGCCGGCGGAGTAAAGTGGGCTGCGACGGCCGACAGAAAATCAGCCCTAGCGTGAGACGCGCGTCAGGCGATCCGACGGTGGCGCGTTTTAAGAGGCGACATTTTTGAAGAGGCCATTAGCGCACACGTGTAGATGCGTGCCCGTCCTCATGCTTTGCCTCTTTTTGGAGTGGAAACGATTACGTTACAGGGGGTGTAGAGCCCGGCCACGGAGCGGCGTAACGCGTATACGTTCCCGTTTCACCCAAGTAGAGCAAGTGCGGCAGAGGGAGGCGGTGGGACAGAGAGGCGGCGAGGGCAAGTGAAACGAGAAGGAAGAAGAGCTAACGGGACAGTGAGGAAAGAGGACGGAGGGGTGGTTGAACTGCATCCCTGTCTGAACGAACACGAGGGGTGGGTTAAGAGGGTGTATCACTTGTTTACTACCCGGCCGCAAACCGCCGACAAAAACATTAATGTCGAACGTTAGCGGTGATAATGCAGCCGACCCGCACACTCCCTCTCCGACCGCCCCCGCCCCCGTACAGGGGATGAATCCTGAGACGACCCATTTATTGAAATTAGTATGGATACGGCAAGTGTAATCATACTTTTACTTCGACGGACAAATTGCTTCTCCTCCCGAGACGCGCGCTGCTTCAAGGCTGCGAGGGGGTAGGAACGAGGCCATGAAAAATGATCACCAACCCCCGACGTCTCCGAGGAGGCAGGAGGGAGGAGCTCGCTGATGGGGAGACATAATTCCGAAGAAAATGGCCTCGTTTATCTGAAAATTCTCCGGCGGGCTCCGATGCCTAGGCTGAAGAGGATTGGACGAAACTTTATCCATTTTTGCCCCTGCCCCGCTCTCTCTTCCGCCCGGCGGCCGCCTCTCACCCCCCGCGTCACGTCCCTTCGCTAGCTCTAACCACTTTGCCGGTCTACGAGTGTGCTAGCTTCTCCGGCAACAGCTCCGCTAACCGCCCGGAGGCTGCTCCGCGACTCTTCCAGCCAGCGCCGCGAACAGAGAGAAAACAGGAGAAAGAGGAGCGCCGCTGGTCCTCTTCGGGGGTGCGCCAGGGCGAGAGGAACGCGGGGGAAGCGGCAAGTTGGATGGTTAGGAGGCGAGGCAAGATGATATTTTCTTATCTTCTCATTACTTAATTTTACGATTGCCCCCTGATAGCGGGCCCGTCGCCATGGTTACCCCACTTGAGTGCCCCATAAAAAGATGAATTGCAAGCCAACCATATTTCCCCGCGGCGGGGACTGGAACACAGCTTCTTCCGCTACCCTCTGACTGGTATGTACCGACGCTGCTCGAGCGATTGGAGCTCTCGTTCGATCGACCATGTGTATGACGCTGACGATCACGCTTCTTATTTATAAAGGGATCGTTGAATCATTCCGACTGTCACTTGGCTACGTTGCAAATTACTTTTAATCTCGAGCGCCGTTTCCCCAAGCATCCGGGGACCGAATCGATACCGTTTTCCAAACGAATGTCAGCCATCCATCTGGGCAGGGTGTCGTTTGTATCTCGGCGACAGGCGAGCGTCTCCAGCATCTCGACGTCGACGGCGACCGCGCCGCGGGCTCAACTCCGTCCGAAGAAGGGACGAAATTGATCGCGGCGGTGCCGCGCGATTACACACCGGCGTGTTGGAAATCTTCCGCGCGATCAGGTCCTCTTCTGAGCTATTTCTTGCTGATCGTCGCTCCAGCCAGCCAGGCCAGCTCCGGTCTCGGTTCCGCAGTCTTCTCTCCTCATCACCGTCGTCACGGCTCCCTTCCTCCGAGCGCCTTTATCCTGCAGTATCTATCTTCATTTTCTTAATCGCTCCCAGCCACCTCCCGAACCCTCCCGCCGCCACCACCCCCGTCACCCTTCTCACTGGCCAAGATGGCGGCCGTTGACGAAGACGTATTACCCGAGCCGCGTTACCGGGCTGAAAGGGATCGGCTGCGGATTTCTAAGAGATTGGACTTGCTTCCCGAACGAGCGGATTCTTTGCGCGTCCAGATCGCTGGTAATCCCAGCGCCTTAGTCGGACGAGATTAACGCGCGAGTCTCCGTCGATATCGGTCCGAAGAGTTAATAACCGGGGATGGTGATTGAACGAGGGGTGGGTTTTCTTCCGAAAACGATGGAGATTCTGTCCATCTGGAGCCAGGCTTCGTTACGGAACTTTATATGAGATTCCAAGCTAGTATTTCACGTGCTACATTGAAGTTGAACTCGCAGGAAATGGAATAAGAAAAGAGCAGGTTCGCAGCTCGCGGAGGATGCGGTTAACTCGATCGTTTTCGTTAATCTGTGAGCGCACACGTACTCGCACGTACACAGGCTGCGTGCCACGTGTTCGAGGTCTCTCTCTCTCTCCACCGAGGTAATCCAGAGACGAGCGAACGCACGCGTGCACGCACGTACCCACACACCCCCGCGCGGCCGGAAGCCAGGAGCACGGAGGAAGCCGAATGTGGGACAAACTCGTACCCCATTCATCCGAACCATACTAGCCGCGTTTGCCTTCTGGTGAAAGTCGAGAAGCCCGCTTCCGTCGCTCCGTCTGTTTCCACCCCGTCTATTTATTTCGTCCAGCCTCACTTTCCGCGTATTGATTTTTATTTCCAAAAGGACGGAGGGCCTGAGTAACGAGCGAGTCCTATCTGCGGGATAACTACTCGGTCCGGGATGGAAGGGTCAAAGGTTCCTACTTAGACGCGACGCTCGGAACATTCTTTTGCGGAAGGTGCCTCTGTAAGGGCGTCGCTATCGATGGTACGTGCGACGAAGCGGATAGGCGAAATTGGACGCTGGGGGATGGCCTCGGAGCGGTTCGAAGACGGCGAAGTCGCGAGGAACGGGAAGAAGAGGAAGAAGAGGAAGAAGGCGACGAAGGAGGAGCGGCTCGAGCAAGTTGCCGGCGAGAAAACGAGTTGCTGCCCGGAAAGTCTGGCTGCAGCCCCTTCGCGGAGGCACGGTGCACCCCACCCCCGTCGCCGGTGGCAGTATCAACCCCTGTGCCCAGCGGTGGCGTCCGTGTAACTCCGTAGGTGTGCAAGAACGAAGTTGCCGGTGTCGGAGAGCGGGCGAAAGACAGAGGGCGAGACGCGGAGACAGAAGAGGCTAGAGGAAGAAAGAGAGGAGGAACGGTGAACGAAAGGGACGGGTAACCGGCGAGGGTGGACGGGGGAGCATGGGGGGGGGGCGAGGGAGAGCGGAGGTTTTCCTTAGCTCGCGAGTGGGGGCGGCCATTTTCCCGAGTTCTTAATATTTTCATGATGGCGGCCGGTGCTGGCGGAGCCGCTTGGAAATGGGGAGTGGGTGGCGGTGGGTAGCTCGAGGGTGGCTAGGTGTGGGGTGGATGAAAGAGGGTGGGCAAGCGGAACGGAGCACCAGAGGCGGGCTAAGGGGGGCCAGGCGCGGCGAGAGGGGAGAAATTAGAAAAGGGGAGATTTAAATATCAAGCTCCGAGGGGCGGACCAGGCTCTCTCTCTTTCCCTCTCGCCTGCCCTTCCTCGCCGCTACTCACTCTTTCCACCTTTCCACCCTCTTTCTCCCGTCTCCGCTTCTTCTCTTTCTCGCCCACCCCCCCCCCCCCCTCCCCGTCCTACCCCGCATTACCAGCCGTTCTTCGCTTATGCACCCCCACAGCCACACCGTCGCGGACCTACACGTATACAGAGGGACGCGGACGTACACCCACGCACACACACGCCTATCGATCCTCGGCCAGAGAAAAGGCGTCTTAGAGCCGTTCGACGTCGGAGGACGCCGCTAAGGCAGTGCTACGTGCTAATTGGACGGCCCCCGCCGACGCTTTTGTCCTTTCTGGACCCGACATCGCCAACTTCGCCGATATAATGACACACCGTGCGCCGACGAGTATGCGGTGGCTGCTGCGAGTATTGCGAGCCCACCCTCTCCCCCGCCGCCCCGTCCCGGAGAATGCACCGGGGCTGAATGCCGGCTCGCATAATTCGGAAAAACTATCAGGGGCCCCCCGGTGTCCCTGAAATAACACGGCATTCCATTGTCTGTCTTGCGAGAACTCTCCAGCGACGGTTCGAATTCTGCTGACCCGCCAAACTCCGCTTCCCGTCCCCTGCGAAGCATCGGGTATCGATCGAATTCGTTACGATTGTGCATGAGCTTTTTTCTTCTTTCGTTATGCAAGCGTAAACCCGCGAAATCGACTGTCAACCTCGGTGGAGAGGTTCTTCTGTGTATAACACGGTATATGTACTTTTTTTTCGCGCAGGTTCCAACTGAGTTTAATAATCCAGCCAATCTCCCAATTGCGCTGAATGTAATTTTCCTCTAAAGTGGCAACAATTAGCTCGATCTGTTATTTCGCGTTGCCCCGTCTCCTGGACGCGCGTGTGGCGCATCACGTGTGCGATGTCACGTGTTTGATGTAGGTCAATGTCTTCGGTCACCGTACCAAACGCGTCGCCACAAATCAAATAACTGTGTACTTGCTCTCAAATATAGCCACCGTTCCAACGTGTCGAGGACTCTGGGACGTTTCCACGCAATTTCCAGCTGTTCCCCGCCGCCAATCCGATTTTGATGAAAGGATCGAGCGTGGAATCGTCGACTCCCAGCGTACTATTACGCGTCCCGTCGCGTACGGAATCTCGTCAAGCGCTGATCAGATAGATCTACAAGCGCCGATCATCTTTGATCTGGTTTTTTTTTTCTTCAAATGCTCCGATTCGTTTAAATCCTCGACAGAGGCTCGTCAAGAGTGGACCCTGATCCTACTCGAAGAATGTATGCTACATACACCCTGACAAAGGGCCGCAGCAATGGGTATTATTTCGAACAACCGGATTCTAAGGAAGAGCTCGTCTCGTTTGTTCTCGGTACAACGAAATAAATGACGATGCCGGTCGATCGAAAGTTCCTCGCCTGCTCGGCGTTCGCCGTTTCCAAGGGAGAGGAATATTAGTTACCCTTTCAGTCGTAAGCGAGCGCCGTAAAATTATTCACCGTGTTATTCCTTCGCCCGTTCCTCCGAGGAGGGCCTGATACGGAAGTAAGGAAACTTATGAAAATCTATATAAGGAAAATTCTCAAGAGTAAGATCGTCGAGGGAGGAGGCAGCCTGGGGGGGTGGGCGGACGTAGGGTGGCGGAGGGTAGTTGCCGAGCGCTCGAAAGGAAGGAAGAAGGTGAAAGGGAAGAGGGCGCGAAGAAGGAACCGGGTGGGTGAGCGAAGGGGGTTGGAGCTGGGTGGGTGGCAGGGTTGGGAATAGGTAGGGAACTCGAATTCGTCCTTTGAGAGGCCGACAGCAGGCGCCAGCCGGAGGAAACAGAGTAAAATGTCCTGGAAACAACGAAGTCTTTCGCTACCCCCGCGCCACCTCCCCTCGCTCTCGCAGGTATAATGCCCCCTCGCCCCAAGAAGCTTACCCGCCCTATATTTTCCGTATCTGGAATAAGTGTGCAGGGGCTTGCAAGACCGTGCGCTACGCCCCCTTCTTTAATTACGTTCAGCCGCCCCTCGCGAGCAACTACTTCCATCCACGGGGGTACCCCTTCCGTGCTAGCCACCCTCGCGCAACCGAGACTCCAACACTCCACCCCCGCCCCCGCGCCGCTTCGTTTTATCTATTCATCCTCCCGGTGTCTTCTGTTTTTAGTGAAGAAAATTTTAATTGGAATTTCGAGGGACCATCCCCCTCTCTCTCCAAACCGTGCCCCCCCTACTCTGTACACTCGGCTCCTCCACCTCCACCCGCTGTCCTTCTTACCTCCCTTCCGTTCCCTTTCGCGAGCGAAGAACTGGTCCCTCGCGCCCAACCCCCGCGACTTCCAGCAGGACCGATAATCCAATAGTCGGCGTCCTCCGCGGTTGGAGGCAGATGGATGAATATTAAACGAAGCCCATCGCTTCGATGGCATCGATCTCTTCCCGGCTTCATCCACTCGAGCACGGTGGAGGGAAAAATCCGCTCGCAAGGCCGACCTCCAAGCGTCGCAATTAGTGGCGCTTTTCTTGGAACGTCGATTATCTTTGCAAGGGGGCTGCTCCAAGGCAGAAAGGGATAAGGGGTTGGATCACTTTCTTGCTAATTGCAAAATCGATAGAAGACGAACGCGAGGCACGGGACACGAACAGGCGAAGCGGTTGGCTCTCTCTTCGGCCGAGCGGAGTCGAGGCGAGAAAAAAAATCCAGAGGGAGGAAAAATTTGAAGGCGCTTAATTAAAAGCATCGGGCCGCGCGCGTCAACCGACGCATCGCCGTCCCCTATTTGTGACGGTCCACGGGGGTGTTGGCGTGTATGCGCGTGCTGAGGCATGCCGGTGTGTGTTTGCTCCCGAAATAAAGGACGGTTGATTACCCTGATTTTCGCCTGGCTGCCTCCTGGGGACCTGTCTCACCCGGCGCGTGTTTCTTACGATTTCGGAGAGAATTTTTGTCGAGCCGAAGAGGCGGCCGGCCGCTCGGGTCGTCTGCTCTATTTTTGGGGAATGGCACTCGGCGAGACTGAGGCAGAGACAGGAAGAGGTCAACCCTTCTATGGTTATAGCTACGTACGTCTACTAGGAAATGCCAATAGATACGCTACACCCTACGACAGCTGCCAATCAGTGGAGAGAAACATAAGAAGCCATCGACCTGGAAAAAACAAATGCGATAGCCAATCACCTCGACTTCTAGTGGGGTGGAATCGAAGGGATGGCTCGTTTAAGAAGAAGGGAACAGAGACGGCAGAAAATAGCCGGCTCTGAGGACATTTCCGGACGATTGGTCCGCGAGAAAGAATGAACGGGGGAAAGGGATGAAAGGAAGACGAAGAGGGAAGCCGAGGAGAAAGGAGTCGGAGATAGAACCGCTCGATTGAGTCCACTGAAACAGTTTGTGTCTGCGGTCCACCGAAATTGATCCGGCAACACCGCGGCAACTGTCTCCAACACTCTCTCCAGCCCTACGCCCACGCTGTCTCTCTCTCTCTCTCTCTCTCTCTCTCTCTCTCTCTCTCTCTCTCTCCTCTCCTCTCCTCTCCCCTTTCGATCCCTCTTTCTCCCTTTCCAGCATCGCCGCCATCGGTAACCGCCACCGCATCCTCTCGTTCTCGTTCTGGTCGCGCGGACACCTGTGGTACGTCCTCGAGGATCTTGACCCTTTGCGGGCATTTTATCTCGGATCTCGGGGATCTTGATCGATGAGTATTACGCGGCGAAAGGTGGAGCCCTCGAGGTGGTACGTTCGTCCGGATCCGATGATACCTTTTCGCCTCTTGACACGTGGTTCCCTTAAGCCTTAAGATCTCGTTAAGTTAGAAGTAGCGCGAAGCCTCCTGGAAGTGTTTCTTGACCACAGGGTCCGTCGAGGCCCGGAGGCTCGTGGTTTCGAAGGGTGGAAAGTGGTCGATCATCTTCGAGGAGGGGCGAGCGGGTCGACTCGTATTAGTCACGAGGCCCTTTCGAGTTATTTCCCGTGGAACAAACTCGGCTGGCTCTACGGTACACGTTCAAGCCGTTGAAATGCCAAAGAGAAGGGAAAAGGAGACCGGTTGGAATGAAAGCGGGTGGAAGAACTAGCGGATGGTGGCGGCAAGAATAAGAAGACGTGGAAAGACAAGGTTAGAAGGTACTCGTTTCCTAAAGGTCGAGCTCCCACGTGCGCGGGAGCAGGAGGGTTGCAGAGGGTGAGAATGGAGCGAGGAGGAGAGAGTGAGAGAGGGTGGGAAGAGGGTGAGCTCGGCGAGGCAAGACGGATGGAGGTCGTAGGACCTAGCCCGGAGGAGATGGAGGAGACGAAAGGAGAGGTCGTAGGAGGAGGAGAGGGTCGAGGTGGAGGGTAGGAGAGAAATAAAGATGGCCGCTCGTGCCTCCGGGGCCGAGCCACCCACCGGAGCCACCTTACTCCTCGCGGGTAATAAAAGGAAAAAGGGGAGAAAACTGAGGAGCAGAGCCGAAGGTGGTAGGTTGGCCTGTGGGGGTGCCACGAACGAACGAACGAACAGCGACGGACGAGGCGGGGGAGGGTGCAGGGGGCACTCGCGGGGGAAACAGTTCTTATTGATTCAGAGGAGCCACCCTCACGGAGGAGCAAAAGCCTGGTGGACCCGCTCCTGGACCTCTCTCCTTCTCGGTCTTCCCTCTTCGTCCCCGCGTCAGCCTGTGCCTTTTACGAACGAGGGCTCGCGATCTCCGTCACTTGCGCTCGACCTTTTCTTCCCCTCTCCAGCCTCCTTCGAGCGTCCACATTTTCCGACCCCTTGCCTTCCCCAAAATCCTCTTTCCTCTCTTCCTTCTCTCCCCTCTCGCCCGCTACGCCCTCCTCTCTATTTTTCTAATCGACTCGCTCGAAGTCTCATCGCCGATGCGTCGTGCATCCCGCGAGCCCTCAAAGAATCTGGGCCACCGGTCAATATTTACCCGGGATTAAAAAGTAACAAGCCGCCTGTCGGCGTGGAAAGTTTACCCCGGTTATTAAAGGTCGGCCGGCAGGTTTTTTACGTCGTCGGATTGAAACGAGCGGGTAATTGCCGGCTACCTTTCTCTTCGTTTACGCGTGTGTGCCCGGTGCGTACCGTCTCTCAAATCCCCCGTTGGCCCCGCGTTTGCGTTAACTGCGGGGGTAGCGCGCGGGGGAGGGAGAGGGAGCGGTCAAATTGACTCACGGGCTTTCTGCCTCTCTGCCGTTAGCCGGTCTCGTAAGAGCAGCCCCCGAGTTTACGGAGGGAATAGCGGTTTCAACCACTTTTTCCAGGGTGGTTGTTTACGCTGCCGACACACGGCTCCTCCTGTCGGCAGGTGTGCGTTCGCTCGCCGCTGATGCGTCGTCAAATATAAAACGAGTCCGCTTAAAAAGCTCCGCCGTATATCGCAACCCACTTTGCCGCGGGACAGGCAAAGTGGAGTGCAAAATTTGCCCCCGGTCCCCGCCGGCGTAAAGCACAGGCACATCGCGAGGGTGGTACCATTGATATACGAAAATGCAAGAGACGAACAGCGATCCCCCTCGATCGGAGAGGCGGAGGGGGCGTGCTACGCGAACGTAGAAAAGCAACGCCGTAATTTTGCAGGACTTTTCCGCGTCGCAGTTCCGCAGAGTCGCCCCTCTCCCAACCCTTTTCTCTCTCTCCCCGTCCCCCTCGCGCCCGTTCGCCCGGCTCTCCGGGCAAATTGACTTTTCCTAATAAACCAACTCGCGAGGCAACTTCGGCGAAAATCATTTAAAACTTTGCCAGACTCGAATTCGCCTCTCGTTTTAATGCGGAGGCCCGCAGAAAGCTCGCTCGCTGGCGCGCGCGTTGCGTCGAGTGCATCCCCTGCTCGCTCCCCCGCGCCCCCTTTCTTACGCTCTTTCCGCGCCGCTTACACGCTTCTCCCGTTCCGTTCATCGTTCTCTCGTATCCGCGTTCCGCCTCGTCGCCTTTGCGCGCCGATAGCCGAGGCGTCTAACCCCGAAGCCTCCTCGCGGTCGGCCGATGGACAAAACTAGTGGAAAATTGAAGAGGAGTCGATGAACCTTGCGCTCGAATTTCCGGGGACCGGAATACTGACCGAACTATTCTGTCGAGGAGAGCGGCACTTGGATGAGCTTTTTTTCCGGGCCAAACGCGGTAGACGCAGAGGCCAGACGCGAAATTCTGGGGGCGAGACATCGAAGAATATAACCTCGCCTGGCCGAGCCCATGGCGCATTAAACTTGCACACGATCTTCGGTTTAACACTATTTCATCCGAATGAATAATTGAACGGTCGTTTCACAGCGGCTGGCACGCGAAGCAGACGTACGGTGGCGGAAAAGAAAGGACGAAGAAGCGGAAGGATTCACCTCGGAAGTGTCGCCGATGGTAATCGAGTTTCCGCGTGAAGTCTCGACGAGCGTGGCTCACGGAACCGCCGAGTCGTCAGCGGCAGAAATAGAGAGGGAATTTTTGAAGCTGGCGGAACAGGATCGAGTCTCTGGAAAGAGGGCGCGAAGAAATTCTGCCAATATTTACCGATCCAGCGGGGATCAGTGAACTTTGCTCGGCAAATAATCTTGCCAGCGCAAACGTTTGCCCGGGTTCCCAGCCACGAAGGGATTGAAAAATAGTAGTTCCTCGCGGGAGGGGATAGTGAATCGAAAAGGAATCCCGATTTCGTTACTCCTCCACGCCTGTGCCCGAGTGGTCGAACTCGAGCCGCTGGTTAGTCGCGCAAACAGTGTCGGCAGTGGTTTTTCGCGGTCTGAAATCCGGTACACCCGAGAAGCTTCGTTGGTTTCTCGTCTCGGAGCTTGTTATTCCTGGTTTATGGGTTCTCACGTCGTGCTGCAACGAGGCCAGCACGAGCGGTGGTCGTAGGGGGTGGTTGCCGCGTACGGGATTCCGTTACTATTTATTTCATGGCACACGCCCTGCGCGAGATCGCTTCGGGAACGAGACAAGCCAACACGGCGCCCATACCCGCCGACTCTTGCAAAAACCGTCGGACGAGTTTCGATTAAAAATGACGCTGATTTTTCAGCGGGTGGCTTGTTGCCGCTTACCGTCGCATTAAAAAAAAAACTGCCTTTTGATTTACGAATGCGTAGCCGACATGAAGGAACGAGTAAAATAATTTTAGGAGGCACGATTCATCGCGAAGCAGCGGGCGCGTAAAAGGCGAGCATTCTTGGCCCGGCAGCAATCTCGTTTAAAATTCAACCCCTGGCTCGGCAGGGGGCGGCGGGAAAGCGAGGATATCTCGAGATAATAACGAGTCCTTCCTTTCGTTTCCTCTTTTTCTCGGCGATGATACACAGGGGGAGGGTGGTGGGCGCGCTCGCGCGCGCGGTCGGTCTCGAAAAATTAATTATATCTCGAAAGTTAAAATCGAGTTTGGGGGGATGTGCGCGCGAGCGAGGGCGCGGGGGGGTGTAGCGCGTGCGGGCGTTTGTTTTTGTTCGATGTCGACCCCCGGCCGCTGGGAAACGGCAGAAATTTTAAACGAAAGTTTACTAATGAAGGCGACTTCCCTTCCTCCCTCCCACCGGGCCGCCACCCACACCCCTGTGGCGCGCCAGCGTTGCAGGAGAGACCGCGCGAACTGAGGAGAGGAAATCGCGCTACGCTTTTCGCCGACGGTAGTTTTCTGCGCGTTCCATCGTCCCCGCTATGGAGCAGACTTTTCTCGAGTATCCTCTTTTTTCGCGGACGTCGTGTTTCAATGGAGCGCCGCGTCGCGGGGAAAAAGACTTGGTTCGCGCCAGAGGAAATGCGTTTCCCTCCTGTCTCCGTGCTCGACGCGCTTGTCCGGCTGTGCGGCAACAGCTCGGGCAGTCCCCGTTCAGCCGGGCGACGTTCTTTGGCTGCCAATTTTCCGCGTACACGCTTTGGACGATAGTAGCCGCAGCCGTTGGCCTTCCGCTGCAACGGAATGGCACGTAATTGCCAAGATCTGCTCGAGAGTTCGATGGATGGCCGAAGGGAAGTAGCACATCGAGCGTGGAATCGTTCGTCAAGTCGACGATCAAAGAGCCTGCCAAAGAGCCGTTTTCTACGACGGACGTGGCGTTTTTCGAAGATCGATAAGGGAGTCCTTCGAAGCGTAGAGCGAAGCCGAGGGACCTGGCATAATAGAAAGAGATCCCTCCATTTTGCCAGCCATCTTTCGCGCAGGGCCGCCTAACTCACCCTCGTTCTACTAGCTTTTCTTTCCCCTAGCCGTATCTCTTCCTCTCGTCGTGCACCCGGGCCGAAACAAACCACCCCCGACCAGCAGCCTTTCGCCGGGGGTAAAAGCTGCGAGGAGAGCTCGCGAGAGCACGAAGGGTCCCTGGCGAAAGTAAGGGCTTAAAAATGCCCCTCCGCGCCCTCCTTCGTCCGCCACGAGGAAGCCTGTCTTTCCTGGCAACCCCCAAAAATCATTAAAACCATCCCTCGCCAAGGACTCCCCCGACAGAGGCGGGAATTCCATCCTCCGAAATGATCCTTCAGGAGATTCTTTCCGTGGGGAAGTGGTTCGATTAAGAGAGGCGCAGGATTTACGAGCGGGTCCTTAATGAAACGGGACGCAGTGGTCTCTCGAGACGTCTCGAGATCTCTCGCAGCAACTGTTTGGAAAATTCGTCGAAGAAAACCGTCGCCACGGGAGTATGCGTTGGAAAAGATGGAGCCCGGCTAGCTCGGTGACCGTTGCCGGCGCGAACCCCTCTCAGCCGTATAATCAGGAGAGCGAGACGATAATGGCTAGCAAGAAATCAGCCTGACAGCAATTTTCTAGGGAACGGAGGCTCGGCGACGAAGAAAATAACCAGTTAGCCGGCAAACTACGATAATTTCCTCGGCAAAAATGGTGGGACGAGCGGAGGGTGGCACGGCAAAGGATCCTCCCTCGACACGACAAACGCCACGAGGTTACCACCCTCTGTCTGCGGGGGAAAATTGCGGAATCGCTTTCTCCGTCGTGACTTATTTAGGCTGGGAGTTGCGACACGTGACATTGAGGGAGGCGCACGAGACGGCGCGTAAGTGGGCCGGAAGAAGGTGGGCCGAGCGGCTGAAAAATCAAAGAACTGGGTGAAAAAATCACGATGCACCGAGGCTGGCCAGATGTCGCGTCATGTGGACTCCCCCCCTTCTCCGCCGATTGCACCGCGTGGCCTACAAACCACCGAGCGACGACACGGTAGCACGCCGCCTCCCTTTCTTCGAGATCTCCTCCTAATTTCGCAACTCTGGACATCCGGCGCACCAGCGAAGAGCAGGATCGTCCAAGACTATTACCAGCGATACCAGCACTTTGGAAAGGAGGAAGTACTTCTCCAGAAATGCAGCTTCCACCCGATTCGTCGATCGTCAAGCGCACTTTTCTCCAAGGAGGCACGACGCGGCGGTATATAAATTCGTCCAATCTAAATCGAGCCGTCTTCAATTTCGGATCCCGTTCGGGCCGTGCTCTCCTCCTTTTCTCTTTCCTTCCTCCGGCGATCCTTTGCCTCCGTTGTACATATTCTCTCCTTCATCCACTTCGTCCTCCCGTGCTCGCGAGTCCTGTTATTCCAGGATTCCAGTTGCCTAAGACGCCTTCGCCGACCGCAGAGTAAAGTATGAGGCCATACTTCACCGGCGGGGGCTTCTCTCCTCCCTGGCCCCTCTCGGCGCTCGCCCGGTCTAATGAAACTTTGAAAAATCACCGGAATTAACCGAATTTGAATTACACCGAGTTCCCGGGGACAGGCGGAGCAGCCTGGAGGAGGGTGAAAAGTGACGTAACAAGCGGCACAAGGGGCCTCGGAAATTCCTCCAAGTCTTTCCCTCCCCCTGTTCCTCGCACCTCGACTAGCTCCGAGGACGCTGCCTTTCGCGTCTTTTCTTTCCGATATCGATCCGAATCCGTCCGCCGCGCGACGCAGGCGAGCGTTATCGCGAACCGGCGCGAATACCGGCGACTGTCCGGCATGGCGCGTCCAGCGTCTACTGGCCGACTGGACCCGCTCGAAAAAGTGACCGTCGCAATGGTTTTCCCCCCTCGGGGCCGCCTGGACCTCCTCTTTTTGGGTCCAGTCGGCGATACGAGCCGCCGGCCAACCCCATCGCGGCGGAATAAAGGCGGAAACTGGACAAACCAGTTTGCCGTTTTCGAAATTAGGCTCCCCCGGCGAACGGGACAGCTCGACTGGCCGATGTCCAGTTGTGTCCAAGGGGTGTGCATGCCGCCGGGCAAGGCTGGCCCCAATAACGCCGGGTGTCCGCGTGTCCCTGAATATGTCGCAACAATGTCGGGGCCTGCGACCGGTTCCTCTTTCCTTTCCCATTGTCGAGCGCTAAGGAGACCAGCCGAAATTTATACGCCGCGCGGCCTCCGTTCCCGAGCCCGCTCCAACGGGGCGGCAGTGGACAGTAGTCGACGGTCGGCGCTCGGCAACTGTACAATTCAACTTTTACGCGCTCTGAGACGGACGCGACGCGCGGTCCAGTCGGAGCTCTCCAAGGCCCGCCCCGAGCGAAAGAAACGCCGAGGACGATCGAGTTCTTGCCGGCGAGTTTACCAAGGGGGTATCGCTGAAACGGAAGGGTGACATGGGCTCGCGCGTCACGAGGATTCCGTGGAACGCGGAGCGGCGCGAGAGGGATTAGTCGAGACGAAGAAGAACGAGAGGTGGACGAGAGGCGAAACCGTCGGCGTCGGGGCTGCAAGACGGGGGTGAGAAGAAGGTGGCTCGGTGAACGAGGCAAAAAGGGGGCCGCAGCATCCAGGAGCCTCGGCCGGGGCTCGTAAACACACAGCGACAGAGTCTCTTGTTTTCTTATCTACGGCGGCAACAATGGGCCCCCAAGAAACAAAAGACGAAAGACGGGCTATTTATTTCGGTCCATTGTTTCGCCGTAACGCGGAGTCAGGCTTGCGAGGTTGCTTGGCTCTGCCAGGCAAAGGGTGAGGAAGAACGAGCAAAAGGGGTGGGGGGGGTGGGGGTGGGTGGGTGGCTGGGTGGCTGGAGGGAGGTAATGTAGAGAGAAGAGCTACCTCGAGATGGCTGCAGAACCACACGCCATAAAGACTAAACGCTATGAAACGCTCCGCGGGTCCTCCTACCAGCCCGTACATTCCCTCTCGCCGGAGCCAAGGGTCTATCGTACCTTTTGCGGAGATAACGAGCTTACGAGCTTAATACGACGATGAAATACTTACAGCCATAAGTATCGCGAGCTAGTGTAATTATGCCCGTGCATCGTTTCAAATTAACAAATCCCATTTATAGAAAGTAGAACCGCGGCCTCCGCGCGCCCCTCCCCGACCTCTTTGAAGAATTCAAAGGCTAGCGGGGCGCATTGAAACCGTTTGCCACGCTCCAACGCCGCTGATATACAATCTGTCATCCGTCGAGAAAAACTCATCAACCGCGTATCGAAAGCGCCCAAGAAAATTGTTTCCCTCGTCACCGGAGGACTCTCTCTCTCTCTCTCGGTTCCTTCTTCCTCGCCGCCGCCGCCGCCGCCACCCCTTCGTCCCGTTCGTGTACACCGAGGGTTCCGTGAATTAATTAAAATTTTCACAGGCGCGGGTCGAGACGGTGGGCGGTGAGAGGCTAATTCTCCAGCAAGAAAATTCTGATTCTAATTTCATGCAAATGGCCGCCTGTGCTCGGGGCACAGGGCCGATCGAGGGTGGGGGTTACGAGCGGGTGCAGAGAGGGTTGCGTGACGAGGGTGGGGCAGGGGTGGCCCCCCGAGCCGCGGCGACACGGGGGTGGGCCAGGAGGGGGGGCGTAAGAAGAGCGACAAAACAATGGAACGAAATTTAAATTATGCTCCCCGCAAAATGGCGATCGTATGCAAAGCGATGCTTATCCAGCGGAGCAGAAAGAGAGGAGGCGCCGACTTTGCAGATGCCGCCGTACTCCCCCGTTACGTTCACCTTCCTCCTGTCCCTTCTTTTCTGTCGTTCCGCGTTCCCTCTTAATCTTGTCCCCTTTTCCTCGGCCACGACGACGAGCTCGTTGTGCACCTTGCGCGTCGTCTCTGCACGCGACTCCCGCTCGTCGCTTGTGTTCGCTCGCTTATTTATTTCCTCGAACCGATAGGGAGTAATACCCCTTTCTACTTACCACTTTCGATATACTTAGCTCCACAGACTTCGGACATTAATATCGTTCGAGTTCAGCCAGGTCGCTCGAAATTATCCGCACTATCGGGAGCTAATTCCGAACGGTTCTTGTACACCTTCTAAGTGACATCTCAACTACATTGCTCTCGACGAACCTCGTTTATTTCACATATAAGGAACTCGTAACTGAGGTTTCGAGTCGACGAGAGCTCCTGAAAAAGAAGGGAGCTAAAATTCGCCTGGTATTCGAGGCGATTTAAAACACCGTGGCTGGACGGGGACCGATTTGAACCAATTACCAGGTCGATCAATGTTTCATTAGTCGGTGGTAATTCGACGAGCGATAAAATGGAATACTAAAACCGGTTCGTGCCATCTGGTTATTTCTTTTTCGCCACGCCAAGATAGGTGGTTCGCGAGATCTCCGGGGCCAGCGAAGTCGCTATTCTTGTTGCGGCTGATTTTCTCCTCCGCTGCGAGCACGGGGGTTGCGGTGGAAGATTGGAGGGCGAGGAGAAGGCGGCAACGGCGACGGGGGCAGGAGGATGGATTCATTTATCTTTCCCGTAGATCTAGCTTATATTTCACCGCCCCCCCGAGGCAGATACTAAGACGAATGGTCTCTCGAGCAGATCTTGCAAAACATCACCCCCGCGCCTTCCCTGCCACCCCCGCGGCCCCCTCCCGTCCGATGGTGACTTGCCATCGAATGCAAATGTAAAACACTGAAGAGGCGAGCTGTACTCCTTCAACGGCGGCGTCGGCCGATGTCGCGCATTCATTCGAGCCGCAAAAACCACCGTGAATTACGCGCGGCCGCCAAGATTAAGCGCCGGGGGTGGGTGGTGCGCGGCACCGTTTGATTCGCGGAAGAAATGGTCCCCGAAGGTCTCCAGAATAACGGACACAACCGAGAAGAGATACTGCGCCAGAAATCAAGCTCCTCGAGTAGCTCCACATTTTTACAAAACTTCTGACTGGCAGAAGTGTACTCTTACCGAGAAACATTCATTACCCAAGAACTTACGATTCGCCCCTGTTTAATTCGGGCATCGAAATGCGAAGCGGCGAAATCCGATTGCAGAACGAAGGAGCTGCGACCGTTTGGCATAAAGGGGGGATCAGAACGCGGGGGGGAGGTGAAGAGTGACCCGGACCAGGGTGGTCAGGAAGTGACCACCTGGACGAACGTTCGGCTGACCGGTCGGACGGGTTCGCGATAAAAATTCGATGGAAAAGTTCCGGGCATGCTAGGCGTCCGAAAAACCGGTTCCCATAAAGCCGAAAGCCGGGGGTTCGCTGACCGTTGGCCGACCCTGAAGGGTTGCTCGCGGCTAGTAGGGTCGCGCAAGAAAGGACCAGGTCACGATAAAAAGGCCGACTCGTCGTTCAAGGAGCGGAGACGATTTCCCACGAGTGGAGCCGTTGGATTTTTCTTGGCCGAACGCGAGCTTGTAACTACGTACTTTCCTCGAGCAGATGCCACCCCTTTTCCTTCAATCGACCATCTCGTTGGTTTTTCTTCAGATGGATGAACATATTACGTGGTCAATACTTGTGCGATACCTGTTCGAGGCGGAGCGAAAGATGAAGGGTGAGGTCTTAGGCGGCCCAAATTGGTAACCCTAGAAGATCAAGATGAAAAACGAGGTTGAACACCTCCCGCCCCTCCGCTGGCATGGTCCTTCGATCCCCACCCCCGTTCGCCGTACCTCCAGAGAAGCGAGCACGGCCTGGTATACACCGACACCCCCCTTTGAAACAGCCCTCGCGAGGCCACGCTACCGTTTTAATATTAATGGAGAGACTGATGGGAAAGCTGAAAGGAAGGAAATTGAAGGAAAATAAAAGGAGGAGCGTCCAAATATCCACGTCGCGCACAAGCCGCGGGCGTCGCCCATCCCCTGGAAGCTTCTTTGGCTTTCGTCAGTCCTAAACTGATTTACCATTTTCGAAATGCTATCGAGCCGTTCGCGCGACGTTCCATCGTGTCGATCAAGGGTGCTGTCGTCCCGTTCGACCGGAAATGACTGCGCACCAAACGCACCTCGATAATTCACGGCTCAGCTGACGTACAGCGAGCCGATCCACGCAAAAACCTTGCGAGACTAATCTCGTGGGTTCACGATGAGCGTAAAACAAAGTGGAAGAACCGCAGGGACCGGACACAGCAGTTGGAAGGCACGATTGGAGGCTGGAATGATTTCTGGTTGTTCGCCCAAGTTGCCTCGAGTATCGGGCCATCTGCGTGGGAAAAGGAGAACGGTGAACGGGCTAAGGGTTGGTTCCAGAGTGGACGATGGTCGAGGAAACCTCCACGGACCCTGACTGACACTATAACGGATAATTATCTCTGAACGGGCCTGCTTCAACCGCGCAAAGAGGTCCCAGACCTTCGACGTGGAGAAGACGTGCCTCCTCCCGCAAAACTACAATTGCAATTTGCGTATGGTGAAATTTAATAGAGTCCGCGTTGACGCGATGAATATTGATCGCGACAAAACCTGACACGACTCGCAGTGTTCAACGGAGAAAAAAAAAAGTTACCGATGCACCGCATTTTTTCGATCGAATAAATTCAATTAACCGGCCCCAATTATCCTCAGCCACGAGTCCGACGACTTACATATTTCTCGGCTAATAAAACGGCAAAGTACCCAAAGCACTCGCGGAGTCCCCAGGGTGGAACGTGATTCGATCGGCGAGCGAAATAGGCAAGGAAAAATGAGCCTCGTCGTTCGAGATGCGTCGAAGCTGTCCACGTAAATTCTAGGAGGTGTCATGGAAGTTATAGAACGAGGATGGCGAATGGTCCCGCGGTTCGTCTCTAGGAACGGCTTTCGTCCTTTTATCTGGAACTGTGGTGCCGCTCTCTCGCGCCGGGCAAGCCGGGCGTCTTGGAGCGGGCGTCTCCTGGACGACGCCTCGGATCAATACCGACGCCCAGCGTCTCATTGGCCCCTTCTCTTAGGTGCCGTGGAAAATCGCCCAGGAGATGACGGCCAGGAAGAGGCAGGAGGGTGCCTGCACGAGGAGCAGGGGCAACGCGGGGGATGGTTTTCAGGGGGGGAGGTGGCGGAGGGGGAGGGGGTGGTTGAGCAGAGCGGACCTTCCTTCCTCCATCCTTCCACAGCCTCCAGCCATTCTTTGCAGCCGCTTCACCATCCGACGCCTCCCTCTTCCGTCTTCTTTTCTGGTCACTGCTCCTTCCCCCGTAACGTCTACACGCCGCTGTTCGCGCGTCGAGGGATTCTTCTTTTTTAAAGGCTCGGACAATTCATTCCGTCGGCGCGCAGCTTTTTTTTATCTTACGCCTCGGACATCGGCACAAGTATGTTGGGGTTGACCCTCTTAAGCAGCAGCCCGGTATCATCCTTTTTCCGGGGACGCGTTAATCGCGGGCTCGTTCACCGAATAAAACTCAAACAGAATCAACCCCCGGCTCGACCCAGGTAACCGAAGCCACGGCGCGGCGGTTCCATTCACCTTTTTTTCCCCGGCTTTAATCGAACCGGGGGTGGCCCGCAGGGAGGTTCATTAGTACGCGCGGTAAACTACACGACCGCACGTCGCCGCTCGAGCTCGCTTTAAAAGCCGAGTCGTCTTTTTCCCCGCAAACTTCCGTGGCGATCGGAGGACCGAGGGGGTGGGAATCAATGAGAGAGGATCGGAGGAGCGGCGGCGTGGTGCGCGTGGCCAAGTGATTTTTTGCGCCCTCGGCCCCTTCTCGCGCGCTCTCTTCCTCCCTGTCCGAAGTCTCCATTCGCCCCCGTCTCTCTCGCGACCCACCCTCGGCCCACCCGAGACTGGACCTTTTCCCCCGGCCACCTTTTTTCCTCCCTGTTGCTGGCGAGGAGCGCGACGCACGCCACGGGACACATTATTAGCTTAATAACTCCGGGGGACCTTTTTTAATCCCGCCACCGTATCCAAGAGAAGCTGTGCCCACGGAAGACTTTAATTAAAAAATAAACAAGCGAGCCGGGGCCGGTAAACGCGCGGGGCAGAGATTTAAAGCGGCCCAGAACCGGCCTCGGGACATTTGCATTTCGATTCTACGGCCACGAGCCGTTTCTTTATCGCCTGTCGGCCAGGCCAAGATCCGTGGGAAGCCCGCGGAAACGGGACGCGTACTCCCGTCGCGGACACTCGCCCCGGAAATGTACGCGCGCGTATCGTCCACGGAAAAATAGGATATCGCGTAGGTGGGAGAGTGCAAAGGCGAGCAAACAGGTGTATTTGCCAATGGGCAACGGTGCATGGGAAAACAGCGACGCGTATCGCCACCCGCCAAACATCGTTTACGATATCGATAAACAGTTTGCATTTTGTTGCACGCCACCCACCGTATAATTAGCGCTTAATAAATCCGCGGCACGCTTCTATGCCCGCGCTCTTTCCCGCGTCGCGGCCTGATAAACAACCGACCGATCGAATTTCCCGGGCCGCCGAGTGTTTAGCGCGATTCGCTCGCCAAAGCTCGCCACGGTTTTATTTTTCGGCGGCTTCAACGAGAAGCCAGCGAGACGCGGAGTCACCCACAAAATAGCCTCTCTTTGGTCCCACGATTTTGAAACTGAATTTTGGGCCAAATAATACTTTATAATGAGACATTATAAACAACAAATTTTCACGTTGAGGTGACAATTAGTTTCTGAGATATGGGAGGTGAAAGCAGTGAAAATTCATTAACGCATCAGCCGATACAATTCGATGTACCTACGGATTTTTGTCAGTTCGATAACACTAGTTTGCAAAATAAAAAAAATGTTTGCGCAACAGATGCCACTATTTTTTTTATGGAAAATGGCACGCTGATGCCGAAAATGAGGTCTAAAAAATTTTCTATGGATACGTTTTCGAGATATCGATAGGAGAACTTTTTACGTGGCTGTCAAAGAGGTGATCCCACATAATTGCGAATATCTCGTGTTGCGAATAACCGATATGGTCGCAAATTATCTCAAATTAAAGATAATTTAATCTGCATCAAATTTACCTGACAAAATTTTTAAATCGGTTCAGTAGTTCGGGTGAAATCGATGGAAATATGTGAAAAAGTCATTTTTTTCGATCGAAATTGACATCGACAATTTATTTAATCATCTGGGAAAAATCGAAATCGCAAAAATAAGCCCAGTTTCTCATTTTTTACGTAGAGTCGGTACTTTTACGAAGAACGCAAGCTGTTACTGACGAAAATCTATGTATAAATACCGAAGCTAGAGACAATTGTGTGAAAACACTAAAATTTCATTTTTTCTTGGTTTTTGTGTTTTTTCAATTTTATTGCGTTATATCCATTTTAATTTATTCTGTACATTTTTTTAAGTATTTTGTTCATATGTGTTTGTTTCAGAAATAGTAAAAATGCACTAAAAACTAAAAAATAATTCTTTTTTTGTATTACAATTTCGGTGGAGTCACTATAAATAAAATCGTGCAGCATTTTTAATAAAATCATTTAACATACAATTTTGTTAATATATATTTCTACACGTAGTTCATTTTCTATTGTGTGGCTTTCTGAAGATCCATTTCTTGTAATCTCACTTGAATTTTTTCCCGCAAAATCTTAGTGACGTAAGTCAATTACGAGCACGGAGAGAGATTCCATCAGAAGGGTATTGAGCGGCGATATCATGGATTTCGATTATATTTGGTTCCTCATAAGAGAAACGAATGCTAAAACGGACAAAAGACAAAAAAGAACCAGAACTATTTCTAAAACACACATATGCATATTAACAAACCTACTTGAAAAAATGTACAGAATGAATTAAAATGGATATAACACAATAAAATTGAAAAAACACAAAAACCGAGAAAAAACGAAATTTTTGTGTTTTCACACAATTGTCTCTAGCTTTGGTATTTATACATAGATTTCCTTCAGTAATAGCTTGTTTTCTTCGTAAAAGTACAGACTCTACGTAAAAAATGAGAAACTGGGCTTATTTTTGGGATTTCGATTTTCCCCAGATGATTAAATGAATTGTCGATGACAATTTCGGTCGAAGAAAATGACTTTTTTCACATATTTCCATCGATTTCACCCGAACTACTGAACTGATTTGAAAATTTTGTGGGGTAAATTTGTTGGTGATGGCAATTATCTTTAATTTTAGATAATTTTCGACCATGTCGGTTATTCGCAACACGAGATACTCGCAATTATATGAGATGACCTCTTTCTTTGGCAGGTAAAGAATTCTCCTATCGATATCTCGAAAACGTATCCATAGAAAAAATTGTAGACCTCATTTTCGGCATCAGCGGGTCATTTTCCATAAGAAAAAAATAGTGGCACCTTTTGCGCAAAATGGCTGTAAACTAGTGTAATTTATAGAATCGTTCCCAAACAGTTAAAATTGGTGAAAATCACACATTTCGGCAGTTTTCGGCCGAAAACTGCACAAAAAACATGACAGTTACTATTTTTTCGCTATTCCTACCAATTGCAATTTTTTTTCAAAACTAGGAATTACGTCACTTAGCAAACTAATCCGTCTAGTTTCTCAAAACAACTTAAATCGTTTGGACCAATTTTAAACAAGTTATTCTGTTTTAAAGTGTGGCCGAATACTTTCGCACACCACTGTACCTCTCATATCTCCGAAACTAATTTTATTGTCAACTTGAAAATTTGTTGCGAATGATGTGTCGTCACAAGGTATCATTTGGCAGAAAAATCAGTTCGAAAATCGTGGGACCAAAAGAAGGCTAAAACAGGCCTCATTTCTGGATCACTGCTTTCCGCGTTCAAGCAGCCACCGACCGTGAATTCTCGCGGAAGGAAGCTAAACGAGCAGAGGGACCATTTTGAGCGAACGAATTTTCCGCAGACAAGCTAAAGTCCAAGTTAGCCACGGCTTAAGGAGAGAGCCAATGGTAGCCTGGACGAGAGGGCCACCCGGCAAGGTGTCCGGTGGCTTATTTTTCCAGGAGGGTGAGCCCCGAGGGTGGGGATAAGTCGCGAAGGCGGTAGGGTGAGTGGGATGGCCAGCCTTAAGCGAAAGAGGGGAAAAGACGCGAAAGTGGGGTAAAATAGGCCGCGGGTGGGGGGCGAGGGGGCGACACTTAGATGGTTAAATCGAGGGGTTGGGGGGGTGCGGGAGGAACGGAGGCCGAGGGAGGGTCGGGTGTCCCGATAGGCGTCCGAGCGACGGAGTCTACACTTCGTTAACCCATTGCAATGTTATTTAATTTGCAAAGTACGCGACAACGGCAACGGGGCTGCCCCGGGTAATTCCGAAATTTCGGGGTACAGAGTGGACGTTAAGACGATCCTCCGCCGGAGGAACGTGCTGCAGAAGTCACCCTCTGCGAAGGAAAAGGGTCGCTGTAGCCAGTAACGGGCTCAAACGCTTCGACTTACGTTCGGTAAAGGCTCCCCCCGGGATATTTAAGGAACACCATCGCGGGTCGTCAATTTCTAACGCGATCCAACCCTCCGCGAAGAAAAAAGGTAATCGAAAAACCAGTGGAAAGAACTATCTACCCAACGCTACACGTTGAGAGAAGAAAAAACGTGATCCCTCGCAGGTAGAGGGATGATCACCCGAAAATCGCGCACCCCAAGAGAGCTCACACCCCGGATTTCTTTTTAACAGGTGGGCAAAAAATCAGGGCTGGAAAACAGGGGTGACGATCTAACCCTAAACAACGCACCCCCTTTTTTTCTGGGCACCCTCTAATCGACCTGTTTTTGTCGCCGATTTTTCGCACCCCCTCGATGCACTACGGGACGCAGGTAACACGCCGGATGGGAAAAAAAAGTTCACCCCTTGGGTGCAGTGGTGACGGCAAGTCGGTGTGTTTATGTTTATGTGTCACACCGGCCAGACGATGATGATTTATCTGCGCCGGTGCACGCGTTTGCCCGAAACGCTCGGTAAATATAAAATCTCGTGCGCCCGGCTGTTGACTGATGATAGTAAAAACACTTAAAACCCATTGGCCAGGCAAACACGATGGGGAATTTAAACGAATCCTATTTCGCGTTACAATTCAACGAGTCTCGGAACTCGTATTGAATGAAACGTGAAACGTGATACGTGGACACCGAAATACAAGTTTATACGTTCGCTCTTAAAACAGAACCCTAAACTCACCCTCTTTCACCAATTTTTCGCCGAAATAATAACTTTAGCGTAAAACACCACAATGGCTGTCTGATTTCTAGCAAGTATATAATCAATCCACCAGATTTCCTTTATTGTGGGTGTTGATTGAATTTCCGCGGGGTGAGATTGTAGCCCAGAAGCAAACCCGCGGGAGCAAACTCGGCCTGAAAGCGTAGTTCGGCGATCAGCAGTTGGTAGCAGAGGCGCCACAAGTTACCTCGATTCGAAGTCGCGAGCGCCGGGTCGGTAAAGCGAGATCGCTCGTGGATCTCGTCTAATCTAAAAGGATTGTTCGATCCTGCCCCCAAACCGCCCACACTTGGGTGAGAGTCCTTTCTCGCGGGAGAGATTCTCTGGTCAGCGTGATATTCTCGTGGCAAGAATTCTCGAGCGTTTCGAAATTGGAGAAACTTTTATACAAATGAAACCGGAGCCAGTGCCATTTGTTAGTGTGATTAGGACTCGTCGCAAAGATTAGATAGGAAGATAGAGCAAAGTGGAGCATCCCTTATCAAGTAGGAAAACAAGCGACGTTGGCATTGAATGCCTCTGAATTTGAATGACGAATGAAAGTTCGAATGCGATGAGGCGGGTTCGGGGCAGTGCATCGCGAAAAGAATGAGTTTCGCGCGAGAGGCACTCTTTAATTTCGCGCGTAGAAGGTATGGTCAGTTCGACGAGTTATTTCCATCAAGGTCGACGGTGTTCCCTTCGCCCCCGGCCTCGTCACCTCTCCCTTCTTCTTTCTCAATGGTGCAGCCTTTCATCCCTCTCTCCTCAACTCTTTTAGACGCGAGTCAGGTCCAGCTAGCGCGGTCGCGATCAAAGGCCCACGGAAAACTCTCCTCTCGTCCCGCTTGCCACTCGGCGTCCACCGAAATTCGCGACACAGCGATTTCTTTCCACTTGGCGACGCACCTAATTCATCGGCTCCCGAAACTCTTGGCACTGCCGTATTTTTAGCAGTCGCACTCTCGATCTTTGCGTCATCCCGTTAATCGAACAGGGACAGAGGGGGCGAAAGGAGTTTTCCAAGTTTCGTGTTTTCGCGCCTGGCCGAGAAAACTAACGATCCAGCTCCCTTTCGCTCGGTGCCATTCTCCTCGACCAAGTGCTTCAGAATTCACCCTACAACGACGGCGATGCATCAATCCCCGTTGCAACGAAGGGGATGATGCATCGCGCGGGGTGCCTACCCCGGCGAGCCCCTATTCCTCGCGCTTAATACTCGCGATTCCGCGTTGCGTAAGCCTCGAGAATATCGATAGTCTAATAATATGCGATGCGTTCGCTTGTACTTTCGTTGTTCCTGTCTCTGTGTTCGCGTTTTCGGGTGCATTCCCCGCTATTTCCTCCCGATGCTCGTCGTCCCGGGTGCCACTCTCTCTCTGACACGAGACCGTCCCTATGCGTATAGAGGAGCATAGAGAACAGCCGGCTTCGCGGTGTATTGGCAAACCCAGTCCCGCCAATTTTAGATGCTTTGCCTTTTTTTCTCTCTCTCCTCCGCTTCCTCCACCGAGCCACGTTCGGCCGGCTTCGCTCCGCTGCTTTTCGTCTTCTTCTTCCTCTTCTTCTTCTTCTTCTTCTTCTTCTTCTGCCACCGGTCTCATACGCGCGCGCGCGACCTGCCATTTTATTTTCAAGAGTGCGCTCGCTATTTTTGGCCGTTCTAGAAAACCCGCCTCTCCTTTTTCCGGGTCTTGGCAGGCGCGTTCGCGTGGCGACCGCTCGCGCGCGAATTTATTCTTACGACTGACCACGAAAAATATTGGGCGGGGTACGGTCACTGTCGAAACGCCAGCCGAGCTGCAATTTTTGACGGTCGCCGCTCGTCCGTTAGTCATCGTCGCGCGCCAGTTTTTCCACTGCCGCCTTGGCAGAGGCGCAACGGTGCAGCGGAGAGGGCCGTCCGTCTCCGACCGTACCTTTTCTACCAGAGCCGGTGACGCGGCACCAACGGATCCCTATTCTGCCTCTTTTTTTTGCTGTATTTTTCGCGACGATCGCCACTCGAAATTTCACAGGGAAAGCCGCGGAGGGGCGGCGCGGGGCGCGGGGCGACGCCGAAAATATTCAGATTCGATATATTTCAAGGGGTAGGGAGCAGCGACGCGGAAAATTTATTTAACGCATTGTGTAAATAACGCGCGCGCGGCGCGCCGCGGCCGAATCGTTGCACGGATAACTCGTGCATGCACACTGCACAGTCCCATCAGAATTGTGAGTATTGATCGTTTCGTAGTAAATATATAGTTTGCACTAGCCCGTGTCCTAGTGTATTCTAATACGCCGATGAATATGGCGGAACAGTGTCAATCGGACGATGGCCGGCGACAAAAGTGGTCGCGTTTCGTTTCTTCTGCGTGGCGTGCGAGGGGAGCGAAAGGAGGGTCAATGACCCCACGGAAAATCGATCGAGTCGAGATCAGAAAGGACGAGGGTCAACTGGTAGAAATTGCAATCCCGCTAATAACGAAACGCGCGAAACCTTCTCGCCCGGCGATCCAAGTCTCGTCCCGTGGTTTTTCCCTCGATGCCCGAAGAATCGGACGAGTGCGGGCAAAGCGCGGGAAATTAGTACGGGGGGTTGAAGCGCCCGGGGCTTCAGTTACGACGGTTTCGTCAATGAAAAACCGTCTGTAAAGTATGTTCGACGCGGCAGTCAATGGAAAATGAGCGGAGAGAAAAACAAGGTTCGATCGAAATTCATTGGCTTCCTACGTAGGAAGCACGAAGCGATTCCTTTCGCCACAATTCGCGTTAGTTTGCTTTCAGATTACAGCGAGGCGGTTCCACAATCAGCATATGGAAGCCGGCAAATACCTGCTGCAATGGATTAGACTTCTTTGACGGCGGAGCCGAATAGAGACCAATTTACGTATTGCGGCGGTCATGGGCTCAACTACGGAGTGAATTACGATTATTCCTTCGTGAATGTGATTACCGCGTCCATTAAAGGGCCGCTGTCGATCATGAAACAATGGAACGAATAAAAAGATCGAATAACGCACAAGTGCCTGGACCCATGAATTTCCCCGAAATATCCCCCGAAAAATTCCCTTTGAACCGACGCCGACGCGATCGTTCGCGAGCCCGATGCATCCCCGGCGTGGAGGGGGTGCGGCGGGCGCAGGGGGAGGGGGGGTTGGCGATCGAAGCCCGGGGATCGAGAAATCTTTTCTGTCGCGCTCGGTGCCCGCGCGTATCGGCTCGCCGCGTTTCGCGTCCGCGTATTTTCGGACGATTTTCTCCTCTGTCCGCCGGCGTCGCGCCGCGCGAGTGACGGAAAGGGAGAGAAGAGAGCGTAAGGGGGACAAAGAAGGAGAGCCACTCTCTCTTCCTCCGGTACTCTCTCTGTGCCTCCCCCTTTGCTCCTCCGCTCGCCCCCACGGCAACGCTCGCGCGTCTCTGCGGAACGGGAGGCAACGGACCAGCGTTTAATGTAAATCGCCACGCACTGGCCGCGAGAGGGTCGGTGGGAGAGCGAGAGAGGAAGAGAGAACGAGGGGCTGGAGGTCGGTGGGGGTGGCCAGAGGGAGCGAGCGAGGGGAGGGACGAAGAAACATACATATGTATAGGTAAATGTGTACCTACGCCCGCGACTCTCTCTCTTCCTCCCCTTGCCGCTCTCTTTCTGCCCCCCTCTGCCCTCTCGTCAACCCCGTGATCCGCCCTCTCTCTCTCTCCCTCCCCGTTCCTCCCACATCTCTTTCACTGGATACTTCCATCCCGTTCGGTGGTCGGTCGGCTCTCTTTTTCGATCCAGCTCCATCCCTCTCGCGCTGCGCGCACCTTCGATCGCCTTCGCTCCCTCTCTCCTCGCGCTCTCTCGCTCCTCGCGACGGCGCTCTCGCTCTCGCGCCCGCCAGAACGATCGCTCTCCGTGAACGCCGGCCGCGTTCTTTTTTTCCACCGCTTTTTCCCCCCCGGCACGCCCCCGTGCCGTCGAGTGATTTTTATAATCTGCTACTTGTTGCGCGGCGCGGTGGCGGCCCGCCCGGAAAAACCGGAAAATAGAGGAAAACAAAAGCGAGCGGGCCAGGCGGTGCGGAGCTACGTCCAGAGAACGGAACGGGGTGCCGGCCAATGGGGTGGGAGTGCGCCGGGGTGGTCGAGAGGGGGGAAAAAAAGAAAAAGGCACCGCGGGACCAGCCGACGGGCGATACACGCGCTCGTGTGCGTGCCTGCCCGCTTCTGTGAGCGTCTCCGTCCCGGGCGCCCCAATCGAAACCGATTTTCCCATCATTTTTTACATTCCTGCAATCGTTCCAACGAGATTTCCCCCGGCCCGAAAACATTTCCATCGACGGGAGCGATTGGATGGGACTGAAATGAACGTTGCGCTGGACGCCGGAGTGTAAACGGGGAATTCCAGTCTCAAAAGGGACCGGCGAGTGCCTGAATCGTGAAAATTCTACGCGCCCTGGCGGGAGGGTGAAAAAAAGCGATGGCGGGTGGACGAGACGAGGGACAGAGCGGCCCGCGAGCAGCGAGGAACGGAGTGCCGAGCAAAATGGCTTCCTCCTTTTCAGGAATTATCGCGATGTAGGAAGTCTCCGCGGACGTGGTGGGGGCGGAGGTGGCCGCGGAGCGGCTGTCGGCCGAAAGTTTAAAATAGAATATCTCGCGAGTAACTTTCATCGGTCGTCAAAAAATCATGCAGTGTCGTACCTAGCGGGGGGCACTGCCTCCCACCCACCGCGCGCGCGACCAAGTGGAAAGGGAAGCCGCGGGAAAGAAGGCGAGGGAACGCGAGAGTACGAGAAGGAAACGCGACGGGGAGCGCAGCAGCCCTCCTCTCCACACGCCGCGCCGCTCCGCTCGCCGAGCGACTCTAGGATAGGCCACGCGGTTAGCTTCGACGTGGAAACGCCAGAACGTGCACACGCACGCAGCAGACAGATGCAACACTCGCGCCCAACTGTAGCGCGCGCTGGATGCATCGCGGCGCGGGCACGAGCGAGCTGCTCGCGCGAGTATCTGCCTACCGCGGCGAACCGTTCCGCGAGAATTTACCGCCGGTAACTGCATCCAGGCAGGAAGTTCTCGCGGGACACCGAGCAAAGATATTTCAGAGTAAGGCTGCTCGAGTACTCGAATATTCGAGTAGCTTGAAGTTCGGACCGAGCCGAGCCGAGTATGTATTCGTAAAAATCGAGTTGCTCGAAAGAACCGAGAAACTCGAATTTTGTCGAGCGGCTCGAATATACTTGGAGCAGATGGAAATTTTCGAGCAGACCGACTGTGTCGAGTAGCTTGAAGCTTGAAGCTTGAACGTTTCGGGCAGTACGAATGTTCCGAATATTTTAGGTTGCGTTTATCTACGGGAATGTAAATAATGGTTCTTAATAAGTAATGAGAATAATTAAAATGTAAGCTGTAAATGGAAATATTCTGTAACTTTTGAAAATAAGTACTAAATTCAAATTTTTCTTTTTTTCACCTTGTTTGTGTATTTATGAACGTATACGGGTGGTACTCGGCTCGGCTTGGCTCGCTTTTTCCGAGTACTCGAACAGCCTTATTTCAGAGCTTTTCTTGGTCGCGCCCGGCCGATTCCGTATTTGGAATTACTGGAACAGAGTCGAATCAGGTCCCTTCTTAACTTTTGCGATCTCCTTCGATCATTCGCAGGGACGATTGTTCCCCTTCGATGGATATCTAACGCGTCTACTGGCCGCGAAACGCGCAAGCTCGGGCGCTTCCGGGGTAGCCGGGGATCTCCCACCGCGGTGGTGGGAAAAAGTTCGATTTTCCCTTGACGGAACGATCGAGCAGGAAAGGACGACACCGAGGCGGTACTAAAGAGTACAGCATCCCAGTGGAAAGTTGCGAAATCCCAGGAGACCGCCGCGGTCCGCGGAACTTTTCCACGAAGCGAGATCGCGGCAGAGAGGCAACATGTCGCCCGCGCTGTGCACCGTTGCTGGTACAGTTGCACGGAGCCTGCACGAAGCTCTGATTTTCACTCTCCACGCCAATGAATGACGTAGCGAAGATACTCCTCGGCGGCCGCGGCGGTGGCGGCGGCGGTGGCGGGCCGATTCGCTCGCTCATATTCGCTAGAGCTCGCGCTCGCCTAGCCGCGCGCGCGAGTAGAGTACACACGGCCTGATCGTGGGCGCATGCGCAGACGCGGTTGCGCGCCGCGCCGCGACTCCACTCGACTCGCCTCGGCCCTCGTTCTCCTCGGCTCTCCGTGGCTCGCCCTCCCCGCCGCCAAGGTGCATGCATGCATTCTATGCGGCGTGCACCGCATTAGATGCATTTCTAAGTCGCGCCGCAATAAATCGCAGAAACATCGAAGTGGAGAGCCCCGCGCTGGCCCGAAAAGCCTCGAAACCGTGGCCCAGTGACACGCAACGATCGCCGACCACGACCACGACCCACGACCACCGCGACGAAGACGCGGTCATCCACCGGGAAGGGAACTAGAACGGATCGTACAGATAGAGAGGAGCAGAGGAGAGCCTTGGCTGACTCAACGCCGGGAAACGGAGACACGATCCGCCTAGTCGATTTTCATAGGGATTCGGTAATCTGGTGCGGCCAAGAGGAGGCTCTGCTCTCGCGGGACGCGACTCCGCTCGCGAGGAGAAGACCCCGAGGACCCCGAGGACCCCGAAGGCCCCGAGGGAGGAACGCCGCCGTTGCACCGGAGATCGGCATTCGTGACAGTGCGCGCGCGCGCGTCCCAGCACACGCACGTGCGAACCTGGTGACGTCTTTCGACGCGTATCCCGTAGATCCCTCTCCTGCTCGGCGTGGTTGCAGCTGCAGTGGGGGCAGGGGGTTGCTCGGCCCCTCGGGGTCGCAGGCGTTTTTCTCTCCGTCTCGGGGGGACAGGTGGAAAAATTACTCGGAGGCGTCGCAGTGATCGAGTCGCTCGCGGGCACGCGTTTGGTCGTCGTCGAATTAGAGACGATGATCCACGGTCGTCGTTCACCGGGCAGGAAGTGACAAAGGTTACGCGTTCAGCGAGCCGGCCGCGCGCTACTCGCGTCGTGGACGCGCGTAACCATCCACGGGAAAGGGCTGCCGCGGATGCGAGCAGCGCGTTTCGAAGGAGGAAGAAAAGAATACGACGCACCGAGTCACGTGCGAACCAGTCCCTCCCACTTGCGGGCTCCGTGCCGCGGATTTCAGTGCGCTGAAAATCGTAACGTCGTCGCGATCCACCGCGAGCTCTGCACCCTGGCGAACCGTACTCCCTCCAACGTGACCGCAACGAAATCGCGAAAAACCCGAGCCGCGGGAAAAGTCCGAGATTCTCCTTCTCCTCGAGGAACGGTGGAAAGGGAGAGAGACTCGTCGGGCGAGTGATAGCGTGCAGCGAATCTGGCGTAGAAAGAGATCGCGGGCCAGCGATCCCCGGGGCCCCGGAGAAAACGGAAACAGAGGAAAGCGGGAGTAAGCGAGTCGGCGCCCTCTGCGTGGGCGGGCCTTCTACGGCCCTGGTGCACGTTTTCGCCGGCGAGGCGGTCCCGAGGAAATTATCCTGGCTGGTGGAATAGTTCATCGGGGAGCACGTGCGTTTTTCCCGCGAGCAGCCGCGAACGAGAGGATTCGTTTCGGGTGTACACGGGCACGCACAGTGTCGTCGTCAGCGTAGCGCCGAGCGGAGCCGCGAGCCAGCGAGCGGAGCCGATGCGCGCGGAGATGAGCGCTGCTCGGCCGTCGAGACATCTTTGATAGAAAACGGGAGAAAGTGGGAAGAATCGGTGCGGTGCAGCGTCGTCGCCGGTCCTGGAGCGATTGTTCGCGCGACTCGCGTCGATAAGAAGAGGCGCGTGCACGCCGAAGAGAGGTGCGCTTCCGTGTTCCGTCGTCGACGGGTCGGTCTTCTTCGTCGGTGATTAGTCGCGCGCGAGTGAGTGAGGACCGTTCAGTTTCGCGAAACAGTGTCGGATGAACTGGACAGACGGACTGCACCAAGTGGAAGAGGATGGTGAGGAGGACGACGACCACCACCACCGCCGCCACCATCGCCAACACCAGCACGAGCTAGAGGATGATAACGAGAGGCTGGTAGAGAGAGGATCGACGGGAGGCGAGTTCGAGTTCAGGTAAAACTGTGCTAGGTACCTTCGAACGACCAGCACTCTGGCTGTATACCTAATAAGCGAGCTTCACGCTGTTGTCTCTGACGCTGAAGAGACCCACTCGCGACCAGGCATCGAACGATTCCTCATCGACGACCGCTGGGTCTCTTCAGCCGAACCTCTTCCGCGCTGGAATCTAACAACTATTAATATTCCTTGCTTGCAGAATTCTGACCGGTACGCTTTAGCCGCAAAACTAACAAACCGAACGCACGCGGATTGGAGGAAAATGGCTGGTGCGGACTAAGCTCGAAAGACCCGCACCGTTCTCCTTCCCACTCGTTTGCTCGGGATTTCCGTGGTAGCTGCTTTCTCCGTTGCTTTGCTGATTAGCACGCTTCGCTCGCATAGCCTGTCGCCCTCTCCCACACGAGAAGAAGAGAAAAGAAATAGTCGAATCGCCCTGCACGGATGATCGTGGAGGTTTGCTCGAAACGGCGACAAAACTATCGAGGATCGACCAACGAAGCGAGCCATGCCAGGCGTTCGCGGGACGATCGATCGAATAGGTGGCGGATGGAAAGGGTGTTGCGCGGAAAGCAGAGGGAGAGGCGGGGCGGAGCGGGGTGATTAGTTGCAGTGTTTTGGAAAACAATGCGCAGAATTTCGCCGGCGATATATATAATAAAGGACAAATAAAGCGTGTATCGCCGGCGAAGAGCGGAGTCACGCTGCGCGCGTGTGAATAAACAAACGCCAGGGCATATGTATTGTGCATTACCGAATAAAAAGCTGAATAAAACACGACCTGAGGCTTGCATTTCCAAACTCGAAACATTCATTCACCCCTTGTACCGTCACCTTTCTACGGGCGCCGACAAGCCACTCGAGGGATCTGCGACCCGTAAACCCTTCGCTCTCCCAGGGTCGTTTACGTTTTCGATAAAATAAAAAAAAGGCAGAGCGACGAGCGCTCCGTGCTCGCGTTACGATTAAATTTACCTGGCTGGAAGCGCGACATTGTAGCGATTTACGCGTCGCGTATTCGATCCTCCCCTCGGCCGCCCCTCCCGCTGCCCCTCGTAAAACCGACCCTCGTATTAAACCCTTAAACAGGTCCAGCCCGGCGACACCACGAAACGCGTTTGCCACCGGGTGACGAGATAATACGCCGCCGAGGGTGCGGGGATCTCGCTGACCGTCCAGGGGGTAAGGAATCTCGAAAGAATAAGAAAAGAGGAAGAAGAAGAGCCGGGAGAAGGAAGGAAATAATTTTCGATAGTTGGCTGCTCGCCCCTCGGCTCACCCCCCACCCTCTGGACACAGGGGCATCATGGATGGGCTCGCCCTTCCCTGCTGGGCCCTCGTTCCACCCCCCTTTTTTAAGGCGGCCAGCTGCGGGGTCAGTTTTCGACGGGCGCGCGGCGCACTAAGATGCTACGCTCAAAATTCCTCTTCGACCTCGTGTCATCGTGTCTCGCGGCGTGAAAAAATTTCGCTGGTGCGTAGCTATTCAACGGATACATCATTGCCGCCGCCACCACCCCCGCAACGGAGCCCCGATGGAGAGAGGAACAGACACCAAAGAGCCGAAGGAAGAGCGCGCGATAGAAGGGAAGGAAAAACAACGGGGCGCGAGAACCACCGCCGGATTGCTTCTGCAGTGATGAACGCGTGATGGATATTAAATGGGTGCACGGTACGCATCGACAGATTAATTCCATTTCCAGCGGGCCCCGCTGCTTTTCACCAGCAAGGTTTTAACAAATACGCGGCCGCGCCTACAGCCAGACGATCCGAAATATTAAACGTTCGTTTCTTTTTTTTCCCCCGGCCGCGGTCTCTCTCGCTCTCCCGCGATTTTTTCCCCCGTCTCGTTTTCCACTCGCCGTTTTATCGTTGCTCGTAGTTCCATCAACAAATATTTACCGAACCGCGGGCCGCTCCCGCGACAGAGAGACGCGATTCCATTGAAACTTTCGTCCGGCAAGCAGCCGAGTCGAAGCTTTTTTCCACGCTGATTCCCCGATCTTGTAATCCTCGCTCCGGATCGGATTAAAACAATAGTGCTGGTTCTATCGAATCTGTCGCGCCAATCGTCCCGCGTCCTGTCGAATAATTAATCGTAAATAATGGTGTTTTTCGTGAAAGCTGGGGCGAGCCTCCCCTCGTTCCGAAAAACGACGCGGCCGTATCGGCTCGTTTAATTTCGCTAATTTCTTTTCTTCCGTTCGGGCTGCAGCAGGGGCCGCAACCCCTGTGCTTCCTCCGAGGAGAGACAAGCAAGGAGAGGCAGCGACGTTAAAGGGTTCGCGAGACGTTAAAAATCTCAAGGGGGTGCGAGAAGGGTGGGACGAGGGAACGTCGCAAGGATGACGGACCGGAAAAATAATTACTACCCCCGTGCGCACGAAAGAGTGGCTGAAACCGCGGGAATAACTGTGGGACCGAGATAAAATATTTTGACGGGGGGGGAAAAAAGCCGGGTCGCCTTTTAAATTCTTCAGCGCTTGAAAGGGAAGAATTAATTGCCAACTGTGAAATCTAGAAAGGGATAGGTTTTTCCTTAATTCGAACAAACAATATCTATTACTCTCTTCTCGCTTACAACGAGGTTTTATTCTAAGAAGCACATCAAAGAGTCCCGCAACTCGTACTTTATCGAAGGAACTTTGAACCGAACGAGATGCCGCATCGATCCACGAAAACAATGGCTTTCCAATTTGCGTGAAAGAACGGAAAAACGTTCCCAAAGAATTCCATTATCGTCACGACTGATTGAATCGGCCAATCATCGCCCGGAAATTGGATCTCCTCGTTCCTTTTTAAGCGGCAAAAACTTCCCTCCCGTTTTCTTATCACTGAATTACCCATAAAAGTTCCGAATAACAGCCCCGTCGTCAGAGAGCCGCTACCCCTCGGTTCGAGCGAGGCCAATTTCGCCTCGTGTTTCTCGCTGGAAAGTGGAAAAACTCGCGAGACCTGGAAGTGGAGACTTTACTCAGACTCCGGGCGGCATCGGGGAGGGAAAGGAAAGAAAGATTCGGTGGTCCACTCGAGCGTTATTGATTGAAACAATTGAGGAGAGCTGTCTCTGTGACGCGACTTTCGAGAGAAACGCCAAGAACGAGCGACAGAGAGGGGCGGAAAGCACCCAGAGGGGGACAGAGCTGGTAAGGGAGGGTGGACCGGCCGGCGGTAAAAGATGGCGTAAAAATGGAGGGTGAAAAATACGAGTGGGATGGGGTCTCTCCGAGTGCCCCACCCCCGCCGACGTTCTCCTCTCTCTCTCTCTCTCTCGACACTCCTTTTCGGACGTTCGAATGGGGATGCGGGCTTTCCAGTGGAACATTTCAAAATTTCGCGTCCCCAGGGCGCGGGGCAAGTTTTTAAGACGTCTTCCATTAGCGACCACCGTCAGAAAGGGATGCTGCCTGTTGTTCGCTCTCGCGCGATTTACAAATGGAAATCGCCTTAAGAAGCCGCGTGACTGTTCATCGAGCGAGAGGGCTGAACGTACTTCGCCTGAAAAACTGAGCCGCGGCTGAGCCATAAAAAATTAATTTATTCCCGACCACTTCTCCGACGAGTTGGTTCCTCGAGGCAGCTCGTTGGCACGTTGAATCTGCGGTGCTCTTTGTTCCGACGAATCGCCAGCGTCTATTAGAGACGAGGAATTCGGGAGGATTTCGAAGACTTTTTTTTCGGCAATGCAAAATTGTATCGGTCCTCGGAGCAGACAATGCGCGAGGGGGGCGCGGCGAGCGTGACTTCGGAAAAGCGGAAGATCTAATTTTACAAATATTCTCACATTCCGAATAATTCAAGGCTGCGGATAGACGGTTGTCGAGGGGGGGAGGGCGGGGGGCAGGGGAGGGCGGCACCGAGTTAAAACAAACATTTTTGCGCGTGCGAGCTTCGGCCATAAAGCTCTGCCCGGCCAAATGCATTGGCCGGCGGTTGCATAACACTCTAGAATAGCTTCGGAAAATGGTGGACCTTCTCTCGCGGCTAGCTTTTTCTTTTTTAGTCTTCGCCGCTCGGTTCTGCGTCTCAATACCGGGAAATCTCTCTCCCCCCTCTCTCCCTTATACGCAGTTGCACCAGATCCGTCTTCCACACTTTCCAAAGATACAATGAACAGACGCGAAGCGCGGTATTAAATTTAGCGTCACTGCTCGTTAAAAGTGGGTAAGTAATTGAACGATAACAAGACGTTAAATACTTCATCTCTAAATTTATCCCCGAAATCAGCAACCGTCAATCGTCCTATCTCGTCGACATCCTTGTCAGCTTCGAAGTTGCGCGTGCAGCCGAAGGATATGCGGATAATAATATTTCCCATCCAGGGAATCGAAGTATTAGACGTCTGACAGACGAGTAGTCGAGGTAAACGAGCGCTGTGCTCGAGACGTTCTATCGCGGCGATTTCGATCCGCGATCGTGTGTTGCGCAAACCCTGGGACCGTGCAAAAATAGCACGCGCGAAATGTCGGGTATTTTTTGGAGGGCTCGAGAGAGGGACGTATTAGAAGCGCATCTTCAGCCAAACGCCGCCGCGGCGAGCATTGCGAAACGCGCGTGGGCCACAGGGGCGAGGCGTCTCGCGGAAAAACTTCGGCGTCGCCGGATTCGAGGACTCTTCCGCGCCGTCGAACCCTTTCGAAGGCGTCTCGGGCAATTAAAATTATTTATTAAAAGACGCCGGTCCAAGGTAAACAGAGGGAAGACGGGGGCGAGTACGGCCGATGGAGAGGCGCGATCCGATTAAAATCTAATTTTTCACGGATACTCTCTTAATTAAAACATTAAATTGATTGCGGCGTGAGGTCGAGGGGCGGCCAGGGGGGGCACCGTCTTCCCGAGGCAGGACGAAGCATAACGAGAGACGGGCTCCGAGAAAAAGGGAAAAGAGAGACAGCGCGGCGAAGGGGGTTGGAGAAGCGGCGAAGAAAACGGGGTCGGAGGTTCGCGCGAAAATAAATGAAAATGAAATCAATTATAAAACTGTTTGAGGAGACTCCGAGGAGCAGCCAGTACTCGATGGACGAATAGATGGATGGATGGACCCGGTGCAGGTCGATCTTGAATTTTCTTAATTAAAAATCTACAGACTTTGCTTTCAATTAAAAACCGAAATGCCGTGGCCCGCGCGGCCCCCGATTCCCCCGGCTATTTCGATGCGACGAGCAAGCATCTTGTCGATCGAATCTACCGATCGTGGTATATCGATGCTGCCGAGCATCCTGGGGAAACTGCTAATTTAGAATAACATCGGGTGGATGGATGGTTACGCGAAGAAAGGCGAGTCTGCTTGTTGATGCTCGCGGGGGTGAATTTATAGATCGCAAAAGACTGAAAGATATCGAGTGCACGGGTACGCGGTGGGTCGCCGCAAATTCTCCAATCACGTCACGAATTTTTGAAAGGGCCAGCATTTGAACCGTGAAAGGGGTCGGTTTCCGTGGCTCCTCTGAAACTCGTCAGCCGATTCGAGAGAGAAAGGGAGAGTGGCTCTCTAATCTCCGCGAGATTTTCGCGGCACGAGGACGTCGCCTCGATTTATGATCCTCCTAAATCTCGACGGGTCCCTCCCTCGGCCGGGCTCCTTTGTCCCTGGACACTTTTGCACTTTTAAAACTTACTTGGCCGCGGGAATTTCATTATAAGTGTCGCGGCCCTGCCGCCGCACCGCGCCGCGGCGATAAGACGACTCGCCAACTTGCCCGAGGCGCGCTCGCCCGCTTTACATCGCGGCCTTTTGAAATATTGCCGTGGATCTCACCGCCGGCGCTCCCTCGCCTTCTGTTTCGGCCGCGACTTTTCCGCGACTTAATCAGCGCGACCGTCGCTTTCCAGATAAACAAAGTTAACATGCCGCAAACTCGTCGCCGAAATATCGCCCGGCGAGCTGCGCCACTGTGCGCCTCCCTGGGAAAAACCGGGCGCCTGGAAGGACCGCGAGCCGCAATCAGCGCGGCGATTCTCCCGTGCCCGCGATGGAAAAGTTTGCGCTGTCTGGCGGGTTCGCTTGGACGATAAACTGCAGCGAGCGTCAAAGATTGCAAGGGGTCGAGGAAGAAGGGAGCCAGCGGGGCCGAGGAATTAGTCTGCGGGCACTTTTCGCAGATTCGTCAGAGGGGGGTACAATGGGAGTACAATGTCTTAGGTCCTCCGGTTCCCTTTTTTCCCGGGGCTCGCAGCCCTTTTGTTCTCCGGCGAGGACAGAGCGGCGAACTCGGGCACAAAAGGAAGAGGCTGGGAACAATGAGGGGCCAGGGCGACGATGGCGTGACCTCGAGACGAAACGGGGCCAGTCAGCCGCGATTCTTCACCGAAAGCTCGAAAAATCGGCGAGGGGCATTTGGTTTGGTGGAACGGCCAGGTCCGTGGATGATAACGCAGCTCGATTCGGCGGGATTACGGCGCGTAATCGCGATGCTTGGACGACGAAGAGTGCAGCTGCTGCTCGCGGAGGTAGCGGGCATATGCCGCCGCGTGGTCGGCGCGCCGGTACTCTTCCGATTATCCACATGCTACGCGTATACCTTCGAGAGAATGGACATCTGGCCTGCCCGCGGTGCTTTGCGGATTATTTGCTCGTTTGTCCCTCTTGCCGCGTGCCCGATACGCGCGGCATCGAAGATCACTCCGAGCACGCCGCGGAGCCGAAAGTTTAATTGAATCGCTTTTCGAGCGTGGCTAACGCCGACGAGGGCGGAGGTGGAGATTTGTTGGTCTAGGAAGACGGTGGCGTACGTATTTTTGGGCTATCGAGAAGAGGAAAGTGACTCGACCTTTTTCGGAGCTAGCACGTTTCCATAAGAAAGAGTGCCAGCAGTAGTATGACTGTGCTAACTGTTGGTCAGTGACGATTTCGATCAGCAAGAATTCAATCACGGAAAATCGTGATTGCTGAGAGCAAGTTTCATCTGGACTGATAAAGAAAGGGATGATGCAAGGTAGGATAGAGAAGGTGCCATGGAAAGGAAAAATTTCCTACCCTCTCGGTAAGGGTGTAGCTTAAAATTGAAGGTGCGAAGAAAACAAAACAAAACTAAAGCTAAAAAGTAACAGAATATAAAAAGTTGAGCCTCTTGAGACAGGGTTTAGAGTTGCTTGATCGAGCCGAAATTTTGCACACGTATTTACCACACCAGAAGGAAATAAATCAGGGAGCGTCTCGGACCGAATTCTTAAATTTAAAAAAAAAGTCATTATAAGAGACACCCTCCCCTCGGTCCCGCTTTCCATCTCCGTTCCAACATCTCGTAGCAAAAGTGTCGGCTAGGTGGGGGCGGAAGAAGCGGTGGAAGAATAGCTGTTAGCTGGAGGGTGGCTCACGGTTGAATCGGCCGCAAATTGCGGCGAAAAAGGTAAAAGTTGGCCGCGTAACTTTCTTCCGCGCGGAGGTTGGCCCGTGATTTTTGTTTTCATTTGATTAGCTCCGCTCGGCCTGCCGACATGGCCCCGCCGCGCTGCTCCGTCGGCGGGGGTGGAAAACGGCTGGTTAGCAACGTGGAGGGCGCGCGGAAGTTGGCGAAAGCGCGCCACGAGATTCCGTTATTTTCACGGGCCGGAATCGATAGGGGCCACCCACACGTATTTCACGCGCGCGCGTGCCCACGCGTGGGTGTGCGGGTGTGTGGATGCGCGTGGCCGTGTGTCGGCGCGTTAGGTTGGGTTAGGTTAAGCTCGCGCTTAGCCCGATAGCGCTGCTAGGTCACATCGCACGCTAGGTGTTTACATCGGGGAAGACCACGCGAGGATCCCAGGTACCATGACCTACCGCGAAAAAGGAGTCGCGTGGCCAAAATATTTCTACGCCCCCGCCGCCGACTTGCTCCTCCGCCTTCCCCGGCGTCTCCTCCACCGCGCGGCTTTCAGGGATTACTTTCCCATTTAGATTTTATCTGAGTCGGTCGCGCGCCGCTTTTCTTATGTTCCCGTCGGGCGGCCCGCTCACCCCCTCGCGGCCTCCTCGCGCGTCTCCTTTGTTTTTACTAATTACCCAGGACCAGTCAGCCATCGAGCTTCCCTTCCAGTCCTCCCCCGGCCGTCTTGTCCGCCGATCATTAGGCGGCCGGCCAAAAGGGTGTCCTCGGCGAATTGCTCCTTTTCTCGCTTTTAAGTAACGCGGCCGAAACTATTGTTCGATCTCGCCAAGCGTGGAGAGACAGGAGCTTCGATATTCAATTAATATCCGGGGACGGCTCCTTCGTGCACCCGTGAAACTGTCCACTCTTCCTCCGCAGGATATTTGCCCTCGGTAGGGTTCAACGATTCTGTTCGGCGGCGATCGTTATCCCCGGCGAAGGGTTAAGGGGAACAATCGGACGGACCGCGGTGAAAGGGAAGGTGCGCGAAAGAATTCGGATGGCCCGTCCACCAGCGGGGTCGAATCCGTCGATTCAGGGACAGAGGTCTGCCGCTGCAGCTGGCCCGACAAAAAATCAGCCTCGATTGTTTTATCGTCCCCAGCGGCTCTATCCGCTGGTCAACCGGTCCTTCTGTCCTTATTATGATTATCCTAGCGAAGGGTCGCCCGAGGGGAGTGGCGAACCGTTTCGACATCCCCGTTCCGTCCAACTACGGGGCCAGTTTTCTTCTGCGTCTTGTCGTCGCTCGTTTCCCTGACCTAAGTGGTACGACCAAACACTGGCTCATACTACTTCCACGACGAAATTCTTCCATCGCGTCCTTTTCGTCCAGCGGAAACCTCGCCGCACGCTCGACGACGCGGAGGAACGTCGCCGTCGTGGATGAAAGAGACGCGGCGTTTGGGATGTACGGCATGTCACGTTGCCGCTTGTCCGCGTATGCAAATTTAACGGCACCATTGTATCTCCCTGCACCCCCCATCCCTCCGCGCGGTCGACAAAAAGATCCAGGTCAAACTTTCATCCGGTTAGGAATTTTTATTTTTCCACGAACGAAACAACAAAGGGGGAGGGGGTCAAAGCCTGACACGTCGGCCCGAAGGAGAATACCGCGAGGGGTGTTCAGCAGGGGCCACTGTGGGGAGGGAAGCGGCATTCACCTTTTGGGACACGCTCAACGGTCGGGGACAGTGTCGCTCTAAGACAATCGATACAATTACGAGGAACCGCCATCGGCGCCGGGAAGACGACGCTTCAAGGGTCGTCACTCGAGTCCCTCTTTTCTATCGGCGGCCAACCCTCCTCGAGTTTTCCTCTTCGTAGAGACCTCGCCCTTCTCTCTGCGCGGCGTAACAAAAAAAGGGGGGCGAGATGCGACAAGTTTCTTTGACTGGAAGAGAAAGTCGCGTTACTTCCGAGGAAGAAGAGTTTGCGAAAAATTCTGCGGCACAATTATTGTCGAGGAAAACATGCGAGGGTGCAGTTGCACAACGATTTGCAGGTATGCAGCGCGGGGCAACAGTCGTAATAAGATCTGGTCTATCGATGAAAGGCTCGCGCTACGGAATGCCGCCCGAGAATTTCCAGAGGCGAGGCACGCCGTTCTGGGGGTTGTCGATCAACCCCCGTGGAAACGCGATGGAGCGAGTTGCGGTCACCGCTAGGATTCGAAATACGACGGTGTACGTACTCTGTTACGTCGCGTACGCAACGATGTTATGTTAACCTTATCGTTGGGATGGTGGCGTGGCACGTAGCGTCGCGCTGACACCCCCCAATCGCTATTCGCCACGACGAACCAGCCAAGGCTTTCATAACACCAACGTGGAGGGTGGAATTCAGAAAAATTGCTGGCAGATTCTGTGATGAGAAAGTAAAGTTCAATGTGTCCACTACTTGGAAGCGCAACTGTACTCGCTGTGGCTTTAAATAGGGGTGACCGGGTCTAGTTGATGAAGTTTTCAATTTTTTTAATTTGTGTTTGCATTAATTACTTAATAATAAATATGCCAAATTATGGAGGGATGTTAGGTGATCAGGGCAAGATCGATTAAACTGCACACTCGTGGAAAAGTAACAAGGTATTTGTTAGAAGAGGTCCAGGCGACGATGCCTCTCGTTCGCCGGACTCTGCAAGCCTGAGTTCATCCATTCTTATCTTGCGCTCCCCGAGATTCACACTTGCAACACACACTCTTGACACGCGCTCCGGTCACCCAAACTCTCCAAGTGCATTCGACGAAACGATTCGACAGTCTACCATAAACATCCGCTCCCGATCCCAATCGCTCTGGTCCAAACATACTTTGTCAATCGAACAGTCTTCGCACTTCCACAAATATAGTTTGGCCCTTCCTCTTTATTATATAGTAAACGAAAATTTGAGAAAACTCATACAAAATGAATGAAAATTTGTTATTTGGACGAAGGCAAAATGTATCAATTTACCCCACTGCGGGGCAAGTTGATACTGCTCTGGGGCATGTTTAAATTATCCGTTTAATGAATAACTAATAAATATGAAAAGTACAATTTCAATCCAGATACCTTTCCAACAATATAGACTCGAAATAAACAGACGTATTCTAAAAACCAAACAGATTTTTGAACAAACCTAGAAAAACATTTTTATTCTTATTTTTTTTATGTCTGGAATTTCCCAGTTTAACATGAGGTGTCTTCTTCTTTGTGTTAATATATCTTAATAAACTCATTTTGTCACTATAGTATATTCTCGCGCTTTGCCTTAATGATATTGAGTCTTTTTCTATTGCGACAAACGCTTTTTCAAAAATATCTTGCGATATTTAGCCACGATTTGTCTTTTTGATATAATTTCGAACCATTTTCCTACAAATAAAAGGGAAAAATTCAATTAAAAATAGTCGGGGTTCCAATTAAAAATAGGAAAACGTAATTACCTTACCTTCAAAAGACTCAATGTGATGCCAAATTAATTCGGGTTATATAATTCTCTACACACGTCTCAGGACCGATTGGAAAGTGAACACAACTATTTACTATTTTTCTATATAAACAAAAACAGTTAAAACACGATTGCTAACATCAAGTTACGTTATGTACGCTGGATCGTAGGAAATAATTAAACAATAAACTTCACGTATCTCGCTGAATTGGAGCTACATATACACGGTGCCGAGATAATTCGTCTGTATCAACTAGCCCCGGTCTCCCCTACAATCTTCAAAGCTCTCATATTATTCAAATTCTCAAGCCCCCAGCTTTTCTGTAAACCGAATTATAGAACGAAGTACAAGAATTTAGTGTAAAAGATCGTCGAGTGTTTTTCACGGAGACGATCCTGTCGCTCATAAAGCGAGGACGAGGCAAGCTGCGGTCGACGCCGGTATTCGAAATACATGTGATGGTGAACGTGCAGTCCATTCTGGCGTGTACGCAACAACGCCGTGCTAACCTTACTGTCACGCCGGGGCCAAAGGGATGTAAAGCCGCGATAACGCCTCCGAATCGTTATTGGGTGTGATAGAGAGGCCACCCCTCATCGTTTACAAACCGCTCTGTCGTGGAAACGAAGCATCGTAAACAGCCGGCAAGTGGATGCCTGGAAAACTATCGCGCAATTCCCCGCCGTCCTTTGCCCCGTAATTCGTGAAAAATGCGACTTTCTTTGACGACCTGTCTCGCAGGGGCGGCCAATGGCGGGAAGAAGCCGATACCGTGGGTAGTTTAAACATGGGGCGGGTCAGCAGTGGCATTCTGTCGAGCTTCGTCCTCTCATGACCCCTATTCAAGCTCTCTCTCTCTTCATCCCAGCTTTACTCGAGAGGTCTCTACGGTCGTCTTCTAGATTGACCATAAAAACTACCGTCCCTCCGCGAAGGACACCCGGTAAAACATAGAGCTGCAGCTTGTAAGCCCGAAATGATGCATGGACGGTGGCGTGTTCGCTGCGAAGGCCCAGGCCTCCTCGCAGAAGCCCGGGCCGGATTACGAGTGGTCGTAAAACGTGCGAGCCGAATCGCCGGCGTACCAATCGAAACAATCGATAAAACGAACGCAGCCGTGGCGCGCGGATAAGGCTCGAAAGAGCAAACGACGGCGGAGGGGGGTTGGTGTCCACCCAATGGTGGCAAGTCGAAAGTACAGGGGAACCCTGGATCCTTCGAGCAACTTTCAGACAGGGTCCTGAAAACTAGCTCCGTCCAGGGAAACGCAGCATATCCACGGGGCCGATTGTCCCGAAACGACGATACACGGATAGAATCGGGGGACAGAGCGTACGAGATGATCGGCGTAGGCGTCGAGTGGTCGCCGCGCCGCGCCGTCCACCTGGCGGGGTGTCGGGTTTGCGCAGCGCAAAACGCAAACGCAGGAGAGCGCAGAGAAAGCCGCTTCAGCGCATGGGGCAGCAGCGCTGGCTGCGAGGGTGGCCGAGGGGGTGGTTTGGGTGGCGTTGTAGCGGGACAAGGTCCGGCAGAGAGGGCTGCCGCGGGCCGAGAGAGAGGCTAGGAGGGCCGCGGGTGTGCTGGGGAGGGCGAGGGGCGCGCGTCCGAGAGAGGGTTGCTGGCTCGTTGGTGCGATAGAGTCGGCGAGGAGGTGAGGTGGGGGTGCCCGGCACAGGGCCACGGCGCAGTTGCTACTCAGACACGGGGATGCTCGCAATGCCTCTATCAAAGGTTACCGAAAATTTCCTAAAACGCCCGGTTTCCGTATCGCGATCGCCGGGAAAATCGGTGTCGGGTGCGCGCGAGGTGCTCGTAGGCGAGGGCCGAGGCCGAGGACGTGGGCGGCCGCTCGGCCGAGTCTTCGGGAGGATCGCGGGGGCGCGTCGAGCCGCGTTCCAAGTCTATGGAAAAGAAAGAAAGGAGGACCGAGGAGCGCGCGCGGGCCGGTTGATCGTGGCACGTCCGGTGGTGAGATCGTCGCGTTCGCGAACGGGGTCGAGGGCGCGTGATGAGGTGAAGGCCCCCAAGGGAAACAGCGAGAGGGAGAGAGAGATAAAGAGAGGGCGAGGGAGAGGGAGAAGGAAAAGGAGGGAGAGAAAGAGGAAGAGCAAGAGCTCAAGGAGGAGCGCGGGTGCGGAGCAACAAGGAGACCTCTGTGCTTTCTACCCAAGATCACCGTCCCGCGACGTGCCAGCAGACACTGGCGAGTCGCGAGGAGCACGTGGGGGAGAAAAGTCCGGGAAAGCACGGGGAGAGAGCAAGAGAAAGAGGCTACGAGCGAGAACCGACGCAAGGGAGAGGAGGACGGAAGCAGCGTCCCGACGCGTCTTACCACGACGCGCAAGGAGCGACGCCGCGCGCCTCCCTAGAAGGGGAACGAGGAGCTGGAGGGGGTGGCAAAGGGGTGGCCGCGGCGGGGGTGGCAAAGACGCTCATTCGTTCCTCGAGTCACGTGGGCCTCTTCTTATAACAGAGCTTTTTCCTTTCGTCCCGCGGGAAATTCGAACCCCTTACGCCCGACTACTTAACCCCCCTCCATCCCTCGTAGGGGGGGTGAGACCTCTCGTTCGATACCGGACGCCACGGTCTTCCACCACCGATGATGAGTCGCGGATTCGAGTACCGCGTTTTTTTTTCAAACTTCCACCCTTATTTCTGGCGTGATATTTCCTATATTTCTTAAGAAATCAGATCAATCGAGACTCGTAGCTTTTTTCCCCGGAATTCTTTATCGATCCACCTCGGTCCTTCGATCGGACATTGCGAACCGCGTCGATTCTCCGTAGATCGTCGGATCGAATCGATCTCGGTCAGCGGATAAGACGCGGGTCCTTGACGAGCCCCCCCCGGTATTCTTTCTGTTTCAGACGCGTCGCACTGTGTTGTTATGTGTTGTCATAGTTATTTCATTGAAAAATTAATTTCGCCGTTTCCGAAACCAGCACCGATTTCTGTCTGTGAAACACAAAGTCTGAACAACTCCTCTTAAGTTTCTGCCGACACCGGACTCGATTACTTAAATAGAACACAAGCTTTCTTTCGAGCGATCCTCATTTCGAAATTACGACAAGTAAGAAAAAGACGACGAAGAAACTGAAGAAAAGGAAAAGGAAGAAGAGGGAAAAAGATATAGGAAACCAAGAGAAAAAAAATATACAAAAAAGCACAAAAAAAGAGAAGAAACGAAATTTAAAGAAAAAAAAGCATTGCCTTAAGGAGAAGAAGAGTATACCTACACTGTCGAAGGAACAAGCAGGAGACACAGGGGGGAAAAAAGAATAAATTAAGAAAAAAAAAATACAAAAAAACACTTTAGACGCCTAACAAAGTAAATTGTAAAGATATGACTAAAGTATATTTTTAACAAGTTTTGAGAAACTTTAGATTTTAAACGTAAATTTTAAACGCGAAACATGAAGAAAAGCGATAAAATTCTTAATAACTAAAAATGTGATCTAAAAGTCGTTGCTACTAAGAGAAGCCTTATGTCCTTGTTTCAATTAGTTCGGTTCCAAACGTAAGTACCTCAAACCAACAAGCCGCAACAAACGTTCGCATGGCATGCTGCATGCTCTTTCTACTATTAAACACAGCCACCGAAACTCCATTACTTTTCCGCTCATGAGAAACGCCTCGCACTGATCTCGATCGTCCGCGACCTCTTCGCCGCGCCGCGTCGGTCGGAGCCATCTAAATCACCACGGACGCGGTCTTTGTTCGCGAGCAGTCTTACTCGTCGCAATAATGACAGATCCCTTTACGGAATGGCACACCCAGCAGCGACTGCCGCAAAAGTTGCCTGCCGTAATTGTACACTTTCGTGCGTACAGCACCGCGCGCTCGCCGCGGCTGCAACACTTATTACAGTAAATCGGTTAAACGCGAGAGTGTCCGTAATCATAGCAACTACGCCGTAATCACTACCGTCGCCCCGTACTATTGCCATTAGGCGCATTATCATTATAATTCGCAGATTATTAAGCGGTACGCGACGTTCTGATGGCTACCTGGCTGGCGACGACACGTTGCGTTCGCTGCGTGGACCGCCGATCGGTAAACAAAGCGCGATCGCCACTCAACTCCAAATTACGCTCGCTAATTGCCCAACTATCGGGCCAAAAATCCGCCCGTGCCGCATATTTCCGTGCCTCGAAATACTCCACAGCGCTCGAGAAGCCGCCTGTTGCAAGCCGGCAAGTCGCGAAGCGCAAACCTACTTGAAATGGCACGTAACGAGAATTTCCTAATTCCGCCAGCGAATGGCTATCGGTTTCGCTCACCGGGCTGTTCAAAAAGCTGATCATCTCGGGGAAATGGCGGCGAAATGGTTGCAAAACGAACGGGAAGAAGCGCGTATATAGGGGCGGGGGTGGGTCTCGAAATCGCGATCGTTGAAACACAGGATCAGCGAATTTTAGTCGGTTAAAATTTATCGTCGAAAACGGGGCGCGTCGAAACGAACGGGGGGGGGGGGGGGGGGAAATCTGCAACACATGGGACGCGGGGGTGGAGAGAGAGAGACGGCAGGGTTGAGGGGGGTGGTGGAGAAAAATTGCAAAGCGAACAGGCCGCTCGAAATCATTTTATTTTCCGTGCAACGATGACGCACCGCTGCCAGACCCGGGAGCCAAGCCGATGATCAGGGGGTGAGACGCGCGGCCAGAGCAGGAGGGTAGGTGGGGTAGGAGGACGGGAGGGTGTGCAGGGGTTCGATTTGAAATTTCCTATTTCGCAAGCGAAGGACTGGCTTGAAAACCGGCGCATGCAACGTAGCGACGCGCAACACGCGAACGTTACGTACGAGCGAGAATGACGAGAGGGTGGGCGGATGGGGGGGAGGGGGGTGGGGTGGTTGCGCGGGATACCGGCAACAGCGCGCCTTCGTCCGGCATTTTTTCGATGATTTTCAAGCGAGGGGTTGAACTGCATGGTTTACGTGTAGGAACGTGGGCGCGAGAGAGCGAGCTAGAGAGTCTATCATCCCATTTGGCTGGGTTCGTCGATGGTCGGCGTCGTTGCGCCGGGAATGCCAGCAGGGGGTGGTGGACAGGAGCGGAAAGGCGTTAGGGTGCCCCTCGGTGGAAAGAGGAGGCGATGCAACTCGGTGTCGGTGGTAGCATGAGCTAGGGTGAGCGAGAGGAAAGCTGACGTGAGGGAAAGGGAGAGGAAGAGAGAGAGAGAGAGAGAGGGTGAGAGCGTGAGCGAGAGGGGGAGGGTGGCGGGCCTGCATGCATTTTTTTTCCACACCCCGCGTATTGATCCCGGAGTCATTCAAAATGGCGGCCGGGGCCGAGTCAGCCAATGACTGCCTGAATCGATGACTGCAGCGAGCCACCCTCGGACCGGCCAATGGGAGGCCGTCGCACGGCGTTCTATGCGGGAACCACCACCCCGATATATATACGAGAGACACCGGCCTACCACCTACCACCTTCCTACACCTACTAGTACCTGCACACGCGTCCGCACGCGTGTCTGTTCCCTGTTCCGGGTTCGAGCTCGTCGATGACCCGGGACACGTCGATGATTTCCACGGAAAATTCCCCCTACCCAGCCGGCCGGCTGCATTTCGACCCCCAAAAAACCCGCCCAACTTTCGACGATCGCTCGCCAGGCTCGGCCGGCTATTTCCGTCCAGACCGTTCGCATTCGACGCGATTAACGGCCCCACCGCCACCCCTCTTTTATTCCAACCCCTCGCGGAATATCGGCAATCGGAACCTGGTCTCGCTGGCTGCGACCGAACTAATCGCCATGCCGCTCGAATCATCGACGATGTCGTTGACCGGTGGCGGCGGCGGTGCCGGTGGTTCAACGACGGTCCTCCCATGCCGTTTCTTCGCGAAACCCGTGTCCGCTACGAGGCTTCCACTTCTACTTGCTCGTATCTAGAATCTAGAACAGCGACAGTCAGCCGACTGATTCGTGACACGGTTCAATCTATAGCATTATCTTGGTCACCTTGATCCTGGATACGCGTTCCCTTATCTTATCGCCGCGCTCGTCGCGAAAAATGCCACTCGAGCGCCGCGGTGAAATCTTCCGTCTCTCCGCTCCCCTCTCTCTCTCTCTCTCTCTCTCTCTGTGCTTAACACGATCGTCCAGCTAGATCCCATGAGATCGCTCGATCGGCCACACAGAGAAATGCAGGAGGAGAAGGAAGAGGAGAAACACGGAACGAACAGAGGACGGTGTGCCGATCGCCGAATCGAAGCGCATCAATCGAGAAAATTTTCTGCCGCGGCACTCGTTGCCGCAGTTTGTGCATCGCGCGGGGCAAAGAGAATGTCGAAACTGCACGAGGCACGAGGCACGATTGCATCACGGTCTCCGCAGCGTGCACCGCGCGTCGCGTTGCATCTGTGTGTGCATATGTACTTAGATTGGCTCCTATTGACATAGCCACAGAGACGACGACGACGGTGGTGGTACAGTCGGGAAAAGTGCGAGCGACGAAACGTTCCACGGCCTCGTCGCGCGGACTGCCCGCGCCACGCCGACACACTTTGATCTCCGATATCTACGACACCGGGGCCACCCGCGCACGGGACGCCCGATTTTCTGTCGGAATCAATTAATACGGAATCGAGAGCTCCTCCGGGCTGATGCTTCCCTTTCGAGCCTCTTTTCTGCCCACGGCGGGATCCATTTCGGGGCGCGCTGCCTCCACGGTCCTTTTTCCCTCCAATCCGTGAAGCCTGCACACCGATAATCGTCGGCGAAATTTTTGATTAAATTCGTAGCTGGACCCCGGAGTTTGTGGACCGAGCGATGTTTGCCGAATGGGACGTTCAGTACATCGCACGCGCGGATTTTGTTGATCGTTGTCAACAGCCGGCTCGTGTACACAGCTTCGACAAATTCGACATGTCGCGTTCGTGTCTATACAGATTTTCGGCTGGCAGACTTCTTCCGACACATTCGACTCTCGCTTCATCCTACAGCCAGGGAATTTGCTGCGCGATTGCATTTAGGCTCGGCTGTAATTCGCGCGACGTTCCGTTATTTTTCGAAATTTTCAAGGGCTAACGGTCGGTGGAAGGGTAGAAAGGCGAGTGTGCGTGCACTTTCTGCCGCAGCTGTACTAAGCGCACGATGGAACGGTTTTTCTAGCGCGGGCAGTTTTTCTATTAAGCTTCATTTGTTTCTTTCATTGCGTAATGCGCCGGACGCGTCGCTCATTTCATCCTACTGCCGAGCACTCCTACCGTTAGAATTCTTAATCCGGATTGCAGTTTCGATAGTTCGCGTGACGTTTGTCCCTCTGATTCGTCGTTCCGGTCCGTAATCGAGGAAACGCTACTTGACGCGGCTACACGCGGCGTGCCTTCGTGGAAGTTCGGTGCCCCGTCGGCTCTCGGAAGTAGGTGGACGTGTGAGTTTCTTTTAAAAAGAATCGAGTACAAAGAGTAAAAGATCGTGCCTCTTGGACATCTAGCCGCGCGCTTCGTGCTCCCTGGTCGTTGAACAGGAGAGGATCATTCCGCTCCCGAGCGATCGATATTCCCCGCGAACCTTAGCACGGACAGAAACCTAAGGAACGAGTCACCATTTTCTGCACTCGTTCAACCCTTGTTCCCCGGCTCGCCACCAGGCGGCACCTCTCCTCGGGGTGGTTTTCTCCGCGAGGGGATGAATCGACGAGGCGACTTCACACGAACAGCAAACGAGACCTCGGCACCGGCTTTTCAAAACTTTATCATTTCCGACACGAAACTCGAAGCATAATCGGAGATACGAACCGCGGCAAAGGCTATCGCTCTTCTGCCTCGAAAGAAGACGGGGTCTCCGAGGGGTATTATTACAAAAAAGAAGGCGCGAGCGAAGAAATGGCGGGGGCCACCGAGTGCCAGAAAATTCTATACCCACAGCAGGAAGCGGTGGCGCGATCTCGTCGACTGTTCAAAGAGTATCGAGAAAACGCTTGAATCGGAGACGGTTGAAAAGAGGGAGAGAAGGACGGAGTGGGTCGAGGGTCTCGTTTCGGCTGAGAAGGCGGACAATCGAAAGAAAGAAGGCAAGATCAGGGCCAGAAGACAAATGTCTTCCTACGCAGAGCGGTGCGTTCTATCAGGGTAGTCGATCGAGTCGATTCACAGAGAGAAAGAGTGCTGTGCACCGGCAGAAGGGGAGGGAGAGACAGAGAGAGAGAGGGAGAGAGAGAGAAGGGGGAAGATGCAAGTGCACGTGCACGTCGTATGCACCGACTTTGCTCGAGTTGGCTTGGTTTGGCTTGGCTCGGCTCGACCTGACTCGACTCGAGTATCCTTCTGTGTCGGTTGGCTCGTCGAGGTTCCAGCTGCCGATCGGGATCGGGGGAATCGGGGGAATCGGGATCGGGATTGGGATCTAAAATGCTACATGAACGTGTGCACGTACGTAGGTGCAATTGGTCGTTGGCCGGACGGTTCCGTACGCTCGCTGGCCGGTGCATATGTGCGCATACAGCTCGCGATCCACCCACCCTTCGTCAAGGAGCGACTCGACTCTCACCTGTTTTCACCCTGCCGCTTCATTTGAAATTTAAAACGAGCCTCGATTGCCCAATGCGCCCTCCCCCTCCACGCCCGTCCCGCGCACTTATCGCCCCAGTCCATAAATTCGTGCGTATTTTCCCCCGCGGTAAAAGTTGCGGCCTACTTGAAAAAATAACCCCGGGTAATCCGGCGTGGGTACCCGGTCGTTTGATGGCAGATAGGTCCGAGCGGCTCGCGGACGAGGAATCGTCGACTAGGAGAGCTGGCCGATGGAAATTGGGGAGCCTTTCCACGTGCCGGCTCTGACGCGCAATTCGTGGCATTATTCGGCAGATAAGAATGGAATACGGTTTGTAGCTGGCCGGGGAGGCGCGGGGGGAGAGAAATCACGAGGCAAACGGCGCGCCGCGGTACAACATGGGAACGAAGGAAGCGCGTACCTACTTTCTCCTCCGCAAATTCCTACCTCGGTAACAGGCTGTCGCGGCCGGAAGTTCGATCGCGATCGTGGTACAGGGGCCCTTCGTCCCGTCCACTCCCCCGCGCCGCCGTTTCGCGTGTTTATGCAGATGCGTGCATGCCGAAAAATGCTCGCACGGTTACGGACATCTGTCAGATTCGCCGACAGATAGATCGAGGCCCGCCCGTGTCGAACCTCTATCGAACACCGTCCATCTCCCCCGCCCTGCGTCGCGCGGCAAAATTCTGCATGGATTTTCAAAGCGATCAGGGTCGTACGCGCGGGGAAAGGGTTCGCCCCAGGGGCGCGAAGAACGCGAGAGAGAGAGAGAGAGAGAGAGACGAAAGGCCGCGACGCGACGGGCCTTTTCACGGGTGACTTGTCGCCGGGACGAGCGCGTGTCGCGTAAAGGCAGCGAAAGGGACGAAGGGCAGGGCAGAGGGCCGCTTTCTTGCTGGCATTCGTCCACCTGAAGCGTGGAGAGACGCTGGTCTCGTGACAGGTAGTCGCGGAGGGTGGACGCTGTGTACCCGGCGTGGCGTGGCGACACGACGCGCTCGGTCGCGGTGGGGGTTGGAGCGAAAAAAAAGTGGCGCTCTTCTCCGCCCTCTGGACTAATACTTCCACGTGGCGTACACGTGGAAAAAAGGACGAGGCCAGCGTAAAAATGCGACGCGTGGGGGTCGGGGCGCGGTGGTGGGAGCGAAAGCGAACGGAGGAAAGGAGAGAAGAGGCTCACCCCCGGCGGGTGGAGGGTAGTTGGCGCGCGGGAGTAAGTGACAGCCAGCTAGATGGAAGGAGAGGGACGGCAGGGAAGAACGGGCAGAGGAGAAAGACGTTGGAAGCGTTCGGGGAGGGATGGAGAGCTTAGCCGGTGGAGGGGTAAACACGTTAGACGACCGCGGCGAGGAGGGGTGCAAAAGAAGAGAAGGGGCCGTCTATTTGACGAGGAGGGTGCGTAAGACGAGCAGGATGACCATCGACCACCCTCGGCTATGAAATGAACATCGGCGCCTCCGCTGCAAAGTCGACGTCCCCGTCGAGGTCGACGATCTATCTCTCGATCGTGATCTAGCAGCTTTCGCGGGAGCCACCGAAAACTCGAGTTCGCTAGAGTAGGTAATTACGGACACGGTTGAGCGTGGAATATCGTGGTGGATGAAAAAAGTTAGATTCGAAGGGTCGGACTAGTGGGAAGGGATAAAAAAGAAAGCGCGTCCCACTCCCCCTCGTGCTAGTTAGTCACGCGTGTGCGGCCATACGGAGCATAAGGGAGGAGGCCATTTTTATACGACGGTCCCCTTCTTTTTATTCGTACCTCAGACTACCGCTACACACCACCCCCTTTGCAGCGTAGGCCGACAGCAATTTTTCGGTCAGTCGAATTCGTCGGTTCGTGACGTACGCACGCCGTGTTCCGTGCAGACTAGACCAGCGGCGTGAAACTCGGAATCGACGAGACGGGACGAGACGAGACGCCCGCGAACTTGGTCGAGAGAGCGTGACGTATCGCGCCACTCGCTGCGTCTTCGAGCTCTCCAAGTTCGGGCGGAATTTTCAAGGGCAATCTTGTAAGAACGAAGCGAGGATAAGTCCGCGCGCGTGTTTATGTTCGCGTTAAAGCGAGCCGTGTCCGAGGCGGAGGGTGGCATCGGCGGTCCAGGTACATATACACAAGGATGATCCGAGTTCTTGCACCCTGCCTTTCCGGAGGGTTTTCTCGAGAGGGAAGCTTCGGAGAGGGTGGAGGGTGGCCGAAGGTAGGAGGGGAGGGAAGGCTAGCGGGAGAAGGGGAGGTTGGAGGAAAACGAATCGAGGGAAAACGAGACAGCCGGCGGAGAAGGGACGAGAAGGAGAAAAAGCAGGAAAGGGAGAAAGAGAAAACGCCCCACTCTCTTTCTCACCCCTTAGGTGGGCTACCCCCGTCGGAGACGTCGGCGGAGTCGGCGGCGGAGAGTCCCCCACCCACCGAGCACTCAGGAGAGTAGCTCGACGGCAAAAGGAGCGGGAGGGCGCGAGGGGTGGCCGAGTGTTGAGGAAAAGGGGGAGACAGAGCGCGCGCCTCGACCAAGGGTTTCTGGTGGGGGCAAAGGAAAAGAGGGGTGGCTTGAAAACTGCTGTCCTAGGGAAGGCTCAGTTTTTCGTCCTCTCGGAGGTAGATTTTGGTCGTGGGAGGACCTGGCAAGGGTCGGACGTCGGTCGAGGGTGACCTGGGCCGGGGCCCAGGTCCTTCGGACCCCGGCTCGCGAGCCTCTTAGGCGGTAAACCGAGCTGGCAAAGGGAGCCGGAGGCAGCCAGAAATTTCGCGACCGCGCACCACCTAAGACAACGCCCCTACCCGAACACGCGTTCTTTAAGGCACGAGGGGGTGGCTTTTAGTCAGACGCACGCGGTCTGAGAAGCGCGCCACCACCGGCCCCCGCCGACGGAGAAGGACTTAGCGTTTCTCGCGAGCCGCAGACCCGAGTCAGTTTCGGTTCCTCCTCCGTCAAGGACTCGAGAACGCGGAAGAGGAGAGAGCTTTTTCCTCGATATTTCGTACACGCGTCGTTGTCGTTTTCGTAGTCGTTGCCGTTGTTGTCGTTGCCGTTGCCGTTGCCGTTGCCGTTATCGTTGCCGTTTCCATCGCCGTCGCCGTTGCCGTCGCTGTCGCCGTCACCGTCGCCGTCGCCCTCACCGTCGCCGTGAGTCGTTATCGTTGTCGTCGTCGCCGTGCTCCGTCGTCTTCGCGACTCCACCGGGATACTTGGAGCAACGCATCGTCTTGCCACTGACGGACACTCGCCGCACATTCCACTGCTCGAACAGAAGTCGACCAAGTGCGTTCACGCGCGATCATCGCTTCCTTCGTCTACTGCGTATTACCGCTGCTACCGATCCAACGTTTCTCTCCCTGTCGACTCGAGAGACCCTTCGATCCGATCGGAACGTAAGGAGATCTTGGACTTTTCCTTCCATTTCGCGATTTAGTAACCCTCGCAGTGCTCCGACTTGTCGCGGGACTTAGAGAAAATTGTGACAACCACCCTCGTCTTCTCGGGAATGGAAAGCGTGGCCGCGGGACAACACGTCGATCGTTTCTTTTTTCCACCGGGGATTTTGGTCACTTTTCCCCTCTTTCGGCCAACCATCGCTGATCCACCCCCTCCAAACCCACTTCCCTGACATGCCCGGTACACGTCATCGTCGTCAGCAGTGTTTCGCCGTGATCGTCGACAGCTCGGTCCGTTCTTAATCCCGCCAACAAGCCGGAAATGGAGTGCCTCGATAAGATACGGCACGACGAGCGGAAAAACTCGCACCGAGGAATTACTGGGACGAGGGGCTGCTCCGCCACTCGTTCGAGGATCCATGGGAAATTCGACTGAGCGGTCGGCAATGATCGCGATCACGGGAGATTAGTCAGCGACGACCGAGCGTGTCGATGTTGAGCGAAACCGTCGATGTCGCGAACGATGGGGATGATCGTTTGCAAGGTGACGACGGACCTACGATTGCAGTGCGACGAATCTCGATTTACCCGAGTCCCCTTGAATTTTCCAGCCGCCGTTGTGTTCGTAGTATAATTTTTCTCGCCATGTGAAATCGCGTGTTCGTCGGAGGAAGAGTTTCGAAGCGTTGTTGGAGCAGAATCGTGGCAAGGAATTCTCATAACCCTCGTCGAATCGCGTGCAGCTCGTTTTCATCGAACGGCAATCCGGTTAAATAAGAGAGGAGCTCGCGTACTAAATATTTACCGGACCTCTAATAGCCCGCGGGAATCGTTTAAACCGCAAAAAACACAGTGCTTCGGGATTACGTCAGCGTAGGAAAACGTGTGTCGAGCCGTGGAAAGCGCGATATCGCATGAAATCAGAATAACGAATGATAATATCAGGGGTCGGCTTTTAATTTTTCAATCTCGATCGCGTCCTCTCTCCATTCAGCATCTATCAAACGAGAATAACCGTGCCATTCCCCTCGTTCTCTCTGTCAAACTTCCGTGATTTTCGCCAACGATTCGCGTAGCTCGGTGACCGAAGCTGACGCGACGGCAAAGTGTTTCGCGGCTCACGTGTCAACAGGAAGCAACCCTTTCAGAATAATCAGTTGTCGTGAAACTGCAGGAACCGCGAAGGCAAATACGGGGGTTGACAAGTGAAGAATGCGATTTGTTCGTGGTTTGCTGCAAAGTACCTCGAGTGATAGAGTCTTGTCGTGCCCTATCGAATTTATTCCTCGCGAATTAATGATCGACGAGATTCGTTTAAGTGCAATTGATAGTAACGTGTGTTCCTTTTCCCTTGTTCACGTCCCGATCCTCGGCCCTCGATGTCCGTTTGCCGCGAATCGAAGCATATCGAGGTCGATGCTTGTGTCTGTAGGGATTGAACCGAAGGATCGAAGACAGTTTGAGTTTTCTTCCAGTGAGTGGCAAAGCGTGGCACGTAGTCGTCGACTAGCATAAGTCGCGTTCAGTGCGAGGTTGTCGAAATCCTATAACCACCCTTCGGCCTTCTAAGCGATAGCCTAGTTGCATGCCTCGGCCGCGTTCTAACGAGAAATCCGCGCGAGGATTAGTGGCTGCACGAGCGCGATGCCCGGCGAAGGGATAAACGTAGGATCGGCATAAAAATAGCGTTTTCTTTCTGAATTGCAGCTTCGAGCGGGAGACGCATTGCAGCAAGAGATTCCCGCGCAGGAGAGGAAGACTGGACAAAGCGGAAGAAGCAGAATAAGACGAGCGAAGCAGAAGAAGCGGAGGAACACAAGAGCAAAAGAAGAGCGAAAGCGAGACGCGTAGAAGCGGGGTTGCGACGAGAGTGATTTCAAGTAGCGAAGAGAGAGGAAGTTTCGAGCGCGAGAACGCGAGAGTGAGAGTGAGGAAGAGAAGAAGACGAAGGAGAAGAAGAGAAATCTGGACGAGAGGAAGCCTAGTGGAAAACTGGTGGATAGGAAAGGTGGAAGTGAAGGTAAAACGAAGAAGAGCGAAGGAAGAGGAAGGTAGAGCAAGAGGCAGAAGAATCGGAAGAAGAAGCTCGCTAGAGAGAACCTCGCGCCGCATACATATATATTTCAGTGTGTTCAAAAAACGAGTGTACCTAAGTGCAATATTATTAAACCTAAACGATAATAAGAAGCAACCACAACTACCATCGACGATTTATCGGTAACGACGAGCGGTTAATCGATAATCGAATAGAATTCCTTTTAAAGAGTTAAAAACCCTAGAGTCGCATTTCGAGGAGGAGTCGTGAACGGACGCGAATAACAGGACGAAGAAGAGTCGTGACGGAAGAGGAAGCAGCGGCGGAAGCAGTAGCGGCAGCAACCTCGACACACTGCACTGTGCGGACCGAGTGACACCGAAATCTCGCGACAGAGGAGAAGAACTGCCGTCCCGGTACGAAGAAATCACACACACACCACGTATTCACACGGTGGACGGGCGAGTCCCTTCTTTTTACGCTTCCAACGAACCAAGGGCTTGAACGTTCGCACCCACACGCACACACACGCACCACATCGACATAACGGGGCTTACGAACTACTCAGGGCAAAACGGGACGAGCAGTATCATCCAGGAGTGCGATTTCTCACCCGGCAGAGCGCATACGAGCCCACGACGCTTCTACTTCGTCCAGAGAGAAGATTCGCGTCTGCACGGACTGTCCTTCTCGTTCACACCGTCCGGGCTGGGCAATCCTGAATTTTAACCAGAACTTAAGTGTATGATAGACTTTAAGTTAGATAGAACAAAGAAATAGGGTGTTCTCCACAGTGTCGGAGGACGTCCGTTCGCGCGCGCGCGCATCTTTAACAAGCACACATACCCACACACCCACACCCACACGAACGTACACCACGTACACCTTCAGGTACACGTAATCTCGACGAGAACTCAGACGCATCGAAGCAAATGCAGACCAGGGGAAGGAGGATCTGAAGAAGTAGACCGAGAGGCGAGAGGAGACGAGAAACGCCGAACCGCGGAGACGCACGCGAACGATCAGTGACAGAATCCAAGATCGATCGGTGATCGCGCTACGGGAGACACGTTTCCAACATCGAACCGGACTTCTGCTTAGATCGAGCAGAAGAGGCCGAAGCAGAAGCTCGACCGCCGACCGAAGAGTTATCTCGGGCAGGGGACGAAGAGCCGAAGAGGTAATAGGACAACAGGGAAGGTGTATCGAGGGAAAGAGTTTCATGAGCCAAGTAGCGGGAGGCAGAAGCAGCAGCAGGCCCGGGAAGTCGAAGCAGGTGGCGAGTAACTGACGTTGCCCGCCGCCCACGTCGAGCGAGGATCGTTGTCCTTAGGACGATCCTGGGCTAAGGAGAGCGCGATAGAGCGGGTAGGAAGATAGGAAGGAACGGCGGCGAGCGCGGAAGTGTGCCGGCCGTCGAGCTGCTTACCGGAAGGGGTGCGAAAAAGCGGGCAAGCTGCGCCGGAAGGGGGTAGCCCGGGCTTCTCGCGAAGGCCTCAAAATTTCGGACGCGACGGCGGCCCTGGACCTACGTGCCCAGACGCAAGCCCAACCGGACTTTGGCTTGGACCACCACCAGCAACAGCATCACCATCAGCAACAGCAGCAGCAACAACAGCAGCAGCAGCAGCAGCAGCAACAACAACAACAGCAGCAACCGCAGCCGTCGCAGCAGCAGCATCAACAGCAACAGCCGCAGCAACAGGGACAAAGTCCAGAGTCCCGTCCACACCATCACCTTCAACAGCATCATCATCATCAGCATCATCCCGGGAATCATCTCCACTCTGGCGATTCGGGGGGTGGGATAGGAGGTGGAGGAGGTGGCGGTGGAGCCGGCGGAGGTGGCGGTGGAGGCGGCGGAAGTGGCGGCGGTGGAAGTGGCGGTGGTGTTGCTGGTGTTGCTGGAGTTGCTGGAGTTGCTGGAGGAGGAACGGTCGGGCCAGAGGCTGACAGAACCGTCAGGATCCACGACGAAGACGACGAGGACATCACCGAGAGGGAGGACGAGGAGGAGGACGAAGATCCCTGCAGCTCTCCGGAACCGGACCTCGACAACGAGCCGGAACCCATGGAGGTGCAGGCCTCGGCCGTCACCGCGGCGGCCGCCAACCTTCACGCGCTGCGTCAACATGTCTTCAAGATGTCCGATTACTGGCAACAACCGCAACGAGTGCCACCTCAGCACTCGCCGGGGATACAGCACAGCCCTATCTCCAACTCGACCCAACAGCAGCAACACCAGCAGCAAGTGCAGCAGATGCACAGTCCGCTCGGGCAGCAGCAGCAGCAGCAACAACAACAACAACAGCAGCAGCAGCAGCAGCAGCAGACAGCCGTCTCGCAGGTGCAGCAGACCGCTAACACGGCACTAGGTCAGAGCAGTAGCCCGCAGCAGCAGATGCAGCAGCAACAGCAGCACGCCATGTCCATGGGCCAACAAACGCCTCAGGGAGTACAGCATCAATCTCCCCCGGCGCCGACGACCCCGTCGCCCCAGGCGGACCACCAAAGTGCCATCGCGTCCAGCATGGCCCAGAGCCTCCACAGCCTGGCTCAGGCACAGCAGACCATGTCCCAGGCGTCCAGCCCGTCCCTGGCCGTCCAGGCGGTACAGGCGGCCCAGGCGGCCCAGGCGCTCAACCAAAACTTGGGACAGGCGCTGACCCAAGCCCTCACTCAGAACATGCAACAGAACCTGGGGCAAACGTTGCAGCACAATCTCGCGCAAAGTCTGACGCCCAGCCTGTCGCCGCAACAACAACAGCAGCTGCTCAATCAACCGCAGAATCTTAGCCAGGCTAGTCAGAACCTTCAGCAGAACATCCAGAGTCAGGCGCAGAATTTGTCGCAGACGTTGCAGCAACAGGCGCAGAATCTCACCCAGAACCTCGGCCAGAGCCTCAGCCAGCAGGCGCTGCAGCAGCAGGCGCAGAATCTCACGCAGAATCTGCAACAGCAGGCCCAGAACCTGACGCAAAATCTGCAACAACAGGCGCTGAGCATGGCGGGCAGCATCGCCCAGAACGGCGGCCTCGCCGGGATGAACATGTCGACGAACCAGCAGCAAAACTCCCAGAACGCGATGCTGAGTCCGGGCGCTACCAGCCAGGACTCCCACGACGCCAGCCTCACGGAGAAACTCGTCAACGAGCTGCAGGTGAGCACACCGTTCGCGATTCTACCGGGCCGCATACGATTCGCTTTCTGCTTCCTTTTTTCCTCTCGCATTTATTCTCTCGATCTCGGTTAGACGGCTCGCCCGTAGCCCCGGACAGAACAGATAAATAACTGGGACGAGGCAACCGCGATAAAAGTGCATAATGCGCCGATAAATAGGGTCATTCACTTGGGCCGACTGACGCCGGACAATACTTTCAAACAGTTTCTGCCAGCGCGGAGAAAAATACGCGTCACGCGGAACCTTGCATTACGCATACTCCCTGCTCGCTCGTTTCACCCTCGACAACAACACAAGCCTCTCGATACTCCCAATCAGAACCGCGACTTTCCATCGAGCATGGAAACCTTCTATTTCATTACCGTGGATCCCCGAATTAGACCGCGGATTCCCTAGACTCTCGAAACCGGCATGCATCTCTGCCCCAACGATGGATCTCGGCGATCTTTTGATAGAAAAAAAGCAGGCTCGTCGAAGCCCTTCGGGATCGACGAGAGCCTCCGTGTCGGCTTAACTGGATGACTTTCAATAAATCGAGCTACATCGTCGACAATTTCGCTGACTGTTTGAATCTGCGACTGTACCGAGATACACTGACCATGGTTCACGCACATTGGAATACGTTGACTTACCGCGTCGCGTACTTCGCAACGCGCGTACACACACCCACACCCGCACCCAGACTCGCGCGCAAAGCCACAGGCGTGCGACAGAACGAGCGAGAGAGGGAGAGTGAGAGCGAGGGTGAGAGAAAGGAAGAGAGAGCAAGAGAGAGAGAGAGAGAGAGAGAGTGTGAGAGAGAGAGAGAGAGTGAACGTGACGCGATCGCGCGAGCGCGCTGGCTAGCTAGCTAGCGAGCGAACGAGCTAGCCGGCGAGCGAGCGAGTGAGCTAGCGAGCTAGCGAGCAGCCAGGCGGACAGGCAGGCAGGCAGGCAGGCAGGCAGGCAGCCTGGCAGGCACGCACACATTAGAGTCACGGGGCCACAAATGCAAACGCGGCCCACGCACACCGATGCGACGAGATGCAGATACGTCGCCTCTCGGGGTTCTTGACCCGCGCAACACAGATAATACTATACGCATACGTCATACGGTACGCCGAGAAGATGTTCTCGAGAAAATATCGCGGCGTGCTTCTGCGATGCCGCACGGTCCGCCAGCTTCGATACGAGGAAACTAAGTAAATATATCCAGGCGCGGATCCGATTCGGTCTCGCCGCTAATAGCAATCCGAACCTTTTTCGTGCCGCCCTTTTTTTTCTATTTCTTTCATTCGCGAACAGCACAGGAGAACCGTTCCTATATGGTTTCCATGCGAGGGGACCATCTGCTTCTGTACCCAGTGACTCTGGAAGCTGGAATTAGGTACGCCGAGGAGCATCGGTAGAGGAGCTTTCAAAATGCCTCTCCGTACATTGTCTTTTCTTCTCGATCGTCGTTATGGAATCTACGTATTCTCCTCTGGCAATCTTCCGCGGGCTATCCCGGTTCTGATAGTCACCTCGCACGCTAATAATCCTGACAGCGTCCGCCGATACCCCGCCTGACCACGAGGTTCTCGTTCGGTGGAGGGTCAGCAGGGTGGGTAGAGTTTTCTAAAGAAGCATCGGGGCTCCGCGACGCGAAATAGTTTCACGAGGCTACCGTAGGCTAGTGTCCCGAGATCGCTAGGCAAGATAGCGATTTCGTAGCGATGCTGGTTAGCATAAAGGGCAGCGAAAAGTAAACTAACACGAGCCTCCTGTCTTGCCCGATAGTCTCGTGCCTCTGCGGCGGGACTCGGAGGTGCGGGAGGCGCCGGCGGAGGCGGAGGAATGGGCAACATCAGCGAGCGCACCCTCGAGGAATGCTGGTCCACCCTGCAACGAGTGAGTTGAACACTCAGCCCGTTCAAAATCCCCTTATTATTATGTATTCTCCTCGTCACACAAACAGCATCCTGTAACTTATCACCTTTTTCTTTCGGCCGATTCGCGTAGGCACTCTCTCGTGCATCTCTCACCCTATATTTATTTATGTTCCTCCCCGCACGTTCATGCAAGAACATCGACCCGCTGCTCACGTTCTCTTTATCTTTTTTTTTCGTTACGATCCTTTGGTTTCGACAGCACCTCATTTTTTCGCTTTCCTCCGAGAGAGCGCGACCGCCAGCGTTCTCGTTGGTTTCATTTCATCTGTCGTTTTGGTTTGTTTTTTTTTTCTCTCCGCCCGCATGCTCTACGTGCGTGTATGTGCTTCTGTAAGATCTGTGTAGTCTTAACGCAACATTGCTGGAGAACAATTAATCGCAGCTCATCGTGGCTGCACCATAAACAACAGCTCGATCGTCCACAGGATTGACCGTCGTGGCGGTTCGAGACCGATCCTCTAAGTACTTACTTCTCCGCTATTCGCGACACCCCGCTCGCCAACGGCGAAACCGAGAATTTTCGCGGACGGGCTCGTCGCTGGACGACCGTCTCGCGTCTCGCCGAACGGTACATCTTGGCAGCTCGCGACACAATACCGCGTTTAATTGTTCCGCAGGCGCGTATTCCACGCACGATGCAACCGATTTAATGGGACAGTCCGTCAGTGGATGGATCGATAGTACACGCGTCCCCGCGTATATGGCGTTGTCCTTTTACGAGCCGAGAACCGAAATGAAGGGAAAGGAAGCACCGCTAACGAGCCGTGAATCGAGTTGGAACTATCGTTCGACTCGGGAGGAGCGAGAGACGCGTAAAGCGAGGGAAAGAAACGAGAAACATCGCCGGGGACAGGGACGGCGGTAGCGAAGCGGGGACGGGGGGATGGGGAGGGACCGGGGAACGAGTAAAAAGAGAAGCCGCCGGTGGAAAACTTTTAAATTCTCCTGGCGAGTACGAAGCAACAATTTGTTTCGCTAAGTAGCCGTGCCCGTCTTTTGTTTTTCCGACTTCTTTTATTACCGCCAGCCGCGGGTAGGAGGGATGAATGGAAAGGTGGAAAAGAGGCGGTGGTTTCCACCCCCGTCGTCCATCGCCACCTTGAAAGCGAGTCGCGAGGCGAAACTTTCGGAAAATCGCAAAAACGCCGCGCGATGGCGAACTTTTCGCGTTTTCCCGGGATTTAATTAAAACGTTCGCCTCCTTTGTGCCGCTCCGACCGCGAACCTCCATCGGGAGGGACAAAATGTTAGGTACAACGCGCTCTTGCAACCCTCCGCTTTATCGTCCCGGGAAAGCGTTCGATCATTTCCAGAATAGTAGTCGAAAAATTGCTAGCCGATCGAGCGACGACGGTGGCAAACGTTCGGGCGTGTTTGAATAAACGTTGTTGCCGGTCGTGGGAAAACAAAAGGGCGCCAAGGCGGACGAGAAGTCTCGAAAACATTAATGCGGTGCAACGTTGAACAAACACTCGTCGGCCGAGCTGGGGGTTCTCATGGTTTGCCGATCCGGGAAGGGCGTTTTGTTCTTTCGCGAGCTCGAAAATTAAAATCCAATTATTTCGACACCTCTGCCCGACCCTCCGGCGATTCAAATGAATTTTTTGCGCCGACTCCTTTCCCTCTGGAATCTCTCTTTCACCCCGCATTAAACCGGTTCGCCGCCGGAGCGGTAACGTTACACAGCCACGGGCCTACCCTTGACCGATCCGCAGAGTCCCGATCTTGAATCGACGACAGCTGCCAGAACCGGAACTGCGCCGCGCGGTGAAAAGAGGAAGACGACGAGCGAAAGGGGGCAAGCGAAGGAGAAGGCTCCTCCAGCCCTCGACGAGATCGATACTCGAGCCTTCAACCGAAGAGCACGTAAATAATCGAATGGAACGCCTACGAATTCTAACAAACTTGATCCATCTTTGGTCAGTAAATGGCCCCTTCGAGCTAAGGGTTCGCCAATCGTATGCGCCTCGACTGCGGTTGAACGTGGCCGGCAGGAGCTGAACGATGAAGAGAATCGAAGGACAAGGTGCTGACGCTAGACGCGTCTTTCTCACGATCGCGACCCCTTGAGCGCAACTTTTTTGCCTTCCACCCCGCAGCGGTTCCATCGTATTATTTAAATAACGGTGTTCGCGCGTGTGCCATTGTTTCACTAACCCTTCTACTATTACGGAAAAGGGGGGAGGTCTGGGCGAGGGGGGGAGAGAGAGAGCTTTCTGTTTCGAGTCGAAGGAGAGAAGCCGGAGGATGAAAGATCGCAGGCAGCGAAGGGGGAGGGTAGGACTTCCGTGCCGCGTAGCCGTTATGGCGAAGGCAAAATTACGACATCTCAAGTCCAGGGGCAACCACCATATCCCTTCTGCCCCGACTGGAGCGCACCAGACCGAAGTTTCCTGGCTTTTCAGTAATTTTCTATGATTTTCAGATCGCATGATCGCTAACAATAACGCGGCGGCCCCGTGCCGGCTGTTAAGATCCTCCTAATCGAATTGTTCGATCTCTGGTGGGAAACCGGGGCGCGGGGAGGGACAGCGAAGGGGAGGGCAAACAGACTTGTACGAGAATACTGCTCTCTTACGAGCGAATTTCTCGAAAAATAAGACGGAGCCGTCTGAAAAGCCTTGGCGTGAAATTGGTAACAATTTTTCGATCGGGGAGGAGCAATGATGCGCGGTAATAATCGCGATAATAATTTGAGGAAATCTCGGAGCGATGGAGCGGGAAAAGCGCGCGAGTTGGCGGGCGCGTTGCAAAGTCGTGTGCCGGCGCGGCGTTACGTTCTGTACGCGCGGCGCGGCGGACGGTTATTTCTTCCTCTTCTTTTTCCCCCTTCTTCGTCGTTCGCTCGCGCGCGGTTCCGCCATGACCTACCCCAAGCGGTCGACGAGAAAAAGAAGGAGAAAGGGGGGGCAGAGAGGGGGCGGAGAAGGAGGCAGCGGCGAGCGGGAAAACGAGAGAAAGAGAGGAGGTGGTGGTGGTGGTGGCGGAGGAGGAGAGAACTCACGCGCCCACACACGGCTGCGAAGTTGCAACGCGGATGACCAAGGAGCGAGGAGACGCTGGGCGCGAGCGAAAGAGAGAGACGGGGCGGCCTATCGGCGCGGAAAAAGGGAGGGCGAGGCGGGCGGTACGCGCAGAGTTTATTCTTTGTGTCGCGCGTATGGCTACGCGCTTTTTTTTTATCGTTCGTTGACTCCGCGGTTCACGATCTGCAGCCGCAGAGAACGCGTTCGCCGCGCTGCATCGCTCTCGGCACGATAAGATTACGCTCGCAGGGGCGGTCGTGCACGATTCTGGAGCGATCGCCAACCTCCCGGCACCTTACTCCGGGGAACTTTCTATTGGAGCTTCACTCAGGTTTCGAGTTCTATCTTCTTTGTGGGTGTCAGGATTTTTCTTCTATTATCCTTAAGAGCATCCTCCTCGTTTCCTTAAAATGTGAAGCACCACGCGCGAAAGAATTGCGGGACTCGAAAGTCCAAGAAGAATGCGTGCAACAGGAGCCGCGCCTCCTTCTGACCTACTTCGCCGTTCCCTAATATCGTGATTCCTCTCGTAGGTACTATCAATGAAGCGGTGCGCTGGGCACTCTGTCCGCCGATTATCCCGCATAATATACCGTTATCTAACGAGCAACCGGTAATTATCGCAAGCTGGAGACGCGACGCGTACGGAGGCAGCCATTAACCGCGGCTCGTTCGGCCCGAGCGCGAGATCCGTCGATCCAAGGAAAGCCGAGGAAAAGAGATCCGATTTGGGGTCCGCGGAGGCGGAGGGAAAAGCGGGGAAAGTGGGAAAACGTGGATGAAAGATCGGAGATACGCAGGGATAGGATTTCGTAGATCCGAGTGAAGTTGAGAAATCTCAGCGGCCGGTCACGAGAGAGACCGTGCGCCTATCCGAGAGAGCCTTTCCTCTCCTCCGGTCGGAGCTGCCGCGGCAAAAGATCGTTGCCCTTCTAAATATAAGTTTGCAAAATCGAACAGCAAAACTGCGGAGTTTTGCCGTGGTCTGTGCGGCTCTGTGTATATATTGCCGGTAGATCAGCCCCCTTCTTCTTCTTCGCTTCTTCCCTTTTTCTTCGTCCTCTTCTTCTTCTCCTTCTTCACCTTCTTCTTCTTCTGCTGCTGGCTGCAAGCTGCTGCTCTCGCGCTCCTCTTTCTAGCGCGTCGCTTGGTCCTCCTCCGCCAGAGCGTATCCTCCGTCGGCTTCTCTCTCCTACTCCCTCGAGCACGGGCCCATATCCACCACCTCCTCTTCGGACCCCCTCTTCGGCATCCTCTGACGCCGATCCCCACTGTTCTTGCTCCGTGACCTCGAAGGCCTGCGAATCCGCTCTTTCGTTCTCGTTGACTTTCGGACAAAATTCGCCGGCTCCCCTCGACGTAGTCGTAGGTCAGGATCCGGTCGCGTTGCGGCTGCTCCGAGGCAACGGGAACCGGAGCACGGCCCGGGACCCCTTCTGCGAAACAGAGAAGACGATACACGTGCCTCGATCCTTCTCCCAGCTGAAAAGTAGGAGAAATGCTACTCATCTTTTAACTGACTCCCCGTCGTACGTTCCACGCGAGCATTCCATATATAATGCGAGATGAGATTGCCGTTGGTCTAGTTGCGGGCTCTTCGGATCGCTTCCCAGCTTCCTCTTTATACCGGCCGGGTCTTTTAGCCTTTTTTCTTTCCCTTCTCGCGCTGGCTGGCTGGCTCGAACAACAATCGAGCAGAAACCCAGATATTACAGCGTTCATCAACTTCCGAAAGATTGATGAGACTCGTTTATTTGTGGCGAAGGAAAGGCGGGATCGCGGGGAAAAGCGTGCGCATGAAAGACGAAGGAGAATGATCGATTCGCGAGGGGAGCAGCTAGTTGGGGCGGACGAGGCTACCGGAGACGGAGAGCGATGCGCGAAACGACAGAGATAAAAAAATCCGTCCGCGTGGAAAAAATAACCGAGCTGGAATCTGGGTCAGCGGGGCTGTGCAATCGCAATGTGCCAATGTCAGGCGTGCAGATCGCAAGGCCGGTAAAATCGTGAGCAGCGAAAAGTCCGCTGATCGAGCGTCGATCCTCCTCCTCCTCGATCGAAAAGTCTTTCAGCAAGGAAGGAAAAATGCTCGGGTCAGAATCTCGCGGCGAGGAGGATCCCGATCAGAACTCGCGAGATCCAGCGACCGAGCAGGAATTTCGACCAGCAGAATTTTTTCCCATCGCTCGTCCCGCAATACGGACGAAAGAGCAAAGAGCGCTCCGAGAGTGCACGTTGCAGCGGCGAGCGGTCGGCGTCATCGTCATCGTCATCTCATGCGTGGGTGAATAGCCTGGCTGGTCTCGAGCAACAGAGAGACAGGAGAGCCTCGGGGGGAGGGCGAGAAGGAGCGAGGAGGCGAGCAGGCGGAGAGAACAGCAGAACGACAAGTCCTCGTGATAGAAGAGAGAGAGAGAGAGCGAGAGAGAGAGAGCGACTCGCGCAGTAGAGTGGGGCAAGAACGGGCCGCGTGGAAGAAGAAAGACGGCTGACCATTACGGTGCGGAACCACTGAATTTTCGTTCCCCCGCGTCTCCTTCCAGGCCACGCTTCCGCGAGATTCCGCTTCTGGACCATCTCCGCTAGATTTCAGGTCCTTCAACTCCCGATGCCTCGAATCTCCAGAGATTACCCAATAGGAGAGCGGATCACCCAGTTTCGTGGAGCTTGGCGGAGGTTCCCCGTGCGGCTGGGCCGACCCAAGCGTCCCCAGGCATCCCCAAACTCGCTCTGGCACGGGCCCAGGGCCCTCTGGTGGGTCGTTTAGGGCCCGGTTCATCCCTGCTCGCCTGGGTCGTAGGTAAAACGTACGCGATTCGCGTTAGCGGGATAGCAAAGGCGCAACCCCACTCCGTACTCTCGTGGATCCGCTCTGGTAGCTTCTCGAGGCGAGTATTCTACCTTCGGACCTTCGCGCCAGTGCCCCCCACCGGCTGGTACCCGGCCAATCGGCCGCGAGGACGCCGGCGTGAAGCCTACGCGGCGACGGCCAGGCCGATTCTCGCCGGCGCCCCAGCATTTTATACGGAAAAGACTCTTTAACGAAGCACAAGGTGCGCACGCACGACCAACTTCACGCGACACCACGCGCGCACCGCGTCACACGCACACGGGGAGGCGAGAGTGCGACGAAGACCACGACGACCGTGACGGCGACGACGACGACGACGACGACGACGACGACGACGACGACGAAGACGAAGACGAAGACAGTGACCGCTGACAGAAACAACTGTTTTCCATTTCCTCACTCCCCCATTGTCCCAGCATCCTCCTCACCCCCTGTCGACACCGCATTCTTACCCAGCGACGAATCATCGAGAACCGGAGGGAGCAGCACCGAGAGAGCCCGTAAAGCGTGGAGATCGGCTCGGCGATCGGGGCTCGGGGATCGGTGATCGGAAGCGCAGGAAACTCGAGAGACCGCAGGCGGGCCCAAGTGGAGGATCGGGACAGATGTCGGTCTGGATCTGAGCGGCTCGATGTGTCGCGCGGCGGGCGTCGAAGAGGAAGAGATCGGTCTCGCGTCGCGACGAAAAACCACCGAGGATGAGTGACAACGTGCACGGCATTGACAGCTGACAGCCCGCGCGAGCGAGCGAATCCCTCCGTCTCTCTTCTCCTCTTCGTCTTCGTCTTCGGATCCGCGCAGTGTCCCCGCGACGAGAGTGCTCCTTTCCTGCTCTGCCCGCGCGGCGCGGCGCGGCCCGGCCCGGCCCGGCCCGACCCGACCCGGCTCCCTTTCGTTTCTCTACACTCTACATCTTCTTCGTCATTCTCCTCCACCCGTACTTCGCCGCCCCCACCAGTAACAAGCGACCGCGCCGCGAAGTGCCGAACGATGAACTCGGGCAACAGTGTGCCATATTTTGTGATCTTTTTACCTAGCTCCTACCACCGCGTTTTAACTGTGATCCACCTACTCTAGAGAACCGTGCACGAGAGAGGTAAGGAGACATATACTCTTCTACTTCTAACCACCACCGCCAGCTATATCACGCTCTACCACGCTACCTACCGCTATCCTAACTCGAGGTGCGCGAGGATGGATGGCGGCGCGTTACGCGGCCTCGCGTCCACCGGGGCAAAAGGAATTCTCGATCGCGACGGAAGGGTGGTCGTTCTGCCCGCCATCCACGTGCGCGTCCACGCGTCCAACGATCTCGCGCTCGGTTAACAGCCGCGAACGCCCGATTCCGTCAGAACCGTGCTACCGCGGAATCGCGTACCGCGGCTACGCATTCCAGAACGAGGACGACGCGCTCCTTCGAGCGCGAAACACCGTCAACTGGATCGGCTCCAAGTCGCCGTATCTCGCCAGAGAAAGATCCTTTCGTCTCCCCCAGCGGGAGAAACGTACGTGCACCTCTCGCGGCGTGCGCCGTGCAACCGTTCTCTCGAAATCCAGCCTCGATCACGTTCTCGCTCCGACGCACAAAGCTAGCATTCGCCCGGCAGGCTGGTCGGTCTCGATCACCCACGATCGTTTCCCCTCGAGCCTCTTCCTCGACTGTTGCCATTATTCACTCCTGCGTCGCGTCGCTTCTCCTCGGCGCAATCTGTCAGGGTTGGTCGCCGCGTTGCGATATCTCGATTCTTTCGATCCGCAGATAGGAAACGGGCATTCGATTAGACGGCCTGTCGACGGCCGGTGTCGCGGGTGTTTCAAGGGCCGAGCCACGACCTACTCTAACCCACCTCCCGCGGAGGCTCGTCACTTGCCCAGAACAGTCGCCGGCGCAAGCTGGAGCATTTTTCGCGAGCCCCTAGCCACGGTCTGGCGCGGCCGGCCGATTCTGTGACGGAGAGAAACAGCATTTGCATCAGCCGGTGAGAAAGCGAGAGGCACGGGGAGCGGGAGAGATTGCCGCCACGGCTGAGACAGAGAGAAGGGGGGGGGGGGGGGGAAGGGAGGGAAGGGAGAAGGAAAGCGGCAGATAAACGGAGAGAGATAGCGCGAGCGAGCGTATGCAGATCGCGGCGGAGAGTAGTCAAAGAAAAATTCCTTCGCCGGCAAAAACTCGACCCTTTGGTCGCGCGAGCCGTGGGAAATTTCGTTGGGCTCGCGGTGGCTTGCGCGCGTGCACGCCCCGAGAGGGGAGCGCTCGCGACCCGATGCCAGCCTCCTCGGAACCGACGAAATCGGTTCGAACCGCCGCTTTTTTCGAGTTCAACGACTCTCCGGTGCTGGCCACGCGAGGCGGGACACGGCTTTGAGAAATGTCAAGAAACGCAGCGGCGTCGGTAGGCCAGAGTCGCGCGCGCGGGCGGGGGGGAGCAGAGACGAATGCGAGGAGAGACACAGAGTCGGACAGATGGAAAAGGGGGAGAGAGAGAGAAGAGGGAGAGAAAGGGAGAACGGGAGAAAGAGAGCCGAGGAGAGCCACCAGACGTGGCAACGGCGCGAATGCAGAATGCACGCTGACATAAAACATACATATATGCAGGATGCAGCGAACAGCATCCGAGAGCCTTCTCTCCTAGGAGCGCTGTAAACGCGGCTCGACGCGAGTTTACTTACTCCGAAACGCAGCCAACTACCCGCTAGCGGGTCCCTCGTGTTCATCTCGCCGCGTTTCGAAATCGTTCGCCTTCCAGCGGTCCCAAGCGCGAAGGGAAGCCAGCGGAGCTGGAGGGGAAGAAGAGAGGTTCGTTGACACGCGAGTTTACACATTTTCCGCGCGGCGAAACGGTGCTACTCCGGTTCGAGCGGGCTCGATATTTTCGGCCGGCTTCGAACCCCCTTTCTTTTATCTCCGGCCGTGGCTGGCGTTCGCGAGGGACGAAGGCAGAGGAGAGGGAACCAGCGCATCGTGGCTGCTGAACCTGACCTCCGACAATACACGCCGGCGTCGCTGGCATTCCGTCCGAGCCTCCGCGCGCGAACCATTCCTTCTCTCTTTCTCTCTTCCTCTCGCCGAGGCTCCTCTCACCGCGTGCTCCTTATTAAAATAAATTAGAGATCGCGAGGGACCGTCGCGCAGCGTCCCGTCGCGACCCTTTCCCCTTTCGATACGAATTCTTTCATTTTTCCGTAACATCGGTTCGCTCGTCGGCTTCCCAGGGCAGAAATTTCGCCGGGGGACCGCGGTGCCGTCGAAGGACATCAACGTTCTCGATGTCCTTCGGTCGTGATTTCTGCGCTGTTACGCGAATGCTTCAGGGTCGTCTCCGGTGTCGAGGATCCAGCAATCGGTCGTGCACTCGGTCAAGGTTGCGCGATTATCGGCACGTTAATACCTCACTGATCCACTGCGCAAACGTCGCGGCCAGGCTGCACGACGCTTTTTACCGTCCTCGAGTGGAATGCACTCGCCTCGCGTCACACTTTCGTCGGTGTTCCCGAGAATCCTCTGGAAACGATCGCGAGGCGATAGGCCTGAACCGCCTGAACGCGAAGGGTGATAACGATAGACGCGGCGGATACCTGCGCCGCCAAAGAAAAGCTGGCAGCTAAAAAGTTACGGTCACGGTGAATCTCGACTCGCGGGAGAGCCCGATGGCAGGAATGAAACTCATCGAAGCATGGACTCTTATCGCGCAGCATCTGAGAGATGCTGTTCTCGATTTCCATGGAGCATCTCGAGCGGACGATCGCGCTGAAAGCACGTCGATCCCGCTGAGCGAAAAAGCATCGTTCGCGGTGCACGTCGAGGCACGCGATTCCCGGGCGAAAAGGCAGCAAGAAGTGCCAAAGAAATTATATTCCACGGACTGTACCGGCAGAACTGACCGCGGACAAACCCGTTCATATTGTCTTACCTTGCCGCAGCCGGCTTCGCCGTGTCTGCGACTCGCGCGTCGCGTCGGCGTGTCGGCTGTTAGCATGCGTATGATATGATAAAAAAAAAAGTATTCTGACGCGAGCACAAGGTTACTGCCACATGGCCGGTGATACGCGCCACCCCACCAAGGCTGCCAGCATCTCTCGCGATCGCCCTGACCCGAGAGGCCTCTTCCACTCTCAACGATGATTCAAAGAATTCCTCGGCGGTCTATGAAAACTGGCAAAGGGACCAACAACGTTCCCCTTTTCCTCTTCTCGAGGAGGAACCTGTAGAATGTCAAAGAACATTGCATCCGAAATGTGAAAGCCGTCGATCGTTTAAAATGCATCCAGTATTGAATCTCTCGGCGGACATCGACTCAATTAATATCGTAGGCGCGTTTATAGCGAGTGGTTCGTATCCCGAGATTGTGGTTCTGCAGCAGGCCGTCGGAGTAGCGCGACCTAAGGAGCGCAAAAAGAACAGAGGAGGAGAGGAGAAACACATCAGGATGAATAGAGAGAGAGAAGAGAGAGAGAGAGAGAGAAGAGAGAAGGGGGAACTAGCGCGTAATCCGACACGTTCTTACATGGATGCAGCTGGATCTTAAATTCAATACACGCGTGCTTTTTCTCCGGGAGCGCCGCGCGTTCGATTCTTTCGATCGATAATTACCCGATGACGCGCGACGGCCTGATCGATCGGCGATCATCGCGGACGATTAAGATAACTGCGCGGCCTACAGAGAACGGCCGATCCTCGGAGTCAATGGAAACCGTTACTCGGGAAAGGATCCTGACCGCTCGCATGCAAAACTGGATGACGCGGGACGCGACCGCATCCTCGGCATCCGCGCCGTCGACGGATCGTCCTCGTCTGTAATACGCGAGAATGCGGAACCGCGGGAGCAGAGACGCCGAGTTCCGCGTGCGGGCGAGAAGCTGTCCAGTCGAGGACTAAGTATCCGTAAGCCTGCCGACGTTCGTCGACTGCGTCGGCATCGTAAACGGACACGATCGGGGCGCACATAATCGCGCCAGCACGTCCAGCGTACATCTATCGCTTCTTTCCCAGCGACGAATTCGGAATCGCCCGCTGTCTGCCGCGAAGAAGCACGCCGATCTCTCTCTCCGAAAAACCGGCCGGCCGTGACTAACAGGCGGCAGAATTTCCGCGTGGATCCGCTAATAAACATACCACCCATCGAGATGCCCGGTATATTTGTATGCAAATCGATTGTAATGCGCGCGAAGGGGGCCCGGGGAAGAGGAGCAAGAGCGTGGCAGAGTGTAAACGCATTGCCGACGTCGATTGTACGCAACACGTACGCGTATACATACATATTCATACGGTGTGCAGAGTGTGAAGCACGAACGCGTGCACGCTCAGCCGCGCATGCGCGCGCGAGAGTGCATGCGTGCACGCACGATGACTCAGAAACGAGTCCACGCGACAATGGACAAGAAGAAGAAGAAGAAGAAGATGAGGACGAAGACGAAACAGCGAGGAGGAGCGAGCCGAAAACTCGCGAATCGTTTCTGCACCTCCGCGCCCCATCCGTTCGACGTCTAACTGTGCTAATTTCAATCCCACTGCCATCAGCACTGGCCAATTCCTCGAACCAATACTATTCGCGACTCCGAAACCGTTTTCCGGACCAGAACGGGGGACCACCGCACCGAGATTTCGGTGCAGGCAATGGTGCCGAAACCCGTGACCCGTCGTCCACCCGGGAAACGAAAGGCAGAGTTTCATCGCGAAAACGCGGTCTTTCGATGGAAAAATTGGGACGCGATTTTTTCGAGATAGCAAAGGCCAGGCCGGCGAACTATGATAAACAAATGAGACTTGGCAACGCGGCTCGCAAACGACTGCAGCAGCCAAGGCCTGTCAGACTTTTCTCTCCCTCTCTCTCTCTCTCTCTCTCTCTCTCTCTCTCTCTCTCTCTCTCTCTCTCTCTCGCTCTCTGTCTCGCTCCGGGTCTGGTCCTCGGTTTTTCTCTTCTTCCATCTCGTTCCCGCCAGTCGGGCACCGCGCTCGTCGCTGCCCGACCATCTTTCTCCCGCGGTCCGTCGTGTCTCTTTCTCTGTCGATGGTAGGATTTCCCTCTCCGCGGGTACCGTTCTCGCCTTCTTGTTCACTGCCTCTCCCCTCCCGACGGGCTTAACCCACAGCCAAGAGAGAAAGAGGAGAGGCTACGCCACTGTGGTGGGGAAAATGTGGAGGAGGAGATAGAGGAAGAGGCACACAGAGACTCTTATTTGCTTCTTTCGTTATTCCTCTTATTTCCCTGCCCGCCTTCAGCAGCGGCACCTTCTTCTTTCATTGCTCTGCTTCTTCTCAACAGCGGAGAGCCACGCAGGCTTTTCAGCCCCCTCGCGAGTGTATATACGTGTATACACAGAGAGCGCGCCTACACACGCGAGGGCCGCGTTGGCGGTTTATTTTTATTGCGATCTTCCCTCCCCCTCGGCCCGCTCGCGCCGCGCACAGTCTTTCCACTCTTTCCCTCTCTCCCGCGGCCGCCGTTTCTTCCTTTTTTCCGCCTCCTCTTTCTCGCCGCGTAGCTCTTTCTCTCCCCCTCGCGCTCGAGTTGCCCGTGGTCAGTACTTTCCAAGAGGGATGGCGACGGGAACGCGCGCCTCGGCCTTCGCCAGATACTCTTTTTTTCCACGTCCCTCCTTCTTTCTTGCCTTCCTTTTTCGCTTCTTTATTTCCTCGCGGGATTAGCCCTCGTCCGCGCCGGCGGGAGACGGCAGGCGAGCGCGGCGGCGATCCAGCTCAGGCGTTGGATGCGGTTCAACCGTGAAAGTCCCGAAAGAAGGGGCGAAAAACCCGGGCGAAGAGATGATCCGCCCCATCCCAGGCATCGGCACTCGGAGAAATGTATGAGATCTGCAGTCGCAATTGCTTGACCCAATAAACAGCACCGGCACTATTAATAGACAGAACGATAACACTGAAAGTCTGATTCCGCCTGTTGTTTCTTTGAAAACGTGAGTAACAGTCGTTGCTCGCAGCCAAGTGAATAGCGATAGGCATAGACCATGCGCGTCTTCCTCGGTATCGACGGTCGAGTCACACGCATCTAGCTTCTCTCCGCGATCATTTCTACGTTTCGCGCGTCCCATCGGAACAAACGAGGGGAGCGTGTAACAGGGACGAATAATGACGCGGAACCGCCGGCAATTATCGTAGAGCGCCCGAGCCTCGTTTTCCTCGGAACAATCTTACTCCGGGATCTTTCTGGGTATCGGGAAAATCTCGGCGTGTGCCCTCCGTGGAAAAAGGAACAGGGACGGGCCGGGGAGCTGGCGTTATTTTTGCGCGACCTTTAGTGGCTCGGTGAACGCTGCGGGCGGACTTTGAATGCGGTATCTCGATTGTCCTGCATTGCTCGATATCGCTCGATACACTTTCTCCGTAGCCTGTGACGCGACGCAGCGAAGCCTCGCGCTCTCCGCTGCTCGCGCTTCTTTGCATTTTCTCTCGATCCACGAAACCGCCGGATCTGAATGCTCCTCGCCGCGGTCCATCGAGCGCGACCGGCTCGCGTCCTCCTTTATTTTCGAGGATGCGTAGGTTCACCTCTCCCGTTGCGCCGCCAAACCGGAATCCTTCCGGAGGGAAAGAGGTCTCTCCTGCTCGGTTAATCCGATTGGAAAGTTTTCGTCGGCTCGAGGGAGGAGTTCGTCGAGCTTCGATGAAAATCGGACATCTTTTCCCCCCGTTTCTTTGTTAAATGAAAAAAAGGGAGAGGCAAGGCCACGAGGCGGGCAAAAGTTGGGCAGGTAGAGGCGAGGGGAATGGTCCCTGATCATCGGGTCTGTGGTCGGTGTCTCGCGAGTGATACGCGCTTGTCCGTGCGTGAACGTCTTATCGTGACGTCATTGATAAAGCGGCCATGATGGATAGGCAAAGTCTGCTCACAAAGAGACCCCGCCCTATTTTTTCCTCTCTCTGCCTCTAGCCGGACGCACTTTTAGAGCGCGGGCGCGCGTTATCGTCTATGGCGCTAACCTTCGCGGCACGCCCAAAATAATTTCTACAAGCCAGGGAAGAAAGATGGCGAGCACGCCGAGCGACCCAGGCCTCTACCTCGCATGTTTTTTTCCATCCGAGCTTATTTTCGTTCGCCGTTATTTTCCACGGTTACGCAACCGGACGCGCGCCGGTCGCCGAAATTCGCGATGAGAGGCACCTGCGATTGACGGGAGATGATACAATCCCCCGGTACTTTTCGCGGCTGGTTCTCGCCTCGATTAGCATCGATGCTAACCACCGATCCACTGGAAAAATGCCAGCGCCCGAGCACGGTGCCGCGCGGAACTGTAATTCGCTCGATGGCAGAATTAGGAGGCGAAGGAGAGCTTCTGCTCCCATCGAGACCACGAGATCGGTCCTCGCGTGGAGGATTGGGCAGTCGGGGGGCCCGGCCCGGTCGCGCAGCCACCGAAAGTCCAGTAGCCGCGTGGACGGGAAAAGGCGGGAAGAGGCGGCGGACTGGAAAAATCCGGCGGGTCGAGGATGACGCGTGTTCGGGATCGGTGGATAGTTCCTGAACGTCTAACACTCGTCGTTCCGTCTGACCCGTGCCCCATTGGACGCCGACGGTCTCCTCTCTTTCTACGAGTGGAGCGGAGTGGAAGTCGCGTCGAGTCCGGGTGGCGAGGGTGGAGGAAAAGAGAAGCAACAGCAAGAGCACGGAAGGTTGTGCGGCGGTGGCGGTGGCGGTAGCACGAGTTGCACACGATGAGGAGTAGAGTGGAGGAACAGGGGCACACGGACGTAGGAGAAGGAGCGAAAGGGGGACCTGGCGGAGGACGCGTATGACGAGAAGAAGTAGGGGAGAGAGCGAGGGAGGTTGTGAAAGAGAGACAGAACCGGGCACGATTGGCCCCTTCCGCCGTGTCAGCGGTGCCGATTGGCTCGCGTTCCCCGGAATCGTGTTATTTCAATCGATATCTCTTCGAGTAGCCGGCGATTTTTCGTCGCGGCGCGTTATCAGCGCCTTTCCACCTTTTTTTCTTCCCCCGTTTAGCACACGCACAGCGCCGGAGACCAAGAAATCGCTCTGTCCCCCCCTTCGGCGTGCTTAGTTCGCCGGAGACGCCACACGCTGGCGCACAGCGCTGCGTCCGCGCTTTTCTATTCACGGACGCGCCAGCTACCCCCTTGGATTTTTCCGAAAAACGCGGAAAAAGCCGCGCACGGTCCGCGGAGTGATAGTTCCTTCGGTGGCGCTCGTTCTTCGCCGGTGACGACCCTTTTTCCACGCCCTGCACGCTCTCGCCGGCCGCCGGTACCGTCTCTCGTCGTTCGGCGGCTCGATTATCCGGGGGTCTGAAACGTGGTACCGCAGTGATTCGACGATAAAGAGAAAAGTCTTCCCGCCGACGTGGGAGCAGTGCGTCCGCAAGTACCTCCACGGATTTCCTCGCCGCGTGTGTTCGATTTAGTATCCGTGAGTCTTCTTCCGTCCAAGAGGAACCAGCGCCAAAGACGTATCGCGACAAGTATCGAACGATCATCCTCGCTCTCCGCCCGAGTCTCTGCCTTCAGTGAGTAAACCAGACGGGCCGATAGAAGTGGACGGTCGCCGAACTTCATCGCCAGTTGCTCGAAGACATCCAAGTGCTCGATCTTCGAAACGAGGAGTTCTGTTCGCTTATGCAACCGTTCGTCGATTCCCATTGCGCAAAAGGTGACGGGACAGGCGGCGCGAGTCTCGGCGAGGGTTAATCCGGAGGCTTGCCGCAAAGAAATCGCGAGGATCTTGGAAGCCGCGTGGCTGGGGACCGCGCGCCCCGACGATGGCTGCCTCTGCTCAAAAACTAAGCACGTGAAAGTGGAACGATACCGTTCTCACACGGCAGGATACTAGTCGACGGACAAAAGAAGAATCACGCCCTCGCGGCAGCAGATGCGCTCGCCAGGAGAGTGTCTGATTCTCACGCAACGGTTCCTGCTGGCGTTCGTTGCGCAAAGATCGAGGGGGGTTCGTCTGAAATGAGAAAGCAGCGGACGGCGCGGTGGATCGCGAGTCTAAATATCAACGAGCTGGCGGCTAGCTGGAGAGGAGAAAAGTAGCGGCAGCCGGGTACCCAGGCCGGGCGAGAAATAACGAGAAATAGAAAAAAAAATAAGCGAAGGGGCGATCGATGCGAAGACGTGGCGGCGATGCGGATAGCATCTGGCCGAAGGACTGCTCGGAATCGAGGGTGTCGCCGGCGCGACCTGGAATAAGGGTAGCCATGTCGGTATCGGAGACTTTCGTATCACCGTGCGTGGAGGGCGGGAGGGACTCTTCAGGTCGCGTGCTCGGCATTCTTCCCTGAAGATGTATGGCACCAATGAAAGCCACGGGCCGAACCACGGGCCTTGGACACCGCCTCCTGCGCCCCAACCGCTCCCGCCGCAAGCCCAGCATCAAAACCATCCCCGACCTCACCCCCACAACCATCCGAGCCACCCGCCGTACGTACCGCCGTCGTATCAGCATCCTCATCACCACTTGCCGCATGAGGTAATTATTGACGATATTCCACAGCCCCGCTCGAACCGGCTGTCTTCCCTGCAACTCCAAGAATCTTTCCAAACTCGCTGGACCCAGACCCGTAGCCAGGACAATCCGCCCTCGCCCTCGGACGTGCTCCCGAGCTTCGTCCTCTTCCTCCCCTCGCGATCCCTCCCAATTAAATCACGACGCCGTTTCGCCCGTAAATATCGCGAGGGAGCCCGGTTCCAGGTCAGGGTCCTCTGAACGGAACTTACGTAAAGGTCCTGCGAGCGAGCCCGCGAGGAGATCCGCACGCCAGCGACGCTTCTTTCACGAACACATATCAAGCCTGCGCATGTACACCCAAACGAGCGCTATTATTGAGGAACCTCGAGTCGTTCTACGAGACCTCTGACCCTTTTATCTGGAAAACCTCGGCGAACCGGCGCGGAATTGGAAGCCTCGATGGCGAGCTTAACGCTGATCGCTTAAAGGAACCGCGGAGCGAGTAGAAAGCGACCGAGGCGAAGTATGTAAAGCCGTTTGTCGTTGCCCTCTTATTGGGCTAATCGAGCGCCGTTTGATCGAGGATTAGAGACTGTTACTCCGCGGCTAGACGGCAAGGCGTACGCGTGATTAATATCGTAAGGGAAACCTACGACGATCGCTTTAACCGCCTGTAGCACAAGTTCGCTCGCCACCGCGGGCCTCGCTGTGTACAATCACGGGTATAGAGTATAGACAGCGCGCCGTTTCCAACGTCTTATTTTCACGCCAACTTTGTCCGTCCTCGCCTTCCACGTGTATCCGTCTCTCCAAGGAACTTCAGAATTTTTGGTCGGACACTGTTGCGCGGCGGACAGACATCGCGGATTGATCTCCTGATTAGTCCGAGAAATGACAAAGCACAGTTGTCGCTAATCGTCGGGCTGGAGGTCGTACTTTCCCGACTCTCTCCGCTCGCTAGGCCGTCGAGGAAACAATTTACCGACACCTTTCGCGCGGGAAGACAACGTCTCCGTCGTTCCTTGCGAAGTCATCAGAAAAAACGCCATTTGGCAGTGTCTTCGAGGTCTCCCACGCCTGTCGCGATCACCCAGATTTCTCTGGGAGCCGTAACAAAAACGACCCGACACGCGGAAAAATCCCCGAGTGGAGCGAAACTGTAGGCCCACGCCCTCGAGACGACTCGCCGCTACCATCAGGTGTCTCCGAGTCTCAGGGTCGACAGAAGATGGCAAACAGGCGTCGCGGTTCTCGCGGATCTCCTAACCTCGAGGACCGGATCGAGGGATTCGAGGAGGCGAGTCCACGTGATCGGCAGGTTCGCCTATAACCGGAAACGGCCCTCGAAGTAGCGGACCACGGTGCTGCGATTCAGATGTCGGATTAAGGCCGACAATTACAGAGAAAGAGAGAGAGAGAGAGAGAGAGAGGGGCGCAGAGGGTCCACCTTTTCCTTTATATTACGGCACTATTCGCGGCCGCAGTTTAGACAGATAGGTGGGTAGGTAGGTAGGAGAATGAGTCAGGCAACGCTAGGTAGGTTAGATTGGACGTTGTCTCTGTGCGGACACACACGGCGCAGGTATACGGTGTGGAAGGTGCGCGCGAGCGTCTCCCGCTGCACGTACAGGGAGGCACACATACCTTCCAGTTAATAGCACATGCGAAGTGCTAGATGGCCGGCGTGCGTGGGTGGACGGAACACGTTACGTACGTATGTGTGCCATGGAGAAAAGGCATATGGCCAGCAGGTGAGACCTTTGCTTTGTGTTCCAAGTGTGTATAAAGTAGCCTACTTCCAGTGACCAATGTTATTCCGCCGTAATTTACTGCGCCGGGGGAGAGACAAAGGGTTGCGTCGCTCCGATCCTTGGGATCCCTTTCGAAAAACGGGGCCAACGTGTCCCAGACTCGTTCCGTTACAGACGAAATCGTTCCGAGGGAGGGTACGTGCCCGGCTGTAACTCCGCCGAAAACCGTCTTAACCCACTCGTCGTTTCCCCCGATGCCCAGAGAAATATGGTCCCGCGCGTGGGTAACGATCGCCGCGGCGAGAGATCTGTCGAAATACGTCGGCGGCGCGAAGGTCCGAAGCGCCTTGAATCGTGAGAACGAGCAACCGGGGACGGAGGGCGAGAGGAACTGAGGGATGCTCTTTAAGAGATACACTGGGTGTCGCTTGATATATTTTTCCATTATTAAGGACATTAAGCCGGCGGCCCGCAGGCAAGCAACTCTTTCCGCTCTCTTCCTCCTCTCTTCGTTCCTCGCCGCAGACGCGGCTGCCTTCTCTTTCGCTTCCCTCCTTTTTTTCCGCGCTGGCGACGACTATAAATCAGAAAAAAAGATTCCGCGCGACGGTGTGGCCGGGCGACGGAACGCAATTTTCCGTCTGCCGGGAGATAAAAATTTGATTAATGGACGTATGGCCTTCGAGTTCGAGGAAAAGCAAGGGAGCCTTTGTGGATAGCGGCCAAGCTTAATTAGCATTCGCTCGAAAAATCGCCCGAAGAAACTAACGTCTCGCGGATTCTTGCGTCGAATCGTGGCGACGTATATTCGTGGAAAAGTTTCCGCCAAAAATCTCGACGATCCACTCGAGACGGTCGTTAAAAATTCGCAACTCGACTTTGCTGGCGTCGAATCTCTCGCCCCCTCTTCACGGCCCTTGGCCACGGTTAATCGCCGCGAAAACGTCTCCTCGAACGGTGGATCGCACCCGTTCGCGAAGGAGACGGAAGGGGAAGAGCTGCGAAAAAAATTACGTTAGAAAACGATCAACCGAAGGAAAACGAATTGCGGCCCCGCAATCTGGAAAGCGACATTGATACCCCCAGAGGGGGTTGCGGGTCCGTTTTATTCAAATCGACGCGGAACACGACTCGGATTGATTTGTCTCCGGGCGAAAGAAACGCGAGAAAAAGCGAGGAATAAAATCGAGTTGCAGGCTCCCCCTCTCTCACGGGGATTAAGAATCAGGGATGCCCAGCGCCGAAGGTCGCCCGTCAAATATCCGCCGACGCGACGCGTCGTCCCAGAAAGAAAGGGTTGAAAGTCGCGGAAACTTGAGAACCCTCGGTGACAATTTCAATTCTCTCCCGAGCTTTTTCTCCGCCTCTGTCCTCCTCTGCTCTCCCGCGTCCCCGAGAAGCGTCTCCGTCGCGCCGCCGCGAGGAGGGTGACGGCAGCCTAAGATTCTTAAAACTTCTCGCGAGATTTTTCGATTTTAATTACAGTTTTAACATATTTTAATAAAATCCTCCGGCCCTCCCCCGCGCCCGGGACACTGGCCGTTCCCTTCTTTAATTCCGCCAACTTGCCGATGTCGAATCCCCCGGACTTTTGCCGCGAACTGTACCCTCGGCTCCAACGTTAACCCTTTCGTTCGTTCACCTACACCCACACCGGGACGACGACGGGAGCAACACCTGTTCCCTCAACGAGAACCCGAAATCAAGCGTTCCTCGCCGTTCCACCCGCTCGTGGGCTCGGCCCTTCCAGCAGTTTCGCGTTCCTCCTCATCGCGTCGAGGAACAGCCGAGCAAGTGCCGGGCCGCGTGTACGCAGCTCGCGCTCCGTACGTGTGCGTACACGCGTGCGACTCGAAAAACATCGATCGACTTGGTTGCTTTCGAAAACCACGACCGACGGGGAGGGCCGTTGACCCCCTTTGCGGCCAGCTGTTACGCGCTTCCTATTAAATTCGTGGAGAACGTTCTATGGCGAGCGGACGCGAGGCGGTAGCTCGCCGTCCCAGCGAGCCTCTGCCGAATCTCTGGCTATCGGGGTTGGGAACACCGCGATTCCTCCAGGGAGATCCTGGAAATTTCGTGGTTACGAAGCGTAGAGCTTCGCGGACGAATCACGACTCGCTTCGACAAAGAAATCCCACTCGACGCGAGTACTGAATCGGTCCCATGAACCGTCGCGACCATGCGTCGAACGAGTCGAACGCGTAAGTATCGGCGAAATTACGTCACCCCGCGTGAACTTTTAATTAATGGATCGCGTTCAAGCTGGACGCGAGATCGGGGGAGTGAACGGCGACGCGACTCCGACGCCCGCTGTGTCGACCAGCGAGTCGAAACGCGGAGCACAACAGACAACCGGGAGAGAGTTCGCCTATGAATAACTGAAAACGCAAACGATACCGCCACGGTCTATGAGCAGTATGAGCCGGTAGTTTCTGACTCTCGTCATGCTATAATTGCATGAGAAAATCATGAGGATCGCTCGAACCGTCTACGTACAACGAAACAGGCGAGGCTGAGCGTCTGCCTATGCCCTACAGGCTACAGCCTGCACTTGTTCTCTCATTCTCTGCCCCGCGAAGAATCGAAAGCCAAGCACTCATCCACCTCCAATTGCGTTCGAGGGAAGGGCAAACTTCGCGGCGTTTAAATTTGAAGTAGCTCTCGGTGCTGGGATAAGGCTTGGCGAACTTTTACGTAGTGTTTGAAAAAGGGCAGGGGCAGGTCGCGTCAGCCTTGTCTCTGAAAGTCCAGGAGCCGATGGCGATCGGCGAGGAGCGGGGCGGTCAGCTCTTTCGTCGATTTGCCATCCTCCGTTGCTCGACCAAAAGTGCAGCGTACCAACTAACCCCGGCAGTTCTTCTCGCAGATCTTCATGCACAAGAGCGCGATGCAGATGCACGCGAGGGAGCTGGGCGCGGCGGGTGCACTGACGGGTCGACCCGGCGGCGGCGTGGCGGGCGGATTGGCGGGCCTGGGTCCGATCGGCGTCGGTCCGGGTGGCATGATCGCCGGTAACGAGGTAAAGCCGCACCAGTGCCAGCAATGCCTCAAGTCATTCTCCAGCAACCACCAGCTCGTGCAGCACATCAGGGTCCACACCGGCGAGAAACCGTACAAATGCAGCTATTGCGACCGCAGGTTCAAGCAGCTCAGCCATGTACAACAACATACCCGCCTGCATACGGGTGAGTATCCGTCTTCTATTAATGTCTTGGCGATCCTGGCCTCGAGGAATGGCAGGATTTTTGGCCCCACCACCCCACCCTCTTGCGGGGGGAATTAGCCGCGATCGATCGTGCACCAATTCGATCCCATCGACATTGTAGCTGATAGACTTAGAAGGGAAGATTCCCAAGTGGGAAATTCGAAAAATTATGAAATTTTGGGGATATGTTGTCTATTACGCAATATTCTTTTGCTGCCCGAATTCACTCTAAGGGGGTTAAAGTGGCCGTTTAAAATCCTTAGTTATAACTCGCGAACTGTGAGAGATAAAATAGAAGTCTTCAGACAAAAGTTGCTTCTTTTAATTAGGACTATTTGATCACTTACAGCTCTTGTAGTTCGCGAGTTATAACACAAGGTCGGAAAATAGCCGGATTTTCAGAAGTCAATTTCGCTTCCTTGAAGTGAATTTGGGCAGCAAAAAAATGGTTTAATTTATATCTACTCACACTCATAATCGTACACTCTTTAAAATTGCATACCATTTTTAAAATTGGTCCAAACGATTTGAGTTTCTTTGAGAAGCTAGAAGGATAAGTTTGCTAAGTAACGTTTCGTCGTTTTGAAAAAAATTGCAATTGGTTGGCATAGCAAAAAAATAGTAAAGGTCGTTTTCCAACATTTTCTTTGAGCCTGTAATGAAAAATAAAAAAAAACATTTGTAGATATCAGTAAGTAGTATACATGCTGAAAATTTCATCAAAATTGATCAACCTTGCTCCGAGCTACAAACGCTTAAAGATCGTAGATTAAGGTCGAAAATCGCGAAATTCCCGAAATGTGGCTCAGAAAAAAGTTGAAAAAACGACCTTTACTATTATTATTTGCTATTCCGACGAATTGCAATTTTTTTTAAAAACGACGAAACACGTCACTTAGCAAACTGATCCTTCCAACATCTCAAAAAACTCAAGTCGCATGGACCAATTTTAAAAATGGTATGCGATGTTAAAGAGTATTACGATTACCACTGTGAGCCCCTGTATATATCCTTTAGATATCTCCAAAGATTCATAATTTTTGGAAGTCTTGAATAGAACTCGAGACTCTCCAGAGATTAGACCCTGGACTCTGCTTTCCTCCGTTCCGTATCCATAAAACTGACGGAACTTCTCCGCGCACATCGCTTCGAGCTACGACGAGAATCGACAAATCGCGAGCAGCAACATCGCCGCAACAAAGTCGCGGTCCGCGCTGCAAAGTCGTCGAATCCCCCCCGTACTTAATGCACGCATTCAGTGTGCCGGGTGCTGATAGTAAATTCTCTGAATACCGCATTGCATCGCGGCCGGTCGATAATCAATAAATTAATATACTATTATAATCTGTACGAGCGATCGTGCGTTCCGATTGTAGCTAATTTTAATGCGGCATGCTGCGAGATTGCTCAATGCGCGTCGCGCCGCGCCAGAGCTCCGAGCGTGGTTTCCAAGACACCGTTGACTGAGCACGTTGTCGCTCGGTATGCATACACGGGCACCGCGTATCTACGGACAAGTTCGATTTACGCGGGGCGAACGATCGAATTCATCGAGCGGTTGGTTCGCTTAGCCGTTCGACTAAGAATAGCGGTGACGGAGAGAGGCGGAGGACGAAGGACGGGAGGACCGAGGACGGGCGGAGGGACCCGTAATAATGAGAAAATTCGACGGCAAAGCCAGCCGGCCAGAGGCAGGCAACGGGTCGCGCCCGGGTAGAAAGAATTTCATTAAGGGATGAGCGTAGTCAATCGGAAGGTATTAGCCTCGAGAAAGCGAACGGTCAACGCCGCGTATGACTGGACCCTCGGAAAAGTCTCGCTAGCCTGGTCCAAGATCTGCTTCCGGACGAGAAGAAAAAACAAAACCTCGTCGGTATGCGAGCTATTTAATCGAGAGGTCCGGCGGCTCTCTATCTCCGTCGCCGCTAGCGCGAGGATAACGCGCGCTAATCGATTCTTAAGAAAACATTCCTTTGAAATCATCGACGGGCAGAAGCAATTTTCTCCGGTTGCCCCGGGATGAGTACCGGCAGGGTGGCGCGTACGGTAGTACGGAGAAAAGTAGAAACAAATTCGGGAGCGAGTTGCTTGCCCGGTGTTCAACGAGGGAAAAAAAAAGGGCCGACATTGATTTCGCCGTGCTCGTTTCACCCCTTCGCCCTTTTCGACGACTACCAACGAGCGAGTAACTACTGCTCAGCCACCCCTTACATTAATAATCACCCTTCCCACGTACTGGGCTCCCACTCTACTCAGCCGCGGCTGGTACTTGAGCTGACGTCGGTGTACGGTGCCGCACGGTGTGTACGCGCATCTATCGCATGCACGACTTCGGCCTCTCCGTGTCTTTATCGATGAAACGTTTCGAACAGACGCGATCCCCCGAAAGCGAAAAATCCGCGACAGGAATGCAAACGACTGGCCCCGACGCGCCCCAGTTGAATTTGGATATTCCGATATTCGAACCGTGCGCCAGGGATATTTCCCATTTTCCAACGGTCGGCGCATACCGATTTCTCGCGACTCAAAAATCGCTGCGCTCGCTGCCGAAATTCCTTGCAAATTCCCCCGCGGCCGTTGTTTTCCCAAACGATAACGCGCGCACAGCATTTGCATGCCATATTGATTTCTCGTTTCGCAGGCGAGATCTCGTTGCCGCGCGGCGATTGGCCGGTCAAAGTCAAAAAACGGCGGGAATTTACTGCCGTGCCGTCGCGTTCACGCGCCACCCCTCCGCGCGCGCGACCACCCACACCCCCGGTGGAGCATAACGCGCTGGCTTACAACAATTTCCCCCGACAGGCCAATATACTCGTATATACATACGTGTGCATATATATATATATATATATATATATATATGCATATACACACAAATATATATGGTCGTTCGCTCTCGTGCGCGCCTATAAAATTTGCAACGTATACGCATATAATTCATTAACCGAAATTCGACGAAACTCGCGCTGCCACGGCCGGGGCAAAACGAGAAACAAAGGGGGAGGGGTCACTCGGGAGCCGTGGCGATCGGGAGTTTGGGGGGTGGGAGGGTGGGTGTGAAATGCGGGGTGAAATGCGAGGGTGGCAGAAACGAAGGACGGCGAATATAATATCGGTGAGCGTCCGCGATATCGATAGCTGGTCAATAGCTGCAGCAGCCTAGACAAATACCTGCCGAGGGTGTACAGAGTCCATCCTCCCCTCCGCGGTGGCGGGCATGCGAGGGTGACTGGGCGCGCGGCCAATGGGAGGTCGGCTCGCCCCACTCGGGGGGTCGCGCGCGAAAAAGCGCGCCAATTTTTCGATCGCCCGATCGCTCAATAATGGAACCGAAGTTACGCGCCGCCACCGTCGCACGCGCACACATCGCCGTTGCATCGCGCTGCATCGCCTGCACACGCGTGCACGCTCACACGCACGCAAAAACGAGCCTGCACACACACACCGGGCGCTCACGAGGACGCAGCAGCCTAATAAATAGCGGTGTACGCACTCTCGCGGCCCTGCCGGCGGACAGACGACAGAGTTGTCCTCCCGCACGCAACGGGCCAGAGGCTACGCCAAAGATTATCCCTTCGGCAACGAGGAAAACTCAATTTTCATGGGGCGAAATCTAATGATCGGTCACCCCACACGCGCCGAATTAATCGGTTTCCCCGAACCAGCTAGCAGCGGTCGCGTTAGGTTCCGGGGACGCGGCTTGGCTCCGGGGATGGACGCGCGAGAGGGTTCGGCTAACTTTTCACGGAACGCGATCGACGGTTTAGACGTGATTACGCGATTAGGCACGTGTGACGGAGGAGCGAATAGCTTGCGACAACCTCTACCGAAATTGGCCGACGGTTGCGAAACGCCGAATCCCTGAGAGCTTCCGCGAGAGGGGTGGAGTCAAACAACTCGGCGCCGCTATTAAAATTCGATAGAGCAATAACGGTGTCCTCGTTAAGCAAATGGATGTTAGGCAGCGAGAGACGAGTCCATTAATACCGATACAAACGGTGCAGCGGGTCTGGCGAAAAGTCACCCCTTTCGAGCGGGGCGATGGCGTTTGAAAAAAGGAGCACGTCCGCCGGGCGAAATTGACCGGACAATTTTAAAGCCCACTTAAGACTGCGAAAAATTGCCGTGTCGTCGGTGCATGAATAAAAATTAAGTCGCCGGAGGGGCTCCCCTTTGAGGGAAATGGCCTGAGACGTCGGCGTGGGCCTTGCATATCCGTATTTATGAGCTGATGGAGCTACGACAAGAGGGAGAAAAGAAAAAACACCGTTTTTCCCTCGACGCCGTTTCCGGTTCCCTTTGCCAGTCGTCGGTGACCTCGTGACGGGGCCGTCAAGACTTCTCGGGAGCCACCCCCGGCAGTGCTTCTTTCGCCGTCCTCGGCCGGCCTTTTCCTTCTCTCTCCTACTTTTAATTCGCTAATTTCACCCAGTTAAGAATTTATGCGACGGAATGTCTCGCCAGACGTCTCGAGAAAAATCAAAGCGGCGCAACGGAAAGAACGGCGCCAGCCCTTTATCACAAATGACGTGGAATGAAAGATTAAACAAAAGCGGCAGCGCTTTGCGCGTCTGGAAAAACTCGGGGGGGTGGGTGGGCACCACGGGTAGGTGGCTGATTGCCGGAGAGAAGCGTAAAACGTCTCGTTTGCCGCGCAAGCAACTCGTTCTTTTTCCCGTCGCCCCCGGTAAAGGGACCGTGGTGTCCACCGGCAGAGCTCGCAATCCCGATTACTCGCGGATTATTTTTTCAGCCCGCGTTGAGGGAGGGATCGATTGATGGAGCGAACGCGATACCTTTCGGCAACGATGCTTAATTAATTCGCGTGATACGAGCTAATCAATTTCCCCATACCTGGCTATCGTAAATATTTTAACGGGCGATATTAATCCTAATATTAGTTTGCGCGCCGGCTTCGGAGGTAAATTACTCGTGTATCAAAACCGTGCGGCTGAATTTCCAACGTGCAAGGGTTTCGGGACCGAGCCAGCCGCCGTTCGAATTGCAATCTTTGCCGAAATGTTGACCGGCTGTTGTGCGACGCAAACACCGAACGCCGTCCAATCTAATAAGCCGAAGAAAGGTCGACAGTGTCTGCGAGGTGAATTCGCGGCGAAAACCTGCAGCAAGAGCTTATCCTCGAGCGAGCAGGTTAATACATAGGTAGGCGCGTGCAAGGATAGAGAGACGAGGTGTAACGGTCAGAGGAATCCTATTCCCCGATAGCGAGGAGAAAGGCAATTAAACCGTTAAAAGGTAAAAGGTAAGGATAATTAAAAGTCCAAGATACCGTATGGCCTGCCAGAAAATTAACGTAGTCATGCCGCGTATGCATAGGCCGCCAACCAAACGAGTCTATTCTAATTTTCTACGAACCCTTCCGCGCGGCTCTGCATTTTTTCCGTGAGGGTTAATTTGAATAGGGTCGCTGCCTCTACACGCCACACACACGCAGGCTCCTGGGGGATGGCTCGATGATACGCCTACGCTTTTTTTCTCCTCGACCTACTCTTCTTTCATTCTTTCTTCGCCTCTTTTTTCGGTCTTGTCTAACGCAACCCTTTGGGACAATGAGGGCAGATTGTTGATTTTTTGTGCCCCCAACGTGCTCGCCTTTTCCCCAGCCCTGGGGTGGGATTCGGTTGCTACTGCGTCGCGCAAGATGAGCATGCATTTCGTGGCGCGCGAAAACGCCACGTCATTTTTTAAGGTCATCTTTCAACGATCGCGAACGCGCCATTGTCACTCTGTGTACCGTTCCTGATCCCAGATAAGTAATCTCTCTCTTTCCTCGATGTTTGCTCGGAACCTTGATAGATTCGCGCAAGGGAACAAACGATCGCGCGTTAGAACCGAACTTTTCATCCTTGCAGAAGGCCCGCCAGTCCAAGACCGTTCAACACAAATTCAGATCCTTTGCATTGAAGAGACGCTTGCAAGAAAAGTGTTTCTAATAGAATCCAAGAAGTTTGAGACTATCAAATAATCTTCCTGGCGCGAGAGATCGTGCGGCACGAAAAGAATGGAATCTTCCACGACCTCGTGACAAAAACAAGAGACTTCTAACCCTTTCAAACGCCTCCGAATATAGAGAAGGAGAACGTTCAGACTTCTTAAATTCATGCTGGTTTAACTGAGCCAAAAGTCCACAATTTTATCTACCACTGCCCTGAGAATATTCATCCAGTGATATTCGCGGCGCTATTAGTTTTTCAAAAGCGCGTAAATCCGCACTGCGTTCTCAGATTGTTGCCATGAGAGTGATTTTTTCTACGAGTTATCTTATCGCGCGTTACTGATATAGAATAGAGTCTGAAACGCGGCCGCGAGCAATAAGTGTTCTCGCCGAGCGGTAAAAAGCAAAATCGACGTGCACTTTTCAGCGGGATCGATTGAATGAAAAGCGCCGATTCTTAATTAAAGCCGTTAATCGTTCGGATGAAACCTGTCGCGATTATTATTTCACGGCGAGGAGCTCGCGTATCTTTTCGGGTGATGGCACAGATGTTTTAAAATTCTTAAAGGGGCACGGCTGCTCTTCGTCCCTTAGAATCGACGAAACTTCTCGCCCCTTCGCATTACTGGCTTACTTCCGAGCAACCCTTTGGGGATGGAGCCGCGGCGACGTAACTTTCTCGCGACGACGCCACGGAACATCCTCCTTGACCCGGTCTCCAGGCTAGAGGGTGGGGAGAGAGAGAAGCGGTGGAAAATAGTGGCTAAAAATACGCCCGAGGAACCGTAAGCAGGGAAAAGTATTCCGCCGGTAAGGACAAGATACACACGCGCGATACGTGTAAGCGTAGCACCAGAAGGCGGTAATCCCGCTTCATACCAGTTCCCTATCTACCGTACACTCGCGCGCGCGCGCGCGCGGTAAACGGTCTACAAAATCTAGATTGACTTTCTAAAGCTGGCACGAAAGCAAGCGACTTTTTGCTGAAAATCAGGTACGATCTTCAACGGGGACTGCACGATCACGCTTCGGCCGCAGAACCGGTCTGTAGGTTAAGGATACCTCGTGCTCCTTCGCCTCCAATACGATAATTTCGCATAAACCAATCCCACACGCTTGGTAGTTAAAGTATCGCTCTTTCGAGCACCGTGTTCCGAGCGGTGCTAACTTTTTGCAGCGCTAGGCACATATACGCGGGTCGTAATGGAAGCTGGATTTTTACGGCAAGCGTTTCTGGAGCGTAGAATGGGATTTACTTTCCACGTGAACTTGACATTCCTGGCTCGATATCAGTGCCTCCGGGCGCCGCGTCATTGTCATCGAGGGCGCCTATCGGTAGCGAAGCTTCGTCGAGTCTGACGATTGCTGCGCGCTGGTTTTTCGAATTTTCATAGACCGCCGGGTGGAAAGAAGATTTACAGGGGCCATTTATATCGGCCAGTCGGGTCAAGAATATTGAGCACGGCCGGCCGTAAAATAAGATATAGATTTCCATCTAGTAAACTTTCTACACGGCATGTGTGGGTGGCAACGCAGAACGCCATACGGCATACGAGAACAGCTCTGGCGTCTTACGTTAGAAACTTTGGGCGCAGCCTTGTGTGCGCTGCTCGAGTTATACTCTCGACGGGCGCACGCACGCACACACACAGATAGATACACAGGTATAGCTGGAGGAACAGGCTTAAAGACGTGCGGCCGCTTAAAACCAGCGCGAGTTCAACTTGGCTTCTATGTGGCACGATTTACCTTTTCTAAACTTGGATGGAGCTGAAGAGGAAACGAGGGTTCGGTAAGAAACAATCCGAGAAGGTCGTGGGCGAGGACGTTCGAATGCGCGATTAAGATGCCGGGAATAAAAATAATCGAGAGGGGGGACGCGTCGTTTGCACCCTTGGCAAGCAACCCTTCGCGGCGAAAACTCGGGCTGCGCGAAAGAAAGCCTGGACCCGAGGGGGGTTTCTTTGAACGCCAGTAAACCGGAAACCAGCTCGTAGCTGGATCGGATGGAGAGCTCGGTGGTCCTGTCAATCGCAGGTGCTACATCCCGTTTGTCTTTCACCCTAATCGCCGCTCATTATCCACCTAGTGACCCGCTTCGCGTCCCCTGGGGTATTTTATGTATTTTTAAGTGGGTCTCGCGGCTGATTGAATCTGCCCGTCTCTTCATCCTGTCACGATACCGTGGAACAGGATCGTCCAAGCGGTAACTCTGAGAACAGAGGATGGAGGGTTTGGCGGGCGTTCGAAATCTCTCTCTCTCTCTCTCTCTCTCTCTCTCTCTCTCTCTCGAGGAAATGGCTCGCGATGAAAAATCGTAAAGACACGAGGGCCATCAGCAGGACTTAGCTCCGGCCACTCGACAGGCCGAACGTTCGTTCCTTCGTTCCTTCGTTCTGAGACATTAATTTTTACCCCTTTTTACCCCCATCTGCCTAATGACCCGAAGTCTGCCGCTGCCTCCACGGAGACGACGGCGGAGGCCAGGCAGGAGGAGGGAGAATAAAAAAGGTCTCGTCGAAATGCCCGTTAAGTGGCGAGAATCGTCCTCGTCGCCGTCGTCGTCGTCGTCGGGAAAGGGTTCAAGATCTTGTCCTGCATCCAGCGACGATCGTTACCGCTCGGACGGATGTGCCAGAGCAAGGGGGGGGGGGGCCGGTGTGCCGTGTACACTCCTTCCTTCCGGTGTCTTACATAATTCCTCGTCCGTTTTTCTCCGCCGCTCCTCCGACCCTTCTCCCTACGACCCCCTTGGCTCGTTTTCACCCCGTTCAAGCCGAGGAGCAGCAGCAACGCCGCAACAATGGGTCTCATCAGGCATCGGGAATAAATTATGCTCGGCTAAGCCCGCCAGAAAAATGACCAAGCCCCGAAATTAGAGCTGCAGCTCTCCGCGAGCGAGCCAACCAGCAGAGGGTGAGAGAGAAAATAGTACAACGAGTGGCTACATACTTCCGGTCGAATGGTCCCTGCGCCTCTCGCTAATTAACGCTTCGCCCGGGGAAGGATGATCCTGGCAGGTTGTATTTAAACGTTCGCCGTCCAGGGCGACGGTAGGACGAGGCTCGAAACAACAAATCGGCGAGCGCGAGTTCGTCGGCCGGGGAAGAAGTAAGCCACAGGAAGGAAGGGTTCCTGCGGGGTCAGCGAACCTGACACGCTCCCTCTGGGCGGTCTGGAGAAAAAGGTATCGGTCGAAAAGGAGAGAACAAAAAAAACGATAAAGAGTTTCGGACAGGGCAGGTGAAACCGTTCGGGAGGGTAGGAGCGAGCGAGACGGATCGAGCTACCATATGCCCGAATAATGTTCCACCCGCGTACGATCCTGCCAACCGGCGCAGCCGAGTTCGTTGCCATCATTGTGCGGCTGAGAGGCGAGCCTCCTGAAACATCTTTCCACGCGAATCGAAGCTCGCGATCGTCATCGAGGGGGGACCTCGGTCTTTGGAGAATCGAAGCCGGGCGGGGGGGGGCGAGTCGCAAGAATATCGATCACGGGGCAGAACGTCTGCCACTCGACGATTCTCAAACACTCTCGGCACGTTTGTCCGCCGTCGTCCGCGGAGATATCTAGGGAACTAGATTGCTAGACCATGCTATTCGACGCGAGCTAGCCCTGCGGCCTGGTACAAATGGCATGGGGCGGCAACGTGCCCCAGCGAAAACGCCCTCGGACACTAGAGAACGACCCTCCGATCTGGCCGCCGCCAGTCATTCACCTTTAGAATCATTCCATTCGAAGGCACCCGAACGAACCGATCGCGTCACTTTGACGCGGCTTCCAAGTCACTCGCCTAGCAGGGTGATTCTATCAACGGTTCGCTGGCATTCCCCCGCGATTCCATCGTCATCGGTCTCGCCTATTTCAAAGGGGATGCCTGTAAAATCGACCAAGCTAGCCAATGGTACCCCCGAGGACTCTGCCTGTTCTTAAAATCGCGGCTGTCGGAAGCTTGCCCCCGGTCGAAGGGATGGTGCCATTCTCGTTGCCATGGTGGTCAGGTTTTGAAGAGGATGTACCAGGGTGCTTTCCAGCCTAGACTACTGATGATGACTGTACTCCCCGCGTACGAGAGGGCTACAAGCGCGCACACATGCACACACGCATACATAGTCGTGAAATTTCGCACGTACGTACGCGCGGCACATTCGCCAGGGGGTAGAAATCATTAAAGGGGCGTGGCGTGCCCGTGGTTGCCCGGATGACGGTCACGTGAACCAAGATGGCCGCCAGCCAGGAGGGCTCCCCTCTTTGCAACAGTCATTTGTTATCGGCCATTTTATTTTAATGATTTCCATGCATGCGTGAAACGCTCGGCTGCATCGCTCGGGAAAGGGATGCTCTCTCTCTCGCTCTCTCTGCCTCTCCTCCTCCTCCCCTCCCCCCCCCCCGCCGGCTCTCTTACTCCTACACTCTAGCTGGCCCGTTCGCTCTCTATGCGCCTGGTAACGCGTTCTCCTAGCGCGATACACACGTTACAACACCGCGGCGAGCGCGCCGCGCTAACGCTGCTTTCATGCTAATTCGAAACCCTATAAATTTCGCTTCCGTCCGCCGCGTAATGCTCGTCCTTCTTTCGATAAATTCCCGACGATTTCCCGAGCGCCGATTACCTCGAGGCAACGTCGATCGCGGCGCTGGTAAATCAAGCCATTCGCGGCCCCGACGAAATCCCCAGCCACCCGAAGAAGTCGCGAGATCGTCGAGCACGTCGCGATAACGAGGCCAATGAATCCGCGAAAGAGGACAGCCGATCTCGAAAATCGCGGGGAAAATAACAACGAGACCGCCTCGTTGAAGGAATTGCGCGGTAATCGGCGAGATAAATCCGACGCAAAGGTACCGCCGATCTCTTTAACGCGGCAGGCCAATCGGGAACGGTTACATAGCCGCGATTCGAATTAATAACCATCGAGCAACGTCGATTTTATTCGTCGGAACGGCGAAGGAATTGGAGTCGCTAATGAACGCGCGGCGAATAAAATCGACCGATTATCCGTGGTCGTTAAGGGCTGATCGATGTCCTTTTATATCGCTCTAAGTGATTGCTTCTTCGTGGCGGCGATCGAAATGCCGATAATTCCGCCAACGAAAATTAATAGAATCCATCAGAGATCAGTGTCGTCGTGCCGCTTTTAATCCGCGCTCCAAGTTAAAATTACCCTTAAACCGGCCGTGCCGATTTACCCCAACGATTCCCGGATAAGTGTGCTTTAATTAGCGCCGAAGTGCTTGCAGCGTCTCCCTCCGAAAATACTGTTCGATAATACTATTCGATTGAACCAAGGTTAACGCTGCACACCGCTCGCCCTGTCACGATTTTTTACGCCACCGTCGACTATCCAACTCACCGCGCCGGATTTCAAACGAATTTCCAGTTACCACAAAGGCTGCCCGTGGGATAACAGCGGGCAAAGATTCCGCGAACGATCCGTTCCCCTCGAATTTACTGTTTCGCGTGGTCCAACGGAAAAAAGAGATCGTCATCGAGCGGATAGAGGGAGGGATGAAGAGACGGGGGTGCGCTCGACGAATATCATAGCGATACACATTCCAATCGCTCGGGTTTAGCATTCTCATCCCCGATTTTTACGCTGCAACTATGTATTTGCTCTCCCCCCGGCCGCGAAATTCAAGGTATCGCTCGTATGAATAGCTCGACGAGTACCATCCAGAGAGAGAGAGAGAGGAAAGAGAGTAGAGAAGAGGTCATCGCAGCGAGTGCACCACGCACGTGCATGTGAGTGCGTGCAATTTAATGATTTCCAGCCGGAATTTCGATGACGGCAACTGCAACGGGGGAGGGAAAACGGGGCGAGAACGAGGGTGAGAGGGTTGGGGTCCAAGAGGAATGAGAAAGAGAGAGAGAGAGAGAGGGGACGTGTATGTGCAACGACGGGTTGGTCAGGGCCGGCTTGTTGCACACGCGCAAAATCTCGCGAGAGAAACAAAGAAGAGCAGAGAGAAATCGGGGGAATAGAGGAGGAGAGAAAGAGTGAACGAGAGAGAGAGAGAGAGAGAGATTGAGAGAGAGGGGGGAGCAAGGGAAGAGGACACAGGGAAACGGAGAAAGAGCAGGAGGAAGGCCGGCCGGAGCGAGGGAGCGAGAGAGAAAGAGGGAGGACGTAAATTTTCTAGCGGTGCGTTCATTTGTTCGTTCAACGAAATGCGAATGCATTATACATGGATTGCAGGGGACATTAATTTTCTGCCGTGGACGTGTAGTGGGCCGTGGAGGGCCGCTGGGTGGTCGCCGTTTCCACGGACGAGGCAAGAGGGTTGCACACGGAGGGAGTGTGCACGAGCACCGAACACAGCTAGAGGGAGAACCGGAGAGAGCCACGGGAGGGCATAGAGAGGCAGAAAAGGCAAGCAGAGACCTAGCTCGAGAGGAAGAGAGACGGAAAGAGAGAGAGAGAGAGAGAGAGAGAAAGAGGGTAGGCGAGTCCAGGCTGTTCCGTATATATATACACACACGTCCAACCACGTGCCAGCTCTTTCCGGGATTTCTACCTACTTTTCCGAGCAACGCCGGTGATTTTGACGAGTGGACGACGAGGTTTCCACGCTGCCGGGGAAAAAAAAGCGCGGCCGCGAGGCGGAAAAACGCGTCAGCGATCCTCCCCGGCTCCGGGGAGAGGGTGGCCGTGGGGGGGCGGGCAAGTGCACGCGGCTGCGAAACCGCCGCGCGCTGACAAATAATCAAATATATCGCCGCTCTCATTTGATATTCCGAGCCAGCGTAGGTGATGAATGTAATGACGTTATACGCCGGCCGGGGAATTACGGTCGTCGCGCAAACTTTAATGTCGATGCATGTTTAGTGTCGTCGCGAGAGATACACGACAAGGCATTAAACCGAGGGGACGGGGAGGTAAAAAGAGAACACGTTCGCTAAAATCGATCCGTCCGCCGGACGGGGGGCTCTCTAAAAAGTAGCAGACCGCGCATCACCGTTTCCCCGATTACTCAACTCGAGGGCAATTAACCGGCGCCGTCGGATTTTACCGTGGAAAGCTGTGCGCGGGAAACGGGGGTCGCGGCGATTAGACGATGAACGGGGCGCGCTTGACGCGCCGTTCGACGGCTACGCGCGCGTCCCGCCGGTGGCTGTAACCGAACCGAAGCTGTCATTGACAAATTCATTAACGGCGAGCCGCCGGGGGAGATGGCCACGCGACGCGTGAGACGCGCGTGTCTCGAGTAGACGCAAACACGATAAAGCTTTACGCTCGAGCCACCTAAATAAACGCCAATCATAAAACGGCTGCCTGGTGGCGCTTGTAAAAAATGGCAAAGTAAAGCTCGTAAACGTAATAGTTTACGTATCGGCTATAACTCTTGCCACGCGCCGCATGCAGCCTTCTGGTGTTCCTCGCGGCGCTCCGCGATTCCCCGTCGCTTGCTTCGATCGCCGGTAAAAGGGACATTCTGCGCGTTCGTGTGTTCGTCGCGCGTGCACAATGCAATAAATAATTTTTACGCTGCCTCGTTCCCCGATGGCGTTGATTCCCCATAGAGACGAGTGACGGGACCATTACAACCGTCGCAGGAGCTTCATTCAACCGACGTTTAGCCCATCGGCGAGTTCCGTCGTTCTCCGCGCTCCCTTCGTCCTCGATCGTCCGCGCTGCAGCTTCCACTATCCTCCGCGAGCCAAGGATTCTGTTTCGCCGATGTTGCGAGGCTGATACCTCGCAGCGGGCGGTCTTGTCGAATTATTTTTATTAAATCTTCGATCGATCTGAATAAAAGATGAGCCGCGTCGAGCGAGGAAGGAGAGGGTGGCCGGCTAGGGGCGAGAGAAAGCAAAGAGGAAGAAAAAGAACGGCTGCCCGGGGTGAGAAAGGATCGGGGAGGAATGCCGTTATTAATAAAAGTTAAATTGAACCAATCGCTTGTGGGAATTAAAATAGAGCAGGGCGCGGAGGGAAGGCAATAAAAATTGCAACAATCGCGAGTGGATGGAATGGAGCTTAAAGCTTTCGAAGCTGTTGGCCCCCGCCGACACGTCTCGCAGCTGTAACAGTGGCGGTGTCGTGAAATAATCACGGGCGAAATTTACATAGCTAAATATTTCGCGGAACGTACACATCGGGTAGTTGAAACTAGTCGATACTCTTATCGAAGGGGATCAATGACACTACACAGTACGAAGCTTTGCAAATCAGGACAGCTGTCGAATGGAGACCAGTAATATCGCCGCGTTGCTGCTATAAATTCCCGTGGAAAGAATCGATCAGCGTGTCGTAAAAAACACTGTTACAGATTATTAACAGACACCGGCGGGAGGTAGGCGGGACGCGGCGGCAACAAATGCGTTTTCAACGTTTTAAATCAGGGTGCAAGGTTACGCGTTGTTAAAACACCGGCTCTAATGGTCGTTTTAAAACGAGTGGCATTTTTTACGCCCACCCCTAAATCTGTCCGCTGATACCTGTTGCTCGGCCCTGGAAAAAAGTATCCGCCGTATTCCCGTATCCCGGGCACAGCCAGCCCCGACGGCTGCTATTATTTAAACGAAAATCGCAATTGCAAATTAACCGTCTCCCCACGTGTCGACGTAATTTCCACCGGCGACACGCCTTCCCGTTCATCAAGCTACGGCGAAATAATACATAAGACTTGCTGCAGCAATACTTGCTAGAACTGCCGTAGACACGACAAACAGGTGTTTGTCTAACTCTGGGTTAGGCGATTACTGATGGAAAGAAGGATTACAGTAGTAATTGAAGACCTTGCGAAAAGAGGGGCGCAGCTCCATCTTTACCAACCTTAAGTAAATTAGGAAAAGCTGGTTGTAAAATTATTTATTTGATTTGAAATTAAAAAGAGATAACGGGGGAGGTCATTGAGTTGATAAGTTTTTATTTCTATATTTGGCGAAGAAATATTCTATAATAAAAATATTAATATTAATAGAATATTAATAGAGTATTGCTATTAATATTAATATTAAAATAGAAATGTTTCTATTAATATTAAAGTAGAAATATTTCTATTTTGATTTATTTGCAATAAATGTAGAATATTGTTTTACATTTATCATAACTAAAAATGGAGCCGCACCCCTGTTGCTGCAAGGTCCGAAATTACAATAGTAAAATAATAAGTCATCGTTCGACGGTTCGGCAAAAAGGATACCCGGGGATCCAGCGGTTTGTTCATGATAAACGGTTTTTGTTTGCAGGTGAACGACCGTACAAGTGCCATCTACCTGATTGCGGGCGGGCGTTCATTCAGCTATCGAATTTGCAGCAGCACCTTCGGAATCACGACGCCCAGGTGGAACGGGCGAAGAACCGGCCGTTCCATTGCAACATCTGCGGCAAAGGCTTCGCCACAGAATCCAGCCTTCGTACCCACACGTCGAAGGTCAGTCATGTATGTACCAAATCCGACGTCCAACAACGACAACAGGCATTTTGGCTACTTAACGCGGTGCTCGCACACGATAATAATCGAACCACGGTCGGAACGATCCCGGAGAATCGAGTCTAGTATCGATCAGACGGTTGTACACGTGCGACATATAACTCGCACATATATTTTTCAATACACACACACACACACACGTATACACTATCATACGTAATCCGCTGAACGCTCTTCTAATCGGACGATAAACGCCTATGTTACACGGTTTTTTTCCCCCTCAAGCGATACCGGAATCGCGATTTCTCTGAATGCACACATGGTGGTGGGTCACGCTTCTATCCAGACGATCTATAGACTCATTCCTTCCCTATGGTAGCTTCCATTTCTGGCCTCTTCTCGACATCGTTCGCAGAGCTTCGCTAAATCGCAGGGGCAGGGGGACCATCGCATTCGTAATTCGTATCTGTTGGAATCGCCGGCTAACCGTAACGCTCTCGACCTTCGCGGGAGGAAAACTCGATGCACGGTGAATTAATTTCGAGGCCTACCTATGCTAGCCGGCAATCACTTCTCCGCATCGATGTTCGTAGAATCGCGAGGAAAGAGGAAAGACGAAAGAGGGACGAGACAAAAGTGGGAAACGTTCACCGCGTTAGACCGTGCAAAGAGTTTCGCTCCCGGTTCGCAGTGCCACGTAACAGAGTAGTAGCTCTGCACCCAGCAGTCCCCGCTGCTCGTGTGTCGTAACAATGAACAGAGATCCTAACGGTAGCTCAGATCGTTCTGCCGGCTTCTTCGTAACGCTTGGGACTGCTTTGGTTGTGGTTTCTCACCGACCACGCGACGCCAGCCGCTTCGAACTTGAACGAGGAGCTCGCGGGACGATACCCGATAGTCGCGAGCGGCACTCGGCGGAAGAGAGGACTACGATCCAACGGGTCCCCAGGACGACGTTCCCATCATCGAGGGAGGAACGGCTGTTCAGCCTGGCTAGGGGTTGCAACGAACCACGATGACTCCGAGATGCCAGCGCGAGGAGCAACGAGGATCGGCGCTCATTGACTCGTCCGTATCGCCGCGGAATACAAAGCGACGAGCGCGAAGGGAGAGGCGAAAGCGGAGCTAACGCGGCATCACGGAGGAAGAAAAAAAATCAGACGATCTGGGAAAAAGATCGGCCGCAGTCCCCTCGGTGGCTTAATCGAATTCACCCCTGGCGGTGAATCGCGGCACGTAGCGATTACCAGAGGAATCTTGTACCGTGGGGTGGTTTTTTGCCCCGGCACGGCCGACCAACTGAATTTCTCAACCCTTTCGCCGCGCCGGGCACATGTCTTGGGCGAAAAAACGTGGGAAGGCATCTGTCGAGCCTCGTCCGTGACTCGCTCTTTCCTCTTGTTTCTCCTGCCCGTCTTCTCGCGCTTCTTTCGCCGCGCTGAAAAAAACCCCTATCGGCTTCTTTTTACCACGGCCAATTAGGCCAGGCATGTTGCGTAACCAGTAACCAGTCGCAGACCAACGAGGCAGCGTGTACTTACCTACTTCTCCTGGCGCGGACGCGCGAAAAGAAGAGCCGGTACAACCGAGCGCCGATTGTCCATTAGCGCCGCGATAAACATGCCCGCGGGCGTAAATGCCCGTTCAGCCACGCCTAATTGCGTCGCCTACGATAACGCGAGATTTAATTAATTTCAACCGCGTACGAGAGACGGAGGAAAGTCGGGAGGCACGACGGAAGGAACGACAAGGAGTCAGGTGCATCCTACGGAGGCACGCGACCGTAATCCTCCGGTACGCTCGCCGCGGCGATAAATATCCTTCTTTCGGCGCTGCGCTCATCGGGTATCCTTTAATTGAAAGCTAATCCACGGTTAAGGCGCTCGAGCCTTTCCCCTGGACCTCGATAAATCTCCCGGCGGAGCCTAGCCGGGCGTCCCTATCCGACTCTCCACGTACGTCGCTGGCAAGCGGTCGAAATTCGCCGTGTTCCAATGAAATAACGAGGGACACGTAGCCGCCGACAGGGGGAGGAGAGGAAACCGCGCTAGTTAAAAGTAGCTCTCAAAGCATCTTTGTAGCCTGATCGAGCCGTGGGATAAAAACAAGCCAAGGAGAAGAGAGGCGAAGAGGAGCAGGAGGAATAAGGAGGAGGAACGCGAAAGCACGAGAGCTCGCCGAGAGGATGTTGCGAGAGGAGAGCGCGCGGAGAAGTAATTAAAAGCCGCCAGCGCGACAGAAACAGAGTCCTGTCCGCCCGGTGAAAATAAAATAAAACGAAACGAAACAAATGGAGGGAGGAAAAGAGGGAGAGAGAGAGAGTGAGAGAGAGAGAGAGCAAGAGGGTGGTAGAGCCCATCTTCCGCGCGGCTAATCGAATTTTCGCCAGGGCAGATTTCTTGAAATTGTTTTCGCTATTCCAGGCTATCTGCTAGCCCCGTCCGTCCCTTCTCGTCGACTACCCTGATAGCTAATGGATCGTTGTTTAAAAAGGCAAAAAACAACGAGAAGGAGAAAGAAGAGAGAGAGAGAGAGAGAGAGAGGGAGGGAGGAAGAGAGAAGAAGAGAGATTAAGCAGCAGAGAGTGAGAGAGCAAGGGCGAGAGAAAGGGGAAACGAAAGAGTTATACGGTGTGGGTCGAGGCCTGGCGTGTCGGCGAAACATTATCCCAGCCGAGAAAGACAATACACTCCGAGCACAATATTATAATAGGCTGGAGCGTAAATGTATTATAGAGAACGATCGGTAGCCAGCCATAGAAACTCCCGTCTCCTCCCCGTGCACGATTTCCCTCCGCGGGTCTTACGAACTGTTACCCCTTTCATTGTTCCGAGCGGAACGGGCTGACGTTTCTTCGAATTCACGTGAGCTTAACCGCGTTCGGTACTGTACTTCGCCGCCGAAGGACGACCCTGCCAGCTCGATAGACAAGAGGATGGACGAAGAAGGCTAAGCGGCAAGAGAGGATCGACCCCGAAGAGGGAATCCAACTGCAAAGGCAACCGGCCAGCGTCTATGCCGCGAGCGAACGAACCGCTTCGCTATTGCTCCAAGGACCCGCGCAGATTGATCAGATCGGTGCGCACGGTTGACCAATGACCAGCGACACATTCGCCCGTATTTCGATTAGACGGGGAGTCGAACGTGCATAATCGAAAGGCCCGAGTCTTCTGACGCATCGATCTAACGGAATGGCGGGAGAGAACGGGAAAAAGCCTGGATCGGAGCACCGCGAGAACTCGTGGGTGGTTGCTTTTTCTTCGCTGCTTACCCACTTTCGCGTGGCGCGCGCGCTCAGCCTTCGTATTTATCTGTAGTTTAGCGGCACAAGGGTTGAATGTCGTGCAACACGACACACAACCCCTTCTGCCGGCGTGCCCTTCTTTCTCGTACCTTCGACCTTCTTCCGACTCACCTCCGGGGCGCCCGCAACCCCTCGTCGAGCCCCTCTACCCTCTTCTTAATTGCCCGAGCGCGGGGCTCGGTAAAAACTCGTTAGCCATTAGATTTATTTTTCCTCGCCACGGGGATTCGTTCCGTCTTCCGAGAAACCGCTACACAACGCTACCTTCTCCACACTCTCTTCCATCTGTCGATAGAGCGAGGAGGAGGAGAGACGCGAAACTTAATTCGCGATCGTCCAAATTCTGTAGGCGATTCAAATGATAAAGAGACTCGCGCGGGAAACACCGTCGTTCGAGCCGCGAATCGCGAGATCGCTATTTTCTTAACTCTCTGTGCCGAGCGAAGGACGTTGGTTTTCTAAGCAAACAAACCAAACAAAAAAAAAAAAAAAAAAAAAATGCATCTGATTCTCAACGATATTTAATTACCTCGAATTATAATGTAAATTGATCTCCATTTCATGCTGGTCTCTCTTTGTCGCAGTGTTCCAAGTACCCATGGCAACGATTAAAGGTAAAACGATCGGGTCAATAACGGCAGAGCCCATGGGAATTCCTTTCGGGTGTAATTTCAATTCGCTTGCAAACTTTCGCCTCTCATTTTCCACGATGATAATATAATGTAATCGGCAAAACCGCGGCACCGCTGCTCTTTCGATCGGTTCCCGCCGAAATTGCACGAAATTCAAAGGAAAATTAGAAAGGCACGCGCGCCCCGCGTGTCTGGTATCTGGCATTCGTTAATTAATTACGTCCTTTCCATCCTCTAACGATTCCGTGTTTCTCGACCTTATCGCCGCACAAACGTCGCCTCTGCATTATTTACGGCATCGCCGAAGTGCAGTTCAAAGAGTCGTCCTTCGATCGGCCCCCGCCGCCCCCCACCGAGCCGCCCGGATATGCACGCCATTTTTCCCTCCGTCGCGTTTCCCCTCGGCTCCCCACGTTTTCAAACTGATCCTCTGTCCCTCGCGGGTAAACATCGTCGCCTGGCGGATCTCCAGAAGGACTTTGCTCCTCGTCTCTTTCGGCGGCGTTAAAATAGAAAAGTGGGACGACCTTTCGCGGCAGAACACCTCGTAAATCGGACCGTGCCTTCCGAACTCTTTTACTCCGCCGGATCTCGTCTTCTCCGTTCAGTTGCTGCCGCTGGTTGCTGCGCTGCGCTCGAAGTCTCTCCGTCCCTCTCCCATCCCCGTTCCGACATTTTTTTCGCCCTCGTCCCCCTCGATATTAATTTTTTGCTCAGACTCCGCCTCTGCGGGCCCCTTTTTCTCTCTCTCTCTCTCTCTCTCTCTCTCTCTCTCTTACCGCTCTGTACACACTCTCTCCATCACCAGTCGAGTACTAATGAAATCATTCCCGCGCCGATCCCGTCGGGGTGGGACATTTCTGGCCATTGTGCCGTCACCCCTTCGTTTTTTCCGCTCTCCTAGCCGAACGAGCACGAGCGCGCGCTAGAGGCTTTCTCGTCCAGACTGCTATTGGCACAACACGCGGGGAGGGAAGGGAACCCGCGTTCTCGCGCTCTCAACCCTTCACCGCCGGCTACTTTTTTCCCCCGCCGCGCCGGTCGCCTTTCCTCCCCGCTCCTCGGGGATGATTGGACACGCATAACGCGCGGATTACCAGCGCGCGATACGCGATAAAAAAAAGCGCCACGGGGCTGAATAATACGCGATAGCTAGCGCGGAAAGGGAGGACGAGAGAGAGACGAGAGAAATCAAACAGTGGTCGTAATGAAAGAAATCACGCGTGTCCTGCCGCGGATTACGTCGCGTCCGTTCAATCTGCTGCACTTTTTCCACGCCGGCTTATGCGCCGTCGAATAATACTTGTCCCCCTCGGTGCTGCGAGCGGGCGTAGAAAAGGATCCTATTGCAAATCGAGACGATTCCCGAGACGATTAGCTCGCGAGAAGGCGACCAAGGGCTGGAGAATAAAAGAGCAACGGGAATATCTGCGGCGGATTTCGTTGGTCGTTGTGCCGGGAGCGAAGGTTGTCTGCCGTCGAGGTTCGCGGCCTCGTTGCGGCTAAAAGAGCCAAGGAAAGGAGACGGCGGCGGTGAAAAAAAAAGAAGAGAGGAATGACGCGAAAAGAATTGCGCGCCGCGAGAACGGCCTTCGGATTTTATCGCTTCGAAGGAGAGGGACACCCGCGCCGGTGCCCCGCGCGCCACGGCGATTTTTCCCGGGCTTTTATCATCTAGAGGAGGAACGGAGCGGGTCCCTGAAAGCGAGCGGCGAGCCAGGATGCCTGGGGATAAAGAACTCCTTCATTGGAGGAAAAGTCGCCGGATCAAAGATGGTCCCTTTTCTGTGGGCGCAAAATGGCTCCATCGGGGCCCATCGTCGCGCATCGGTACGCGTGTGCTCACACCCACTTCCTTTTTACGCCACTCCCTGGCCCGAGCCAGCTGAAACACTTCGAGGAGGCTCGAGCGGATAAACGGACGGCAATCCGGCCGCTAGAAAAAAGAGTGGATAAACGCACCGTGACCGAGACGGAGGAGGATCCAGGCGGGAGATCGTTGCGACAACGCGCGCGGACCAAGGGAAGCTCGCAGAGGAGGCGAACGCAAACAACTCGCCGCAGTCAGGGTCAGTGCTACTGACCATGCCGAGCGGAGATCTGGAGAACGCGTACAGCCGGCTCCGAGGGACCAGGAAGCGTGGAATTGGGAATAGAGCGGCTCGCAGCTCGCGGCCGGAGTCAAGCGGAGATGAATCTGGTCACGGCGAATCATAAAGTCCCTTGGGGATTCGCCCACGCCGCGTCCATTCTCTCTCCGTTGAGCCGCGGAGTGCGAGGAGAGAGGAGACAGAGAGCACGGCCGGGCTGGGGAGCCCGGGGGAGAAGAGGAACAGAACGGCCAGAGAGAGAGAGAGAGAGAAAGAGAGAGAAAGAGAGAGCAGGGGAGAGTCGAGGTATTCGCGGTGCAAAAAGCGAGGATGCAGGCAAAAAAGGAAGAGCGCAACGAAGAAACCGGTTTTTTCCAGTTGGGCCAGGTCGGGGCGTCGAACCTACGGACCGCAGCCTCCCTCCGAGAATAACTTGCATGCAGCAGCAGCAGCAGCACCAGCAGCAGCACCAGCGACGCCGAAGAGGTCCACGTCCAGCATCTTCGTGGTGTCGAAACCGACTCGAAAACAAGGGGCTCGAGGTTGCCCCAGGTCCGGGTGGGAACAAGGACGGGCAGGGACGCCGGAGGGACGCGAGAGGGGCCCGTCGAAAACAGCCGGGAGGAGGCGTGCCTTGAAAAGAATATCGCCTATCCTCGGACAACAGGAAGAATGAGAGGCGAGCGTGGGCGTTGGAACGGGTACCGTGCAACAAAAGAAAGAGGAAGAGACGGAGGGCAAGGACCCTCTAAACACCGGGGGGTTCGTTGACGCCGGCCTTTTTTTACCGGCCGCCTGCTTCGTTCCTCCTTCTTTCCTCGCGCCATCCTCCGCGCCGGTTTGTCCCAGGTCAAGGAAGTTCGAGCGCGCTCCCGCGCCAACCGACAGAACCGAGGCTGCTGAGGAATAAAAAGGAAACGGAGCCTTGGCGCTCCGCGTAAAGTATACACCGGTGAATAAAAGAAACCGCGGGCAGCGAGACGGGGGCGACCTCGAGGTTCCAATCGCGACCGCGAGACCGCGAGACCGACGCCGTCCTCTTCGGTTCCTTGTTCGCGCGAAAAACTAGGCGGATCCCGGCGGCCGGCCGCGCGAATCTGGCAGGGTTGAGAAAGGTTCGGGCAACTCGCCGCTAAAAATACTCGGGCGAGATTCTTCGGGAAAAGGAAGAGCCGCGCCGGGGAGAAAGTGAATCGAAAGAAGAAGAGGGAATTGGCTGGCCGAAAGCAAAGGTCGACGACGTCTGGTCTTATTTTAAGCTAGTCCTGCCCGAGATTCGGCTCTCCTCCGTTCGTTCATCGTCTCAACTCGGTCGCGGTTGTCCCAGGTCCGGGGGAAAAGAAGGGTACGAGTCGCTTCGTCCGAGATTGGTAGGGAAAGAGAGAGAGAGAGAGAGGGAGAGAGAGAGAGAGAGAGAGAGAGAAGGACGACTCAGCGCGTTGAAAAAGGAAAAGAAAGATGGAGAAGGAGAATATGAAGAAGGAGGAGAAGAAGGATGCGTTGTATCAGAGTCGGGGGCGGGGAATAGGCAGGAAGAAAGGAACGAGGCGAGTCAAGACCCCAAAACTTTCGGGTCATTGCCGTCTGGTCTCGTTTTAGCCTTTCCTTCCTCCCACCCCATCGTCTCCTCCTTCTTTCCTTCCCCTTCGTCTTCTTTTTCTCTCCGTTTTAAGCACTCTTTCGAGCAAGGTTGGCCACCATGTTTTTCCTCACCGCGTGCCCCTACCGCCTAGTGTGTACGTATAATCCGACCTTCACGTGTGCGAGAGAAGAACAACCGAGAGAGATAGAGAGAGAGAGAGAGAGAGAGAGAGAGAGAGAGAGAGAGAGAGAAAGAGAGTGAGAGAAAGATCCTTAAAAAAGCAGAAAAATTAATCCAAACTACTCCACACGACCGCGACACTGTTCCTTAACACGAGGTCACCGCGAATCACGGAGACAGACACTTGCAACGAGGACGTCGAATTTCGTTCATCACTTCATGTTTATCTATGCCAAGAATGGTCTCTGTTGGCCTCGCCAAACATCGCGGGATGGCTCTTGCATCCAAGTCGGCGAATCAAGCGCGCCAGAAAGAATTCGCGAGTGAACGATTAAAACATCAACAGAGGCCATCGTAGTTGTATCGTAGTAGCTAGTCGTTTGTGATCTATGCTTTGCGTTCCCGTTCATGGGTGAGGTGGAGCGAGACCGATCGGAGATGATCAATGACAGAGGAAAAGCTGTCGGAATTTTCAACTCGGGAATAACGAACAGATATGTCTCTACTGTATCGCGGTGCTGTATACCGATATTACCGATCGCTCTCCGGGCCTCACGCTTTCACACATTCGTCTGTCTGGGCTTCGCTTTCTCCCTCCCGTCTCCCCCAAGCATCCTACCACCCCCCCCCCCCCCCCCCCCTAACAAAATTCCACTTACCGTAACCGAGAAATTAAAGCACCCGAGAACCCCCGAGATAACGCGACACCCCTGGCCATCCCGACTATCCAAGACTCCCTGCCCGAGTGCCCGAGCCTTCAAACATGGGTCCCACCTCAGCTTCAACGCCAGAGTCCTTGTAAATGAAAGAAAATCACGTAATCGTAAGAATGAAAAGACGACCCGTATCCGGAAAGTCCTTTGCCAGACACTCGAGGTGAATTCCCTTTGCAAAAGAAATAGTCCGTGGTGGCGGCGGCAAATCGGTGCTCTAACTCTTACTGGTCAATCGTTCTGTTCTGTGCGCTGCCTGTCCTGCGCTTCTGGTTCGCGACTCTGTGGTGGTATTCTGTGGGTCGGCTGCTCTCTGCCGGCGCGCCTCGTGTGCCTGCTTCCGGTTCCTCTTCTTCCGGCCCCCAAAAAAGGAGTTGCAACAGCGTGTTGTGTTCCAGCAACACGCCGCCCTGATCGGCGGCCCGAACGCAACCAGCTGCCCCGTCTGCCACAAACTCTTCCTCGGCGGCGAAGCTCTCATGGAGCACATGAAGCACACCCACAAGGACCCAAATGCCTCCGGCGTTGCCAGTAAGTATCTACTGTTAATCGACCACCCTCGGTAATCTCGTCCGCGTCGCTCTTTCTTTCTCCTTTGCTTATGGCCGTTCTACCACACTTTCTGCGCACTAACGCTAACCGTAAGACACTCTGTCTGGTATCTACCAACTAACGATCGAACCTTTTGCGCTTCATCTACGGATCGCCACGGAGGGGAACTGTGACACGTGGAGGACGTTAGAGCCACGCGATTATACAAGCCGAAGAAAAGCAAAGAGTAATGAATAGGAGAGATAGCGATCCAGAGTTCGCTACGATCGGTTCCTCCTCGTGGTACCATCCGACTGTCGCTGGGTATTCCGTCCGTCCACGCTGCTATATGTATAACACCTAACAGCTAACGAACGAGGGTTTCTCGCGGGGATTCCTTCGAGGAGAAAGAAAGAACGGCGACAGACGTAACGAGGGTGGCTTAATTGCGAGTAAGTCTAAAAAGAGAGAGAAATGGAGCGCGCGAGAGAGAGAGAGAGCGAGAGAGGGAGAGAAAGGGAGGAGCGGAACGACGACCGCTCGTCGAGAGACACGAACGAGGGGTGGTTCGTCCTTATAGTCTTTAAGTACGTTTCACATCCCCCACCCAAGAAACTTGCTTTGGCGCGGGCGATATGCACACATTGTCCTGTCACTTCTTCGTACTGTTTCGCTGAAACGGATAAGGGGGTGTAGCACACTTAGAGCGCACTCACCTAACTAATACTTGCGTAACTACTTCGCTAATACAAAAACCGGTGCTTCAATGGGTGTCTCGTTCGACTTTTGTGCGTGTTCTGTCAAGTGTGTGGGTATAGTTATTAAAGAAAAAAAAAAAAGTAGGAGAGAAAAAGAAAAGAGAAAGGGAGAGGTACACAGATAGACGTACAGAGAAGAGAACAATCGACAAAGAGAAACCGCGAGTCCCGTTTTTCCAACGCGTCGTCTCGATTCCTCCATCATCTTCCAAGTAGAACGACAGTACGCTGCGCACCAGTGTCGACCTGGTCTCGCGCCTAGAACGGCCGCCGGACAAGGGGCGTAAGTAAGTAGTAAAGCCATCGTTGAATGCGTAGAAATCTCCGTCGCCCGCTCGGGCGATCGGGGATCTCTCTCTCGGAGAGACGGAAGGGGAGGAAAAAACAGTAGGCGGCAGTGAAACGGAGAGACGGAGGGAGACAAGCGGAAGAAAAACGAAAAATGAATACTCGAAAAAATAAAAATCGAGGCCGACAATGAGGAAGAGAGCGGAAAATAAAAGTAAATGTTGAAAGAAGGGAAAGGGAGATCTCGGTCGAGCTTTTCTTTGTGCGTCTATAAGCGTGGAAACGCTCGCGTACGTGCGTGTGCATGTTAGTTTTTGGGCCGACGACCTCGCTCGTGAAAGGGAGCCAGGAACGGCGGAGGTAGCGCGCGGTGCGTCCGAGGTCAGTGCTCTCCTGGTCCTCGGTTATCCGTGTCTGCAAGGATTCTCCCTTCGCCTTCGAGGTCGACCGGAATGCCGACGTACGTACGCGCCTGTGTACACGCGAATGCGTGAGAAATAAGGTGGTGGAGGTGGAGGAGGATGATAGTGATGAAGATGATGGTGATGATAATCATCATGGTCACGGTGATGATCATGATGTTGATGATGGTGGAGAGAAAAAAAGAACGAACAAGGATGATAATGATGAATAACGGTGATGAAAATGGTGGTGATGATGATATGATGATATGATGATATGAGGATGAGATGATATGAGATGAGATGAGATGAAATGAGATATGATATGATATGAGATGAGATGATATGATGATGGAGGAGGGTGGCTTTCGTTCCTTGGGAAGCTTTATCCTGCTTAGCATTGACCTTGAAATTGTGTCGCCCTGTTGTTCCCTCCGCTGACTGCACAACCTCCGTTGCCGGGGTTTACCTAGCGAAGCGACGGACCGCCAACCACCCGTGTCCAGTGTGTGGAAAACACTACGTCAACGAGGGTAGTCTTAGGAAGCACCTGGCCTGCCATCCTGAGACCAGTCAGCTTAGCACAAGCCTCAGGATGTGGCCGTGCTCGGTGTGCCAAGCCGTCTTCACCCATGAGAGCGGTAAGTATATTCTCATTCATCAAGCAACTGTGCAACGTACTATCACAATATTAATGCCATTACTTTTCGGTTCCTCGACGTATACCGCGTCTTATCGCCTTTACTATTCTTTCGAGCCCGTTACCGTTACATTGTACATGCCTGTATACGTATTACCGGACTATTCATTCTCTCGTCCATCAATGAGAACGAAACTCACCGAAAGCCACTATCGAGTATGCTCTGCTTTGCTGTTAAGGTTTGTTGAGTCACATGGAGCACATGAGAATGGACCCGAAACACCAGTTCGCCGCCCAATACGTTTTAAGCCGCGCTGCCGCCGAGAGGCGAGAGAGGGAAATCCTCGCGTCCTCGAGTCTAGGTATGGAAGTTCTACCCTACTTAGAGAGCCCCGGCGACCAGATAGATTCTAAGCGTTCCGAAGGAAACGATCGTAACGATGCAATATACGATTCTCGTGTCCAGGTGCCGGATTGGGCGTGTTGGGAAGCCAAACAGGCGGGCCGCAAAATTTGCAACAACCACCAATGTGCCCTTCGCCGTCGGCTCACTCGGACAGCAGCAGTGGGAACGGGAGACTATCGTCGGCCGGTAGTGAACCTGGTACGCTCCCCCGATCTTGTTCCTCGTCTTCTTGCAAACGGTCGTCTGGAATGATCGTTAGAGTGCCCGTGATTACGATAATATCTTAAAGTAACGGCTACCTTCTTAACACCTCAAGAACCGACCTCTCTTTCCTAACACACGTTCGCTCAAATGTATCACGATGGAGTAATACGCACACGCAACACGCAAACCGCATACGCACCCCCCCACACACACACACACACACACACAGAGAGACACGGTCTTAAGCAAGTTACCCACCCTGCCCACCTCCCCCCAGCTTCGACACACGCATCGACCAGTTATATTGTAGCAACCCATTATTTACACTTGATATAACTGAGAGTAAAATAAAGCATCTACGAATTCTTGTGTGAGTAATTTCGTCGTACGATCACGCTCGGATCACTCGCTCCGTTTTTTATGATACTCCACTTTCTACCGATACTATAATAGATGATAGTGCGTAGCAAATAGTAGCGCAACCTCACACCCCGCCTTCGTCATCCGTCGAGTGTACTAACGAGAGCAGACTTCTGCGCAGGTACCGGTCTGCTCAACAACAACAACAACAATAACAACAACAATATGGCGTCGCCGGGGCCGAGCGGCAACAAGCTCAGCGAGATGCTCCGAGCGGGTAGCCAGCCGGGCTCAGCGCAACAGTACCACGACGAGATGCAGTCGCAACAGCAACGCATGGCAGTCATGGCAGCCGCAGTGTCAGCGGGTAAGAACTTGGCAGCTCGTTCCTTTTTTCAATCCGTCTCCCCCGGAATCGATCGGTCCACGGGATCGCCGCGATAGACGCCACACCTAAACTCGCGTCGCGTCCGTTCAAGGACGTCGATACCGCTTATCGATACCGCTCGGCGCGACTTCGCTCCAGCGAAACAGATACCGCGGATTCGTTCCAATTATTCCCGATAAAGTTTGATTTACAATATTATTGTCGTTTTTCCGCGGCAACAGTCCCGCTTATCTCCAGACCGAACCGCGGCACACGTACCGTCTAAGCTCGCAAATAGACCGATATAGCAACGTTTAGGCCGCTTATCGATGCGCCGCGACCAGCCTCGCGGCAGCCGACGGATCAAAGACCATGGGTAATAATCGACCGCGTGTCCGCTCCGCGATCCGACAGGTTTGCAAAACTCGGTGTCGCCGAACCTGTCGCCGGTGGACATGGCGTCTCTGGCGGCGGCGATGAGGATGGGAAACAACGGTGACATGAGCGGGGGTGCGCAAGGATCGACGGGACCGCAGCAACAGGGGGTGCAAGCAACCGGACCAGAACAGACGCTGAGGATGCACCAGGCGGAAGCCTTGCTGCGCTCTCAGGCCGAGGCCGCGCTTAGACTGGCTGTGAGTACAGACATTCCTAGCCCTCTGTGGATCCTATGGAACCTGGAACCTATGCGTCCAAACCGTAAAGATCCTCCAAAATTTGATGATGCGAGTTCAAGAAGCCCCTGTCAACGAGCTTCTAAGGCATTGCATCCCCACACTCTACGCCTCGCCTGGCTCTTTTCCTTAAAGTATTCTCGAGAAAAGATCCACCGAGGCGAGGCGTACGGAGAGCCCACCTTAAGACCTGTGGCCGGCATATATTTAGGGCATAACCACTGCCCACGAGCCAGCTCGGGCACCTCCGGATCGCCAGTTCCCGTCCTGCGCGCTTGCTTTCAGGGCACAATGAGCCACGAAGCGAGCCCCAAGACCCGAGAGTCTAACAATCCAATTATGACCTAGACCGACGAATGTCTCGGTCCACAATGTTGAAATTAAACGACCGTTACACGCGTGTTGCACCAGGTATCGCAGGCAGCAGCGGCGGCGGCGAGTTCCGCGGTTGGCGGAGACGTGAGGCATCACTTGGGACAGCATAACGGAGGGAGCACTTCCGGCATGCCTGGACACCACACGAACCAGCAGATGTCCCAGCAGGATACCTTACCGCCGGACCTTGGTGAGTTTGTCCCCTGAAAACGAGATCGATTAATGTTTTCCCGCGATGATCTATGAGAGCTTGGAACCTGTCGCTGAAACCTTTTGATGATCTAATATAATCGCGATGGTTTCTGCTTCACAGGGGAAGCGTTGCGACTCCAAGAACAGCGGCTAGAGCAAGCCCTGAGGCTCCACGGCGATCCTCGGGCCCTGAGTTTCACTCTCCAGCACGTTGTCAATCAGCAGAACAATCAGCAACCCTGAAAATTCAGTTACTACTGAGACGAGTGGACCCCTTGGACGTCGGAGCAGACGAGCCTGCAGCAGCAAGCTGAACGCCTGAATCAGCAATCCCTTCAATCCGTCGAGCGACCAGCGTCACTCGGCGAGCAGCAGCAGCAGCAAGCTTCGTCTAGCATCAGTCTTCATCACCATCAGCAGCAGCAGCAACAGCAGCAACAGCAGCAGCAGCAGCTCGCAGAAGACCGCGGTGTCAAGAGGAAGGCCGACGACATGATCGGTAACTCTGACAACGTGTAAAGAGCGACGTACACGGGCGACAAACGGCTCAATCGGTTTGTCGTCTTCTACGTCGTCTCTGAAACAGGCGTCCAAGTGTGGTCACCCGCGCAATCACTAGTGTCTCAGCAGTACAAGCAAATTCTTTTTAAAAAAAAAAAAAACGGCGAGGCCCTGGCCAGCGTTACGCTCCCGGGACCTCCCGAGTCCTATCTTCACCGGCGCGCGACGTTCCTCGAGATCGTCGCGGTCGATCCACTCTGTGCAGCTCTACTCCGTCTGAAGCAGACAATCAGAGGAGCGAGAGACTGATCAGACGTCATACGTATCTAGAAATCCGTTAGACGGTGCGTGACGACGGCCACGGTGGGCAACGGTCTCTAGCACACAGCGCGCGACTCGTCGCGTTGATCACGTTGTTCCTACTTCGGCCCTGGATACAGAGTTCCTAGAACGACATCGCTCGCCGGACGAGAGGGGTCGGCCGCTCGCTGGCTCGCTCGCGCTTCAACCGCCGCGAGCCGACGACGGCGCTTCTCTCATTCGCGCGACGTATTTTGCTTCGTCGAGTCGATCTTTCAGAATTCCCAGGACGCGTTGCCGCCGTCGCTGGCCGAAGTCACCCCTGAGACGTGCCATACTATTATCGAAGGAAACTGATAACTGACGCGCCCCCGGTTGTCCTGCGCCTGCCGTGGCGCTGACCGGGTGTCGCAAGGTACTATGGTTTTTTTAGTACAAGAGCCGAAACCAGTGGACCCGAGTGCCGACCGGGTGGGTCGTGAACCCGAGCAGTCCCGTCGGCCGGGTCCAGAGGCTCAACAAACTAAACTATCTGTATATTATACATACACACGTAGAACACACACACACACACATCTACAAAACCAATTTAAGGTCCCCCTAATCTTAGCTCCCGTAACGTTTAAGGAAACTTACACGCGTCTGAGACGTGCGTAAACGCGGTCAGGTGGATCAGCTAGTAGCATCGGTACCGCCATCCCCTTCCCGTTTATCGGATGAACGCGAAACGAATCACAAAAGACGGAAGGTCTGATCGAAGATCGAGCGACTCGGCACCCCATGGTCAGTCGCCGGTCGCTTCGTTAGTGATACATGTACACAGAGAGAAGGAACACGCAAAAAGGAAGATTGCACAAATTTACAATAACACACGCCCATGTATACACGCACATAAACACACACACACACACACTTAACACGTAACGCGAAACTTACTCGAGACGTAAGGATATATAAAGAAAATGCGCGCAACTTGTGCTGGTCGTCAGCACGAAAACTATTAGCTCGTAAGCGGACAAACAAAATATAATTATTACAAACAGTTATATTATATATATTATATATACATACAGAGAGAGAGTCTGGAGTGTACGATGGAATACAAGAGGAAAAAAAAAAGCGGAAAAAAGAGGGAGGGGACGGTGGCGAGGAGCGGGCCCCGTGTACCCCTCCCGGTACACGTGCACATTTTCAAAGGAATCGTCAGACGTGAGAGTGTACGAGCATTTTTCGTGAGCAAACGCACGCCAGAGCACGGCGAGAATGAAGACGAAAATGAAGATGAAGGTGAGAGAGAGGTGAAGATGATGAAGAGAGAAATAAAAAAAACTAAATGCTAAATATTATATATATTATATATATATAAATATTATAAATAATAAATATAGGGTCTATGAGACTAGGATAAATTAGGCGAAAGAGATATTCGTGCGAATGCGGGACGGGTGCCCGGCCAGTTGTACGCGATTCCAAGCCACGTCGACGAGAAAACGAGGGAGAAAAAGGGGCGCCCCGGAAGCCGGGCGCCGCTGGGAGAACGGGAGAACGAGAGAGCGGGAGGAGCGAGAGGGAGATTCGAGAGAAAGTGAGGGAGAAAATGCACAAGATTTCGTGAATGAACGACCTTGGGATTGTCGCGTACGTGGACGGGCACGCGATTGAACGAAAGGGAATCTGCGCGAAAGGGAATGCTTCGTGAGCATCAAGGAGGAGAGAATGAGAGAATGGAGCGCGAGTGTGAGAAAGAGAGACTTTAGAGTGGCGTGCTTCAGGTAATCTGAGGTCCTGTGATCGTTATAAGCGAAATATTTTTTTATTTCCGGGTATATATCTGAACGCGTAAAAATACTTGCGTCGTTTCGAACTTTTACTTGCAATATACCGTTACGTTCTCGCAATACTTAGAAAGAAGAAGAAGAACAGCGTGAAGAAGATGAAAGAAGAAGAAGGAGAAGCGGAACAGAGGTGGATCAATTAGGAAAAATACAAAATCAGATACGAAGATGAGGATGACGAGGGAGAGGAGAAGAACAAGAAGAATAGAGAAAGTCCGTAGGTTTCATCGTGGAGCGAACTTTAGAGAATCGGGCCAGCCCCTTAACCCCTAAAATACCTCTTTGTGATACCCCATCAATCCCTCTCGACCCCGATATACATACACACTCCCCCTTTCTCCTGACCTTTTATAAAAAAACAACTCTTGGATAGTCCGCACTTTCGATGGGGTTACTTTCCACGAGACCAGGCGAGATGAAACGAAACACGTAACCACACGCGCATCGGGAAAGAAACGCGCTTCTCTCTTAAAACTCCAATCTTGACCAGATCAAACGCAAACCGAAACGGACGGTTATCATCCCCTTGCCCCCTAAAAAATAAACCCTCATGCCAGAGGCGGTCCAGGCCAAAAGAGAGCCAAAGCCAAAAAAAAAACTACCTACGACACGTTCGATTTCTTCGTTTCTTCGACTGGCAATCGCGGACTGAAGAGTGCGGAAAATATATGGTAGCGTGCCGAATTTTTTCTCCCCCCTCCCCCAACCAAGACAATGTACGTCGACCGAGTTGTTGTTGTTGTTGTTGTTCCCATCGGACGAATTTTCACCCGTTACTCGAGCCCCTCTACTATACAACCTTTCGTTCCTATCTACGGTCTCCCTGATTCGGTCCCGAGCTAACCGAGCGAAATTCTCCAAATCCACAGCCATTGAAACACGCGTGTATTCATTCGGAACGCAAGATCAAGTGCCGAGCATCAAGAGACAGACGTCCCGCGACCGAAAGGGAGAAGAGAGACGAGTCGAGTATCTCGGAGGTACGCAAGAGACAAAAAAAATAGAAGCTCAGCAAAAGCTCAGCAGACCACGTGGTGTGTGCTGTGTCCCAACTTCTCCGTTCCTCTTCAGGGGATCCCCTCCACTTGTTAAACCCCTTTGTTCGCCAATTACGAAAGTAGCCTAACGTCGTCATCTTCGTTGAACGTAAAAGACACGCGCCGAGAAGCCGTCGGCGGGTAGCCAGGCTTTTTTCACCATCTGGATCGAGAGAAGAAAAGATTGCTAAAGGATTCATCGTCAAAGCTACATTTAACGATCGCACTCGCCCCACGCGACTGGAACTCGAGCGGCCCCCCAACGAGCTCTCCTGGCCCAGCGTTCGGACACCAGCCGCGCTCGAAATCGCCCACGAAAATCATTCTGAAATTTTACGTCCAAATCGATGTTGCCTTCCTATCGCGGCTCAGACGCAACGAACAATTCAACGGCGGAGGGAAAGAGACGCCCCCGAAGCCACCGGCGTTAGTGCCGGCCGCGGCGCGCCTCGAGTTCCCGCCGCGGGCCACGCGGGTCGATCATTTGTCGTTCTTATTATAACAAGTTTTTGCGTTACAGGGCGTTTTTTCCTCGGATTAAGTAGTATGTAAATACACCTTGATATCACAAGCATAAACTGAGAATCTACTGGGTAAACTTAAATCGAGTACATAATGCGAAATAGGGTTAGTTTCTATGTAAATACCTAAAGCTGGACGAGTGCATACACCTCGTTCACGCAACCAACGATAATCGTTTTTATCGAACCAGTGCTTCTGTTCGTCGTCGGTGTACGCCTGATCGTTGGCGATCGCCCTTGTGCAGCCCGTCGCGTCGCGAACCCCGTCGAAAACACACACTCCGAACTCCCTCGGTGGGAGAGAATCCGCAACACACGTGATCCAGCAAAGGGGTCCTCTGCATAAGGGCATCCCCCAGAATGGGCGTCGCTGATCGGGAAGTTTTTTTTTCTCGACACTGATACACCTACACAACTACACAGACACGCCCACCTACACACAGCATTGCGATGGATTGTACAGCTACGATTGTAGGATAGATAAGTAAGCCTAAAAGGGGAAAAAAAAGACACAATTCTTCACACACTCGCACCACCGGCACCGACCAGCCTCCAAATTAGGACAGGGACCAAAAACGTTTGGCGAGATTTCGTCTTTCGGATATGCACGCGATTCGGCTATATTCGGGAGGATATTCGTAGGAGGCGCAGAAAGCGAGAACAGTTTCTTCTGGAGGTACGATATTCGGTATAACAATGATTTCGGCGTGGACCATTTGTCCCATTCGACCAGAGTCGCGCGTTCATCGAGCCACCGACCTCCAAGTAGTATAGGCGGTCGAGGGTCAGACGTTACTCGCGCCAAGCTTTAAGATCGAGGAAGTAGAGGTGCGTTGAATGAGAGAGGAGGATGAATGAGCGAGTAACTGTGACGTGAGAACATCCATTCGATGACACGCGTTTCGCGCTTAGAAAATTAAAAAGAGAAAATTAAAACAGCAAGAAGATTGGCAAGAAATCGGTCCAAAGGAATGTTCCCTTCAAGAGCAAACGAAGAGGCGAAGATTTTCTACGGTCCCTCGACAAAAGCAGCAAATTACACAGCGAGAAAACAGTATAAATCAAAAATGGTGCACGACAGTAGGAGCGGAGTAGATGATATACGAAGAAGAAGGAAAATTCGATCTAAAAAAAAGCAACAGCATCACCAGCCACTTTTCACCGTCACTATCGCCGTTATCAGTAAAAATTTAACAACAACAACAAATACAGTTAAACACTACCACCACCACCACCACCACCAAGCAGCACAACGTCGAGATCATTCATGACACAGGGTGATGAGTAAAGGAGACTGCGACACACGCGACGGTCATGAAACGATTCCGAGACGACAGCTTATTCACCGGTGCATCCTGCCGTGCGCCGAGGGTTGCTTTTTTATTCAACGCGAAAGAAAAAAAAATGGAGAAAAGAGAGCGGAGCAGAAATAAAGGACAGATGGAACGGTAATGAAAACGATTCGAATTCGGTTGAAGAAACAGGGGCAGCCAGCTAAACCCCCCCCCCCCGCACACGTCACTACCCCGCGCGAGAAGGAGGAATTATTCCCGAGGCGCCGGCCCGTGCCCCCGCGAACGTGTACCATAATTATTTAAAAGAAAATCAATTAAACGAAACACACAAGCAAGTTACAATAGCTCTAGTAGTGTATGTTCTGTAATCGAAGATTGATAAGCGAGGATAACCAAGTAAATACGTACATAAATAAATAAATAAAAAAAAAACACTGGCGAGCGCGCCGACCAAGGCGCGCCGACAAAGAAAATCACAAAAAAATAATTTACAAATATATTGATTTACATATGCCCGTAACTCGTAAGCGGGCCGGTGGCGCAGCGCGTCTACCTTCGCCGGATTCTCAGCGAGCTCACACTACTGTCCAAGCAGCGCGGCGAGCAGCAAGCAGAGTCCGACTCGACACGTTAAAGAAGAGCAAGGAAGCGAAAGGGACGCTGACGCTCGTCGTCCAAGCTCGACTCTCTCAACGGAAGCAGCGTCGAGGGGTAGCAGAGAGAGGGTCCTCCGTTCCGAATTACTCGCGGAGGGAACGTGAAACGAATCGAGCGGCACGGCGAGTGACCGAACGCGGTTGGAAGTGTTGCGATGCTTGGCAGCGGACGAAGCATCGGCGGACAGAAGAGTCCACTAGCAGAGGGGAGCACGCGTTCTGCAAAACCAGCCCTTACTACTACCCATAATCTTAATCTCTTTCATGTAAATTTGCTAAATGTTTAAATAATCTAAAAGAAATGCCATAGCCCGGATGCGCTGGTGTATACTCCCAGCGCATACACACTCACAAATACGACTCGACCTCACGAATTAAACGCAAAATCCGCGCGGCCGCCGCCTTCTGGGGCGGCGCGCGGTAGAATTGGTATTCTCGCCAAGGAGCAAACAGTTCACAACAGTGCACAGCGACAGAATCACAGACAAAGCACACACAGAGGAGGAGAGAAGTCGGGACCGCCCGGTCCCGATCAACGCACAAATGTCAAAGCAGAGTTGCCCTGGATCTCGAGCGTGCAACCCCGCGCGCTCACGCACATCTCAATACACAGGCGAGGCGCCCGCAGCGGCCCGTCGCCTACACTCTTGCGCCCGTGGGTGCAAGCGCCCATACGCCATTATACACGTTCCACACACCCTCTACACTTAATTACACTCAATTACACACGCTACGGATATGTAAAGCCAATTGATTTTGTAAATTGTCGAAAATAATACGGAAAAGCAGCGGACTTTCGAGTAAACAGAAATCCAGAACGATTCGGCCACCACGCACGGTTTATTACCTTTTTCACGAGCTTTAACGTTCGAAACGTGATCGCGGGAAACGTTTACCGACCAGTCGCCTCGAGCGGCGGTAAACGAGAGGATTCGCGGTTAAAGTTAGATCAAAACAAGCGGAAAGCAATTGATTCAAAAGAGAAGAATAAAAAGGAAAATAATGAAAATAGAGCAAAATTCGCGGCCTTTGGCATACGTTTGGATGCAGAACCGATGACGAAACGACGCCCCCGCGCCCCGGCGCGGGCGCGTCACCATGCATCCCGGACTTGACGCCAACAACCCCCCGGAATTGACGCGACATGCTCTTCGTCGAAGGATGTCCAGAGGACGCCGGGCAGGCTGCGAGGTGCGAGGTGCGATCCGCGAGGCGAACCACCGCGTTCGAAGCGCACGGGAAACACAGCCGGACGGGAGCGAGCAAGCGCCCCGACGGGGCACGTCGCAGAACGGGACGTCGCACCTCTTCTCCGCGGTGAGGAAGCGGAGGAGGCTGGCAGCCTGTCCCGCGCCGTCCAACCAACCCCATGAACGACCATCCTAAGCAATTAGCAGCGGCATTAGGAGAGAGCCGTTGTTCGAATTCGCGGCTTTACAAGCAAAAACCGTTGATTTGTTTTCGATCGGGTTTTAATTTTTTAATGAAATAATCTCACGACGAATATACCACGTACGGTCGCGCGCTCTGTTCGATCTGCGAGTGACATACGCACAGAGAGAGAGAGGGAGAGAGGTAGCGATAGAGGAAGAAGTCAGAGGAGAGCAAAAGAGGGAGAGAGATAGAGAGAGAGAGAGAGAGGCATAGACGAGACACGTATGTGGATATTCGTAGCAGTGTGTATCGTAAGTGCGCAGCATATGATAAAACCGACAGTCTAGCAGTGCGAGCGCCTCGGCGGCATTCGCGTTTTCACGCGGTGTCCCAACCCGAGCCTCCGTGATTAAAAACCGGAATAAGTTGTTTCAATGTCCACTATATAAATGAAGAGGCATAGCTGGCGAGGCGGTGGGTTTGCGTTCGCCGTCATCGAGTCGTTGGTCGTCATTGGTCCGGACACATTCATTCCACCCGCGATATCGCCCCCCCCACAGTTCAAGGGGCGAACATCCCTCGCGTTCTCTGCCGGCAGAAAAACTATCCTCCGGGACAAAATCTACATTTCGCTTCAGAAATTCGAAATTCCGTGAAATTCCACTTCGATCTTTGGACGATCTTCAGGCACTTCGGCGAACGCAGATGGGCCAGACCGAATGACCGAGAAGGCAAGATCTCCTTGCGAACAACTGGAAGCTCTAGAGTAGTAACGTGCCATGCGTGTCGTCATCGATCGAGATACGCGACCAGGTATGGAGCAATCGACGGCGACGAACGTGCGAACCCACCGCGCTGGCTCGTCCCTGAAATCCCGGAGCTCCCGCTCGGATCTCCTGGACTTCGCGACGAGCCGACACTCTTTTCAAAATATTCTCCGAACATTTTGTTTACGGGAATGTGTTTTCTTTACCCCGACAACCCTTTGTCGACCCCCCGTATGCGTGTCCGAGGTGAGAGACCGAGTCCACACATCTTTGATCGTAGCCCAAAAAGCAAACCAGACGGCGAGAGTCTAACCCTTTCGAGCGATAGGTCGGATTATTATCGAACGCGAGGAATTGGCAGAGGTAAACGATAGATTGGTCGAGCGACAAAAATCATGGAGAATCGGAACAGAGACAATGAGAGACGTCACAAAGTCCGTTGAGTGGGTGCCTTCGTCAGGGTTTTCCGTTACAGTTAAACAAACGTTCTCAAGTATAACTCACAACTAGTAGTGCTATGGTAGAGCAGTAATTACAGTGTACCGCAGTAAACAGTTAAACTAAGTAAGTATACAGGAGGCACGTGGTCATTTTCAGTGTTTACAGCCTCGTCGTACACCAGCGCCAATCGCGCTAGTGCAACGACCGGAGCTACCGGATTCATTTCGTGCGCGATTTCCTACGTCCCAGAATTCATCCCCGCCGACCAGCAGTCACACTTCCCCAAGCAACATTCGAAGTTCATTTAACGCGCGGTCAATGATAATTCCAAAAGGAGAACCAACGCACAAAATTTGCCTCTAAAAGACACAAGAAAAAGGAAAAGAAGAACTCCCATCCACCTGATCCGATCGCGGTCGTTCCCGTACCAAACCATCCCCCAGAAACACTCCATTCCAGATCCGACCGTTCAGTATTTAACAGAATAAATATGCTAATAAGTGTACTAAGTGTCCGTAGTTTAGGCAACGTGTACGTTGCATACACTCCGAGTAGGTGAGAGAGAGGGAGGGATCGTGAGAGCGAGAGAGAGAGAGAGGGAGGGATAGACGATTGCACGATGGAACCAACCAGTCAGTCAGTCGCATATTTAAACTAACAGATAATAATTAATTAATTAATTACAGTACCGTAACCGTTTGTCAAGTCAAGTTAATTAACAGTTAACCGTAACACGCATACACACGCATAATTATTAATTAAACGTACTCGACTCTATATAAGGACAGCAGCGATCGCGCCCCAAGCGTCGCCCTTTTATTCGATATAAATCGCGGAGGCACTCACTACGGAGAACGAAACGAAGGACTGTGGGACTCGGACGCGGATCGGAGGGTGCCTGAACGTGCTTCGCGGCGCCAGCGGCATGTCTCCCGCGGGATATCCCGAAGCGTCGTCTTCGAGAACGACCAACCACCCACCGGACTCGAGAGCGCTAGGCTCGAGAGCGAAAAGCGTAGCGACGCGCGTTCAGGTTTTCCCCTGTTTTTCATTAGTCTTTCAAGTGCAGCGTTCAGTTCCTTCACTTACGACGTTGCTTTCGACACAATACAAAAATACCCTGCCACCCACCCCCTACAGAGCAACCCATCCACCACGTCCTCACCCCACGGGTAATCCCCCTCAGAGCCTACCCCCCTCGCCCCAACAGTTTCACGTGTACGCATTGTTTCCAATTTGTTCGCGACGTCTCAATTATGGGTTTCGCGGGACGCCGGTCGTTTCCCGTGCTCCGGCCCGCGCCAGGCCGTTCTCCACATCGACGTGTCGCCGCGATTCATCTCTCGAACGATCCGCGCGGAAAGCACGAGTATCGGGAAAAGAAGGTGGACGTTCGACGGAGCGGGACGCGACCGACGTCGGAGGGAAGCAAACCAGTTGAGTTTCAGATTTCAGACGTTTTACGTGCAGTTAGTTACCAAGTAACACAAACCACAGCGCAGATTATCATTGATTTTCGGCGCCCGTTTTCGTCGCGCCTCCGTCGTCTCTGATAAGCGAGATCCCGATGGTAATCAAAAGTAACGGAGAGAGAGAGAGAGAGAGACAATCCACGGCGGCGCGACGAAAATGCGAGTGCACAGGTTTAATGGTATCGATTGAGTTTGATCCAAGTCCCCTTTTGGGCAGATTACACCGACGCACTTCCGGCTCCGCGGGCCCCTCAGCGCTCGACCACCGCGCGGGGACCCCCGTTCCCTCACGATCGTCCGTTCGAAATTCGATTCTAGTCAAAAGGATGGTACAAAGCCGACCCGGTCGGCGAAATCGGTACTTATTTATCTCGTAAAGGAAAACGGTGGAAGCTGGAGGGAAAAGAAGAGATAGCGAAATTGGCGAAAAGGGAAAATTCCGCGGAACGGACGGTCGATGGCGAATCGGGGTGAATAACGGGCCTAGCGGGGTCGTACACGAGAAAAAGATCCGCGTTGTTGACAAAAGACAAAGTAGCCTCTTTTCGTTGTAATCAAAAATGTCGGCCAAAGTCCGGTCGATCCTTGTATGAGCAAAAAACAACACTCTTTCGAAAATAGTGAGAAGAAAAAATGGATGTACGGTGCGAATGAATCTTTCGAAAGCTTCGATGACATTATTCTTGTTGTTTCGCCGAGTTCTTTTGTTTTCTATTTCGCAAAATGCCTGCCCATCCACGCTTTCTAGCGAGGGCCCGAATTGCACCCCCTCGTCGCGGTTGTTCCTTCGGAAAATCGTCCTCACCAGGAAGACGTTGCTAGGAGAAAGGGATAAAAAGATCGGTTTTGGAAAATGAAAGAACAATAGGGAAAAAACGCGACGAGTGGGTTCAAGCAACGACCCAAGCGTTTCGATACCGCGCGGTTAATCCACTATCATTATTATTGCTATTATTACACTGCTATTATTATTATCATCATTATCGCTATTATTATCGCTATTAGTTATTAATGATTAGTTAATCGTACGAAAATTGCTGGGAGGCAATTGGAGGCGTATTTCTTAGAGAGAAGCGAGAGAAACAGAGCGAAGGCTCGGTACAAGATCGCCCGAATCATTTATAAGCCATCGAATCGATCGCGAACTTCGCAAAGGAGAAGAGAAATAAGCGAGTCGACGGAAAGTCAGTCGAGGTAGTAAAAGAATAGTAGCCACGTTTCGAGATTCTCCTTTTTTTTCTGTTTAGTCTTTTCCTCTTTTTTTTTTATTTCTTTTTTTTATATATAAATATATATTTGAACATATACGTGTACGTACACACGGACACGCACATATAGATTTATATATATATATAGAGTTATACTCGTTAAATATTATATATTATTTAGCATACTTATTTATACACGAGCGAAGCCGGTACGTAAACGTTGAACGTAGAAGGAGCGCGTTCCGAACAATCGCCAGGTTCTCAGTCCCTTTCGCTGTTTTGTTTTCGCGAACTCGATTCGAGTAGTTGACAAAGTGGACGCGAGAGAAGAACGGAGGAAAAAGAAGAGGGTGAGAGAAAAAAGAAGTAAAGTGATAATTGGTTAGGCAAAATTATTCGCGCGCCTCTTTGTAGTTTTCAATGTCTTCCCTTTAATTTTAATTATTAACGCGTAGCATCGCGCACGACTGAGAGTTATTATACACGCCGCTGAGACTCGCGTCGTTTGTTAAGCTTTACTTTCGTTATTTTATCGTGGAAAAATCCTCGCTTTGCCCCCCCGTTCCCAGGAGAAATCGCGCGCGTTCGTCGATCGAGGAGTCGGACAAAAGTAAATATCCGCGTTATACGTGTTCCTCCTTGTCCCTTTTGTGTATACCATTTGTATCCTCGTTCAAGTTCGAAGAGTGCCGGGGGAGAAGCATCCAGCCTTCAAAAAACCACCACCATCTTGAGCCTGACACCGACGCGGCGTTTTAATTCGCGGTGTCCTCGTTAAAGTACGAGTGAAAAAATATTCTCTACTATACACGGAATATTTCTCCATTCGTATTAGAACGAGAACACCGAGGCCCAAAAGTCGATTTGCCGAAGCATCCCCCGCGTACTCTTCAATCGTACTTCGCAACGTTTCTATTCACCGATCGCCGCGCAGAGGATTGAGAGCCTGGTCTCAGTTCGAGTTGCTACTTTCAAAGAAGAAGGGAAAAAAAAGATACGAAGAGAATTCGAGGGAGAAATCGTCGGCGAGACGCGTCGATCGGTGAATACGACCGCGTCGAGTTATGTTTGCTAGTCAGAATTGGTTAAAAACGAAGGATCAAACGACAAGAGCTAGGGATTTGTACGATTAGTTACTGCCTTATTAATTAATCCATCGTTTTATCGTGTAATTAGCCGTTTAGTGACGCGACTCCGGTTCGTTCCCGAGGCTGCGCATCCTCGAGATGTTAATTAAGTAGAAACGGAAAGGAACGTGCACTCCGCGCCGAGTGTGTACAACAAAACTACGGTTCTTTAGTTACTATTCACGTAGAAATGGCGCGGCGGGTCGCCGGTTTTATGGAAATTCATCGCGGTCTATCGTTCGCACGCATCGAGCCCGTTTAGATCGACTATCAATACGAGCACCACCGCCAATACTTTCGCCCCTTTCGTGACCGGTCCATTTTCTCTGTTTATTCTTTACCCTCAAACATCTCGAAGGTAGATACTTTTGAATCCTAGTGTTGGTTCCGACTACCGTAACCGGTGTACTACACGCACACACACTTTATTTCTCACCACTACTATTACCGTTTAGTACACACGTTAGTTTACCGTTTTTATTACGTTTAATATCCGTACTATTAGTTGCTGCTACTATTACGATTACTATTACGATTTAGTTACTATCACCACCATTATCACCCGATGCCCATCATCATCGTCAATCGCGCTAAGTTAAACACACCTACACAAGTCCGTTTGTTTTCGTGGCAGTCCGACCATCGTTGGTTTCTTTCCTTTTATTACTATTATTTAGAGCTAATATGATTTTGTCTCGTATCAAGTGGTTCCTTGACGTCGAGCTTCGCTATCGACGGCCCAACTATAGAGAACATCCCCCCGCCAAAAGGGGGGACGCGTCGCGACTAACAAATCTCTCAAATACGCTGACGATTGTCGCACGAAATTTAGGACACGTGCATTTATTAAATATTATCGTTACCTATTATTGCCCCGCCGACGAGGCACCGCGGAACCGTGCGCATCTGACCAGTCGGCGTTTCGACAAAAATCATTCAAATCCCCCATCAAGGATTCTCGATATATCCCATCAAAAAGGTAGACACTTTCGTCGACTGGACAGCCACGCTTCCGACCGTTTCTCGGCGTTATCAGTTATCGCTATTAATTATCATTAGTTAACGCTATTGCTACTATTACCACTATTATTAGTTATCGCTATCGATTCTTGATGCGAGCCTACTGTCGATCGGCAAGCGAGGTATCCGTTTCGATCGCCCCTCGTCTCGTGCCATGCAAGCCAAAGTGAAGCGATCGTTCGCCGACACTACTGGCGGCCCTCGAGTCCCTCGAGCACCGCCGGTCAAAAGCGCCCGGGGAACCCCGAGATTCGTAGTCGCGGCATAGGAGACACCGGCACGACTGATCGAGACGAGGGGAAGCTTGCGATTGAAAGCGTTCCGAAGAGACGGTTACCATCCGGAGTGCGATAACGAGCTGAACATACAAAATTTCTTTTCAATCCGCGACGACGTCGTGGAACCGCAGGGTCCTCAAGCGACCGCTCTCGTTCCGCGCCGTCGTCCCGGGGAACGAGCATACACGTTCGAGCAAGCCGTATATATTCAACACAAGAATCCTCCAAGCGCCGCGTACGTAGTGAGCAGCGTTTACAATTTCGAGTTTTGGAAATGGTCGACGCGCAAAAAAAATAATACACGTAAAAATAAAGCCTAGCAAGTAAATCCTGAGAATAAACAAGCGAAGAGATATGGAGGTAGATGAGAGAGAGAGAGAGAGAGAAGTAGAGAAACAGCGGGAGCGGTGAGGAGAAAAAAAAACGAAAAAAATAAGCGAAACGGTATGTCGAATGATAGATAATTCATACCAGTCTCTTTCGGTTACGAGCGAGTTCCGCATTGTGTAGGATTTCTCATTAATGGTTCTATGTATGATATGATACATGTGATGCAATATCTAGGAGAAAGAGCAACGTTTTCGATGATTGCGAGAAACGGTGAAATGAAGAAGCTGAGATATTTTCGAGATCGCGAGAGCCTTTTTGAGTGACTCTGATTGAAAAGAGAAACGAAGAAAAAAAAACACGCATTTCTTATCTAGGAAACGTACGACGATAACGTGTTGTTTACTTTCGTTCTGTTTCACGATGATCGTTACGTTCGTCAACGAGTGCTTCCGTGCGACGGAACGACTTCCGGGCGCGCGTGGAAGAACAATTCGAAATTCGAAGGCCCTTGTCCGCGCCACCAACGTCGTTTTACCGTGGACGCGGGTGGGCAGTGTTCGATGAGATTAGCTACTTTTGGTATCGGGAATCGATCGTTAAGGCCAATCCAGCGATTGGACCATGGTCCGTTGAAGCAATTGTACGCGGAGAGGCTCTTCGTCGCACTTTTGCATCCTTTCTTTCCGAGGAACGCGGCGCCGTTTTACTCGCCGCGGTTCGCCAGTCGAAGAGCGTCTCCGAAACTAATCAGAGATTTCGTTCAAGTATCGTTTGTACTCGCAAGGCCCCTGTTCCGCCGTAGTTTCCTACCCAGACTAGAGATTTCACGAAAACCAGACAAATTCGACCGATCGTTCCTAGGAACCGCGTAGAAGCGCAGGAAATTATAGTAATTTTGATACCTCGATGGGGGCAAACTAGGCGGGCCACGGTTCTTGGATCTTAATTAGACATATCAAAACGATGTAACTCGGCACCGTTGCTAAAACGAATGTTGTTTTCAACTATTTAGGAATAAGAAAGTGTATTCTTCGGAGAGGAGGGAAAGAACGTCGAGTCGACGATTTAACGAGCAGATCCAAGCGCAGTGTTTCAGATACTCGCAAGTAGAGGTACCATTGAACACTGCAAGATCAATGTTTCGCAAATGCTAGTGTAAATCGCGGATACAAAAGGCGAGCAAATTATGTGTATAAAACGTCTTTCGGGCTTCCTATCGAGAGCGCAGGGCTCGCTGGATCCAAAGCCCTGCTGGGGGCGAGATTGGTATCGCGTTTTAAGATTCACGACGCGAAATCTGGAATCCGTGCGGCGAAACCGATCGTGGAAAGGCGTGGAACGAAATTCTCTCTGCCATAAGAAAAATAACCAAATGCCCGCGGGGCTTCGAATCTGACGAGCCCGTCGATGTCGAAGCTGCTCCAAGTTCGAGTTTCGAGTCGTTGAAGAACAAACCTCGAGTTGCAATCGAGCGAGTTGTAAATATTGTGACGCGAGACGCGTAGAGTAGAGAGAAAAATTTTGTTCTGGTCGCGAGAGCCGCTGGAAGAGCTCGTCGATTCTGGAAGCACGCGATTGGCCAGCCGAAAATTCAATGTCTTTTCGGACCCGAAGGCGAAAAAAGGCTGATGTATCGCGAGGGCGATCGTATCGCTGAAATTTCGTGTGAATGGGTGCGGTCTGAGTGTCGAACGAATGCGAAAAAAAAAAAAGAAAATTACGAGAATGCTAGTGCGTCTTAAGGGGAGAGAAATCTAGCGCGCTAAAGCGAGAGATTGCGTGCGAGTGCATTCGAGAGAGGGAGAACGTTGACGAGCGAAATCGGAGCGCAATGGACGAGAGAATGTGTGGGAGAGAAAGAGCGTGACTGTGCGAGCGAAAACTAAACAAAATTTTACTACCAAGTGGACTAGAATCGCAACCGATGGGCATTATTAAGCGAAAATGAGATTTTCGGAGCGTTTTTTCGACGAAGAAAAAAAGCGTCCAAAATTGTACCTATTTTCATTTTATAAATTATATATATATATGTATATGTATATGTATATGTATATGTATAGATATACGACGACCTAAACGATCATTATCGCGAGATGTAATGCGAGAGAAAAAGGCGGAAGGAGGTTGAAGGTTAAGCAAGAAGAGCAAGAGGTGCAAGATGAGAAGAAAAAAATTATTGTATCTATATTCGGAGGTGATCGATGATGTATTCGAGTCGTGATTATTATTATTATTATTATATATTATGATTATTGTGTATAGTTAAGGCGAAAATGGAATTTTAGACGAAATTATCGAACTCGAAGTATATAGGGAGCGAATATAGTGAGAGTATATAAGAGAGAGAAAGCGAGAGAACGAGAAGAGAGAATGCGAGAGTTGCGAGGAATTTTTTCGACGGTGATTGCACACTGTAATAATGTCGGCAGGCAAAAAGGTCCCCCTCCCCTCGAGCAGAAAGTAACTAAAACGTGGAAAAAAAAGACACAAATATCTCATGGCCAAACGGAATGGAACGGAAAGAAAGAGCAGAGGTAGAGAGAGCACATGCGACGAAACAAAAAAGAAAAAAAGATTGACAAACAAAACCACATTTCCAGGCAATAGAATCGCGCGTAGATGCAGCAAAACAAATAGCAGGCAATAGAGTTTGGGTTCGCCGGAATGATTTCCTTTTTTCTTTCCCGGTACAACGACACAGAAATTTTCCGTATAGAAAGATGAAAAAAAAAATAGAAGAAACGACTCAACCCTTGGTTTAATTTTCTACGACGACCAAAAAAACGAAGGAGAAATAGCCGATGCCACAAGCAAAACCATTGTACAAGATATCTATATATAAAGATATACATATATGTATGTATGTACGCACGCATACGTACATCCGGTGCAGAAGACGCGAAGCGCGTACGCGATGTGCTTCCTCGTTCGTGACAATGTCGCCCGATCCAACTTCCATTTCCGACCAAATCCCCTCTAATCGTTACGAGCCACCCCGGACTTTCGTTCCACCTTGTTCTCCCCCACCCCCACCTCCCCCCCGCCCCCGGACCACCGAATGGAAACACTAAACGCAATTCGACACCACCCGAGAGGGCCGCATTGTCGCGTTCCAGGACGAGCAGAGGAGGAGAGGCGACATAGAGGCAAAAAAAAAGAAGAAAAATAGCTCAGGCAGACAGAGAGATGAGAGAGAATTCGATAAAAAAAAACGCGCGGGACGAGCGCGACGAAATCGCGGGAGACGAGGCGGTAACAAACAATTTCCTACGATCGCCGGCCATCCCCAGATCGAAACACTTCGCTTTCCCCTCGCGACTGTAGGCGATCGTTATCGATTTTCGACGCTCTCGGCACCGCGGAGAAAAATGTCCCTCGGTCGACGAATTTCGGACGGTATCAAACGTAAGCTTCTCGAGGCACAAAATCACACCCCTTTCGGCCCGCCTGGGAATCCGTCGGGATTCTCTCGGAAAGTCGCCTAACATACGTAGAATCGCGCGATAGAATCGGCAAATCAAAAGAATGGGACCGTTGACCGTTGGGGCCAAGATGTCCTAGCGCTTTCTGTTTACACTGCAGCATAACCATTTTTCCTCGTAAGCCATCCTAATTGCTGCCCCTTATCCCGCCAGACCCTTGCACCTACCCCCCTCCCCCCCCATGCATCCCCCTTTAGCATCTCCATCGTTACCATTCGTCACCACCCCCTTTTCCCCGTACCCACTAGCCCCTCAGTCCCTTCACTAGCAAACCGATCAACCAATGTGAGTGAATGTGTCGACACGTGCTACAAGGGAAAATAGCGGATTTCAAAGATGATAAGAGGGGGCGGAAAAAAAATAGCGCAAAAGCGATATCGTAGTATCGGTACGTAGGGAGAGAAGCGTCGAGCAAACACACTTACGACCCGGTGAGGAAGAGAGAGAGAGAGAGAGAGAGAGAGAGAGAGATGAGAAAAAAAAATCGATCGATCGGAAAAACGTACACGCACACACATTCGTCGGACTGTGTAGGGACATTTTGCATCAATTGTTGTGTAAACACGAGACAGAAGGGAGAAAGTGTGCGTGCGTGTGAGAGAAAGAAAACTCGCGGTAGAAAAAAAAAAATACAAGTCGAGAGCGAGACAGGGAGAGAGAGAAAGAGAGGCCAGAGAGAATGCGCGTGTGGAAGAGAGTGAGAGAGAGAGAGAGAGAGAGAGAGAGAGAAAGAGAGCGAGAACGAGCGGTGAAGAAGAGATTAAAAAGAAAAAAGGAGGAAGAGAGAAGCGAGAGCGAGAAGAGTTAGACGACGGAAGCTAAATGAAAGAAAGAAAAAAAAATGAACAAAATGTACGAACGAACAATTGATACTGTCTTCGTTTTTTAAGGTCGTTTCTCCGTTCGACACGCTACTATATGAATATTGACGTTTGTCATTGGATTATTACCGACGACGATGAATTGTCATTATTATTACGAAACTATTGCTATTATTACGACGACAAATGATGATTATTATTATTATTATTATTATTATGGATTATTATTAACATTTATTATTGACATTATTATCACGATTTATTATTGCGATGATGATTATTACGATTATTACTATTATCACTATTATTATTATTATTATTATTAATTATTAATATTATTATTATTATTATTACGTGGTACAATAAAAATTTAATAAGCATCCGACGCGCTCGGGTCTCGTGACTATTATCACCTCCTCCGTCGTATCGCCGGCATAAACAACAAGCACCGAGAAGTTTTTCTAGTACCCGCCGCCTTATCGCTTCCGACTTTAACGGCATGCTGACCCCTCTTACGCACGAAAATAACGATAACTACTATTCGCGGCTGGCATCGTGCAAGAGAATGTATCAATTTATCGCGAGACCCTCCTTTATCGTTCTCCCGTTGCAACACATTCCCAACACGGGTTACTTCATACACTCGCTTCGCGATCGCTCGATCGCGATTCAGGATGGCATTTGGCAGACACGCCAGTCGCGAAAAGGCCCTAACGCACACGGATGAAACTAGCCATAAAACAGATATCGGAGTCTGAAATTTCCTTATAGAATCGCGAGCAATTGTGGCGCAATCTACTAGTCTAATAGGTTTCAATTCAACGCCGCGAAAGCTTTCGTTGCAGAAATCCAATTTATTTATCGGATCCCGTTTCCCAATCGCACGTCAGATGTAACAACATGGTAAACCGCGTTTGCGTCACGCGAACAGCGGCCGATTTTTGATACTGTATCCGAGCCTGAAAGGCGCCTCGTGTCAACGAGGTCATCTAGAGAGGGATTGCCGGTGATCCAAGTCGGCATTCTCGAGTTAGTTCGCGACCGATTGACAGCAAGGAAGGATGATGTTTCGTATCGGTGTTCGCGGGAGATCGGTATGCCTCGACAGCTTCGACAAGTGCCTGGAGACTTTGGCAAGTGCCCGGGAATCGTCCGGTCTCGCGACGATTTCCAAATACAACTCGAGGCATTCGAGATGTTTGATCGATTCTCAGGCACCGTTCAGCGGCGCCGAAGGCCGTTGTTTATCGTCCGCAACAACGCCGGAGCCGAGGAAGACCTGCTTGTACGACCTTCACGTGGAGAATCGAGGTAAAGTGCTTTTACTCGTGCAGGCAAGTAAAGGGAATTTCAGAACTCAGCTGCTGGACACTCTGTGCACGAAGAATCAGTCGTCTATTCCTCTTCCAGGTAAAATAGTCAACTTCTCCGGATGGCTGCTGCCAGTTCAGTATGGAGAGGCGATAGCCGCGTCCCACCAACACACGAGGACCTATGCGTCTCTCTTCGACGTCGGTCACATGATGCAAACGCGGGTTTCCGGTGGCGATGCCACTGACTTCCTCGAGTCTCTGACTACCAGCGACCTGAGGAGTCTGGGGAAAGGTTGCGCGGTGCTCACGGTGTTCACGAACGAGAACGGAGGCATTCTCGACGACCTCATCATCACCAAGGACGACGATGACAAGTACTTCGTAGTGTCTAACGCTGGGAGAAGGAACGAAGACTCTGCTTTGCTCGTGAATCGACAGGTGAATAGTTTCTTTAAAGCATGGTTCGTTTAATTGGCTATCAGACGCTTCGTTTCAGGATGAATACAAAGCCCAAGGGAAATCAGTGGATCTAGAGTTCTTAGATCCTTTAGAGCAGGGTCTGATCGCGCTGCAAGGACCAACTGCATCCACGGGTCTGCAGTCACTGGTGAACATCGATCTAAAGGAACTGAGGTTCATGAACAGCGTGGAAACCGAAGTGCTGGGAAATCGGATCAGAGTGTCTCGATGTGGATACACTGGGGAGGACGGTTTCGAGATCTCTGTGCCCTCCGACTTCGCGACTGGTCTGGTTCAAAAGATTCTGCAAACCCCAGACACCAAGCTGGCAGGTCTGGGCGCCAGGGATAGTCTGAGGTAAGCTTTCAATTAACGATCTGTCGGTCTGAATCAACGATTCACGGAAATTCTCGCAGGCTGGATGCTGGTCTCTGTCTTTACGGACACGATATCAACGAGGACACTACGCCAGTCGAGGCTGGGCTTACTTGGCTAGTAGGTCAGTAAGAGGAGAGTATTTTGAAACGAGCTGAACGAAAGACCAACATCGTACTGTCCTCTTTTCAGCCAAGAGGAGAAGAGCAGAGGCAAACTTTCCTGGTGCTCAGAGGATACTATCGCAAATCAAAACTGGCACCGCGAAGAAGCGAATAGGTCTGTTGCTGGGGCATGGGCCACCAGCGAGGGAAGGCGCGGCTATTCTGACTCCAGAAGGTGAACGTGTGGGCAAGATCACTTCAGGTGGTCCCAGCCCAACACTGGGACGTCCCATTGCTATGGGCTACGTGCCCCCGGACCTGGCTCAATACGGCGGGGGGGTATTAGTTGAAATTCGAGGGAAAACGTACAAAGCTACTGTCACGAGGATGCCATTCGTGAAAACGAACTATTACACGGCAAAGTGACCGGTAGGTTCGCTTTCTTGTCTCCGCGTGTGAAATTCCAAGTGTTACTGTACGGAATTGAAGAGTCCTGGTGGAAAACACTGTGAGTGCCAAACATCAAGTTTCCATACTATAGTATTACCATTGGCGCGTAAAACATTTTCCGATGAAGAGAACAACATATTTAATTTTGCCACTTGCAGTGTTTTCTACAAGGGCTCTTCAATTATTACGGTCTACCTATTAAGATGGAGATTAAGGAGAGATTGTAAGAGAACGATACAGTGCTGTTATACCATGCTACTTATAAGAACTATTAATACTATAGGATGGCACAAACTTGAGATCAATAAATGTATTTATAAAAAGGTGGGAAAATTTAAATTCGAATAACCTATAGACCCCTGTGAGCTAGAGTGAGAACTTTCCAGGGCGAATGTTTATCTGTGCCGATATAGAAGAACTTTACCGACTCAACGTGTACCATGCGTAGGACAGAAGATTCCTTAGGAGGCAGATACTCTTAGGATAAAGCCGAGCTCGGTGCGAGTGGGGAGGCTACCGCGGTAGCTCGCGAATGGGGATGCTTGGTAAAGGGAAGGGAGTAAACAAATTTGTAATACAACATACAATAATAAATTTTCAAAAATCGAAATTTATTGTACATAAAATTAAATAACATTCAGTCATAACGAAAAATAATATTGAAAGTAAAATGAATTTTTAGTTAGAATGTTCTTTCTTGTCTTTAATTTTGCAAAATCTTGTATCTTTGAGTGAGCTAATCGCTTAGAAGTGTAGGCTTAGAACGGGACCCCCGTGGAAAGAGTAGCCCGGGGCTGCAGCCCCCCTAGCCCTCTTTTAATCCAGCCCTGATGTTATGACACCAAACGCCTTTATTCGTACATATTATATTTTACATCTCTTGAAGATTATATTTCGACGTAATTTTTATGTGGGTCGAGACCCCACGTACCGTAATATTGTAGAACGACGCCCGTGCGATGCGCAGATCTATTAATTCTTCTTCTAAACGTTCCTTTTAACTGCCAAATGTTCACTCGCGAACTAATACGAAGCTTTACCAAAAACTTCGAATTTCGCGGAATTCTGCCTGGTGGCGGCGCTGTAGGCGATGCGACCTCTGTCGTCGTATCGTTGCATCATACACATATGTAACCTTTAAGAGCATAGTTGTATAGTTGATAAAACTTCGATTTTTATAAATAAAGCGGTATAACAATGGGCATTATTAATGGCAAACCGGCTGAAGTAAGTGCCGCATCAGCTGGAGCCCAGAAATCTGACAAGCCACTCAAACCTTGCTGTGCTTGTCCCGAGACGAAGAAAATAAGGGACGAATGGTATGCAGGCATTTAAACCTTTCGATACCTTATATTTTCCTTTGAATTATATTTGAAAGCATAACAGCTCCTAGAACATCTTAGCAATAATTAAGAAAGTTCATTACTAAAGTCCCGCGAAAAAGTGTACGCGTGCACCAGTGTATCAGTTTAATTTCTTATGGAATCCCGTTTATAACCTTCCCCCTCGATTCCCGCACATGCCATTATTAATAACAGGCTTATAATTACACAAAGTATTTAATTTTTCAGCATTATCATCAAAGGTGAGGAGCATTGCGGGCATTTAATAGAAGCGCATAAAGCATGTATGCGATCACTGGGATTTAACATATAAATCTTAAAATCAACACCCTTACTCTAGAATGTATTAATAAATGCTCAGGTTCTAACGATTTGTTAAAGCATTTCGATCGTTTTATGTAAATAATTTAATATTTATCAAAATGAAGCTAATGTACCTTGTACTTGTTCATTTTACAAATAAATGGAATCTATAAGTTGCGTCAAGCGTCTTACTTTATAAAGGCATGCAATATTCAAACAGAAGTTTGATTAATTTCGGGGATTAATAAATACACATGTAGAAAAGAATGTGCTTGTTTCAACTGGTATAAGACAATCACGCTTAGTTTGGGAATCCTAACAAAGCATATATTTTAATTTGACATACGATTAATATGAAGTTTTCTTTACACTCGCATAACAATTCCCCAGCTTCATTTGCACTAACACTCCGAAACGACAAACGTATCCTTAATCTGCGTATAACAAAATTTGAATGCAAGTAATAATAATTGTCTTATATCTTCGCTGTCAGTCGTAATTATCGCGTCTGGTCCTACTGAGCAGAAAAGACAAATTGTCGTTTGCTTAGTGCACAAGTTATCAAAGCTATAAAACAACGATACAACATTTCTCGTAATAATGAACGTCGAATTTCTCCAATGGTCTCGAATATTTCAACCATAATAAATATATCTCATGTATCGGTGGAATTTATAGGATACAATAAATATTTAATAATAATTCACTGACTCGTGTACCTTTCTGAGAAGTACCGTATAAATAACCATTAAATGGACTGTAGGTTCTTCCTTCTTTTTTCATCCCAGTCACAGCGTTGCGTTGACCTTACAAGCTAAGGTATGGGTAGCCTTAAATTAATCGGATAATTAAATAGAATATTTGTAATTAGTATGAAAGTATAGTTGTACTTTATGTATGAGTGAGTGACCTGTAATATAACGAAGAGTGTGCACGTATGTGTATATGTGTGTGTGTATATATAGATAAGTTATACATGTAATATACGGAAACACGTCGTTTATTCTTGTAGACACCCCAAAACCATATTTGTAACAGCAACGATAACGAAGATACGCCGGAGAAACTGATGTCGCGTTATAGAAAATTTGATCGCGATGCGTGTCGTATTCGTTTATTGGTAGTTTTTATTGACTAAAAATTGACAATATTTTGACAACAACGTTTATTAAAAATGTAGAGTACAGATGAGAGTAAGGTAAGCGCGGACAATGTTGCTTTCTTTAACGTCTCGACTGTATGGAGTGCCTTCAAAAATATTTATAATCGGTGATTGATTAGCGTTAAATCGATAACAGCATCACAGCTACGAAAGAGTCTCGTTTCCCAACCTCTGCCATGGCTTTTCTCGCTGATGCAACCGACCGGCATAGGACGATTGGTTGACTAAAAGTTAGCACAGCCTGTTCGGTGCGACGAAAATTGAGCAGAACATTGTGGACAAGAAACGGCGATCGAATTATTCATTCTATCCTTCGGATACACCCGGCGAGCGAAACTCTCTTCCCCAACCGCGCGTCGTAACGCCGTGTATTTCCGGAGCTTGATTACTAATTTAAGAAAAGATCGATACGCACGATATACAGACACTTCTGTCTTTTTTTTGTTATTTTTTTTGTTAAGAAATTACAACTTCTGTGGTTTTTCCATCGTTTAATTTCAGCTCGAGAACTCTCAATCGCGACGCAGGCTTAGGATATACACGATTCGAGGAGCCAGTCGACTTACGACGGCTAAAAGATGCAAGAATATATTGTTAAATAAATATTTCTGCAACTACTACGACGGAGCGAACCTCCTAATGATAGAACCTAGAACATTGCGGTCACGTAACTTTAAGGATGCTGGACAAAATTGGTTTCAGGCAGTCTATCGTCTTCCCACATGATTCGACTCCTTTTCGGGTCAGCAAATCTCACCTATCTTGGGGCACGCGGTTCAAACGTAATACTTTGCTTTGCTGCAAAATCAAGTTTGAACGTTGAATGCCTGCACGGGTAATTAGTCAGCAAAGAAGAAACGCGCAACCATCTCTTACTTGATACTCCAACTCGGTCTCCATGATACCGGTAACAGCGACTACTTGATACTGCCTCGCTTTCATGGCTGCAATCGATTTTCGCACCAAACGCATTGCACCGAGTGCGCTACTTGTGCTATTAAACTGTGCCATTTGTGCTGGACTATGGCTTGGATCAAGTACTAACATAGTTATCGAACCGTCTCCTAATTGTTCTACTCCTATTATCGTTCTACTATGACCTGCAAGAATGCGGGAAAATGTTCATTTTTAAAACTTCATTCCAGTCTCCTCGTCTGCACCCAAAATCCTTACCTTGATGCTGTAGGTAAAGAGGCGGCTTAAAATCGTCACACCGCTGGAAATATTGTAAAACCCAATTAAACATATCTGGATGGCCGCCGTCGGCGTTGGTTGGTCTATAAAAATCTACCAGCTGACATCTGCGCAACAGGGAAACATTATGCATGATACATTTCTCCGAGGAGAACGCGAGAGCTTGAGCACGTACTTTATTCTGAGACTAGATAACAGTATGACTACTTCCGTGGGACCGATCCATTTCCTAGTGTTCACCAACTTTCCCCCTAACTGTTCCGCTCCTTGAGTATCGAAGCCCTGAACCCAAGCCCATTCTATCATCTTCTGAAGTCTCGAGATCGATGGTATGGAACTTCGGAGCGGATTTTTGGTAGAGCTGCCGCTGCCCAGGCCAGAGCTCCACGCTTTATAAACTAACTCATTGTACCCTGTATGCTGTAAAAGCGACGAAATTAACATCTGTAAATTTCTATAGCCACATCCCCAACCCTTGTCTCCATAAGTAGTGGCATAGTGGTCTACGGTGGAGCACATCCACGTGCTCAGTACGTTACTACACGCTTGACTGACAGCTCGTATCTTGGTAACTAGACCTGCGGAGAATTGACATAGTTCTACACGACATTCTTCGCACTGCAGGGAAGAATCTGCTTGGGTAAATATAATTACCCCTAGTGCAAGAGCTGCCGTCATCGATGCCACTACTCTCAGCTACTCTGAGCTCGGTTTGCCTTTCGTAGTAATCGGCAATCGTCATTTCACCGGAATACACAGCCCGCTGCATATTAGTGACGCTTTGCTCTCTAAAATTGCCCTGATTGTCCATCCCGTATTGCGCCCTTAGCATCTCGAATTCACGCTGCTCGCGCAGTTTTCTAACTTCTTTCTCGCGCCTCTCCATGTCCTTCGCCAGCAGTCTGTCGGTAGACAGATCAGGAGTTATGGGAGACGGAGTGCTCTTCTTAGTGAAATGCTCCTCTATGTGCGCAGTTAATTCGTCGCTATTCTTAAACGAAGTACTAAAACAAACTGGACACGCTGGAGTATCGCCGCCAACGGTTGCTACGTCGGACTGCGAAGCTGCGCCATTCGCTGGGCTGCGCAGAGAAACGAAAGTCTCTGTTACAACTGATCGTAGGTAGTACGCGTATAACTTTGGTCTCACCTCAAAATGTCTTTGTGTTCTATGTTGACGTGGAGCTCGAGGTCAGAAGAATTCGGGAAAGATGTGATACAGAGAGGGCAGTTAAAGATCCCATCTCTAGATGGCGGAGATTCAGGCGGAAAGGACGGCGAAGTGAGGTCAAAGTGTTGTCGATTGATATGCTCTTCTAGCCTCAACGGACTGTCGGAACTGTAGGGGCACATCGGACACTCTTGAACTGGAAGCTTTGGCGAAGCATGAGAACGCAGCTGCAGATTTAGGCCTGAGCGCAGCGGAGAGCCGTGGCCGGCTGCACCTTCTATCACTGAAATAAAATCTTCGTTCGTCTCGCGTACTCTCAATCGCAGGATTGATATTCAATTAAACTTCTTGATACCATTAACATTTCCAGTGTTGTTATTATTATTGTTATTATTCACATTAGAACTAGAATTCTGTGGCTCTGACTTTGATAACTCCTGCTGCTGCTTTACACGAGGACTGGATGAGCTACTCCACCCATTTTGAAGAAGAGGTGGGCGTAAAGACATGGATGGAGAAGGACCACGACACTCGTCGTGCCTACGGTCATCCACCAGTGAATCATCATCAATAAATGCCATCATGTCATGCTCCGGAGTACTGCAATAATAGAAAGAAATGATATATTCGAACGGTTCGACGAGCGAATACGTGTACAGGTAAGGAAAGGGTTTAGTACCTTTCATTCAGAGGTAATTCGTATTTGGCTTTTCTCTTTCGACTACTTATCATCTTTTATGTATTAATAAAACGCACATGCACATTTACACGTTTGTACAGTAACATCACAGTGAGTTTAGCCAAGATTCGACATGAATTACGAGAATGTATTCTTTAACTAAGAATGACAGAAGGACGAGCGAGTGCGTACGAATGCATCCGAGCAATCATTACAATCAAAGTTGCCAATGAAAATATCTATTATGAACACAAACTTTGGATAGCCATGTTATAGCGACATCTGAGTTCCGTTTGCCGCCATTTTCCAAGGTATCAGAAACATTTAAATAACTCATGACGGGCTTGAGAAGCACGGGGGAACGAGCAGTATAATAAATTAAGCGCGTTGCGTCAAGTGTACCTTGGAGTCAAGTAATCGAGATGAGCACTGTTAACGTGGGTCAACATTTCAGTGGGCGAGATTTCTCCCAGGTCGCAAAAGGGGCAGTTCGCGACACCTTGGAGATGACAGAAGACCATATGAGCTCTCATCTCCTCGTCGTTGAAGCCCTCCTGGCCACAAATCTCGCACGTGTAATTCATTTCCGGTGATTTGTTGGCCGCCATTTTTATTGCACGCGATCAACACTCGCCGACCTCTGAGGAAGGACGGAAATGCACATTATTAGATTTGCATAGGCACGAGTGGGGATGCGAGAATCCAATTAAGATAAACCCGCTGCGTTTTATAGGGGGCACAGTTTGTCAAGCGGAGACTCCTGGCAGGAGGTAAACTTCCGAGGAATGCAACTGGTGCTCTGAGTATCCGCGAGAGTAGCACTTTTATTCAAGCATCGTCCCGTGCATTCCCTCGGCAATGCTGCAGGGAAATAGCCGCCTGGCCTGTGGGAAGCAGCTTGCACCCGATGCATCGGAGACGCACCACCGAGTATTTTCTTCGGGGAATCGATAATTGAATTCAGGGTCGCGTGCAAGTGGCCGCGATTGCACCGCGGGCCATGCATTCCGCGAGGGGGTATTATCGCGGATATTCACACCGAACGAAAGCGCACAACCGAGTCATTTCCGACGCATCGCGATCCAAGCTGCCGATTGATTACGCTGGCGGTTGATCCGTGTCGCGATCATCTCCAGGAACGCAAGATGTCACAACGCGATGCGCCACGCTCGCGGTTCCTCGTGGACAAGGAGATGCAACGCGACCTCTCGCCTCCCGCGGTCTTCGCTACTTGCGTGCCCCGATACGATATCGCGGTCACGAGTCAATCAATGCGTCCCCGTGGCCGGCAACAAGGATCTCATGATTCGTTTTCTGGCTGGCTTCGATCGGGGAACCGCGACGGCGATGGCGACGAGCACGGCCAGCCGAGCGAGGGGTTGCACACCCCTTCGGTATTATTCCCGTGGAGGTAGCGTGGCTTTTCGCTCGGTCGCCCACGAGGAAACTAGGCCAGCCAGCGATTCACGGAGCAAAGGAGTGCACATCAGGTTGCTGGGTTGGGTTGACCCATTTAAGAGGCCGTGCACTCTTGACTCGCGCTCGAAACTCATCCGTGCGCGCCCGCACCTCGCCACTCACCGAATTAACAAGATCTATCTACCGCACTAGGGCCAGGCTCTGCCCTTTTCCCAACACTCTTTCTCGCAGCGCGCAGAGCAAGGCGTCCGTGCAGGCCCAAGTGCCTAACACGGCGCCTCGTTTGCCTCCATATGGGCAGCGCCAATCCACCACGGCACTTTCGCGGAAAGAGTTCCTCGTTCCGCCACCCCACCGACTCTCAACCCTCCGCTACTCGTCTCTACGGAGGGTTGCGCTTGTACAGCGAACCTTGCCGAAGGCGCCACCCTCGCGACCCTCGTTCCACGCGGTCGGTAAGCTTCCCGCAACTTTCAGTAGCTTCTGGCCCGCCACTTTTCCGCCTCATTTCACCCCTGATCCTCGACGGCGGGAAGAGGGTGGCAGGGCAACAGTCGAACCTCAAAATGTCCCCTGTTTCGCTCCAATTACTCGCAGAGCACGCGATGGAAAATTAGAATTGAATTTGTATAGGTATCTGCAGACCTACAGGGATGCTCGCTCAGGCCTCTTGGATTCGTGGCGCGCTCTCCCGAGGCGCGGGGAATTTTCTGGAGAACAAATAGCACGTATATCAGGTTACGATGACAATGCGCTCAATGGAGGCGCCTTTAACGCGCAATCTCGAGATATTCGAATCTTATTTATGATACCCGGCGTCTGTTTCCGGGTTACGGAGGCCGCCTTTTCTGGCTCTTCGCTGTGCAAACACCGAGGGGGTAGACCAGAATACCATCGAGGCTATCGGCAATCTTGGATACCGCTGCGGAGACCTGCGATCAAACAAATTCGCGTTAATTGCCGTGAAATCGTCGCTTTTGCGAGCATTCTCGGGCGGTCGACGCGCTGACCTTTCGAGGCGAGACGTTTTCTCTGCACGTGACTTCGTGGAAAGCCTCTAATTCGTCGAGGCGCGCTTATTGCCGCCTCGGCGCGTTCCAGTTTCTCCCATTGTCCCCCGACGAGGGAGTTTTCCATAATGACAAGTCGGCAAACACGGCGAGGATCGACGGTATTGTGTTACCCAAATTGCAGAACGCAGCTAGCATTAATGCCGGTCAATCCCTTCTCTCGTCCAATCCTCTAGGCTCGTGCCCTTTAAAACTGAAAACCATGGATTGTAACCGGGATGAGGTGCATTGGGCATGCGGATCGGCTTTAAGGGGACATTCCTGTGGCGCTGCGCAGACGCGCGACAAATTTACGCGAGGAGCACGATTTCCCACGATGCACGCGCTACGAAGACGATCTACGAACTTGGCCCTCAATTCCTGCTCGACGCTAGTTCATTGACATGCAGCCGACGATTGACGGAGGATGCGACGTCCACAGAACTATTTGGTCTTTCCCCTTGCTAGCGCGCTGAATCTCGTCCCTCCTTCTTCCTTCGCGCGTCGTAGCGCAGGGCGCGTGAGGCAAATACTTGAGGCGTGCATGCACGGAAAGTAAATCGCCGGCGAATTTATATCGGCGCCTCCCCGCGTCTTTCCAGGATAAACGATTCGGTGGAAAATGTCACTTGACCTCGGGGTTCCCTCGGGTTTGCGGAGATCCAAGGGGATCCTGCCGTCAGTGGAAATCAGAGCTCGTGGTCCTGGCATTGCGATCGCCGAACGCACGCGACGCCGTCCACTTGAGCCTTAAACGATGCCCTCCTCCGGATAATTAATAACCATTGCGGCTACTTGAGTGAGTTAGTCCGAGTGGAGCGAAGTCCGCGCTGGAGGACCGCCTCTGCAGCGATCTCCTCCGGATAGAAAACATCGCGGCCGGGATTTCTGAAACGTTTGAGAAAATCCGATATGAAAGCGATTAAACAGCGTGGCCCACGTGCAATTACGTGACGCGGCGGGGGAATTTAATTGTCACGCATCGATCGAGGGGCCAATTAGTTCTGCAACACGCCAAGAACGCTCGATGGTCGCTCATTAGACGCGATCGAGTATCTCCCGATGCCGATTCAAGTTCAGCCGAGTGAGACGTGGGAAATCTCGCAGCGTTCTAGGTACCGCGAATGTCTATGTTAATGTCAATGGTGCGGTGATCGGCTGGCTCGTATGCATCCCGAGATAATGCCATCAACCGTTCATTTTGCAAATTAGTCGTGGAGCCCGCCGCGCTGCATTAATAATGGTCTTTACGGTGTACAGAGAACGGCCACGCTGCGCCCTAAACCGGTACACATTTGCAGGAACTTTGAACGTATTTATCGATACTCAGCTGGAAACTGGTTCCCTCCCCGGTGCACTTTAATCACGAATTTCCCAGCGACGAGCTTTCGCGTTTCCCTGCCAAGGCCACGGCACTCGCGGCAGTCGTCTTTGGGCAATAATTGCACAACCGGGCGCATCGTGTGATTATCGACGATAAAATTGTTATCTTAAATGACGGTTGATGCGTCGGGTGCGCATATCCACGAGGGAATAATGAGTCCGCACTAAGGAGACCAGCGAGGGGAGGGAAGTGGATAAAGATACAGAGGAAGAGAGAGAGAGAGACTCGAGGGACGATTCATCTCGCAGCCTACGTGCGGATTGAAGGAGATTTATCGGCGGAATAAATTAATAAATTACATGCTCATCGAGTCGATTGACTCCCGCGGACTTTGGCTGCGAGCCATCCGGCGAGCCCGGGTTCAATCAAAATTCCAAGAGAAATCCAGAAACTGGGGTGGCCGGGTACTTTGGATTACCAATTCCCGCTGCGTCCATACCGGATATCGTGTTTCGCAAATTCGATTAGCTTTCGCGCCTACGCCCAGGCAACCCGATCTGCTCGTTCGCTATCGGGGGTTGCGAGCGCCAGGCGCTGAAATAAGTATACGCATACTTTCTTTCATATTATTCATTGACAAGCACGATAACTTTCACCGAACTTGTTGAGTAACTTGCAAAGCATCGGTAACCTCGCTCTAATCAACGATCCCCTAATTATTAGTCATTCTAGGAGCGTTCGTCACTTGGCAAAGATCGGCAAGGCAAACAAGGCGGCTAAGTGAGTTTCGCGCGACGTTCGAAACCTCGGAGGAATGCAAACACCCGGTTCGTTACCTCGGCCAAGCAAACAGAACCGATTTTCCAATGGAGACGCCTGATTCAAGGGGTTATACCTAGTCAGGCGGCCGAAAAGAGGTGAATGTTTGTGAATTATTTTTTAAAAAGCGGAAGCATATATTTTTACCGAACTTTTTGCCTTCAAAGAGCAACATTTAAAGAATTTTTGCACGATGAAATCAGGAATACAGCTTTAAACAGCCGCCACTTTGTTTTAAATTAATACTTCGCAAGTTCCCTCCGTTAATCAGAGGATACATACTGACGAAATCTTTTTTCTTTTTTCATTTCAGATAATCTAATTCCGAATGGCAGTGCACACCGCAAAACCAAATTTCTTAAAAAGGCTTCTTGGATGTGGGTTGTTACTTTATTATAAACGTAAATATTTTTCCACGAAAAAATTACCAACTGCTCTCTAAATGTTGCTCTTTTAAGTGCAAAAAGTTCCGTAGAAATATATGCTTCCGCTGTTTAAAAAAAATTCACAAACATTCACCTCTTCTCGGCCGCCTGACTAGGCATAACCCCTCAAGGAAACGGGGATTTTCCACGACAAAACGCATGCACTTGGGGCCCACTAGTCTCGAAGACACAGCGGAATTGAGGATCGTGGAAGGGTCAAAGATATCCACTGTTCCAGAGATAGTGCACGTCGATCGGTAGGTTTTCTAATATCGCCGAGAATATCACGAGCGCTCGCAATACGTCCAATCGCTATCGAAGGAAATACAAGCGGGGGTTATCGGTTTACCCGGTATAGGAATGCGGCTCCCCACGGGCTAACCAAGTGAAACGCAGCTCCTTCGAATTTACGAGTTTCTCCGGACCACGACGAGGCTCCGCTTGTCATCCAAGAGATCCGTCTGCGAGAGGCTCCCACGATTGACTAATAACCATAACTCTGTCTCCTTCTCGCGTCGCATCCGATCGATTCGCACGCGCGAAATTCCACGTGAAATCTCGCGACGGCGGTCCCGGGCGACGAAGAAGAGAGAGCTAAGGGGGCAAGATAGGCGAGAGACTGGAAAAAAAAAGTACATACCGAGAGTCGTGTGGGTACAGGCCGAAGATGTCACAATAGCAGTTGCACTGCGTGACAACGCGCCACGCGTCTTTTCCCTCCTCCCACACGCAATCCCCCGATCCCTGTCTCTCCTCGCTCGCTCTCTCCTCACCGGCTCTCTCTCTCTCTCTCCCTCTGTGGCCATTTCTCTCGTTCCCCGGGCGCTCCGTCTCCTTCTTCCTCTCACCCACTCAGTCGAGCAAAAAGCTTACCGGAGGCTCGAGGCCGCAAGTGCGACGAAAAGCTCAGTCGCTCGCGGGCCGCGCTCCACTACGCTTCGTTTCCCGCGCGAGTCCTCGTCGCGCCGACATGCCAGCTCTTTTGCATATCCGCTGCTCGTGGGATCGTCAGTGAATCTTCGTGCGGCTGGTCCTCGTGCGCGGTGAGATGCGTCGATCCGTCCAGTGATCGCTGATCGAGATTAACCGGCGGCCTGATAAAACGCCTGGTGTCCAACGATGATGCTCGTCGGCCTGCTGACGACGACGTTCGCGCTCGTCGCCGTCGCCAATCCTTTCCTCGACGCTGCGCAAGGTAATCCTGCCGTTCGACGCATCCTCGTCTCGCGAGATTCGAAAAGACGGACGCGGCGCGGCGCTTAGCCGGCTTCTTATCGCGGCGCCGGGCGCGAGTATTTTTAAAAACACCGATGACAACCGGTCGTTTCCCGCGCCAAAATACGAGCTCGGCGGACGGATTCATTGAACCCGTCCCCATCGCGGGGTCTTTGTCATCGCGGGACGAAGATATCGACGACAACTTCTTGGCCACATGTGCGCTCTGCCCTCTCGGCCGACTCTGTCCCTCCTCCGCCTTTCTGCATCAATTCTCGTCGCTTTTGCCAGCGTTCACTTTTCCCAGCCTCTTCCGCTGTTCGATTCGCGCGGCAATCTTAACGCCTCCTCCCTTCTCCAACGTTATCGCCGCACTTGAGAAGCGGGACGGGGCTTGATCGAGCTTACGTCGCGAGTTCAAGTGCCCCGGCGGAAACTTTGGTTCCCACAGAGTCCTCCGTTTCCTTCCGGAACTCGCAACTAGGACACTAGGGCGGAGAGAGGAAGGCACGGTCCAGGATTTTCCCCGAAAATCCTCCGCTGGAAGTCTCGTCGGGCGTTGGTTGCTCTTTTCCAGCCGCCTCGAGAAATTTACACGGTGCACGTGCGTGTGAACGAGGTGTCGCTAACGGTCCTTCGCCTCTGCCTGTTCGGCTCGCTTCGAACGCGTCCACGGAGCTGGTGCAATAAGAGGAAAGAGAGGCACGAGCAGAGCCATTGGCAGCCGCATATTCTCGCATAAGTATATTCGCGCGCGCGCGCGCGAGAGAGTCGAAGGTGATAACGTGTCGCGTTCCTCTGGTCCTCTCACCTCCGCGACTCCTCCCGTCCTCTTTCCTCTCAGGGTAGTACTTACGCGGCTACTTAGTCGTCGACACGCGAACGAATCGCCGCGGGTTAATTGATCCCTCGTAAATCCCTCGTTTCGATTTCCCGGCGACTCGAAGCTCGAGTTCCTCGGGCGCCTATCGCCCGGCGTATCAGCACGGGAACGAATGTTAACGCTGTTCCGTTACAGCAGAACCAGCTACGATACTTATGCAGGCGCAATGCTAATGCGATAGACAAGCAGGCTATCGGGACCGAGGCCCTATCGACGATCGAAGCGCGTCGATCCAGTGAAACGGCGTTTGTCTCTTTACACGCGCTGTTCCGAGTTAGTAACTGGCGGTGAAGCAGGCTCGGTAGATGATAGATCAGGGAAAAGCTACACGGACGCGTTGGCAGCGGCGATAAAGCATCGCCGCGGTGACACTGGATTGCAGTAATTTCGATGTCGATCGAGGCGGCCCGCGAGATAATGGGGCGAGGGGAGAGAGAAAAAAAAAGGACGTTGTCCTGTGCCCGCTGGCTCGTGGCCGCGTTAATACGCGAAACCACGGGGATCATAGTAATTTTAACGCCTGCTCCACGCGCGTAAATCCTTTCTATGCCACGCGCGCGCGCATATAATTTCGCCGCTCTTTCGAGCTGGAAATCGGAGCGCGGGTTGCGCAAGCGATTTATGGCAACGCTTCGAACAACGTCGATCGGGATTGATCTTGTTAATTAATCGCGCGCGCTGGTCGTTGACCGAGTAAAGAGGCTTATTAATCGGCCACGTCCTTTCAACCTGCTTCCTACCGATTCGCTGGAACGCCCAGTTTCGGATTTCGAGCTTCACGCCTGGGCGACGTTTCTCGATCGATCGAATCCGCGACACGTGACTCGACAGCCGCGTGAAATGAATTTGGGCCACGCGGCTCGAGCCAGGCTCCGCTCGCGAATGCTCGTTCCAGCGACGACGACAGCATGATTACCGCGATCGGCAATTAAACTCCGTGGAAGTTTATTCCCCAGTCTTTTACGAGCGGGGCGACTCAGCTCGAGCGACGCAGGCTCGTTTCTCTGTGAATCGCGACGCCTTCGTCGTATCTTTTATCGTCGCCGTTGGTAATAACAATTAGTCAGTGTTGCGTGAGCCGGGGAACGAAGGCGACTCCTCCGTCCCGATTCCCGAGCCAGTTGTCCGCAATTAGAGGGACATCCCGAGCTACCCAGAGGACCCACGATCGATTCCGTCGCGTCCAAGGTCCCGAGGGAACGGGCCCTGCGGACTGGTTGCCGCGCCCACGGGGGAGAGGAACGCGGAACAGAGGGGGGTAACGAATCGAAGGGGTTAAAGGAGAAGACGACTTCCAATTCCAATCGCGCGGGGCCCTGACACGGTCCACCACGTGCGTGTCGAGCTCACGCTCCAACTATCGATACACGTTCACGACGTGTCGAGAGAGCGGAGCGATAAATAAACACATAAAACCCCGTGACAGCTTCGCGCCGGGTAAAAACACGTCGAGAGACACGTATCTCTCGATTCCCTTCTTCTTATCTCTCCCCTCTCTCTCTCTCTCTCGCTGCTTTATACAGGTTTATCCTTATCCCGCGACTCCTATCACCCGCCTGCCTTTCTCCGTCGCTCCCCTCGCGTGCAACGCGAAACGCGGCTGGCCCTCGTCGCACCGCTCGCTCGCAAGTTTGATGACTGTATTAATTAGGCGTAATACAGTATCCCCCGGCTTCCTTCCACCCCTTTCTCGCGTCCAGCGCTGTGTAATTACGTTCTCATCAGCCTCGAGCTGGCGCGCGCCTTTTTGCCGGGTAACACGGCCGGAAAAATTCTTGGACCGAAGTTATCCAACGCGGTGTGACGAGTGCCGGTCGTGGCCGAGCGATCACTGTGACGCAACGAGCTATCAACCGCGAGAGCATCCTCGTTAGGAGGCGAACGTGCGCGATCAAAGCGAACCGGCTAATTGGGGCAGCAGGTTGAATGGATCGTAACAGTCGTAACCGATCGATCGGCCGAGGTGTACCTGCAGAGTGGTATAGGATGATTCGAGGTCGATACGAGGGAGTGGATCCGCAGTTGGATCGATGCACGTGGTCCACACGCGAGTTCGTGGAAGCTTCTCTTCCGACTTGCCCGGTTATCTGGCATCTGGCGGAGGGATTATTATCGCGAGGCGTGGGAGAATCGCGCGACACTTTACGAGTGCGACGACGTTGGATGTCACCATTCGCGCACGATATGCACCAGGGGAAGGCGCAGCTGCGGGCGCAGTCACGGCCCTTTTATACGCAACTGTACTGGATGCACTCGTTCACCCACACGCGCGACACGCGCGCGAGCGAGACGTTGACACATTCCATCGGATCGTTAAGACAACGCGTCACACCGTTCCCCAAAAAAGGTGTGGGGCGGAGGGACCGTTCATCTTTGAATTAAAAGTCGCGCGGGCGAAAATTCGAGAGACCCTCCGGTTGGCGAGGATTTTCAAAGAGCAGCGAGCAAAGATTCGCTCCAAGACAGGCGGAGGTCTTGGCCGTTCCGTTTCATCCGGATGGATAAATTAAGGGGACTTCGCGGCTTACATTAGATCGGGGTAGAAGTCGAATGGCCGCAAACGACGCCGGCTATTTTTGTGTCGTCCGCGAGAGAAGCCACAAACCCGTTACGTTTTAAAGGCGACGCACTCGCCGCGACGAATTTCACGACTCAAAGAGCTTCCGCGGCAAACACCGAGGTTCACCAAAGTGGTGGAACCGAGTGTGCGTACTGCTGAAAGCACTTGGAGAAAGAATACTGGGAATGCTATATGCGAAGCGTGCATCCCCTAATTATTTTCAGCGGCAACATAAAGTTCCCGTGCCGCTCGTCGAGCCGACGTTCGACCAGGCAGCTTCGATTACTCCGAAAACACGGGATCGCTACGATCAAACCAACTGTCTAAATGTTTGCGCCGCCGAACCGGAAGGAGCTTGCACTTTTTCAAAGCGGTAGCCTCGTTTCCCCGTGGCGACACCGACGTGCTATTATTACGCGAGGCGGGTGAAATAAAAGTAAAGATCGCAATGGCAAACTGAAACGATCAGGCCGTCCGCTAGCGATGAAAGTATATGATACACGAAGCGAGTCACGCAGAGAAACATAGTCCGCCGCAATTTCTGTCTGACTGGTATCTATTAACTTAATTGTAACACGCATCGAACCCCCTTGTCTCCAGGCGATCTCTCGCTCCCTCCTTCGCTGTCTCTCTCTCTCTCTCTCTCTCTCTCTCTCTCTCTCTCTCTCTCTCTCTTTCTCTCCGTGCTCGTGTGCATCGTTTATTGTGCCCGGGCATTCACGATTTCGGTCCCCGTTCAAAAGCCAGTTTGACTGGACCCGCATATTATGCCCGTAAAGTCGTAAAAGATCACTTACGCGACGCTGCCGGGACGAAAATATGACGCGAGCGAGCGTTTGAATTCCCACCGTGCGACCGTTTAATAAAAATAATATCCACGTTACGAGGAAGACGAGACAACCGCTGCAAGTCTCCTAGTATCTATAGAAATAGTCGATCGAAGAGGCGGGACAAGGAGAGAGGAGATTCCTGAGATTTTTTAAATAAATTGCATTTTCCTGACGGAGTAGCATGATCTTTAGTGGAACTCTTAAGTACTTCCACTCCGCTCTCCCTTCGTAGTCGAAGACGACAAGCCGGAAAAGTGGACGGCGAGGGTCCTTCGGTTTTGACATATCCCGCGTGCCCTCATCCGGCACCATAAAGGCGGGACCTTTCTCCTCGAAACTGACGTAACGCAGGACACGCGTCTGTTTCGTGTCGACGGTAAAGCGGAGAAAGGATCCTCTCGCAACGTGCGTCCTGTCTGTGGATTCTCTAGTTGCCATATGTTTTAGCGCGCAGCGACGAAGCCGTGGTATATCTGTGTTCCGTTTGTTCCAGAGATGTCCTGCTGTTCCCTGGCTGCCGGGTCTTGTCGCAGTGTCTGCTCCAAGGTACGTCTCCCAGAAAATTCCACGGTACGCGATTAGGGCAACACATGCTTCACGGTCGGATCTTAGAATTCTTTTGGGCGAGACCGATTCGGTAGAACGCCCCTCCTGCTTGGACACAGCTTTTACGGGAGAGGAGGATGGTTCACTTTTCGCAATAGCTGTAGAGACGAAACCCCTGCGCGCATTCTCTGAAACACCGGTAACGAAACAGATATATTATTAGTCACCTATAGGAGCGATCCCGCCGGTGTTGCCCGAGGACCGGGGCTGTTCTACCGTGTCTATTAATTATACGCGCGAAGATCTCCGTGGGAATTTCAAAAAGACAATTTCGAGCGGCATAATTTCGCCGGCGGAGGTTGATATCACGCGGCTGATAAATATCGGGTGGCCCGACCCCGGGACGATAAAGGGTACAAAATATGCCGTGTCCACGGATATATTAGGATCTCTCTGAAATAAAAAGGAAACCGCGAGGGGGACGGAGGGAGGGGAAAAAGGTGAAAGGGGGAAAAAAAGGAGGAAGCAACGGTGGTTTTTCGACAGGCAACGGGGGCCCCTGGAGCGACGTGGGGTGCGCGACGTGGTTGTAGCTTCTTTAAAAGTGGCTGCAGGGCCCCTCCGGAGATAATATCGGAGACACTGGGGCCCGCTGAGAGATTTACGCGGGACCCCCCCGGGGGGCCCCCGGTAGGCTCATTCATACGCAAATATTACGAATTGACGCACTCCACTACGAGAAACGGGCACACGGTATCAATGATATCGTGTTTCCTTGCGATTTGTGGCCGCGAGAGCGAACCGCCTCTAGAACACTTCTATTTTTCACCTAACAACGCGGGATCGGACTTGGTTTCCTATGAGATTCCGCAGAGATCGTCAAGCAGGGTGGTCCGCATGCTCCGCGAGCCTTCGGATCGATACGATTCACGAGCAACGTTTTCCCAACTCGTGGATGTTATCACTGGACGACTATTGTTGTAAAGTGCAACGCGATATCGGCCGTGGCTGGGCCACCCTGTACATTTCTGCGCGCAGAGAATGTTATCGGTGGCGGAGGATAGGGACACACGTACGAGTGTTCTTTGCCCAATATTTCATGCGTCTGAAAGCGTCGGTGTCAGTGGAATGCGGCGTACGACAGCTTGGAGGTGCATAAACAGCTCGAGAAAGAGCGCGCGGTCGTCCCGACTACCGATGAGCCGCTACTCTTTCGTCAATTCGAAAGCGAAGTCGCCGGAAATACGGTGCCAAGCCCCGGCGTAAGGTTTTAAGCCCGCGTTTAGACCGTGTCCTCGGATATATTATTACCTCTCCACTTTCGGTGAAATCGAGTCGCGCTCGGGAGCAGAAGGCTCGGTATTTACCGTGGAAAATGTTCGCGAGAAAAATGCACCCCCTTAGAAATGGCGACGGGGCTTGGCCGCGCATACCTCCCAGAATATACCGCGACAGAAATACGTGCGTCCTCTTCTGAGTTCGCTATCGTTTACGCCCTTAAACAGTTCGACTGGAAAGTTCTGTCCGAAGCAATTAGCTCCTGGATCCACACCGGAATCTCGCGATTCTCCGTTAGACCGTGGAAGAAATTTAGTCGGGACGAGGATGAAGAGTAACTGGCAAGGAATGAAACGCAACCTCTGACCCCTGCCTACGCCGAAGGTCTAACAGGACCCACCACGCGCCGGTGGATGGATGGTCGTAACTCGCGGCCGTGACGAGCGTACGAAACGGGCCTGCGCGTCCTCGCGGTGCACGCTGATTGAATGGAAAATGAATCCCTAAATGGCTGGGCAGTCGATATCCGTGCGGTCTATTGTAATTCAGTGACGAACAACAGGAAACCGTGGCGACCGAGGCGTGCTCGTATCCTTGATTCTTAATAACTCCTAGCGTGCTGCGCCTGGCATTCGAAATTGTGGAAATTCCCATCGGGGGACACAGCTGCGCTGTTTTTTACTCTCGTGTCGTCGCTGTTTCCACGGATCGTTCTTCACCTTCCTCCGTTGCACGACGGCTCCTTAGTCCTTAGGATGAATCGATGTTTGAACAAAAAGGAGAGGAAAAAAGTAACGCGTCGCTTTCAGATCTCTCTGGTCGCGCTGGGGGCAGAAGCGGAGGCAAGGGAGAACGCGACACGACGGCTGCTGGAGTTCTGTTCCCCCGAGCTGGTAAGCCGCCTTTAATCGATCCTTTTAATCCACACTTCGGCCCCGAGTAACGATAGAGATCCGCCGACGATATACTTTAAGCGGTTCGTGAAAAAGGGACGCGGGTCCCTTGGGACGCTGAGCTGAATGGACTCGCGTTACAAGAGACTCTTGCACGATACCTTGCTCTTACGTTACTCGCCTCGGTTTTCACTTTGTCGCCTGGCTGCTCCTTGCCCTCAACTCGCCTCTGCCCTTTTCAGACGGAGTTCTGGGGCTGCGTCAACTCGACTTTGAACGGTGAGAGTCTGAACGATCCCTTTGCTCGTCCTCCCCTAGCTACCGACCCTTAATCGTACTCCTCGCTTTTGCAGAGGTCAAGAGACACGGGAATTGGACAGGGAGGGGTTGCTGTCACCTGGCGCAGAACCCAATATGCCGAGCCACGTGCGCTCTATCGGGGTCCAGGAGGCATCTCAACGAATCCTGCCGGCCCAGCGACGAGCCCGAGTTCTTCTCCTGTCTGGAGAGGCGCGAGGAGGCAGAGCACTGCTGCAGCAACGTCTCCAATGACACCTGCAGGTCTATATGTCGGGAACTCTTCAACAAACCCGGGAAAATCTCCACCCTCAAGTTGTACAGCAGCAAGGGTTGCTTCCACCAGGTTCCAAAGTGTCTCAAGAGCGTCGCCGAGGTGAAGCACGCCGAGAATCCCAGGCAACGTAAGCGAAAGACAGGCAACCTGGTAGCTCTTCATTATTCCGCATCCTGTAATCCACTTTCTCGTGATAGATCTGCACTGCTGCAGAGAGGCGACGAGCGCAGCCTGCTCGGACACGTGCAAGAAGATTCTGTACACCGCAACGACCGACCAGGAGATCATGGACGCCCTGGCGGAGAAGTGCAGTCCAGTGTTGCCTCAGTCTCCGTTCTGGAGCTGCCTCCTTAAGTCGGGAACCTCTAAACCCGCGCGTCTACCGTTGGACGCTGGGAAATTGTCCTGCTGTACGAAGGCGACCAAATCGTCGTGCCAGAACTTGTGCTGGAGGGCATTCCAGGCCGACTGGGAGTCCGCTTGGCTCCAGCTGGACGCGGAATGCCTATCATCGAGCTTGGAAGGAGAGCTGCGGCGATGTCTCGAGGATGCCGACGAGCCGTGCGAGATGGGCTGCTCCGGACTGTCCTATTGCGCTCGATTCAACGACAGATCGACGACGCTCTTTAGGTAAAGCCTGAACTGCATTTGGAGCAGCTCCAAGTCTCGTTCCGAGCATCTGTTTGACCCCTATTCTTACTCTAGCACTCTATTTCTTCCTCAGGACATGTTCAGTCGCGGCTGACGAGGCAGCCAAATGGGAAGCAGACCATTGGTCCCGGGGTGGAATCGTTCGAGGTCTTGGTGTGCCCGTCCGCGCCGCAGCGTCTTGTCCACCGGAGACTCTGCAGGCAGCCGCGTGCCTGCTGCAGCTGAGGCCTTGCGAGACCAGGACTCATGAGACGAGGCTCTGCAGAGAGGACTGCCTAGAGTTGATGACCAGCTGCGTGGACTGGTCCGCCATCACGGGACCGCATACGGCCCCAACGCTGTGCGCCAAGCTCTCGCCAGCGAGGTCGGACGCTCCGTGCGTGTCCTTGAGGCCGTTCCTAGAGGATCCCCAGGACAACGAGTCGGTGATTCGCCTCGAGGAGGATATCATGACACCTTGCAAGAGCAACCCTTGCGCCCAAGGTGAGATCTGCGAGCTCCTTCACCATGGACGTCAGGTGTACCGCTGCGTGCCCGGCTGTTCCTTGGGAGAGATGTCCAAGCAGATGATACCAGCCGGCTCCTGGGTCCAGATCCCTCGATTCGACCAGCAGGGCTGTCTCAAGATCTGCCAGTGCACGGCTCGCGGACTGGAGAAGTGCAGGACGCTCAACTGCTTCAAGCTCGACTCCTGCTGGGTGCACGACCGTTTGATCGTCCACAAGGCCAGCTTCTACCTCGAATGCAATCCCTGCCACTGCTTCGAGGGCGAGTTCACGTGTTCTAAGAGGAGCTGCGGCGAAGTGCGGATTCCATCGTTACCCTGCGACTGCTCACCCCATTACGTGCCGGTCTGCGGGCGGCTGGGCTTCACCTTCGCCTCCGGCTGCCTGGCCAAGTGCGCCGAGCTCTCCACCAACGAGGTAGAGTTCGGTAGCTGCTCCTCCCGCGACCCTTGCGCGTCCAATACCTGCGACAGCACGGAGAAGTGCGTACGGAGGACCAGGATCTGCTTGTCCCGACTTCACAAGCCATGCCGTCAGTACGAGTGCGTCCCTCTCGACTGCGATCCCAGGGAGGAGTTTAGTGGGCCAGTCTGCGACAAGGAAAATCGCCAGCATCGTTCTATCTGCGCCATGATCCGCGCTGGAGCCAAGCTAGGTTACAGAGGACGCTGTCTGGAAGGATGCAGCTTGCGAGGTCCTGTCTGCGGCATGAACGGCGAGGTATACACGAACGAGTGCGCTGCTTGGGCGGAGAGGACCGTGGTCGACTACTTTGGCCATTGCGTGGCTGTCGGGCTGATTGGCGACGAAGCCAAGCCACGCTGCGGTGATTATGTCCAGTGTCCCCCGTTGATCGCGCCCTACTGCGTCGGAGTCACTCCACCTGGTGCCTGTTGCCCGGTATGCTGCGGCGCGGCGAAGCTGTTCTACTCGAAAAAACAGGTACACGATGCCCCCCCTAGGTCAAACGCTGTTGCGTGAACACTCAAACGTTACTAATGCTTCGATTTGTGCCTTACAGCTGGACAGGATATATTACATGATGAACGAGGACGTGGACAAGGATTCCGTAACGCTGGAAGCTCTGCTGAACGGTCTGGCGAGGCAGATTCAAGTAGCACAGTGCGCCCTGAGAGGGATGATGACGCCGGACCGCGATATATTCGTCATCGTTCAGCCCACGTCGAAGAGGCCGTCGATTTTGCAACTGAGAGCCTGCGTGGCGGAGACCGAGAAGCTAGTTACCAGGATTGTGGAGAGGAGCCCTAGAATCGCGGCCGAGGTGCCTCTGGGCGCGCTCACGAGAGCGGAAATTGCTCATAGTTACGTATCCAGTGCCATGGTGATCGGGGGATGTCTCGCGAAGATCTTCCTCGGGATCGTCGTCCATGCTCTCATTTCCTGAGAACTATAACGGAGAGAAATAGGGATTAGGGGCATCGTTGATTGCGGTAGAGACGCGGCTCGGGCGTGGCGCTACCGCAACGAGCGATGTGTCTCCTCGACCCGCGCATTTTCAACGGTGCTGATGCATTTCTTTTACCTAAGGCGCCGCCATTCGCGGCAGCGCCGATTTCATGACTGTGATTCTTCTAGTGCCTACGTAATAGACAGGAGAGTAAAATGTATTTTCGTCTATCTTTTAATATTGCCAAAGAAAGGGGAGTGGGTGGAGCGTGTACAAAGGCACATAATCACCTGGAAACGATTGGTCGAGGGTGATTATGCGAGTTGTAAATAAAAAATCTCCTAACTTAAGTTACCAAACGACGTGTCCGCTGACTCTCCCGTTGTATTCTTCGCAGATAGGATAGCCGCTGGAAAATACCCTGCCAAGCGTTCGAAATGTCGCGTCGACGAATTCGGACCGCTTGCAGAAGAATTACTGACAGAAATATGTTAAGCATACTTCGTTATTGTACCGTTAAATACAAAGTGTTTGTATAGTCATTTGTAAGTTTAATAAATCTCTAATTTTACTCATACGCAGTTCAGTGGAATCGTAGTTACTGTAGTGCGTACGATTGCATGTACAATGGAAACGGCGGCCGTTTACAAGACTTTGTATCGGCCGCGAGACGCGGTATGCGCCCCAGACGCCTGCAGCTTGATCAATTCTTCCTTGATCAGCCGCGAGACCTCCGCCTTGGCCTTGCTGACCGCTAATTCGCTAGTGGACTCGATCGCGAGGTACAACTTCCTCTCTCCCTCTGGAGGAGCCTTGCCCGGAGCGATGTAGGTTCCTCTGACGGTGAGACCAGCTTCGGAGTACTCCGAGATCTGCGCCAGGGCTTCCTTGCTGGTCACGCGCCACCTGGCCTGCTGCGGGAAATCGTTGATCTCCAGTTCCTCTTCGTATTTACGGAACGTCTGCTCGCCGGCCTCCGCATCGCTCTCCACGAGATCCTCCTCGCGAGGCTGGTAATTCAGCTTGGTGTTCAGCTTCGCGGCCAGTTGTTCAGCGACTGTCTTCGCTGTGATGAGATTGGTAGGCCCAGCTCCCTTGAGTATAGCCTCGGCAGCCTGTTGCGTCGCTCCCTTCGCCTCTGCTCCTAGGTTCTTGGCTATGTTGATCTTGGACGCTAATCGCCGGGCCAGTTCTAATTTGTCGGTTGCACTGGGTACAGGCTGGCCAGGAACCGCGATGTTGGCAGCAGAAGGTCTGGCGATCTCGCGAACGGTTCTCTTCGGCGCCAGCATACTCTCTATTTGCTGATCGATGTCGTTCTCTATGTCCTCGTCGTCGGAGTCTTGCAGTCCCAGGGCTGCCTTCTGGAACTTCTTCTTCTCGTTCGCCAACGCGGCTTCCGACTCGTCGAACTTGAACCCTTTACCGCTGAAACCACCTCCGGTGTGCACTTTCTTGCCGTCAGCCGCTTGCCTCGCTTTGTAGCCCTCCCAAAGTTGTCGCAACGGCTCGGGAACGGGAACACCTGCCAATTCATGGGCACGAAGAATGTCCCCAGCGTATCGTTCCTGCTCTGACGTGATGAACGTGTACGCGTACCTAAAAGTAAGAAATATATGCTCATTTCCGTGGGATTCATAATACACGTTATTAATCCTTAAACGGATTCTCACCCTTTGTTTCCTGCTCGTCCCGTTCTTCCACATCTGTGTACGTAATCTTCATAATGATTCGGACAGTCATAATTCACTACTAACACAAGTTGCTTCACGTCCAAGCCTCTCGCAGCGACGGATGTGGCAACCAGCAATTTCGTCCGGCCAGCTTTGAAGTCCAGTATCGTCGAGTCCCGGTCGCACTGGTCGATGCCCCCGTGAAGCGACATGCAGGAATAGGAGGCTTTCATGAGGTCCTTCAGGAGAGTGTCAGCGTTCTCTTGCTTGTCGACGAATATTATGATAGAGCCCTTGTCTTGGTAGTGGCCCAGAATCTCCAGCAGCTTGTAGAACTTTTGGTCTTCCTCGAGGACCACCACGTGTTGCTCCACGTCCTTGCAAACGATAGACCGGCCTCCAACTTGAACTTCCACCGGTCTGGTCAAGATCCTTCTGGCTAATGCTTCCATTTGTCGAGGGAATGTTGCGCTGAACAGTACAGTCTGTCGATCAGGTCGAACGTTCTCCATGATGCGCATCACTTGCGGCTCGAAGCCCATGTCGAACATCCTGTCAGCTTCGTCAAGTACTACGTACGTCACTCTACGTAGATTCGTTACTCTCCCGCTGTTGGCAGCGAGCATATCAATCATTCTGCCCGGAGTACACACGATTATCTCGGCGCCTCTCTTCAGCTCCGCTATTTGCTCGGATATACCGGTCCCACCGTAGACGCAAACGTGTGATAATCCCAGCGACTTGGTGAACTTCTTCGAGTCCCTTCCTATCTGCATGCACAATTCTCGCGTTGGCGTCATGATCAACGCGATTGGGCCATCGCCGTCTGCCAGGGGAGGCTGATCGAGGATATGCCTGAACATCGGTAGCAGGAACGCCAACGTTTTCCCACTGCCTGTCTTCGCTATACCTATCAGGTCGCGACCGGACATGATTGCGGGAATGGCTTGACACTGAATCGGAGTTGGTTTGTCATAGCCTAGCTTCTTTAGCACTTCCAACTCTTTCTTCGTCACGCCGCACTGCGCCCACGACTTGATGGGTTTCGGACAGCCCTTTCCTTTCACGCGAATGCCTTCGAGCTCTTCCTTGTACGCCTCCACTTCGTCCGGCGTCATCCGTGCTGCAAATATGACAGCGCATGAGAAACGGTGTTACTGCGCGCGGACTGCGGTAGAGACTCAATCGTGTAACTTACCGATCTCAGGTACTTCAACGTAAAACGATTTCCTAAATGGCTGGTACTCGGTCGTCGCGTGATCCACCTTGGCCAGTTCTCGCTTCTGCTTGTTCGCGATGCCGGCTGCCGTTTCATGCAGATTTTCTCCTTCTTCCTCGCTAGAATATTCCAGACCATCCTGATTCTGTTCGATTAATTCTCCCTTCTGCTTCTGCACCTTCTTTTTGGCCACGCCGGTGACGATGACCACACCTCCGCTCTGAGTACCCCCCGCGCCGGTACCATTATTCGTGCTCTTCGAACCTTTGTTATCAATCTTGTTCACCTTCCGCACTTCTTCCTGGACCTGTCTCGGCAATACTCTGAATTAGTCGCAAGCGATAACGGGTCGGTTTACTCGTCAATGAAGGTGTGTACGTACCTCCGCCATGAAAGCATCCAAGGGATCGACTTCCTCTTCTTCGTCCTTAACTTCTTCCTTAGCCTCCTCGATCTCTTCTTTAATATCCCCCTCTTCTTTCACCTCCTTGTTGCTGTTCTGAACAACAGGAGTCTCTTCGTCACTGTCATCTTCGAGGGACCACTTTTTCATGGGCAGCTGAAGGTTTGCTAAAATGGATGCCTTACCGTCTTTCTTGGTCGCCTCCAGCTCTTTCTTTTTCCTCTCCGCGCGCCACCTCTCTATTCTTTCTCTTCTCTTCTGCATCTCCAATTCCAATCTTTTCTGTTCCTCCTCCTGAATCAAAGTAAATTAGTAGACAGTCTTGGAGTAAATTATCTCTCATCGGAGATAAAGCATAAGATAGACCATGCACCTCGGGTCTATCTTACACCCTCTCCGTGCTCCGATTAAGAACGCTACCTTGTCGAGCTTAGTGTGGTCAAATGGTAACTCGTCATTGTCTCCCTTCTCTTTCTCCTTACGCTCTCTCGACCGAGATCTGTTTGACCGATCTTTCCCTGATCGCGAAGACTTTGAGCCTGTAAGACGCTTTTCTTTACTGTCTCCACTAGCATACCGAAAACAATCAATGTTAACAGATTATTCATACATTCCGTGCATCATGAATAAGACTTAGAAACAGGGTGGATATCTATGCTAGTCCCTTTGGCGAGCTGGAATTACTGCTATCTTCGTAAAGATTGTAGTACCAAGAGGATCGAGATATCTTAATTGTAATATACCGTTTCCTGTCACGGTCTCTGTCCCTATCGGAGCGTTCCCTCCTGTCGCTTCTCTCTCTGTCCCTATCCCTGGAACGACTTCTTCTTTCCCTGTGCCGTCCCTTGTCCCTTTCCCTGTCCCTGTCCCTGCTCCTGGACCGTCGCCGCTTTTTTTCCGGCGTGCCGGACCGAGACCTGGATCTCGAACGCGACCGCCTTCTGTGATGCCTATCCCTACGAAACGGAGAAATAGATGTGCACGCGTATCGTTAATTCGACGAGTCATTCTATTTCGTAAATATCAATTCACGAATGCGAACCCATTAATGACGATAACCTGAAAATGCTGATATGCAAAATGTGGCACTTACTTGTCGCTACTCCGCACCATGACTAGCGATACTACTTAATTACAAGCAACTATCCTTATAAACCCGAACGCTCGTATTACGAGGACATTTATTCCGCTTTATTAATAATTCTAACGCAAATTAAGCGAGACGAAAACTTTCGTTTACAAACGCAAAGCCAATTTCCCCATCCTTTTCTGTGTGCTGCCATCAGTCGAGATTTTTTACAGATTTCTATGGATCTGCATTAGCTAGGGAAGATACTGCAGCATCCATACTTACCTACCATTCAGATCGTTTTAGCACAGACGAGGTATAGGATAGACCTATTACTCGCGAGCCCCCCGAGTGTGTGACACAAAATTACATTGCGTGATAGGTCTATTCTATACTTCGTCGATTGTGATAGGTCCATCCTATACCTGGTCTGTGGTTTTAGGTTTGAAATGATTTCGATATGATTTAGTCTTAATTCCTACCACTCGTAGCATTGTAATCCTATTTTAGACCGAATCGATAACGGTGGATGTGACACGAAAATGGTAAGGGAGCTGGCGAGCCGAAGCGCCGCGTTGCGAATGCCCTCTATGTGAAATTTTCACTCTAAACAAATCACACGTGTGCAATCACGCACACACCTTTCAGCATTTTAACAAATTTCAGAGTAGTTCCTGAGTTGGACGCTGTTCATGAGCAGAGGCCGCTAAACGAGAAACAATAAACACCTAGGAGATTCCCAGTATCTCTCAAGATCCCTTCATTGCAATTACTTTTGGTATCTATCTTCATCGCTTCCCAACACCACTTGATCTTCGTTGATGCAATGCCAAATTACAACTGCCAGACAAGCGATACGAGGTGTAACATAAAACAACGGCGCGGCAACATTTGCACGCAGCAATGCAATCAAAACTAGAAAATAAAACGAGAAACCAAAGAGAAGATCAGTGAACGTTACTAATTCGAGAATGAACTTAGTTTTGGTAGATCGTTTAGGTGCGAGAAGTTCCTGAAAAATGCAATTACTGTTAGTTGTTGGCAAACTGTGCAGAGCTTGCTCGTTTGCAAATATCTAAACTTACTCGAACTTTGAACGCACTATACCCTGTAACTACGAACATCGGTACACAAAGTGCACCGAACTTATTTAGACTGTAAACAGCAATGCTAAGCTAGGAACCTTAATGCCTCGGCAAACGGTACCTCCAGCGATATACACGTGTATCTGCGACGTCTAATGGTCAAACTACGAAAGACAAAGAAGCAAACAATAAATCAAATAAAAATCCTCGAGTAATATCTACAAATTGAACACTGAAATAATAAATAAATAATATTACGTTATTCCTACAATCATTTCCACAAAAACTTGAAATGATTCAATTGTTTGGGTGTTTCAAATAAAACGCCTGAATGTCTCAAAGTCAGCCATCGGGGTGCAAGGGGTTAAAGAAATCTCGGGTCCTGTAGGGCTGTCTGGGGTGAAGCGAGGCGGATCTATGCGAAACGAATGCGATTTCCGTGACAACTTCATAAATCTACGGTGACTCATGGCGAATCCCTTTTCTTCCTGCGGTTTTCCCATCGATAGACGCTGGAACGTTTTCTTGGCATTTCTTAGAGGAGGGTGCGCCGTGTTATGCGTGTGTGCTAAAGGAGACACGTCAATGTCCTGGCGAATCCATTCACTAGCGTGGAAAAAACCGCCGACAGATTGTGAACAATTGATGGGTGTCAAATATATGGGAATGATTTTCAGATACTTACGTGAGAAAACATGTTTGTAAGTTCTGGTGCTTGCGGTGCTCACGAAACTCATGAATGTCACATTAGGAAGTCGAGGCTACTCACTTCGAGTCATTCATGTCCCGCGATTGCTTAAAAGAATTTTAATTAACATTTGAATATCTTAATCAATTAATTACAAGACAATTTGTCAGAGAGATAACGCGGTTCACTAGTTTTCTGAAGTGTTCGCGCATTATGATCGCGGATAATTAAATGTATAATGCAGCAGTTGGTAATTTACGATCTGTTGTTCGTTCAGTGAGCCACGGCGATAATTTCACTAACCCGCGGCGAAAATTTATCGCTATTTATTTTTTTCTCTCCCCCTTCCATCGGGGCACCCACCTCGGAACCGCTACGAAAATTTATTTCTTTTTGTCCCCGACCATTTTTTACCTGGATTTATGAACAAGCCGAATAACAAGCGTGATACTTTATTAAATTCTTTTTAGTCGCCGCGACCTACAATGCAGCCTGATTTTAATTCGGAACAATAGCGTGTTAACGAATCCCTGAATGATAACTTTGACTTGCCACCAGAGGAAATACTACCCTCCTACGTATGAAAAAATATCGCGAATAGTCGACAGCAATTTAAATAATCCAGTAACGAACTTTTATTCGAACTTCTCTTGGAGGGGTTGAGATAGGACAGTTTACCTCATTTATGTCTGAAATTGGCAAATAAAGTAATTACTCCGAACAACAGCGAAATAAAGATAAATGCAAGGTGATTTAGCATTCCTTCATTAGTTACTGTGTACTAATTTGATGTCCCATAATTTTCTATTTAAGGAATATCGTAGTAGATTTCCGGCTGATCATGGCTTTAATTATATTCCCTCGATAATAGACTTATTTATGCAAACCCTATAGCGATGTTTAAAGGGTCAATATTTAATCGATATTAATATACGGGTGTAAACACTAATGCAACGATAATTAACTGAAACAAATATCAATATGAAGGTGATATTGACTTTGACATCAATTTAACACCATTAAATAGAAATTGATATTAATTTGAACATGGGCGGCCACGTTAATTGTGAGTTATATAATACTGTTATTTATCTACACGTAGCGCAGCATTCATGTTCATTCTCTCATGAATTTTACGCCGGCGGTGGTCGGAAAGCTCGTTTCTTTGTGATCGATAAATATTTATGTGGAAGCCATGGTACTGCATAATGCCAGTATTTTTTTACATGGCTTCCATCGACGAGCGATGAATTTATAGAATCTTTAAGTGGTTCGCTTAACAATTTTCCTAGGTGAGGCGAGTCACATAAACTGGCACAGATGTACGGAAACGAATGCTCTACATCGAGATGGTTTCGCGATCGTTTTCGGAGGGCCATTGCTTTAAATGAAAAGTTATGTCTCCGCTGAAAACGAAACGCAGTTCCATTCGAAGCACGACAGAAATTTATCAACGTCAGTCCTAAAACGCATACTAAATTTCAATAGATTTTACTGTGGACGTTGCACGATCACGCGAAAGAGAAGTAGAATACCTATTCCATTTTATTGTTTCGTTTAAAGACATCTATTACAGAAATAATATGAAATGTTTCTTTTTAAAAGTAATTAAAAGAAATTTAATTTCAATTATAATTACTCCGTTTTAGGCAATTCACGTAAGTATAACATTCATTGTTTCGATGAAAATTTCAAGCGACTTAAAACGTACGCTACAAAATTTCATACAGGAACAGCGTTAAGAACATTTCACGTGAATTAAAACACGTCTTCCACATACTTCTCTTCGCGAATTCAAAACCTACAATTTTCCTGCACAAGTTCCCCAGTTTTCTGCATACACCAGTGATTCCCAAACAGTGGTCGCGACCCCCAAATGGGTAGTGAAGTGTTTTCCAGAGAGTCGCCACAATTATTTTTAGCTGGCAATTTTTAGCACTTATTTATTTTAATTAATAAGTTAGAATTATATTCCGAAATATCTATTCTTAATGTGTTTCCTTTACCTTATTAAATTTAACTTGGGGATCGCGACTCAAAAAAAGTTAGGAAATACTGGCATAGACGATCGCGTTTCAGAATCCAAGAAAAGAGAAAAATTTCATCAACTCGAAGGGCCCTCGCGAGCTTCCTCATCCTCCATCTCCCAGATGCCGCGAAAGAATCAAGCTGCTTCAAAACCAGCCACCCCCAGCTGAACTCAAAAACCACCCCTTCTCATAGCCAGTGCGCGAAACGTTTCCCTCAGAGTCGCATTGCAACAGACATTCCTGCGAATCTCTTTCTCCGTCTGTGCCACTGACCCGTACTTCACTTAGCACAGACACAAAACGTTCGTGCGTGCGCTATCCAACACACCTGCGGTCAGATAACGCTTAGGCGCATCCCAGTGCATGAACAATACGGATTCACTCGAACCACAGTCCCAGCGAAGGGGTAGAGAGCGGTGAACACCGTGGAAGCGGGCTTTGTGCAAACTGAGATCGTGTAGATGGAACATTGAGCCGACAATATGTCTGCTAAACCTTATGTAACGCGATCACCTTGTCCCTATCTCTGTTTGTGCATGTGTGCGTCTCTGCGTGCCGACCGGAAGTTAAGCCTCCAGCGCCGATACGTTTTCCTTAATTCACGACCAGCCAGAGGAATGAAATCCAGCGATACGCTGGATGATAAATCGCTGCATCTCGCTGGCTACGGATTGCTCCGTTGCTGATGAGAGGAGAAATAAATGGGATGGCTGTGAGTGCATTGGAGAATGTTTGTAATTTAAGTGAAGGTGTGCAAAATGGGGAATTTGTTTCTTTTCGTATTTTGAAAGGTGAAGTGTAGGGTTTCTTTTGAGGATTTTTAGTGGCGTTTCTACAATCTACTTGTGAGTTTTAACGGAGTTGGGTGCGAATACTGTGGTGTATCATGGCGAATCATGGATCGTGTTTTAATACTTTTAATTGGTGAGGCAGATTATTTATATTACTTCAAGCTACTTTTTCTTAGACTTAGAAATAAATTCTCCGCAGGAGAGAATATTCTTTTTTCAAAATTATTTGAAAATTAGTTGAACGCGGATCCAAGCGTGTGCGATAAAATTAATAGCACTGATTAAAATCTACATTTCAGCGTAATAGAGTTAGGAAACCCTTAAATTTTCTAGACCCATTTAGCGTCCTATCTGGAATGAAACTATCGTACTACGTCCGACATTTCGGTAGGATTCATTATACCAGGCATTAACTTAAAGGATTTCAATAGTTCAAGAGGATTTCACCCAGCAGATTGAGGCTCACCTTGACGATCTTCCACTTTTACAGAATGTCTGGCATAGTAACTCTGGTAACCCCTGAATTTCGAAAGGGATTTGGGAATACAGAGTCCGCTCTAGCGAGGAAGAATCCACAGACGTGAAACGTATGTTTAATATAAAATTGCAGGATCAATATTTCACAAAGTTCTCAATTTCACGTTCAATCAAACTATTGGCGAACGAAGACACAAGAACCTTGCATTACGTGCTGAAAAATCGTTTTTCTCATAATCCTACGTTAATGGAATAACTGCTCGTTTGAGGACAGCTAAGGGTGCAAGAAAAATTCTATCTGCATATTCAGGAGAATTCTAGAGGGAAGCAGAGCTTTTTGGGCACAATGGTTTTGCAAGGAATACGACTGTAATGAAAAGCAAGACACAATGTGGTAGACACTCGACGAACTTTCGCCATTACCTCGCAGATATCTCTATGCTTAAAGCAGAGTAGGTGGCGGATAAAGTGACAGCAATGTGCACGGCGCATTAAAGACACCTGAGTGCGTGCATTCGCAGCGTCGGACTAGCAATGTGTTTACTAAGGCTTCTCGTATGATGTTTCTCTCTTCAAAGTTCCCTTCAGTGACGTATGATAATCCTACAAAGGAAACGCGACGTCGTAGTAACGCAACGATTATTAGCGATGACTGTGTTCCGACGATAAGCCCTCTGTCCGGATAGCTTCTGAATATACTGTAGCAGAGCCTGATTCATATTGAATACAATAAATTTCCATTCAATACTTCTAACAGCAGTGGCAAATATAATAGAACCTTCATTGTTTGAGAAAATAGTACCTGAATGGAGATACGAGTATTCAAATGGGAATATTTTAGGATAATAAAATACTCGCTGTCGCATTGTTGGTGATTTAATAATTAATCTCAATAAAGCGTACAATGTTCGAACAGCACTTCTATAGTCGTAGGTTTTGTAAAATGTAAAGTATTGAAAATTGCAAACAATAGGACATTGGTATTTCAGTGTGAGTATAATTGATTCAAACGGATAATCAGGATGGTAATACTTTAAAGGAAATATTAGAAGAATATGCCACACGAAAATGGAAAGAATTTCAGTAGTTCATGTCAACGATTTCGAGTACTTAATGAGAGATGCGTTTGAATGTGATATTATCATTATTATCAGCACCTGAGATTCAATGTACAGGTGGTAGAAACTTTTTCCATTACGACAACTAGGTATCTAGCCATGTGCGTTCAGTTGAAGAAAGTATTCATTGCAATGGGCAGGGAAATGTAGGGCGCATTAGGGACGCCTGAATCGGGACGTTTCACGCGAAAAGTCTTCATTGCGCTTTTCACATTGTTACGTTCCTGCTTATTCTCCTTCTAAGCCTTTGTCAGCTTGTATTTACAGAAGCGCAAAAGGTGCTACGTAACCATTTCTCTCTCGATTAACACGAAAAATTCAAGTGTTCCTTTAGCAGTTTTTAAGGCAGCTCATTATGTTATAATTGATACGATAAAACGCTTCTATTAACAATGTATATTTTCAGGCAAGAGAGTAAATTATTGTCTTACATCAAGACTTCTAATATTGCACATTTTTTTATCAAGCTTCAAGGTTAAGTCGCACAAAAGTACGATGTTCAAAATCGTATCAATTTATATTCTTCTAAACGATGTACCCTTTTGTTAGCTCCTAACGGTATTGGGCAAATTTATTGAGCACGCTTCTAAGCTAATCTTGGATTAATCACTATTGGAAGGTGTTCTTCCAAAATGATATTAGGTCAGAGAATGGTACGCGATAAAAGAAGAGAATATAATTGAAAATATGTATAAAGTGCGCAAGAGAAAGGCTGGGCGCAGGAGCACGCAGGAAAAGGGTAATGAAATCAACGATAGTAGGTATATCTATCGATAGAGAAAACAAAAGGCACGGTCACTGCTAAACAACTCGAGGAATCCGGTTGTCCTTCTATCTCTAAGCTTCTTGCACAAGCAAGTTCCACGTTTTAAACGTCAGCGGCTCATCGGAAGGACCTCCGAATTCCGTTCACGACTCGCCTCCGCGACAAAGACGTACGAGCTAGATCACGAACAAGGAGGAAAGGGAGTACCCTTCCATCATGCATTATGCAAAATAACGTATTAATAACGCGTGGCTTCCGAGCGGATTTTAAAGCGTATGCTAATCGAACAGGGACGTTTGCCCTGCCTTTTAATGTTTAATGCGTGATACATCACGGGATACAGCGTGAAACGCGAAAACTCGTGGGAAACAGCGTAAACGTCCCGACATTTACGAAATTTCAATAAACGCCACATTTCTCTGCTGCATGTTTTGTATTACAGCGCTGGTCTAAAATCTTTCTACTTTTCTATGCGTTTCTGTTGCGACTTTTCGTTGTGTACGCCTCTAGATTTGCGAGTCGACTATTTAAATCACTGTTGCACGCTTTATTGTCTCTGTGGGGGCATTAGCCGTGACTTAGGTTGTACTTTTAGGAATCCCGATGGTAAAACCGAGATGGAGGTGGGAAAAATTGAAAAAGGCATTTTTAGGGATGAAAAGGAGAGCGTGTACATTTTACAAGCGCAATGAAATGTTCTTTCTCGTAAAATAAAAATTACTTGCCTAAGTTTCATTTTGATACTGAAATTTCTTCACTGTACTTACACTGAAAGGTTTAGAAATTAGATTCTTGACTTTATTTCCTTTGTCTCACAAGCAGGGGTCTTCTAATGCAATTCTTAGATGTTAATAGACTTTCACTGACAGGGATTGTATTACTGAAGCACTACTGATAAGTATTATTTTACAGACAAATTATTGTGAATCGTTTAGGAAGTATGTGAATATTTCGGGGAGGATTCATTACCGGTGGTTCATTAATGAATCGTTCTTCACACTTTCATAAAATGCATTCGATAAAAGTTATCCGTGCAGACTGTTGCGTTTTGTAAAAAGTAAGTATCTGCCTCTGAAACTGTATGTACATCATTGGCTCAAATATTTTCGTCATGCTGTGTGAAAGCTTATTAAAACTTATGAAGCGAAGGACATAACTTTGTCGAGATCCTAAATTTCAGTAGAAAAATAAGATTGAAACAAGTTTTGAACAGAACCTGACTTTTGGATTAATTTACTTAATTCACTCCCGCGATTTTTCGCAACGAAGCAGCAGGCCCTTTTACGCCATCGTAACTTTCGTGTTAAAACTTTTTTGCTGCCTCAGCCTGTTTTGCGTATCGATCCTACGAGCGACCCAAATAATTCCGCGCTTCGTAAAGTAGTTCGATCGGAAGTTTCGAACGGCACGCTTTAAATGCCCATAGCTAAGTCTCTGAGGGTACACGCGATGTGCATCACCGTGAAAAAGCTTTCGATTCAACCACCTCGGATCTCATCTCGGTTTCTTCCCGCCGTATGAAAGCCTATCTCCTCCGCCGCGGAGACAGTTATGTAAACGTATATATACGTCCTACTTGGATTGTTCTCCGACGACGGGATGTAAGATCGATTCAGCATCTCCTCGAGTTCATTTCGTCCTACACACTTTATGCCTGGCATTTCTTTCCTTGCTTTAACACTGCTGTTTCCAATGCCCACGCCGAGGGAAGATTATTCTAATCTAGAAGAATTGAAAGCATAACCGAACACTTGGTGCTCAGGGATCAGTGTATTTGACTGGTTTCGTTAAACTATGACTATGTATATTTTCCTTCCTTTATTAATTTGTAGTTGGAAGATATTTCTATAAAAATTCAACGTATGAAAGGTAAATTCTCGTAAAATATTGCGATGTTACGCAATTAAAAATTAAAAATTCAACGCATGAAAAATAAATCGTCGAGAAATATTACGTAACATCCGAACGTTACGTAACATTTTACGAGCATTTATTTTTCATAGGTACCTACGTTGAATTTTTTCATTTTTCTCTATGCGTTCGTGCACTTAATACTACATGCACTGGTGACAGCAATATTCCACCCCGAGGCTCTAGTCTAAATTCAAGATCGACCCTCCACGCCCCACAAAGCCATCCAAAATTATCAAGCTTCCACTGATCCTCAAAGTGATTCGAGGCAAGACAACACCCTACAAGGCGATCCCATTGAAGACTCGAAAAGGCAGCGAATTGAACGTCCATCACCCGAAGGCCCATCCCGATCGAGACGGATAACAAGTTGATCGCTGATTCCGTAAGACCCGCCTCGATGATCCCCATTCGTTTCCCCCAGTCCGCCACGCCGCGGAAGGAAGCGAAACAAGATTCCAGGATACAGTCTCGCAGGGCCTAAATATTCGACTCGTGGACGAGCCCCGTCCCTTTGTTCGCGGGGCGAGATCGAGAGGAAGGTTTCAATAACGTTGCCTCGATGCCCTGGGGCCCGTCTCCGCTCGGGCGCGAATAAATTTTCCCCGGCCAACTACCGTGTCCATTACTTTCCCCTTATCGACGGGCTTTCGTTCCTTCGCCGTGAAAGAGCGCGGCACGTGACCGTTTCGCGGCGCTCTGACGTCGCCGAAAAGTAAATAAGCCGTAAAATATTGCAGCCGGGGGACGGGGGGTGCGGACGACTTCGCGAGAGGGTTCGAACGCCGCCTTCGAACGGGGGGTGCCACGGTATCCATCACGGGACCTGTCAAAGCCACGTGGAATAAATGTAGCTTGTAAGACGCTCGCGGCCCGACGCACGTAGACGCGCCGAGGGTGTCGCTGCTGTTACCTCGCCACTGTCCTGACGATTCGTGTTAACGACGCGTGGCGGTTATTTATGGCCGGCAGACTCCCTTTCGCCGCGATTCGCCGCTGCCTCTTTGCCCAGTTCGGGCACCGGGGTTACGTTTAATCGTGGGCGCAAGGGGTGACTGGGATTGTTGAATGGAGGATAGTGGGATGATAGAAATTTGTGAAAATAGTGCTGGTAAAAAGTAGGGTGGAGGTGGAGATATCGTTGCTGTGGGTGGGCTTGAGTGATGCGTGCAGGAAAGGCGCGAATTTAATGGATTCTTGGTAAGGGATAAACGGTAGCGTAGAAGGTGCGAAGAAAGTTGTGTGAGCAGCTGGGTTTGAATAGTTATGTGTGTGCTATACTGCTGCTGGGCACTATTGTTTACCGATTCGTCACGCGAAAAGTTAAAAGAAATTCGTGTAAAGTAAATCCCCATGAAAAACTTCATAAAAGTAAAACAATTACACCAAGAACAGGAAAAAAATCGAGGACGGAAAAGAGTAAATCACAAAAAAACAACAGATGAAAATATGCATTGTAAAAAAAAATGTAAAATCAAAATGAGCTGCAAGCACATAAAGGTGCTTTTCAGCAGCCTGCAAAGGCGACACTGTGTAACACAATGTAGAAATTAATTTCAACCAATGTCACCAACAATTTAGCACCTCCAACTAGATATTTGAACGTAATCAATTAAAGTAAAATTGAGTTTCAACCGAATTCACGAAAAATTTAACTGTTAGTCTCTAGGACCAAGGGCCTCCCCGCGCCCCCGGCTCCCCGCTCCCACGCCACCGAGTCCTGCTCGGAGGGAGCGGGACCCCGGGAAGCAGGACACGGGGGAGCGGGGAGCGGGAGCCGGGGGAGCCGGGGAGCGGGGAGCGACAGTCGACGTGTTAATTAATTATTTGCACATAATAAACTGGGCGCTTGCTTTATATCCGCCCTCGAGTCTGCATTGCGAACTGTATCTTGCAAATTAATGGTTCTTGTTGTTCTACTTGTAAAACTGATATTAACGCAATGATTCCTCTGGATCACTGAAATAAATCAAGTACAACGCACAAAACGTTCTTTGTTCGGCTGCAAACCTCATTGGCTATCAATTAATAAACGAAGGCGACGGTGTTCCACAAACGTAATGGCGACCTGTCGATGACCCCGCGTAATCGAGAATGATAACGCCCTTAACGAGACCTAATTATTGATTGTCTCGTGTTTCCTTGTAGTGGTTGGTTATTCGTAATAAATATCGCCTTTTAGTTACAAATAGAAAATTAAGTAATCCTAGGTTCGATGAATGAACACAGTACTGAATATCAATTGAAATCGAAAAGTACGTCGAAATTTATATGTCGTGGGATTCGTCGAAATCGATATTTCTTTTGGAAATAAATTTTCGCTGAAATATCTTTTGCTGTCACTTTGTTTGCAAATCATTTGAAAGTGCTAATGAGTCGAATATGAAAAAGTGTCAGTCATCCCTGGGTGGTTTTTAATTAATGCGAGCAGCGTGTGCGGGAGTTTCTCTCTTTTTGTAAATTTAATTACTCGAGCATTCAGCCAGCGGAGGTCGCATAAGGCAATATTTCATTCACGAGCATAAATTAAGTGTTCTTTTTCGCTGAAAATTCATTGTCTTGCCTCTTGCAATTAACACATTAACGCATTAGCATCTTACTACAGAGAACAAATAACTGAAGTTGCATAAACATATATACGTAATAGTTCCTGTATTGTTATATACAGTTCAGTCAAATGGAGGTAATATCGCAATATTTTAATAATTGTACTAATTATCAACACTTACTTGCTCGAAGATATAAAATGGGTCTATAAAGGACGTGCAAGGATGTGATCGCTCAGGGACAAGTATTTTTTATTAATACATAAGAAAAATTAACATAAAATAGTGCAACACAATTATTCTCCTATTATTCACAATTATTTTCCTATTAATTACTTCTTAACTACATTTCGTCTTAATTTCAATAAGTCACTTTATACTGCATTAAACATTTGATACGTGAATATTGCATTAGAATCTGCCTGTCCATACGTCAATAAGTACCCTTACAATTTTATGTTAATTAAGACCAACAATCAATTTCATAACACACCGCATTATAATTCAATTAGTATGCAGATTATTTATATTTGAATTCGCAGTGATTTATCTGTCATTTTTACCAGAAAAACAAACGCAACTGGTCAATAAAGGGAACATAGTCATCAGTGGAGTCACGTAGCTCTCTTTTTTACCAAATCATTTGCAAACGCAATGAAATTCTCCAGAGAGGCTGGAAATCCTTCACCTGTGTAAAATACGAAAGCTGCGCGGAATGTAGCGCCGAAAGTTTGACCGCGACGTATTGTTCGGACGTGAACTTAAGCAATGTATCTTATTGTATAAGTTAGTTCATGATGGTAGACTCTTAAGTGCCCTCCTGTTTCTCAGTTACGTTACAACAATGAATCAGAGGTAGCAGTGCTGCACAGGTAGGTACTGCATCTCTCGACAGGACTCGGACCTTTCCCCATCCTCTACAAATTCACCGATCTCTATAAAAACTAATCAGGCCTTTCGATCAATTTTTAATTTAATAATTTCATTTAATTGTTTCGTAGAGGTATACATTTAATTGCACACATTGTTAGTAGTCTCTTCCTAAAGCTACCCTTCTATAGAGCAATCTACATCAACCATATTTCATGAATTAGAATTACAAACAGAAATAATCAAAGAATGAACAAAACGTAAGTGCTCATATTGAAGCTTTCAATGTCGACTGAATATGTCTACTTTTTTCCTACCAAGGATTGACAGCGCCATTTCACCTTCAATCCTGAAATTTCTGTAACTTCGCTGCTCACTCTGGAACTCATCGCAATTCTCCAAGTCACCTTATTTTATATGCACTCCATAAAAGTGCAGTCGGTGAAGTTCTTTAACAAGACCCATTCAAGTTACTTACGTAACGCGCATTGAGCTTATTTATCGTTCTATCGAGGGCATAGATTGCCAGCATTTTCCCAGCGAGTGCTGTTAACGTCCCTGATATATCTACGAACGAAGTGCACAGCTGCAATGTTTTACGTTAGGCGTGTCTTAAGAACAATCGCAAAACTGACCAATCACACACAAGCGAATGAAGAGAGCAAAAAGAGAAGTCGAAGATTGAAAATATCGAGTGGATACAAATCCGTGCCCGATAATAATAAAGTAAGAATGTGCACACACGGGTACGTGCGCTCGCAAATATTCGACTTGTTGTGCAGTTTCGAGTGCATCGATGAAAACTCACGGAACTGAGATCGATAAGCTGATAGCGGACGCAACTGGCACAATGCAGTGTATTAATGGCGTGCAATTCATAATTGTTGTAGGCAGACACAGTTTATACAGTTTCAATTCATTTTCGCTGTCAGCGAATTCGCGGAATCACGACACTCGTACGTTCGTGTTTTGAACTGTTGTTTTGCCATGTCAACTTATAAAATAGCAGTAGCCGGATTCGAGAGACACTGCCGATATTTTCAGGATACGAAATTGAGGAGCCGAAGTATAATATACGCGTGCTGTTTGTTTTTAAAACAATACAAGTAAAATACAAGAAAACTTATATTGTGGAGTCAGTTGCTACTTAATAAAATTGAAATTGAAATTAAGATTGCAAATTAGAATTTGAGCTAAAATATTTGATACGTGAAAACATTATGGAGAGTTTCATTTAACAAAAAGAAATTTTTTTTCTTCTTGGGAGACGTTTATCTGAATTGCTTTGTGACAAATTTCAACCATTCGATTTAGATTATTCGTATGCAGGACAACGGAGAAATTATTTTCTATTAATTTCAGAGTATTGTACAGCATCAATGATTTAAATGAAGTACGCGCAATTAACGAGTTTAATAATTGAATCTTTTCTGATACGCCGGTTCAAACGTAAACCGAGTCATATAATGCCGGGGAATTTGACTAAATTAAACTTCAATGGAATGTAGAAAACCGCGCGTGGTAATTAACTAAATTAAGGTCACCTTTGCTTTACATCGCACATATTCACTCGCTTTTCTCTTTTATATTTTTTGCGGTTCAGCGAGCTTTACGAAATTTCAGGAAGCTTGCAACGCAAACCCGTGTATTCAAGTTTCAATTGCTTTAAACACGAATTCGAGAAAGTACATTTAATGTAATACAGTAGAGTTTATAAGCAACCTATAGTAAAACTGCACACGCCAAGGATAAACTGGACGTGCTAAGTTTTTCGCTCATAGTTCGAGGTGAAACGCTTTAACAGGCACGTGTGAAAACATTATGTTAAGGTTGTTTTTGAAAATAGTTGCGTAAAGTAAAAAAATGTTTATGCAACGATGATTCTGCAACGTTTAGTATTTTTTAACGAAATTAATTTTCTATTTAATAAGAAATACATAAACATATACAATCTTCACTTCCATCCAAAAAATTAAAAAGCAGAAATAATATAATTTTCCAACAAACGGCAAACAAATTCATCAATCCATGCGACGAGTCCAAATAAAATAGGTTTCGACTACCAACCAGAGGAAGTTGAAATTTATTATAAAAAATTGCAGTCTTAATTAAAATGTACAATGTATTATTATCTCCAGCTATTTCTTTGCCTCTTACCACTTTTCCACGTAATTCATCTAGAAAGTAATCAGGACATTTTTAAATTCTTGAGGATGCAACTCTTGTACAGATTTCTTTTGTGACGAGTAAACAATGGCTGTATAAAGACGGCTACTTAAGACGACATTACCGCTAAGTAATTTTCAATTAAATGATCGAAGGCTCAGCGTGTACTCGTTCGAGTTTGCATAATGTGAGCCTAACATAACAGGAGGCATACTTACCGGTGACGAAACTGCGACGATGTTACTCAACGCTTTCGACGATACCTTTCGGTTTGACAAGAAGCATCGCATGCTCTGCGGAAACGTACTCTCGTCGGCTGCAGTGCATTATTTAATTAATTTCTAGCACTGGAAGGGATAATGATGTCCAATACTGATAATATTATTTGGCCCATATTTTGGGGAAAAGGGTTTTATTTAAAACATGCAGTCCCATTTAAATTTTAGCAAGGATATGAAATTCTTTGGTGTGAAATATAATTGAAGTCCCAATCCAGATTAATATAAATTTATTTCTTCTGAGGCGAATTCTACGAGGTAGAAAAAATCTAGGCATCATTCTACTAAAAACAAAAATAGTCGAGTTGAGTTGTATATAAATAAAAGCCTATGTAATAATCCTTAGGTTTATATTATCATTCGTATAAAAAATAATATAATGGTGTTTGCACTGCTGAGTGGCAGTAGCAGACGTGTACGAGCACTGGCGAACGAGAAATTCTGTATTTTCCGAGAGCCATGTTTAGGTTAACGTAATATGCCTTCGAGCAGTCATTGCTAAATTTAATGAAGCATAAGCAAGCCTAATCAGACCGAGTCACGAGCAGCTCGCGTCGTCGCCTGCAGCGTTAACTCGTTGAAACGCGCCAAACGCCTCCGTAAATTGCAACTCGACGCAGCTCGCGACAATCTTAGTGTACCGTGAAATCATGGTTTATTCTACTGTGTCTCATAAAAATGATTTTTATAATTAAACTGCGTGACTGTGACCGTGCACGAACGTTTAGAAAATATTTATATTGTTTTACTTCGACTTTAAAAGAAAAGACACCATACTATAAAAAATATTGAAAAAATATTAAGTAGATCACTAATAAAATTTTACTGAAATACATAAAAGTTGGTGTGCTTAATTTTGAACTTACAATATGGACAATAAGTTTCACATTTCCAGTAGGTTTATTTTTCAACAAGTTTCTAAAATTAATGGAAATTAATTCACGAACTCGCGATAAAGAAGTGAGAATTACAGAATTTAATTAAAGTATTTGAAATTCATTTGATCGGTGTTTTCGTGTTAAAATTTGAATATCTGTATAAAGCAATCGAAGTTATTTTTCAGAGGACACTGTGTATATCCTTAATAACACAGTGTAAAGTGGAATATATCGGTGATGAATATTCACATGTCGCCCCGACGTTTATTCGCCCAAAGCAATGATGAATTAAGATGCACGCCCCTGAGAAGCGCGCGAAGTTTAGACGGAACGTGGCCAATTTATCACGAACAAGCGTCGTTACACGCAGCCGAATACAAGCAAGTTTAATCAAGCTTAATCAAATGAAATCACGATTAACTCACATCGTTGCCCGGGGCAGCAATTCGGCTCATCGCGTCAGATGACTCCGTAAATTCTCCCAATTCGATGGAGCGCCCAATCACTCAAACTGTCTCGCCAACGGGAGCCGCATTTACCTACATAAGTCGAAAACTTTGCGCGCGTTACTTCATACCACAGATCAATACTCAAGTGCTTCTGAAACCATCGAAGCCATCGATTTCTCATGGTCAGACAAACAATGCGTAAATTATTCAAGTTCTGTAAAACCAAACAGAAGAAAGTAGCCACGGTGAAACGAGCGGTTCTCGATGCACTGGAAACCACACTTCTGCGTAACCGCTTTCTTCTACTTAATCTCACTTTCTTCTGTTCAGTGTAACATGTAGTAGTTCGTCAATTAGAAACCATCGAGGCATAGAGTCACGAGAAACTACATTTTCGAAGCAGCATCTATTGGAAGTGGCTTCTGGTGATTTTTTATGAAATCTTCACCTTGTGGGGAAAGTACAAACTGTTTAACCAAACAGGGGATAGACTGGGAAACTAACAATTCCTAGTGTTTCGTAAGAAATTCAGTCTCGACCCCTTTAATTTCTACATCCACGGACGTTTTGAAGTGTAATAAATCGATTTCTAATTTTAATTGTACCATGTATAAAATTTCTTTTTGAAATGTTGCTACTCCTTTTTTAATTTAGACCGATTCGGGGGAAGCTGTTATAAAGATTGGACGGGGATTGAACAGATTTGCAAGCGTTCGTCCGCGGACAATCGAAGAATTGGAATAAGTCACGATTAACGCGCGCAAAGCGTGGAGGGTCACGCTGGTGGAGTACGTAAATTGTAGCGTCGATACGATGCGTAACGAACCGATGCTACCAGTTTCGGACCTGTTCGAAATGGTGTACGCACACGTCCCGCGCGTGTAATTAGGGAACATACGTGCCTCGCTTGACAGTTCGTTGTATTCGACGAAGTGTTTTCACGCCGATTCGCAAGGGAGGCTCCAATTCAAGCCGACCCTACACTGTTCGCGCTCGTTTGCATAGCAAATTGATCGAATTAAATTTTTTAAAGAGTCTGCGAGGGAAAAATTTCAGTGAATGGGGACTTTGCTTATTTTTTGATAATGGTAAACAGAACTCGAAGAATTAATTGGTTCCCTCACAATTTGGTGTAGTAATATTTATAAATTTCAGGGAAATACGATTGTGTGTTCACATAAATGCGGAAACTTTGTGATGTAGCTGTGAATAGTTATTAAAAGAAAGAAGAGCTGATTCTTCTTTCGAAGGCGATAAAAGTCGAATAGAATTTATAATTGTGAGGCACAAGTAGGCCGATGCTGGCTAGAATTCCTTCGATTCCACCGTTTCGATACCAGTTGCAGGGAAGCTTTCGTTTAAACTAGTAACGGTGTCTGTTTAAGAGCTTCCCGATAATGTGATGAGGTGCAGGCATTAAGAAATTGATAAGTTTTGAAGGGAAATCGATAACTACTCGAGAGAATTCTGTTGCGGTGGGTTTGAAGGTATTAGTTTCAAAATAATAAGTAATTCCTTAATGATCGCCAAACTTTACTTTGGACTAGTTTTGTTCGCGGACTCTATTCGAATTTGACGCAAAGGATTGCGGAATAAGAACACATTTACTTTTTAATGAAACAGAAGCTGAAAACTATTTAAAAAGCCTCTAAAATTTGTCTCCCCTGTTATGATTGAAAACAGTTCCTTCTAATATTCTGCGATTGTACATGAAGAAAATTCAGAATTGGAGGTGTATTGGAGCTACTAATTTTATGCGCTTAATTATACAATAATTAGAATTCTTAGTGCTTCAGAATAATTCATTAATACAGTGGCGTTGGGGGGGGGGGGGGGAAATAAGGTATTCGAATCTCCATTTTTCCTTCTGTTTCGATGCAGTTTCTCGTGCAGATTCGCTAAAAGTCGTCATCGTTAAAAAATGTAGAAATTTTGCATGTAGGTATTCAGTGACTTCATCGGATTGGAAAACACGACCATGAGATTGTGACAACCGGTTGAGAGGCTTATTCGACCTTCATTCCGGCCTTTACCACATTCCAACGAGCGCCGTGAATTCCACTCCTCGTTTCGACGTGACCCCATAAACTTGAGGACATCTTCCACCAATAGGGCCCCGAACTCGAGGTTCGACTTGGCCAGATTATTAGTAAAATAACTAGAGAACGTAATGGAGCAACGGGGTGATCCCAATACTCACGATTGCACAATGACAGTACGATTACAATTGAAGAATATGTTGAATGAAAATATTGTTCCCATCATTCTACTCAACAATCTTTAATATGACACACAGGAAAACTAATTAAACCAACAGCATAATAAAAAATGTATAAATATTATGCAATACTCAAAGGATACCTATTTACCATACGCTTCATTAAAAACCGCAGTACAAGCGAGCCTTTTAAATTTTCCCCCGCAGGTACAATTTTTTCCCGCTACGCGTCGACCGATCGACACGAATCGGAGCGCGGACCTTGACGACAGACGTCAACATTCGATCCGTACCGATATACCGAAGTACACTGGCATGGTGTCGTGTGTCGAACGTTGTAACGAAGAGGAAAATGGCGGTACTTAACTTTTCGCGTGGAACGGAACGTTATCGTCCGGCCGTAGATCTCGGAGCACCGTGTTGACTACCCAGCGTCGTTGGCACGATTATTTCGCGGGCCCGTAAAGTAGCGTGCTTTTGCAACGTGGTCGCGCCGAGTCCTCACGATCCGGCCCGAACGCGGCCGTTCGGGCGAATCGGCAGCGGTCGGCTGGTCTGCAGCGACACCGCGGCTCGGAAGGGGTTCAGTCGCTTCGCGCGCGCCGTACCGCATGTGTTGCCTTCCATCTGATCCCTTCGTCGCGATCGTGCCCCCGTCGTGCAAACCAGCGACTCCAGCGACAGTTTCCTGTGTCGATTGTTGATCAAGCTTCCCTTCTTCACCTGTGATCTCTACCGAGGCTCGAGAGAGAACGTGCTTGCTCCATTTGGTGTTGACAAGTTTCATCGAGGGCCCGCGGGAGCTGATTTCGTGATCACCGACTCGGCCCACCGGCTGTGGTGAGTATCGAAAGCGCGCGACGTCTTCCTTTTAAATCTCGCGCCACATTTCACACTCGTCGCGTCGAGTTAACGCGGCGTAGTTTGGCTGTCAGCAGCGTTTGTGATTGTTCCTTTTCGCGGTGTGCCTTGCCAGTAGGTAGTGTTTATTCTCAGCCCTTTTTGGGGGGATTGTAATAATCGTTAGTGATGATTCACGGTGCGTGACTCGATCGCGTGATGGGTTATCCTTTTTGCTGTTTCTCTGGCGAAGTGCAGCACTGCTGCGACACGAACACCTAATTCGTCCTTGGTTCTTGCGTAGGCTGTTGATTCGCCAAATTTCTACCATAAGGTATCTTTTTCTAGTTTTGTTCGTAATGTGATTGTGAGTTCGTAAAATATAATAACGATATTATTAAATGTATATTATAAACGAAAATGAATGGGTTACCTTTATGGGTTTTGTTTGAATGGGTTACCTTTAAATCACCGACAATGTTTTCATGATTTCACTGACACTTGTCTTTTGCATTAGTTGGTGACACTGAAATTACATTGATGATCTGATAAAAAAACTGAGGATTTCTAATAGAACATTGCAAAGAAAGACCGTAGAATAACTTATAAATGCATTCACCTTCGTTTGCTTGAATGCATTTAATCTTCTTATAGCAACAACATCTTTTAAAGTATGAATAATTAAATCAACTTTGAGTACTTATCAATATTTTAAGTCAAGTTTAATTTAAAGCAACTTTCTTCCAATTGCTTTTCTGTAGAACATTTCTGGAAAATCTTCATCACAAAAAGTCTTATAGCTACAAAGCCTCCCTTAAAGTACGCAAAGTTCAAATTACAGTAATTGTAATCTCAACTTTTGAAATGTCGTTCGCACTCAATTGTGGAGTCCCAGATGCTTGACTTTTGAGAAAAACTCTTCGTTACAGAAAAATCATTTCCTGTAGCAATTTATTTACGTGATGAACAAAGACAATATAAGAAATACCTTTCAGTTTCCACGTGAAATATGAACCATTTAACCAAGTATTCACGCCAGGCATAGGACCTGCTTTTTTTATAAATAATACTTCCAAAAACTCTTTAGTTCAAATTATAAGGAATATAATCTTGCCCAGGAAGGCATGAACATTATAAGATTATCATCGCATCGAGTTCATATGTTCCGACCTAATAAAAGCGACACGATTTCAAATCAAACAGCTTCGCTGTAGCGCAGGTACATTCATCTTCCGCATTTAACCACGTATTATGGTCTAAATACGACACCAGTTTTTCCCGCTGGAACTACACCAGCCGTGAATTATTTGTCATTTTGTAGGAACATAAATTCTGCTTTGGCGCTGACATTTGGTAGCGTTCAATATACGTTCGGTCAGTGAGTTTTCTCCTCACGCCAATAATTTGGGGCTACGCGATATGTCACGGTGAAAAACAGAACAGCCCTTTTCACGGGGACGCATATACGTCGTCATCAATGGAATACGATATTATCGTGATCCGATAAATTATTGTCAATAATCGTCGATATACTAGCGTACTATTAGAAGTTGAATTAGGAAATATTTAACATACGATTGCCATTATTTTAATTGCTTAAAGTATTCTATAGAAGTTTGATAATTGGTTCAGGTGACTAAAAAAGTGTGAATAAAAGAGGGATAGCACAAGATATAATTTTTATAATTTGAAGCTATTCTGCATTTCACTTGCAGTCTCGATTTTATTACAGGCCCACCTTAATCTCTTCCCTAAAACGTAGAAATCGAAATTTATCACTATTCTTAGATTTAGAAAAAAGAGCTTGCAATACCTACTTGATCCACTTTGTCTGGTATTTTTTATAGAATTCTGCCCCATACTAATTAATTTCAGATTCGTCGCGGTTAGGGGTCTACATTTACACGTAACACAGTAATACCACGGTTCTATCGTGAATAGGGCTGTCTAAAGTTGAGTGATGAATTAAGATCTTAAGGAGGAATACGTGTTTTAACAGTAAGTTCGTAAATCTCGCGTTTACGGTAGTAGAACTTGGAGCAGTTAACTTCGCGTTCCGTGTGCCGAAAGTAAATGTTTAGTTTTCATCTTTCCCGGTGTCCAGGGGGAAAATACGCGACACGTAAGTTCGCCAGAATGATTGATAGCCCGAGATAAAACGAAACAACCGAGCGGAGTTCCGCGCGAAACTTTTCGTGTTCCGGGCTAATCGAAAGGAGTTTCTTATCGAGGAGCACAGCGGTCAAAACTCAATTTCTGTCGAGTCACATCGCGAACTCTTGATACGTGCTCTTTTTGCAATCCCCTGGGTATTAAACTCTACAGAGGTTTAAATAAAAAAACTAGCCGTCTCGTTCGTGCATATGAAATCTCGTTTTGTCTGAACTTGGAGTGTGGCGATTTATATCAGACACCATCGTTGAGCAGCAAAAAGTCGAAGATTCTCTTCTGCATTATTTTTAAAAAAAGAATCTCCAGTTTGTTATTTAAAAGATCCTAGCTCGCGGTATGAATAATTAAGCGACGCGTCTTTATAAAAAATGCTTAAATTATTAACGAGTGATGTGTCCAGTACTTCATTTTCTAAATTCAGATTCAAGCTTCCTCTAAGCCATTTTAATGTGTAGAGGTTTGTATTTGATTACGGTCTACCTTTTACTGGAGAAACTTCGTTTCATATGCAGCAACGCGATAAAGCGAGCGCAGCCGAAGCATCAAAGTGAGTATTAATTCCAGCGAATAAATACTTCATAAAAAAACATAGAGTTAGACGAATCGTACGAATATTGGGAAAAGCAGGGGTAGAATTAATTATAAATGTCGAATAATCGATAGCCGCTGAATTATGTTTCGAGCCACCGCTAAAAATAAACACGTGTTCACTGTTTTGCATACGTACGATGAAAATTACGGGGCGTAGTATTTCAATATTTCATGGAAAATATATTTCCAATTCATACACGACAAAATCTGTCCAACGGTTGTAGTCTACTGGAATTGAAAATAATAACAGTTTCCGTGCATATTTCTATAAAAACATTATTCTTCGAGAAACTGAAATGTCCCCAGCAATTGGTGCAGCGATGCCAATTGTAAATCCCCGGTTCATTTATAGGGAAACATCTCGGAGCATTCTGAAATCTTAAGAAGCTGGTGTAGCAAGCGGTAACGCGCTGCGTTAATAACGTAGCATTGGAGGCAGACCACGGGAGATTGCTTTTCCTATTTAGGAGCATCCTCTGAAGGCCTTCCCTCGTCGCGCACTTTTTTGATTATGCAAATAAACCGTTGCACGAATATTACATTTCACTGCAAATAAGTAGCGACGTTTCCGCTGATGACGTCTTAACTGGGGATTATCCTATAGGCGAAGGGAGAGCCCTTTGAAGCGATCGCTTTCAACTTAAAAGTGCGCATCTGCGGTCTTCGTCGGTTTTATTTGACCGTCTGTTTCGGAATTTCCCTCGTTTCCTCTATTTTTCGAGGAATGTCGGAGGCAATTTATGAATCCGTGAAATTGCACCTCGCTGCTTTCCCAATGAAACGTGATACATTTTTGCAATATTCCAGATCTTTATTAGCTCTCGCAAAATATCGCGGAGAAACCCCTTTAGCGAGTATTCAGAATTTTTTCCTTAATGTACGAAGACGAGTGATTATTTGTCTTACAATATTTTAACGACGTAATACCTGGGCTTCAAGTTGACGGGAAGCGTCGAGGTAATTAATGAAGGTTGACAAAATTGAAAAGTTTCTTTAAGAAAGATCAATGCAAGAAGTTCCTTCCAATCATTATCGGTGACTAAACTATATAAAAATTCAATTATCCTTACCTTTGTTCCATACTGCTGTTAATTATCGATATTAAAACTTCTATCGAACTCGACCTTGCTTCTGAAAATCCAGGATCGAACCTGCTTTAACTTTGATTAAACTCGACTACATCGTGCTGGGAATGTTTCCCCTGAAATTTCGAAAGAAAATTCCGCTCGCTCGGTCGAAAGGGGTCAATTTCCTCGAGCTCGAAGCACGAACGAAACAAGCTTCGCGGAGATCAGGAAACAAGGCCGATGCTTCTGCGGGGCCTTAGCAGCAATTAGAAAGCTTTAATTAGCAGAAAGGGAGAAGACAGTCGTAACGATAACGCGATACGGAAACGACTTCGGTCTTGTACGAAAGTACCGTGCTTTTGTCGCTAAAATGAGCGCTACGTTCCGAGCGACCGATCAAGAGACAATAATCGAGACCGTTTCATCCTCCTGGCTGCCGTTCTCTTTTGGAGCCCGCCGTTAACAAGCGCAAGGCAACAGAATCCCGCGAGTTCAAACTTTCCTTGCCGAGAAAAACGTAATTTGCACGCTCGGAAAATTTATGCAGATCCCGGATAAGATTATGCTGGAGCAAAAGTCGTTGAATGCAGGCGACAAAACTATGCATATTCCATTTACGACGACTCCGGGAAGAGTAATATCACTTTACCCGAAGCCAAGTGAAATCTTCTTCTCACTTGTAAATAGGTTTGCTAATTAGCTGCTGGAAAGCCTTAGACACTTCGAACTTGACGATGTTTTAATAATGTTTTACCCGATGTTTTTCTGCGGAGATATTACGGTATCTTCTGTAGAGCTTTTTTTTCTTAAACGAAGCAGGGATAGAGGGTCTCCTTTATCGCGAGTCGACTTGATTGATCACATCGGAGGCAAACAATAAAACACAATTTTTCATCGTACCAACGAAGCGTCAGTTCGAATTATAGGATAGCAGGCATTGTATTTCAAGGAGCTAAAGAACAATTTCCTCGGAAGGTGCGTTCGTTCTCATCCAGGACCATTTTATCCTCTCGCGATCGTAATTTCCTTCCTTAATCAGAGCGAATATTCGTTCTCATTGCGCGGTGTTTTATCGTTCCGAGCTCGTAATTTCCCCCCTTAAAGCGCCGTAGCTTCGCTTCTAATCGACGGATAATAATGGCTATCATTTTTCCCCGTTTTTCACTGCCGATGTTACGGTCTCGTATACCATTATATATCCAACTGCTTTCAACATACATGCTGCAAAGAAAAACACTCTAAAGAACATGCACAAGTATGTTTCTTCCAATGGCGCGCGTAGAGGAGAACCAAGGGGCTTTGTAAAAATACAAGAAAACTGGATTTCATTTTTTAAATAAATTTTAATAATCACTTATGAATTTGATTGAATTTGCATTAAAAATATTCTTATCCGTTGAATTCGGCTCCACCCAAGATTAAATCCTGTGGGCGGCACTGATTTCTTTCATAAACATTTCTTGCGCGTCGAATAAAATACGGAATACCTCAAATTTAATTCTCTGCAAATAATCAGTATCGTAATGCTACGAATTGAAAATAAAAGGCAGAGAAATTTTACGAGCCTCGGAGTGCCCTCGATCGCGCTTGTTTTGACGGGCCATTCGTTTCGTTTCGTTAAATGGGCATTTAGGGGCACGAAAACGAGCAACTGAAAGGATCGGAAGGAACGCTAATCGAATGTGTTCCCCCTTTTAAGCTGATATTGACTGGACGTCCCGTACTTGCGCGGGGATTAGTTGCGGATTTATTTCGTAGGTTCGCGGGCATAAATCAGATCGCGTTTACTGTTATGCTCGCGCTAGAATAACCGTTTGCAGCTAGATATATCGCGGCGTGCTCGCTGGAAAATCGGCAGCTGTGCTGAAAAATTTATATCTGCCTACGGTAAGCCGATTAAGCATTCTCATCGATCGCTGAGAAAACTCTGCTCGACCGTCTCGCTTTGGTCGGCCAAGGCGCGGCGAGAGTTCCTGCGGGAAGGAGGAAATTTCTGTGGTGATGTTGAGCAATAGCCTCAACTGGATCGGCATCCCTGTCGATTAGTTTCATAGGTATCCGATGCATATCCTTTTTTTTTTCTTCTCGGGAACCTGTAGTTTCTCTCAATCGAGTGGTCGTTTCTTCTCACTGCCAGTTCCTTTCACCGCGTCAAAACGCGTGCTTGTTGCAGAGCCGGGAGAAAAATTGTGAAGAAATTTTTTTGTGGAAAATGCATTTTTTGTTTCGTTGGTGTTCGTTTTAGCAATAAAATTCTCTCTGCATTCTTCCGTGTTATGTATGCTACCCTCGGTTAAAATATCATATCTAGCCATTCGGAACAACCGAGAAAACTGAAGTTTTATCATTTCTCTTTCTGCCGTCCTTGTTTTTCTTCAGCGAATTTAAAAAATGTCATTATTTCGTAAGAGCTTAACATAATTTTTCATGATACGTGTACCGGTAGGTAATGTATTTAATATTAACGTAGAAATTAATTAAATGCTTCAGATAGGATATTTTAACCATCTGAATAGCAGATGGGTTAAATAAATTAGACTGCTTAAAATACCTGTGGAATTTCATGGATTTCAACATACGGTGAAAAAATAAAAAAGCGCTAAATAGGACATTTTAACTAAGGAGGGCAGTGTGACTAACCTTGCACAGGAAGTAAAAAAAATGGTTGCTGGAGGTAGAGATTTGACGCAGAAGCTTGAAATAAAAGGGTCAACGTGAGTGCTGTTGACACGTTTTATTTTAGAATATACATAGAACACTGATGGTGTTTATAGAGTCTCGAATAATAACTTCCACAAAAGTATACCTACTCATAACATAATCTTCGATCCTGCATAGAAAATTTATTTATTTATTGCAATCTCAAGAACACAATCCTTTGAAACTTTCCATGATGGGTAAATTAGAATACTACTAAATTTCACAACCTGGTATCACAGTTTTGTACGAACCGACAGAGCAAGATATGGATGTTTATTGAACGCAAGTAGAGTCCCGCTATTACCAAGAGAGTGAAATATTGATCCGTCTACACGGAGTAAAGGTGCAAATCCACGATGAGAGAATAATATCGTGTCACACGTGAGACTTCAATCTCATGAGACAATTATTTCATTATTTGTTAATTATTCGGTCATTAGTTTCAGAAAATTAGATTTTATATGATTTGTATACTATAGAATATATATGTACTTTTTCATAGTTCAAAATCTGATATAGTCAGCAGGAAGATTTAATTATCAGCAAGTAGATACAAATCTCAAGTAAGAAGTTGCGATTAATCAATCGTAGTTAGCTCGTTCTTAATTTGCCAGTATATTCATATTTACAAGAATCCTCCGTTCATCTGCTTCAATTGCTACAAGATCCACGGTGCTTGTTTTCAAACCTCTTTAGCATTGCTGAACGAAAGCATTGCTATGCAACAAAATGACGCGAAACATAGAAACGAGAAATATGAATAATTCATGTCATAATTGCATTCATATCTGAAATTATCTCGAAACAGTCTCACCCACGTCGACCCGTTCGACAGTATAATTGAAATAGCTGCTTGCGCTGTGCGTACAGCGCGCGAGGTCGAGATAACGTGTAATCCTAATTAAAAGCTTTCGCGGAACTTTACAGTTCTCGCCACTTACTGTTAGTTTCTTCATTTCATTACGGCATTAATGCTAGAGAAACGTACACGACTCGCGAGTGGCGTGTAGTGCGTAAAAGTTGCTGGAAAGCTCGGAAAACTGCCGTCAAGGAAATTGCCCCGCGGTTTGCGCTCGCGTCGCTAAATCTTTTGTACTAAACAGCTCAAGGAATTCGTTCACGAGAGTCTTCGTAATTTCCTGTAGTTCAAATTAACCTCCTTTTTTTCCCCCCGCGAGTAAAATCTCATGAAAAATTTCGAGGTTTGAGCAAGGGTGTACGGTTGAGTTAGGCATGATTTGAAGAACCAGAGTGGCTTGCATAATTTATTAAAATTCGTTGATTTCAACGAACGTGTCGGGTTTCTGGCGCACGCAATACGGAAAATCGTTTGCATTTCCTTTCACCAATTAATTATATCGTAGAAGGCATTGTCTTATTACGTGGTATTTAGAACGAGAGATCAGTGAAAGGTTCCACTATGCGCGCTACTGCAAGCAGCGATATACATATTTCATTTCGGAATTGTATGCAGAAATTTGAAAGGCGCGTTATCGTATCGAGCGTCGTAATTATTAACATCTATGGTTCGCGCGAGCAGTACGCTTGAAAAAGTGTAACTCGTTGTAACTTCGATGCTATTTTTCAGTGAATAAGTTGGATTGAAAAAAGTCGGTTATTAAAATCGCGAATAATGAGACGAGAGGAATTTGTACGGGTGTAATATGGTACTCGCCATTTAATGATTATGAATCGGTTAAAACCTCGAAGCTGTTCAATCGCTTGTGGCCTACGTAGTGATATGATGAGAATATATTCCGCAATTAATTGAAATGAATGAAACTCCAATGCTATTAAAGCATAGAGGAAGCTTGGATTATATTAAACTCATACGCTTATGCTATTGTTATGGGAATTATAATCGTGGAGTATTCGGGAATTTAAATTGACTATTTTCCATCGTTATCAGGAATTAGTTAGATATGAATAAGAAATCAAACTCTTTAATTAACTGCAAATTGGTGTTTATGAAACAAATCGCTTCGACGTCCAACGTGTTTCACGATTTCTATTCGAAAAAAAACGAAATTGGAAAAGAAAGCACCCACAGCAAAATCAGATTTTAATACAAACAAGACAGGTCCGAGTTACCGATACTAAAACTGTACGCTCGCAGGTTCTACATATCTCTTTCCCAAGTAATTACAATCTATTCCACCGCGAGCTAGTGCTCGAAGAATTCTATCTTTACGAAACTGTTTCTCCCAGTTAGAAATTTTGCAGAAGCAAATCGGCAGAGCTGGCGAACATAATTGTCGCGTTCGCTGTCGAACATCGTGAACATGCATGGGAATGTGGCCGCATTTACATTTGACGACGTCGCCGCGCGCAATGCTCGTCCCTTCTCGTTCCTCTTTTTCCCTGAAATTGAAACAAACACAATAAACGACGAACCTCGGGCAAGACTTTATTGCTTTAACGTGAACTCTCCGTTACCGTTTGCTTTCTCACCCCCCTTGTTTTTCCCTTACGAAGCTATTCTCCACCGATCCCGCTTTCCCTCTCGTTTCGCCCCGATTTTCCGCCAGCCCCTTTGGCGGAAGAACATTCGCGGCGCTTTTGTGCCCCGCAGAGCGAATGATAATGCACCCTTTTAAATGAAACCGCGTTATCGATCCTTGCTCGTGGCCAGAGACAAGGCATTGATTGCGGCGAGCAACATTCTTTTGTGCAGCACGTCACGAAACTTTTGTCCCCCAGGAAACTGTTCTCGCCGTGCACTGGCACTGTCAGGCCTCGGAATTTATTCTATGTATACCCCCAAAAACGTCGGTCTGTATTCGCGCCGCGACTGATAGAGGATCAAATCGATCGCAGGAGTTTGGTAAAGCTCGTTGAAGCTACTACAGCGTTATAGAAATTGGCGAAGTTCTAACTACCGTTACGAAGGTATAATTGTCGAATGTTTTGAGTGGAATTCGAAATTGGATAGTTAAACACTGATCATATTTAATTCCAAATTTCATACCGGTCGATGTTAAGAATCCTACGGAGCCTTGCGATTACCAGAATTTTGGTGAGCTTAAAAAAGTTTCGCTCATTTTAATATTTAGTTATGATGAATATAAAGATCGCAGTACGCGAGCTTTCTTTTTCTAAATATTGTAATAAAACTATGGTCACTGGTTGGTAGTCAATTGTCATCATCTCCGATAAACCATGTGGCTTCTTGAGCTTGAAACTAAACGCTGCGTAATAACATTCCAAGAGGAACAAAATCGATTCGAGGCACTTGGTGCGACTGTCCTCGATTGTGAAACATTCTTCTCACATTCTTTTTACGATCGAACGGGTGTCGCGTACAGACGACCCCGAGTTATTTAAAAGCCGTACCGTTATCGAAATTTGGAGCGTTTCCCGATCACCGATCCACCGGCACGATCGAAGATTACCCGTGAATACATTAAACGCCGAAAGGTACGCCCACACTGGGGCTGCTGCAGGTGCACGGATGTCGGTGAAGTCACACACGAGCCCGTGTTACTGCCTGCAGGATATCAGGACCGTTTTATAACTGTTACGACAGAAGAGGCAGGACGGCATTCCATCGTCGGCCCGATTTGAATGCGACCTCACGAACAAATCCCGATAATTCTCCGCGGGCGCACCTTCCACATTTTTTCAATCGAGGTCCTTCCTTCGTCGCCGTTCGCGCACAGAGGAACGATAGAGAGAAAAGGCAAAATGGTAAAACTCCACTGACCGTCGCAATAAATTATTTCTTTCTGCATGATACCTACCCTTCCTTTTATTCTCCATTCGCTATATATCGACGAAAGTACGCGAAAGAAGCTGGCCAATACAGCACGCGACCAGGAATTTGTCCTGAATTCCACCAGCCCGATACGCCTTTCTCACGGAAAAGAAGTGTTTTATCGGGTTTCTCGCAGAAAGTATCACCTCGCCCGTGCCCACTGATACGGAAATCGCTTTTCCCTGCTCGGAAATTTATTGGACGTTCCTCTGTACCTACCGATCCACCTCTTACCTCCGCCAAATTGGTATCGCTATTTATTAATGCCACCGCTCCTCCTCGGGACGGCTCGAAAATTTAACGGAATTCCTGCGGAATGTTTAATTCACGGGGCTCCGTTTCTCACGCTGGTTTTATCGAGATTGCATCGCGCGCCCTTGCCCGCGGCCAGATATTTGCTTGAATTCGTTAGGAATAATTAATTTAGGAACGGGCACGCCCCGCGTTGCGTTTCCACCGAGAACGTTCTACCTCCGTGAATTTTTTATATTTCATTCCTATATTTCGATCCGCGCAGAAAGAGATCCCCCCCCGTGAATTCCCGAATTCCAGCCGGTCGAAAAAACCTGCGCGATACCGCTCGAGGGCGCATTTTCCGGCGAATTTCTCTAATTTCATTTCTCGTTGGTAGCTTCCGTTTCGATTGAATTTATTTTGACGGCCATTGCGCCTCGTTTCTCCACGTAGCTCTGGCTGTTCGGGGAAATCCCGATTTTTCCGAGGCGAGACGGTATCCCTGAAACTTCGTGTCGTGTGCGCGGGTACGCGCAAACACGCGTGAGCGTCCGCGCGCGTCGCTAGACCAGAAGGTTTACATTCTATAAATGCCGCAGGAATTACAGGCTCGTGGAATGTGACGTCGTTTCGATTCTACGATGTACGAGGGTTCGCGCGCAAGCGAAACACGAAGTCTGCGTTTCATTGTCTTCGGGTGGACATCGTCTGCGTGCGACATTAGGCGTCGCTAAGTAATCCTCGCCGTTGCGCAAGTCCCTTCACTCGGTTCAGTGGAATAATGGAACGTACGGGTGATGCAGGATTCGAGTAATGTGACTGGAAGTTAGGAAAATATAGTTGGAGAAGGTTTGAGAAAGGAATATTCTTCTGTAGTCTTAGAAAGGAATATTCCTCTTGGGGAGAATTATTGAAGAATTTTAGAGTGACGTGAAAGTTTAACACAGTGGTGCACCCAGAGGGCGCAAGGGGCCCTGACACCCCCAAAGAAGGGGGTTTGTAAAAAGAAAAGAATACTGGATTTTAGTCTTTAAATAAATTTTTATAATCGCCTAATGAATTCTATTGAATTTGCATTAAATATATTCGTATCCCTCCGACTCGACTCCCCCGAAGATTAAACCCTGAGTGCGCCACTGGTTTAACAAGTACATCGCACGCCGAATTTCAAGAAAAAGTTTCAGAGAAAGTTTAAACCATTTTATATACCGCAAAGAATATAATAATAAAATTCTTCAGAGTTCTCTGTCTCTTTCAAACTTCAAGAGTAATCCACCACGGATCGATTCAGAGCACTACTTAGTAACCTTTAAATACTTCTCTTAGCCAACTCCGGATGAATTGCAAAATGCCCCAGTTGTAAAATCAATGCTGAATAGCAGTCGATGACTAATAAAGCGTAAAATAATGCATTTCCATCCGCGGGCAAACTTGTCAGAAAGTGGCGAAAAAGTGACACAGCTGGTTGTAAAGGACAGCAGGGTTTGATTCATTCATTTCCATAAAGTTTCGCGTTCTGCATTTATTATTCCGTTCCAACAGCTGTTTGGCTCGGCCGGGTAGACATGGCCGTGTCGCGGCTTATTCCGTTCGAGTGCGCTTTCCTCTCGTAACGGCATTCTTGAGCTCGCCTATGCGAGAGTAGGCTGCGAGGAGAAAGATATTGGTTATTTAACATTATGAAACGCCGAGAGGAGAAATTCATCCGGGCAGGGGAAGGGGCTTCTGGAAAAGTGAGAGCAGAGTGTTGATTTGAGACGACACAGGTTATCGACCGCTCCAATAAATGCGCATTCGCTGCCAAGCACTGGTGATGCAACGCTGATGCATTTCATAATGAAGAAAGTAAAGAGAACAACGCGCGTTGGGTGCACTCCTGTACATTGACTGCAGAGGATACTGGCTGTTTCAGTTCTAGGTACGCAATTGGGAAACAGAACTGAGAAAAACAAAAAAGCCTCGGGGGTTTTTACACGAGATACCTTCGTGGCTGGTACTTTGGATGTACGATTTGGACCTTTTTGTACTTTCGTTAATCCGGTACTGTCTCTGCCAAGTGAATTTAATATTAGACAATTTCGAGTGAGAATGTTCTTAGTGAATGTAGGTCTATAAAGAGACTGTTGTTTTTAGATATCAAGTTTAATAACCGTGCAGAACTCGTGGCACGTCTGTGAAACTCTTAATTTAGTGTGGTTTTTACTGTATAGGTTGGTTTCGTAAGATACACTCCATAGTTATCCATAGTAATTTGCTAGATGAGAGTTTCAAATGTTCTGCAATGATCCTAGATTTGTAAATATTGGTTGCGAGATATATAATACATAGGTATATTCTTTGAGGATTGTACGAAGCGTGTATAAGTTGGCCACACCCAGTTTTATCAACAAGTTAAGTCTTTAGAAATAGTTTTGAAACTGTGTATATTTTGTGACGTTAATATTGCAAAAGATTTGTGATTTTGACTGATTAATAAGGCTCTGGCGTTTAAGAATGCAAATTATTAAATTTATATATTTAATTATTAGTGATAGCTTCAGTCTAGACTAGAATACGAAAGAAGTAGGTGTACATTTAGTTTGAAAATAAAAATTGCAGATTTGTCATATTTTCGTGCAGGTGTCTGTAAAAGTATCCTCGTAGTAAAGCTTACGCTGCTGAAATCCTTCCAAGAACGACTTTATAATATACATTTCTCCCGTTTGTCTTCCTTTCAGACGTGACTTCCTTTTACATGGGTTAATTCTTTTTCTCCTTGAGGATTGTTAACTTCCATAGACTTCGCTCCGTTGATACCTATTTTTAATTTTCATTCCCTGTGCCCCTAAATTTATACTACACCTATAAAGTCGCAAGTTTATGACTGGAAAAAGTTGTAACACCGTATAAAAACGCGTTTTATTAGAGGAAATAGTCGATTCAAGTGGATTATATATTTCTCTGTTTATCTTCGGTCCCGATCAACTAAAAATAATTTCTTGCGCGATCATGTACCACACCTTATTAGCGAATAAAGATTCGTTATCAAGCTATAAACCTCTTACTTTCTAGCATTAATAAAACTTAGCAGATTATTCCGTTCGAAGGAGTCTTCAGCAGTAGTTCAGTTCATATAGTGTGCGTCACTAAAATCAAGCTGTAAAATGAAGGCTACCCATCAGTCCTAATAAATTAAACGAGATATGGACGTATAATTCGAAGTGCGTCCCGCTGGGACGTGGCTTTTATGATACAGAAGTGGTTTTGTAGTATTTCAACTATTTCAAGCATATTGGGAGTCAGGTATGAGAAAATCGACATCAGACCAACGACTGCGGCGAATGAAATTCCCGAAGTTTGTATCATGCGTGGAACAAGCCTAGCACATGTGATTAGAGAGATTAAAGGGAAACATTTTATCGTAAACGATTCGAGAGAATTTAATTCACCTGAAAGCTTTCGGGGGGCATCGCCGCGTTTGGAAAGTTACTGCAAAATTCACTTTGCTGGCGGGCTAGCCGTGCAATTGCAATACATTCGATAGAACGATTGAGTTTTCGTGCTTTCATCGTAGCCCGGGCATAATCGAATTTCTCGATTCGTTTTCCAAAGACAATTTAATTATCCACCGTACGCACAACACCTGTGCAACAATTCGCCCATCCTCCAGAGTGTGTTTTTCACCAGTTGCTTCGTCCTTTAACGATTTATTATTTCGTTTCGCGCGATACCGCGCAAGACTCGCCCGCCTCTAAACATCCACTTGATTATCACTGATTCGTCACCGCCCAGCCCAAACCGCTGACCCTAGGAACATGAAATTCGGAGTATATATTCCTTTCTCGGCGTAGGTGCTCGATATAAAGGGATTTTTTGAACTTCCAACCCGAAGGGCGCAAAAAGTGGTAAAATGTATTTTCATGGATTCCTTAATATCTCTTAGACCCGATTAGATATCAACTTGGTTTTTACGTTGAAAGGTTACCCACATAAATGCCTAAAAATCAATTTCAGGATTTTGCCCTAATGAGCACCCCTAAGGGGATGGTGAAAAGGGGTGAAATGCGTTTTCATGGAGACCTTAATATCGCTTAGTATCTTGCTAGTAAACTTATAGAAACCACATTGTATTCCCACCAGGTATCTACCACTAAAGCCAGCTTTCTAAACAATTCACCGCAGATTATTACAAGCTTCCACGTCACCATGAAAAATTGACCGCGATGGCCAGCGTCTCCGCCCGGATAGATCGCGGTGGTTAGCGTTGCCACCGTCGAGGGATTAAAATAAAAAGGGAAAGGCGCTCGCGGAACGGGAAGCGCGGTAATTAGAGGCAGATCCGAAGGGAAACTGAAATATCCGTGCATACGTTTTTTATCCTCACGATTGCACGACCAGCCGGAGTATCAATCTCGCTGATTTCCCTGTCTTCCGCGAGCGATCTTCGTCTTCGCTCGTGCGAGGAGTCACGCGACAATGAGCCACTCCGGGATGAGAATGGTCGATGGTTGAAGAGAAAGACAGCCAGGGGATCGTTAAATCTTCCCCGTCGCTCGCGGTGCCCGTGCTTTCACGATTTCTCGACGCAGCGCTGCTCTCGAATCAGGTTGAAAACCTGAGCGGGAGCGACTCTCCATCGCCGATCCGTGACACCTTAAGCGTGCCTACGTGGACACACGCTCGGCGCACGTCCGTGTCGAGAAATAAAACGGCAAAGTTATGCCGCTTTTTCCGCCCTGCTCCCCCTCTACGCGGCTTACGGCGGGACATACCGGGTGTCCTTGCGGAATGAAAGTACCGCGGTGGAAAACGTGACCTCTCGTTTCAGCTGCACCGGCGACGGCGGCGCTGGAGTCTTTAACAGCGGGCTGCTGATGGATCGAGGCTGTTCCAGCGTTCCCCGCAGCTTTCCCGAATGGAAAAGTTTTGAAACGGTCTCGCGACGGGACGCGGGCGCGAAGCGCTCTCGAGCTTCTTTTACACTGGATGGGTATTAACTCGAATACTTTCCTGCCGCTCTGCATCGCTAATGCGACCAAATTTCCAACAGAAATTCGTCCGCGTCGTTATCAAAATTAATCGCTAACAAGAGGCGCTTCTGCGGTGAAAGAAAATGAAGTGTGAAGAGGAGAGTGGAGGGATGATTTTTTGGCGAAGCAACGAAAGAAAAGGAAAGCATGGTTGACTCTGGGGCTCGAGGCATGTTCGGGCATATTTGGCGAGGAGAGCGAGGGGTACGCGAGCGCGAAAGATTGAATTTTAATCAAAGCGGCGATTATTCGCTGCGATGTTAATGCAATTACGCGAAAGTGCGAGATAATCGCGCGCGTCAGATATTATGCATGTCCCCGGGCTCGCTAATCGTTAGTTCGATAGCAGAACTCGAATTGATCGTGCTAAAACAGCCGAATAATTCTCTGTCGGGCAATAATATGCCGGGGCGGGACGTTGCACGGCTCGATTGGTGTCAACGGTTTAATTGGGCGATTAGCGAAGGCGTCTGTTGCGAACGGGCGCGTGCGAAGTGAATTCGAGCGGGGCTCGGTGGCAAAAGGAAGGCGGAATTCACGACTGTGCCGCCCTTGGCGCTGGTTTTCATTAGGCACGCAGAACGAGATGCTGGAAGTCCTTCACATTGCGCGATGGGAATCTTAATGCGATAGTATTAACATAAAAACATCGTAGAGGCCGCCGCGCAAGATTTTGTAAATTGTTATTCTAAATGCGGCGGTTACTCGTGAATTATTGCACCTAGCCTGGCACCGCCGCGAGAGAGATAATTCGTACAATTTCATTGCCCTTACAGGGGCACTCTCGCGAATGGCGGTTAAATTCACTTAGCGCTATATCAGCTTGATGCATTAGCATGCTTGGCAACTGCCTCGACTTTGTTAAGACTCTTTGTAATAATTACATTACAGTTGGCTTCCCATGAGTCACTGGTTATGTACGGCGAGGTTGGTAATGTTTCTGCATTATTTGCCAAAAATTAGTTTACCTGCTGGATAAATATCGTACACACCAACGGACGAAGAATTTTTGCGCGGCGTGATGGTCGATCATCCATAACTACTATATTTATGGTTAGAAATTAATAAAAAAAAAACTGCTGCTTCTTCAAAGATGCATCCAAACATCGTCCAAATTTCAGATGAATCGAATCGCTGGATTCTTAAAAAAAAATTTCAAATTTTGCTGTTTTCAGCCTAAGGAATAGGAATCCCTGCTTAAAGGAGTTCTGTTTATGAATGAATGTACTTGTGACCATTTCTTACGAATTATGGAGAAATTGATTTTTATATTGTTTTATATTACAGTGATTTATTAGCTCTGGCATAAAGGCTGGTCTAAATCAATATTCCTAAGTAGAATTTGCAATTGATGTGAAGTTTAATATATGAAATTCTGTTGGGCCCACTTGTCGTTCAGTTGAACTGCCGTACTCCCGTTATTTCGAGTTTCAACGGGCAAGGTCGGCGACCAATTGCCCAAGGCGGTGGTACATCATTAAACGAATCTCCTCCTTTAATTTCAGGTCTGCGCTGGGGCAGAGGGGCGAATCGGAGAGCGTTTATCGGCTTCCGTTCTCGAACGATCGACTTCGCGAAAGTGGAGCGGCTACGGGAGATCCGGTTTCGGGAGGACAGAAAAATATGAGCATCTCGTAAAGTCGGTTAAAGTGCAGCTTTCAGACACCTTAGGGGTACGCCATGGAAACCGAGGAACTCACTAGGCTCGTAGATGAGATCTACAAGGTAAGCGACCGATCCTATCGATCCTCGATCGGCTCACCTTGCACGCCGTTGCTCACAGCACCGATGGGTTTCTCTTCCCTCGCGACCCGAGTAGAAAACCAGACGCAGAAAAACGGGAAAGTTCTGCTATACTTTCGATGAAATTAATTGGCCGAACGAAAGCGCCGCAGATTAATCGCGCAATTAGACGACAGCGTATTCGATTAAAGATGCTTTTTGCCGTGTCACCGATGAATCGGCCGTAGTTTGCGTTGGAAAGCGAAACCTAAGGATGCCATCCGATGGAGGATAATATAAATGGTGTTTCAATAGTACGAGCATTAAGAGCTTAATTGGTTAATGGGACTCGTGGAAAGAAAAGATAAGGGATTAGCGGACGTTTTTGTTCTTAAGATATTTATTTCTATAGTAACATGATTTGCTGAAGCGTTGCCATTTGCAAATAAACGAAAGTTTCAATAATATAGATTCGATGGATATAATATTAAATAGGTATTCAATAAATATCCATTCCATAGGTAATCGTTAATTGCGGATAAGATGAACTCTAGAGATAGAATAATTTATTTTTATTTCAAGAATGATTACTTAGCAAATTCACGTTTTTTAGACCGCATTTGAAGCCAAAAAAGATCGTTTAATCGCATTCTAATTCTAGTTAGAAATCAAATTGCGAAACTTAGATAAGATATTTCGTAGAATAAATTCTCCTTCGACCAAAGTAACAGTAATTACCTACATTCACTCAACGTAACAGAGAATGTACGCTATCTTACAAAAACAACGTTGAGCAATGCTTACAAGTGCACTCAACATTTAATAGTCGGACTTTCAGCATATAATTTGAGGAATTCTGAAGAACATCTTCAGCTCTTCCTTATATTACTCATTCCTCGGAATTTAAATATACGTTCGCATGTTCTTCCAGCTACAAACATTAATTAATGCCAAATTGCAACAAGGGTATTCGAAATGGCCGTTGCGCGAGTGAAGAAGCAGCGGAGGAATTCTTTTCCACACAGTTTGTATTTATCTCCGCGCAGTGATATCGTGGAATTCGAGAAATTCGTCCTCCCCGTTCTAATTCCGTTTCGCCACGCATTTTCTTCCGTTTCCCAGAGAAACGTGAATTGCCCTGACACGGGTTTTGTCCCATCTATGGATACCCGCGCGATTATTCTCTCGCCTCGAGCCAACGAATTTCCCACCGAGGCAAGAACATCCGTGTAAACACCGCGATACCTCGATCACGTGTCACTCGAAACACGTGGAGAAATGAAAAATGCATTCGCCCTCTCACGTCCTCGAGAAGTCGCGAGCTTCCTTCAGGACACGCTTGCTCCTACATGAAATCTGCAACGCAATCTCCTTCCCATCGACAGTTTAGTAAGTCTTCCCTGAGTCCCACAGTCTTATCATTCAGCACCACTTTCATCTCGATAAAGTTTCAACTCCGTAAATCACAACTGGTTAAATGAAAAATTCCCGCAGGTACTTAGCAAGCTGTAGAATTACGATTCGTTATTCATAACTACTATCGCGTGCCAGTGAAACGACGATCTATTTCACTCAGCATAGTGGCCCAATATATCCTCCCTCTTACAAATTCTCATTCTCGTTCCAAGATCTCCGTGAAATTATGACGAAGCGATCTTCCAGCCTGCTTCGCCTTTCCTCCCAGGTCAAGACATCATTAACGCGCAAAGGAAATGGATATTGATCCCCCGCGCCCCTGCGGACTAGTTTTTACCGGCACTTGAGAAGCTACCCCGCGAGCTGGCAGCGACGTATTCATCATCCTCCCGGATAGCTACGCGGCACGGGGACGTTCAAAAGGGCAAGGAGACTTCCGTGAACGGGAATTAAAAGAATCCCCCGGGCCGCGTAGCCCGCCGCCCCCTGATCGCGGTAGGCAATTTCACGCGATATTTATTTCGAAACGCGCGGCAGTCGGTTTCCTCCGGCCCGTGGCACGAACAATCCACCGCGAACCACGACTTCGGGCGGCCCATCTCGCGCGTGATATTACGGGGAGAAGCCCGATGCAGCCGAGTGTACAAAACTGCCTCGTCGCTGTACACCCTGCAGTTAATCCATCTAGCCCCGCCGCCCAACCCTCCACTTATCTGCGTGTCTGTCCCCGAAACCGGGGGTTTACGCGAAAGTCCGCAGACACGCTTACCGCAGAATTTCCTGATAATTAGGTGTCGCCTCGGAAAATTATCCGCCGCGAGCACAAGCGCCGGCGCGGGGGCGGGGGTGCGGGACGCGGAGGAGGGGTCGTAAGCGGTGGATGGCGCTCACGGGAGCGAGAATGATTAGGCGGAAGGTAATCTTATTAGTCGTTCGGCAGTCAAGCTTTCCTTTAAACTCCGTACCCCTTCCGTTCATCCCCCGTCGCGGTCCTCTTCGCGCCACGAAACCCCGGTTCTCCCCCATTATCCCTCTAGACGTAGTAGACGCAGCCCGTTACGCGGGCTAACGACGGATACTTCCTTGGAAAATGCGAGAACGGACCAATCTCGAGGAGCACGACACTCTAATAATGATAGCTGCAGCCTCACAGCCGCCGATACGCTTCCTGCCCCCCATTTCCCACCCCTTTCGACGACTCACCCTCGGCTTCTTCGATGCTGATCCATTGTGACGGTCAGTGTTGACGGCTGTTCGATGAGGCTATTGGCTAGAAGGGGACGTAGTATTCGTGAGATTGTGCAGGGTGGATTTTTGAGAAGAATTTTCTGCTGGCTATTTTGGTGAGGAGCTTTGTAGAAAGTGAATTTTTTAGGGGTTTTTGGAAGGGAAGTTATTTACAAGAGGCTCCATTTCCCCAAAAAATTATGATTAGGTATAGGTAGCCAGACACTACATTTTTTTTCAAATTACTATACTTATCCCGTTTTTTAGTAAACTACTTCTTCATTTTCCCGAAAAAATGGGCCCCTCAGAACGTTTGCCACCTAGCCCTTTTTTTTCTTAAATCCGCCACTGAATGGAGAGACGGAAAGATGAAATGAATTCAAAGGTAAATGTGGTTTCGTATGTTTGGTTAAAGATTGTTGGATAAATAAATTTTCTGGTAAGCGACCACATCTCGTTTATTAACTACTAGATGCTTTTATTTTTTTTTATTAAAAGTGGCAAATAAATGTGTTTATCGAGGAATTCTATTCAAAATGGAAATTCAAGGTATGTTACCTGCTAATTTATTCACGATTTAATGTATTCTTATTAGTGGTCCTGAGGATTATGTAGTCGTAAAATTATTCAATACTACAAGACGAATCAGATTTTAATAGAGGACAAATACGTGTTATTTAAATTGCTGCATTTTATTTCAAAAGTCTGTCGTCCCATTAATTGGAAGAATGCAGTAGAGACTTTAATAAATGATGGCGCGAGGTGCTTGGTCGTAGACACAAATAACTCTATAAAAGAAATAAAAGTTTAGATGTACCTTCCATATGATTTTTTTCTAACGAATTTATATTATACTTGAAACTTACAAAGTCCAACGTTTCCTGTATTTTATATTTCGAGTTGATTTTTCTCGTTACTAATAAGAAATCTGAACTGTTGTACAATTACATTTTTCTATGCACAGTAATGAGGCCAAATATCCTATGCTTTTATTTCTTTCATTTACACTGATTTCCTGATTCTTTCTGGATAAATTTACGATACCAGACACCTTTGACAAGGCAGGTAGTAATGACGTTATCTCATCATGTGCTTCTAACGACCTGCATATCGAAGGCACTACATTCGAGACTGCTCACTCCTACAACTGCAATCTTCGGTCGTTTTTTTTCAAGAATAAATTATACAATAAAGTTATCGCGAAACCTGAATATTCTGCGAAGTTTCTGGCTGCAAAATCACTCGCTCTCTGATACGTTTTTAACTTCTCGCATTATTTCCTTTTTTTACGTCTACTTCGTCGACGGAAGTTTATATTTCCTCGTAACTTCAGAGTGAACTTTCGAAGCTGTTACCTTATTTACTATCTTACATGTTAAAGGTAACTCGAGTCTGTTTGCAATAAGAGTAAAGATGAAAGGGTTCGCTTTAGATGCTTGGGGAAAAACTTATTTCGTGTTTATAATTTATCAACTGCTAAAATCATCGAATAATTCCATTTGAGTATTCAATGTTCTCTTTCATAAAATTGGCAGAAAGAATCATGTAAAGAATCTTTATAACTTCGTAATTTTAATTTAAATAGGAAACAGGAAAACGATGTACTTTTATACAATCACCATTATTTTTCTCAAATTCAACTTCATATTTTGTCAGCACTCAGAAATTCAATCACAGCGCACTCCTCGACGATTATAAACATTAGTTGCCATACAATCTTCGGAAGTTCAGCGAATCACTCCAGAATACAATGCCTGCTTATGTTCGCCACCATTTTTATTTCCCGTGACTGTTGCAAGGAATCACAAGTTGCAAGCCCTGCAATTAGCAAAGATTTTAATGGTTCGCCGAATACCGCCCAGGCCCCGTCGCGATTCAGAGCCTTAAAAAGGAGCATCGAACCTTAACTCGAGAAAACGTACTGAGATAATACCGAGATACCTTAGCGTTCGCTTCGACGAAAACGAGATTTGTATGGGGCTTGTTATATTTCTTAACATAATAAGCAATTCCAGTTTATCCGACGAGAGGACGATGTAAACCCTGCCAAGCCAAGGAAAGCCTCTTTCTGCCTCTTTCTTTCAATAATTCTCCGCGAGGCATTTAATGCGAGGGATAAAATAAAATTGTTTACAGTAATTATCTTCTTCCTTAACGAAGTTCCTCGGTTAACTCGCGCGGCTATTTTCGCCGCAGGTGAATTAAAATTCCCCAAATAACGAAACTGGAAAATCCAGGATAGAATAACCCCCAACCAGTTTTCTGCGTCTTCACCTAGAAAGCAGCTATACCCCAGCTTCCCGAGTCGCCTCGCACTCACCAATTTATCACTGCTACTAGAAAGCTAAAGAGCAATCGATCGATAGAGGGGGCGAGGTCGATAATGGGCACATTTACCTCCGTGCCTCCAGAGAACGAAGAAATCCGACATTTCTCCATTCTTCCAGCAGAACGAATCAGAAATCGTTAATAAGGAGACGCGACGAATTAGGAAAACAGGGCTCGAGGGGACCCGTCGGACCGTCCAATTAAACATGGTCGAACGAATTAATATTACCGCGAATGGCTTCGTTAAGACACCGTCCCGATCGAGTTAGCAGCCACCGTCACCCCTTGTCCCTCATCTTTCCTCGCTTTTTCCACGACGAAAGCAGGCCGGCCCGGCGGTCGGGGCGCGCCTATAAATTCTGCGGTCGCTCAAGTTATTAACGTAATTACCGGTGAAAAGCTTAAGGGGTGGCCCGGTCGCGCGCTCCCCCTTTCACACCCATCCGCCCGCGGTAATCGATCTAACGTTCGCCGGACTGCAGGAAATAAAGGATACAAATCGGTTTCCCGTCGGGGCTCGGGGGAGGGCTTGTTTCGACGTGCTGAAATTAAACTGCAGCGCGACGATCGCGGAACGGTGGTCGCCACGCTGTTGCTGCACGTAATCCCGGATAATCCTTTAATTTTTGTGGATTCGATTTCGCAGGTCGGCTGCGTGGCCGCACATACGAGCCGGCATGAACCTGCACGCGCGCGAGCCTGCGTAAAGACTGCTATTTGTATCTGCCGGCGCATATATTAATCAAACACGGGGCAGCGACCGTGCACGCGTGTAGATCGGTATAGATCGTGTATTGAGATGTACGGGACGTGTATTGATCGCGAGGCTGTGTCGTCCGCTTGTATACGCAGCCCTGTATTTGCGCGCAGAGAAATCTGCTCGGTGTGTGTGTGTGTGTTGCATCGCGACACATCGGCGATTTAGTTGCGTAGGCAAAAGTGTCGATACGTGACAATAATGGATGGGATTTAACGTTAATGTTGAAACAGTGGGATTAGAAAGAATTGGAGAAGATGTTAATGTGGAGTAATCCCGGTTTGTTGGTAAATATGTTTTGTAGCTTCTGGTAGTACTATTAACATAATTGCTTGTTATCGATGATTTCCGTGTTATTTCGAATTATATAGTGATCTAGTGATAATAGATAAGTGTTCCCAGGAAATTGTCAAAAGACTTCATCGGTGTATTAATTACTTAACACCCCACTTACCTACTTACCCACTGTTTCTTGATTAGCCAGCAATGCCAGGGGAGCTTCCCCACTGTCGTCCGATTGGATTATTGCATTTTCGAGATAAATTACTTGTGTATTTGGCCACATTGACACTTGATCACACTCACGTGGATACACACCCACACGGTAGCGGTGGAGGGTGGCAGGGGCTGTGACGCCTCGCGGGCACCTGTTTCGAGGGGTGTCTCGATGGTGGTCTCTCGATGTAGATCGGAAGCCAATTAATATCCACTGGCATCCTCCCGTTTCCCTATGGTGAGCCGCTGGAATATACCCCGTTGAAACATAACTGCGCGGTTCGTGATATACTCGCGCCAGGGGGCTCGCTTGTCGGCGACGGGACCCCATAAACCCCGTCATGCGATAACGGCCTTAACCTGTAGTTACCTCGTTATTTTCTAACGGCCCCCGTCTCGCGGAAATCGAGATTGTAACAAGACGAGCGCTCCTTCTTCGCCCTCCCCCCTTCTTTTCTTTCTGAAATCGCTCGTGTGATTTAACTGCGGCCTGATTTATCGCCGCGATTCCCAGGGAAATTTATTAGCGCCCGGGAGCAGGCTGGCTTCGCTTATTTCGTCTTATCGCCGCGATTCGGATGCATAGAGCGTCGCGCGGATGGTTTATGGAATTTATTAGCTGCACTCTTTTATTTAACGCGCATATGGCAGATAAAAGGCTTGGCCCGGCGCGCTGGATCTTTTTACGCTCTTCCCATTTCCCAGCTGATCGATTGACGTTGGTGGAGGAAGGTAGCAGGTGCTCCGAGAAGCGTGTAGTTTAATTTAGATCATAGTGCTCGGTATTTGTAATTAAATTGTAGTGTAATGTAGTTGAATTTTGTATCAGTAGCGTAGCAGTGACACTATTGTGTGTAGGAATTCTTTCGTCTACATGTGTTGACAATTTCTATACCAAAATATGAAAATAGTATTCACTACAGAAAACTTGCTTAAGGGGTTGTTAGACGAGTATTTCGGGGTCAAAGAATCGAAACTTTTTTTCGATTGTTTATGGTAGTCACAAGTCTTAGAAGTATTATAAAAAAGATTTCAATGCAAAATTCGAAAAATTGCGAGAGTTACAGCGTAAAAAGTAACGCACGAGCGAATGCAGGTAAACGCACTGCGGCGAGCTTTAAACCCATTTTTCTCAAAACTGTCGTGTTCACCACATAGAGCCGCGCATCACGCAAAGCACTCACTTTGACGTCTTGTATATTAATTAATTTTCAATATTTTGTAAACATTCTTACTTGAAAATACGCCTTATATCTCTAAGAAAGAATTGTTAAAAGAGTAAATGATTGAAGTTATTACTGGCTCCACAATCTAGCCTAGAAGCAACCGTTGATTTTAGCTGTGTAATACCCATGTACCTCTACGTACTATTAGTCACGAAGCATTTTTCCTTGTTGTTACTATTTTATATAGTTCTGAGATTTGTGTCATACACAGTTTGGAATTAAATGTCATAAGATTTATCGACATTGCTTTCTTTATATCTATGCTTTTCCAGCTATCCTGCAAGAGCTCCCATGGATTTAAAACACTAATTCCTCCTCTCATCTTAATCATCTTGGACCAATGCAATAGCCGTCAGCAACAGCAGTCACCAAATCCACTGCACACAGAGCCTGACTTCTTTCCCCCGCCATACTTCACACAGACTCGCAAAGTAGCGTTCTACATCCCCGTGCAAAATCTAATTACAATTCATATACCCACACTTTCGAGAGCATTATTACTCCAGCCATTCCCTACACGGAATCCCGCCTGAAATGTGACACTATCCCGTCACGCTGGGCCATCGTGTCCAGCGTTTAACGCTGCGTTATTTGCATGCCCGTGCGCCTCCACCCTCTCAATTAAAAACCCGCTACGATTAGCCCGGTTGCCCGGTGCAAAGGTTCCCACAGCTGGCTGCTACAACACCATTAATAATCTTTAAAAAGGTGAACAGGCGCCGGCGGGGGGCTGGTAAGCCACGACTAACGCGGTTTAGTTGGCCAAGTGAGTGCAGCACGTGTCCTAACGAAGGTCCGCTCATTGTGCATATTCATTAGGACGTTCATTACGGTCACTTGTCGTCCGCGGCGCGGCGTCCCTTCCCTTAACGGTCCAAGGGCCTCATTTTTAATATTCTTCGCGGCTGCGGTGCGAAAGGAAGTCGTCTTGCGGCAGCCTGGTTTTCGTACTGTCACCGTTTCGCCTCCTACCGATCAATTAATTCTCTTTTACCACCGCTCCTCAGCCTGCTTTCACCCCCTTGGGCGAAAAAATTCATTACCATGTCGCGGCGCGGCACCACGCCACTCCACGGGGAAGAGAATCTCTGGCCACCGCTACAATAGAGGCGAATGATGTAATTCGCCGGGAGGGGGCTCGTCGCTGCTCGTTTATATCGAGGGGATTTCCCTTTTTTCCCCTTTTTAATAAAGCCGCCCGCGCATTTAATTGTCCCCGGGCCCCCTGACAGTGATAAGAAACGTTTAGGTGATTCCGCCTGGGGGCCTCGCCTTTCGTAACCGAGCTTAGCAAGTTGGGGGATGATATTGAACTCTTCAGGCTGAGATTCTATCGCGAGAACGGTACAAGTGGGTGTTACCACGAGGGGAGGAGGGTTCCTTTGGGGATTTCATTGTCGAGCACTAGTGTTGAAGGTTTTTGGAACATTTGAGTGTGTAATATAGCACGGAGTGTACAGCAGAGATGGACAAATATTTTATTTAAATACAAATTTCAAATAACCACTAAAATTTAAAAAAATTATTCCCCAAAATTATAGCATAGGTTTGACAATATTTGATGAGGTGCAGATTAATCTATAATCCAGTTTTTGGTTACTTGTATCGTGTTTTTGTAAGACTGGTTTCTTCTGCACAGCCTTGAGCTGCGAAACAGTTATAATCAGTATACCTGTTTAGAAATCTACACTGATTTATGGTTATAATATTTAGTAGATAAAAGGCTGAGTAACTGATCACAGTCTAAAATCCTCACGGTAACTTATGCCTCAATTAGTTAACAAATGGAAACCAGCTGCGAACAGGTTCTCCTACATAATTAACCCCGAGCAAGGCAGCTGAAACCATTGTCTATGAACATCCAAAAAATATAAATTTGGAATTGAATATTATAGCAAAAATATAGACATTTAAACTAAACAAGTTCTTGCAAGTCCAGTGGAAAGGATCGTACATAAGAGTAAGGTAATTGAATTTGCGTGTAGTGGAAAACAGTGGCGGCCAGATGGGTAAAAACGAATAACGCGGCTGAGTCTATCGGAAAAACAAGTCTCGCGTCGTAAAATCTTGATAGTGGGGGAGGTGGCGCGCGTGCATTCGTTCCCAGCTGGGGAATAGTTAATAATGAAATCTCGATGCAATTTCGATAAAATATCGTTGCTGCTGGCGGCTCGTTGCCGAGGAGCCGGTGCTGTTTCCGCCTGCGGTTAATATCGTGAATCATTTTTTTTCGTTATCTCCCCTTAATATGACCCCAGCGACGTCGTTAGTTAGACGGGTCCGATTAATGAGACGCGCGCGTCTGAAGGAAGCAGACACCAAAACGCGCCTCGTGTCCCGATACTTTACACCGCTAATGAGATGGAAATAGTAACGAAGCGCTATGATCCCGCCGAGTGTGCCACGTGAATGAGGGAAACGCGCGGGCCTTCGTTTCCACTCCCCTCCCCATTTACTTCATCCTTTGAATCTCTTTTCTCCAACGGTACTTATCGAGTTTCCCTAGCTTCCTAGAATTCTGCGCGTCCTGCTTCGTTACGGCCACCTCAAGTGCGTGAGAAAGGCCTGCATAGAAGCGTATTTTTTCAAATGATAAAAGTTTTCCGCAAGCGATACCGCCCGAGTCGTGTTTCCCCCGCGGAAGAAAGCTTCGCGTTAATTCTTTTCCGCGAGACTCGCGCTGCTCTCTGCGGAAGAATAATTTCGGTAGGTCGTTAACCTTCCCCCAGTGTTAACCTTCCCAAGTAGTTACATTAACGGATAGAATTGTTTCCCTTTCCGATTATCAAATTGCAGTTATAATTTGGGATTAATGGCTCCAAATGTAGGTAATGCCACGAGAATTCATTTGGCCTGCGGTAAAACAAAGAGCTTATTATTAAATAATAACGAGCTTATGAGCTAACACGGTGGAAATGCATCCCTCGTAATACGCCCGATGCAGAATTCCAAATGCAAGGCTTCCCTGCCGTGACGATGTAGTATTGGATTAATTTAATGTTGAAACGCATTAACATCACCCGTGTTATACCTTGCTGATGTCGTATATGTTATAAACCGAGCGTTAAACAATTACGACTCTGAAACCTAGCGATTACACTTTGTAGTAATGTTTCCCGTGGAAATAATAGTTTCTCTAGAATTCATCCAAGTCTCCCTGTAACAGGCATTTCGTTCTTGCCTGTTACACCGTGGCCGATTCTCCTCGGGCAAAAGCAAACGCGCCGGGAATCCTCGAAAATTCCCGTCCTCTTTCGATTCAGCGAATTGCATAAATCCTTGGCGCGACTTCGCCGAATCGCAATCCGAGACGTGATATTCCACAGGTAATGGTTGTTTCATGGGCGATAGAGGGGGCGGGGTTGGAGTTGGAATCGGAATCGATGTGCATACCGCGAGCTACGCGTTATCGTAGCGAGGCACATTGTCGTCATTCGAGAAGGATATAGATAGACAGAGAAGGGAACTAGAAACGGGCAATTAAGGGCGAGGATACCGAGTTCTGCGACTGCATACCGTGGCGAGTGGTTACAGACCCGCCGACAAATTCCTCGACGATGGTTGCATCGATTTTTTTCTCTTCTTCTCCCTTTTTGATCGATTGCACCTGGAATGCTTGTAAATTAACCCGCCGCTGTATCGCCGATAACAACTGCGGATCAGTGTGGGCCGGCGAGTTCTACCTCCTCCATTAAAAGCAGAAGCTAAAGAGGATTTTCTGCACCTGGAATTGGTCAGTGGAAAGTAATATTGATTTGATATCGGTTCTTTTGATCGATGCCAGTGGGGCGTTCTTTTATAATTTCAGAGGCTACGTGTAGCCTAAGTGAAGTACTAATCACTGCTTTTGCATAGTTGAGTATTGTAGTTTTAAGGCTACCAGGCAGTTGTTCCTGTCTAAAATGAAGTATTACTGTTGTAATTAATTACACGGAAACAAATTGGAATTGATACTTGTTCCTTGGCATGAAGTTTATTAACATCATAAGCTTTAAAAAACATGTTTGTTTAGTCAAAAATATATGACGCTACAGATGGATCGTTAAAGAGGCTTTTTAAAAAAGTTTCTTTTGTTTTGCAGTGATAACTCAGAAACGGAGGTTCCAATCGATTCGAATCAAATTCGAGCATGTTAAAAAAATGTGTAGTTTCAGATCCGATCTAAATTGAAGTTAATGAAAACTCTTATTCTTTACGAAAAAAACTAAAACCTCATCTTTTGGGTGAGTGTGAAACCCTCCAATTTGTTTCCTTGTAGTTAATAAAAATAGTAATGCTTTATTTTCGACAGGAATCGTCTGCCTGGTACCCTTAATCCGGGAAATGAATTTGTAGTGTCTATAGCAAAAGTGTAATGAATTTTGTAACACATCTTGGTATTTGTTTATGATAAATAGAAATGTATAAAATTTAATGGAAGTAAGAAATTGCATTGGGTTAGTTGAGAAATCAGAAGTCTTTCTAAGGCAAAAAAAAGTTTCTTTACTACTGAATTTGCGATTGGAATGAATGACTACTGCTTCTTCTACTTTTCAATGTCTGCTTCATAAACTTGTATGTTTTCCTTCAAAAACACTGTACCGGTAGAGCATCGTAGTAACAAAAACATTTGCTGTGATATACAAGAAGTCTGTGTCTGATTTCTCAGCGTTTATAATGCTTCTGTGCTCGCGCGATCCAGATGTGTCAGGCGTTCCTAGCTATTAATTGTAGAAGCAGCCACGGTTTTCGAGTGATGTGTCTACGTTAAGAGCGGACTTGCAGCTGACATTGCCACGAGCTTCATAGTGAAGTTGCTGAACAGATACACGTTTAAAAAAAAGCGAAAACACCTGTCCACTCCTGCTGGGAATCCTAAATTCACCGGGTAAATGTCACCCCGGTAAAGCAGATGCAATTTCTTTGGCACTTTGATTCGACGATATTAATAAAAGAATAAAGATCTTTATCTGTGCTCGTGGGTAATGTGCTTTAAAGGCTTAATTTTGCCTAATGACACGGCGAGCGTTTATCTTATCTTAATCTGACCAGATTAATCGGGTTTATTGTCAATCTTCCTGTCTATACCGAATAGCATCGTCTAGCGTGGTGCAACGTATGATTAAGTTCTACATTGTTCAGTAGAAGTGTTGAACAAAGTATCGAATGTTTAAATCACCGAACGAAGCGTTGAATTTTCCAGTTAATAATTATCACACTGTGTTACACTGTTACATAAGAGCTTATCCTCGAGATCTCTGAGATTAATTCTACGTTTAAAATAATGCGCATTGTTTGAAAGAACATTTAAATAGCTATTGTATTCTTATTTAATAGAATTCTAGTTTCCTTCGTTAGAGATTATGTTTTTAAAATACCTGCGTTGGTAGTTAATTTCCTGGCGATTAAATTGATCATACATAATCGAAGTCGTAATGTAAAAGTAAGGCAGTGGAAGTAGAATCTTCAATTCTTGTTGCAACCGGGAAATTCCAATGTTATGTTTAATATTAAAGTCATCTTCGTTGTGAAGACAATTTGGTGGCATAAGTTAGATGGGATCCACGATGAGAACAGTGACGTGTGTGTTTGATCGTATACTGCCATTTCTACTCATTCATCTTATATGGGAAGGAAAGGTTTCAAGAACAAGCCTAACCAAGTAATCATTTGTTATTACAATCTTAGCATGGCCTCAGCTGTATTGAGCTATTTTATTCGTTTGAAAAAATCTAGGTATTTTAAAACACCCGATGGTACTTTATACAATCAAAAGAGGGTAACGAAAGGTTACTTAATTCTATATCTTTTTCGCGATCAAACCATCTTGATAAACGAAAATTTCACATCCCCCTTAGATTCTCATTAAAGATATTGGTAATGGTGTTCAAATTTTATTCCATTTTTATTAATAAAGAATGAAGCATGGCCTCTTTGTTTAAAAGGGAAAATGGTCCCCAACTCGGACAATCCTGACATTTCGATCTAAACTCCCAAGCATTTTTAACTGAATTTAGTGAATTTACTATTTATCCTGTAAGCTTTAAACCCTTTCCTTGAACACTCTGTGGGTTTAAAGTACCTACTATCATTCCGTCTACGCGCTTTCATTCGTAAATATCGCGAGCACGCTCTTGTGTGACGGGTTGTACGCGGGACGTGCCGATTGAAATCAAAATTCGTGGCGGCATTACACGATCGAACGGGAACAAACGTTGCAGACGTTGGCCCGCGGCCAATTATAAATTTGCCTTTATGTAAAAGATGGCCGTGCGTGCGAGCGCGCCTCCTCATGCAAATTTCTCAGCGCAATGCCAAGCTGCGTCGTGCTGGAAGAATTGTTGTCCGGCTAGAGTCGAATGAAAAGCAGAAACGCGCAAAAAAAAGATTGGCGAGCAGCGATAGAGGGGCAAAATGGCCGTGGACGGCTCGCTCCGTGAATTCTACGGAATATATGTATTCGAGAGATTTGTTTCGATGAGGTCATTTGAATTCCGGTTTTATTACGTTCTGTTTGTTTTTCCCGCCACTTTTTGTCCCCGGTGATTCGCGAATTTATCCCCCTCCCCCGTTCTTTTTTTTCCATCTATCGGCGAATATATATTTTCCTTGAAATTTCGGAGGGAATCGAAGTCCTCGTCGGGAGCAAACAAAAGAATGCGACGAATGAGTGTGTAAATACGGAGGATATAACATTCGGTTTGCTTTCTGCACCACGACACCCGATTCTGCATACGTTGGAATACGCGATCGAAGTGGAAAGATTGATACTCGTGTCTCTGGGAAAAAGGGACCGAGTTGTGCCTCCCGTTTGCTCAAATAAAAGCAAGCTAAATATCTCTCTATTATTGTATAGAAGGAAAGTTTGAAAATTTTATTTATCAAAACGACTTTGGGATATTTACTTAAAGTGTTCGCAGAGTAATTTAAAACAAACCGTAACGGAATTGCTTTTACTGTTCGATCGACGATCTTGCAATTGCTCGCGAGCGCTTTATTCACGGTCGTTTGCATTGCGAAGGGAAGAAGGAAATCGAACAAGAAACATGGAATATTTTTACAGGTCAGCGCGTGAGAATTTTTCTTTCGTGGAAATACAGTTACAGGGAACGGTACTCGGGCGATTTGTCACAAGCTTCACCGAACGGTGCTTCCATCGGCATTAAAATACTAAGATAAATTTTACGACGCGTCATTGCGCCCGTTGTTTGGCAAACACGAAGTGTACGCCACTCGATTGTCGTAACTCGAATCTCTTTACGGCCACGCACACAGGGTACGCTTCTCGAAAGCTTAATGCTGCCAGCGTTGTCGATGCGACGATCGAAAATATCGCAGGGACTCTTGAAAAAGAAGCCACAATTATTTAGTCGTTCGCTTTTAATCATTTCTGTCGGTGGTGTTTATCCAATATTCTACCACAGTCTGCGAGGAAAAGATAGTAAAGTGTTTTGCAATTAAGTTCATCGTTACTATAATTTATTTAAATAATTTCAATGAAGTTTCTTGATAAATCAAGAACCTTTTATCTTTTTCTATGTACCTGCTCCATCTAAGTTTCTTCTTATTCATAAAAGTACCTTTTCTTTTTTTTGTTATACCTATGTAGGTATTGAGATGCTATATTGGAAATCTTTTCATGGAAACTTTTGAAACGATGTGTATTCAAAGTAGGAATAGTTTATAATTAATCTCTATCTATCAATGTCACTAAATAATCGATCAGTTCTTTCAATTTATGTAAATTGATTTCTCACAATTCGTAAAGTATTAATAAGAGATTTATCTCTATTGTAGACTTGGCATAAATCTTATAAAAAATTCTGGTAATTGCTATCACATTTTTTCCCTTCACTTCCTTCCCGCGGAGTGATTAGTTTCACTCTAATAAACATTTTAACGACTCAGTCAAATTCCACTGCACAAAATGCCTCTCAACCCACCATTTCCATAATGAGGACCGATAAAACGTTTATATAACAATTTTTTATCACGTTTCCAGAGATGTATACCACTATAGTTCCCACTTATTACCCTTCCTCGCAACCCTTTGTATTCCAAGCATAATAAACTTTAAATTACGTTTACATACTATCATAAAACCTTAGAAAAATAGAAAAATTCGTGATTCTTAAAATTGAATAAATTCTTCATTTCAAGACCACTCAACTATACACTTTCCGATTTAAAAGCGTTGTATTGAGCAAATAATCCAGTGAATCAACGATAGAATAAATTGTAGTGGAAATTTCTGGAAGCACCGAATACTTTTCTCCGCCGACGTTACAAGCGATCAGAAATTGGCCTATGGTAATTTCCCTCGTTTCTCTTCATCGTTGAAATCATGCCGGGCCCAGAGGGCCGGTGCTCTTTTTTCATTTGTCGTCGACGAAATTGCCGAATGCACGGGGGCACGCGTGCGCCCCCACAGGAATGGATGTTTTCCTGGCTTCAGGAATCCCGTATGAATATTTATGAGCGACCATCTCGACCTGGGCGCGGTGGATGGAATCTCTGTTTGCTCTCCCTCTATCTTTCTTCGTTTCCATTCTGTTCAATACATCTCCCCTGGATATCGTCCCAGACTCTTCATCGCCGTGCTCCCTCATTTCTCCTCAAAGCGGTCGCGTCTTAATCGTTATAAAATTATAGTGCACATTTATAAACATGCCGTGATCGAAGGCAGTGACTCCGGAGATGTGGAATTAACGGTAGAGTGGAAGGATAGATTCGAATCCTCTTAGTCCAAGCTACTTCTTTCACCTTTCCGTGACTTATGAGATTTTTTATCCGCTTCAATTGATCTCCCTCGCGTATCAAAGGCTGCGGTTCTGAGCTTTACCGTGCCATCGTTGATTATTTATCGATACCGTGAGTGTGCTTGGTAATATATGTAATTGCTGGCGGATGGTTGGGTAGACAGACAATGAACGTCGGAGATTGAGAAAGCATCGATGAGTGTCGCAATGTGAGCGATATCTAAACTGAGCCTTATCGGTTCTTGCAACCTGCGTTCGCAATTAACGCATTCACTTCGTGGAACGAGATATCTCGTCTTTTTCTACTTGGACTTCCAGGAAGGATATTCCTCGGCTTATTATGCACTTTTCAGATACACAAAGTGGTTAAGGAAATCGTACTATGTCTAATGAACACAGTTCTTTGGAACAGTCTTATTGTTTACCTCTGACTCATGGTAAATCTCGAAGATAAGAGGATTGTTTGCTGCCTGCCATGCAAGAGCGTTGTTTAAACGAAGTGACTAGTGTTTAAGAAAATATTGGATATGTTGATAAAGTGGTTTTTCCAGAATGTAGAAAATGGGAAATGTGTGCGCATTTTTTTACAGTATCACAGATTGTTACAAAAAATAGCCCAAGTACTGCCAGTAATCATAAATTTGTTAATGTGTGAGGTTACACACTAGAATTACCTTGTTCGCGTATTCATAAGACACCTAATTCGCACCTTTTTAATTCGGAGTTTACTCGACACGTTCCTTCGAAGACCGTTAATTCGTTTCGTTATTTTTATGCGATTCTCCTCCCAGTAAATCAGAACGTGCTTCCGCTTCCATGGCCTCGGAACAAGTTTGTAAATGCGTAACATTATTACCTTAAATCGCAGCGTACCTTGACGAAAATCTTGATGCAGCTCGGGGATCGCAATTTCGCCAAGAACCTGAAAGTGAAAAGGATTTCATTGGTGATCACGCGATGGGATTATTACTTGAATCATTACTATTCGTATATGAATCTTATTATTCTAAATTCTCATAGTAAGCTACGATAAGAAGTGTTTTATAGCAAAGAACTCATTGAACAACAATAAATTCATAACCTTTTATCATTTAGAAATATACAAAATCGTGTCGATTGAGATACAGATCAAACGTGTTGCAAATTCGTTTATGTAAGAAGCAATTTGCAATTTAATAGAATTGAAATTCAAATTTGAAAGCGAGCGCGTATAACAAATAAAATTGGACGTCCTAATTAAAGTAAAAGATGCGGCTCGATAAGTATCAGACGATTTTCTCGTTAGTTTCCGTCGATCCGCTTCCGTGTTTTCGACTTTCCTTTTTCACAGTGGCTGGAGACTAGCGAGTTTTGAATCGAACGTTAAACTTCCGTCGCTTTAAAGCGTCTAATTCGATCTTCCGTTCTTCCTTCGACTCGCAATATTCTTGTTCGGCGCTCTCTTGAAATGGAGTTTTCAAGAGGAAAATGAAATCTTTCCACCTTTGTTCTCACCCCAAGGAAACTGTAATTGTTCTACATTGGGCTCTTGTTTATACGATAGAAAGGTAGAATAATAGGGTTCCAATTTCCCGCTCCCATTGATCCGGAATTGGGTCTACGGGAATCACTTCGGCTTCACAGCGTTAGGAACACTCAGCCAAGAATTTTCTTGAGAAGCAATTTTCTTGGGAACTTAATCGTGGGTTTTTCTTAGTCTTACAATTATTTGTCAATGTATAATCTTGTGATACATATTGTGACTGTAGTGTACTCTTTATGGAACACTAGTTTGTCTTTATTTCACTCAACCTCTTTTCTGAAATTTCTGCAATTCATATTTATCTCAGGACCTTAGCAATCTTCTGTTTTGCACTGCACGTTTGAGTTTGGAAATTAAGGAAGTTTTATGGTGACAAAGGAGTATTCAAACGGCAGTATTTTCTTTTGCCAAATTTTTTTACTGTCGCTGTAGAGATCTAAGGGAAAGCAGCTTGCAGTCTCTTCAAAGAAGAGTTCTTTCTCCAGAAATTCTTTCAGTTTTTATTCATTCATTCCTGCGTCCTTTTAAGCGCGCATAACAGAATGAATCCTGTAGTTTAGATGTCAAGCTACGTACGAAATCTGGATCTCCTTAAAACAGATCTGATTTTCTCGCAGCGAAAACCAGACAGCGGTAAAATACACTTTATCAATGTCAAGATAAGGTAACCAGATTTGTTACTTACCATAGCAAATAATACAATATCCTCTGTCGAGTATGAAATCCGCCCGTGAGTCATATCCTGAGCTGGTATAAACTGCTCGAAGGCAATTCGGAAGTGAAGCATTAGGTCTTTGTTTCCGCCGTGGAGGAACTTTCGTCGCTGCACTTTTTGCCATGTTTCTCCACCATCTTTCTCGAACTCATTCCCAGATACCGATCGAACTTTTAGCTTGCCTCCGTGCCGATCTTTCCTACTAAATCCAGCTCGATCCCAGCAAAACTACTTCCACGAAGTCCGTTTTTAGGCCACCAAAAGATGGCTGAAAAATATCCGTTTCGCCTGACCTGCCAATGAAGAATCCTTCTTGCCTTTTTAAGGAAAAATCGCGGAACTTTCTCCATCCGTCAGATCACACACTTTTCTTTGTTTCTTTCTATACCAGGTTCTCCTTTGATCAGTAACAAATTCATTGAGAAAATATCATGCATGTTACTTTGGCCCATATTCGTACGGAACCTGCTAAATGGCTCTCATTTTTATAAGCTTGAGTCGTCGAGCGAGTTTTCTACTATCTCGGTGTAATATTCTGAATTACAAGAAGCAAACGACTCCCCTGGAATCAATCTCTTGGCCCGGTTCTCCTCACATTTGCTTTAGTGTCTACTCCTTATTCAACTCTGAAAACTGAATGCTCGCTCTGCTGGAAAATGTTCATTCCGTTTCACTTGCTTCTTGCAGAGGCGAATTCCTAAAATTGAAGACGATCTCGATCCGCGCTCTTTGCGGGATCGCGAGTCGAAAGTTGATCGACCTAATTTCTGCCTCACGGAAGACAGCATTCCGTGAGTCCAGGTGGCCAATTGCACGCTGTTCTCATTTACCGCGCTGACACGCGGTCGCTGCCTTGTTTGACAACTGGATTTGTCGCGTCAACGTTCGACAGAACTTCCAAGACACAAATCGACTATTTTGATAAAAGTCATTCTAATTTGTGCGAGGTAAATGAGAACTCGTAAGCTTTCGAGTGTAGCATACACATTTGGAATAAAAAGATAATGGGAAGCAAAGGATTCGAACAATTTATTCAAAGTATACCAGTCGCATTAATGGGAAAAATGGTCTTTACTTTACTTTCTGCAAGGGCATTCGCGATACTCGTAAAAAGGCATTACACCGTGAAAGCACATTTTACGTGTACGCTCGACAGGAGTTTAATTGCATACTTTCTACGCTTTAGAAAAATTTTTCCGCAGTTATCCCTAATAAGGGAAATATAAAAGAGTAATGCTTTAATTGCACGTAAACGTGTGTAAAAGGTAATGGCAGCGTGACAATAACAGCCGTTCATTTACTTAGTTCTCGTAGACGTTCAAGAAATGAATTGTAAAGTGTAGAGGATTTCGTTAATCGATACACTATACAATTTAAGTTCTATTAGTGAATAATATTATTCCTTACTGTTTCATACTTAGACAATGAAATACTCTCGTATTCGAACAGGATACTACCTATTTGTATGATACAATTACATTCTCAGAGTTCAGTAATGAGACACTTTACCTCATTTGGTACAGTTATGGAAGCTTCTATTCACTCGTTTTCGTTGTATTATTTCTGCATTACATACTTGGGGTGCAGGATCGTCCACGCTGTTCAAACTGCAAATGAGCTGAACTTCTCCTTTACAAGCTTATCAGTTTCCAAACACGAATCGAATCCATCGAAAGTTAACGTGCCGTGGCGTTGTTTGCTTTACCGAGTTCCCAGTTTTCCAGCTACCTATACCATCATACTTGGTAAAAGTTGTGGGGCGAATTTCACTCCAGAATAAATGGCATCAACAGTGTCGCTTATTCGTGGCAACTTTACTTCCGTATCTGAATTTTCCTGGCAACCCATTTATCATTCCCAGCGAGCCAGGTTGCTTCGTTTTGGTAAGGATACAAGAAAATAATTATAATCTCTCTTGTGGCTCATAACAAGTACGTGAAGTGCGCTATTAAAAATTTACTACACTAGTAAAGCTGGAGGCACTGAACTTATTTTCCCTTTAATAAAAAATCGCTCGTAATTTTCTCCAGGTTAATAATAACTGGGGGGTAAGTGATAAAATGAAGGGTGAAAAACTAGGAATGTCCATCTTTCGTGATTTTGCGATTTATAGCATATTTTCTTGGTGACAACTGGGACTACAGAGCTGTATAATCACTAAGGGTTATAAAGTCCAAATGCCCCCGTAAGATAACGTTAAAGATTTGGTATACTGGTTAAAAGCTGGAAATGTCCACTCTGTACGAAACAGAACACATAATTTTCTCGATAAAGCTGTTTTGTGATGTTACCTGTTTTCCCTTCAAATATACACAAGGGCGATTATTACCCTTGTAACATATTAAATATTTGAGCGAAACAATAAATATGTCCAGTAGTGTATATTCACTTGGCAGGGGTGACACTCACTTTTTTCAATAATTACAGAAAGGGGTTATTAATTATTTTAATTTGTCCGAAATAACTGTCACGAGTCACAAAAGTGACTGAAAAGTTGGAAAGTTGCACTTCTGCAACTACCCTTCGGCACAGACAAGAGTGGCCCGACGTTAATTCAGCCCATTACGTCGAACGAATCAAAGTGTAATGCACCCGTTGGTGCAGAAAGGACCGCGTAAATTCGTGGATAAAGAGCCCCCACCCAAGATCTAAAGATCCTTCCAGTTAGTCGCGCAGGAGGGACGAGGGTCGTCCCGAGGCGTCGTCCGTTTTGAATTCTTTCCTTCTCTGGGAAAATTGTATAGGGCGTTGGGGAGGGAGGACTATTAGGGCTTATCACGAGTCGCCCCGAATCCCGTGAAATTTTATACCACCGTCTGCTTTTAAATGCCGCGGGTCGTCGGACGGGGAACTCTTTTGAGGGCAAGAGGAACATCCAGCCTTAATGGGAAATAATAAGGAACGTGGCCATGCGCTCGATAGCGAGTACTTCGCGAGAGATACGAACAGGGCCGTACACAACCGATCTCTTGCTCTGAATAAGTATCTATCGGAAAGTTACTTTTACTCCAGCACAGTGCTTTACTCTCAGCGGAGGAATTTTCAAGTTAATTTGTCCGTGACTTGTGGTCATCTGCGCGAGGTTCATTAACGCTGGTACAGGATTCAGTGTAGGTATATAATAGTAGCGTTTAAGGGAAAGCATGAGAGGTGAATAATGAAACTTATGCTCTGTAAAAGTTGAGTATTCAGAAGCACGTGTAAATATTTCCATTAAGTACAAGTATCTGGGAAACTCTCCATTGCGTTTGAACTTAGAATAATTTAGATGATGATAGTATCTAGGTAATAATATATTTCCAGGGAGTGTATTTATCTTGTGGATTTCTTAAAAAGATAAAATCCAGTACAGTATAAAAATAACTTCAAACTTTCAACTTCCTGAAGTTCGCAGTACGATTTCCAACAGACATACAGACCACGCAGTATCAGTAGCAAGTATAATTACGTTCCTACAGTTCAATGAAGGGAAAGAGAAAAGTCTTTCACATTGCCCTGCTCCCTGGAATCACAAACGTTGCCCCGAAAGTTTTTCGTCTTCGCGCGAGCCCCGATTCTCGATACTGTTTGTCGCAGTTCGTTCCAGTTTGTAAGTTCGCTAATGGAATCGCACTGCTCGTTATCGCGCGATAAACTCCAAGTCGAGTGTCCGTGCTTCTTCGCGAACTTTTTTATACCGTTCCACGGTGAATCCCAGAGCGATGCGCTTTATCTTCAGCAAAATCTCTGTCCCCTGTTTCCATTTAATGCGCCGTAAAGACCGATCGACTGATCGGCGCGGGTTTCCAGTCGTAAAATTGAGGAAGTCGGCCGAAACCAAGTTTCGTGGTACACGGGCGGCGGTCGAAGGCCCTGTTTCGATGGGAGAGGAGATTGCTGGCGAGAATTTGGCCGGGAGCCTGAATCGATTACGGCCCTGGGACTTACGGTGCCGCGTTTTAATGCCTACGAGAAGTGGCCGCTCGATCTCCTCTCGGGGAGCCGAGCGAAAGCAACTTTCTCGCTGTGCCGCGTGATCTTTCGCTTCACGGGCTCCTCCGTGAACGACAATCCTACGCGATTTTCCATTCGACGTATTTTCAGGGAACGTAGGAGCCAGCGTTTGGGACCAACAGCGTCGTAAGTAGAGTCGACGTCGAACGTCGTACAACGACTGTGTCTGCAATAGTACATTTTGGTGGTAGTTTCTGAATTTAGGAGTCCTCGCAAGAATTCGTATCAAGAGTTGAGGAATAAAAGCAGTCTGCAGAAAAGCTTAAAGGGGTGTTCCGGTCTAGAGCCCATAAAAATTGGTAATCTTTAGGAATTAATTAAAGGAGAACTGCTACGGATAATTTAATGGGGCTTTCCGCATTGTATTATAAATGTCTTCAACTATGGAAATATATTTTTTTTCTGTAATTAATCATTGCAAATGGCACTAGGGATTCGTTGAAGTGGAGGCGTGAAAAATTCATCCGAAACTGTAGGACCTGTAGCACCTAAAGCATAGTTTGAAATAAGAAACAATACCAGATTTTTAAATGACATGGAATTCCTTAGCGGACGTAGCTTTAAAAATGACAAAAAAGGACATTTTCTGACAAGATAACGACACTTGAAATTTGGAATCACTTTTTTATGGTTGTCGTCCTTTCAACGCCTTTAAAAATTACAAATTTTCGAAATTTTTAAAATTGCCGAGGTTCCTCCACTGCGCAGAAGTATACTCTTCAAAATAAAAAAAGTTTCAATCGAATCGGATAATAACTTTTCGAGATATTTGTCCCACCGATTTGAAGAACACTGTTTCGAGAAAAACGTGTTTACAGTTTTACGTGAGCACCGATTAGCCGAGTTTTAACCACACTTCAGGAATCCCGAATGTCAAAAAGTCCGCTTAAACACGCATTCTTAAAAGGTTGAACATTCCAAAAATGAAATAAAAAATCAATTTTCCCCTTAAAGAGTTAGATGAACACTTTCCTGGGGATGATGTGTATTAGGTGTTTGCCACTGCTTTTTTCATAGGTGAAACGATTCTGCAATGGATTCTTTGAAGAAGAATTTTTCTTTTGAATCACGTTGGAACATTGAGTCGTCAGTATCGGAAGTATGCAAAATGAGCCACTGCAGTTCTCTCGATTATGACTGCGGCTCCGTTGCACCAGTGCCGTTGTGCAACCAGAGGTGCACCGCTGCGTTACGAGAAGGTCGTAGGTGCTCCCAGGTAGGTTAGTCGCCCAACAGGTTTCCATCGCGACCAATGGTCTCCTGGAAACTGCCGTGGAAAGTCGACTTGCCATTGGAGGGTACGCAAGAATGTCTTCCGCTAGAGACGAAATCGCATAGATTTGCATTTCTCTGGCCACGCGCAAGCTTTTCCCTTTACAAGGCTTTACGACGAACTTTGTTCGACATTCCTGCACCAGTAGAAATACTCTCCTAAATTCCATACTATCGCGAGAAATTTTAACCCCTGATATTTTCCAATTACACCGTTCTTCGCAGCATCAATTGCTCGGTATCGGAAACTGGTTCGCTGAAAAGGCACCCAGCAAAGAAGAAGGTAGCGAATGGTGGATACCATTAACAAGAAGTGCAGGCTTCTTATCAAGGAATTTCGTGGTACCATGAAGCGTGCAGGTTTTACCGACGGAAGTGGAACAGATCGGGGTGGTATCCTCGGTCATGATTGTCGATGTACGTTGTGCAATCGTGGGCTGCAGCTCTCGCAGAAAGGTCGAAGGTACTTCCAGGTGGGTCAGTCGTCTGTCGGGGTTTCTAGCGCAACGATTTTCACGGAAGTAACGCGGAGGGTTTCTCTCGGACGTGAAACAATGGCTGCCATTGAAAGAAGGAGACGATATTAGCTGGAAGTGCATTCGCTCATCAAACGAAGGCAGTAAATTCGCTGCTCCCATTGCTGCTGAAAGCAATCCCTAAAGAGGATTGCATGGTCACGATAGAAATTTTATTCTACTAAACTACTTTCGTCATACACTCATTCATCGGAAATCTAACGTGCCTACTATATTGAAACACGATTAAAACCATCAGACAGCGTTTTAACGATAACTTCGTTACTAGTGTTTATCATTCCTAGTTGTACCATCATGTAGCGTTATTTTACCATTCTTTGACTTGCCGGGCGATAAATAGTAGTCTCTGTCCAATATGTCTCGTGCCAGCAGCTGCACTATCCAATACACCAGAGTAAATCAAACCCGATAGGTCAGAATTCAAGCAGATTGATGTAGTAGGGAGAGGCCAGGCGTGAAGTGAGATTTATACGCGCGCACAGTGGCTGTGCGTGCATATATCTCAGCGCTGGAGTTCCTTGAGACCCTGTCGCACATACCGCGGGAATGGAAGCTTCAAAATCATCCGTGCCGAGCAAACTATGGTCTTAGGAGATGAGACGATGTCTCGATGGGCAAACCGGTCGGCGTAGCATACCACTGCTTTCGTAGTAAGCCTCTTTTATAAATGACTAGGCATAAAGCGGCCACGAAAGGGCTGTAACATCCAATTAAGATTGAGTGCGCCGATACTTGCTCTGTTAACCAATTATGTTAACTTACGAGAAACTGGCGCGCCTGAATATTTAGCAGGGCAGTTATTTATTGGCAGACGTTCGTTTTATCTCGTCACTCTGCCCGCGCTAATAGCGGCTTCCGATGAGGCACGCTCGACGTTTGTAAAATCGAGAAACCGCATGCTTAGGATGCTTTCTTCTCTATTTGGAGCGCACTCCAGTTCGCTCGTCGCTCTGGTTACGTAAAGCAGCAGTACCATCTAGTTTAATCGACTGCGTTTTGCTTTTTGATTAATGGTTTATAGTGAGACAGGGGATTATTGTAACAGGTAGAAATAGCAGGCTGATGTAAGTACTTGGAGCGTTCATTATCTTCGAGTATGTAGTTTACGTGGTACATTCATAAAATGTTGCAGAGTAAATGTGATATTATATGTTAAGTGTAAGTAATGATAGGAGGCAGATATTTATGGCCTGGTTTATTTTAAATATTATCACTTTTTGTTCTGGTAATTCTGTTCGTCGTTGAACATCAGATATTGAGTTTGACATAAAAGACTGAAAAAATTGTGTAGTATCGTAAAATAATACAGTATTAACGTAAGATAACTTTGGAGAGATATCTGATACATTAAGATATTTTATAAACAGCTCCGCAATGGGAATACATAGTCTCAGGGTGATGATTTATCATAGCAAAAAGTCAACGCTCCATTTTTCTGCTCAGTTTTTAGCAAACTCAAGCTCAGTGCCAATCACTTTCAAATTCCCAAAGCAGCCATTCATTATACAAAACTTTCACAACCTTTAATGGTATAATAATTGTGCCAGTGATAGATATAAATTCGCACATATACGCACGTGCGTGAGAGCTTCAGATAACGGGTCGTCCTTAAAGTACGCAAGGCTTGGAGGGAAGGGGGCCGAATTTCTTACGTTTTCTTACAAAGAGCAGTAATATTTTTACGTAATATGTTTTAACTTAATTTTCAATCTCAGTAGCCTAAAAAAACAATGTCTCAACACACACGCGAAACCGAATTAAATCTCCAGAATCACCCTTACGTAATTTAAGGACGCCCCCTTAAGTGTTCACAGGTTCCACGATTAACGATTGCACAAAAAAAAATGCAGTCGAAGCCGGCCACTGTTTCACTGCGCGTGGCATGCAATATTCTATGCATTGTGAAAGTGTGTTCATATCCACCTGGCAGACCGTATCTCGTGGGGGCAGAGCCTCCATGGAACCACGAATGTATCCCTGGTGTGACAGGCCTTCCAGACAATGTCGCGGTTCGGCCAGGGAACACCGTGAATCCAAAGGATCCTATACAGATGGTGGTCCCGCTACGGGCAAATGCAATTAAGGATTACGCGGGCGAGCGTAATCGTTCGAACAATGCTGGACTTTTACTCCTGATATTATCACGCTATTGTACCATTGTATCCTGTGCGATACTAAATCGAGAGATAATGGTAAAGGTTGAATGAAACAGGGCCGGGGGAGGTGGGCAGCTTTGGCAGGAGTTTTATAACACGCTCTGGCGGTGCCATTAATCCTTTAAAAGCTGATTTCGGAAAGGCCAAGGTGAAAGTTCGATCGAGCGAGCTTCTGCCGAGTGTTTGTATGGTGGCTGTTGATAAGAGGAATGGGCAAAAGTTTGATTGTATTTCTTCCTCTCAGGTCGCTTTCCCCGCGAAGCTTTCCGCTGGCGAACACTTGGCTGTAATTAGTTTGGAAATCCGCGTTGACTTCACTGTCCGATCGAGGCTACTTTAAATAACCGTCAAGCAGTTTTCTTTTTAGACCTCCGAAGGTACTTCCAAGCACTCGACGTCTTGATACTTCCATTGCCGTCTCGATCTAGATCGACGTTCCACGGTGCATCGTTTCTAGTGGGAGACTTGGGTGCTGCTCCCACTCTAGCTCATAAACTTTTTCAAATCTCTCAAAGAACTTCGTCATCAATCTCTCTAACCACCCTCCACACTTTGCATCGCCTGATTAACCTGCCGCCTGATCCTCTTAGACTGCCTATGCTCGCTTAATAAATAGACGCGTACAGCTGGATAATATTCTGAAACCGAATTAGAACGAGAACGGATCAGAGGCATTGTTGCTGGCTGGTACACCACGGTTGTACAAACTACCGTCGGCGCGGGCTAGCGAGGTGAAGCCAGGCGGTGGGTAGAGAGGGAATTACAGAATGCGTTTGAGGGAGACAGGGGAGCAAAGAGGGACGGAGAGACAAAGCGGGGCGGACAGAGAGGAACAGAGTCAAAAGAGAAGGGTATATCCCTTTCTCCGGCGATAGTAAAGTCTAGTTGCTCCGGGGCACTTAGTCGCTTGCGTAATTCTGCCGGAGCATTCCACCGGTCCACTGTTAGCAATCTGTCTGACTATACAGATCACGATTGACCGATTGGCAAACACGATACACACCGGCAGCTATTCACTTTGTCCTCCGGGTCGCCCAAAGATTCCGTCGTTAAAGTCGAGAATCGAATAAAGTTCAATAAAGAGTCGATGCGATCGCGCGCTTTGTTGCACCGCCCCGGGATAAAAAAACGTTTTCAGCGGCTAGTCATCGGAACTTGCCCATGCGCTAATTTCAATGGGGGTGGTACTGATAACGTGACCTGGTAAACAACCAGGCGCATCCACCTGCCGTTTCGACGCTGAATAAGGGGGTTAATCCGCGAGCCCCGTCGAACGGAAAAATCGGTGGAACTTGAAAACGCAGTTGCTTTAAAACGATCCTCTTTTGAATCGCGGACAAGCGCTGGTGCGTTCGAAATGCGAATAAACACGGGGATGGCGAGCGATATTTATTTTTCAGTCGGAATTGACGCGATATCGTCGCTACAGATGTTTACACAATAGAACAGCACCCGCGCAATTGTACCTATATGCCCCTGTTACAGTTTTCTACCTTTTATTCCCGTGTTTCCCATTAGACTGAAAATTGTGCCACCCCCCCTCCATCCCTGTGTTTGCGGAATATGTCAGCGCACGAGAACAAAATGGAAAGTCGCGCGTCTCCTGTGTGTGGCCAAGTGTCTGAATATTGCACGCTCGAGCAAGGAAGAAAATAGCGAGCGTGAACGAGGTGAAATAATACGCTGAAAGAAGCATAGGAGGCTTTTCTTTCGATTTATCGATGAATTTTTGGGTATTTGGGCAGGGTATAATAATTCGAGGTGAAATAAATAATGGTGTCGTTGATGTTTGATGTTCGAAAGCTCGATTGTTTCCTTTCAATAATTTTTCTGTGTGGTACCATTCACTGAGGAACAGCTTGCAATTGAATTCTGTGATTGTTGAGACGTTGTTAAAGAAGAATTACATTTCATCCTACCACGATATAAGTAATCCAGTATTTCAGAATAATTAAGAGATTAGATATTTGAGAAATTAAGTAACGATAAGTTAGTAGATCAAATGGTAATTTGGGTTTCCTAGTACACGAATTTCCTAAAGGTGTGGACGATATGTGACTTCACTTGCCCATCACACAGGAGCAGTCTCGCTGATCCAATTCTTATTTCTCAAAGAAGCAATTACCACGCGAAATTTCGGCCTCACTTAAACGCATCCAGGGTACTGAATATTAACAGCACTTCACAGGGGTCGTATAAACAACCCTCCAATGGCACAAGACACTCGAAACATTTCCTCGGCAATTTTTCACTCCAAAGCATCCCCCTGCCAATTTCTCAGTCTGTTCACGCACCACTGCTAATTATACCACCTCGCTTTGCCCTTTTTGTTTCCTTCAGTGAGTCGACCCTTACGCGCAGTCCGTCAACGAGAGGGCATGGGTGGGCGGAGAAGACGCGAGAAACCCTCCCCCGAGCCGATAGATTGCGATTAATTAAGCGACCACTTCTGCGCCTAGCAAGAAGTTGGCGATAATTAGCGCGCTGGCACTGTAGCCGGCACGGTTCGAGATTTGCGCGGTCAGTGCGCGAATTCGAGTGCAAAACTATTCAGGTCGGTTCGCGAATTTTCACCTGGAGCTTCCGATTTGCTCATCGCGATACAGTCTGTGGCATTAAAAGTTTGATGAAGGGACACGCCCCGATATAGACGCGGAATTTACACGAAAATCGAGTTCGAAAAAGGGATGATCAATACGAGCTTATCCGTCCACTGTTACGAGGCGATGAGTCGAGCTTTTCTGGGGTCTACTGGCATCAAAATTCGTGTGCTTCATTTCTCGCGATATTGCTGATATTCAAATTTTATTATACCCTATCTCAGTTTCATTTTATTGAGCTTTAAGTACACTGATGATAATTTTACGTAAAGGTGACAGAGAAGAGATGATATTTTTCGTATTATCAGTTTTGGAAAATTTTTTACTAAAATGCCTTTAGCACTTTAATCTTGTATAATATTGTTACCACTATACATAGAACATTTTACTATATTCATTTGAAGTAACCATCCTTAATTCAGTAAAGTGAAACCGAGGCAAGAAATAATTACTGCAATGTCCATAATTCGAGGCAGTTGGTAGGTTAGAATATTTTGTAAAATTCAAAACGGGAAACTTGCCGGGCTTTCGTCACGTGTAAACACGGACTTAACAAACATTTGCGAACTTTTTGGAGCGTACAGTTTCTTGTAATTTAATATTTTTTCATCACAGAATGTTTCACTCCAGTTCCTGCGATATTTTCTGTTCCCCAGCTGGAGGATCTTGTGTAGGAACAAAGTAACTCTGGCGCGAGCTCGGAGCAACGGTTTCGTAAGAACTTGTTACCGCGGGCTTGCCGCAATTTATCTCGACGACTTAAAATTGTCATGTATTTTACAGTTGCTGTTGGCGTGGAAATGTAATTCCTCTAAAGCCGCGTCGCAAAACACCTGCTTTTTCATATCGCGTCGCGTCCCCGGCGAAAATTTATGTCACTCGACCGGCTCGAAACGGTCCTTCGGTCCTTTTTTTATTCGACACTCCTCCACTCTGGAACCATAATGAAGTAGACAACGCTTCCGGGGGAAGCTGTTCTTTTTCGAGTTTCTTACCAGGCGCAGCATTAAACTGTGGAGAACCCTGGAAATCGCGCTGGCATATTTTTCACTGGCAATAAAGCTTCGCAAGCTCGAATGTATAGCTTCCTTGGGGAACGAAATACGAGCGGGGTAGAATTTTTTTCGTGCAATCTTGAAAAATATCGGGTGTCATATTTTTTCTGGAATTATCTTTCGTGCAAAACTCTGGAAAGATTAAATGAAATTTGTACGTCTGCACTCAAGATTTCCTCGCAGTGTCGTGTTTCAAACCCACGCAAACTGAAATTCCATTCGAAACTGGATGCAGTGTTTTAATAATAAATACTTCGCACACCTTCGATGGAATAGATAGTAAATTAAATGTGCAATAATATTATGAGCTGCAGCAGGGTATCTCAATTATTCTTCCATGAAAATCAATCGTTAATGGCTTCCCTTTAGTTCGCGAAAATATTTTCGAAAGACTGTGGTTCATTTATCAAAAGAGCTTTCCGCCCGTATAAGCTGTTACTGGATGTTAAGGTTCACGACAACCCCTTCGACGTTCCTTCGTTCGTTCACGATACTAATTACCTTGTTCAGCCCTATTAACGAACTTTCGCAAAGTCACAGACTTCCAAAAGCACAAAGCTCAGGGGTGGTGTACTACTTTTCAGCCGCATCAATGGATCGGGGAAAGCAAAGAGACGTTGGAGGAGAGTAACGCTTTGTCATATTCGATTATTATAGTCTTCATTAACCCTTAAAGGGCGATACGAACAATTACATCGAATATCACTATTTTCTTCCGTACTTGCATACTTACTACTTATGTACTATATTCTACGTCGATACTAGCTGAGAAATATAAATTTCACTTATGGACCCTGCATTTAAATGCAACTTAATTTAATATCCCCAATTTGAAGTCTGGTAAAGAGAATTCATTATAGGTTTTTTTTAAACTCTGATGATTAAAGATTAATAGTCTACACACAAGAAATTTTGCATATTTTGCAATTTTGCAAACGAATATTCAAGTAACAGTAAATGAATATCTGATTTAACAGAATTTTCAACTACCTACTATGTATTCAATCCATTACTACTAACCAAATTCATTACTATACATACACAATAATGATCGAAATTATTTTCCCAGGGTATTTGGAGAAGTAAACACATGCTGTGGTTGCAGCAAGCTGGATTGAATTATTCAAAAATGTTTGTTTATATGATTGCAAAATCTACGGGAGCGTGTATGCGCATACGAAACACGTGTGCAGCTTTCTGCCGAATCCTGGCGATCGGCCAGATTAATATTGAGTGGTCGGGTGCCATCCAGAAATCTGAAATATTAGATTTTACGTGTGATACACGACAACGTGCAAATATTATGTCCGTTCCATATGGTTCCTTGGAAGAGATTCCTCCTCGGCAGCACTTGCAAACCTATCTACGTCTTCTATTCCCTTTATTCATTTATTCTTTGTAAAACGTATACTGGCAATAATAATTAAGCAGAAAATATTTTTAAAAATTGTTGTCAATTGAAACCAGTCTACCTTATAAACTGAATTTATTTTTATCATTGCTGGTAACGTTCTCATTGTTAGTGATAATACTAGTAAATACACTAAGTAATAAAAATGAATTGAATTTTAATTTTAGGATAGCTTCTGGCGAATGTAATTTCGGGGTCCTTTTGAAACACCCATCTACCTCCAACTTTATCAGATTCGAATTAGTTATATTTTTAATAGAGAAATACATGGGATCCTCTCTTAATCATTTAGAGTTAGCAGAAAGTGTTTCGAGAAATTATAATAATGCCTTTAAATTATAATACTAACTTTAAATGAATTACAAGGCAACAATGATATATCGCCGTCTCCTTTCTATTAAAGAAAAGTAAATAATTCTGCTGCTTCTGACTCATGCACCTTGCTTCAAAGCCTTTTCCCGGCCTTGTCGGAAGCGGTAAAAGGTAAACGACTAGGCTGCAACAAATAGAGACGTAGAAATAACAAACCATTCTCTTTCGAAGGATTTGGGAACACGGTAAGGCTTCTTCCATTTTCGCTTCGCTTTTCCTTACCCGCTGCTCCTGTGCAAGCGCGTATCCTCTTTGTAGCTTTCAGTGCCTTTCAATCCGTGATTCAACGTAAAAGGTAAAACAGAGGAAACCCCGCGGAGGGACACATAGGTACATGTATTTTGTGCTTCCTCTTTTAACTTTCTCCATTTCCCCGGAACACGCCCGTTTGCGTAAAATATTTTGGATAATACTTTTGTTGGGCGCACTCTCTACTTGTTCCTCTTGCCTCCCCCGGTTATGTGAGCCAGATTTTATGTAAACGCGCAGCTGTTTGGAATTTGCTCGTTTTATGGTCGAAGAGGAAGGGAGCATAATGTAGTGAAAAACGGCTACTTGTTTTCATAGTGCAGAAACTGGTGAAATTATTAGTGAAGCATTCCATGGCTTGTGTTTGTTTTTCTTCTTCTTCCAGTCCTCTTTTTTATCGTTTGTGTGTTTCTTTTAAAAACTAGGGTATATTAGCCTGGACAGAAAATATATTATTATTGTTATTACTATTAAACCCTGTGGTTACGTAAAGTGAAAGTACATGATGGAAGAGCGAGGTTATAAGCTGTGATATAGTTATTCTAAAGTTATAATTATTTATATAACTATATAGCTATACTAAAGTTATAATTATAAATTATTTATTTTATGAAATGAAGTCAAGTATTGATTTATCATATGAGATGAACGTAGATATTGCTTTTCTCAGATTTTTACCGCTCCTTCGTTGCAGAAACTCCGATGATGAGGAGGACGTAAAATATTCCCCTTTACTTTGACATATTTAAAATAGAGCTCACGTGGACTTTTAAGGTCTGTAAAAAGGAACTCATTTGTCTCCCAACGCGGCTTCGCAGATCTTTAATGTAAAAGGAAACCTTTCCAATATAATCTCTGCTGTACGGTCGAGAAATTTTGCGATATCGCAGAGTTCAAAGACTGTTCGATGAACAAGCATGCAGGGATCGTATGCATTCGTGTCAAACCAGTTCTACTTTGCAGGCAGATATCGAAATTATGAAACAGTCTTTTACTCTGGGAAAAATGCTCTGTGCAAGTGTGATCGTGTATTATTCGATGCGTCGGAATAACAGTTTTTTTCCTCCCTTTGAATTTTTATAGGTATGTTCAGGTGTTCGTGGACAATGCACGCGTATTTTGTAAAATGGAGAATCAATAATAGGTTGCATTCTGTTGATTTTAATTTGAATATATATTACTTTCGCGAGTTTCAGAGTTCCATTGTAACACACTGGAATCATTCAGTACTTTTAACACCTTTTTAACAGGTACTTGTTATTTATTAATTACTGTGGCTGCTATTGCGTACAATAGCTTTAGATCTACTAATTCCCAATTGTTATGGGAATGTAACCCCCTTTTTTGAGGATTATTAAAATATAAATACCAAGCAAAATTGCAACTGTAACTTTTAACTCTCTACTGATTTAAAAAACATAACCACACACGTAAAAATGATGAAAACCGTTTCATTTAACTGAAAAAGAAGGTAGATTTAAGCTTACATAACGTTCCATACTCTACTGTCAAATCTTAATCCCAGCACTAGTAAAAGTAATTCCCATAAAAATTAATATACCCACGAGGTCGATAGGCACCCATTCAAGTTTTTGCATATCAAACCCAACAAAACGAGCCTCCATTAGCGAAACCTTTGATTAACGTAGCAGCGGATATGCCGTTTGCAATTAATTATACTCGATGTTTATCTGAATCTCCCTCGGAACCGGGGGTATCCTCGAATCGGTTGCCAAGAAACAGTGCTGCATTCCACTTAATAAACTGTCATTAATAGACCCACCCCAGTGAGATCACGTATGTACGTAACGTATCTAGACACTCATCAGCCTTATCAGCGCGATCGGCTCCTCCAGCCGTGAGGATCCATTGACGATTTCGCTCGTGATTATCTCATCGACCTGGTAGGTAATAACGGAGAGGATTCTAACCGCAGGAAAATTCTCATCGTCAGACTCGGCTTCGCGGTCGAGTCATTGTGACGGCCCCTCGATCGACTTCTCCGGGATTTGTTCCCGTGATTCCGACCAGTCACGCGTTATTAAATCGCGCGAAGGAATATAGGGGTAAAGAAAACGCCCCCGTGCCGCGAAGTCGACGCTGTGCCTGCGCGATTTTCACGGACGAAAAGTTGAGTAAACTTCATAAAGTCAAGCGATGACGATCTTCGCGGTCACGTGGACCGTTAGAGGGCCCGGTTGAAATGGAAATGGAACAGTGAATCGTTCGCGTGAAGCGAATTTAATTAAAACTTCCGCGAATAGGCGAGTCCGATGTGGGACCGTCTAATTCGACAGACATGTCTCGAGCTACCTGGGTGGCTAACTATCAGGCGGCGTAGGACAATCAATACTCATAGCGGGGCCATAACGAATAATAATTATGCGCTGTTTACGTGTATATTCATGCCATGTAAATTGGAGGAGCGATCTCTGTATGGCGTGAGGCTCCTCCATCTCGAATTTGCATGATTCTGCTTTGAAAGTGAAGGACCCTGTGAACTATTCCAATGGCAATTGATCTGTGACACCTTCTTCCTTCTTGGCACTTGGCCATTTTTCAGGTTGAAGAGGTCGTTGGGAATTTTACTGTTGTATTAGGGGATTATGTTCAGAATGTGTAGTAGATATTTTAATATGGAGATAGGGTAAATTCATCTGTTGTAGTATTGTTTGAATTGTTTGAAATTGTTTGAAAATAAACATTTTTTATTGGTACGTATATTTATGGCAATTTTTATCAGACTTATCAGGAGCGTTTTCCATGTGTGGAATTTTTATTTCATTCGAGATTTAGTCTCTCTTCTATTCTAAAAAGAGACGAGAATTCGAAACTCTCTCTTGAGAATGAGAGAAAGAAAGAGAAGACAGAAGTTTTCCTTGCTCGTTTTGTGACAATTACATTAAGTGATATTATTTACTAATAGTGATACATTGTGTAACATTTTGGGCAGATTTTTAAATGGGTAGGTGGATGAATTAAACCATTGGCTCGTGAAGCACCGAGCACTACGCAGTATTCGATTATTGGACGTTAAATGCGTAATCCGTCGCTTATGGTTTCATTGATAATTAATGGTAAATTTCTCGGCTCGATGCACGTGTCTAATGAAGCTTCATGGATAACACATTCAATTAGAGATTTTATGCTGGCTTCTGGGATCAATCGTGCTTTCCACCAATGAGCCATATTCATTTGCAACATGTTCGTTGGGTGTCTATTTATTAGAATTACCGTTTAAGTACCTAATACTCATGTGTTGTAAATAGATGGTTTAAATGTCAACGTTGGGAATATTTTTAATTGGGAAATGAAACAGTATATTAAAAACTGAAACCAAGTACCTATTTTAGCCGTTAAATCAAATAATGTCCTTTTAATTATTCCACTCTTTACACCATCACAGCATAAATACCTTTATTTCTATCGCAGAGACTTTGATTTACCTCGTTTCGTAACTCTACCAAGGGCACAGCCTCGATGTTCGCAAATTCAGGGTTCCTCTAACGGTTGGACGGTGTATTTGGTGATTTCCATAATTATTCTCAAGTAACACCGTCCAAGATCAATCGGACACTCCGTAGTCGCTTTTTCCCCAGGTGGTTTGTAATTCTAATCAGGCAACGGTCCGTAATAAATTTGCTATCTGCAATTACGGAACGCAGAGTTGGAAGTGACACGCGCTAAGTGGATTTGCTAATGAATAAATCTAGCTTTCACTATCCTCAAGATTAGCAACATCCTTCAGAAAACGAACTCCAAGACACTTTAAATCCTTCTTCATTAAGAGCTACACGACCGCGCAAACATTTAAGTACGCCTCCCATAATTGCATTCCGCATTCGACTGCAACAAGTAGTGTCTAAAATCTGACCATATTAACGAATTCTTTTTTACCATTTTTTTAATTTTCAACTTACCTCAAGCTGTGTAATAGCTTTTTATAAAGTTATAATTACATATGTCTCTTATAACTTCGTGACTTTGGGAAAAAAGTGTATAAAAAATAAAAGTATTAATTTTATACCGTGCGTATTTTTTTATTAATGGGTATACCTGTACGTTTGGTGGCTAGTGTATGTTCCACATCAGAACAAGGAACACGTGGAATGAAAAATTGTACCCTCCAGCTGAGAATATTTATTTCTCCCGTTTAGGACAGATTACTTAAGTTTATCACACGCCGGGTAACCCATTAATACGTTCAATTCCCGTAATCTCGCCCCTCCCAAAAATTGGACCGGTTCGGCTCGCTGGCTTTCCTTGTTCCTAACGGTATATCGGCTCCTATCACCTGCTTCCTACCTTTTCCCTCCGCTGATCGTTCCAGCCGAGTACACGGGAAAACTTAGTACTTCCTTCTCTTTGATGTAATCGACTTCTTTCATCGGTATGCGCGTTTCTCTATCGAGCCGTTTTCTCTTAACACTTACTTCGAGCAACCACGAACACACGCGTGTTTAGTGTAACTACGGCGAGCTTCCCATCAGATATTAATCGTGCAAAAACCTCGCGGAACTCAGTGTTCCCTCAACGTTCCTTATTACTGAAAGTGAAAAATAATAAACGTGCTTCGGATTTTCATTGAAGAATATACCACCCACTATTCGTTAATTTAAAAGATAAGCGCAGTTGGTAATCGGAATAAATTTGCATTAATACGCTTGATGCGATAACTAATTTCGAGGGAGGCTGTTGGAAGTTTATTCAAGTTCGTGTGAATTCGAGGCAGATGTTTCAAGATCTGTACAGGGCGCGCGCGGTTGTGTATGTTCCCCGAAGAACTAAATCCTACGAGCTTAGTTTAAGCGGTAAACGGAGTTTAGCCGTGAAGTCCTTGGCGTTAAACGAAGTTTAACTGCTTGGCCCGTGGAACCGATTGGCTGAGCTGTCAGTTCAGCTACGTTTAATACTTAAAGCAAAGCACAGGAACTGGCATTGAGGCGGGCTAAACGTAACTGAGTCGAATCTTACGTTGAAATTTATGGGCACTCGGAGAATCCCGTGATTGGGTCGTGCAAGCCTGATGGATAGTCAATTCCTTAATCAGCACACTCGTTTCAACTGATGGCTTGTCGCTGTTGCTAACTTCTTCCTCTTCATTCGATTCTATATTTTACACCGAATTTCATAGCCCACAAGGAGTGCTTAATTAATGTACGAAGATAACCAATTTCCGACAACTCTATAGTAGTACATATTTATTACAACTGAACACCAATGTGTGTAAAAGTATCGAATTCAAAAAATGAAGTAATCATAAAGAGATGTTTAAATTAAATAAATCATTCCTGCGTGGAAGTGTCCACAAAATAACATTTATAAGACACTTCTATAAAAAAGATTCGAGCACGGAGAACGCCGGATGTTGGTATTATTATATTCCTTCGCATTCCTCAACATCCTCGATTACATCAAAGTGCGGCAATTAGCAATTACGCGAACGGAAAGCGTCCTCCAAATCGTCCCACCGCTTTGCGGACATAATTCGCCTCCAGAGACGTGTAAGAATTTAATTAATTCCATTTACGAATGCAGCTGCTCGCCTTTATTCTTACGGTGCATTCTGACGCGAGGGTTTGCGTTAAACAGTTTACCCCGGAATTCCCTTGATCCGAGAATTGCGCGCTCCATCTTGCGAGTAGTGATTTCTACCAAGGCAAAGGGGGGGATTAAGTGAAACGGGAATCGAAACAAGGCTGCGGAGGGCAACGAAGAACCGAGGCAAGAATGCGGAGGTCTCCTCGCGATTGATGGCCCGCCTCAACCAAGTGTTAATCTGCGTTTTATGACAGTGTCTCTTTTAACTGTCCGGATCCGCCGGGTCGCTCGTTGAGTAATCCCTGCTGGGGTAGCAATTAACGGTAATTATATTTTATTAGTCGTCCTCGGGACCCTCGGCGGCGGATTATTTCGACGCGTTTGGCGTTTAGTTTTCACGCACACAGGGACGTTTTGTTCGATAAATCTCGCGTATTCTTGCCGGGAGCTGCTCGTGTTAATTAGCAACAAAACTCATCAAAGTCTGCGAGCATGAGTAATTCCCTGCCGCCTACACTGGAGGAAAGAGATTGATCTATTTTCCCAATTGCACTTGCGAGATTGCATCGTGACTATCCCATATATAAATTCGTAATTCACCGTCAATTATAATTCAGATATTAATTGTATTATTTATCTACTCCTTTCAGTCATAATAATATATATTAAAATATATTCAACTCCCTATTCAACCAGTGATTGCGACTTTCTAAGCTCCCTTCTTGAATTAAAACCACCATATTCGCTCAGCGAAAAGAGCGTACCTACGTATAGTCAAAGGCCTCCTAATCCACTGGTATAAATTCCAGGGAATTCTCCGCAACAGCTCCGCCAAGGATAAATAATCGAGTTAGTCACCGGCGATGCTAATGTCACGCTGCAGCTTGGCACCGTTGCGCAGCGATCGCTCGATAATTTTCTGCGGGTAGTTGGGAGCTTTTTACAACGCTGTCTCGTTCTAGCGACAACCGCAGGGCAGTAAATTACAGGCTGCAGAACTTTCGAAGATTTATTTCGCGTGGATGGCGCGCATGACAATCGCCTGTTCCCAAGTTGCAGGGGGTCAGGAGGTCGTGCCCAAGAGACCCACATTTCTCTCTTCACCTCTTTACCAGCTTCCTTACCTCCTTTTTCCCCTGTCACGTTACATTCCCCCTTATCTCTCCTGCGGCTCTCTCGACCGCAGCTTCGCTCCGTGTCTCGTGAATCCGTTTGGCTTATCTTTGCACCGCGCTTTTAACGTGTAACGCTGCCAGAAGCTTATCGAATGGTCCGCGGCGTTCGGATGCGAAATTTAGCTACTGGAGGTGCATAAGTGGAACGTGGTCGATAACGGTGGGTTTGCAGGGTGGAAAAAAATGGCAACCATCTGGCGGGTCACCTTTGAATACGTTACGCCTCGGAGTGTATGTGCTTTGGGCGACTGGAGCCAATTTGGAATGATAAAATGCAAATGCGAAGTGCTCGATGGATGGCCAGGTGTGTTTCATGAATTCTGACGCTGTAAATTTCGGTTTAGGATATTTCTGATAACAATGATTCATGCTAATGTTGGATAATTAGTATTCAAGGTATTGGAAGAGTGAATGGGAATGTTCCCTGCCTTTGGAAATCGATTCTGCTCTTCAGCTACTATCGCTTAAAGGGTTAGACCACCTTGGCCAAGTTAAGAAATATTGCATCTCTGGGAATTTATTTATAAGTGACAAAAAACACTTTTATTGATAAAAATTTTTCCATGCAGATATCTTTGAATAATATATACAATTTCTTTTTCAAATATCAAAACATTTCGAAAACTTTAAATGCGTTTTTCTCGAAACCGCGTTCGCTGTAATTTGAGTAAAACTCTATGGATTTTTAACGTTCTTAAATTTATTCTCTATCGTTCGACCGTCAATTTCCGCACTCATTAAACACACTGCATTCGGAATAGGAAAGAATATAGCACGACGATCCCAAGATCCAATAAATCCTCTAATTCCGCGAGTCACGAAGAGAAATTCACGGTGGAACGTGAACTTAAACTCGAAGTGTCTAAGCAGCATAGATTTTCCCCAAGTTGAGGAGAAATCTGTTCCTAATATTCAAGTAACACGAGTCACGCTGTAGTGTTTCATCTCCCGCGCCGTTCGACGACTTTCACATGCTCGATCGTTTCACCCAACACCGCGGAGTGCATTAGTTCGTCCCCATCGATCTCCGAAAATCTAATTGCCCGCTAGTTCGCCGGTTTCGTTCGTAGTTCCTGCCGTCCCGTTCAAGGCAGACATGTCGGCTGTGCAGCGGACGCGCCCTTGTCATTATTTAATTTAATACTCAATTGGAGTTAGCCGGCAGGGAGTCGAACTGGACGATGAGAAATTTCATAAACGTTGGTCCTCTGAATCCCGTGCTGTTTCATGCGGAACGGCGGATCGGTGAAATTGAAGAGGATAATTAGCCGCTTAAGGCTCTCTCGTCTGACCCTGCTAAATTGCCTCTCCCCTCTTCCAGTAGAATTTATTTTCCCCTGGGAATCAAATCCACCATTCCCCGTCCCACAAAAAGAAACACGGGTACATGCAGCCTCGTCTAACTTCGCAGGTGTAATTCGCAGCCCCGAAAACTCGGCTTTCTCGACCCTGCCCTTGCAACAATATTCTTCGCCAGTTTGCGCAAGCCAGTCGATCGAAACGTGCATAATTCAGGCACGCTCCTCGCGTGTCTGCCGCCGGGCGTACACTTTTTCGCGTTTGTTCCGCGCGTTTTCGTCTCTCGCAGTCGTCTCGTTTGTCGGGCATGAATAGGAATCACTTCAACGCGCGTTTTTCCTTACTTCGATATTTATGGATAGACGGTGGTGCATTTCCCCCGCCGCGGTTCGTTTCACGTTGCCGCTGTCAAAGGAGGATGCGTGAGTTTTTCTTTTTACACCCCCGGCGTTCTTTCGGGTTTCTTTCTCCCGCTGAGAGCTTTCGACCGTTCCGCCCTGGAGTGGAGTCATTGTATCGTGAAACTTCTGCGCCTGGCGTGAAAACGACGGCGAAAGAAAGCTGAGATATCGAGCCGAACGTCGCGCCGAAGTCATCGGTGCCCGAGGCTCGGTTGCTCGTTAACTTTCGTAATTTCGTTTGCGGCAGTCGCGCGGAAAATAGAAAATAATTGGGACCCAGCGAGCTGCGGGATTCCAGCGTGGCCGCCGAAGGAGGTAATTCCATCAAGCTGCGGCACAACGGTGATATAATTGTTTACGTTTCGGCATGAAAATTCGATCGGGATATTAAATCGTTTGGCTGGGTTCGCGCATTATACACTTTGTCACAGAATGATGGGATACCTCTGGTTTTTAGTGTGTCTGTAAAGTAACGCAATATACAAAGGTTTTGTATATACCTTTTTCTTATGTTATTATTCAAGGAAGAGAGAATTTTCTGTATACCTGTTGCAGTAGTTTTGAGAAACACTAAAAGGTCTAGGGATCCCCTGTCATTTCGTCTCGGAGTATATAATAATTGAAGCGGTATGGTATTTCACAATTGAAAAGCCCTGGTAGAAAGCATTAAGTGACAAAATAAATCAAAATTTTTCTATTGGAAAATTTTCTACGTGTCGATGGCAACACTGTATTATAGAATTTGATTTTTGGCATTGACTCTTCAATTTGTTTTCTTATTTACAATTGTTTTTCTGTTACCAGCCTCTTCCCGTATCCAATCTTCACATCCTCGCGTTTCCTTAATTTCCGTATATCTTTTTATTCTCTTGTTCGTGGTTTTCCTCTCTTACCTGGTTCGTTCTTTCCTCTGCTGTTATTTCTTTCATTTTTATACTTCATCTTTTACCCATTTCACGTGAGAGCACACTCCATGATGTAAGTTCGTGGAAGCGATCCTTGCTACCGCCGGAGTAAAACGAAATGGATGCTGAGGGTTGTTTCCTCCAAAGAATCAGTCTCGAATAAAGGATACACATTTCATTCCAAGGTGAACGTAAAAATCTTGCAAATGGAAAGTGCATCTTCTTGCACTGTGTAACTGTATTTATCTAGTGTTCATCCAGGAAAAATAGCAGCAGGATAAAAGTATCTAATCAATTAATCTATATATACAATGAAGTATCTTTCGTTTGATTCTGTATCTGAATGATTATTTTATGTATACAGTTACTATATAATTCTTATCTCTACTTGTTCGATTATACATCACAGTAGACAAGGCGCCCAGTTTGGCGCGAGAAGTGGAGAAATGGAGCGAGGGAGAAAGCAATATGCTGGAGGGCAATCTTAGTGGACAATTGATTTTGTTTAGACGGTGTGTTCACTCTGCTTAGGATAAACGATGGCAAGCCGGTCCCGTTCCATCGGCAAATGTGTTTCACGAGCGTTTCTGCTCCGTTTGCGATTACGACTTGTTCCTCGACGAGGGAAATCGCCCCGCTCGAAACGAGTTTACGTGGGAGAATGAATTTATACCGCGAAATTTATCCGACATCGAGGCAAATCGACCGACAGCGAACGAGACTTTACAGATTTCTCCGCGGTGCCTTGATTTAGGACGTAATTGAAACGCATTCGCTCGTAGCCTAATCCGCCCGCTCGGATTTTATTCTCGCAGACGTTGAATTGGACTTTAAGCGGGGAAACGTGTTTGAGCTCTCGTATTTTCTAGCATCCTGTGTTTGTCAACGCGTCTTGGTAGGGAAAGTAAAAATGAAAATTTTTTCTGAACCCTGCCTACTTCCCACTGAGTCAACGTTCTACTATTTGATAGAAACCATCTCGTTCAAAGATTGATAACGACGTTAAACCAGAAAGTCGTCCACTTGATAATTTTTCCTGAGCTGCAAATTTATTTTCCTTGCTTCAGTCAACGTTGAAACTCTCTTACACGGCTTCGCCTCTTCCGTTGATTCCACTGGAAAGTCTTATTACAAAACCTGACGTTAATTATCTCAAGATCCAATGATCAAAAAGACGGTGTGAATGCAATGACATTTCTATCTGACGTTACGCATTACGCGCGACACCTGTAGCTCCTGTAAAAGTCACAATATTTAGCGTCTCCCGTTTACGCAATAGCATGTTTAGAAATGCAGCCGATCGCGATAATTACGTGACACCTAATAATTAATTCACGAATAATAAGAGAATACAAAAACTCCCCACAAACTATCTTTCAACGTCCCACAAAACCAACATTTTATTCGTACAGAAATATTTAGAATACCTACAGTGTTCTCTAAAAATTGATACCCAGACCGCCTTTGTTGATACAGGGGAAAAATGTTTGTGGCGCTCGGCGCGCCGGCTATTGGATAAAGGGTAGCGGTTCTTCAGCGGCCACAGGATTAAACCCGGCGATCCTGTCTATCGCGGCAAGAGTTAATCCCTGGAAGTCCTTTTAACAGCTCGTAACTCATCCCCGGTTTATTGAGAATCGCCGAGCCACAAAGGCGAGCGCGCAACACGCATCTATCATCGCCATTACACCAGCGAGGAGGCAGGTTGGGGGGTCCGGGCGACACTCGAAAAATTACATTCGTTACAACTGCCGCGCTGACAGATCATACGTTCGAAAGCTCGAACATTACTTACCGGAGCGTGGTCCGGGGGAATCTGAAATTCAGATCAGCCGATGCCGTTCCCAGATAGCCGGGATGAATTCACGGATAGACAAACAGAGAATGGAAGAGCTGGGGCGAACGAGAGAGCGAAGGGAAGCGGCGAGAAAGACGGCCAGACGTATCACCGATTCGTGTATCCAGGGTCGGTTTAACAATATTCTGTTCCCTTTGAAGCTTTAAAAGTTGCAAAAGGTGGGAAAAAGAATTCCGGATCGAGGTTTTAATTGGTCGAGCGACATGCCGGAGGTAGCGGCGTGCCGAGGCGATAGTAACCTGGTTATATAGACTTCAAATGAAGTACTTTGGGGGTGAGGGAAATGGTAGTCGTGCTGACTTGGTTTCGTTTCTTTGCTGTGGGATTTATATGTGATGGGATATTTCAAAGGTTTTGCGGAGTAACGAATTGCTTGATTCACGCTGACTTAAACGATCCCGAATTTGAAAATGTAACTACTGGGAAAGAAATGACCCTTCGGATCAGTGATAATGAAGGGGATGGAGTTTCGGTTTGGGAGGTAGAATTTTGCGGGTTTTTGATTAGTTACGTTTTGTAAGAAATGGATTAGAATATTTGGGTCTGTTAATATGCAAAATATAACCTCGCTTCGCTTCGGGCCTTAAGAGATATTAAGGAATCCGAGAAAATACATTTTACCCCTTTTCACCCCCTTGGGGACGGAATTTCCAGAATTTTTCCTTAGTGGGCGCCTGCGTCATGAAAACAAGATACCTTCCAAATTTCACGTTTCTAGGTTAAACAGTTTGAACTGGGTCAGTCAGTCACTCAAAACTTCCTCTTTTAATATATATATATAGATTTGTGCAGTAAGCCATTGACATATAAAATTTTCAGTTAGCAACCTTGAACAGAGCGAGGAAGCATTGAAACGTCCTCAAACTGTTTTATTCCAACAAAATACAGTTGAGTCCCATGAGATCCACGAGACTCTTATATTCTTGAAGCTCCTCCAATCTGATCTGAATCACGCTGGGCCTCAAACCCACCTCAAACCACGAAATCCAGTTTCCACTCAACCCCTCCCCTGTCCAAACAAGCAATTACTCGCGAAATGTTCCAAAATCCTTCCCAGAACTCCTATCAGTTCCTCCCCACCGCAGCATTATCCCCCGAAGAAAGCAGCTCCGCACATATGCGCCAAGGTTGTGAGACCAAGCTCAGATTTGCGCGGACGAAAGCGTCGAAGCTGTGTCAAAGCGATGAAAGGCTCGTTACGGAAAGCTGCGAAGTTTCGGGACGCTGGTCTCAATCGAACGCTCGTTGGCGCGTCTTAAAATTCACTTTAGCCCGGGCGGGATCGATGACAGGAACAGATGATGAGCGAAATTCGAGGCGGCTGCGAAATATCTGGTGTCGATGGCCCTCGCCTCTTACTTCTGCACGTGTCGGGTGGTATTTACAAGCGGCTACGCACGAAGAGCACACCGACACGTTGCTGCACACGAAATTCATGCACCGCGTACCGTTAGTCGACATTCATTGGCTTCTTCTTCATCTCCGCCTTCTAGCCGTGTTCTGCTTCGTTTTCTCTCCTCTGCCTCTCGCCGTCGTCTTTCACCGCACGCCCTGTCCCCGTCCCCCTTTCGAGAGCCCCCTCCCTCCTGCTCGTTCCCTCGTTGGGCTTTTTTTTTATATTCCAACGGAGACCAACTGGTTGCCAATAAGAGAAACCTTCCTCTGCTCCTCGTGTTGCTTCCATTTTCTTGCTCAGCGCCGGTTAGCCAGCGTGCCCAGTTATGTGGACTATAACGGAATCGGTACCGGGTTAAATTTAACCTTGTTGCGCCCGGTGCTGACCTCGTTTCTGCCTCTGCACCCTTTCCGCGATCCTTGCGGAATTCTTTATTAGACGACTTCGCAGGGATTCTGAGAGTCCCTGGTTTTTTTAGGACTTTCGAGGGCACGTGGCTGACTAGTGTCGTCTCGCTGGCTGGATCTACTTCAGCTTACGATTGGTAACAAGTGTCTCGTATGACAAGACTCTTACAATTAGTTTGATCGGTGATTTCGCACATTTTCCACACTTCTTTGTTTCCTTTGCGAAAATAGTGTCTATGCTGTGTGAATATGTATGGAATGTCAATAGTAAGCTAGAGAAGCGTTTTATCTAAATGAGCCTGGTTGTTTATGGTAATGTTAGATTGCAGAGAGTGGAAGGAAAAGTATTTAGAAACCACGGTTCTCTGTAATCACTGTCTCGTTACTGTGTCATTTGTATACGTATCGTTTCAACACATTGAATTGTATTATCAGTGATAGAGATTGCTATCGATGCGATGTTTATTTAATATTCACTCTATTCGATGTCACTTTCCTTGACGTGGTAATGGGACGCAATTAATTTGCCAACTGTTTCTAATAATTAGATAGACCGTCGTTGGTTATTAACGCGTTAAACCAGGTATGAAGATATATGTAATAATGATCACTTTCAACGAAAGTCGTCGTCGAAAAATATGATTTTAAGTTATTTATGGAATACAACGTGTCATTCCTTGCCAAAATTGCGTAAAACATTAGAAAACTATTGACAGATGTAGGCATTTACGATATAAGGATTTTAGTACGGAAAATCGACATCAATAAGCTTAAATTTAATTACCAATAATACACTTCTACGTTCATGAATCAACCGTGTAGTGAAATGCGTTCACAGTCTTCTAATTGTACACACCGTTGCTTCCTGTTCTCCCAATGCCATCGATAAGCGTGTCTCGTTCGAGCCCTCAGCCGCGACGCATTTTGCAAAATGTCCTTTTGTCTTCCGAGCGGACTTTCTGCGCGGTTATACGTGATCTGTTTACCGCGAATCGAAAGGGGCAGGGGGGAAAGGAACACCAGGAAGTAGAAAGGCACTTTTATCGCGGACAAAACCGTTTTCAATGGAGACCATTATGCTTGGAGTATAACAGCCGTGTACATGTAACGGTATTACTCAAAATCGAAGTCTGTACACCATTCAGTTCTGTTCCATTTGATTTCATATCGATCCATCTTTCACCTGGAGACAGGAAGCTTGACAGGCAATTTTTAGTCGAAGCTGAAATCCATGTTTCATGGATATCCCTGCAGTGAAACTTGTCTGAAATGAGGATTTCTATGTTATCTAGATACATACAGATCGTCGGTTTATTTTGCAGATTTTTGAGTAATTCCAGATGTTTCTACTTGCAAAAAATCATGGCTACCAAATTTTTAAAAATTTACCTCTAAATGCGTAATGACACTAATATAGGAGTAAAAATGAGCCAGACTTTCCTGCCTAGCTTATACATGACGCACTCCACGCAAAAATTTGTTTAATGCTCGGTGGAGGTAAAAAATTACTCGACAGTCCGTCTAGGCAGTGAGATATTGCACCATTACTTTTCTGTTCCGTTTATTACAAGCAGATGATGTAACGCGACGTAAAATAAGTTTACCCGTTTCCTTTGCGAAATGAAATTTCATGCGCAATGCTTGCGGTCGAAATGTATGTGTTTCCATATGAATTTGTATTTCAGTCGAATAAAGATTAATTAAAGCCAATTGGGATCGAAGCCCCAGCAGCAACGTTTACGATATTAAATTGACGCTAAATAATCTCCGTTCCGAAAAGCAATTATTCATATCAACATATTAAACAAATCTGCGCGGAATATGAAATTTTAAATTAAATGTTGACGTTGCAGTTGTTTGTATTTTAATTTAAATTCTTTAGCGCGCTTGCGAAATGACTTCCGAGCTCCCTTGAAACACTTGTCATTACGAAACGTTGCTTAAAATCATCCTAGCAGAAAGTTTATTGCGTGGAATGTTTCCAAATGTCCAGCAAACGCTGACGCAGACCGACTTCCCCGAATCCTAATAAATTCGCTATTGGGAATGTAATTCCTTCGATTCCTAAGCGTCGTTAGCATCCACGTAGTCTTTTTCTGGGAGGCGTTCGCCGCGAAAAATATCGCCATAAATTGCCGCTGCCAAATGACACGGGGAGTCGGTGGTTAAAATCGACGTACGGTACTTGGAGATATTTTTTCAATGGTCGAGAGGTCAAGGATGATATGCTTCCCGAGGGAACCGGTTTTATGAAAGGACTCCGAGCAAATTTGCCGACTCGTGTGGCAATTGGCGTTTCGACGGCTAACGTATCTTGGAATTGTTTGCAATTCATCCAGTGATGTCAGCAATTCACGTGTATTCAGTTGCTGGACCGTGAAGGGCACCTGCTATTTGGTATTCTTCAGAAATCTGGGAAACGTTCGATAATACCAATACTACGGAGATATCTGGCTACTTCAGAGGCATATTTTCATACTCTTTTTATTTTGTGAGAATTTTTATTACTAACTCACACGATTGTTCATGAAAATTCAGAAGGCTGACTGATTGCGAAGAAAATTTATTTGAGTTAATTAGTTATTTGATTTTACTACTTATATTCTAAAAATAATGTAGAAAGGTAACCTTTTTTTTAAATTTAGTTATTTTAAGTCGCATCAACCTCTAAGTTCGGTTATTAGCGACTCGATCTGTAGTAACAATTTTTATAACTCCCGAAGACAATTAGTCAAAAGCAAATAAATTATATTAAAATGATAATAATGTTAGCAATATTCACTCGCAGAGTTATTTTGGTCCCAAAGATTTCTTTGGAATTATTGAAAATTACTGTTATTACACAGCTTTCAGCAACCACTTCCGTAATATCAATAAGAACCCCTGGTTTTAACGCACAGTAATGTGATATATGTAATCCGTACGCGTAGAAACGGAGTAACGTTGAGAATAGCGAGCGTTTCATGCAAAGAATTTCCCCGGACATATTTCGTAGAGGATCGCTCGTAAAATTCGCAGTGTCGTTCACGGAATGCATCCTAATGGCACTCGAATGAGGCGATTTCCCTAAAGGTACTTTTCTTTGAAATATTCCAGAAATTCGATTCCAAACACACGCACATTCTAATCCACCGAAATAAAAGGATCGATTAAAAACTTTCCAACGCGCAACATTTCATGAATTTTTTCCCGTGCACTAATAATCAGGAGGAATTTGATATTTAAAATTCTCGCCTTCAGCATGTAACTTTCGTCATTCGCGGGCAATTAGAAAAGTTCATCAAAACCATCTACGTTTCTATACGATAAACCGAGGCTAAAAATAAATCCCTGTTGTAATAATATAATTCCTAAGCTTCGTTAGAAGAAGTTACAAAGAATCCACCACCTTTCCTGCAAACACACAGCTGTATTAATAACAATCCAATAACGACAAATTACATGAAACTAAACGACTTTCCGCGTTTATATTCCACATCGAATTAACAAAAATTCCAAGCCTAAAGAAGATTAAGAAGATTCTCTCTCCCAGCTCTCGGTTTCCACCGTTTCCAACCTGAGAACGCCACAAAAACGTTTCACAGCGTTCCAATACCCGTTTGAAAAAAAAACACACGCGATTCCTGAAATTCTACAACCCGTCAGAAATCAACGTGTTTACGCCATAAGCGCAGAAATGAGCAATAATAAAAATCCCTTCGATTAAGAATAAGTCGGGAGAACTCGCGCGTCTCATCTGGTGGACCTAGCTCGATGGCACCCAATATCGGCGTGGAAACGAGTCATTTCTTGAATACCGGAAACCCACTTGATTTTCCATCGTTCGTTCACCCCGCGCGCGTACTTTCCTGACACCACTTGGCCTCAGGCCGATTCGAACGTTCGAACGAGCCGCTTCGCCATGCCACTTGGCGCTGCGCAACGATTGTTTCGTGCCACCGTCGATCCTCTCCAACGGCGATCCTACGGATTACCGTCTGTCCGGACGTCGCTCGAAATTCCCCAGCCATTAACGATTCTTAGCCCGCGGAGTCACGTTTGACGTACGAACGGTTCACCGGGCTTCCGTCAATTAAAGAGATCCCCATGGCAAACGTCTAACTCGGTGGTTCTGGAAATTAAATCCTGACCGCGGTTGGGGTCAAGCTTTCGAGGCAGTTGTGGAAATGGATCGTTTTACAAAATTCTGCAAAATTCTAATGTAAAACGATAGAATATTATTTCTTACTGTAGTTTCAAATGAAATTCAGAAGGATTATTTCGACTGATTAAGTTAACTTTCATTAGCAAGATAGTTGCAGAAAGAGGTCAGTTTTTAAAATTCTGTGATGCTAAGTTGATAGGCATTTTCTTCTATTTGTAGTGTGTTATTTCCAAATAACTCTTTTTACTTCTAATCTGAATTTAAAATGAGATTCCCCTGACTCTGGGAAGAATAACTCCAAGCCTGATGACTCTCTGACGTAAGGCTCGCGATTCGGATCTCCGAGCAGCTCGAAACTATTGAAATGCGAGACTTGAAAGTGAACGTGATCATTACGCAACTACCACACATTCAGTGGTAACTAGTTCTGAAAACTCTTCCGTTCGGCGCGCATCGTCATTCCAGTTGGTTTTCATCCGAAGTAACCGAAATCCTCCGCAGGGCGCAGTGACGTAATGCAGTGGACATAATTCAGCGGATTGGGGAGATCTAGTTACCATGCGTTTCCGTTATGATCATAGACGGGGCAGCAATTTCGAATGCAAGTCAGTGCAGGCGTACCAGAGGGACCAGCCATGCGGGCACAGCCAAGCCCTTTGACCATTGCATCGGTCGCGTTACTACGTCTCCGGGCAAATTACGTAATGGCGATAAGCAAAGACACTTCCTGTCCTATAGCCTGACACGGAATCGTTGCACCGCCGCGAGAGAACGCGCGCCGTTACCCGGCTCGTGCGCGAGTCACATTTGTGTCGTTCTTTGAACTCCGTCGGAACTGCTGCACCTCTGGAATCTGATCCCAACTTTGAATGGCGCAGCCGAGTCTCAGCCAGTCGTCGCTACGATAAGCCTCAGACCGTGCCGTTTCGTTTTCAGCTCAACAATGTGCCTCCCCTTGCGATCTCACTGTTGGAAGAAGAAACAGTACTTGGTGAACACTGCTCTGGATCCAAATTCAGTCGTTCTCGAAGAGTATTCCTTTCTCTGTTGCTAACACTGTCTTTAACACTCTGTTAATTTTGAGGAGAATAGCATTTCTATCGTTGGGTGCCAGAAGGAGGTCTGACACAATAATATAGCGGAGGTTAATGTTGAATTTTAACAACTCGGTACCTGGAATTCTTCATCTACTTCTTCGCAAATTCATCACTCAGAAGTTCCAATAACAACGTACATCGCATCAAAAATAATATTCGGAATCATTTACTGTCCATTTTGGTCCACTCAACTATTGCTACGTAAACCCTCCACTCGCGCTTCTTCAAGATTCCGCGAACCCATTGGTGTGTTTGGCCTCCAGATCGTTCCACTTTTCGCGTGCGCGGATCATTACTCACGGCGCAGCACCAAGCTGCCCCTCATTAACATTCTCCTCAAACCAGTTCGTGCCTTTTTCGGCCACTAGAAGAACCGCAGCGACAATGGATGATGGATGTCGCGACGGGTCAGCAGCCTCGTCGTGGCAAATTGCTCGCGCTCTTATTTGCCAGCGCTAGAATTTCGGTGTTTTTGGGTGTTAATCGCCCGTCGTCGCTGCCTGTCTATTCCTCGCTTGCGTCCCTTCGCCACCCCCCTCGGCACGAAACAACGTTCGCGTTGTCCTGGAGTCCTGAGATACCAAAGGGATCTCTAGGAGACTGTTGGCAGCTAAAAGGCGTCGCCTTGAGAACCGAGTGAAAGGAGCACTGGGGCGAAAGAGAGAGAGAGAGAGAGAGAGAGAGAGAGAGAGAGAGAGAGAGAGAGAGAGAGAGAGAGAGAGAGAGGGAAGTTGCCGGAAGAGATAGACGCAGGAAGACGGCCCAGGTTCGTCCTCAAAGCAGGAATGCCACAGGCGTTCGTGTACGTTCCCTCTTGATAGCTAGCGAACCGCGCCTCGCCTCTCGTTATTCGCCCTCCGTTGGTTGTCCTTCACGAGAATTCTGTTTATTCGACTATCTGCCGGCTATCAACTAGCCTCAAGTTTCCGGTGACATTGTTTCCGTTTACTTTTCAGCTCCGTTTGCTCGGACCCCCGAGTTTTGATCGGTCGAGAACGGTCTGGTTGTTTCGGGGTCGGGGCGGGGTTGTCGGAACCCCGGTCTGGCGTTTCGAAAGATAGTTCAGAGACGGAGGATCCCTGTCGAGGTGAACTTCAGCTCGTGGCAACTGTAAGTTTCGATGCTGGAAGGACCTATTCGCGGTTGATGGAACAGATCAACTGAGAGGACCGATGTGTTTGTAATTCTTCTGATTCAGAGCCCAGGGAAATCACTTTCTTCTGGTTGCTTTGGAGTATAAAGAAGGCAATGGGGATTTTTGAGAGGAGACACTTTTGGCGACTCGAGAAGGATATTTCAAAAATATTCATGCATTTTTTAGGTTAACACTGTCTCTGACAAGTGAATATATTTGAAACTCCTTGGAGCTACAGAAATGTCTCGTGTAGGAAGATTCCTGATAACATCGAATGCATATTTTGTTTTGATAATTGTCCAACAGATTAAGGTCTGACGGTTGCTTGCAATATGTGACCAAGTCGATCGCATTCCAAGACTGAAGGCTGACTTTTGCTCGTGCATGGGAACCTAATTCGTCGCACTGATGTAATCCGATTAGCTCATGCTCGTTAATACTCGCCAGTATGGTTGGGTATCGATCAAGGCCTGAAGAAGACGTGTCTAGAACGACGAGTTTTAAACAGACGCAGTTCCGATTGCGTGGAGAACTATTTTTATATGGATTCAGGCGATGTCATGTGGATTGCAGTCTTTATTTTTTTCACATGACGTAGCATTTTACTTGATCACTTACGGTGATACCACCTGTTACGAATCATCTATGTTTTCGTTTCCTTTATTTCTTCAATTCCTATTCTAGGATGAACATCTTAATATATAAGGCAGAAAGCTTCTATATGTTTGTGGATTTCACACTACAAACTAGGTTCCACTCTATATAAACAAACAATTGATTCGCAAAGATTCTGATAGCCTGAATTTAACTAACATAATCTGTCTATATGATTACAGAACATTCTGGACAAGTTCAACCCAGGAGCGAGGCAGCTGATCAATGCTGGGAAAGCATATTTGAAGGCTCTTCATGGTGAGTGAATTAAATTGAATCTTTAAGAGGGGCGGAGAGGGCCATGGGGGCAGAAAGATGGAGAAGCTCGCGAGACAAATAGCGACAAACGGACGATCGTGAAGTGCCGAGGAGGAGTTTCGTGGGGGAGGGAGGTTAAAACAAGGAACGAAAGGACAAACGAACCTGGAGCGAGCTTTATGCCGTCTCCTGGGTCCTGTTTCAGGATCGAATTGCCAGCTCGTCAGAACTGCACGCTGGAGGGGTGTCAAGCTTCTATTTCATTCTTTCCCTCTTGTTCCCCGCGCGTCTGTCACCGTACACGTTCTTTTTTATTCCCGTCGACCGTTCCAGCTACGATCGATTGGTCCTTTTTTTCGTTGGATTCCACGACGGCCCCTTTCCACAGGATGTGTAAACAGGGTTTATCGAACGCTTCCTCGCTTGTTCAATGAAGCTTTTAAGCTACTTTTTCCCCAATGACGGTGCTTGTGGAACGAAATTGTCAGCCCCGTGTGGGAATATTAAATTTATAGGTACTTGGTCTGCTACAAAGCGAATACCTTACATACTTGTTGATCAACCTTTGAATAGAAGAGGTGGTAATTAATTTAACTATGCTTGTTGGAGCTACACTGGCAATTAAGTCTCAATCAGGACTTGTATTAAGTTCGAGGAACCAAGTTTCCTTCCTTAGATGAATAATGAAGCAGAAATTGCGAAAAAGGTTGCGTTCTAAGTTGAGTATGGAGTATGCTCTTCTTCGTAGATATATATTGGATAATATCAACTATTAATGATATGTAATAGTCCAGCAGTTCAGAGTATAGATAATTTGATATTTGCACCGTTTGTGCTTGAAGTTTATATTTAGAAAGTCACGTCGTTCTCCATTTTTTTACTGTCTTCCTTCGTGCCCATAATGATCGATCATTTTCGTGTGTTAACCTACTGGCCTTGAAACCAATTCTGTGCACACCAGCATGTGTGTCACACTTGAATTGAACCCGATACTCTCATTATCCTGCATGAGATTAATCCCGAAACAGGTGCACTCCGCATGGAAGTGTAACGGAACATGAAATTGTCGTTCGAGATCAGAACACGTCTTACTCGTTAATTGAGTTTCATAACAGTATCGCGTTTTTCACTCTACTTCTGTCCTTTATTTCGTACTTCAACATGCAATTTCATCCACATTTTCCGAGTGCGGCGTAAAAGAAGCTCCCTGATATTTTTATTTCTAAATAATTACTCTTTTCGAAGTTGTTCTCGTAATTTCAGAATTCAGTTCTTCAACCTGAAATGGAATTAATATTCATTGGGTTCTAGCATTGTGGATGCTAAAGTGTTTTTTTCAATACATATATCGACACACAGTATCGTGTTAAACAGTGCGATATAATACAGTTGACACTTCTATACAGAAAAGTGGTCAGCTGTAAAGGTTTATTGCGCAAACAAGTGCAAGGAATTCACGAAAAAAAGCGAGTTCCAATTCAAATTCGAGATTCTCCCTCGTCACCTCTAATAATCTATTCTCCCATCGTCATCAAATACCCCAGTAAACTGTCTAACCGAAAAACAGTATACATTCAAAAGCAAAAATTCACCTCACTCCCATTTATCACTGAAATCAGCACACGCATAAAATCGAAACCAGAGAATAAGTTTCAAGGAAGAAATAAGACACGCGTACCTCTAACCGAACCCGAAACTCTGGACACATCATGAAAGCACTTATCATCGACTCGTACAAACTACAGCAGAGTCCCCGTCAAGGCAGACACATCCTCGAAGATGTTGGTCGCGTTACACGAGAACACGACCCGAGCTTTCACTTCATGGACAGTTGAAGCCGCCTAAAGGGGAAATATTTGGCAAACAGGCGACAGAGGACTCGTTCGGCCATATTACGGGGCACAAAGGGAATGGTTATTGTCTTTTTATTCGACGTTCACGGGGACGTGCAGCAGTCGTCTCTAAATCTGCGCGTTTGTCTCGCGTGCTCACTATTATGGCTGATAACGAAACGACGGGGGTAGGAAAATCGTTATGGAGCAGCGCGCACGGACCCTGGCGAATTCGAGCCAGCTGGAAAGCTCTGACTCGTAAGCGGAGCTTAAATCTGGCTTTGTCACGGTGAAAGCGCACACGTGGAATCACGCTCTCGGTGGAGGTGATGCTTGCACCCTGGCTAGGGGATCGACGATCTGACGGGGCTGGGGGAGGGGAACGTCTATAGCGTTCGCCAGCGATTACGCGGGGGTGGCTGGGGCGCGGAGAACGCGAAGGGGTGGGCGAAGAGGGACTGGCGGTGGAGGAAGAGGAGAGAGAGCGGAGGATTAGCGAAGGGAGGTGCGTGGAGAAGCGCAGACAGGGTGAAACGTACGGGAGCAGGGATCGTGGAACGGGTTTGGTTTTAGGTAAAGGGAAACACGTGGAGGTGGGAATGGAAAAATATGTGGGAGGTCAGTGGGGAGAGGTGGGTAGAGAAAGGGGTTCATGACACAGGGAGGAACAAGGTTGAGATGTTTGACATAACGTAGATCATGTTATGTTTCTAGCAATCTTAATTCGGTGCAGGTACAGTTTTAATTAGGGGCATAAGGGATGTAATTGGAAAGTCGTGGTGGTCTTCCCTTGAATATCTTGACTTTGATATTTGGAAAAAAATGGACTTGATTCGTTTGATCGGTGCGAAGGGTGACATTATCGATGACACATGTATGTGGCGCTGGTCTGTCACGAGAAATGGAGAAATGACAAATTGCTACATGTGACAGTGAAAGCGTCAAAAGGGAACCACATGATGGGTTAGTTTGCCATTGGTTGCAAGGCTATGAATCACTTGGAATGTGAGACAAAAAGTTCGAATTGCTTCGAATGTTGTTGGAATTTTAAAAATTTTAGGAAACCTAATGGGTCTTGAAAGTTTTAATGAATTTCTTTTTTCTTGAATAACTGCATGTATGTTAAGGATATTTCCCGTTGCCAACTCGTTATACACTGAACGAGAAATGAGTGGCAAGTATGAGACTCCTGCAACTGTCGAGTTTGGAATAATTCATAAGATGATTCGATGGGGAATAATGACTCATCTCATTGACAATTTTCAAGAGACTGTTATTTGTTTCTTACTTTAGACTTCTTTCAATCTTAAGAATCTTAATCTTAATGCAAGTAGTACAGAACATTTGCCTATATTGAAGTTTTACAATTTTCCTGCATTCTCCACATAGAAGTTTTTAAATATCTACACCGCGAATTATTCTGACTCATTCATTTTAATGATGCGGCATGCACCAGCGTTTTCGTTCGCTGATATTTTCACGAATGCACATTCATAACAATGGAGTGCCAGCCTTCGTGTTTCTGGGTTCCGCTACTAATCCACGACACTTTCTATCTTTCTTAGCACCTCGCTCGTAAATATCTTTCTTAAACGCTCCCTTTCCTCCTGTATTTACCGTGCAAACACACCTAATAAATTCTCGTTGCACTCGTCACACCTCTGCAAATACACGTTCTGCCATGGAAAACCCCTTCTCCGAAACTTTATATCGCACGATCTACGAGAACGGCTTACGAGGTTCTACCAATTATAGGAAACGCAAGGAACAATATTTTGAGCATATACGTTTCGTACTTCCCAGAATATTCCACCTTTTTCTAAATAAAATACGAAAGAAAAAGCTAATAAAATATTCCACTAAAGTCCTCAATTTTCTTATAACACTTTGCAAAATGGAAACAAAAAAGATTTCTAAATTCCCACAAAGAATAATAAATTGTAAATAATAAATAAAGAAAAAATTCCACAGAAATACAATATACATAACACAGAAAAATTAGAAATGGAAAATAAGATTACCAAAATAAGTGTACAAAGAATCCTCTGGTGTCGCGATAAGATTTTTTTTCAAGATTTTCCCTTGCTTGACTCGCGTCACAAGCTCGAATATCCTTCTCATCCCCCACGCGGTTTCCCCAACTTGGCCCTCTGCGTGAAACGTATTGCGAGATTGCGATAAATTATGCAGAATGTGGAGCAGCTACTTCGCAGTTCCCAACCTTGTTTCCCCAGCTCTTAATCGTAATTCCCGAAATTCTCTGGACGTGAGAAAAAAGGGACATAAAGATAGCGCGAAGGCGTCGGCACAATAGTCGGGGGCTCCTCTCGCAAATCCAATTAAGTCCCTTGAACCGTGACCATCTTTTTTTGTTTCCTCGGTGAGAATTTGATTCGTTCTCTTTTCCCCCGGCTTGCAGTCGAGGAAGTCATTGGACGTTTCTTGCGACCGACGATGTTCCGACGGAGGGCATTAATTGCAGAGCATTTTGTCAGAGGTGATTTATGCATGGCTCAATCTCAGCAGGAGAAAGGAGTGTCCGCCTTTTTGCTCTTTGAATGGCACGAGGAAAATCTATTGGCGAATCGAGAGATTCAAGTATGCATTGATTAAAAAAGGTGGTGATGCATACAAATTTCTGGAGAAAGCAGGAACTTGCATTATATCTGAGTATTCTATTATTTTAACGTTAGCGTCTTTATTATCGACCAAATCTCCTTTATTCATCATTTGCTTCTACTATTTCATAGAAGGTGACACGTGCATTAATATATTGGACGGAGAGGAAGAAAGATATAAATTCAGAATATATTACCCATTAATTTATTCACGTTTTACTGTGTAAACGAGTTTCTTGATAGCTTTAACCCTTGATGGTGGTCACGCGGGGTGTATCCCACCCCAGGCAATTTTTGAGTTCAACTGTCGCGCCTTTATGAATTCAAAATGAATTTAGACCTTAATATAAAAATTTAAAAATTTGGTGAATTTTAACAAAAATCGCATCTTCTAACTACGAACTTCATCATATCAAAATTTACATTTCTAGAAAAATACTATTGAAGCATGATTCAAAGATTCGAAAATAGTAACCCAAAAATGAAGCTGGGTGCAGGGAATCCCACCTGACCAATTTGGGATTATAAGAAGCTGTGACCACGGAGGGTTAATGTATGTAAAGGTTATGAGGTTCAGTGTTGAAGGGGTAGACCGATTTGAATATTACATACACACGCAAGGTGTTCCAAAATTATAGAGCTAGTCAACTCATGCATATTCCTCGTGCCAGAAGAAATCAAGAACCCTTAAGAGTTTAGTAAACCGACCAACGAAATCTTGTAAAAGACTCTAAATACATTAGGATCTGTATTTCTTTCTTACATATTATCACGTATAATTCCTTTTATCCAGTGTGTCCTAATATCCAACCCCAGTCGCTTGAACAACAGACCTCAAAACCTTGCTACTGACCTCGCGACGAAAATGAAAATGGAGCTCAACAACCACTGGTCACTTTCATTCGTTTCCCATGATATTTTTTCAAACTTTCTCGGCACCCATGGGCGCCGACTAAGTGGAGAAGGGAGACAAGAGGGGGTGTTCGCCACTGTATCAGCGTAGTGGCAGAGATAGCCCTGTGTAAGGGTCTCTCGCGACGTCCTCTCGAATCCAATTGCGTCCTTTGAATCCTGCATCTCCTCTTTGTCCTCGAGTTTTCGTCCTTACGGAATTAATTCGTTCCGTTCCTTCCTTTACCAGTCGGAAGGAACTTCGCGATAGAGGAGGCCCCTCGATCTTCTCTCCTCCACGCCATTACGTCGCGTTTCTGTGAAATCCAAGGCGGAGCAGTCGACGACAATTTATAACGAGCCGTCGAGCTACTTTGAGGGTCCCGCGCTCCTCGAACCTCTTCGAACTTGGATCATCCGATGATATGGCCCGCTAAGCCAATCTATACGCAAGGATATTAAGCCAATCTATACGCGAGCCTTCATCTGCTCGCAGTTGCATCGAGTGGTTTCGCGCACGTGTACGCACAGAAGATTCTCTTAACGAGCTAATTAAACTCTTCGAAGGTTGGATCGCTTGCGAATGGACACTTTTCGGAGATGCTCCAGACTGGTCGTGTTCCAAAAGTGATTGGACTCGCAGTTATCTCGACGATGCTGGTTGGTCTTAAGTAAAACGTGATTGTTCGTTTTTTAGCAAAAACTAGTTTGCCTTTTTGGGGTCAAGTTTGAATAATGAAGCTGTGGTGTGAGATTTTGCAAATTCTTATTTAATTTTCAAGCCCTGTCAACCTGCGAAAGCTCACGAGCAAGTTAGTATACCTAATGGTTTTGGTCTCCTCTCTGTTAGAAGTATGAGTATATACTTCACTGAGTGCAGAACTGATAAAGAGAACTTTTAGCGGTGCATTCTAGTATTCGACTGGTTTCAGTGGTATAATAAATAGAGGATGAAAGGAGTAGAATACACGCAACGGGTCAGGATACTCTGCATGCAAGAAACTGCAGTCGCGGATTTTTCCCGAAAACACATTAAACCCTTCTTCCTACTTGCATGGCCATTATCGTAGCGCGAAGGAGCGCCGTTAAAAGTCTAGAACACCGCTGTACAAAAGCGGCATATGCGTCGAATGGCAATTAACGTTTCTAACGACGTACTCGGCCGACTCGCAGCACTTTCACACCCAAAGCGCGCAAGGCTTTTTCCATGGGGAGTGGAGAACCTTGCACTTGAAAGACCAACGTGGTTTTTAATATTGAACGGGCAAAATTTTCCGGATTTCGAGGAAATAAGGAGCATTATGTATTCAAACTGCCACAGATGCTCAACATTCATGGCACTCGTTACCTGGTGATTTATAGACAACGCAGTCTCGGTCGTTTAACCAGGGTTAGATTAGAATTCTGCATGGGATTTAATTCCATTTTTTCTCCTTTCTATTTCAAGCCACCATGCGTATTACGTCTACGTGGATTTGATAATTTCCAATTAGATATTTCAAAAGGAAAAGGAAATGTGTTTACTGGCTTAGGTTTAGGTTAGGTGAATAATCATTATCATTTCTCTCTGTACCACAGGTGAAGCATCTAGGTATGCAAAACCAATGGATACTTTTACTACCTTCCTTGAAATAAAATTCACTGCAAACAATCCCTAACAAATTTAATCATAAATAATTTCGTGGTTCACCTTTCGCACATTAACAGACCCAATTATTTTCTGCAACTAATCAAAAACCCCCGAAATTCTACCTCCCAAACCGAAACTCTATTCCCTTCATAATCACTGATCCATATCGCAACTTTCCCTTACAAGCAAAATAGCAGAGCACCGCGACGAAGAACATACACACCCTTCAACCAGAAGCGTGCTGGACAGCAGTCGTTCCCGGATTGGAAAATTGCGTCGGTTCTACGAGGCCAGCCGCAAGGAGGGTGGAAAACAGAGGGGCAGGTAGATGTCAGGGGCAGATACAACTGTTAACACCGGGAAACACCGGCACCGTAATTACTGCGCCCCGTAAAACAGCGAAGCCGTGTCTTCTATCTTGCTCGTCCCTCCTCTCGATTCTCCTTTCCCGTTGCGCCCTTCAACCCCCTCGCCCACGATCGCCGTTCACTTTTGTCCAGCTCGGCCGGTCCCTGGTTACTGCACGCGTTTCCACTCTCCTCCTCCACGCCGCGATTTTCCAGCCCGACGTTTTACGCGTTGTACACGTTTTTTCCGGGCGTACAACGGCGGCCGTGTGTGCACACAGGGGAAAATGTAGGTTGGTAATTTGGGGCGGTGACCGTGCCCGTTGCTCCGGACTCGCCCGCGAACTAAATGCTTTCGCACTTTGACCGACGGACCGACCGCGACGATAAATGGATCCTTTCGTGCTTTTGACGCTTTCGGAAGGCGCTTGCTCCACTGCGGTAATTGAACGACAGTTTCTTTGTTTCTGAGTTCTCGTGGCTGTTAGAAGAAGAAGGGGCTGGGAATTCTTTGATATTGACGGATTAAGACGGTTCATAGTTAATTTTCAGGGCTTAAAAACAACGGAGGAGATAAATAAAAATTAAAAACGACCTTTACTATTTTTTCCCCTATTCCGACCAGTTGCATTTTTTTTCCAAACGACGAAACACGTCATTTAGCAAACTAATCCTTCTAGCTGCTCAAGAAAACCTCAAGTCGTTTGGACCAATTCTAAAAAAGTTATGCGATTTTAAAGAATGTAAAGTTTCTTTCGTCCTCCACTGTACTTGCATATTTTTTAGTTTTTCTATCTTTGTATCTGATATACATATGTGTCTCGTGTGAGGAGGCCGTAATGCTTTAATTAGCAGTTAAATTTGCGTAAAAGGTGAGTTATAAATGCTAACTCAGATGTGCGGGATTCAACAGGTTTGAGATTCCAGTGATGATTTCATAAAAACGTACATAGGGTGATTCAGAAATATGTCTATCGCTTAAAAGCACATTCTACTCCCAACTCACTCACGTATACACACCTACATCCACTTTGCAACTGAACAAGACACGTTCCTACATTTCGAATACTTCTAAATCCCCCTTACATAAAACTACACCCCACATTGTCCCCCAAAACCTGGCCCACTTCCGCCCTTGTTCCTTCATGTCACCCTGCAACTGCCCCACTTCTCTCAAAAGCAACTCCACGCTCACAATAGCCAGCCAGCCGCCTACAAATTCACACCTTACAACAAATCGGTATCCCTGTATCCGTGATTAAACCAACCACGCAGTACGATAGCGTTCGCTTAGCACTCCCTCTCAATATTCGTTCCCCATTCGCAGCGTGTCAGTGACACCCAATCCTTTCCTCCGACGCCCCGTCACGGTGGACACAGAAAGGTCCGCGCGTCCTCGTTTGTTATTTCCACGAGCCCCGGTGGATCGCATTTCGACACTCGCCGATATATCCCTATTGTCTAGTGGAAATCGATCGCGGAGGGCTCGCGCGGCGACCGAGGGGTGCGGGATCCAGCGTGGAGGACGGTAAACGGGTTTGATTGGAATTGCAGGACCAGGTGGAACGCGGGAGGGCCGGGCCAAAGGCAGCGGAACGAGAAAATTGAGCGTTTTACCTGTGCGGATTCCATAATTAAAATCAGTCGGTACGCCCGTCATTGTCCCCGACGGTGGACGTCCACTTTGCCCCTGTCCGCGGACACTCGGCGTCCCGTGGCCTCGCGTACCGCACGCGTTTTACGCAATTTAACGAGAAAACTTTTCAAATTACATTCTACGGCTGCCATACCCCCAACCTTCTCCAACCGACATCAACTTTTTTCTTCGTCCTCCTTTGCCGTCGCTGCCCGTTGTTCTTCACCGGTCTTCCTCTGTGTTTCTCACTTTGCTGGCAGCGGGATTTATCTGGGAACCTGCCTGCTTATGATAAATCTCCGCTGTTTCGCGGCAAGAGTGTGTAATAAGGGAGGATCCCGCAGACAGGAAGGTAGATAAGTGTTTCTGAGAGTTCTTTCTGCTTGGGGACTCCTCTTACTTGGGTTGTAGAGATGGGTAAATGTTTATTTAAATAAAAATTTGAGTTCGAATAAAAAAAGATACAAATTTTATTCGTTACTCGTTACTTTGAAGCCGAGATGGACAAAGAATTATTTTAAATAAAAATTTCGTACACAAATGTTTATTTAAAATAATTGTTTGCCCATCTCTGCTTTAAAGATAACCCGAGTTATCTTTATTCGACAACGGATAAAGATAAAATATCTTTTATTCGATACGTTTTTTAATAGTTTTTTATTTGGATAATAGCCAACTCTGTTGGTTGGAAGGTAAGAGGGTGGGAGGGTTGAATCGATTACGGGAGATAGGGCGGTTTGTTTATTGATAACCGCGTTTCGAGGTATCTCGTTTCGAACTGTGACGGTGGCCCGATTTCAAGATGAGCGAATGTTCATTTCCGGCGAAGCGTGGATTGTCTCGTGTCTATTGTTGTGCGCTGTATGTCCGCTAGTTTTAGTAAGGGATGCTTTCAACAGGACCTTTTGTTTAGGTGTCTTTCTTTTCTTCGTTTTTCGTTTTTGGATGCGCTTCTATTCTCGTTTGTATGGATGCAGGAACGCAACTTCTATTCTTGTGGCACTTTTATGTTGCTGAAATGAGTAGCAAGAGTCTAGGGATTTTTTGTAGTCATTCTTGTGGTAACAGGTTTCGTGGTGATAGAGGTTTGTAAGTTATTACGTTTTCAAGTTAGAATTCTTTTATGTCAGATTTAATCAAAAGTCACAAAATGAATTGTTTAAATTAGAAGACGTAGTTGTTGCATAGAAATTGGTGAATCCCGTTTGTAAGTACAAAATCTCGGGACTGTTAATCTTGAAAAGTCACATGTACTGGGATAATATTATTCTAAACATATTAGACGTAATGTGATTCTTCTGACGACATTGAATTACATCTATGCACTTACGGAAATGAATATTTAATTGATACTACATTTCATTGTAATAATATGTGAATTTATTATGGAGGTGAAAGGCAAATGTAAATGCAGAGAAGGCTCATCTTCCAATTTTGCCAGTGCCTGCCTGGCATTCCTTGTAACATGCAAATGTGGTGGAAATGGAAATTTGGATTCGGAATATGTGGTAGACCAAAGTTGAACGTGACGCGCATTTGGAGAAAATGTTCAATATAATATTACAAGCGAGTCGAAAATTACATGACTATGAGGTATGTAATACTAAATTTCGTTGAATAATAACGAGATACAAATCTAATTTCACATTGCCAACTTCTTGACAAAATATTCTTAGACTTTAAAATTCTAGAAGTATCACAAAAAGTGCTCTCGATTAAAAATTCATTGTGTCCACTGTTTTCAATCTTACCCGAATTTACTATGCACAAAACAAGAACATTGAATTGTTATAACACTAAACTTCAAACATCTTTCGACGAGCAAAAAAAATGTATGGTACATACTCCATATTTTCACATATCAAGCATCAAGAAACAAGTTTCTAATGGCAAATGAGCTTTTTCTGCCGCCAGAAAAATTAAATCCACATTGATATTCTTGATAAAGACATCCATTGTTGCTAGAGTATCAGAAAGGTATCACAGATAGATAAAGGGTATCCAGAAGTGGGACAAGCTGTGCGGTGAAATTCTGGTGTTTAACAAACGTTTTGAACGCTGATGGTAGAGGCCACGTAACTCTCATGGACTTAATTAGAAACGCTGCTAGAGCGGGATACTCTGATTACTCTGAATTGATCGATCTATGGACGTGTGTGGAATCAGCTTCCGTAATAGTTCCATTAGCACACCCGGTATGCACGATGGATAACGTGTGTGGATACGAATATGTAAGGTATTCGCGATTAACCGAAATTGAAGCAGATTCCTGGACCCTTGCCCTGGATTGAGTACCCCGCTGTATTTTGCATAAAAATTTCATTCGTGGCCCTCATTTCTGTTCACCAAACTCTTCTCTCGCGAGAGCAGAAAGATATGCAATAGAATTTTTGCAAGGAGGTAAACTCGATATTCTTTCTATTTGGTGTTTGATGACATTTAGTGTGAAATCTATTAGAATTTCCGAGGAATAATTTCACTTTGATTGGATGCAATACTGGTTATGGAATTTCGTAGCATTGGCCCAGGATGCATGTAGCACTGAGAACTATAACTTCTCTGTCGAAGTTTGATAAATTAACTCTGTTGCCCTCCTCTTCCATCGTAAACTGCGAATCAACACACTTTAGATTTGCAGCAATAATTAATATTCTCTGTAGCGTGTCGAGAGTTTTCCAACTTCAATAAGATGATAAATTGGTGTGCAAGAATGCAAGAACTCTGTTTGCTACTGCTTGCAACTCGTACTAAGGGTTTCTCAATGCTCCAGTAAGATAGTTAAAGAAATATGGAATAAAAACTTTCGTTCTGGATGATGGAAATACATTTATACACAAGCTTAAAATCGTTGAGAGAAGAAGTTTTTTTAACTACACTGAAACTAGCCTAGCTCTAAATTAGATGCTAGATAAAAGTTTGATGAAGATGCATTGGATGTATCATTAAAATTGAGTGGTGAAAATTTTGTAGGTCAAGTTCTTCATTCGCTCTGTCATTTGTGCTTAATTAGAATAATCTCACGAAGGGGTACAATTTTTAATTTATGGGTACCCGATTACTTCATTTAACGCTAGTTAAGTTTCAGTAACGAATAGTAAGAAATATAACCGAGAAAGGTTAGCAGGATAGTATATTCGGGGAGAGATAACATGTCAACCTGTTGCTCCACTTCCTCTAGGAAAATGAAAATAGTTTTCTTACTTACAACGTGTTCAACTTTATAATTGCCGTATAATTGGCATTATAATTTCCCTAGGAGGAGTTAAAACATTCTACAATATTCTACATCCTCTGGATTATTACGGAGTTTCTAATAATTAGATCATTTAAACAGAAACTCGTGGGAACTGAAAGGGCTTTTACACAAAGCTCCATTTCAATTTCGTGATTGTGAAAACCAAAGCCGTACCATAATTCCTTTGTAGGAGTTTGTTTAATTTCGTAACAGGATTGAGCGAATTATTGATGCCCTTATTTCGCTAGGTGTATTTACTTTTTCAGTTAGAATGATCAACTCGACAAAGGTAAATTCAATTAAATTAAATTTCCTTCTGGTAACGAGCCATCACTCTGCGTCACTTTTCATTCGGAAAAAAAGTGAAATATTGGCCATTATCATTTGGAGAAATAATGAAACTATAAACTATAAAGCTATAAAATTTCCCTATAAACTAGAGAGCTACAGTAGGGAAATAAAAGAGTTATTTGCAATCAGAAATTTTGAAACTATATGTGAAAGTATTTGCTCGCGTTTCAAAGGAATTCTTGAGATTATTTTTAATACGGTTTAATATCTCTGCAAAAGAATCCTTGTTAAAAGAATTTATTACAAGTGTCCTCCGATTTTATTTGAAGAGGGAATGAAAGTGCCACAACTCGCTCATCATTGGCATCGACTAGAATTGTACAATTGGATTTAATGTTAGAACAAAAAAGCAACAGTTTTGAACGACATCCAATTTCCATTTTAGCCCCGTTGAATCCTTCCTCCCCTCTCTACGAGAACGAAACGAGCAGTGCAGGCTGTCTCGACGCTGTTCGAATCTTGGTAGTACCTAAGCGACGGATTTCCCAGAAACACTTTTATCCTTTTTCGAGGCCATCGAAGGACTGAATTTTCTCCGATTTCCTCGTGACATTTCCCCCTGAAAAAAAGGAACGACCCAGCGTCGGCTAACGCTTTCGACGAAGTATTTATCCGAATGGGGAGGGTGAGCGTGCGAGGGTGAAATGTAAAAGCAATCAGTCGCTTTAAAAGATTCAGGAGCGTCCAAAGGGATGCCAAGATGCGCCATTATAGATTCTATTATGCTCGGTTTTGAAGAGAGTTAAAGAGCCTAAATAATTCTGCCCTTTCGATCGCGCAGGTGGGGAAAATGTTTAGTACTCTCTTCCATTATCCGTTACTTTACTCCCTTTTCGGTCAGAGTTAGATTTCCTTCTCTGACGGTTCGATTTTTAAAGCCCCGTCCACGCGAAGCTTCCTTTCTTCCGACAGATCTTTAAAACGCTTTATTCACTTGTTTCGTCGTCAAAGTAAACCGGCATCCCTAGTTAAATTTGTTCTAAAGTCAGCGGGTTTTGTACGAAGAAATTCGCGGCTCGAGTGGCCGGCGGTCGCTAAAAGAATAATTTTGGTTCGTTTAACAGTGAAGACGTCCTTTCTGTCCCTTTCACGGCGCAATACTCAACGCTTATCCGTTATACTCGTTGGAGTGTTTGTCCGTGGTCTGAGGGAATCGAATGCATAGGGGCGGAAACACGAGGCGGAGGCACGTTTCCACAAAAGCTTCGAGAGTAACCAATAAGTAGAGGAGATTCAATTATTTTCGGTCGGTGAACACTTCGAAGTGGCCTTTTTCATCGCGAGAAGAGGAGAAAGATTCGTACGATATCAGGGTTTCATCTGCAGGAGCGATGAAAGAACTCGGAGCTCTCGATTCCGTTCGATGGCTCCCTTTTGACACAAAGCCTTATTTTTAGCTGGATACGTATTACTTCGTACTGGACAATATTGTATTGTGGCTGGGAATTAGCTGGCTCCTTTTCATGGTAGCTCAAATCACGTGGAATAATTAAACTTATCTGTACTCGCTCAAGAAATTGTTACGTGATTACATATTTCTTTTGAATATCTTTTTCCTTGGTATTTTCATTTGTTTATTCAGTGCAGGTTAATGGTACCTGCCCATAATATTTCTGTACCTTTTGATAATACCAGAGAATATCTGAGCCAACAAGTGATTGGACTTGTAACACTACCATTTCATATTTTAATCTCCAGTACCCCATAGAAAAAAAATTGAATTCCTCCAAATTCTACTAATTCAACGCCTCAAAATTAAACACCGTACTTGAAACGAATCTTCTAAATCCTCCAATCATGATTTCTCCCTCCTCGCCCCAATAAATTTGCACATCGATCGACTAAGATGTACAAAAGGATTCCATTACTCTCGTCCACTCTTGGCACCTCTTTTTCGCGTGGAAGCGTCCAATTACCCGAATGATTTTAACTCGTCATCCCCCCCCCCCCCCCCCCCCGCGAAATTGGTTCCCTTGCGGAATTGGCACCGCTGAACGAGCGCCATGCCGCTTTCCGATTCGGATTACAGAAGAGGAGAAGAAAGAAAACCCTATTTTCATTTGCGCCAGCCTCTGTCGGGGTAGATCGATTTCGTTCGCGTCTATTTGCGGTACGTCGGCCAGCAACGGCTGTTAATTGATACATCGAGGACACGGCTCGTTTAATTGAACCAAAGGAGCGGCGCGTAACGCCTGGGCGAATTAACATTTAATTACGAGGATTCCAGCATTTCGCCACTATTTCCCTTGAAGCTTGTGCTTCCTGACCGATGAAAAAGGCGTGGCGCTTAATTAGATGGTAATCAGTTATTCATTCAGACGTTGGCGTGCAATTAATACGAACAGTTGGGCTGGTTTCTGGATCCACTTCTCTCCCCATTGCACCACTTCCTTCGCGATGATTGTCTGTTTATGGAAATCCACGCGTTTGCTTGGGACTGAATTATAATTGAAGAACAGCGCGGACTATCCCTTTCCATCGGGCGTTGCTTTGATAAAAAATAAGTTTAAAAAATTCCTTTCTCAGAAAATGAGATTCGAGAATAATAAAATGTAAAGGATTTGTGACAGAGTTTGTTAAAGGATCATCTCTAATATATTAATTTCCAGTAAGGCTCGTTTTACTTGAAACTCACGCAGCGCTAGAATTCAAATGCCAAGCCTTCTAACTATCGGTGATATTTAATTACAATTAAGATTCGTTTTCCAAGGAATCGAGGCCTTCTAAAGTTCACGAACGTAGGCATTGTAGACAGGCAGATCTATTGGGATTAATTCGAGTTTGTTGGACATTTTGGATTGCTGTTCTCGTCCACATTATTCTGATTTATCAAAAGGTCGTGGAACGAGGTTCCTCGCGACAATAGCTCGCTCGAACGGCGCGCAAAGTGGCGAAAAGATCCTTTGTCCGTTCATCCCGTTCAACGATTTCTTCTACCGCGTGTTTGTTAAACGCGACAGCTCTTTTTAGGAACGCTTTGCGTCGTTCTCCTTTCAAGCGGGGTCACGAGTGCTCCGCTTTGCATTATGATAAAGCGACGGACGGTATCCCCGGCCCTTTGTTCCCTCAATGCTATGAAAATTTGTTTAACTCGAGTAATTGTTGTTGTTCTCTCGTCTCGTCAACGCGCCACTCTTATTAAATCTGTTCTGCCGTCGCGATGCCCTTTGTCACGTACAGCTAAATGACGTTAAGTAAATTGAACGTTACGAAGGGTCGTTTAGTTGACTGTGATTCGACTTTCGCGCAAACATCCATTTGTACTCCGATTACATTCAAGAGACCCGTCGTACAACTGAGTTCCCTGGCAGAAATTTATTTACTGATTTTACGGTTCCATCTTTCAGCGATTTTCTTTTTCAAGAATTTTGTCTTACGAGGTTTCGTCTTCGAGAAAGTTGACTTCCAATATCCAGCAAGTATTTCAGGTGATCAACTGGATTCATCGTTGCTTATAATTGATTATTCTTCGTTTCTTTTATTTCTTCAAATACTACTTACTCTGTTTTATAGTCAACAATCTAATATTAAAACTGTGATGAATTTATTGTTCGATAATACATTCTGTTGTCTATCACCAAAGAACATCGAAACTTCATATTTATACAGCTATAATTTTGCTCATGAACCAAAGTGCTACAAACAATAATGTACTCTATCTAGCGCTCACATAATTTATCACGTACCACAAGTACTCAAAGTGAAGAATACTCTCTACGAAGATATGGAATATTAACTCATGTTTCACAGTATTCCCCACATCCTCCATTTTATTTTAGAAACATATAGTGAGTATACAGTTCTTTATTGGAGGGCTGATTATAAAAATCCTTTTGCTTGATATTATCCACCGTGGCTGGTTACGAAGAAGCTTTTAACTTGTCAGGTATCTTCGTCGTAAAATGCAGCGTCGTTTGACATGTCTGGAATGGCATGCGATTAATCTTGGGATACTTTTTTAGAGACCAAAACTCTATCATCAAAAAATTAATAAAGCTAACATAATAGTACCATGAGCAGCCATCAAGCTTTCACATTAAGATCAACCTTGAATTGTCCATTTTTAATCGTCTAGCACTAATATATTAGTAATCAATAACAGTTGTACTTTCGTCATTCGACAGTAACTTCTCTTTCGTATTCTATCACTGCTCCTCGAACACTGCTCAGAGGCAAGGGTGGTTTTGCTCTGCCACTCCCTTAAACAAACTCCCTTTAAACCAATTTGTTGCTCGAACGATATTAATGGTTCGAAACAATACCCACTTCGCTTTCAGTCGAGACGGAATAATCCTTAAATATTATCCTTGACGGTTTCGAGACCTCAGCCGGTTTCTCCGCCCGTCCCCTCGCTGCTACGCGAATTTATCGGTCCCTTTTCCCTTCTTTTTCACTACGCCAGACCCTTAAGCGATTAAGCAACGCTCGGTAGAGGAGCCGAGTGGTTTAACGTCGAATATCGTCGGGAATTTGACGGGAAAACGATTTTGATTCTTCGTCCTCTTAGCGAATTTAAAACGACTTTCAATCCCAGCCGACTTCACAGGCAGCCTCTCCTCGCAGACACGATTATGCGAGCCGATAAATTCGCCGCAGCAAGTTCACAGGCGTATAAATTAAAGGTGGGTACGATTCTCACAGATATATCCTCGTGCAGAGCGACTTTAATCTACTAGGAAATCTCGGTGACATTTATCGAGGTTTTCAACGTGTTCGCTTTAATTTCTTTTAATTAAGGAGCCCGATTTTTTGACATAGTTTGATATAAATTTACCGAATCAAATTATTTTAGTATTTGGATAGGGTAAATTTGAAGGACGAGGTTTTAACATCGAGCTTTATTAAATCGCACCGAAAGTGCAATGTAAAACAGGAAAGTATAAATAAATAAGAATTAAAAGATAGAAGATTTGCATGAAAATGGAGTCAAGAGCGATGAGATCACTGTAAATCTCTGTTGTTTTCACGAGTTTTAGAGCCGGCAAGTAGCTCTCAGCTGGTTTTTCTATGAAGTCTGCTTGCTCTTTCATTCAACAGGAGTATGTTGCACACTTTCCTCCGTGAACAGACACTCTAACTTAGCTGAAAATGGAAGTGAGTGTATACTTTACATTAAAAACACTTGAGAGTAAAATGTACAAGCCGAGAAACTTAGCATATTTACCTCGAGTAGCTTTCAAACTACACTCAGCGCTCAAATGTTTTAGGTAAATTTTCTGTTTCGAGAGGGACGTACCGCGGAGTCCTCGAAACTTACCTCTATTCAGCATGGGGGAGTTTCTTTTCTTGCAATATGATGTCGTTCAGTGTCCTTATTTGAAAATTGAGCATCATGTCGACACGAAATGGCAAAGATTTGTATTTAAATCGTTGTATTTAATCATACTTGGATGACTTTAAATGAATTCCAGGTAATCAGTACAAATTTGTCAATGAATTTTGTGAGAGACTCGTCAAACTTTCATTCCCATCACGAATAATACCATATCAACAAAACACCACAGTCCCATTAAAAAGAAAAGGAACGAATTATCTTTCGGCATTGCCTCCCTTTGAAACCACCCAGCCAATTTTTCCTACCCTCAAACGCAGCAGAAACATTCCGTACAGTCTCTGTGAAGCGACACCCTGCCCATTCGTGGACCAGAGCTGCAAAACAGAGCTAACTCCTCTCACACATGCGCCCTAGGCCAGCAAATACAGAATTTCACCACTCCACGTCGTCACCATGGTTCACAGACTCGTTTGACCCGGAACATCCCCAAAAAATTCACGCGTACCACGATCCCACCCGAGCATCCATATCTCCCCATACAGGAAGCCCTCTTCCACCCGCTTGCGCCAAGGGGTGGCCCGTAATTCGTCGAACCGATTAAACTGATTTGTCGATGGCGATTGCCTTCGAGACGCGACGGAACAGCCGCCGTCGAGCCGCAAAAGGAACAAATTGCGCGAACACCCTCCGCCCTCTCCGAGCAAAAAGACGACGGCCTCGGCGAGGGGTATAACGAAATTAAAAGCGTCTGCTGTCGCAGCTACGAGGGCGAGGGCTGCCCGGGGGCCAGCAGCGAAGCCTGACGGTCGGCTGAGTGAAAATAATAGAATAGTACACCGACAGCCTGGCATTGTCCAGAATAAAGTTTACGTTCCGTCCTCCCCGTCGCCCTCTCGCGACACTCCACCCCCACCCCCCTCCTCCCTGCGGCGTGTCAGCCCTTCGAAACCGGGCACACCGGCCCTCCGACGACTCCCGAACCTCTGTCTCATATTTTCATTTTCCCCGCGATGTTTCCACCACCAGCCAACCCCCTGCAACCCCGCGCCGCCGGCCGCGGAAGGCTCCAGCCACCCTTAGTAGTCGCGCGAGCCCGCGGAGCCCCGACGGGAATGCTGTTCCGCGGGAATAATAAAGGAATGGAATGACCTTAAAGCAGATGAGAGGGAAGAAGCCAGACGGAGCATTCCACGGCGAACCGACCAGGCCCCCGTCACCTCGTCCGACCCCAACGAGCACGCGTTTTTCTCCGCCGCACGGAATCTCCTGTTTCTCCCGCGGAAACGCCGCGCTATTGGATTTTCCGCGTTGAATTATGAGACGCCGCGGGTCGCCTCCTCGGAGTCGTTGCGGCGACGCGAGAATTTCATGCGTTTCCCTGCCCCTTTGTCGCGGGGAAAGCACGCTGCTCTAGAGCGACGTACACCTTCCACCAGAAATCAGCTTGTACTGCAGGCCGCTGCAGTTTGCGTTCAAATTTCACGGGTTGGTTGGCGGCGAATTCTGTGAGCAAAACTGGCTAACTTTGGGGAGGAGATATCTTTTCCGTTCTCTTCGGGGGAAGTATACACGTGTCGGATAAACCGCGCGGAAGTTCTTCAGGGATTCTCAGCTGCCAAACTGTAGGAGGGCTGGGAAGAGCTGGGACAGAAGGGAATGTAGGGAAAGTTCTCAGATCATTCCATTTCACTCTTCAGAAGTATAAAAGCTTTAGTCCTCATCCGTGCCTCGTGTCAATTTAAGTGGCTAGACTAGTGTGACGGCTACAAAAAATCGAAATTTTTTTGCATTTTCATACAGATTTACATGTTAAAAACACGATCCTAGAAGGTTTTTTAAGTATGAAATATTTCTGTTTTGGACTCTAAAATAGTATTTCAAACTTTCATTGAGTTTTTTTCGAAACTAGTTTGTCTTAATGGCTGCCATAATAACTCAAAAACTAGTGAACTGATTTAGTTCAAACTTGGCAGATATGTTCAGCAAACGTGTCATTCTAGCCCCTACCACGATTTTTCTGATATAGTAAAATTGCAAGTAGGTATGCAAAGAAATGAATCTTTTTGTTTGGAGAGCCGCCATTTTATTATTTTACAATTTTTTTTAAACTTTCTGGTACGGGCTATAGCCACATACATAAAAATTGAGAAAATATTTGTTTTTTGTCTGAGACCACCACAAGAGTTTATATCATGGCAGCCATGAAAACAAAATATTTTAAGACGCTCCAACAAATTTGCGATAACTTTAAAAATATACACTGTTTGTACTTCAAAAAAATTTAGTATACTCAGGAAATATCAGTTAATAAAACTGTATAACTTCAAGCTAATAAATTCAATGGTCTTTCTTTAAAAAATTGTCAAAGATTGCCGTATTATACGGCCGCCACACTAGCCTAGCCCCTTAACAGTTTTCCCGTAATAAGTTATACCGTTCTGTTATTTGTGATTCTTGTAAACAAGCAGTATGTCCTGCGCATCGTTTTATTTTATGCGAACGTTTATGCGAACGTTGCGTGGAATGTATTCGCTGTTGGTCGTATATTAATATGTTCCACTCTAAACCGGCGTCGAAGCTGGTCCCGCCGTGGTGCGAATAAAGTATTAACAAGCTCAGAACACGAACGATCAACGAACACATCCCGAGCTCGTTACTGCCATTGAGGCGGGAAAAAAGGGAAGAAGGAAAGAAAGTTCGGGATGATTCATCGGAATTGTGCGACAGCCTGCGAATGTAACGATATTACCGCGCACTCCACAATTGCGGTATTGTCAGGCTCTCGGGGTCCAATGAGTATACGCGCGCAAATAATGGGGGACAAGCGTTCGTCTGGCGGCGGGGTGTATGCACGGGGGCCTATAGAAACGAGACGAGGGTGCAGAGGTACGATTTCGTCGTATATCTTCAACGCTAGACACCCGACACCGCGACGGAAGGTCAGGGGGCGCAAAGTGATTCGAAATGGCGAAAGAATGGCAGACATTTCGGGGCTCCGATACGCGTGATACTAATGGCGTCGGACGAGGCTTTTTGCCCGGGGTTTTAGTGGCTCTGTACGAGGGGAGGCTTTGCATGAATCGCGGCCAAGGAGTTGATTCATACTGGATGGCTCTGGCTAAATGAACGATCACTTTCTCATTTTGTTGGAAAATATGGGAAATCTGTTTCTTTGTGGGATAGAATAGGCGTAATTAGCAGGTTAATTAAGTTTCGCGATGTTTATAAGTCATATCGTTGTACTTGATCAAGTTACTTTGTTGAAGTAGATTCTTCCTGAATCTATTGTTTTTGGACTACTTCTTGTAGGAAATTTCGGATTGTTTAATTGCATCAGGGGTAGTAATAGGAGAATCTATTGGATATTGAATTCGATACAAATTATCATTCCTTTACATATTTGAAAATTAGGAATTCATAAGAACAGAATTCGAAGAGGTTTTGGTCTTCGCAACTGAATAAAATTGAATGTTGAAGCTTACGTGTCGTTAAAGCAAGCTTTTGGTTTCATCGGGCCGGCGACATTTTACATGCGCTGACCTGATGTCGCCCAAGAAGATTGAAATAATAGTAATATCGATTTCCAATTCAATCGAACGTGCCCTCATTGAAATTCGGAATGGACCAGGAAATTGGTTGGATTGGACGCTAGAAACTTACTGATTCACACGGAGGATCCGGGGAACACCACTTTTATTATTGGACGACGCATCTACTGCCGATTCAATTTGGAAAAGCATCGAACAGAAAATGTCAATTTCTTATGCGATTGGTCACCTCCATTTTCCACGGAAACGCACGCGCAACTGTGCTTCTGATGGGATTACGTGGCTCGTCGGGGACTAATTTCCTCCCATGTTCATCCTGCAAGCTCGCGCGAAACGGAAAGCGATTATTTATTTCCTCGAATGGTTCGTTGGTCGGAACAGAGCGCGCGGAAGAAACCGTACCCTGTAACACACTATCCACGTGACTAATACGTTCAGACAAAGTAGATCTCGGTTAAGATAGAACGAGATAAGGCTGCATTGAAATGCCAGAAGTAGTCGGAGCCGGACGTTGAACGAACTGGTTTCCCGTAAACGATATATCATCTTGCATTCGTTGGATGAAGTTGCCACGAGAACGTCGAGTAGGCGAATAAGAATCAGAGAGGGAAACACGGGGAAGCAGGGCTGATACAGGGGATGATTTAGGATTTCCCTTTACTACCCTTCGGATCCTCCGCCATATAAACTCGAGTGGCCTGTACTCTTGCGTGGAACATGATACGTCAGCAAATCACCGATTTTGGTACTGAATCTTGGAATGATGAAATATAGGAACCCAGGATTGGCAGTGGTAGTACTGAATATGTCCTGACCTTGGAAGGGAATAGTTTTGTCACATACATTCTATAAATTCGAAATATTGATAGAAGCATGAGAAAAAGAAATTATAAAGAAATATAATAGCATAAAAGTACCACAAGTACAATATAGAAATTTATAAGAATTGTGTCCATTCTTCTGGTACCAGTTCGTAGAATTTTAAACAAGATGGGAATAACTTTGTACAACTACCAACTAAAATATAAAAAAAATTGAATACCACTGTAACTATTCCTTAAATAATTTATTAAGTACCACAAGTACTGAAAGTAGAGAACACTCTCCATAAACAAATGCAGCGGACATTAATTCATTCCGCACAGCCTTCGCGCATCTGCATTTTCCCTGCAATAACAAAAACTCCACACACACTGTGAGCGTATTCAGCGCGATTTATTCATACCCGATCTCCAACCATCGGTGCATTGACGACCAAGCAGAAGTAACGTTCCAGCCAGGAACGAAGCCACCGAAAGTGTTGGCGGCGCGGCGAGTACGGACTCCGAATATTAATTGGTCTTAATTATGCGCGGCGGGAGGGCTCGCTTTAACACGGGCAAAGTTTTTCGCGGCTCCCCAACCCCCGTTTTACCCCGTTCCCCTCCTTTCATGGACCCTCGGCTGATGCAAGGGTACACGGAGGCTTTAAAAGGAAGTTACGCGGCGCGGAACGAAAATGGTCCCTTGACGAGTTTTGCCATTGTGGTTTATCGAATTTTCTCTTCTTCCGTGAGAAGTTTCGAGTGGCGGGCTGCGGTTACGCTCGCGCCGGGCAAATTTCAATTAACGTCCGGCTCCTTTGGAAATTCCCCCAATAACCCTGCCCACCTTCGATTAATGAATGATGATCGAGAAGCGAAGCCGAAGGGCCGCTCGATGAGGCCTTTTTCTATTTTCTCCTGTTTGTCGCTGCTCTCTGAACTTGGCTTTCGTCCGACTGATTCTCTGGTAGAGGCTACGTTTGCTTCGGAGAACGTTTCTGGAAGTCGCGCTGGATTTATGGCCGCTTTTTTTTCTGAAATTCAAATTTCTTCGAATGTCATTTGTTAGGTCTTCCGAAGGAAATAGGCGGGGTGTCTGATGTGAGTAAGACGAGCTGTATCTTTGAAGAGAAAAATGTCACGTAAAATTCCACGTTGTTATTATTCACTTGCTTTGCCGCCTAAAAGATTAGAATCACTTCTTGAACTCAGTGACTTGAATAAACTTGACGGTTCATCTGAAACTTAATATATTTTCCACTTGAATATACATCTACTGATTGTAGAATATTTTCCACATTTTCTTTCACAGCTGTTTACAGAAATTGCTTACTACATGTGTCTTAAAAAATTCTCAAGAAACTCGGGATACTTAGTTTGTATACTGCACTGTACAGCAAGTAAAATGTTAATTATATTTCTCGCATGATAATATATCACAATCTGCTAGGTAGCGACTAGCAGCATGCAAAGTGCAACTTCACGTTTCCTTAATGAAACCCCATACTTTCTAATACCCTAATCAATGCAGCGTTTCCCTAATTACAAGGGAATATTAGAAAGCTTGTGCAAAGAGATAAAGTTAATTGCATGGGCCACCCTATGTAAATTCCCATAACAGCGGGGGTTCTTTATAGGGGGTGGCGTGTAGCTTCGTGGAGGTCATCGCATGAAATCGATGGTTATTTTTCCTAGTTAACATCTCGATCGCCTGGCTTTTAGGTTTTCGGTGCTTGCGTCGGGGCTATTTTCATATCCTGTAAGTGGCTTTTTTTCCGGTGGAAAGCCTATTTAGCTTGCACGCGGACACGATGTAAATGCGGCAAGTTACGGGGGCGGCTCTCGAAAGTTCCAATCTCCCGAGGCGAGAAGGAATGCGATTAAGCGTTGATGGCTTCCTAAATGCAAACAACCCCCGAAACCGTAATCACCGGAGACAATCACGACGCGACAAAGGGTAGACGGTGTGTCACCGAAGAAGAATAAACGGCAGGAACAGTCGGGGGATGATGTCAATTAAGCGACACCTCTTCATTCGTAGTTCTCTTAGAAAAACCCTATGTTCTTTGTCGATGGAGGATGAAATAAGCTACTTGACCGTACAACTTCTCGTAGGTTCGAGCAATGTAATTCTATTCCGAGTAGAAATTTGAATTAAATACGTAATCTGTTATTACTAATAACTCTTTAAATGTTATTGCGTGATTGTTAGAACGGTTTCTTAAGTTTGCTTTTAGTGTGACGGTTTTAGTGGGTATTTAGAGCATTAATAAATTATTTAGAAATATGTGAAATGCGACAGAACCTCGATTTATGTAAGTGGAAGGATTTAATGAAATTCCCTGCCCCTTTCGAGATTTTCTGAGGAAAGTTTTCATGCTCTGTTGCATACGCCAGAAATCGCATTTAACCTTCAAGTTTACTTTGCTCGCTTTTAAGCCAGCCTTTCAGAATAATCTTCTTAGACACACATACCGTCTCGAATAGTACCTATTCCAGCGAATTCCCAACCCAACGAACTTTTTTTTCAAAACTTACTACAAAATCTCTCACTTTGGAAACATTCGTCGTACATCTCAAAATACATCACACATACATATTTTAACATGCACAAGTACTCGCCGAAGGAAGCAATCTTAAAATATGCATATCTCCACAAATTAAGCTGGGACTCCACCTGGAACCGTTTCCACCAAAAGCTAAGCTAAGCTGTACGATGCTATGCTATGTTTAAAAAACAAACAGCTTCAGTTCATCATTTTCCACCAAAAGCTACGTTTCTATGCCATGCCTTGCTATGTTTCCGAAAAATCGCTCGCGGGGCAATCTCGTGCTACGACTAGCTAACCCGACAAAAACATAGCAGAGAAACGTAGCTTCTGGTGGAGATGTATTGAAGCTGTTTTTTTAAAACGTAGCATAGTATGGCACAGCTTAGCTTAGCTTCTGGTGGAATCGGTTCTATAAAAATGTATTGAAACTAATTTTTTACAACTTAGCTTAGCTGCCAGGTGTATTCCCAGCTGAAAGAATCCAAACAGAAGTAGGTAAATAACAACTTCCTTAATAAATCAATACAAAAAAACACGAAAACATCTCAATTAAAATTAAACACCTCTCAATCTAGTATGCCATTCTGAATAACACAACCGCGAAAAAAATGAACCCCCTTGAAACGAGAATATCTCTCCATCCCTCTTACATATATACATCCCTCAAATTTCCCATTGGGGAATCGACGGACCAAAAATCCCCAGCGCTACGCCCAACAGCAATAAAGAAATCTCGATGCCTTTGTAACCCTCGGCGCGTCGGCCTTCCGTCGCAACGTCTACATCGGAGCAAGGGACAGGCTGAATAAATCGGAAGACGCCACTCGATCCTTGGAGTATCCGAACGATTAACTCGATTCCCGCGAGTGCATATATTGCTTTCGACACAATATCGAGTTACCGGGACGGGGGAGGGAAGGAAAGGCGCCACGGTGTGCGTTATTGGGCGCGATACGCTCGACTGTGTAGCGCAGCTTATCGTGAACCGGAAGGAGGGTAGCTGGAATTCGTGGGTTACTTGGTATCTCCCTTCAACGTCGCACAGCATTTCCCGACGCGGCGGCATTCGACCCCCGACCACCGTCATCGAGGTCTTCGTCCTCATCGTTGTCCTTATGCCGCGCCACCCCTATATTAAAGCCAGCCACCCCAAGGCGACGATGTCGAGCCACCCACCGTGTCCAAGTCACGACTACGCGCGTCGGGTGACTTACGCCGGCGACTTTGCGCGCGTAGAAGCCTTCCTCCTCGATTTCTTCGCGCGCGCTCCTTCGTTTTTAGTGCTGTTATTCGAGACACTTTGCTCCGGCGATGGCAACGGAGGCTGCTGAATATTGTAGAACTTCTTGACGGGTGTCGGGATTTTCTTTGAGTTCCATGGACTACGATGGATGGGGAAAGTTTCGTCAAAGGAAGCTTGTGACCTATCTTCGCAGGTACATTTAGGGTTGCTTTTGTTCGAAAATTTTTGTAGATTGTTTATAATTGATTTAAATGTGTAGACTTAATTGGTTTTAGAGTTGTGGAAGATATAATGAGGTGGATTTGAGTTTAAGTGGATGTTATGTGGGGAATTCAATTTTCTACCATTTTTATTTGCAGGTATCTCATTGCCACTATTTTTTAAATATGTTTTTATTCCAGCTGTTTTATCATTCCCCTTGGATTTTGTTTGTAATGAGTATGCCTTCGCGGATTATGCTTAACACGATAATCAAGTTGCAGAGTGTCTTAAGCACAGACACAGAATGTGACTTTGATTTAATAGGATTAGGTGAAAATTTAATAATATTGCGTTACACCTTTGTCAATAGTGTTTGGAGTAGGGAGTAATAGAGTAAACGATATTCAAAGGAAGGTTAATACAATTTACATCGGCGAGCGCAAACTAATATTGGCTGAAGAACAGAGGAAGCTTTTGCCGCCCTTCCTGTTTGCAGACTTGTTCACACATACCGTACTTCTTGTTCTTCCTCGGAGCGGAAGCTCTTTGACTAGGAAGAAGGGCTGTAAATATTACAGAATATCCGGGACGCGATAGGGAAACGGACAAGGGTAAGAGGGATCTGTTTGGGGTGGATTCTTAGGGCCAGAATGTATGCAGTTGTGACATTTTTACATTCGGAGCATCCTAAAGAAATATACCATCGAATATTTACCACCACTATAATTATTATAGAATCTACTGTGATCAAACTATTTCTCTGCCTCCCAGAATTGTCAACTCTGGTGGAGGAATTCTTATCGAGCTAAAGTAAACATCAGAAATTACAAAAAAATTGATTTCTCCCAATTTTAACAAATGTATTTTTACCAATTGTGGCTGCTATTTAACGGGGAAGTTTTAGAAGCACCAGAAGGGCAAGAAATTGGATGCTTTCTGGCAAAGAAGATAGCTGTTATTAGCGAAATAATAGGAAAACTTTCGAGCGTCGAAGATTTCCATTAATCCGCATTAATCCAGAGCGGAAGCGGCGAAGGAGAGTTCCGATCGGTGGTCGAACATTTCGCGGCGTGCCACGATAAACACGGCGATAAGTAATTAAGTCGCTTAGGAGAATCTTAGGGTTCTTGCTCGTTTATTATCCACGCTTTCTAATCAACCAGCTACGAGCGGTCTCCCGTTGATAAACGACGCTCGCCGGTGAAATTATGCTCCGGCTTTTCTGTGTTCGGAATCGCCAGGCCGGGAAAAATGGGGCCACGTTACTTGCATCAGCCGTAAAGCCGTATTACCCTTCAAAAATTATGAGCAGTATTTTTTACATTGAATTATGGCTCTCCTTGGTATTAATCCCCTGTAGGTGGATTAAGGGACGTATTAAACTGGGAAAAATTACTTCGGAGCATGGTGACGAATGCTCTTTCCCGTTTCGAGAATCAGGGTGGTGATCGTGAAGTCGAGGAAGAACAGGGATTAACTGGTCTGATGGTAGTGGCGCGAATGAAACGAAGCAATGATAAATGAAAGCTTCATTTCAGAGCAGTGAAGTTTAGGGGCTTCTCGATACTTTCATTTTAGGGCAGTCTTCTCTGGAGAAATATTGGAAGTTTTATTATTTTTTGGAACCTGGTGTGATACTAGAAAAATGGTTGGAATTAAGAGAAAGCTTGAAACTTGAAATCTATATCTGTGTTTAATAGAACTTAGAATTATTTTACAGGATAGAAACTAGTGACGATTCGTATAAATCTGTAAATTCTGTAAAGCAAAAATTTTTTGTACTCAAAATTCTCCCTTCCCCCTGCAAGCTGCGTAACATTCGGAAAGTTGGAATCCACAGTAGGCTCGAGAAGATCTCTCAAACATGTCTGTATTTTTATTATTCAAGATTCTTAAAGGAACTTCGTTACCGTTCGTGTTAGAATTTTTACGAGCAACCAAGTGGAAAACTGTGTCTTGGAGGGGAGGCGCGAACTTTTGCACAAAGCTTTTCCTGCTTTAAGAAACTCCTTTAAAAAGAGAGCCCTCCACCTCCGTTCAGACGTTTTATTTCGCGCCAGGCGGTTTTACGGGCTTCCCGTCGTTTATTATTTTTCAACGGCAAGTAAAGTTTACGGGGCTCCGTTGCCGCGTGACCCCATGCACCGAATGCGTCACAGATTTCAAGTAGAAATTTCCTTATAAGTCATACGTTCGTTCTGTGCACGCGTCTCATATCCAGCACTTTACGATTCCGAATTTTGCAACGTCGTCGGGGCTCCTTCGCTGGCAGCTGTTACCCAGCCCCCCTTGTGCGTGTCGATCGTGCCCCGAGCATCTCATGGTCCCTGTATTAAATCGTGAAAAATGGATTCTTTGATCCCAGGCTCGACAGGCCGCTGCAAATCGCTCAGCCTTCCTCTCACGCACGCCAGGTGATTTATTGGATTCGCATATCGAGTATATTACACGAGAAACAATATTGCCCTTCCGCGTGGCTTGCGTCGTGCTTCTAGGGGCGGAAATTTCTGGAGCGTGAAAGTATTATAGTCTTTAAGTGTGGAGCACCTTAGTTTTCTCTGTGTCGATTAGACTTTCCCTTATTTTTTACTTTACTTTCTAATCACTTCTAGATTCACCCTCGTCCATACGGCAGATTTATTAGAGCCGCCTATTGCGTATTTAAAATAGAAGAATAAGATGTTGGTACTGCAGCTCTTAGTAGCGATACTATTAAAAACTGAATCGCTACAATATAAAGCGTAGTTTTCTCGGAGTGAAAGAACAGAATTTTAACGCAAAACTCCGCCCACGCGTCACTGTCTTCCAACAAAGTCTCGAGCTGTTCGGAACTTTTCACGAGTCGCCGCTCGCGGTTTGAGATTCATGTCCCGCGGCTTAGCTTGCCAATCAGGGGCAGAGTGTCGCTCGATTTCCCTGCGTTGTTGCGAGTTGGCCGAGCGTGAATCGATATTTCGGCCGGCGGATCGACAGAGCTTCGACGGGCGTAGCTCGACGGGGCCGAGAAAGGGGCACGGTCGGTGACAGATCGGGCGGAGACGGGATCGACTGAGGGAGAAAAAGAGGGCGAAAAAACACGCCGGCGCCATTTATTTCTACGAAACTTTCGTGCTTGAGGAATGGCTCTCGTTATGCAGCCACCGAACACGTCAACGTTTTCAATTGTACCTTTCGTCGGTTCTCTCGCGGCTTTTTATCGCGCCGACGAGCGCCCGACCGTGAAATTGAAGTGTTACAATCGCGTGTCTCGAGCCCAGCGGCAGAAAATCTGTTTCTAGCCAGCGTATCCAGCTCTGCCCACCGCAACAATCGATCGAGTCTGACGTGTCCTGCCACCGTTGACGCGCTCCACGATAGTTCGTTCCATCCAGCTTTTTTTCGGCTCCAAGGGAGCGTTTCTCAATGCACAGCGCGTCAACAAAGGGGTTCGATATGTATGAGGTGCGTAGCACCCACTGAACTGAGTAGAAAATTTGTAATCAACATGGATCGGAAAATCGGCACTGAAAAAGGTGCGAGTGATTTTTCGCTCTAGAGTTCGGATCTTTTGGAAGGTCACAAATGTGGTTAATGCGGGATGACACTGCGGTTCAGTTTTATGTGAAGTGGTAGAGAGCGTTTGAATGGGAGTTTCAGTGGAAGATGGATTGGATGGGGTGGACCAGCTGCACGGTCCACTGAATCTCTCGTCTTCAATAAACTGGATTTTTCTTCATAGGGATTATCTGCAGAACTTAATGCATTTTTCACCGCGGGATAATGTGTCAGAATCACGTCAAAGAATCTAAGGTGCCTGTCTAGTGATTCGAGGAAGACCAGGGATTTTTAAAAGGCCTCGCAATTTTGCAGTACCTTAACGTGAATTGTGTATGGAAAACGCATGTAACTCTGACAGTACTTTTACTTTATAAGTATTGCACTCTTCTCTTAATAACCTCTGCGAAGTCCTTGCTGGAACTTCCTAAGTTCGGAAATATTAAGGAACTTACTTAAAATACTAGTTTTAATAATGAAACCTTTATAGTCAAGTTTGATGGGTAGACTCCTTAGGCCGCGTTCATATTAGTCTGAATTCAAGTAACTTGAAACTATTTTACCAATGTGAACCTGTTAGTTACTTAACTTGAAATATTCGTTCAACTTTACTTGCTCTGAAATACAACTTGACTAATGGAAACGTGACTTTAGGAACCACTAAAGTTCTAAGAAATATAATTCTACTTATCCAGTAATAATCCTCTAAAACTAACAGCAGAAGTACCTTCATTTCTCGTACATTTATTATTTCTGTCTAATATTTTCCTATAAAAATTCTTTGAGTAAGAGTATCGTGGTAGAACGTAGAAGTTATCCCCAAAAGTCTAAGAAATTTTATGCTATTTATCCAGGAGTAACCCTCTAAAACTAACTATAGAAGTATACACATTTCCCATGCAGTTAATTAAAATTTCTGCCTAATATCTTCCTATAAAATTCTTCGAGTATGAGTATCATGGTAGAGGTTATCGCTCTCGGTGGAATGTCGATGGTCTCGTGGAGGACCGTGAAATATGAAAAAACGAGGCCATCCGCGAGAAATAGTCGATGGGCGAGAGGTAAGAGTAACCTTGCGCTTATAAATACGTCGTATCAAATTGATCCGTCGGCGGAGGAGAACGTCCGTGGCATTGACAAATCGGCGTGAACAGAGGAGAATACCGAAGTGGACGGGCGATATTGCGTCTATGAGATATCGCGGGAGTGTGACAGAATTGTTCATGCAACGACTCTGTCCTTTTCAATATATTGGAACCTTTGTGTGCTCCACGCTGCCGGCGGAACGGTGCACGCAAAAAGAGGATCATTGGACTCGGCAGTCTCTGTCCATAAAATAGCGGTTCACATGTACATTTAAAACTGGAGATTTTAAACTAAGCACGAGGAATTATTCACTTACTTCTTTTCGCACAAATAACGGATAGAGTGTCTTTCTTTTTTTAATCAATAAAAGAAGTTTGCATAGAGTCTGCAGGAATAGTTGATTTATACAAATTCATTCCATACACAAAGTGAATTCAATTTAAATCCCGAACAGACCAGTGTCCTCGGTAATTCATATCTCCCCATAATTTCTCGCACCCATTAATCAAATTAACCTTACTGCCCTCCATTAGACGATATCCACACTTACCAGACTTCGTTATTAAAACACGCGCACGTTAAATATACAATTTTCCCGCGGCCCTCGTTGCCCCACGGAACTTCCATTTTTTTCAAGTATTTATCACGATGGAACGTCCATAATACTTACTGTCAGACGCATTTGCATCAACCCTCTTCTCCCTAAGGGAGGCAGGTGCCCGCTGCAACTGAAACGGACGCATCCTACGCCATCCGGAGATCACACCCCAGCAAAACCGCGTTTAATTAAAAATAACCTACGTATAATCCCGCCGCCATTATCTAAATTACAAAAAAATACCAGAAACAATTTTTCCCTCTCGCGAAAAAGTAACTCTTCCCCTTCGGCTGCCGCTACACCCGATCGGGAATCGTTGGCCAGAGTGTGGAATATTATTGAAGAATACCTGGCTGTAAGAACGGAGCCGCGATGGTCGCCAAAAGTGACGATTCGCGTAAAATGCTCGCATACCGAGGGCTGAGGCCAGGAATCCCGGAACGCAATATCGGGGTGTCTCGTGGAGGGTGGCCAGCGACGATTGGAGGTTGATCCATCAGGCCAGGACACGTCCATTCCGCTGGTGGGCCAAAGTTTGCCGATAGTTGAGAGACAGACGAACGAAGACGAAGGATGATTGGTTGGCTTTCGGAGTAACTTGGAGACAGCTCGAAGACAGTGTCCGTGGGCCATAATACAGGTCCCTTTGGCTGGAAAGGGCAAGGGTGGAACCGGTCACATTCGTACCGATCCCAATTCCTGATGCCTTTGCCTCGTCGCCGGCATCAAGCACTCTGCACGCTTCGAGCCACCGCAACCGTCAAGCCGGCCGCAAACAAGGAGGTGGGCAATTTCGGGGTTGCTCAGCGTTTCTACCCTGTTGGACCATCTCAGAGCAGCACCCTCTTTCTTTATCCCTCCGTCGCTCCGCCGTGCCCTTAGACTTCCCCGCCGTCGTCTCGTTCCGTCTCCTGATCAACCGCAGCGCTCCAAACCAGATGCTTCCACATTCTTGGAGGGCGAGAGAACTTCATTGGCGCTCGTTGCGAACGGATCCTGCTGATCTCGGAACTCGATCTATGGAACGATTCGTTGGATCCCTTATTGCATCACGGATCGGGTGCTTTCCATGTCGTCCATTCGGGGCGTGTGTGCAGATCATTTCGTGGGGATGGTAACATTTGAGTACTTCTGGTTTGTAGCTTCGTGGAGAGAGAATGATGGTTCATTCAATGCTTTAGAAGGATATGTAGTTTTTGTTGATTATGGGAAAGTGTTATTTATGTGCGGAAAAAGTTTTTTTTAGGTTTTGTGGTTTGTTACGTTTATGTGATTTGTTTATTTTCATATCGAATTAAAAAATTTCAGATTTGTTAGTAAAATGATCTTTGTTTCGAAAGATTCATTTTATTTTCTCTACGATTGTGCTTGACGTAGATATGTTCAAGTAGAAAGGAGTCAGTAATTAAGTAGTCCCGTGAACAGTTCATTTTTATTGGAAGATGAAGTGCTATTGTCTTTCTAAATACGAAAAAGTCACTTCAGATGAGGAGCGATATTACTTTTCCCTTTCATTTCTCTCTTTTATTACATTTACTTCGTTTTCATTTTATAATGCAGTTTCCCTGTCGGCTCAGATTCGAACAATATATTTCATAAACAATGGAACTGTTTGCTTCTATTGTTTGCCATTATTAAGTTGCAATATAATAATCGCTAAACAGACAGGAATAATGAAGTATCTACGTGGGAGCTTCAGTTTTATTGTATGGTATCAGATTCGTCTGAAATAAAAATCAGTTATGTTCCTTTAACAATGATATCTACTGTTTCCATTGTTACAATGATTAATTTCTAAATATGTGTGAATATTTCACTTCCAGTTACGTAATAATTACTAAACCAAACGTACTGAACAATTATTTATTTTCGATCAAGTAGATATCTATATTCGTGATGTCAGCATAGTTGAACCAACAGTGTAGATATATAAAGACACATCCTTCAATATTTAATCCTAACAATAATTAAATAGAATAATACTGAACAAATTCAATTCTAGTTCGTGGACTCCATATAAATGATTCATGGCCACATTAAGAACTATTTATGACACTATAATATCCTCTTGCTATTTCTTCTTAAGTGGAAGTATGTATACAGATCGTATCCAAATTACTTTGATTATATTAAATAGCAGCATTTATTTTCAAACACACAATTCAAGTAAAACCCCTCGCTAAACCAATATAAAGTTAGTTTATACGTTGGTGGTACACTCGTAACTCAATTTGAACGGCAACGTTACAGGTGTTCACAGCGTGCGCGATTAATATATGTCTGACCATATACTGGTCGTATACTACTTGGCTGTCTGATCCCATACGGAGGCAGTTCACTCAGAGCGCCAAAAACGAAACCGTTCCCTGACTTTCCATCATAACCCTTCATTATTTTTCCATTCCGACCCTGGCATTACCTTACACGTAGACAGTCATTATGTTTGTCAAAAACTAAGTGACAAGCACAGTTATTTAATAAACGAATGCTCGATGTGATCTACAATCATAATAATAATAATTTATGTAAACTCAACAAATTCTCCTCTCATTCAATTTTAAAGGTACCACTTTATACTAAACTAAATTTTACATCCTCCATATATCATTCCCAACGATATAAAACGTCAGGCCCAAATAAACTCAGTCGCAACAGGTCCGCGATAAACGTATTTAACCAGAACGGTGGCAACGGTGCCCGAATCCTTTATACCTCAGAACACAGATAAAAGGCGGTTTTTATTCGATGGAGGCACTGAAATTACAGAGACACAGTACGGCCACCGTGGCCACAAATAATTCGAAACAGTTGCGCCGCGTTCCGAGCCATTTTCACGTTAGACCGGCCCCTTTTAGCGAACGTCTGTGGATTATTCCGTAGCTGCAAGTGTACCGGAAACGCGGCCAACGTTCCAGTAGCGGACCTTAACGTTTATTGTTATCCAGGTTAATACCCGGGGCTCCGTGTTGTGGAAACTCACAAAATCCCACTGTGGCCGAGGCTGGGCTTTGTATCTTCCGCTTTCCGCGCCTGTTCTTCGGTCGGTTTTATATTCTCGGTCTCTGGCCTCTTTCCCGCCGTTCCTCTCGTTCAACTGGCTTTTCGCGCCGCCAGATTGGCGGGGCCTTTTATTTCTCCAAGAGAGAACGGATGGGACGCGGCCACGTCGGTTATCGAAGCGATGGAAGAAGCTAATCCGGCGTAAGCTCCTTGAGAGTCTTAAAAATCTGAAGCACCTGGTGACTCTGCGATAAGATAAGTGGGATATTGACTGTGGGAATCAACGAAGTTCTGCGAGAATAAGAGTGTGCATTATTTCATAGACACTGGGCTCATGTGTGCATACTGATCATAATTTTTGTGTCGTAGAGCAATAAATAATAATAATTATGGGATTTCTGATGTTGAGTTCTGAGACTCGAGATGCTGCAGAGTTTATTCTTTATTTAAGGATTCTGTGTTCCCTGTACTTTTTTATTCTGAGCTTATCACTGTAATTCTGATTGATAGAGAAAGAAGTCTATATTTCTAACGATTGCTATTTTTACTGGCCTTTTCTTTTCTTATTTTCATATGCATTTAGAACAAGTCATTTTTAGAATCTTGTATTTTGTATTTAGTCATGAATGTGCTGTGTACATGATGATATGAAGTATTTAAGAAACATTTAAATCTATAAAATAAGTCCCGATATGGGGATGCCTGTTATCCTAAACTCTGCTGTTCACGGTCTTCGGTTAGCCCTGTGAAAAATATGTAATGGGCACATTTCGTATGATTCTATTTCCGCCATACTCTTTGCTTCACTTCCGCCTGGTCGATAAATAAGGCGTTGCAGAGCACATTGAAAAATATCGAGAAAATAGCCTCAAGATGCTCTCAGCCGAAAGAAAGTATGGAGGTAACATTGTACAAATTTAATACCGCTAGCTTTTCTATGTTTCGTGAATATAGACCGAATTATTAAAACCTTTACGTACCCCGCTTTAAAAGCGTTCACTTAGTGTTTGTTTGATTTACCGTCCTGTAAAAATATCGCCCCCATGTATTCTCTCGTCCTTTTGAATATATTCACAGACAGAGGGCAGAAGAATGCTTGGAAAGAGCTACTTCCATTTTCCACTTTGTTCTCGTGCCTTCGTTCTATCCTTCCACTCGTCCTGAGCCTTTCGGAAGTAAATGGCATAAATTAGCAGAAAGGAAGGGAAGACCACAATTAAAGTGTCCCTGTTAACATATTCCAATTAACTCTGAGAGCAGTTTTGACGACCAACGCCATGCATTTCTAAACAACTTATTAACTACGTTGCTATCTTTAATTATCAACCACGTTTCCATCCTGTCTATTCCTATGTTATGTTAAAAAAACAGGGAGATGGAAATGGTAACATTAAATTGAGCAAGTGATGATTATTTCAACAATCACCCAGAAAAACCCATCGATACTAATATACAACTGCAACTAGGAAAATAAGGTTTTTAACTAATAACCTTATTTTCTTCTTACGGACATCATAAATTCACCCAATTCAAATTACATAAAATTCACTCAAACTCAACCCAAGTCTCCCCAAATTTAATACACACAATGTACACCATCGAAGCTGTTCTTCCATTCCAAAAACGCCAGAGTATCAAGATTTTCCAGTGCAGGATAAAGCAGAAACTAAGTTAAATTTAAATTCTTAAGAAACTTAGTGCAAAACCAATGACGAAGTTACATGCACTCTCCTAGGTGCCTGACGTTACCGCGACAGTTCCGTGAAATACGAACTGGATTAAACTTATCGTAGTCTGGCGCATACATCTATCGTTATCCGAGTTAATACCTCCCCCTCGTTGCAGCCCGCAAAGAAACAACACCGGGTTACGAAGCGACGAAGGGCAAGCCGCGGTTCCTCCATTTCCCTCTTCTTTGCTCGCATTTCCCGTCCCTGTGCGCCGCCCCGTCGCTGTCGCTCCTTCTCCCTTTCCCCGTCCACGGCTTCTCGTGCTACTAAACGTTGAGCTTCCTGTTCCTGCGGGGCTGGGTGGGAAGGCGAGCACGAGAAAAAAGACAGAAAAGGGAGAAGGCGCGGCTGAATTTATGCTTCATTCGTACACGTTAGGTATACACGAGGAGGAAACGAGTGGAGCGTAAATTATGGTACTCTTGAACGCGAACTCACCCACGTTACGACCTTCTATACCTACCTCAGCCTCAATCCACGCGTTCTCGTTGCTAGAGAGGGGCCCGTTGGGGTGGGTGGGGAGGGGTGGCTGTCTTTTATTTATTGTTCCAGGCCAAGCTGCTCGGGATCACCCTTCCGTCCCCCCGACGGCGTGAGAAATTTAATTTTAAAAAATGCCACCGTCTTCTTCCTTCCGCTCCGTCGTGTCTCTCGCCACTTCTCCCTCCCTCTCGTTATCTTCCGCCTCTCTGCCAGTCTCCTTCTCTTTTCCTCGCCAATGAACACTTATCACCCGACTTCTCCTGCGAAAGAAAAGCCCGCTCGCGGCGGTGGCCGCCAGCTAGACCTCTTTCTTCATTCGTCTCTTCAACCTCTACTTTAAGTCTCTTAAGCTCCCGTTTTGGAGCATCCTGCTAGGCTGTTAATAGACAAACGAGCCGGCTGTGAATCAGAACACCCGTGAAAGTCGCTCGCGCGAAGCTCCGTCCTCGCCCTCCAGTCGCGATTCGACTCCTCGCGCTTTGTGTTAAATTAATACCTGCATTGGAGCTTTTGCAGGGCTGTCTCGCGTTCTTGGGACACTGTGCTTTATGGTTGATCTGGGGGTTCGTTGAAATGCGGCTCGAGGGTTATTACATATTCCGTTATAGAGGGAAAGGAAATTTGATTGTAGATGTTAATGTCTCAGTTTGTAATATGACAACTTGACAGCAAATAGGAAATTGGATTCGAGTACTGTTATACTTATTAAGGGGGGAGATCACTAAATAATCGGAAAATTATTTTTTTATTAAAGCGTACGTTTCAAGAATGCTCTCTCCAAATTTTATGAAGAATTTCGCAAAATTGACGGAGATATAGTATTAATTGGCGCCGGTTTGAAAAAAGGTTTGACGAAACACCCAAAAGGATGTATTCTCGGGTGTTCCATGAGAAAAATCTCGGTTACTTTTCGACGAAAATTGTTAATTGAGCTAGGAGCTATAGCTACACTCATACAGATTAAGAATCTTTTGGAATTTTTTGTTTCGAATCAGCCTGAGCCGGGATATCACATACGCCGTGAACATACCCCTTTTTTAGGCACCACATTGACGTTATAAAAAAACAATTAAAACAAATTATAAAAATTCTTTTTAAATTTTGTTTGTATAATATAAAAGTAGCTTAATAAATACCAAAAAGATTCATTTGATTACCAGTTGTATCTATTGAGAAAAAAAATCTTTACAAATAGCTTAATTTTTCGGCCGATTAAAGTAGAATAACCCCTTAAACGAAGAATGAGGCAAAATGACCTAGATCCTAGACAACCCAGACGATCAACATACCTTAACAACATCCCCACAACTCCATTATCTCCGTACTACAGTTTCAAATTCTACTTCTTGCCCAACTTCCCCCATACACCCTAACCTAACCCGTCACTCAGCTGCCATAACGCGCAGAATGCCACACCTCGAATACCTATCCCCAGTAGGAAATCATCATGGTCTTCAGTCTTAAATGGCTGGATGGAGAAGCCTATATTTCCGAGGCGGCCTTCCCCCAAGAAACGGCGGCTGAAGCGGGGGGAGTTCCTCTCGCGTCGCTCGACAGAATAGCGAGCGGAAAGCACTAATTGACTGGCTCCGTCGCCTCCGGTTTTTGAAACGAATTAGTCGACGACGAATCCGATTCAGTCGCATCCTTTCAGACTCCCCCATCGCGTCCTGTTTAACCCCCCCATTCCCGGCTCGTCTTTGCAGCGCGGGGGCCGCGTTTTTCAGACCTACACCTCGTTACCGTGTTCATGGACAGACAGGGAAGGGGGTGAGAATGGGTGGAGGGTTTTTGTTAAGCCATCGAGAATTCCAGTTAATCCGACCGGCGTTGGGGACGAGCGCATTACACGCTACGGGACTATGTTTAATTAGCCTGCCATCGAGCGCACGATTTAATGCCACGTCCCTATCAGAAAGGTTCGGATCGCACGCGGTGCTCCTCGAATCCTTCGCGACCCGTTTCTGTAATGACGGAGGGTGTTGATCCCTGTCGACGCCATCGCAAAACAAACTCTTTTCAGATTTTGCGGTGGAGTGCTCCTCTCTCCCTCGAACGCGAATTTCGGATTTCGCGAGGCTCGTAGTACTCCTCTTTAGCTTTGACACTTCGACGGTTGCATTGAATCGGCTGCTGATTTTTATTAAATTCGTAACGTATCACAATTCTGCTAGTTATTAGACGGTAACACTTTCGACGATGATTCAGTAGATTTTAATGTGTGTGAAATCATGTGATATAGTTGATATTGTTTGTTTAATAAGAAAATTCCTTCTACTGTTAATTAGAGTGATTTTAAAGTTTTTTGTTCCCGGGGTTGTTAAATGGAAAAGATGGGAAGATTGGTTTTATAAAAAGGGCAGCAAGGGCTTGGAATTTATGAAGGGAAATTAGTTATTAAGGGCTGCTGAGTTGAGTTAATGGTGGTATATTTACGCTCTTTTAACGATCGCTTCATTGTCAATACAAAGGAATTAAATTGGTTCTCGGCTTATGGAAATAATTCGCGCGATATTTCTATGCAAATTGTTAAATCGATCTTTTCAAGGAGAAAAGCAAAGTTTGACGCAGACTGCCGTCGTATTTACATTAGTTCGAATGAATTTCGAACGACGATCGAAGAATTTTATTCAACGAAAGTTTGTCTCGGAGCTTAATTTTCAATTATCAGCCGATATCTGAAAGGGGGCGCGGTGAAATCGTGATAACTGGATTAATCAAACGCTGTATCCAGCGATAGGCTATTCTCTTTTACGTGAAACACGCAGAAAGAAACGATATTCCCGAATGGAATAATTCTTTAAATTAAATCAACTTGTTGTGGACTATTTTAACAAATAAATTCACTTAGTGTTTCAACATGAAGTGTAATATTCAATTGTGTAAGATAATCGCTGTTCTTTGTTTAGACGAAAACCATACTTCGACAGTCAAATAATTTCCAATCCTTCCTGAAATATAGCAAAAATCTCATATAAATAAAGATAAACGTAGAACTTTATTTATTCTACTAACAGAGCAAACGTTGCACAATTTTAGCCATTTGTCAAAATTCCCTCCAAAGTTGCCTACAGAAGAAAACCTTTATCACGAGTTAAAACATTGAGAACACAAGAAAACTGCAAACTACCACCCCTTTTCTAAAATCTAATTATCCTCCCCTCGCAATAGTTCACTCCCCCAGAAAGACATTACATTTCACATACCATACGAAACAATTTCTCAAACTGTACTTAGGACTCCACCTTTATTCTAATAATTCCACTCCAACGTAATTATCAATCCGCTTATCGCTCTAGCCAGTCGCGTTTTCACGCCAGTAAATCGCCAGGGACGTAGCTCCCCTTACATATAAATAGAAAGGAAGGAACCAGAGGGCGGAAATACAAGAAGGTGGGGAAAGATCGGTGGAACCCTCCAGTCTGAAGCATTCACGCGACGACCTCGTGTAAGGTCAGAATCCTCTTGCACGTTCAGTCATAAAAGAGGCGCGCGTGGTGCTGTCGGTGGTTTCAGCAGGGGTTGCTAATACTCGGGAAATCTGCTCCCCCGCGTCATATTCGAAAGCTCCTCCGGTATCGGGGACCCTCCTTCGAAATTCCGCGTCGACATCCGCTTGATTACATGCGTCTCTCTTCCGCTTCATTTCCGAGCAGGGACCCGGGCTGTCGTTGGAAAATTTCTTTCTGAAGTAGACCTGTCGGCGCCTACAGCCTTCCGGATCGGATTCTGAACGGTTCCGCTTAAACGATCCCTCCTCGAAACCGATTTCCAGATGCAAATCAGAGGTGAACCTTTCGCGAGAGATTCTGTCCATGCTGCGCTCTCTATTTACCGTTCCCGGCGGTTACGATGTCTCTCTCTGACGCAAAAAATTCCGATGGAAGGGCTCGAAATTGCGATGGGGTTGCCGAACGGCCTGTGACGATAAATACCACTCCTGCGATGGATTACTGTAACAGGGGGTTGAAAATATAATGCAGTGGGACGACCGGGAGCTCTGATGTTCAAACAGTTAGTTTGATGAACTGTATTATTAACTTTCTGACGTCACCCCGAGAGTGTGGAACAGCTGGAAGATCGAGCTGCTTTTCGTTTTTTTTATTCGTCGTAAACAGTTAAAAATTGGAGAGATTTGATGTAATGAAATCAAATATTTTTAGCACCATATGGAACTGTATTATCCCTTTGTGAAATACGGAGCAGGGGAGCCGAATGTAATCGATAATTAATTTCGTATGACGGAGCTCCTGCCCCAAATCCCATTGCACTGGGGAAATGCAACCGTGGCACAAGGGACTCTCGGTGTTACACACTCGAAGGCGAATAGGCCCTTTGCCCGTGGAACGGGGTGTAATTACCGAGAACGACCGAGAATAACAATTAACACCGCAACGAGGCGGGGGCAGCCACCCCCGTCAACCAAAGCGTTTCGGACAAGGGCCAGGAAACGGGACGGAACTTGACTCTGCAATCGACGTTATAAACCTCAAGGTCGTCAGAATTTCCACGCGTTACACAGCTTCCTCGAACGAGACTAATTAGTTTGCCCTAGTTCGCGCGAGGGACGAAGTAACAGGAAAAATTGTTTGTGCGTGTCGTTTCGGCGTTCCACCAAGCAATTCGATCAGCTCCATAAATGAGCAAAGTCGAAATTAATCGTAACTTTGAAACGCACAGAAAATCTATCAAAATTATTAATTTAACCCGAAGACATAATCATAGAAGAAAGCTTCTTATTATATTTAATAACAATTTTGATTCATCGTTCACGTTAAAAAATAAAATAAAAATTGTTCCTACTTAGTGCATACAAAATTTTGTCAAGTAAAATAACGCAAAGAGTGGAAATTTGAAAGAATAAATCTGGGGAGGGTTGAAAGCGGTCGAATGTCTTAGCAAGTTTCATTCTGGCTCGCGGTTCGTTCATAATTAATACGATTCTTCGATCAGAACTCTACGGATTAAAGTGGCGGGTGCGAAGTTGAAGCTTTCGGTTGCTTAAGGCATTGGTATTCGGCCAAGGTGCCCGTCTAATGCCCTGCTTTTGTCTCAACAGGGCTGAATGGGGAGGGCAGACGATTTTCTTCCAGGAGAATGTAATGGGTAGACCGGATCAGTCTCCCTGTCCTTCTTTTTTTTATCCTCCAACGTAGCGGAAAGTCCTTCGAGAAAGAGTTCCACGGCTGCGATGAGATGAGACAAGATAGGGGACGGTACGTCCTGTCGTTCGGAAATCTCCAACAAACTTTCCAGAAAACAAGACTAACTTCATCATTTCTCTATTTTTCTGTTGACAGCAAAAAATTGCATCGAAATTTTACGCAATTCAACTCCCACTAGAAAATGAACACCGTTATTTCCACGATGCTTTATTGACAGTAAGTTTCGACATTTCCAGCGATAATATTTAGAATACCCAACTGAACGGTTCGATGAATTTGCATTTTACAGAGTTAAACATTTTCGATAGCAAACGTCAATTTCAGCTTGTTAATTTGCTTCGACGTTGCTTGGCTTCCTCGAATATCGAACAAGCGGAAGGGTTGAGGATATCGAGTTTGTTTTTCGAACTTTTTACGGGAACGTCGCTGGGAAGTTATCGTTACCGAAGTTCCAACTTTCTCGTTGCTGTGCAAACGGAATTCGCGGCACGTTCCTTTAAATTAGTAAAGTGGAATCCATTCGGAACGAATTATCCGGCGATCTCAAGGAATATCCTTCCCCTCGGTAAAATTGCATCCCTTTCCTCTGTGTTTCCAATACGTTCTCAAATACTTCATTCTCGTTACATTATCGACAGCGAATGCACAGTTTTTTCGAAAACAAACATACTATTCGAACTGCCTGGCTGGTGAAAAGTCTGCAGTTGGTAACGTAGCCAATTTGGAGCAGAACCAGAGAAATTCCCTGATTCATCTGCTTTTCATTGGAGCAGGGATCAGGGAGCTTTTCGTTTGAGGTCTTCCATTAGAATTAAATCCGAAGTGTCCACTTTTCTCCGAGACGGACGTATCCTGATCTCGGGGCGACAGGCAGAGAACGATCAGCTCGCCGTTCGCTATAAAACAACCCCTACACTTTCGTGCGGGTTCGTTCCTTCCGAGATACAGCACGTTTCTACCCTGCCACTCTTGTCCAAGCTATTCCTCCTTTTTCCGTCCTCCTTTTTGTCCGTACAGCGGCAGCTAGTTACGTACCATACAACTCCCGTATTTATGAGGGATTCTCTGGCGGAGGAAACAGGGCACACACCACCAATTTCCACCGATCTACCCTCCGCAGGCTCTCGCCCCTTTCCGTGTTCACCGCGGGACCGTCCCAATTTTTCTGCCCCATAGATTTTAACGAGGAGCTTTCGTGGGAAATGATCGTTCTTTATTGATAACCAGAGTACTTCTAACAGCGTTTTCATTCGCCAACCCCTTTCTAGCTGGCCATCGTATCAGGGGCACTCTGTGTTCAACGTTTCCGTTGCAGCGTAAAAGGGTAGTCGTGTGTAACTTGCAGGAAAGGCTGAGGAAGATAAAACGCGTGTACAGAAATTAAGTTTAGCAGACTGGTCGGTAGGGATGGAGGTTAACGGTTAGGTTCACTAATTTATAACGAAGCTGTACTGGATATATTAGAAAAGATACTATTGTTAACCCAAACGATATAATTATTGTCAAGGAAATATTAACAAACTCCCTCCATTATTAGTTTTCATAGATCTCACAATCAAGAGCAAGACAGTGTAGTATTTGATATTTAGCTGTCAAAGAAGGAGGACGAATAGGGGAACCTGCTGCTCGTCTAATGAACATTAATGTTAACACATACCAAGGCACAATGAATAGTCGATACTTAAGCATTCCAGCCAGAAATGAAAACAGTTCTTTCACAGGCGAATCGATAAAATTTCCATGCGGTTCAGACTACTGTGGCTGCCTTTAATTAAAGAGGCCGTGGCAAGCCATTGAATTATCGTCGAGAAAAAGGGGAAAAAGTGTAGGAAATCGTGATACACCTGCTGTTCAGTCGCTATATTTGCCTTCTGTTTAATTATTTTCCAGGTGCCGCAACCGCATCGCGCGTCTACGTGGACGCATTGTCTCGATTAGCACGGCAGGCGCAGCTGGGGACATGGGGTGGTTCCAAGGATGTCGGTAAGTTTCGCAATTTTCGTATTATCACTGGCGGGGGAACTTTCTTTCCGCCGTTTCTTGTCCCTGCCCTTCGACAGACGCTCGTCAAACCCAGGAGGAACGGACGACACGCGTTTGAACCCCGCGTTTTGTGCCGTTTATTACCTACTCGATGAATAAACTGTCATGGAAATCACGATAACTTGGGATGCCTGTGCAAGAACACGGAAATAATTAAGTACATAACTATCATGAAGAATGAGGTGCTCCTTCCGAGTCCTGAGAAGATTCTGGTTCTTGTGATTTCGAACGAATATTAAATTAAATTTCCCTGCTGTTTTCCTGTCGCGTGAGATAATGAAATATGCACAATAAGGAAATGAATTCTATAATATTTTCTACAGATCTGTCAGTTTTCTTGCGTAGTTAATAGAACAGGTATATCAGGGTTGTAAAAGCAATGAGGACGAAAGAGTATTCCATTTGACTATCAGAATTGCTAGTCCAAGGTTCAGATATTCCTTTGGAATTAGTTTCTTGAAGCTCTGAGCCCACCAAGTAGGACAGGTGTTTTAATTTTGTAGAGTTACATACTCCCAGAGCCTGGGATTGTTTCGTGAGAGCTTTATACTCCCAGGAGCACGTTCCCAGCGCGGGAACTAGCGATCGCGTGGTTCCGAGGTAGCTCAGCAGTGTTGAGCCCTTAAAAGAGACTCGACTGGGAGCGTTCTGTGAGCGCAACAGCTCCAATTAGCTTAATGGTGAGCAAGGGTGCAACAATCGGTCAATGTAAAGCCCTATGCTGATTACCAAAATTCATATCAAACGACCTGTGTCCCCAGGAGTATCGTTTCAAAGCTCGAAGGACGTCAGAACATCTATTAAAAAGAGAAACGCAAAGTCTTCCGCACGAAAACGAGAGTGCCCTGGCGGTTTCACCAACGAATACTTTTATTTAAAACTCCAATGGAGGGATCATCTTTCTTCTTGGGAGCACATTCGATTTTTAGATCTTGGCAGTCTCGTGTTCGTGGCTCGTCACGGTGAATTAATTAAAATTTGTCGCACGGAATCGTCGAATAAACGCGAGCCGGTCGATTGATTCTTAAAAGGCGAGCGTGCCGCGCGGCTAAATTAATTAGCGTTCCACGCATCATTAGACGCGCGAGAATAAATCGTCGTGACGCGGACACGGCTGTCAGCGGGAAATTTGTTTGCCTCGATCGCTGTGTTCCGTTCGACGCGTTGAATTTAGAACGTGGCTTTCCGGTTTCGTCCCTCCTCCCCACGATCGAACCCGACGACTTTGTCGTCCTCCCGATGCCTCTCTTAATTAACAGATCGCCCGCATCGCATGGTGATTATTTCAATTACGGCCGCGCGACGACGCAGCCACCATATTCGTTGCAAATTAACAGAGGCCTGGGCGCGCAATTAAAATCGTCCCGTTGCCATTGAAACGAATCGTTAACACTTTTTGCAGTGCTTTTTGGTAATTTAGGGGCTGGTGAGTGGAAGCGGAGGATGGGTGCGATATGGACTGCAGGTTTTTAGGTAAAAGTAGAAATAAGAAGTTGTTTGAAGGGGAATTGGTAGAATTCAATAATGTATTATAAAACATGTGTTTATAAAAACAGATAAGAGATTGGTCAGTTCTAGGTTTGCAAGTTAAGTTTGACGAAGTTGTGGATAAATATTGTTTCATCGATTCTTCTGAATTTCGGTTCCTCCTCAGTTATTCATTGGAATTAGTGTTACTTTAAGACAGTTTCTAAGATAGCACTGTTTGAGTAACGGAATGTTTGGTTAAACTATATTCACGAAATCGAAAGTGTTAAGTTGTGGTCAAATGATCAAGGTTCTACTGTGTCTGGTAATTGCCTCTGTAATTCAGCGGCAGAATTTAATAATTGTACTCGCACAAAAGTAACACCTGTTTACCATATGTGTACCATCGCGAAGAAAATGGAACAGTTTACTTGTAATCATTCTAGACATACAGGTTTAAGTACAAGCGTTTGTAGTGGAAGAATGGCCCCCTTAATAGGCCCACGCAACACTGCAAGTGATACGAAATGAAATAAGTCAGACATAGTAGCCAGAACTTGAAAACCACTTAGAATCTAACGAGATCGTTTAAACGACCCAAAACTCTAATAATGCAATCCCTTTTCTACAAGAATCCCCACCCAATGCTGTCTAATATTCTAAAAATTATTAATATCCATCGACTCAACATGCCAAGCCCGATCGCGTAGAAAATATCGTAACCTCTCCTTACAGACTGCGCAGTCACCCTCAATTAATTCCCCCATCCCCCCCGAAGTGACCGCGGTATCCATAAAATCCCCTGAAAGAACCCCAACAGCATTACGTAATTCGCCAAAATTATTCTGTCCACTCGACTCGGCGGGGCCTCCGTCAAACAGCCACTTTTATGAAAGTCAAACACGCATGGACTCCGTTTTCGACTAAGTTTCGAGTCCATGGACGGAATAACCGCCGTCCCCTGTCCTCAAAACAAATTAACACTCGTCTAGCGGGGCTAATTTGCAGGGGCCGTCCACGCGGAACGACTCGCACTTTTTCTCTTGCATCACGGTGGACGAGCACTCTCCTGGCTTCCAAAGCCAATAAACGCTCGCCAGTTTAACAGTCTTTGTCTCTGTGTGCCTCTCTCCCCCTCTGTGTCTGTCTTATGTCGCGGCTTGGACGGAAAGGGGGTGGAAAAACTTGCTAACAGGATCATTGCAGCGTGATAAGTGTACGTATTAAGTTCAGGTTGGCAACCTCCGTGGTCGAGCTCGCAAGTTTCGAAATAGGAAAGGAACACGAGGCGGGGGCGGCTGGTTGCCTCAGGAAGCAGCCCAAGTGCGAGGGAAGTTTTATTTGTTTCTCAAGCGGAAAGGGAGATCCCATTCGATTCGAAACGAATTGCACGCTCCTCGCCTCGGTATTTTCCTCGCGAGGACCGCTCGCTTTGTGCCGCACGGAATGTTTAGCGCGGGACTTTACTTCCACTTTTCTACACGGCTTTCTGTTACTCTCTTGTCTTCCTCGTGTAGCAGGCGGGGATTGACCATGTCGAAATGCAATTTAGATTTTTGTGTCGCTACTGTTGGACTTGCAGGTGGTAGCTGTTACGTTGGGGAAATGGATGACGTTCCTGAGATTCATGATGCTTCCCATGTAGTACCTGAATTTCTTAATTGGACTAAAGATGATACAGAACGTACTAATATACAGTTACTTCACATTAATAATACTTCAGTAAGTATATCAAGTTCTGACAGAACTTTGGTATCAGTATTGTCATTAATAAGTTGTATCTCTCTTTCCAACCTGCGCAAAGTAGTCCCGATAAAATAAAAGCGTAAAATATTTAGCCCATTAACCCTTCTCTCGTACCACACAGAAATTCAGAGAAATAGGTATACTAGGGCACAGTACGTAATTAAACGGGAGGATTTCACGGATAGAGCGTTATTTTCAAAGATAATACAAAACGAGTTCTCGAACTTGCCTACATTGCATCATCCCCACTCTCACCCCCCCGACAGTGGCCGAAGTTAACTGCAATCGGTGGTTGGGTAGAATATCCGAGCCTTGGATATAACCCCTGTTAACTGCATACGAGACACCCCGGGGCACCTTCCAATTTAAACTCTGCCCTGTGTGCTGCCACGAAATAGGGTTACCGTATTATTATTTGTCGTTCCAACCGGTTACGGGTAAGAATAAAGCGGATAAATTATTGTTGCAGCAGGCTTCGTTACTATCTTGCGTCGCGAAACGTGCAATTAGTTGATACCCACGGAAGGATGTCCTCCTTTCTGATTAAGCTCGGCTTAATTCCAATTGCACCACCACCCACCTTCCTCCTCGTTGCTTTCTTTTTAAATTGGAAGCCTCTGCGTCCGATATTCGTGTAAAACTTGGGCTTTTTCTTAGTTGCGCAAAGACACGAGTACCTATACCTGTCTCGAAAGTTAGAGTTTCTGAAAATTGTTTTGGGAAAATTTCTTAATTAAGAGAGTTACACAAAAAATACAGCGTAGCTACGCTTTAGTAGCCATTCAGATCAATTTTGTCCAGTTTCTCAATATCCTTCTGAAAACTTTGACATAAATTTTGGCCAGATACTATCGCATACTATATAGTAAAATATGCAATATCTCAAGCACATTTTATCAGCAGAACCTTCTTCACAGTTCGATATTCCAGGAAGAAATATTTCATATATTCAGAAACCATAACTTTTTACACTCCTGTATCCACAGGACCATTCCGCGGCAAATCAATCACTTTTCGCGCTTCACACACCGGGGATTTCGGTGAAATTGAAATATGACGTAATCCGCGTCAAATTAAGGGGTGTTTGAGTCATCATCTCCCATGTTCCAAATTAGTTTAAAAAATACGGGCCATCCAAGTTTGCAATTCCCGTGTACTTCCACGACAACAAAACCCAATGTAACATTTCCCCTTTAATTGCACCAAAGAACATCGCACGAAGAAAAGCGTCAGAGCTTTTCCTCAGAACAATAATTATTATGCTTTCATACAAATTTTAGGGGACTGGCTCAGTTTGGTGGTATGATAAGTAGATAGCCTTATAGCTGGCGATAGGGATTTACGTCTGCGGAGGTCGAAGGAAATTCCTGGAAAATTGACTCTCATCAGGAAAGTGTTACACTTGGAAGACACTCGGAGCTTCTTACAACAATCGATGGGTAGCGGAGCGGAATATCTTATTACCTCCATTTGGCCGTTTGGCAGTTTTCCAGTGTACGCCAATTTGCACTCGTTAAAGAGACGCCTTCGAAACTTTCCGCGCGAGCTATGTTGACTAAATGTCCCTGCCTTTGCAGAACTCAATTTTCATTACGGACACGTAACTTTACGCCAGAATTTCGCGTACCCTATCCGCGCTGCGGACTCCGTTGGACCCTGCTTCTCTTATTTCATTTAGAACTCGGAATATCTCTTCACCTTCGTCTTCTCAATAAATACTCTAATTAATACTTAGAATCTACTAAGAACTCGACTCTTAGAATCTACTTTACATAAGAATATGTTTACAGAACGGAGTAAATGTTGGAGAACCTTGGTAATTAGCAGAGGGAAGAACGAAGAAGAAGTAGAAAGAAGTATCTGCCTGCAAACTGAATAATTCTTTAGAGGAAAAAGAGTATTGAAACGTCTCCAAATAAAAAGGCATACGTCTGCCATTGATACAGTATCGAACAACGATCTATTATTTGATTTTCACTGCGAGCTCGAGGATATACCCTGACTAATAGTTAGGAACGAGGCTCGTTTTCACCCTCCAATTATCACCGAGGAAACTTTCTCCGACCTCCCCAGCTCGTGCTTTTTCCACGGCAGTGTGCATTGTTTTTGTTTTTCCATTGTGCGAAGCAACTCTTCGAACCTGACAATTTCCCAGCGGCTCGCCTGGCGTACTCGTGCTGATCGAGTAAAACAAACTTCCGAAACCGTTATAACAGACTCTACAGCCGGCAGATCCGGCAATAACAACAAACATTATCGTTTCTATAGGTCCTCCTCCATATGCAACCCGATATGTATTTTTGAAGCGTTTGCTTTCGCAGTGAAAAATCCAATAACGGACGAACGACTCTGCGATTGAATGGTATTAATCGGTAGCGTAATTACCCTTTAATTGGGGCCCTCGTGTATGTTCTTTGCCTTGTCCGACGGTAAAAGTATAGATAATCGATGAATATTAATCCACGTTTCATTTTCTGGTCGACAGCTGTGAAACTTCTTGTTTCCCAACTTTTTCATTAATTATGCCACGGAAATGGACAATTGTGCAGTTAATTATTGTATCCGTGTATTGTTCTTTGAGCCCGATATCAACCAGAGATACAAATTCCTGTCTGAAATTATCGCCACTCTCGTATTTCATCCCTAGAAAATCCTACTGACAATGTACGATGCTGAGGATTGGGAATTTTTATCTCTCTTATTCTGCCTGGAAAATCGTAAGCAATTATTTGTAACGAACGAGGGAGGTCCTTCTATTCGAAGGCCTTCACCAAACGCCGGAAGATCCCTCTCATTGTAAACCCCTTTGCCGAAAGAAAGGTTTAGCAAACACAATTAAAGATCCTGATTACTCACTCCAGGGCAATCTCGTTTCAGAGGGAGGAAATCGTTCTATTAGAAAAATAAGAGTAGCCCATGGTAGAATAAAGGCGAAGGTCTCTGTAAATCTTCCGTTTGCGCGGCTCCAGTTTACCGTAAGGCAACTCTGATTAAGTAGCCATGAGACTTTTTGCAAAACTTTCAACAGCCCAAGGTGAAAGCTTAGTGGAGAGCACTCGCCAGCTGTTGGATCCCTTTCTGCAGCTGATTAGTTGATCGTTAAGTGCCGCGTTCTATTGTTGTTGCAAGCGTTCTCAAAAAGATGCCTAGCGAAACGCCAGATTCAGATTACACCGACGGTTTACTGTCGAGTGGCGTTCCCTGAATAGCGCAGGGATTTCCTTTGCCTGTGCGACGAACCTTTCAAACTTGCTCACCGAGGAATCCGGCGAGGTAAGTTTAAATCGACGGACTTTTGTCAACTGCGAAACGACACACGCCGCTAGACAGACAAACTCGTTCAATTTCGACACGCGATCCACCCGAGCACGGCCAAACTAAATTAAACTTTTAATTATTTTCTATGGCAACGGGAAAAGAGCGGGCTGTAACTCTTCCTGTTGCCTCTACGCTGCGCGACGGCGTTACTTCGTCCCTTCTTTCGGGGCACGGGAAGTCCGTGAACGTGAAGAATTGGCACAAATCGATTGGAAAATTATGTGGAGGGTGTATTGGAAAATGGGCCTGTGGAATTTTAAGTGGCGATCGGTGGTTTTCGAAGTATTCGGCGCGAATGTAGAAATTTAAAGGTAATAATTGTGTAGCACGGGTGTGGAATTTGTAATTAATATTTCCATTTGCATTTGGAGGTATTGCAGCATGAATTCGAGAATTTTAATTGATATTGGTTTTATTTCTCTGTATTAAAGTACAAAGTGGGCATTTTAATTGGTGGTTGGTTTTACATTTAATTCATTTCTTTGACTATTCTATGCGTCGTCTCATTCTTACCAGAAAAAAATACATAATTAAAGTGTAAAATTAAGTACAAAAGGTAGTAGCGTGAGAATGACTTATTGAACCTTTTTACTTGTAGAACTGTCATTCTTAGGGACTTAAGTAACTCAATGTATTTGTAAGGCACAGAATCATCGTTACAGAAAACAAGTAAGGATCACACGGCACGAGTTACATAAATTTTTCAAAGCTGTGGAAATAGATACGCATATATTCGAAGAGGAAATATTAAACTGGCAGAGGCGAGCTAACTGCGCTCAATAAGGGGATCCCACGGTAAGACGTATTTACCAATGCGAAGTGAACTGAATACTAGAGGCTGGTAACATTATTCCGTGTTTGCCATAAAATTAGCATCCAGGATTTCCGCTGTTAATCATAACAATCGCCACTGAAACCGAGGCAAACAGGTACATAACCGAGCTCCAGGATCAAACTCACGCTGCATCTCGCTACTTCCATCAACAACAAAATTCTCTGAAATCAAGTGGTCGTTCATATTACATTACATAAGCTGCCAGGAAGTTAAAAATCTACCATAACACCATTTTTCAATAATATTTACTGTTATAACTTCCACATAATTTACAACAGAACCTCCAAGTCTTCGTCGTGTTCCTTTAAATCAGTCGATGCAAAGCTAAACTCTTTATAGATAACTTCTGTAAGTAACGTCGATTCGATGTCTGTAAAACCTCACACCAGCCCTGACTCAAACGATTTCCGGTGAATGCCCTGGCAAAGCTCGGATCCTAATAGTCAATATTTCCAAAAGCCTTTTACACCGTGGAGGTGGGGTGCGCAATTTCCATAAGTAAATCGATAAATTCGAATACCACAGATTTCAAGGGCCTGGTCCCGAGCTCGTTTGCCAAAAGCACAGCGATGGAAGCTTAAACGCGGACTAGAGGGCTGAGCTTTTCGGTAAATCGAGTTACTGTAATACGCGGTTCGATTTCGAGAGACTTGGTGCTCGGTTACCGGACTCTGCGCGGTGGCTTGCTGTCGATATCGATCACTTGAATCTGTAATTCGGCTGACACGGCCTGTTGAGTCGTGAGTTCCTGGACTAGGCGTATTCTAATAACGCGGCAGCCTTATCGGCACTTAACGCTGCCGGTTAAACGTACGTGACTGTGCAAGGCAGTGACTTAATTTTCCTGAAAAATTATTCCAGCCTGGCACAACTTTCTAACCTTCATTCGTTGGACGAGAAATCTGACTGTGGTTCAACGTTGTGAGTCATGTTTGAACATAGGGACTTGGTACAGCAGACATTTGTGTGATTCCCAATCGAAGTGAAAAAATGTGAAAACTGTGAGATTATGATCTCATTGCTTCGCTTTTATAGGTACTTTAAACATGGCAAGTGGTATAACTCTAACTAATTATCAGTGACAAGTTATTGAAAATTTAAGAATCCCAGTACACAGTCCAGGGATTGTTTAATTAAATAATTAATTTCCCAAGTAAATTAAAATCTATGTTGTTGTAGTTTAAGGAGGGAAATTTAAAAAAGATTTTCAGTAGGAAAAATGCAGAAGTATCAGATTTATATTAGTGTATTAAAGTTTATATGCTTTCTCTCGTAAAATTTCAGATTATGGACTCTGTGGATTTTTTCCTATTTCAATTTTTTTTAAAAACACATATGAAATATTACGCTGCGCATTTCTTGGATATATTTTAGCTGCACAAATATCCGCAGTCTACTCATCATCGAACACCTTTCACCACGAAAGCGTGTCGTACGAGAAAGTCCCAGTTCCCACTGGATGCTCGAAACAATTTCGTGGACAGATTAATGTTTCACTTAGCAGGCCATCCGATTCAATTAGTCTGCGACTATCGAGGCATCCTCATCAGTGAGATCCATCGATGCGAGCGACAGTCAGCTTCCACCGTTTGATCTGATAATCCTTTCTAATTCTAACTCCGAGTCAGCGGTCGGATTTCCTGCTACTGGTCTTTTCTGGGGGTTCGCTCGATCTTCACGGGTTGCTGGCAACCTCGGGGAAATTGGAAAGTCGTGTTCGACAGATTGATCGAGAAGTCGTCGATCGAGAGGCCGACCCTCTTTGAATACCTCTCCTTTGACCACGATTATGGGAGGTGATTCACCGAGGCGCCTGCCTCTTTAGTTCGCTTCTTAAAGCACAGCTTTCGATGGCCATGTTTCACCTTCAACTGTGAACGAATCGTGAATCAATTGATTCTTAAGCTTCTTCAATAACCGTGACTCGAAATGTCAATAATGCTTTGTGGGAGGTGAAATTTTTCACGAAACTTGGCACTGGAAGGTGCTATTGTACTGCAATAGGTTCTCTATAATTGGAAGTCTGATTCTAACGGGGAGATAAAGGGAATAATTTGAAGCTTAGTTTGACATTCATTTTACCTCTGTTCGAAGCATGGGATAAAAATTCGCGATATTTGGAGTCTGATTTTCAATCCCTTTTGAAGTTTTACTGTTATAAAAAGTGGCGTGAGGTATGTGTTCAGAGTTCGTAATTAAAATTGTAATGAGTTTCTTTAGGAGAAATTATTATAGAGATAATGATCGCATAGGGATTCCTCTACAAAAAAGGAGCGAGTGTGAACCATTTTGTTGTACTTATACATTAATTTATACTCATTATACCAGGGGAGCTTGCAGTCGCATGGAGAATTGCATTTGCTTTCTCGATAACCCGTTTATTTATAATATTAAGATTTACAGAAACGCATCTCCAATTCCGAAATTTCCAGCCGCGTGTTTACGTTATAAATTATGCTGCCGTGCATTTATCCGGGACACTCCTATTTGCTCATTTGCCTACAAAATACACTGCTCGCCGCATTTGTCCCAATTTTACTTAATTATGGCCGCGGCGCGTCGAATTATTTGTTGCGTAAATATTTATTATTCCCTGCATTATTTGCGTGCAGCGTGCCACATTGTCCAGTTCGAGGCGGGATGCTTTGCCGTGCGTTACAATTTTAACGTAATGTAACCAAAATTTTTAATTAATCGTATAATAAATTGCGCAGTTGGAAAGGCAATTAAATATTCAAACAATATTACATCATTACTGAATTAAATTAATTAGTTTTTAGAATTCATTATACACGTTATGCCTGAGAAAGATTTTCTCATTTTTTCACTTTTATTCCTTTCAGTGACAGCTACTAAAAAAATCAGGAGTAAAGCATAGAGATGGCGATTTGAAAATTTTCTCAGTGGCTTTCTAGGCAAAGAGCATTATTTCGTATGTATAAATAATGACCGGAACCGTTTTCGTTTGCTTTCCCGGCTAGACTCCTTAAATAAAATATAGGCCTTTCGATAACACTTCTTTCACGTTCGAGGCTCTATATTTACACCCGAGTAACATTAAATCTATATAGGGCACTCTACGCAAAATCTCGCTCTGAAATCAGATTCAATTTATATAAGGCACGCTGCTCAAAATCTCGCTACGAAATCGTCTACTAAAATCAGATGTACGTTCGAAGAGCGTAACCACCGCGGGGTTATCGTTGCTTCCCCAGGCACGTGGGACGCCCCGCGTCATAAACAGGTCAGGATTTTTCCATACTTCACCCTGGTCGAGCATACGTCGAGGCGCAAATCCAGCGAAACGCCTTACGCGCGGTTACCATAACATAACGCATTCGAGGAGGCGTGCAGCAAGCGGAGACGATGATAGCGAGGGAAATTCGTTTTCACCCTCCCCGTCCCGTTGCAGCTACCCGGAGCGTGGTGGGCGTGAAGAGAAAATTCGATGCTCACGATGTTAGCGCAGGGTGGTGCCGAAATGAAAGCGTGATAGCGAAATTGGCAATATCGCGACTTTTCCCTCCCATTTCTCTCTCTTCCTTGAGAATCGATCGCGTGCCCCCCAACCCCCCTTCGACGGCAACGAATTTCCTTCCGTTGAAAATCCGTCCAACTACCCTTCGGAAGCGTAACGAGATTGTCGTCCGAGATTCGATATTAATTCTTAGAACTGCACAGGCTTTCCCACCTTCAAGTGGCAAATTGTTATTCGAATTTCAAGCGGAGGGGAGAGATAAACGGTTCTTTCTTCGCGATTGGAACACGTTCTGCGACAGTGGAGTATGATGGAGGAAGAGTTTTAGATGACGTGATTGAGTGTAGAAATTTGAAGGCTGTCTGCAAAGATGGCTGTGGAAATTTTTGGTCGCAGAAGGTTTGCTAAATTTTTAAGGAATTTAACGAGATAGGTAATTCTTTTCTTTTTGGCGTTTAGATATTTTAAAATCTTCTTCTTATTAGTATCAATTTGATTTAAGAACAGAAAGCTATCGTGTATCTGTACTCTTTATTTCCACACCTCTGATTCGTGAACTATACATGTATATTTGAAGTTAAATTATGGAAATGGTAAGCAAAATTTATGACCCTGTAAAACTTTTTAGGGAATGAAACTCGTTTGAAGTTGGCTGTCTTTTAATCACCGATAAGTATCTGTTCGTTTAACGATCGATGCTTATTGTCGATTTATGGACAATGTTTATTGGTAACAAACAAGGCAGTCTGTTAGCGAGCGTTCGATGGTTATTTGAAAGTCCACGTTGGTCTCGTTCGCTTGCTTTTCTCTACAATTAGCCCGACGCGGATTGCCGTGCAACAAGGGGACAAACAATCGGTGCACGCTGAGTAATTTCATTAATAGCAAATTATTGTAAATTCGCCCGCTGCGATGCGCTTAACGAGCTATCGGAATTTTGTTAAAAATCTCTCTGCCCCATGCATCGCGACCTGTTAAAGATACCGCCTGCGATATTAAAACTGAACGTAAATTAATGTCGAACCGTAGCCTCGATAATTCATGAACGCTCGATACGTCCTTTCTGTGAATATTTATGGAAACTGTCGAAATGTTTGCTCAAATATATCTCTCCTTTAAAACTTGGTACAGGCATATACGAATGGTACCTACACGAATCAATCCCAGTATAGTTTCTGGAAAAATTAAATCCCAACTCAGCTAAATTGCACATTAAACTCCTTCAAATAATATAATCCTCTCACAGTTTCCCCAAATAATATTCAATCTACCCCTACATGAGAAATACAACGGACACAATATCCTCAGTATATTTAAACTAACCAACACTTTTCTCCACTCTTCCCCTCAGCACCATTCCATTACACATCACATCCAGATGTGCCACACGGTGCACTCTAAAAAACACTGCTCTACCCCACTATCTTGTCCCTTCCCCGCAGCTTCTACGACCTCCCTAAATTTCTTCCACCTCCCGTGGTCCGCGAGACGAGGAAGGTCGCGACGTAATCGGTGCTCGTTTAAACCAGCCGGCCGATAATTTGGCCCCCGTAATTTTATGCAATTATACGTATTACCCCAGCCACGCAGGTTTGTACGTTTGTACGCGGACAGACGCGTGGAGGGTGAAACGCAGCTGGAATCCACGGGGGTGGCTCCCGGTGTCCACGTGGACCTCCCCGGCCACCCCATGGTGCCCGTGGTACAGCGCCCCGACGACCAGCGTCGCCTCGTTTCACGGTAAAGTGACCGCGCGTTAACTCCCATTCGTTACGCGTTTACATTATTATTAAAGCGCATTTACACGGCCGTTGGCGCGAGGAGCCTCGCGGAATTTTAATTCCCAAGTACGCGCCGCCGCGTTTCCCATCTCCGCTTATCTTCGAGCATGAAGCGAAAGGGGATTAAACGCCATCGTGGATGGAATTCCAGTCGAATCGCATCGCGAATTTAGCTGCCTTGTGGTCCGCGCTTGTTGGAACTTGTTTCGTTTTATAGGGGCTGCTAGGTTGGTTGTTTCGGGAGGTTTTGTTAAATGTGTTGAGTGATGCGATGTTTGGGCAGGAGCGCTTTCGGGTTTACATCCTGCGGGATTCTGAGGTTTCGCTTGTTCTTTTTTACATGTAGCGGATTATGTGATTGAGTAAACGTGGTTTGGGGAAGTTCGAATCGTGAGTGGATTTCGGGGACTTTTGTATGTTTTGTTTGTTTATGGGCTGTTCTGTTTAATGGGTACAAAAAGTAAGAGGGTATTATAGAAAGTACTCGCTTGGAATGCTTCCACGTGAAAGGAGATTTTGAAATGCTTTTAGGACCGCTTTTGGGAAATACATATTTTGTGTGGAATATTATGTTGTTATTTTTATTATGTGGATTATTTCTATGTCAATTCGTAAAACGAATAGCAATATTCTTCCTAGATAGTATTATTTATCTTCTGTAAATACTACGAATTCAAACTTCATGGAGTTTGAATTCAGAGAGGTCTCGAGGAACCTCAGAAGTCGAGCTCGCCTGGAGTTCCCCTGGAATTAAGCAGTTACTAACTATATCGCTAGTCTAACTTGATTTACGCGGAATTCTTCTTGGCAGAGTGTGTTTGAGGCAATTTGCTTGTGGTTGTTCATTATGAAGTTTCAAATGAGGTGATTTATTACTGACAATTTTGCATTATTAAGGTAAAGGACTTCTTGGGAATGGAATTATTGTGCTGTGTTTATATTTCATAAAATCAGAAGCATACAAGTTATTCATATGGAAAGAGTTAAAATCATCCATTCTTTTGTTCCATACCCCATTTTCTTAAGTGACAATTTTTATATTAATTCTTCATCGTATTATGTTAATATACACTGGTTAGTCAAGAAACACGACAAAGAGTGTTTTGCTACAATTTTCGTTAAATGACTGCTAACTATGCGTGGAATTTGTGTTTGTCCGCTCTGCCGTGTATTTTCTAACCACATAAACCATTCATCCATCAACACAGCAGAGTTTAGCAAACATCAATTCGATGCAGTACCCGACAAACGTTGTTATATTGATTAGGAAAGGCAAAGATTTACAAGGAGCGTTTTAGCCTTATACTACACGAAAACCATGTCACATATCCCCTGCATCCTTAATTTATCTCATTATTCGACTGTATTCATGTAAAATTGTGCATGTCATTTGTATTTTTTCGTACATCCAAGAGAATTCTTCATTTTAATGATCATCATTTTAGTTATCATCAAAGTAAAACATTTGACTTTTTGTCTTGTCATTATCAAAGGAATAAAATAATCTGTAGTAGCGAATGTTTCCCTTAAATTTGAACTAAATTGTTTAAACATTTAAAGTACTACTTTTCCTACGCTATATATTTTCTACTCTATTATATCTGAGTAAGTTCACTGAGAAATTCTTCTTGCAACGTGTACTATCATTCTCATCCTGTTTCCTATCTAACTTATGTGCATCATAAAATTAAACGATATCTGCTTTTCTGCTGCCAAAGTGGGAACATTGCAGCGAAGATTACTTAAGTGTAATTTTACATGTTAACAGACGAATCGCCTCGTTTACTTCCACGAAGTAGTAACACCGGTAAGATTGCATTTGTTACGCGTTTGCATTATCTTCAAAGCGGATTTACACGGGGCGGCGACGCGACCGCTTTGCAGAATTTTAATTCCATACTTACCATCCACGACTACCTACATCTCATCAACGGACATCCTTGAAGAACAGCCGTCCTTAAGTTCTTGATAAATAGAGAGTTACGAGTGTTACTCGAGCCTCTGCGTTCTTTCGCAGCAGAAACTGTTACACGGTAACTATTTTACTGTAAAATATTTCGGTGAAGACTATGTGTACAAATAAATGATATGTATTAGTATGAGATTTTATATAATATATTACTTATTTACTATTACTGGTTTATTCTGAAAAAATTCCCTTATTCTCTATGAAATTCAAAGAGAAGCACAGTTCCTCCTTCCTAAATTATCACACTAAATCCAATAAATAACCACTCAGTTCAAATAGTGAAATATTCCTAGTGACCAACTATTCTTCCCTCGCTTACAATACCATCAATTTTCCCCAGCAAGTGTACAGATAAAAATAACTATCATTAAAAGCTATTTACCCTGAGCAAGCAGTTATCAGTGCGATGAAAGTATTTTGCAAAATTGAAATTCACGTTGCAAAGTGTGTGCCTCTGCAGCTGCACCAGCATTTCGTGCGTCGTTTCCCAAATCGATCCAAATCAAAGTACCCTTTGACCGAGCGAAGACTCTCGATCGAGTGGGATCGCGAAACCGGTGCTCGCATTGACGTCAAAGGGATCTGCATGATTTCGATCGAAATAAAGTTGCCCGGCACGAGAACGCCGAGCGCATTCTCAGCGCTGCTGCTCAGCTATCGCGCGGAGCTGAATAGTCACGCCGCAATTAACTCGCATTCAACACTTTGATGTAGTAAAATCCCCACATTATACGCGTCCCCGCGATTGTACGGGGTGATCTGAACCGATGAAAGGATCGCTGGCTGCAACCAAGCTGCAGACATAGGTGGTGTTTATCGAACGAGCCGGGGATACCTGCACTTGCAGTGAATATTGCCACTGAGGCCGTGAAATCGATGTGCAGTTGCACGTTGCACGGGCTCCGGCTGTGTTGTTAGCCCGCCAATTCCCGTTCTTCCTATTTGGTAGTCAATACGGCCGCTGGTAGGCTGACCTGGTGTTTACGAAGAGGAAAATCGCGGAGTCAGCGAAAACTGGAGAAGTTAATGAGCTTTATTGATTAACGGGCGCCCTTAGAGGCGGGATGGTTGATATGGTTGAAGTAACATAGTCTAGGTATCGTTTCAGTTGTGTCCTTCAAGCCTTGCAAAGTTCAATTCATTCAGTCTTTTTATTCTAATAATTTATCTATACTTTTATAATCGTTGTGTCACTGATTCATCACCGTCCAGCCAACACCGCTGACCCTATAAACATGAAATTCGAAGAGTATATTCCTTTTACGACTCCTTAATATCTCTTAGGCCTGAAGCGAAGCGCGGAGTAATTTGTTATTCTGAAATTAGGCCCTGTTTTCTACCTAAGCAAACGTCAAAGTTAACTAGATTTCCCAGTGTACTCTGGATCATTAATTGTTTACCGAGACCAGTAGGTAATTATAGACGACAGTGTAGTGGTGCGATTAATAGCTCGGTGTATCGACTATTTTCGAACGGAATCGAGTAGCTTCCGTAAGGTGTACGATGCTTGTCAGTATTTGAAGGGGCAGAGATAAGGCTCTCCTTTCGTAATTTGGTGAAATATGCGACAAACGACGAGCACCCACGCGAGCATCAATTCATTCGTCGGTTTAGACGCTCCTAACGAGCGACGGTTGTAACGATTTCATTGTCGTCTATCGAGGCGTGCGAAGAAGACCGTCGCGTCAAGTAGGACGACGCGACGACATGAAGTAGCAGTACACTTTGTGTGCATCGGAAAGCCTGCAGTCAAAGTGCAGGCTTTGTGGCTACCGATAATTTAATCCCTCCACGATTTCTCTTTTATTGCCTTAATTAGACACTCCCTTCACGATCATTGTAATAAGCGGCATAGAATTTCCCTTTAGTCTGGTCCTCTATGGAAATTCTCATATGCAGTTGAGGATTTCGTGGATATTAAATGCAGACTACTGTACTTCAAATTCATTCAAAGAAAGGTATCCTCGAGTTTATTTCCTTTGAATTGTTAAATAAGTAAAATTTTAGTTTCATTAGCTTTCTTTATTTGAATTGGGATGTTACGTACAGTTTTATGAATTTCGAAGAGATTAAATATTTATAACGGCAAAGTGCGAGTAGGAGACCGACGAATGTGTCTAGTTACTCGGAAGTTAGTTTGCCAACTGTCGCTTTTGGTAAATGTCGCCGACATTTTTAATATTAATAAGGTTCCAAAGGGATTGACTGCGAAGTTTCTTCTTCGAAAAATAATTGGGAGCCCTTTGATGATGTTAATCGCTGGGGTCCTTTATCGTGTTTCGCTTTAGCGACCAGTTTCTGAGTCGTGGACACGAGAACTTTCGCCTGTGTGTCTATTTTCATTAAACTACACAGGGATAAAGTACGTCAACTCCTTCTTTTCTCTTTTTTGTCTGAGGGGTGATCAAAGGGGTTCAGTCTCCTCAAACTTTAGCTATAAATGTGCAGTCAAGTACTTTTACTTTAAAGTTGATATTGCTTTAAAGATAATAGAATGTCAGCCACCTAAATTATTCAAAAGACAAACTCTCGACTAGCAGTACTTTATCAATCTAAGCTTGTCAAATTCAAAAGCCACGGCGAGGTCTCACACGAAATGAATAAATACCAAGTTGAATCAAGCAGTTGTCGATAATATTTTTATATATTCAATTATTCCAATAAAAATGAAAAATTTAAACGTGAACAAGAGCAAGAAAAATACACAAGGGGGCAACCATTGCCGTGAAATTCCCTAGGTAATTAGACTGTCTATGTTCTCTCGTGGCTAGTCGTAATTAGTTCGTTCCACGTATCGCCAACTGGTTTCCCGAAAATGCAAATTCGCTGATAACATTGGGCACGCTTATACGTCGCTTGAAATTCGCGTGGCGTTAAACTATTCGAGTGAAAACAAAAGGGTTCAGCAATTACTGCGTCGTCGGGCAGCCACTCGAGATAGTTGGGCGTTCTGGCTACGGGATCAAGTAGTACGAACCCGCTCATAGTCAGCCGGTAAGTAGTTGTGCCCCGAACGCGGTCGAACAATGTCAATCAGTAGCCTGCCTGGCGTTTAAGTGTTTTAAATTCATAATATGCTGTACACGCGATGTTTTCTGAGGGAATTTCAGCTTAGGTAATTAACTGGATGATTTCTCACATTACACGCGAATTAGCTGATTCTATACACGATAAAAGCGAAAGATGAAGGAATTTCTCAAACGACAAGCCTTCCCCAGTTAACAAATTAAATAAGAATATTCAAATTTGGAAAAAGGTACTCGATAGTCGATTTACAAGACCATACATTCTACCGATACCATTTTGAACAATTAATCCAGGACAAAATAAGAACCTTTGTAATATTCAATACAAAAACAACACAGAGTAAGCTAATACTTATCCCAACACCCAATATTAATAAAAAATCGCAACAACCCTAAAACTAAAACAAACCCTAGAATTAAAACAACCCTACATCTCAAACCTAAAACACTTCAAAACCCTCAAAGCCGCACTCCCCTCCACCCTGAATATCCTCAAGCACACCGTGGCTTTCTCCGCGAAGAACCACCGCTGGAATTATCAATCTCCCTGAGGCAAACCGCACGCCAGAACGCCACAATCCCAGACCAGTATCCAGTCCTCGCGGAAGTAAACAGTGTCGTGGATGTCGTGCGTGCACAAACTAATCAAGGAATTTACAGTGGCATCGGTTTGCCCGAGTTGCCGGCCTCGCAGGACTAACGACGGCCCTGGCCGCCGTACTCGGCCAGACAGGAGGTGGATCCGCTTCACACGTCAGGAACAGAGAAGCTACCGCGCGGCGCGATGGGGGCTGGAGAAACGTAGACGGGCCGTAAAGGATATCGGCCGTGTCCTTGCTACTGGCACGTTCCTCTAGAAGCCAGCGAGATCCTTCCGTGGAACACGACGAGAATGCTATCTGGTGGTAGTGCGAGGCCCACTTAATTGCGTCTGGTCGGCATTGCACGTATAATGGGCAGAGCGTACAGGGTGGGTTGGTCGACTGCCTTGGCAGATAAGGCTGCCAGAATGGCCAGCCATGCGGAGGGATGAGAGCAGGCTCGTTCCTTCGTTGCTTAGTTCGTTTCATCCCGAGCGTTGTCCTCTTCCGTGTCCCTGCGAATCGGACGCCCCGCGTGAATACTAGTTAGACCTCCTGAAAGCTGGCCCACTGTTCTGCTGACTTTCGACTCCGGCGGCATTGTCTCCTCGGTTTTCATTCCCCCCCTGTTTCCCCGTTCGCACGGCGGACCAACTTTTTCGTAATTCCACGTCGATCGCGCGGTGGGCGGCTTTGTTCTGGGATCCTCGTGCAATCGCCTTTGGTATCGATGGAATTACTAGGGATAATAACGGCTGGGGTAGGTGTTACCGTGCTCGAAATGGCGCGGACGAAATGTATTCGCAGGTACTGTCTATGGGTATGGGTAATCAGTGGACTAAGCCGTGGACGCGCTGAAGATCTTCTCGATAATGTATGAGAATGTGATTCCAAGATTTCTTGTTGTTTTAAGTTGACAAAGTATTCGGGGGATACTCATCTTAGGTGACTAATTAATAGTTTCCTCATGCCCTTGGTTAATAGGAAAGAGTGTGTTAGTAAACATAGTTCACTGATATTTGTATTCTTCAAATTCTGTGAAAACCTGAGCTCACTAAAATTCTCAAGCTACTCGTGCTTCCTGCTCATCGTTTGCCAATTGAACTCCTCCGCGGAAGCCCTTATAAAATCACTAATTACTACTTCTCTGTGAGTTCTATCAAACGTCTGGTACAGTCCAGGAGAACTTTCAAGCTGGATCACGCAAATATTGTCACTAGCTACCCAATACGTATTTTTAACTTAAGCTTCTGCGCGTACAATTTTCGGCTAGGTTAATAGTATTAGAAACTCACACTCCTAATGGTGAATCTAATTGATTTTTGTAACGTTCATTGACTGCACTATTATTCCATAGAACCACGAAGCATCTTTTCCCAAGTGTTCTTCTTTAAAAAATGAAACTCACCAAAGAATATTCTGAATTCTCTTCATATTTCTTTAAAAGAGAACTTACTACTACCGGTCAAACATCTGTCTCTTTTTCACACTTGAACACTGAGAGAGAGAGAGAGCATGTTTACATAAAAGCAGGCAAGCAAACTCTTTACACGTCTCAAGAAGAAATTCTTTGTCATTCTTCCATTGCCCCGTGTGCTGTTTGACTCCCGCCAGGCATATTGCATCACGGAGATCGAAGGAACAGACGATCACTATGGTTTGCCGTTCTCGTTTTCTGCGTGCAAGTCCATGGGAGGAGAGGGCGTAGAAATTGGTCAGGCGTGTGACCGGATTGTGGCCAGAGCCCCAAAACCATCCCTCTCTTGCATCCCTCCGGGCGCCGGGCGGCTCCCTCGTGGCCGCTTTTAATCCACGTAAATGACTGGCCTATCCCACTGCTGCAAGCGTTGTTTAAAGCCTCGATTTAGGGCTTCTGTGTTCATTCAGGCACCTCCCACGGAAAAAAGTGCGTTCTCGCTCGTGCGCCGCGACCAACCGTTCCTCAAATTGGTAGTCCCCCGAATTTGACAGTATTCCTCCTTTTTCCCTTTGCCGCTGTTTTCGAAACAGGGAAACGCGATCGGAATGAAAGTTTCAGCGGCCACGGGCGCGTGAACTCGATACCACCGCGTTCCGTGGTTATTTTATGAGGCTCGGTTAACGTTTCCAGCGGGTGAATTGTTAATCGCGAGGCGCGTGCATCATTCCCCGCGCGAGGATTGTAGATCGTTGTATCACATTTACTTGTCACCGATCTTTGGAGACTGGGGGACGGTATATGCAGGTAGATCAAGGTTTTCCAAATGATTATGACGTTGGGAATTCAATATTGTACTGCAGTGGGAGAGTTCAGGAAAATGAACCTTTATTTTTAAAAAAGGGGGAGCCTCCTATAACAAAACTCCATTCTACATTTTTCCTCTACTTTTCCATAAGAAATCGCCTTATGCTCTCAATGCCACACCTTACCGAATATTATTATTACTATTACTGTATTGTACAAAAAGTGAATATTACTAGATCATCATTATTAGCGTGATGAGTAGTAAAAGTAAATCTAAAGTAAACATTGCCTCTATAATCGAATAACCTTCCGTTTCAAACTTCCCACATCATCACGAATTTGAAAAGTAATAGTTAAATTCAAGACTGTCCATTCACCACATTACTTTCTCTAAACAGATCTTCAAATCTTCCATACCCATCGAAAGTCAAATTACCTCACAGCAAAAATTCCTCAAATATGCTCTGAAAAATCCGCCCTCCGCTCCATACCCTAAATCTTACCACCCACCCTGAACAAACTACATAAAGCCAACTTCTTTTCTGGAAATCATAACAAGGGTTGGGCAGTGGAATGCATGGCGGCTTCGAGATCGAAGCGTCGCGAACAGCCTCCGGCGAGTTATTGCTTTCTTTAGTCGCCGATCCTTTGGCAGGCCAAGACGGAGAAACGCGTAGGGTGGCGTTAACAAAAGCACTCGTTAATGTGATTAACGAGCAGGAGAATAGGAACGGAAGGATAGCGACGCGGACGCTATTACGAGCTTTATTAATTGCCGTCCTCGAGTAATTTGCTTCTCGTACGCTGCCGCGGACGAACGGAGAATCCGTGAGATGCTTTACTGCCGAGTCAGCCTGACAGATTCCACCGTTTGTCTTTGCGGCCAGGGGAGAAAGGGGCCCCAAAATTTCCGACATCTTGTATACGCGTCGCGGCGTGCGCGCGGTAAACATTTACCTTACCGCTGGGTACATAGTTTTAATCACAGCGAAACTTTATCAACCATGGACTCAACGGGGATCCTTGGAATATTTGAGCTTCGTTATTCATTTGACACCCGAGCTCCGGTGGAGCCGTGGATGTATTATATTCCGCAGAGTACTTGCACCGAATCAGGTTCATCTCTTTTACCCCGAGTTTGCTCGACATTTAGTAATTATATCGAGTGCTTCTGGTTTTGATAGCGGTGATGCAGATTTTAATAATAATGGATTATTGACAGGAGTAACACACTGCAGAGCTTTCGAAAGTATTGATTAAACGGAACGGGACTTAAAATTGTTTGAATTTAATGGGATACGTTGGGAACAGTCTACGCAATATTTATTTCCGTTCATATGAATGTGTAAATTATTTTAAATACCTGCTGGCGATGCGAGACATTCGGGGGATGCATCCCTCTTCATGCAAATGTATTAAAAAAACAATTAAATACAAAATTACTTGGCAGAATTTGCTAAAATTGTTTTTATGATAGAGATGGAGGTTAAAGTGAAGATATTTTGAATTAGACATTGAAACAATGTTATTGGTTGATATTAGTTGAGGAATTATGCTTTCAATATCTTGTGCACATTATTAAAATTATTATTATTATTATCAACGAGAAACCCTTTAGAATACAGAGAAATGTAAAAAATTACAAAGACAGAATAATTGTTCTGATTTCTATGTTCACCATCTTCAACTCTGTACTGTAATGCCCCTCGACACTGCTTCAAGTCGTAAATATTAGCAGAACAAAAATTGCAAGGCCCTCCTACATGCTTTAAAGAAGAAAATTCAATTGAATTTATTATTCAGTCCCCGAATTACACCTTTCCATCCGATGGAACAGTCCACCACCCTTAATTCGATACCTGCTCTTGGACGAGGAATAGTATAGTCTGTCAGGGTGTGCTCGAAATTGCATTTATTGCAACAGAATGCACTCAGGCCGTAGGTGCAGCGAAACCGTTTAGGTAGAAGCGTAATTGATTCGGAATTATTGCGTACGACATTCGCCGATGCGCCGACGCAATCGAGTTACGTCGAAAAACTGTGTATCGCAGTTATTCCGGGCAAGGGGGGTGAAGGAGTACAACGCTCGTGGGGGCGGACGAGGCGCACAGGTATTGTTGCGTTCGGTTTATTTAATTATAAAATCGAGGCAAGCGCGGCTCGCTATTTCGAATATTGTTTTAACCTTGTTTCACGAGCGCGTTGATTGGCGTCGAAGTGATTCCGCACACTGATCCAACGGCACGCGATATTACTGACTTTATGTTCTCACGTTTTACTACGATTATACTGTGCATGCTTTGCTTTCGCGCTGATGTTAGTCGTTTCCCTAAGGCGTTTATTTTCCGTGGTCTTCATAATGGTGTTTCTAATCGAATCATCCTGCGGCAACTGAGTTTTGGAAGGCGTTGGGAAGAATTCTGTGCAGGGTAATTCCTAATTATATGTCAATAGATTAGGGAAAATTTAAGCTAGAAGATAAGATGAATATAAAGTCGTTTGAATGTACATTGTGTAAGACCAAGTGTCCAAAAAAGTTTAACGTAGTAAAAAGTAGGTACCTAAAGGCATTGAGAGTAAACACGCGCTGACCCACATTTTTTGTGAAGTTGAGTTAGTAGCAATAATGTATTTCAATAGACTGTACTGATCATATAAAATCGGAAAAATTAATTTTGTTAGTCAGTCCCTCAATGCCTCAATTAAACTATTGTACTTTAGTTACTTTGAATTGTCTTTTACCAATCACTGCACACTTCCTCATACCTCCACGTTACGTAGACATCACTCGAAAATGAAAGCTTTAACACCTTCCATTAGTAAATGCAATACAAATCAACCCCATACATAAAAAACCTGACAATCATTAGCACAGGCTACTTTGTTCAAATTTCTAATCGTAAGTAACACTTTAATCCCCAATACAAAGTATTCGCTCAGAAGAATGAAAAGAATGCCCAGACAAGAGGTCTCATCCAAAATCAGTGTCACAAGAAAACACTCACAGTTCACGGTCAAACGAGCCCATCCCCGAAACACTTTCCCTCGACGCGACTTCTCGGCACCCAGAACCGCCTCCAGTCTCCCGGAGCCCCCAACTTTCCCCCTATAAACAGCGCCGATAAAAATCGTGAGGAGGTTCCACTGGCGCAGAATCAAGGGTTGTAAGGGGGCGTAAGAGACCGTAGACGCGAGTAACTTTCGATCCGTTAAATTTATGCGGCCTCGATACGCAATGCTTTCTGACGCCCATGCGCGCCCACGTTCATCTGCATGAATTAAATTTTAACACATTAACGACCACATGTGTGCTCCGAGCTTCTCTCGACGTTGTCCTAGGCAACAACCCCCCGAACGAAGCAGAGCGAGGAACCCATGGCGGGATCAAAGGATCGCGCGATGGAAATGGGAGACGCGGGAAGGAAAGAAATTATTCTAGATTAATTATGCGCGAGTTGGACCACCCTTTTGGAAGCTGGCGTCTCGTCTTCGCGTGTGCTCTTCTTTTGTTCTTTCGGCTTCCGTGGACGCGGCCGAACGTAACGGGGAACGAGAAGTTAATTTGGCTGGGGATCGGTGCACTGGGTGGAGGGAAGTTAATTATACCGTTGACGGTCTTTTGTGTCAGAGGTGCGTTGAACGATCGTGGAAATTGGGAGTATTGGGAGGATTTCTGATGGGAGGGGTAGTGTTTATTCTGTTGGGTTACCAGATTTCTGTTGGCGGCGAGGTAGTAGAGGGAGGCAGGAATAAGTGGCGTTTTGCTGATAATGTGTGGGGTGTGACCTGAAAAATATAAATCCAGAGAATTTCATTGTTAGGATCAGAATTACAGTAATAATATATCTCGCGTAATAGAAGCACGATCGTCTCGCACTACCGTGCCTCTTGATGTATTTATTGAATTGTTGTTCCCCTTCAGGTTACAATGACCTCCCTTTATATATTAGCTTGGCTTATCTTAACCTATTCACCCCTCTTTCGCACCAATTACGGTAATAATAAATAGGGACTTTTGAAGAGGTGGACTAGTGTTTACACGGGAAGCTACACGTGTTCAGCTTTCATTACTGTAATTCCCTGTCAAACATAGAAATGAATTCGTCAAAACTACCTACCTATATATCTATTCTAATAAACCATTGAAAGTAGCTCGAAAATTAGAAGAACCATTACTGAAACTACTCCTTAGTAATATCAAGAATCTTGAAAAACGTACTAAAATTAATCCATTACCACGATCAGAGACGAAGTTCCACGTTTCTTCCATAATATAAATTTTAAATTAACGCGTATAATTTTGAAAATTCTGGTGACTCTTGTCTACACGGGATCCTCAAACTACTTCAGACAACGAAACATGGTAAAATCTCTTGTGGCAAGTCCTCGATGGAACGCCCCGACGAATATACATATCGTTTAATCATCGTTTGTCGAAACATTTGGCTTGAGGGGCGCGAGTGTGCGCACCAATCAGTGTGCCAGATATACATTTAATTGCTGCGATGACAGAACTATATCGAGAAATTAATTATCATCGGTCGCCACGCGTATTTTCATTTGACCAAAAATCCTCGTAATACGGGCGGAATCGGGCAGTGGGAAAAATTGGGGATTTATCCATGCGCGATACGTTTCATCGACGTATTTCATCCATATTGCCGCGCGATGCGCGCAGACCGCCGCTGTTCGCCCTCTGTTCTAGTGCGTGAAACTGATCTAAATGGTCGGTGTTTCGCGATAAATCTGAACGTGTTGCGCGCAACGAGGCATTTCCGTAATATAAAATTTATAACGTTTTAATGCATGGAAAAGTATTTTCCAGCTCGTGAAAATTCACGTTTTCACGGGGACGGACGACCGATCCTGGTGATTTCAGTTAAATGAAATTAAAAATGCAGGGGGAATTGAGACATTTAAGCGGTCTGAAAAAAAAAATTGACCATTCAATTATTTCAGATTCCACTTGTCCAACACACTAATAATTCTTTTTGCAACCCATGTTAATAAATAATGAAATATTTCTCGCTCGTCGAGGAAACATATTATTACACATATGTATACTTTATTACGTCTTTTCAATTAATATTCCTGCTAGTTTTTAAATAGCAGAATACAGATATCAATTCTCAAATAATCACAGGCATTCGTTATCGCATTTTCATGTATTATAAAGTAATTCCTTATTGCTAAAAATTTCCTTCAAGTAGGTACTCTACTTACTCGCTCTCATTTACATAAAAATTCAACCCATCTGAGATATTGAACGTGTCGAGCACTTTCTACAAACAAACACAGCTCAATTCCTCGTCCCTCTTCACCTCCAACCCCTTCAACCAGATTTTTGCACGAGTCTGCACATTCCGCTGAACTTCGTATCGACGGTAAACAATTCCACTTCGATCCACTCGATTTTTCCACGACCCCTCCGCGCGACAATAGATACATCCCCAATATCATCGACAGATTCTTCCCCAACCGCGTCCTAAGCGGAACGCAATCGTAGAAAAATCTCGCCCGACGGCGAAACAACGGGGGTGTTCCGGCAAGCCGATAATTACAGCAAAACCGTCTGTTCCATCGGCAAAAACGTTTACCCCGGTGGCGCAGGAGGGTTGGGGGAGAGGGATCGTCTGGCGAGGGCGAGAAAACGTTACTTTCCGAAGCGAGATAGTGGTCAGGAGGTGGGCAGGATGCTAGGGGGGTACACCGCGGGGATGGCGGACGGTTGCTTCGGAATTTAATCTAAAGTAGAATCACACTCCCGCGGGAGGAGCTCGCTTACACTTTATTTTATTTCGCTTTATACCTTTTTGCGCGGCTGGAATGGTAGTTCCTCTGTATAATATCCCTTCGCTGTACGTATAGTATCCGCGATCGCGCGCAGCGACGCAGTTTCGCCGGGGTGCACTTAAGCGAGCGTTGTCACGCCCGTTTCGCGACGTTCTTGGCGGTCCGTGATGGCTTGACATTGAGAGGCTTTAGAGGGGGTGTAAAATGAGACGATTTTAAAGGGACGCATTAAGGGCGGAATCGTGGGTCTTAAAGTAATGTTTAGGGATGATGCGGATTTGTTGCTGATTTCGAAGATGCTTCTGGAGACGTACGTAATTTGGTGGGGGATAGTGTAACTATGCGTTAGTGTTGCATATAGCTGGATTTAAGGAAGTTTTTAAAACCAAATCATTAAATATATTTACTTTCAGCATTGTGGCTTCATTTGTCAATCTTTAGAGAATATGAAAAAAATTTGTATGCAAAAATAGTGTCTAAATAGTACTGAAGTGGAAAATTTATAAATTTGTGTAATCTGCATGAGTGTGGCTATCGTTTAAACTGGATTAAATGAGATATACTGAAAAGTAATAAAAATGCCAGCGTCTAAAACAGACATCGATTTCTGCAAAAAGTTGCTCTTTTTTAAGTAGCAAAAGCCTAAGTTTACAAAAACCGACTTAGTTTTAGTACCAAAAAGAATAGCACATCTACTGAAGATATATACTTAAGTTTGAAGTAAATCGAGTAAACTATTCAGTAGAGGATTTGTCGTGGGTAGAAGAAGCACGATGCAATCTTGAAAGCAGTAGAGAGTGAAAACAGCAGCACTCTAGAGTACCATAAATCAGGACAGCAGGATCATATTTCCTGTACATTTCTTGAATATCAGCATATTAAGGGTTTCGCACTAAATCTAGACAAACGTTCACTCCTGCCCTGTGTAATGAACACTGCGAATAAGTACTTACCAGCTTCCACTCTCAAGGGTATCCCTTTACGTATCACTCAACTGTGCTGCAAGTACCCCGCTATATTCCTCCAACCCACAAGCTTCCGCCTTCAAACGCACTACGTACAATCTCCACTAATTATAAGACACACCGACGAACAGAACAACTTCATTTACTCCAACATTTAATCTGACGCCGCAGGATAAACTATACATATACAGTAGGCCATCAAGAACGCACTGAAACCTTCCACAAAATTCATCGTTGAGTGCGTCACCAACATTCACCAACGATACATCATCGAAAATATCACCAACCTTTCAAACACTCGTCTTTCACTCGCACCAACCACGCCACTCCTATGCAACTATTACACTCGTTCGCGTCGACTACGGTAAAGAAGGGACGACGGAAGGGTGCAGCAAGCATTCGCATAGAAAAGTGCATAGCGACGATTGCGCGTCGACACGCGTGCACTGTCTAAGCAAACACGCGACGGTGGAGACGCGAACACGCTGCCGGAAGTTTCGAGGACAAATGGATACGCAGACAAAGAGCACCGGTGAACGCGTTACACGGCGTTGAATAACGAAACACACGGGGGAGGCCGCACGTGCCTGCTCCATCGTTCTTCCTGACAGCTCTATCTTGCGCTTATCCGACGAATCCACCTTCCGTCTACCGCGGGGATGCAGCCCCGACCTTCTGCCTTATGAACCATTACTCCCACGGAATACCGAAATCTTTCGCAGGGGGTGGCTCGATTCCCGGTGTAGTTTTCTCGGAGATCGCGGTGCCGATCCACGAGGAAAAATCGTGGCTCGTTGGATCTTTGATGCCCTGCATACGTGACGGGGGATGAAAACGTAACGAGCTGTAACCGTGGCGTTCCTGGAATTTATGGGGCTGAGTTCGATAAATTATACAGTGTTATGTTACGTTTTTTTAGGGATATTGTTGGTTCAGGGGATGATGGCTGATATTCTTTGTTTATGTTTTAGTAGAAATTAATTTTTTCGAGGGTAATAAAGTCAGTATAAGGTTGCCTTACAACGAAGCTTTGAGTTTTAAGTGAACCTGCATAACATTTAGCTGCGAAATTTGTAAGAGAACAAATGTTAAGATATTTGGCGTCGAAATAGTGAAATAATTTTAAATCATTTTTAATTTGGGTAGTGTTTAAAGGATTGTCTGTTAGAGTGAATGCTACATAGTTGCTGCATGGGTGGGTAGTTTATTGAGAATGTCGAAGATTATCTTTGGATTTTAGTACCATATGTAATTTTAAATATTATATCCTGGATTGACGAGATAACGTGTTGCATAAAATCACCAAGTCAGGAAATGCCCCCTTTAGTTATCTTTGCTTCCGCCCTATGCCATTCTTCCTGCGCAATCTATTCCATGCAATTTTAACTGAAGATTTCCTCATGTTTGCGTTCAATTTCGTCGAATCTTACGCGTTACAGCTGAGTGCATCCTAATGTCCCGTTTCACGCGCGAAAATATTTGCACTAAAAGATGCTGGAATTTGCTTAGCTGAGCTACTAGTTCTTTCTTAAATTCTCCGTCACATAGCTACCCGTTTCTCCACCTTAACGATCGATATAGCCAGTCCTCTTCTCACATAAACGCGGATACTACTACTGACCTCGCTGCAACTAATAAAATAACACTTATCAAGCACCGTCCAATTAGGGAGCCTTCTAAATCAAACCGGCATCAATCAATTTCAGTAACAGTAGCCCACGGTATTTTTCAGCGAATTTTTATTACAGACCTACTTGACCATGTCTATTATCCAACTGCGGTAAATTACGATATAACAGTAGTTCCACAGCAGAGGAGTCCGTTTACCTTGAAACAATAGAGAACGATACACAGCATTGTTAACTTAATCGTGTTTGCATCATGCTCGCTCGGGGCTGCATTCTAAACATGCAGAGTGGGATTTTCAATTTTCCACGGAACACAGCCTGGAACAGTCCCTTATCTTGCGGGTTTCCAGCTTATCAAGGAACAGCTAGGACGAGAATAGAACCGTGGCTTTATTCAAGGTGTAATCATCGGGCTATTTTATCTCTGGAACGTTTTCGCTCGCAGGCATCCGCCAATTAGGGAAGGTAACTTCCCTACTGTCTTTCGCTTATCGTTAGAATCTTATCCGCGCGCAATAAAACCGGCAAGTATCGACGTTTTGAATCAGAGGCTTCCATCTCTCCCATCCAATAACGAGGCAAGGAATTCAGCGTGACTGTGTACTGCGAAATTGCTTCTCCCAAGACCGTGCAATACCTACTTTGTCGTGATGCAGAGACTTTATGTCTTTGTTCGATTGAAGTCACTTTATATACAGGGTGTTTCTTAATATGAGGATATTTCAGTGGTAGATTATGGGTGTGAAGGTAATGGGAAAAATTCGGTGGCACTTGGGCTTGGGAATTGTAAGCTCAAGTAGTTAATAGAATTTATGCAAAATAATAATGCGTCATAAGATTGAAAGAAACACAATTAAAAGTGTATTTAAAAAATTGTTCCGTACACATTATAAGTAGATTGATAGATGAAAAAAGTCTGACATTGTTATTCATTGTATTGACTAAGAAAAAAAACCCTGAATGTTGCCGAATTTTGCGGTGCGATTACCAGAATGACCCCTCAAACGATTCTCATACACTTTCCATTCAAATGAATCTTCAAATCGTCACACAATCATGTTTTCACCTATCTCGTACATAAAACCTCCACGAACTAAGATATTGTCGAACACCCTTCAATATTATTACAGAATTAATCCAATTTCTCCTTAACAATACCCAGCATCCAAAAAACTCGGTCTCACCAACAGGTGACATCCCGCGGCTAAATCAAGATGCCCAGAATCACAAGCAAAGATCCCATCCTCTTCCACCCCAGTCAGTTCGATTCGATGGCCAGCCTCGAGTAGTCCTTCAGAAGCAGTTCGAGCAACCCTCCACTAAACCCTCTCCGTGGACACTCGATGAAGTATCGACCCCCTGATAGCCCTCCAGGTCAATTATTCGCCGTAACGAGAGCCGATCCGAATACCTGTCTCACCCTGGGCTCCCGCTACCCACCACCCACCCCCCGTCTTCCCTTTTTCGTATTCTTTCAGGCGGCAGACGTAACGCGATACTTAGGGCATCCGAAAAGTCGCCGCTTCCCTGGGATTCCGTGACAAAGGAGAGCGGAGTACGTGTCTCTCGGTCGACGGGGGCAAAGGGATGGGCACGATGGAGACCGGTGAAACCCAAGATGGCGCCATAGAGACGTGTCGCGGCTAGTTATGAAACAAAAGGGTGGCGGGAGTCGCTACGAGGGCCTGCTTGCGAGATACTGAGCCGTCGTTGAGCGTCGTCGGCGACGGAATCTTAGGGTGGATTTCCATTTCAAATGCGCTGATACGGGAACAGGGACGGGTACACCCACTCCCTGTTACTATTTACTCGCGCTCGAACCGGGATTCAGCCGCTTCGCTTGCCATCCCTAGGCCTGATAGGCCCCCCCATACCACCGCGCTCTCCCTTTCGTTGGCTCGTTCTACTTCGATGCAACCGAAGGAAAATGCAATTCGACGTAATGAAATGCTTCACCTTCCGGCGAACGGGTCGGCTCGGACGCGTCGACAAGACGAGACAGTTTTCAGGGGCCCCTTAATGGCCCGCCGAGCTGATTAGAGGGGTGCCGCTGAGGGATTTTATTTAGAACACATTCGAAGATGGGTTGGCATGGGTTCGCGTTTCTGCAGTTCATCGGGATGCTCGTGGAAGGCAGGTGGAGATTATTCGCGCGATCTCGATTTCTGTTATTGCAGGGCAAGCTAATTTATATTTTAACATTTGAGTTTTAGTGTAACTAGGGAAGTGTCTCAAGTGGGTTCGTCTAATTTTCACTTGAGTTTACAGGATGATGAAAATTTGTGAATAGAGCGATATAGAGCATGTACAGATATGCAATGACTTCCCCGGTAGTTTTAACTATTATTTATTACATTCCTTTTCCTATATTGTTGAGCAGTATACCAACCAATAACAATTCTGAAATATTTTGTTAAGAATAAATAATAATAAATTCTGTAGAAGGGACATCATCTCATAACTTCAAAACAACTGAATCATCTATTTGCACTACTTTAATCAGATCAACTGTGAGAAACAGAAAGTATAATAATTAAATCACCAGCTACCAGCACACACCAGGGATTTCCGCTATTATACTTAGACCACAAAAGTAGATCCGAATGAAAGGACACTTTCTACCCTTCCCCAGTAACTTGATCTTAATCCCCCAAAGATAATCCATAATCCTATAAACACTGTACAAGGATTCCACGCACAAACACCTCTCAGCCTCCCCTAAAACATCCTGATACCAAATCTTCCCCTTAGAGCCATTGAAAAGAAAATTCAGGGGTGAGTGACGACAATGGCCCCGCTGAATAAGCCTTCAACTTCCCTCCTTCGTCAGAAAGAATTCGGAATATCTGCATGACAGTGCTCTTCCAAACCTCATCAATCCACTGAAATCAATACCCCTCTCCCGAGTGGCTGACCCTGATCGAGTCAAGCCATCAAATATTCGAAACACCGAGGTCCACGTTAAAACCGTCGCGCAGTGATCGCGTGTATGAAGGAAACAGGAAACATACCAAGTACAACGCCAACACTCTTATCAGCCAATTCCATTACGAAGATTACATCATCCACTCGTCCCATTCGAGGGGGTGGCTTCCCCAGACGATCGGCGGCGGCCTGTTCACCGACGGGGGTGTAATCCCCCAGTTTTCGCGGCGCAGCTTTTATTCGACCACGTGCAACTCGGTGGCTCGTGTCCCACGTTAATTAGTTCGAGACGGTCGAGCCGGGTGAACACTGTTTGCCTTACCCTTCTTCCTGCGCGTAGGACTATCCAGCCTCAGGGAGTGACTCGCGCAGGGGCTGTTGTTCCATCGTTCCTCCACCTGGCCACAGCCCGCTTCCACCCTTTTTCACGGCCTGGCTTTCGTAGGAGTCGGTTAGCGCCACGGGGCGCGTTCCTCCCTGAATCGTGGCCACAGATGCGGAAAACTATCCACCCCCGCTCACCGAGAGGCAACTTCCGCGGCTCCCCGAGCCGAGAACCGAGCATGTTCCTCATCTCCTCGCCAGGGGGGGAAAGGGTTGCTGCCGCCCCTATCCCTTTCTAATCGAGGGATGAAGGGATGCCACGGTGATCTGAGCAGGAATCAAATAGGCGAGGGGTAAATTGATGTCGCTTGTTGGTTAGGCTCCGTGATTGATGCTTGTCGATAATATAATCGGATCTGGGTTACTTTATTCGAGGTCTGCTTAAGTAGAGATTATTCTCAAGGATCCTGCAAATCCTTGGTGTTTTGTTCGTTGGTTTAGTTCCTGTTTGACATAGTTTGATAGGTTTTAAGGAATCCTGCTTTCACATTTTGCTTCGCGTTGTGTGGAGGATGCAGATTGATGGTAGTGAATCGGTTTATGGAAAAACTGTTTTCTGTAGTTGTAAGGAATTTCTGTATATTTTGTTTTGTATATATATTTTATCTGTGTAATGTAACTTTTCGTTGAGGGGTACCGGAACTTCAAATTTCCTTCAGCAATTAATTATATATTTTATTCTGAAGTACCAGTCTTCGTCCTTGTGATAATATACAGGGGTAAGGTATCTTAAATATTATAAACAATGTATTTTTGGAAATTTTATACAACACTAGTTTCTTTAATTACTCTGCTACATTATTTTTCTAAAGAAGAGAACGTGTTACATTTTGGTTCAAAATGACGTATTTCTGAGAGCCCTTATGTATTTTTTACGACGAATATTGTGCTCTCGTTTCAAGTCATAAGCCCGCTCTATTACCCCCTGTGTTTCCCCCTTCGTTTCGGGATGTTCGCCCCGAAATTACAGGTGTAAGTGATTACAGCTAATGACAGGCTGTGTACACACGGATCGGAAGCCATTTCGAGTCTTCGAGAAATCCAATTACGGTGCTGGAGTGCCATGAGACTGGTAATTTCTTCCCTTAATGGTGTAATGAAGGGGTTCGGAAATCCCTACGCTTTTCATAGGTCAACTGTAATGTCAATCCGATTTAAACGCGAATCAATTACTGACGGGACATTGCGAGCATCCCTCTCGATCGATGGGTACTCCACGTTTGATAAATAATTGATTGCAGAGAAGAATTGCGATAAAAATCCAGCAACGACGGTCAGATTCATTTCACTTTAATTGCATTACTGCTACCAATTAATCAGCGACGACTGACGGATACAGAGTGCACATTAATGGGTAATTGGGGCCATTATTTCAGTTCTGCTTCAATCTCGATTTTATTTCAAACACACGGTACTGGATCCTACGAACATATTTCAAATATTTTTCCTATCTATGTATATTAGGAAACAGTATCAATACATATATAAAATAAAATCACTCGTGATATTCATTCAATTATAAAGAACGCCGTTGCTTCCTAAACAATACATTTCACAAAATATTAAAACTTCCCACCTATAATATATAAAAATTACTAGCCGTACCTTTTATATTAGATTTAGATATACACACGACGCGAATTACCTGCATAAAAGATCACATCTAAAAAGTACACAAAATCATCAACTTCACCCCTGGTTCTCCAAAATTTTCTAATTTATTTTTCTACTTTCTGACAGCCATCCCTCATTCTCAGCATAAACTCTTCCTCCAACATTTGCTTTTGATGTCGCAGCCTCCAGTTTGGCGTTCCTCTGCCTTTTATGTTTCGAGAAGTCAATTAAAACGTTCCCGACTATCGCTACTTTGCAGCCAGGCGCTATGGCGGAGACGTGCATTCCGGGTGATTCGTTAATTAAGTGTCCCAGAGACGTTTCGTGTTTACGCGCCATTCGGGACCCCTGCGTTTCGTTCTCCCTGTTTTGCTTACCTCGTCTCCACCCGCCATCAGACAGTCGCGTAATTTTGTTTGTCTTCGACTTTAGTTTTCGCGAGGGGTAAAGCCCTTTCGAATTCGATCTTAATTAGTGGCACCAAGGACCACATCAAACGGGGCGGGGAGTGGGATTACCCTAACGATGGAAAAACTGTTTGACTTGCTGTTCGATAGGGAACTTTTCGATGTACCTGTCTCCGTGAAACTCCTTGGCAATGATAAACGATGCTGTGAGCTAGGAATATGGGTAATCTTATGTTTTACTGGTTTGTCAATGGAATTTTGAAACTGGTGGTTAAGTGAGTTCTGTAAAATCAGAGTGATGCATGCGTTGAGGGGTGAAAAGTTGTCATCTTCGTATTTTTGTATGCTTGTATAGGATACCACGGTTTGGTTTATGGAAAATAAAGCAAATTTGAGGTACCAAAGATTTATTCCATTTTGCAGGAAATGTTCATGGTTGGTATTGAATCATTTTTCTTTATGTCTGATCATCTGCGAATTCTCTGAAATTGCAGTTATTGAATATGCAAATTGGTTTACGATTCAGTGGGAGCTTCGGTATTTTATGTAATATAAAATGAAAGTTGTGGTACACGAGACTTCCTCTACGAACTTCACGCCGTCCACTTTATAGTGCCAATTTGAATAATCCTTTGAAATATGATATTCTGAGAATTATAGTTTCATGGTGGCACGTGTTGTCACCTAATTGACAGTGCTTGCCAATCCATGCTAATTTTGCCATCGAGACAGTAGCTTCTCTATGGAACTTGCTTCACTTTGTGCAGTTATGCAATAGTTTCGCTCTATTTATCCTCAATCTAATTTACGCGGGATTACATTAATTAAATTCGAAGATGCTAAGAGGATAGCGAAGGTAGACTCCTTTCAAGATTAATGACTAATCCTCTTAAACAGTTCCTGAACTATGCGCGCCCAAGCATTGAATATTGCACGTGTACCTTAAACACGAATACTTCGACTAGAGGGATTGCACTGCACAGCCACGTTAATTATCATTTCATGAGAATACTCCTCTTGCTACAGAGCAATACGTTTGTGTCTTAAAACATAATATTAAGAATTTCATCGTGCAAGCTCAACATGAGAATATTTCCCTCCGAGTTTGGTACCATGTAATCTACAAAATATTCTACAAATGCTACAAATTGAGTGGGAAAATAACTTATCAGATCAAAACACCATATTCGAGAATAATTCAGCAATTTTACTAATTCATAAATCCGGTAATAAATTGAACAATTTTGCCAATTCATAAATGTACCAGCATCTGCAAACATTACTGTTGTTGCACCAAATGAGTCGATTAATTAAAATACAACCTCGAATTGTAGCGAAGGGAGCGAAGAAGAGAAAGGAACCAGCTCTCAGGGCAATCGACCAAGAGCTTTTTCCAAGCGACGGCACAAGATCGTTCAATTTGCAACAAAATGGCAAGAAGGGCAGAGGGAGAGACGTTACAATAGTCTGCTAGTCAAACGGAATGGACAATTTCGAATCAAAGAGGGCGGAAGGAAAGAGTTGCAAGACCGGAGGCGGCCGCAAGCAGCCAATATTGAACCACTGTGGATAAACAGAAGTCGCCTTCTATTTTCTCGTTTTATACCCCCGGCTTATCGATAAACACGAAATCCATGATACAGGAAAATGGGGTACATGGCCAATGGGGGGTAAACAAGTTATGGAAACTGAATCCACTTGGAATATTCGAGGAAAAACTAAAGAAGATCAACCTTCTCTTACAGGGAGAGTGCGCAATTGTTCGGCTCATCGATTTGGTTCAAAATTTGCATACTGTTAGTGCATAGCATGTAGAATTATGTATTAAATGCATCATCCGTAATATCTAAAACTGTGCAAGGAAATAGAGTTCAAACGTTTTGTCCTTTGCAATTAAGTTGCAATGGTTTTAATCATTTTTAATCAGTTTTACTATAACTTATAAATGAACTTCAAACTCCATTTTCTCCCAAAATTGTGAATAATGCACCCTATGCATTTTAATACGCTATTATAAACGATGTGGAGTAATTATATGCAATAGAAGCTCGCGCACTCCTCCTGTTAAACTTTCTTTAATCTTCTTTTAATCGAGTACAAGGATGTCCAAAGAAATTCGTTTATTGAACGAATTCTACGCAGGACAGGTCGAAGGTTTTCGGTGTTGTTTGAGGTTACAAAATTGCTCGTAGGCGTTTCCCATAAGGAAGAAGAATTGCAGCGTCGTTTAATGACAAATTCGCGCGTAAGACAGGAAGGAAATTTGATGGAACGACGGCGAACAGCGGAATTGATGGCCACTAGGTACTTTAGTGGATCCTCGGGCGCAAAAATTTATGCTGCACATTGAGCGCCCTGTACTTGTCTCTTCAGGGGCAAACACGATACACCCTGGACATCAAGTATTCAATGACGACCCTAGCTTTACAGACACCTGCGTTCTCTTACTTACGACGCTTTAAATTTGCTTGTTTTCGACTCTATCTTATGTGGATGTAAGCTTCTTCATTTTCTCCCTAGTAACTTGGGAGGAAATTATCATGTAGTTTGGAAACATTATGATGCGATTGTATTGCCCTTTTATATCAGAATTAAATAAATAGCATGTTCCTTATAATGAAACATTGGGAATTGTTAAATTTATGCAATATACATACAACGTTCAATTTTGTGATCATACTATTCTTCGTTTTCTCTTTCTGCAATATTTCACTTATAAATATTCTATTAAATTAAGGGGAACAATAACCAAGCGTGGTTTAAAAAACCGAAATTTTATGCTTTTCACAGTCATTCAAAGTTCAACTATTTAAGAACGTGTCTCCAAATCTTCGCTTCAGAATGATTCCAAAAGTGGTCAAGCCTACACAAGATCGCCCCATCCTGGATCCACAGAAACCACCCCTAATGGGTAAAACGACTCTAAAAAGTATCTCCAACTGCACAGGCCTGAAATACGCAGGTCACCAGGAAAGTCAAACCTCGGACGCTGAAAAGCTTGACGTTACCGATGAAGTTCGTTCAGGGACTCGTTCCTAACGGAATTTCCGCGCTGTCCAGTCGAGGACATCTGGTTGTCCAAGCTTGGACCGAGACACGGTCGCTCTAGGGACATCAAATATTCAACCGCGCTCCTCCCTTTTATAGGCCCGCTCTTCCCTCCTTTTACGGCGTCTTAAATTCCTCTTGCGCATTTTTTACGGGTCGCCAAGTCACGTGCAACGCTATGTTTTACGTGACCATTCCGCAAAGTCGCGGGGAACGGCCAGCGGGGCGGGGAGGGTGGGCTTAAGCGCTGCCTCCTGGATGAATATGTTTATGATCTTGGCTCGAGGAACACCGGAAGCCCCCGCGGAGGAGAGAAACTGACAAAACCGTGCCGCTTACCCTTGACTCGTTACTCTTTCATATTTATTCTCTCGCGTAGGGCAAGGGGTGTTAGGGGGTGTCATTCGGGAAAAAAAACGACGGGACAGGCTCCACGAATTTTTTCACTCGCCTCGCTGCTCCGTGCCTGAATTCTAGAATGCAGTGGGGGTAATTAAGCGCTGTAAATGCCCTTGATGGTTGGATTTGAAAAGGAAATGTGGCTGTTTTACAGAAACACGTACTTCGGGCGTGATTCTACGTGCAGGAACAATGCTTTTTTTGTGGGAGAGTGATGCAGCTGTGGAGTTTTAGATTGTGGAAATTACTTTGTCTTTGGTTATGAAGTTGTAGGGTTGTAGGAGTTTAGAGGAAACGATATTTAACATATAACATATGTATATTTTACTATTCTTTTAATGGGCTTTAATTTCTAAATAGTCTATGTGAAAATTGACACAGTCTTTTGCTTAAATATCATACATACGCACTGTATAAAGGTGTGTGTTTTACCGACGAGACTGTATCGTTGGTGTCCTCATAGAGAGAATTTGCTATTTCGATATGCAGTGGTGTAGACGTCTGATCACAGTCTCCCTTATTCCCTAGCGTTTCACTTGCACAAAGACTATTGAGTTTCTCTCAAGAGATGTCGTTGGAACAGAATGTTTTCTAATCGGATGAAACTTCCTGCTCCTTGAGAGAACTGTATTCGTTTTATGCAGATGGTAAAGGACTGGCATGCGGAAAGTGCTGGCAAGAGTAATCAAGAATAATATTATAATAACGTTTACAAAGTGAATTTTACAAAATTCCGCATCTGTTGCATGATACATCAAGCAAGTACAACAGGTGCTTAAATCCTGGCATCACTCGTACGATTAACCAGTGCCATTTTCCTTAATCAATTCTCAAATACTGTGATACAGAACCTTAAACAACATTTAACATTGCAAAAATCTCCTTGAATTTTTCTATAACTTCAACTTTTCATTAGCTTCTTTCACTCGAACACCAAATTAGCAAACCATACTTGTCTATTCCACAAAACCAATGAGTCCTTGTACAAAACCCTCTAAGTACCAAAACCCAAATTTTTCAAGACACAGAAAAACTTCTTCCCTGACTTCAAATTATTTACGAAATTTAATTTCTTTTGATTGCTAAATATGCCCAAGTATACAGTAACCCAAACAAATCACAAAATTTTCAATGTTTTTTCATTAATATACTCTAAATTCGTGAAAACAGGAGTTTTACTTGTAGAATACCCAGTATGTGCCACCTTTCAGTTGAAAAAAAAGCAGAATGTACCATTCATTTAAATTTGCAAGCACTGTAAGTGCAAATCTTGTTCATCTATCCCTTAATTGGCACTTACAGTATTTTCTCCAATGACTCTTCAACACTAGAAAAACACAATACTAGAAAAACTACACACAGTTCATTGGCTGTAAAAGTACCCGGTCTCATAAAATCGAATGACCCATGGTTACGCGAGGCGCAATGAACGCAGACACGACATGGAATTTTTTTAACGTTTACCACGCGTGTTGCGCGACAGCGTTGTCGATACCGCACCCCCGAATGCACCGATGTTTCGACAAACAGCTACAGGACTACACCTAATCCAATGAACCGTGTCCCGGCGGAAATGCCGTCGTATTTTCCCAGCAAGTTGTCCCGTGGCGGCGCGGCTCTTCTTTGTGTCGATGGCACGAGACCGGAAGCACGGTCGCCGTGAGCTTTTCCCAAGCACGGCCGACTGTCTGGTCGGCTACCATAGATCCGCTGTTGGTGTTTACGTTGCGCGTTAAACCCCTCGCGCCCGTGCATTAAACCCAAATCCAGCGAAGCCGCACATCGCTAGGCTAAAGCCCCATAAGCATCGTTACGCCGCGTTACACCCCCTGCCTCGCGGCTGTCAAAATTACTGACACCTACACGCGCGTCCCCCGTCCCCTGGAAATTTATCTGTACCTGCGCTGCCGATGCGCAACACTCATTTCCGCTCAGGGGATAATGACGTGAATTGACCCCGTAGGGGATACGGTCACTTTTCGGGGGTCTTCCCTTTCATTGGGTGGTCGATAAATAGAGTAGAATCAATATTGGTATTGAACTTGAGCTACGAAATGGTTTTGCCGCGGGGAATCTAAAGAACTGTGAAATGGTTGGAGTTAAATGTGAAGGGTGAGGTTGGGAGTGATTTCATGAATATGTTTGGAGTATTTCTCTTGGATATTAGATAGGTAAAATCTAATCGATATTGGCATTGCACCTGAATGATGAAACGACTTGAGGATTGCATGTCTAAAGATAAAATGATTACTAGAAAATATAAGAGGCGAGGTTGAGCTTTCCCTTCATTTAACCTTCAGAGGACCGGCAAAACCTCTTTTAGGGCTCTGGTGCAAGTCCTCTAATTCTGCACAAGGTTAAAAATAATATTGCTAAAAATCGACTGATCTCTCTTTTCTCTGAATAAATTATAATAATAATAATAATAATAAAACGTCTTTACTACCACTTTCAAAAGGAAAGAAAAGAAATATGAGTGGTGAAATAGGCGAGGCTCAGAGTAGCTGCTATTAGGCTTGAGCTGAGAAAGAAAGGGTGAGAGAACGACGAAAAAAAATGAGAGCGGGCGGTAACTGCAGGAAATATATTAAAAAATATTCATAGTAAACACGGTACATACTACGAACGATTATAAATTGCAGTAATATAAAATACTGCACACACTACTCAACATATGCACCCTCATTTATTCCAACAATATCTAATCTCAACGAACGTCTGTTACATCATGTTATTTGAAGGCTAAACGACGGAAGTCTCTTCCTAAAGGCATCCTAAACGTACGGGGACCAAGTAACCACCTCGTGCACGCACACATAGATACACCCCAGGCTTGCTACGTTTCCCTCCCGTTTCTGTACAGATCAACATGCACAGACGGTCGGGCGCACACAGCCAGGTGAAATATCTATGCAGATGTACGCGTAAACGAGATTCACCATGCGGAGCTTTACGTATGGCGAGGGATTACGATATTGTACGGCTGAGATACGAGGGCGGAACGCTTAGATAGCTCGCCTTCCCTTTGTCTGCGCGATACCACCCTCCTCTGTGCCCCCTATGGCCCCCGCTCCGTGCCCCTTTCTTTCGACCCTCTCGATTTCGGCGCACCTTTCACCGCGACTGCTCTCGCTACCAGCGTTCACCTCTTCTTCTCACCTTCGACCTCTGCGCCGCCACTCGATCCTCGACCTTACCCAGCTCCCCGATTCAGCTCGCCTTCCCTCGACACGGTTCTCCACCTTGCCGCGACTCGATTCTCAACCTTCCCCCGACACGGTTCTCGGGCCGAGAGTTAATTCGCGGCGCGGCGCGGCGCGTAGTTCAGCGAGGGTCTGACGAAGCCAGGAATGGTAAGTAGCTGTCGCCGTGTATGTTAATGCGGGGGCGCAAAGATCTCGCGGCTTCACGGGCCGCCTCTGATCTCGCGGCTCTGTGTTGGTGGATCGCTGGAGCGCAGACAGCGTCAGCCAACCAGGATGCACCGTCGATTTAATTCCCATGGAGTGATTAATGTACAGAGTGATCCGGGGGGACGCGCGAATACTTCCATAGGAAAGCCTGTAGGTAATTTTGAATGCGGAAGGTAGTGCCGATGTGGGACTGATACTCAATAGTTGGCTAGGTTACGGGGATCTTGGTAGTTGGTTTAAGACAATAAATAACTGATTTCGGGGGAATAGTTTTTATTCATCTTTAGAAAAATAGTGGTTGCTAGGAAGCAATAGAGGCCCACCCACAACTGTAAGGCTTTCATTTAAGTTTTATAAGAAATAAATAAAATTTTCACATTCTTGCTCGCAAATTTATTCAAATTATTACTTCTACTTTATTTTCACGCTATTAAAAGGTCATTTTTAAGATATTGTCTGATGTTTGAGGGGCCCACAGGGGCTTCTATTTTTTTTTTTAACACAGGAACTTTTACGCTATCCGCGGTCGACAATTTCGTATGCACAAACCTAATACTAATTATTCCTTACTTCACTAATTTTTTCAGATATAGTCTGAGAATATTTGAAATGTAGCTTGTAATACTATCAGTGAGACATTAAGTGTATCCAATTTTGATTAAGAAAAGTATCTGCATTACGCACCACTAAACTTTGGAGGGGAATGTGTGAATGGAAGGAATAGCAAAAGCTAATTACTGCCACGCGATACTCGTCGCTTACTTTCAAGAAACCTTTTGCTCCAGAAGTTGCAGGAAAGTTGACCTGGTGTATTCGTTACACGGGCGAAGCCCTCTATGATTCATGTGGGGTTAAGCGTAACGAGGAAAGGAAATCCCATATGTCGAGAAGTCCCACTGCTTTACCCTCGTTCCACATATATTAACTCTAGAACTGAAGGGGGCTGAAGAGACAAGTCCTTGACATGATTTTGATCTTCCTCATCCTTTCCATCGTACTTTTATGACCCTTACGCGAATGATTTATTTCCATCCATTTTCGTCCCCAATGTTCACATATTCGTTGTAAAATCCATCACGAATGGAACATTATGAACCAGATTTATGAGAAAGAAAAACAGGATTTGACATTTTTCACGAGAAGAATATATATTTTAAATATTGAATATTGCAGGAAGTATTATATTTTAGAAATTAAATATATTTCCTTTAGAAGAAGAATTACCACTTTTGATGTCTGATGTGAAAGACGCATATGCTGAATCATAAATGTTTAAGGGATCGTTTGCCAGAATGGTTTCTTTAATACCATCCCTTGGTGCTGTGTCAATATCCGTCAGCAACTTTACGTAAACCAAAACGACGATTTTACAACCCTGATGCTCCATAGAATGTATCCAGTAGTAAAACGACCATCACGCTGTTAAAACACAGGATATGAAATTTTTACTACTGTATGGATCGCGTCGTTTTACTTTGAAATATTTGCGCACAGAGAAAATAAATAAAGAGGATGAATCTTGGCTATGCATTATACGTAGCTGACCGACGTATTCTGGAGAAGAAGCAACAAGAGAAAAGTGGAAATTTAATGTAACTTGCGTTAATGAAACATTTAATCAAAAAGTAAAAAATATTCAGAGGTGATGTTTCCGTTAAACAGCCTTTTCGTAAAAAATTGCTTATGTCAATTTTTGGGTGAATATGCAAATGACCAATCGTGTGTTCAGTAGTTTCAGAAAATTCGTACACGTTCCATAGTTGAGTTTATTATACAATGAATTTTTATATGACGAAAGTTTTCACAGATGAAGGTCCAATCATCAGCTAGACACAGAAGTTCTTGAATTTTATTACAGATACCTTAATAAACTAATTTAAACTTAGGGTTGATTGACGTTCATCTAACTTAATTAAAACTTTAATTAGTCGATCAAACTTGAGAATATTTTGCCCCTCTTCATTCTTTCCTCTTATCCAGCGACGTACGATTTCTCGCTCACGCGTAATCGCGAATCCACTGCCACCAGCATGAATTTTCGCATCGGCGCCAGCGTTTCTATTCCGGTATTTGTCATTAACTATGTAACGGTGAAATTGTAATTAACAAGTTATCAACGACCTGAGCGTGGTCTCATAAAGGTTCATTATTAGTGATACATTTAATAAGTGCTGTAGAATTCTACATATACCCTTCGTTTTCACTTTACAGGTTATTAAATTTCATCGGGTAATTGATTATGCGAAAGAATGTGAAATTACACTACGTTTGAAGTAAAATTTTAATTTCTGCAGAAGAATCCGCTGAAGTGTATTATTTTTACAATAGAATTGAAAAAATTGAAAATATTCACAGTGGTTATTTTATGAAGTAGTGATCCCTTGCAATTGTGCAATGTGCAATAATGTATCAGATGAGGATACATTCATACTAAAAATTAGAAAGGGGCAGTTCTCTATGTAAGCACAAGTAGAAATTATACACTAAATTCTCGATAAGTATAAAATCTAAATTATACTAAATCCACTGAATCTTCAAAATTAAACACCAAAAAATTATTCTGCGGTCCTCATAAAAATTCAGCTCTGTGCCTACCAAGGAACAGCCATAAAAGGATCGTAAGTTTTCATTTAAACCCCTGGAACCATGAAAACTGCAAAGAAAACAACTTACAGAAACCACACCACAAGCACATCGTACGCCTTACAACCGAAGTTCTCCAATATACAAGAAACTTAAATCGGCCCCCTAACACTGAAAATCCCCAAGAACATTAATTAACGCGGTGCTTCCAGTATACCAAAAGCGATAAATACAAAATTAACCCAAACGCAGCCCAAACAAGGGAACTTACCTATTTCTCGAATATGTTCTCGCACATATAAGTCTCTCAGCGGCACTAAATCTCCTCTCGTCGATGCCGCCCCTGAAATTGTACCCACACGCTGGAACTTCTAACCGCGTTTCATTCGCGAATGCATACACGCGTAACGTATCGAGCAAACGTGGTATGTTTCTTGGAGAGCCGAGGGACCTCTTTCGGGCAGAAGTATCGCGGCAAGGAGCGTCCAGGAAACGGCAGGAAAGTTTCCGCGAGACCAGCCAGGAACACGAAAGTTTTGTCAAACTCCAGCAGCCCCCCTCGTCGGGGCTTTCCAAGAGCGTCGCGATCGTGGTTTGCTGCGTGCTTTTTTACCCCCTTTGTCGCGCTCTTTCGGGAGCTTTCTGCGGGGGGGGGGGGCTTTCCACGGAGGAAAGTCACTCGAAAATCAGCCCCAGACCGCTGGAACGCGGTGCCACCAACTCTCGCGGTCGCTCCCCTTTCTTTCTCTCACCCCGGGCCGTGGATTAAAGTATCGACGACACCAGCCACGTCTGAATAATTCAGCGGGAAAGTTTCAACCGCGAAAGCTCTCCTGGGTTCGACGCGAATCCCAGGCCTCGGTAGCCGGGGACTGTTTGAAAACGATCGAAATACGCTTTGTGTTGCAGGACTGGCGCTGATGAAGATCGTCGAGGTCTATAAGGAGATCCAGGAGCAGGAAATGAATATCGTGAGTACCTTGACTTTATTTGGTAGATTGCCTGCCGATGGCGTTTGTTTGGTGCTTTCAAAGCGTTGCCGCTGGAACGTTTTGCTGGGGACTTTGTGTGTGAGACACTTCTGTGGGCCACGAGTGGTACTTCGCATGTATGTATTCACTTGGTAGTCATAGTGGTGCTTTGGTGGAGATGGGGGAACGTAGGATGTGTAAATACGTTTAAAAGTATCTTGTGTATAAAGGACCATCTGTTTGTTGTTGATTTCGATTTGTAAAATACCGTCGATGATATTTAAAAACATTTACAACTGTCTTATGGTACAATCAGGTTTATTTAATGCAGGATACAATACACACTGTCGCTAATAAGTTTGGAATCACTCTGTGAATTAAGGGAAGCAGGGATTTTCTGGTTAAATATAAATGAATTTCAGTAACGTTCTCGCGATGGGATATTAGTAAACCTATTTATTCGAATAACTGATAAAGAAAAGAATGAAAATCGATGAGAGATTCCCAACTTTTGGCCAGGGGTATAAGCTAATATAATACATATTTCTATTTTCTTTTTGTTTAATTATTCAGTTAACACTATTTCCCATTGTTTACATTTAGTACAGATATAACCAAGTAGACACGATAAATCCTCTCCTTAGGTAGAGACAGAATTCCGTAACCTTGAGTACCCACTGCCACCAAAGTATATTTCCCTCGATAAATTGCATCGGGCATTGCAGCGAGGCCGGGAGATCAAACCTGAATACTTCATAAGAACGATACACAGGGGGTTTAGGCTTTCGTAACGAGCTTAGGTGGCCTACCGATCCCAAGGAAGGCGTCAAGGAGGACCGCGAATAAATCGTCTCGCGGCGGGCCCTGGACTGTTGGCGTTCGAATTATTTAAATAAACGACCGCGGCTGACGCAATTAAAATCGAGGGGGAGATTTATGCGGGGCGCGCGAGAAACAGAAATGCGTGGGGCCAGTGAATTCGGGACAGGGGCGAACTTCCAACCCCGTTGGAATATTAATTGGAAAGTTAAAAGAGAGTTTTGATCATTTAGCTCGTCTCTTTCTCCCTTGTCCCTCCCCTGCCCCTCTTCCTCTAATCACAGACTTTGTCCTACCCTCTATCCCGATCCCGTTCTCGCTGTCGGCCTCTCTCGTCCTTTCAGCGCGTCCTTGTCGCTCGCGCGCGGTTTCAGCGCCTCTTTTTCTATCCGTCGTCTAGAAACACATGAAAATCTCTTTGATCCTTGCGCGACCCTCGGTTGCCCCAGGGGTGAGATTACACACCTGCAGACGTTCCCTTTTGAGAGTGAAAATTCGTTCTGGCCATAACTACATGTTATTACGATTCCCGCCCCGCAGACAGCGATACGGTGTATTTTGAAAATCGCGTCACGCGGGGGAACGTCCACCGAGGAGTTTGGACCCGACGTGGCGTAAGAGTCCGTCGGTGGGAAAAGGCTCGAGTTAATTAAGAAATTTTATCCCGCGAGCATTTTCTTTGAGCCCCCACACTGGCCCCAGTATCGCTGCGTGCAGTGTTATTTAGAAAATTCTCTCTATTTTGTTCGTGGCGTTGCTACGGCGACATGTTATATGGAAATCGCATGGAGCAGGTTCGCGTGAGAACTGATGAATCTTTCATGGAGTACGTGCTTGTCAAACATGGGCATTTGTGTATGAAAGCACATTGTTCTTCTCAGACCGTGTGGTTCGTATAATTTCGTAGAAAATTGGGAAAGTATCTCGTGGTTTTTGTATATTATTTAATAAATAAAGGTGAGAATAAAGTTCTGATCGTGGCACCTTTTGTATATAATATAATCATTTTCCTTCCAAATAAGGATCTCTCTATAAATAAGACTAAGGAAAGTCGGATTTATGAAATAATGAAAGTCTGAACAGTGGAAAATTCTTCTTCCAGAAACATATAAACATATTCCACTAAAACCAGCCACAATTCCTCCTACTATCTCAGGCACCAACGGACGTTTCAATGTATCTCTCAGCTTAAACCTACCACAGCTTTTCACCATCCAAGTACACAGAGCTCCACCGAACAAAACAATATAAAAACACACAAAGCATTTCCCAACCCCCAATATAACCCAAGCTACACGCGAAAATCATGCCTTTAACCTGTCCCTCCTCGTCGCTTAAATTTTCCCTCGAAACACCCTTGCGCGCTCGGGAAAATATATTACCATTGCGTGATCCTGTTCTCCTTTATGGAGAATATGCCCGACAATGATCCCAGGCCATTATGAGCGATCCTCCGCAGCAGCAGTCGTCGCTGGAATCGTTCTCCAGCGGACGTTAAAGTCTGGAGCATTGAGCCCCTTTGATCCCCCGCAGCTCGCGTCCTTCGCGGCGAACGAAGAACAATGTTTCTGGCAATAACGAGAGGCCGTTATTGCGCGCGGGTTCTCGCGGAATTGCGGCCGCAGCGTTGTGGAAATCCCCGTAGTTCGCTCGGCCACGTTGAAATCGGCCATCCGGGAACACGGGGCGACAGGACAGTCAGAAATTCGACCCGGCTAATTGTTTCTTACGTGACCGTAGTCGATAACTTCCGCCACCGTCGCGTCGTTCGGAAAGTAATTGTTTGCCTCGTCGCTTTTCCAGCGGTTCTTTCGCGTTTTATTGCTCCCGGGAGCAATAGCGTTGGGAGATGGGGCGATATCGAATGATTTAGAGTTTCTTTCTTCCGCGCGATGAAGAAATTCGGGGGACGACACTCCGTCTGCGGCGCAATTACGGATCGCGAGGTGATGGAAAGTTATTACAGGGATGATTCCGGGGGATATTGAGCTGGGGGGTAGTTTCGAACTGTATTGTGTTGAGGGGCTCTGGGGGTGAATATGTTTTATGTTTCGTGCGGTTATGATTTTGGAGAAGGGTTTGGGTCTTCGTGGTTCGTAGTGGGATGACCTCGATGGTGATCATGTATTCTGCTTTTATTATAAATGGGGAATAAATAGATGTGGCTGGAAAGTGAGAATGAAAATTGAAACTGAAAATATTTTAGCTAGTAATTTATTCATTGATTAATAGTATTAATGAATATAAAGTTGTTGGGTATTCAGAGTGGAGGGCAAACATTTTAGTATAGCAAAGTATGTATTATTTAATCCATAGGATTGAGAATATGCTTGTTTTTAAACAATTACATTCCCACATATCCAATAATAGCGCTATTTCTAATACCTTACTGTTTTTAGGGGTTCGTCGGATTTATCGTAGTGTCGTACTACTGAATATTTCCTCTAAATATCGTAATACGCGCAAAGGTGAAAATTGAGTGTTCTGCGACGCTTTATTTTAATTAAACTGCCTTCGTAGCTTTTGAATAATTCAGTTAACACAAAAGGCAATTCATACAAGTCCCAAATACCCACTTTCCCACAATTACACACATTATTACATGTCCAAAGTTACACTGGCGTCAGAAACGTTTTTATCTATGCAATCACAAGTAGTTTCCCTGAATTTCCACGGGGACAATGCTTAGCCAAAGATTGCCCACTGGGCATTCCTTCAAAATCGATAAAAACAACCATGAATATTGAATCCACATTCCCTGAAATCGCCTTCTGACTTTTCCTTACCCACTTTCCTACTCACATACTCATATTCAAGCAACACTTACAAATGATCTACATGCACAGCGTTCCGAAAAACCTTTTCAAAACTATTTCACCCCATTTGGAAACTGATCATTAGCAGCAGTGGTTACGTACAGCGTACAAATTCTTATATTCTTCGTCTCTGAATGTTCCAGACACAGGTTGCATTCCACACCCTCGACTACCCGCGCAGTTAATCCTCGCCGCGGAAATAATCGGATTCTCCAGTCAGCCAACACGCTTCGCGCATACTTTCCCGCATTTCACGTTCTCGCTACACGTCCCCTACATACGTCTCCCCGTCTCGTGTCTTCTTTTCTTCAAACTCTCGAGGGGCCTCGGCGAGCTCGGGACCGCTTCCACTACGCCATTGCGCAATGTGTTTTATAGGAAACGCATATCCGAAGCTGTTCACGCACGAAAGGTCGTTGTCTCAGGCCAACGCGCATACAGCGTTTCGCCATCCCCGTTCCCCTGCTTTCTTCGCCCCGACGCGCCACCCCCTTCACCCTCCATTCCCGGAGATTACGTCAGACCTCAGTCTGGCCTGGCAACATCCGTAAAGATGTCCCTTTCGCGCCATTCCGCGCTCGCACCTCTTGCGAGCTCCCTCGCCGAGCCTAATCGCGCGGAAATATACAGTGGAAGAACAATTTGGTCCGGCCGTTGAATCACTTTTATGGGGTTGGAGACGAACAACCAAGGGCTGGGTACGTTTCAGGTAACAAGATCAGGATTGCAACTGGCCACTGTTGCCGGAAGCAGTTCATGCACTAGAGGAATCAATGATTCGTGGTTTCTTATTTCGATTAGGCATACCCTTTATTTATAACATTGTTACCCGCGCGTTGTACTTTTTACAACATCACGATTTTATCGTGTTTTTTTTTAAATTTTTACTTGTTCCCTGTCTTATTTGGTATTCTAATTTCTTTTTTAAGTTAAGAATAAGACTTTCCTTTAACAATAATTGTGTATTAAAATGTAACAGGCGATGTAGTTGGCTTTAAAGAAGAAAGAAGACGGAGCAGAGTAAACGACTAATATTATAAATATGTATTGTTTTAGACAGTTCCATTGCTCTGGTGACACCTTTAATAGTTCCACTTTGGAATGCGTTTTGCCAGTTAACATTTACGGGGATTTTTCATAAAGTGCAGTAGGCATAGCTGAAGGACTAGAAAATGGACCAATTGGTTGCTCTCAGGCAGACAAAAAATAATAATTCACAACTGCTGTACTTTTGACCACAGCGCAGGCAACGAAATGCTACGAAATGTCGGATTGACGAGTATCGTTTCTTTCCAATCTTCGTCGAACTCGAATGAACGGCCAATTTTTTGGGGTGGAATTTTTCAGTCAGGCGGATCCGAAGTTTGTTGCACAAGGCAAACAGGAACGCGACCTGAATGAAAATTTCCCGCCGTTTTGATATTCAGGAATAAATTTCTCTTTCGTTCGCCGACTTTTCAAAAGCGGGCGCATTGACGAGTGCGGGACACAGCCATTGGAAAAATCATTATGGTAATATATTCGTTCGGGAGCGGAGCGGCTAGTGAATGACGCTGACAGTGATTGATGGAATTTGCCGGAATTTTTCGAAAATCGGAGACGGCCCGTTCAAAATTGTTATACCGAAACCGTGTAACGCGAAACATTCACGGAGGGAAGGTATTCGATATCCGACTGTTATACGAAGCTCTGTGTAATTGAACTACCATTCGAAATCGATACACGTTCCCTTTACTTCCTCGTATTTTTTTTTTTCAAAAGCCAACCTACATTGTTTCACTGTGATAAACCTCGAAATGTTCAACTCGATTACCATCTCTATTTTCAAAAAGGCGGATATTCTCTTTACACCTCTCACTCGAATTTTACACCTTTCTATTCGTATTACGTCACTCACCGACAATAAACAAGGATCAAATTCATTGCAAAATTCCTCCATTCTTATTTACGCTGTTTGCTCGTAGCCTGCATCGATAAAATTACACGTCGACCTGAAAATCGTTCATCGAATTAAGTGCTATCGAACTTGTCGCTCATCCACGACGCTTGCGATTTTTCTTATCATCAATATCACCCCCCCCCCCCCCCCAGTGCACTCGGCCATCCACCTAACAAGATAAATGACGCCGATTCTTTCCTCTTGGCCGAGGACGGGGCTAATTCAATTTGGGAGGGTAATACCTGGAAAGCATCGGGCGCATTATCGCATTTTTCTTCGCGAGTGAAAATCGACTGCCATGCAAGGATACCCGAATGAACGAAGGCTGAACCGAGAACAGCTGGGGTTGGAAGTGGAAGGAGGTCCAATTGGCTTTCAGTTTTGAATAACAGAATGGACATTCTGGTTCTAAGCGGAAGAATTTTGAATAGCTTCCCACGAAATAGTATTTTCTTTAGTTTATGAATGCTGACTTGAATATCCTTGACAAAAGTCCTGTTTGACAAAGTTTACATTGTGTTCGTTAATTACTCGGTAGGGTCAGTTTGGAGAATATTAATATTTGCATTGTAAAACGTTTCGTCGAGGAAAGAAGATTGTACGAAGAGTATTTAATATTTGCCTAACACTTGTTTTCATTGTATTATATTTAATTGGCTGCTGTTCTTTGGAGGAGATGATAAGTTTTTTTACTAGCACTCCTCAAACATCTGACGACGCGACTGAGTGAAAAGAAGGAAAAAATAATAAAGCACAAACGGAGCTTCAAGCTGCAAGCCTCATTTGTATTCTTACCATTTCTACTTATTAAACCGTGCAATGTTTCGCATTTACTAAAACATGATTCATCAAAGTTCTCTGCACACACGAATCCAAGAAAATATAGAGCCATGCAAACGATAGCTGAAAGTGATTTTCACAAATTTCCAGCTTCAGAAAACTCTCTCCTCGCTCGTGTAATTCATGAAAAAAGCCTCGTACCAGCGGCCAGCGGAGGCAAAGGAGCCTCCTAAAAACAGATGGCTCTTCAATTTCACGAATTCCCATCGTAATTCCCATTCTCATTAATACCAGCGTCGGATACACAGAGTTTCCGCGGCTAAACCGAGCGCAGGGCGGGAGGGGAAAAATTGATGAAAATTCCACATTGCCCGTCTCTTTTTCCCGGCCCGTGCGCCTTCATTGTTACAGAAGAGTTAGCCGTCATCGATTGATCGAGTGTTGCCGGGTCGAATGGCTACGTTTGTTTCTCCAGGGAGCATCGTGGCGGAGGAACTTTTGAGATATGGTCCTCGTGACGTGTAATTCGTAGCCACGATCACTGGCGAAGTAGCGTGGGAAAAAAGGGGGCGGGGAACGAAGTGAAAAAGAGCGGAAACCATGCCCGATATGTAGTTACTGTCAGAACGGACAAGCGACCTCCCCGGGGAAAAGTCGCCTCGCGATGAAAACTTTCACCCCGCCGCGTTCAGTCTTTTTTTCAGCCGCGCTGTCGACATAGTTGGACCCGCTGGAACGATGAGACGGGTCACTGGATTATTTGGAAGTTACTCGAACCGACTAATGAGACGTGGTGGACGCAATTTTCCCTTCTGTGAAAGTCGATCTTCAACCCTCTTTTCCTGGGCATTCGTCGGTAGGGGTATTCCATTTGTTGGATTCTAATAAAGTGAATGGGTTCCTGATTAATTACACTCATGTTTTAAAACAGACTGTAGTGGATGAGATAGATTGTGGAACTGACAGTTCGATTAGCAAAGTATTTGTTGGGGAAGTCAGTGGATTATTTGGAAGTTATTCGAACCAATTAATAAGACTTGGTGGACGTAACTTTGCCTTTTATCAAAGCCAACCTTCAACCCCCTCTTTTTGCATTCGTCGACAGGGGTATTCTGTATGCTGAATTCTAATGAAGTGGATGCATGAGTTTTTAATTAATCGCAGACATGTTTTAAGGTGAGATGTAATTAATCAAGGCACTACCATCTCGATTATAGGAATGTTGTGTGGGTGGTTTATGAAACAGATTGAGAAGTCATGTAAACCTTGATTGTATTGGGTTGAAACTGGAGTAGGAAGTATGTATGTAGTAGGAATTGGAAGTGAAATGGAATTGAATTGGACGTTGCAGTATTTAGTGTCTTTTGGATAAGGAACCAGTGAGTAATAGGACAGTTCAGGGACCGTTTTTCAATGGATTAATCAGGATTGGTGAATCAGAGTGTAAGATAACGCAGGATTTGTGTGACCCACTGTCCAGAGAGTGGGAAGAATCTGCTTTAGTGGAAAATATTAAGTCTGAGGTTCTTCTATCAATTTTGTACAGGAATATATCTAATTGAATATTTTCATCATCCACAACCAATTAAGAAGATAAGCTTCCTATTCCCAGCACTGTAATTTTCACACCAGAACTTCCACTCTAACACCACAGAACGGAGGTTGAGAGAAAGAAAGGGCAGAAAGTGGGATGATTAGTACAGAAGCCTGGTAACGGATAACGGTGGATGAGGCACTAAGAGAATCACCATCCATCAAACATGAAGCCTCCCAGGCTGCAATTTCCCATTCTGGAAGCCGTATCGCGATAAAGAAAACGCCCATCCAGCGGGCAGCTTTATGTTCTTTAAGTGGATTGACGAAGGGTCGAGGGAAAGGGTTTCATGGAACGGCGAAAAGGGGGCACACGGAGGAAGCGAAGGTGAATCCTTCGAGTGGTCTGGCTCAAATTCGAGTAGCTTGCATTCCCTTTTGAACCTTTTGAAGCCGTTGAGTTCCGCTGAAACGATCGTCTGGCAAAAATAGGGAGAAGGGCCGATGGACCCTTTCGCGCAGATTAGAGGAGAATCCAATGGGCCATGGTGAAAGGTCGCGACGCGGGGAGTCTTCCACGGTGTTCAATGACGGTTATTCAACGCGACCCTTTGCAAATTTTTCAATCGAGAACCATTCTTGATGTCCGAGCAGCCTACACTGCCTGCTCGAGCGGCGTTCAAAATATATCCCCGCTGCCAGTTATGGACGAAAGCTGACACGTCCACAGCAATTTTGCATTTCAATAACGATTGACAGAAGCTTCTGCACAGAAGAATACATACATGAGTTTAATCCCCGATATCGCAAATGGCCCTTCGTATTTATTAAGGGCAGGAATTAATTAAAGTAGCGCACTTTCAGCTGGTATTTGTTCTGAGATAATCGTAGCGGATAATGAAAAGAGCAGGGACAGTGGCCTCCAGAGTTTAAAGTCACGAATTTAATGATCGTCGGCTCTGAAAGGTTTCAAACTGTCCTCGAAATTGTCTCGAACGCCTGCAAGTTCCGCGGGCCCGTGAACTCTTGAAAAGCAAAAGTTTCCAAGGTGGCGGGGAAGTTCATTAGAAACGTCCCACCTTCGAGCACGCTTCTGTGATTGATGCTCGAGGTTGCGCGATACTCCGGCGAGCAGGAAGTGACTGCTATGAATTTTTACGGTCCCGGTTAATCGGTTCTTTCTCGCTCCGAGGGGATCCGCGGCGATGTGAATCAGCGAAAAGAGCACGCCGATATATTAGCGTGTCTCAGGTTTTTTGCCAAGTAGAAAGTATGATACGGCAGGCGTTTTTGTTCCTCCGGTTGCCGAAGGATCTCTCCTGTTGGAAGCAAGCCAATCGGCCAGCCTTGTTTTCCCTTTTTATCGCGAACGGCAGGAGAGCGTTCGGAGACGTGGCAATCTAATCGAAAGTGTCGACGGGAACGCTGCTCTTAAAAACTCCCTCGCCATGCACGCGGAATTGGAGCGGGATCAGTTTCGAATCGATGTTTCTCGGGGATGCTGGCTTTAAGCTTTGCATTTTTGCGGAGACCTTGACTTTGAGGGAAGAACTTGAAACGTTAATTGCGGGGAAGGGTTAGGATTTGACAGGGCAATCTTTATTGGAGACCATTGATGAAAAAGTCATTTTGTAAATGAAAGTCGGTATTAACTATTATAAAGTGGCAACCTCTTCCACAGTAGAAGTCTCCCCAAAGCACCATCCCTTATTAAAATTATACTTCTCTAAACCCTCCACGTAACCACCACCTCCTGGCTGCTCAAAAATACCTTTACCCTTGTTCCGCGAAAGGGAGCCCAAAGATATCAAGCCGGCCACTTCTTGAACCCGAGAAACGACTGACCACATTCTCCCATCCGCCTCTTGAGCTGCAAGCCAAGGATTAAATCAACTTCCCCGCCACTTACCACCCGGTATTACTTCGGATACCCGCGCTGAAAGAGTGGCCGGCGAGAAAAACACGAAGTTTCCCCTGCCGCCCCCTAATGAACATTGAAACGCGGACGTGGAACTCGCGCCGCTACGTTAGACGTTCCATTGACGCACGGCACCCCGGAAGTGGTCGGGATCCGGCTCGATGAAAGCGAGCCATCCGGATATTCGACGTCGGGCACAGCACGCCGGTGGAAAGGGGTCGGTCCAGAGGGCGCTGACGCGAGTTTCCAGCCGTTCAAATTTGCACACAGAGGGTGGAGGGGCCGCGGAGCTAGGAAGAGGCAGGGATGTTTTCCCCAGCGCCCCGTCGGCTCGGGAGGTCCGTGACTTTGCTGGCTTTTTATGCTGGGATTTCCACATCCGTCTTGAAAAGCTCGCGCTCCTCGGATCCATCCTCCAGTCTGCGTCTCTCGCGAGAGAGGAGGGGAAGAAAGAGCGGAGGAGACGAGAGACCCTCTACGCCGGCGAAATCTTGGCATAGGCCAGCAGAAAAGCGTGGGCGAAACGTTTCACGGGGAACGGGGGGTGTTTTCCTTTGTTACGGAGACTGGATAGCGTGAATCTATTAGATGGAGCGCGACGTCTCCTCCCGCGACGCGCGAGCATGTACTACTTTTCCACTGTTTCCTGAACAGACAGGCTGGGGCTGCGGGAGAGTTCAGGTGTTACTGAGAGTGTGTACATAAATATTCTTTTATCGCGTGGATGTCGAGTTTGACTTTTTAATTAAGAAATATAAGATCAAATTTGCGGGGGTGTTGAATGGTGCAGGGTTGCTTAGTTGTTTCAGAGATTATTAGTTTCTGTCGATATGAATAATATCACAACTTTATGCGCAGGAAACTCACACTGAATTCGATAATACGTCAAATGAGCAAATAATTCAATTTCTGTCCACCTTCCGCCATAGTCTCGTTCATTTGTCACGCACCATGGGGATATCTACCATACACAACAATTTGATGATTGATCAGTATATTGGAAATTTGTTATTCCACAAATTCCTCGCTTCCCTTTCTCAACACGACTAAACACTGTCTGCCTTTACTCACTATTCTTCCATTTGATAACCTTTTCATAAATTTCAACTGTGCGTGGTCTATTTTAATCCCCCATAAACAACCCGCGTTACCTTTAAAAGAAGTTTTCACCCAGAAAACCATTAACTCCATCACTGGACATTACCCTGGAAACTAAATAATCCCTAAAGCCCCTATGTCCGCCAGCAACAGAGATAGCAGCTACTTACTGATTGAAAAATTCCATTCAGGTATACACAGCCGCCGCTATTGTCTCCAATATCATCTCCCACCGCGTGCCAAACAAAAGCCACGAAAAATCCCCTCGAAACCCCACGTATTCCCACTTTCAGTTTAAATCAGTGCACACTGACACGCGATCGCCAGGCACAAAGCCGCAACACCGATCTCCTCTTTTCCATAGCCCCGCAACGACGCGAAAGGGGGCGAACAATGAAATAAGCAACTCTACGCGAGACCCGGAACCGGATCGTAAAGTCGGCTGTAAAAGTTCCGCGCGGGGCATTAAAATTGCCCGCTGCCTTTTCGCCGGCGTCCCTCCGCCACCCTATCTCGAACTGCTTAATTAAATCCCGCGAGCTTGCGAATCAAAACACGTTCGCGGGAACGAAATTCCGAGCGTTTTGTCGGAAGCCCCGTGTTTCCACGGCGGAGAACTTCGATCGGGGCCCGTAAACGGCTTGGCGAAAAAAAAAGAAGAAAGAAAGGAGAGGGAAGAAAGCGAGAACGTGGAAGGAAAAGGGAAACGATCGCGGCGAATAAATAACGCTGGCCGTGCTCGTACGCCGCGACGTGAAAGCTGAGCGTAAACCTGTCAAACGTCTAAATAAAATCGACCGTGCGCGTGTCGCTTCAAGAATAGTTGGATGGAATTCGGGGGTCACGGAGCCCGCGGGAAATTCGTGATTTGTTTGGCGCTCGGCGCGGCGCGATGCAAAAATAACGCCCGCCACCCGCGATATTTTATATACGCTGCAACGTTCTCGCTACTGCTCAGCATTTTTTCGGGAATCCTTCTGCCGTTACAATATATCTCACCGCGCTATGAAGTTTCGGAATTGCCTGTCGAAACTTTACGAATTCTGCCGCTGAGAGGGATGTGTGTCCTCGCGAGGATGAAACGTAGAGATTTTTATATAAACCGATGCGTTGGGGCTGAGTCTGACCGAAGGTAAATGGGGGTGAAGTAAATTTGTATATTAAAAATGCTTGCCACTTTATTTCTTTATTAACCGCGGCACGTTACGTCGAAGGCAGTAGCGAATGCAAAATTATATCCCTCGCTACGTAATACGACTTTACGCGATTTTTCAATGTTCCCAAAGTTCCTCCCTCCATTTTCGTCCAACCGTGAAGATAATACGCTGGAACGTTCATTGGAAGAAGAAACAAGAGTTTTAGCTGCGAGTCGGTGGATCCCAGGAAGGCAAGAGGGAATCATCGACCGCGGAAAACGCATCGAGGATGCACTGGGCTCTTTTCAGCGCATCAACAGCGCCACTTCAACTCGCATTTCTCTTCCCTTTCGATGGTCGCTTTTCACGGGCAGCGATCGACCGACGGCGGAAGGTTGCCCACTCGTGGAAACGTATTTCTGATCGAAATGCTGCCTCTAATCAATGTCCATTAAGCCGCGCAGAGAACAGGGGGGGAAAAAAAATTCCGATGAACCCGTGTCTCGCCGGCTCGTCCGCGACTAACACCACCGCTCCGCGGATTTCGTTTCGAACGAGTTGCAGCGGATGGATTTTCTGATTTTTATTTCGACATGCGCCCCGACAGATTGTCCCCCCTTCTAGCAGCGGGTTCGTCAAATGCGCTATTTCCATTGTAGCCCCGGGCAGTTACTCCTTTTTCGAATTTTCGGCGAAGTTGTGTCGGTCGAACGTGTCGTAAGCAGGGATCGAATGAAACTGTTCGCTTTTATACACGAAAGTTATTTGCTGAACTTTTAAAACATTTCATTCTCTGTTTCAAAGTTAACCTTGCACATTTTAAGACACTTTAAGTCTGTTGTAAAAGTTCGATTTCAACAGGTTTTTTTGTATTCAAATTAATAAAACTTCTGAAGGATCGTATACGTTTTACAGTTATTTTAAGCTAGCGTACAAAAGCTAGAATTATTTATTTAATTAGCATTATGTTCCCATACCGGAAATAGATTTGGATATTTGCTGAAGACGTGGAGTGAGACTTTGTTCTAAAAAGCTTTAATCATTCAGTCGAGTTGAATTAGTCACTGCGCCAAATGAAAGCTGTAGGTAACGCTTATGACGCTTTTATTATCTGTTCTGCAGTTTCAATTAAATTGACCCGTACCTCCCACATTAAAACATTCATTAAAACAATTTCTCAACACACATTCCCTCCTCTCGTACCAACACCCATATCAATGTTTCCGAAATTAGTTCAACTATGCTTGTTAAATAAATTTCGTAGCCAGGCGCAGTGGAATTTTAGTTACAGAATTAAAACCACCTCGATTAATTACACGTAACTGTGGTGTGTCTCTCTGGCCGAAACAGCGGGTATCAAATTCCTGTACATCGAATCTTGCTTAACTGGAATTAAATTTCTGCTCCCGCGCCCGTTCTGTTTTAAACAACATTCGATTCGCTCCCCGTTTATCATCGCCTCGCAACCTGTCATTCCATCCTCGTTCGTTGCAACCGCAACGTCGCGTAATTCCCTTTCCTCGTGCAATTTACCTCCGCCTGAATCGCAGCCTGAGCTGCTGAAACTTCAAAGGAGAACGGCGCTCCACCGCGAGGATCACAATACACCGGCGACGCGGACTTTTACGAGATTCGTTGCTAGTAATCAGGCCGTTTCTGCAGCGTTAAATCCCGCTTAAAGGGGCAGGCCTGCAGACAACCGGCTCGTAAACTCGTCGCTAGCGCTGCGAGCGAAGGAAGGCTCGGTGGGCCTTTTGCACCTGCCTGGGAAACGTCGAGAGTCCCTCATTACCTAAGCTCGTTTCGAATTCACTTTCCGTGCATTAAAATGTTCCAGTTTCTTGAGCCCGGCTACATCGTGATCGTTTGCTTGCTTTCAGCTGAAGGCGTTCTACGTGGACCTGCTGGTCCCCCTCGAGACGAACCTGGAGAAAGACACCAAGGTCGTCCAGGTAAGTGGTCCCCGAAATCCCTCGTCGCCCGGGATATCAGCCGCCACTTCCGCCCTCCGCCCCCCGCGGATCGCTGAATAATGCAATAATGCTTATCTCAGAGCGAGCAGAAGAAGTTCCTTCAGCAGCACAAGACCAGGTCCGAGACGTACAGCAAAGCGGCTGCGACGATGAAGAAACAGAGGAAAAAGTCGAGGAGCGCGGGCAAGACTGGACTCGCCATGGACAAAGAGGTGAAGAACATGCAGATTCTCGAGGAAGAGAAGTCTAAGCTAGATGCCTTTTGTGAGCAGAGCTTGAAGAACGTAAGTATACGATGGGCAAGGTTCTGGATGAGGAACGGGGGGAGCTTCGACGTCACGAAATTGGGTAAAAATGGCCTGATTATTAGTGTTGGAATTTCGTTGTCTTTTTGAATTATTTTTGGTTTCCCTTTGAGGAGTGTTATTGGGATGTTTAATTGTTATTCGGGGGCTGATAATCGGAGAAAATTGTGTAAATTCATAGATACTTTTGTTAGATTCCTCTGTTGCTTTTGTGGAGTTTCTGAGTTTTGTGCTAAAAAGTTACTTGCTCCAGAGAGAATTCAGTGAATTTATGTTTCTGAAGTCTTAGAAGTTATCTTTATTGCCATCGAACTGTCATACACATCCTTTTTAAAATTTGTTATCTGGGAAGGTCCAAGAGATAGACACTCCAAATTAATAAAAACTTGAGGCACCAAAGATGAGGAACTGCTTCTTAACTTAGCATTAAATTTTATATAGTGGAAAGAAATTTTAAAGCTAAGATACCACGAGGTACCAAAGAATGTAGAGTGATACCAATTCAATCGTAAATAGAATCTGGTGTGAAAATGATTTGTACATGTTCAAAAAAAGTATTAATTTTATATCTCTGTAACTTGTCGCTGTTGCTAATTTATTGAAAATCCTCGGTATTCACGTAAATGGTTAGTTGCGCATAATTTTCATAGAAATACGTGGAGCAGCGTCGGTCTTCATCTCGACTTAAATAAATTAATGAAGCAGAAGCAAAACAGGTCAATGACCATGCATGACTAGCTTTCGAGCCTCTCGACCCCTTTTTCTAGGCGATGGCTCAGGAACGAAGAAGGTACGGCTTTGTTCTCGAGCGACAATGCTCCTTGGCGAAACATTATGCGAGTTTTCATGAGGTCGCGTTAGCTGCTCTTCATCCCTCGGTCGATGAGTGGCGCGAGGTGGCTTCTACCAGGGAATACTTACCCCAATCTGTGGAAGACATGTTCGCCTCCAGACTTAGGGTGAGTGATACCACGAATATTTCTTCGTTACCCTGTGCCTTCTTCAAAATTTATCTGCCACCTGCTTGAGAAATAGCGATGCTTATCTCAACCTCTCAAGGATACATCAGAGAAATTATTTGCACTCAAGTCTGCAGGTAACAAGAAACTATTGCTGACACTGATAACATTTAACGAATAGCACTAAACTAATATTCGTGTTCAGTGTTTCTTTCACAAGTTAGCTGCGATATCAAGCTGATTTCAGATTTTAAATTTCGAACTTTCAAGAAAAATAGATCCCATTTATTTTACCTCCCTAAAATGCAAAATTCTCGGGGTCAAGAATATATAACACGTAGTAGCGAATATCTAATCAATAAGTAATTTTCTTTATACTGATTCTTTGAGAAAAAATATATTTTATTTGTTAAATATGCATAATAATAATGTAATTAATTAGTTTAAATAGGAGATGAGTACAGTTTTCCTACAAGTTTTCTTTAAATGAAGTTGGTTCTGAATGTCGTTTACTTTTATCAACTGATCTGGATATTAAGTTGCGTCGGGTATTTCCTTTCTTTATAGCAAGTTTCATTTTGGCGAGAGGACGAAGAGAATGGCGGATCAAAGCTTACGATGAGCTTGCAGCTGAGGAAGACCAGAAGCATGGACAGCTCCTGTCTGGATCTTCGAACAGTACCGCCTTCAGGAAACGTGCCCAGCGCCACTTATCAAAGTCGATCTTCGCATCCGCCAACTGCTCTGTCTAGGGCAAGGTCAGAGGCCAACCTCGATGCTTCAACGTTATCTCTAGATCCAGGTGAGCCATCCTCTTTCGCAGAATTTTTCATCAAGTTTTATCAGAGGAAGGTTGATCCATTGCTGCTTAAGAGTTCATGTCAAAAATATTCTATGAAAGTAGAATAATACGAATTTAAGATTGAAGTGTGTCCAGTTTCCTAGTAGCTTTCTACCAGAAGTTATATTAACAGAATTAGCATAATAATTGGACGAGTCGGAACATGAACGTTAATTTTTCTTACTACTACTGTTTTCATTATTTTCTTCTGCTTGCTCTTGACTGAGGTAGAAAATTGTGTTGTAATGAAATAAAATCTAGAGAGGCGAGAGAAAATGTGAAGTCTGCAGTGATGAAATTCTACGTTATTTTTCACGTCCTAGTTTAGTGCAGTAATTAAAATTTCTTCATTGTATTCATTATACACATTTTCTTTCTCTTTTGCCTCTTTTTAAAACTTGATGAATGAATATTTTCCACTCAATTCAATCTATATTCTACCTTCATTTGTTTTATTTACATCCTCCTCTCATTCCACAAAAGCTGTAACACAAAATTATTTTAAGATTTACTAAAACAGTGTCGAACGTCCATAACGTTGAATTCGTAGAACAATTCGTATTTCAATTTTTCCATTAACACAATACTACCTATGTCCACCAAAACGCAGGACAATAATTTTCATACTATCCACTCAGTTTCTTCGCAAAATTTTCACCACGTTATGCAGTTTTTTCCAGCGAGCATAAATTCATTGTGATGTTTCTGTCGGGAGCTCAGAGGACAAAAAACCGAAACCCCGAATCGCGATTTCACACGCGGATAGTACAGGAACGCATAGATGCTCGACAGCAACGGAGAAAACGAAAACACGACACCATGGTCGTTTTTATTGTAGCCAAACCGAATGGTCGAGTACGTTTCGAGGGAGTCGACATCGGGGTGGTACACGTAACAAACGGGTGCAACACGACCGGATGGAGAAGTGCTCGCAAAACAGTTGGAGAGCACTGCGAGATTTCGCTGTATCGAATATCGAATTCCACTTGTCGACTGCTCCAGGCAGCACTAGAATTTTGCCATTTTTCCATTACCGTCAGAGCAACGAATCGTATTAATCCAGATCTTTATTCTACTCCTAGTGGTACAACTGCGATATTTTTTCAGCTACTTGAAGTACAAAATCTAGGTGAAAAATAGAAAATACTGGAAAAGTGTCTTGAGCGTGTAAGCTTCTCCTGTATTCCTTTTTCTATTTTTTGGAGAGTTAATATTGGAGGTAAAAATAAATCAAATTTCTATTTGTTGAAGAATGAATTTTAATCAATTTCGAAACTATGGTAGGTAAATGGAATTTTTATTTAAATTTTGGAAATTACCAAAGTAGTTTCATTGAGGGGAAAATGGATCAAACCGAGTTAACTGGTAATCACTAAGATGATTATTTTAACCACCAATAAAATGACCTCCACGAAACAGCTTTTGTATAAATGACAACTTCATCGATATTCCGAACCAAAAATTGTATTCATATAATCACCTTCATTGACATGTGTATTCGACTGCATTTCGCGAGCAAACAATCCACAGAACAAGCATAAAAGCTCCACGATGTTCCGAGTATTATCCAAAATAATCAATTTGCTCGGCTCAATTGCCATATCCCACGCTGGAGTGTCGCCTCTCCGACAGGATACACGCAAGTTTTTGCTGCAGATCCGTAGTCATGGAGTTCATTTTCCCAAACGGGCTCCTAAATAATACAAAACTTCCCGTTTCTGCGGCGCAAAAGTTTCTTAAAGCGATGCTCTTGCGCGCCAGCCAAGTCGCATAAATTCGTTGGTAATAATGCGGTGGTAAAATAGATTGAACGCAGAAGAGAGAGGCGGAGAGAGGCGGGGGCAAAAAAAGCTGGGAACTTGGTAAAAATATTCAAGTAACCGAGCCGTTTCGAATCGCCGCGGTTTTTGGCTGAGAGCCATTCTTCTGGATGGAACACGGAGTGCGGTAAAATAGGAACACTAGCACGGGAACTGCGGAACCTGCGCCAGGTGCAGCGAACTCGCGAAACGAGCGTAGCTGAGGAAATGGGGATGCGGTAACTGGGATCAGCGTACGGGAGAAAGCGCAACAATTTCTGCGAAACAAACTGTTTGTGCATTTCGGAACCGTAGCTGTGCAAGAGTTTTGCGTAAAATGGAGCAGTTTAATGTTTCTTCGAACATTCTCTTCAATTATTCCGCGCTTGCAAGTAGCAGAAATGCTGGGAATTTTCGATGGGGCATTTACGTGGTGATACCTGCTTGTTGGAATTTAAATGAAGGTTGCTTTTCTTGGATATTATCGATGGACATTGTACAAGTTCGTTGGAAGATAATGGTATTGACAGTGATATAATTGTTTGAGTGATAGTCAGTTCGGAACGATGAGGAACATCCCCAGGGGAGGTTCTGAATTATTTTTGTTAAAAAAGAACGACGATATTATTAACGACATGTCGCATTTATATTTCAATATTTTACGTTTTCTCTTTTAGTCAGAATAAGTAGGTACTTGTAAATGGCTAGGGACACTTTCTAGTACACGTTTGAGTTGATCTCTTGCTCTTCATTCAATCTTGTGTCCCACTGCACTTCTAAGTGGTGGAAATTTTCACGAAGCTGAGGGCAGTCCTAATAACAAGCTTTCAAGAGTCCGCAAAGTTAAAAGGACAGAATCGAAAGAGTCCATTCATAACACAACTATGTATACCTGTATAGTTAGTAAAAAAATGATTTGGACGCTTTTTATAATCGCATAACTTCTTTAGAATTGGTCCAAATGGCATGAGTTTTTTTTAGAAGCTAGAAGGATTAGTTCGCAAAGTGGCGTGTTTCGTCGAATAGCAAAGAAAACAGTAAAGGTCTTTTTTTTAATTTTTGTTTGTAAGCCTGTAATGAAAATTCAAAAAACCCGTTTGTAGATTGAAGTAAGTTATATACATGCCTAAAATTTCATCAAAATTGGTTAATGTCGCTCTAAGCTATAAACGCTTAAAGCTTGCAGAATAAGGTCGAAAATCGCGTAATTCCCGAAATCAGCGATTTTCGACCTTAGTCACAGAAATGGGCCGCATTAATCGCGTATTTTCGTATTTTTGCAGAGGTACCGGAAACTCCGCCGCGGCCACGGTCCATGGCGCCTCCAGCATCGCGCAACAGCGGCAGCGGCGGCGGGGGTGGCAGTGGAACAGGGGTGAGTTCCGGTGGCTGGGGTGATGCACCCCTCGCGCGGGCCCTCTTCGCCTATTTGAGCTCCGGGGAGAATCAGCTGAGTTTCCTCGAGGGTGATCTCATCGCGATGATGGGTGAGCACTGGATACTTGGATACCCAAACTTCCGTTCCTTGTCCACCCCGAACTAACTGCTGCACCGTGCATGGCCGTATCCTCCTACCGCATTAGCCAGCCACGTCTGGAATTCGTCTACGCGACAAATTCTAACAACTCGCCCCCGCGTTATTACCAGATACGATCTTAACGAGGTCGGTAATTGAGCCGACCGTCGGCTATCTGATGCCCCCCGGTGCCTTTGTGAATCCTCACCGCGTTCTCGGCCATCTGATCAACGTAATTAGAGGTCGCAGCAAATGGGACGCACCTTTTTATGGGGAACGTCTAATGATTCGTGGAAGTGACAGTTGAATAGCCCGTTTCTATTTCAGGAAATTTGATCTTTTCAATAGGACTTTCGTACGTTCTCGTTACGTCATTGTGTGGCTGTTACGTGCCTTCGTGCCTTCATTACACCACTCCCTGGGGGTTCCTTCTAATTATCTGCCCAAGTTTTGTTTCTATGCGCAATTTCTTATTCTACTTTCGAGTATTTCTTGCGCACTGGAAAATTGTAAGGAACAGGATATTTGAATAGTTTGTACTCCTTAAATGCATCCTCTTTTTCACGTAACATAAACCTAGGGCATCTTAAATATCGACTAATTAAAAAAATTCTGAGGCTTTGTGAATACGTAGGTGATGTCCTCCTGATTACAACGCAATTTTTATGAATTTGCTACCCAAATTCAATATAGGGGGTGAAATTGGCCCCTTAAATTCCGGCTATTTTCCGATTTTGTGTTATAACTCGCGAACTGTAACTACTGTAATTAAAAGAAGTAATTTTTGTCTTGAAACTTTATGCGTATCTCTTACAGATTGCAAGTTGCAAAATAAAATCGGAAAATAGCCGAATTTTCAGGTGTTAATTTCATCCCCTTAGAGTGAATTTGGGCAGCAAACAAAAATTGCGTTGTAATCAGGAGGATATCCCCTACATATTCACATTCAGATTTTTTTTTAAATTCTGGGTTCAGGATCTTCCCTTGTCAGTACACCTCAAACCACAGATGGGCAACATTTTTATTTAAATACAATTTTGCAAACCCTATCATTCCATTTCAAGAGAACGCTATAATATTCCCAGAATTATATACATCATACCAACGATCGATCATCAAGAAAAACCTTTGACAATGTTGCGGTAGATACGATCCCTTTGAAACCAGACTCCTTATTTATCGGTCCCCAAAGTAATTCTAACAGCAACCATCCACCACAAACGTTATTTCTGTCTCACGAAACTGTCCCATTAGGAGATCGTCAGAAAGGCTGGCAGTTTGGGGAGAATCTTCGCACGCACAGCACTGGATGGTTCCCATTGGCGTACACCGAAATTATTATCGACGATATGCTCGGGTAAGTGAACAGTGGCGGGAAAGTCTGCGTTTCAGCTGTGATATCGGGGCGAGACTTGTTACGGTGCTCGATGCTAACAACTGCACCGGCACGGGGTCGAATGCAATTACGCTAATCTAGAACGATAACGGGGAATGGCTGGCATCGATGCGGCCGTTCCCATTAAAACGTAGTCGTCTCGGTGTTATTGTTGCATCTGCTCTCCTAAATCCTATTATTCCGTTCTCCGATTTACGGTACGACGACAGAGATTGCCTATCAGCGGCCTCTTAAACATGATTTACCGCGACCCGGCCGGCTTTCTGGAATTGCGCCTGTGTAAAAATGTTAATCTGATTCTTAATCACTTAAACGATCCACTGATCCAGGTAGCGTGATAGGGGAGGGGCTATAATTTCAATAGCAGAATTATGGGAGATTTAGTCATTTTAAAATTGATATGGTTTCGTTAAACTTATCAGTAATAGGATTAGCAGTGGAATTTGGATAATCTAAGAAATTAGATGTCACTTGTGCAGCCACTGTGGAAAGTATTTTTAACACACATATGAGTTCTTACAATTCTAATTCGATGTTCATACTTCAGGCAAGTTAAGTCTTTTAAAACCCATATAGATTTGTAAAATTTCCTATATTTGAATGACACTTCAAATGACTGGAGTTCTATATCATTAACTTTACCACTGTCAACTTCATACGTATAGAAACCAAAGACTCGTTAATTTTTGAAGTTCGAATGGCACTCGTGATTCAAATTCTTCGTCGTACATTCATATATTCACTGTGATTTGAGGCACGTCGCTTGTGTCGCCGCTAAAGTAAATTGTTACGATAATATGCAAAGATCTCCGAGTCACGGAACAAACAATGGTCGCGCGACGGAGCCACAGGCAATTCCACCCTGCAAGCCTCCACCCTCTCGGCCGCCAGTGACACCGAGCAGCATGGACGAAGTGTCGAGTGGTTTCCACGGGGTGGGGAACAACACCGTCCACAACAGCAACAACAATAACAGCAGCAGCGGCACCCCTACCAATGTACCGAACAGCAACAGTTCTCACAATCTGGCGACACCCACTGCGCGCCAATCTAAACCGGTGAGTGTGATTATGCATCTTGCGAACTAAGATTGCTCGGTTAATTAGAATTCGCGTAGAAAGTCCACGAATCTCCGCGAAATGCTATAACACTTGCTCATGGAAGATTTGTATCTGTGTATTAATTAAACTAACAAGGAAGCGTTCGCAATCCAAAAATTCTGATTTTAATGAAACTTTCTGGAAATTTGTTTTCACAATTTAACTTTTCTTTTAGTAGTGCGATAGAGCATAAAAGCTGAACAATTCTTAGATTTAAAGTGTTCTTCCATCCCTCACCATTACAAAGTTACATTACAAAAACCAAAGGGTTGATTTCACCCCTTCAGAGTAAATTTCCGGGGAAAGAGGAAATATATAGGAAGTATAGGAGAAATTCGACAAAAAACTTGGCACAAATGGTTATTTTTTTATAAGCTTTCGAATGACTCATCGCGAGTTGAATTCGGTTCTGGGGCACATTTGACCACCTTAACCGGCTATACCCTTTGCAAATTCACAGAAGTCTAGCTAACCCGAAAGCTTTGAAAGTTATGCATCTTTAGCATAGTGAAACGTTCATAAGCCCGTGATGCCATGGAGAATAGCTCAATCTGTGAAAGCAAATATCCCGGCGTTTGCCAAGAAAGGTGAAATGTAAAGGCCATAAAATTTCATGTTGCTACTTTCTCAGATCCGTCCATCGGGCACGTTGCCCACCGTTCTAGCTGGTGGCCGTAGGATACAGCCACCTGCTCCCCCAGTCCCGCCGCCTCAGGTAGTGACGTCTCTTCACAGCAGCAACGACAGTGGCTTCTCAAACGAGCCGCCGGCCCAGCCTGACATCGATTACAGCGACGACGAGGCAATGAGGTAAGTGATCGCCATGAGATTTCACCGAAGGTACTTTGGATACTCTGATTGAAACTTCGAAGGAGGTAGTCGACTGATCGTCGACCAAGCCTGTAGAAACGCTTGAGCCTGTCTGAATCATGACCTCCGAGCTTTGTATTCTACACCTGCTGTCAGTAATAATATTCTCTGTCTTGGTTCATCGGTACCTCTCTAAAATTTACAACGTAGAACCGTAACTCGTGTCTATTTTACTCTAACGACCCCCATCATTCGATATTTCTCTCTTAATTTCTCATCTTCACGAAATGCCGGCGTAGTGTACATTATTCTGCATGCGAATGGTTTACGAACTTAACCGGTTCGATGCGTTCCTTTAGTGGCTGATTGATCCTTTGCTCTCGGACTACTCTGGCGCAGCATTGACAATAACGAAGCTTTCCCTTCAGAACTTTAATTCGTTCATACTTGTATCTGAGGATTTCTTTGATATAGCTTACTTCAGCTATTTCTTTTAAAACTAGTGGCTAAATTTCAAACGAACTAGCACTTTGGGAACAAGTTAGTCTGGAAGATTTCCAGTTATTTATAATCTGCACAGTAATTCGAGTTCAAAGGCACAACCGCGTCATTGCGGGCAAATTAACGAAATTCAAAGAACTACCATCCCTGGAAATCCGCTGAGAAAGAAACTAACGATCTCGATCAGCAACGGTTCGGTCATCATTTTGTTTGTTCCCTGCTGCAAAGAACGCGGCCACACCCAAGATCCGGCGATACCCGACCGAGTAGGCTTGTATCCAGAGTCACGATGTTGTTTTCTCTCCTGATTTGTAGATTCCGCATGCGTTATCGCGGTCGATGGAAATAAAACACAGCCTGGTGGTGGCTCATTCACCTCTCCGGGCTCCTGCGATGCCAGCAGCCATATATCCCCCATCCCCCGCATATCGCAAAGTTCGCGACCACAAAGCTCGACAGCCGCATAACTAATCCTGCCCAAGTACTTGGCTCTTGGTTCTCTCTTCCCACTCTTTGCACTCTTCTTTTTTTCTTCCACTTCTGTCTCTTCTATTTCTTCTTCTTCTTCTTTCTCTTCTTCGTCTCCTTCTTCTCTCTCTCTTTCTTTTCTTTCTTCTCTGTCTCTCTTTTTTTTACTCATCCCGAGCCCAAACGAAAAACGCAGACAACGAAGAAGAAAGCCGCGCGCCGATAGAATAACCGAGGCGGTGAAGCAGCAGCAGCAGCAGCACCACCACCACCAGCAGCAGCAGCAACAACAGCAGCAGCAGCAGCAGAAGGAGGAGAAGTCCAGCAGCAAAGACTGGGAGAACGACTCCTGGAAGACGATACCCAGGGACGAGAAGAGCTGGCACCTTTACAGAACCGCGATGGACCTCTGGGCGGAGTCGAACGCGAGCCAGAGCAACGAGAACGGCGAGACGAGGTACACCGCTTCCAATCGACGTTACGATACCCAGGAGCGGAAGAACGGAAGGGACTTCTCCGATCGTGGCACGATGGAGAACGGGCCGACGAGAAAGTCGGGGAAGAAGACGCAGGAGCAATCGCAGAAGAACGAGTACGATAACCGTGGCCGCGGTGGTTCGAATCACAAGAGCAAGGGCCTGAGCAATGAGGAGCAAAGCAGAAGCTCCTCGAGGAGGAACAAAGAGCCGACCGAGCAGGATCGTCGCGAGGCGAAGAGATCGAAGGAGCAGGAGGAGACGGAGGAGGACGAGCTCGAGCTGGAGGAGGAAGAGGAGGACACTTACAGCGCCAGGATCGATTACCAGAAGTTCGATGGGAAGAAGTACTACGCAGAGAGAACGGATGGGCAGGAGCGCAACTCGCGGCGCAGTTATCGCCCGGTGGAGCAGGAGGAGCCCAAGTACGAGAACGAGAAGACGTCGTCCGCATCCTCCTCGGGCACAGACGACGAGAGCACCATCACCATCCCGGAGACCGGCAGGAAGGTGGAGCACATCGCGCAGAAACTCGAGCAGACCGCGCAGAAGTACGCGCGGGAGCACAGCCCGCCGAAATTCATCGAGCGCAGGAGCGATTACAGGAGCCTGGATCGCAGGGAGGAGAAACAGACGGCTCCGCCGCCGTACGAGAGGTACAACGATTGCGACAGGGGCCGCGGCCAGCAGAGATTTGATCGTGAGAGGGAGCGTTACTTCGAGAAGTCCCCGCCAGCGCAGCAGAAGATGTCTACCTACGAGAGGGAGAGGACCTTCGAGAAGAACCCTGATAGAAATCGGAATGTCGAGCGAGCCTCGAGTCGTCGGTTCGAGAGGCCGAGACCGCCTTCCGAGGAAGCGCCAGAGAGGCCTACGGAACAGCACAGCTTCTACAGAGAGCGTAGATACTCTGGCAAAGAGGAAGCGATCTATGGGGAGACCAGGTACGTTCACGAGGTGTCCACGGATAAGGAGCGTGGCTACGAGTCGAACTTCGAGACGAAGCTGGAGAGGACGAAGGTGATCGAGAGGCATGGCTACCAGAACGCTCTAGGGCAGGGGAGTCTTCAGAAGTACCAGAGGAACGGTCCCCAGAGCCTCGAGAAGAACGACACGAACAACAACACGCTGAAGGAGGAGAACAGGAAGCCGCTGCTACCCAGGGAGACCACCGCGGTTGGACATTTGATACAGACTGGCCGGGCCTTCGACGTCGACTCGAAGAGCCCCAAGCTGGTGAAGAGGACCAAGTCGTTCTGGAGGTTCAGGAGGGACTCCGACGTGCTGGAGGGCATGGCACTCTGGCAACACAGGTCTCTGGTCGATATTCCTAAGATGATTAAGAAAGAGGTGAAGGAGGACAGCTCTAATTCCGAGGACACGAAGAAGCAGAGCCCAGAGGGCAGTCCTAACTCTCGCCAAAGCTTGGAGAAGAGGGACAGCGATGTGACGATCACGAATGATATTCGTCTAGACGAGCCCAAGCCTGCTGAGAGGATCCACGTGCCAGAGAAGTCTGACTATTTCGAGGACTTCCCCACTCCGGCTGAGAGACCGAAGGCTGTCGAGAGGTCCGAGTATCGGATGCACCAGGAGGAGAGGTCTTACTTCATGGGGAACGTGTCTAGGAAGGCCATCATCGAGAAGGAGCGTAAGCGCAGCCTGGAAGCGAAGCGTAACATGATCGTGGCAGAGCTGAAGGAGAACAACGAGGCGAAGAGGAACGAGAGGAGGAAGAAGTACACCGACGACGAGGACACCCTGACCCAGAATTTCAGCGAGACAGAGGCGTCCGACGAGGAATCCACGTACAGCTGCATCGTCGTCAAGGACCAAACGGTGGCCGAGAAGACCCTCCTGCCCAGGACCAAGCTTCGAAGGGACTCCGACCGAGAGAGGGATAAGAACACGTGCGGGCCTTGGTACGATCTCTGGGGAGTGGACGCTTCGGTGGCCAAGAAGAAGAAGAAGAAACAGCAATAAATATAACAAAATAATACCAGAAATTATGTTCTACTCTCCGTTTCCTCGTACCAGTATCGTTGTTGGGCCTCATCGACCCTCTAAATGAGTTTATTAATATTATTCTGTTGGACAGAGTCAGAGAGACGTTGTGCCTGCAAGACCCGAACAGTCGAGGGACGGGACGAAATCGATCCTGGGCTGGATGGGACCCGTTCTATCATTTCGTTCTTACTTTGCCGTTATATCTCAGTTTTATTGCCGTCCTAGACCTTGTGTGCCCAATTGATTTGCATCGCGAATGACCGTACAGTCAGGTCTCCCGACGTAGTGCTTCCCATTGCTTCCTGAAGCGTTTCAGCCAGTCTCGATTGCAATTAGAGTCGCTGTCCGATACCGTTCCCGCGCTTTCGTCGACGCTCGTTCAACACCTAACCGACGTGTTGACGTTAAGCTCACGTGACTTGTTACCGCGACGGAAAAAACAACGTTATGGATGGTGTTTCAATCATAACTCTTGTTGGATCTGTCGTCACGGGATGCTGCTGTGACTCGTTGATGATTGGACTGCTCCTGTAAAGTCACGCGTGAAAATTACTCGGTAGAATCGAGTGGGTTTCTTCGTATATCTGCCTTCGCCTACCGACAAACAAACTGGGGACCATTTTGCACGAATGTCATTTTATCTGTTCTCACTGTAAGAAAAATGAATTTGAAGGGTTGTTTATTTTTTCATCAGGGTGAGAGTTACGATTTTTAAGCGATGTGCAAAGGATATAGAAATTATAGGATGTTTCAAATATAATATTGGGCAAATGTATAATTGGAAAATGTTTAAATTAGTTTGATATTTAGTAGATTAGTATCTTTAAATGAAGTTTTATGGATATGTCAGAGGAAATAGTGTTACTTTCTAATGCAAAGTCCAACCAGTCACTTGAAACTTTCATTTTTATTCACAACTGAATGACTTCTGAGTTGAACGCGAGAGGAAAAGCGTCAGAAACAGTAATACACGCATCAACGATTCAAATTAACGTGTCATTTCCTGCAGACGTCTGTCGATAACCGACAAACGCATGAATAATGATATATCCACGCAACGCGTAAGAACAACCGGACAAACTAGTTTCTGCATTAATTATACAACGATCTGAATCTGGAATTAAATGTCCGAGCGTTCCCTCGATAGCCGCGTGTAAATTGGTTTCCAGTATTATTTGTCGGAACGACGTGTCGTTTGAATGTTGCACATGCCTAGGCGTCGCGAAAAATTCAATTCCGTTCCCACGGCATTTTCATATCGACATGGCAAACGGCGTTTATCACTGCTCGTGCGCTGGACAACGCTTTTTGCCTTGAAGTTTCAACGCGCTCGAATCTTTTGCACGGTGCTAAAACCTTCGTCAAATTATTCCCCGTTCATCTTCCTATTTTTATTTCTCCACAGCTAGCGAAGCTCGTCCTGTGTGCTCGTGTTTCGTTTCATTAAATTCTACCGCTGACGTTTGATACAATTCTGAACGCTAACAAGCGTTTCGTTTCACGGAGGAACGCGAAGAAATCGTCCGTTTTATTTTGCGTTCACGCTTCGCATGGAATCCCGTATCTGTGTTTGCAGAATTTTTACTACACCGCTGTTTGTTCTGTTTTTACGCTACTGCGAGACGATTGTAACTGCAGGCCTGCAGATTTGCGTAGAATTTGTTTCCGAGTGGTGTGTAGTGCTGTGTGAAAATAGTACTGTAAGAACTGTGCATCCAAAAGCAAGATTTATACTTGAAATCCTTAGAAATATTAAAGCGAAGTTTTTGGTAATAATTCAAGTGGGCTGTCCGTAATATTCTTATGATTACAGTAATATTACAACAGTCTCATTTCCTTAAATGGGAAGATTAATCAAAGACAAAACTTGTTAAATTACCAGAAACCATTACAATATCATTCCGCGGTCAATTGGAAGTGAATTTCTTAGCAAACTTAAACACAATCATATACTCTCCTTCATTCTTCTGAAAGGACACAGCAGTCCCCCAGAATTCACTTCTTCTTCCATCAAATGAATCCATTTATTTACTCCACGGGCCACTTGAATTATTGCGCTTTAACGGCAGAAGCTCAGAGAACGATTTAATAAGAAACATTAATCGGGATCACCCCTCAACATTTCGTTCTTCTAGGACAAACATATTCGCGACCGTAAAGCTGCGCAAAACGAAGACGAACGATCGCTCGGCGCCTGCGTTGTCATGAGATAAGCTCTTCATCTAGATTACTTTCCTCGTGTGATCTTAGATGTACCGTCAAAGAGGGTGTCTCTTCGTTCGTGGGACAACAGTTCCTTTCATGCAGAAAGCTCTGAAGCTCCCGAGAGCTTCGGAGATCTTCTTCTAACGGCGTGGATGTCCGTCCAGCGAAACACGACTGACTTTAATCCTCTATGACTATACTTTTCCAAAGAGCGCGCGGATTCATCGAGTCTCTGAAAGCTTGCTACACACGAACGAGATTCGTTGGCAGCTCCCGTACGAATATATATCACTCCCGATGAGACTCGAGATTTTATCTACGATCTCGGCTCGTCCATTTATCCCAGCACGCGGAGCGACGAGAACATGGAACTTTTGGGGACCATTTCGCGATCAACGACGACGGCACGCTTTTATACGGCAAGTTTTACCAACTGTTCTATTGCGGCTTTCGAGTTTCTATAACCGTCATAGAGGATTGAAGAATAGTCCTCGAGTTGAAGGAGCGTTGAAAGGTCTGCTACGTCCAGGTAAGATAGCCGTCAAGCATTCCTTACGCGTTTCATTTTACTTTATGTCTCCCTTTATGGATACTCGCGTCACGACTGATGCTTTTAATGATCAGCTTTCATATTAATTTGTGTAGCAGCTTGCTTTCCTCTGGGTAAATTGATGATGTTGAAAGTATCCTCTGAATTTGGTTCTCTGTAATGGGAGATGGAAATTTGGGACAGTCAAGGATGTGCTTAAGGCACGTGGCATTGCAGATGTCTCAATGTAACGAGTCAGTTTTGTTTAGAGGGTTACAGCGTGTACATTTAGAGCGGTCAATTTTTAGTTCGACGATTACTGATAAGATTCTTCAGTAGCTTCTTAGTGGAGAAGTGATCTTTGGTTTTTGAAATATACGCCAATGCAGCACATTTTCTATTCATTCTCTCAGTTAATTACGAGTTTATTCGAAGAGTACTTAAGCAGATCAGTCATTAATATACATAGATGTAAAACCCTATGGAGGTACTAGAGTTAGTAGCTTCCAATCCCTGGTATGCCAATGTGTGATGGGATTCCAATTAATGTTATTCTATTATTTTCTAAACTTACTATAGGAGTATAAGTTTCTTTTCTATCGAGGATTAAGGGACTACCCAGAAATTCGTCGTTTATGGCTAGAATCACTGAAAATGCTATAATCTTTCCTCCGTGTCACTTGAAAATTTACCATCCAATATTTTAAGACCCTTACCTTCCAACTTATTTCGTTCCGAAGTCCATGTTTCGTTCTTGTCACCGCTTTGCGCAATGCTACTTTATCTTACTCTTATAGAACATACATTCAGTTAACTTTTACAGTGTCTGTAACAAGACTGCCCTTATTCGGTGCAATTAAATCCCCACAATCTCCCTCGCACAATAACCACACCTCCCCGAGAATTCTTACTTCATAAAAAACCCTTTCGATCGATCAAATCACTTTTTCCTCCCACTTCCCTTTCTTTTCGCGCCAAGCTCTCGCTTCATCCCCTCGTTCCGCCCCGAAAGCTCGAAGAGTCACGATATACAGGCCCCATTCCGCTCACTACTTTCCCTAGCCACGATTTTATTGCCCCCCAAGCCGACGAGCGTTCCTTACGCAACTATTCGTTATTTTTATCGAAGCCTCGATACACTCGTGCCCGTTACGGCAGTTTATTTCCTGGCAAGTTGATCCCCGACGCCGTCCCCTCGTCTTCGACGGCTCCGTCGCGCCGTCACAGAGCGAAACTTTCGTTCTAGACGCCGTAAAGCTGCTTTACGTCCGCGCGCACGGGTTAAGGCTCGTAAAATTTCACTTCTCATTTTTTTCTTCCCTTTCCCTCGCCCTACCCGTTTCCCGTGCCAGCCAACCCCTTCGCGTCTCGCGCGCTTCCGCGTCGCGGGTCCTTTTCCTCGGTCGTCGTCGCCGCTTCTTCAGCTCGTTCGGCCGTGAAAATAAAGCCCAATGAGGGAGCGTGGCGGCATCGACTCCTCCGTCCTCCTCGCGCGTTGTCTCCCGGGAGAAGCGCCGCTTTCGGCTCCGCGACTTTTGTTAACTCGCCGCCCGACGTTTCGTCGACGACAAGCCTCGTCGCGCGTCCCTTCCGCCCCTCGCTTCCGTTCCGTTGGTACCCTGCTCGCGCTGGAGCACACGCGCCTCCCTCGTGCCACGGCTCTGCGCGTGCAGATTCTTTATCTTCGGGTCTCCCGTGAAATTCCAATGTAAATGCCGCGGGTAATTCTAGCCGTGGCGGACGATTTGCCGGGAACGCGACGAATGTACGAATGTGTGGTTTGTTGGAAAGTTTCCTCGGCAACGAGGCGGAGTTAGATGCGCACCTTTTGTTTGGTAGGGTTTGGATGAAAGTTTGAAGGGGTTGGAGAAGGTTTACGAAGGTATATCTCGAGGTGACCAATTGTTGAATCAAAACCGTAGAATAGGGTAGAGCGTGAAATAGAGGTTTCAGTTTCAAGGGATTCTGCGCGCCCTTTGGTTTGACCAAGAGCGTATTTACTGGTGTATGGAAGCTCGCGAGCGTTTAAGGTTAAGATTGCATTTCTGTGGGAGCATGATGTCGATTCTTCGGCTACGCATACTACTGTACTGCCATGTGATTTTGTATTGAGATTTAAAATTTTGAGATATTTTTATCCGTATTAGACTCTTAAGGAAACTTTACTTTTTGCGGAAGGAAACGTCGTTGTTTTGTACTTCGAGAATTGTTGAGTTTTTAAATTTTGTTTTAGCTTGGTAAGAAAACTTATAAAGTTTCTCGTATAATTTTAATTAACCAGGTTACTGTTTCAAAATTACTTTCTAATCGGAAAATCGTTTTTAGATGAGATGAAGTTTGTGTATAGCGTTGGATTATTTTCTTACCAATCTAACATTTTCGTATGAGATACGTGCTAGAAAACTGCCAGAAAATGTAATTTCCGCGAACAAGCAGGAAGAACTCTCCCAGTGGGGAAAGAATTTCTCTCGCGAACATTGTCACGAATACTGCCACATTCCAGCGCTGCTCGATTTTCGCGGAGCTTTCGCGGATTCCTTTTATCAACGAAGTATGATAATCGCGAAACATCGATCAACCCCGTGAACAGTTTAGATCTGTCGACGCTTCAGCAATGGGAAACTCGAGCGACAATTAATTCCACGGTCATTCCTAGGCGCCGCGATTCTAAGCGGAGACGTAATTGTAAATATTAATTCACACCCCTCGAGCAAACGTATTACCGTTCGTCCACACGTATTATCACACACTGACAGATGGACAAAGAGGCGTACACGTAGGCCAGGGACCTCTAAAATGTCTTACAGGAACCCACCCCCTTGGATCAAGTCAATCCTCCCTAAAATAAATAAAGATTTCCTTCTGTTTCCTGCACCCTTCCCTCAGTATCGCCCCTATGCCCTCCCCTAATTGAATTTCACAGAAATTACAAAAAATTTCCTTAGAAATAGAGAAATTCAGAGCTCGACGTAGACGTGAATCGATGAAATCGACAAAAATATAAAATCAACAGAGAAATGTTTCCAGATTACCCTTTTCCTTGACACTCACTTCAGTCATCCACTCCTACGATTTTTCATAATTTCCTTCCAAGGGGATGTACTGTTCCTCTCCCACGTTCGAGGTCCCCCCATGTAAAATTACATAGCTTCAGGATGAACCACGAAAATAGTTAAAAAACGAAAAAAAGGTTTAGGGCAACTTCTTTTGTAACTGCGTTTAGATAAGCGATGCGCGTACAAGCGAGTCCAGAGAAAGATGTTAATATATTATAAATATACATATTATATCGGCGTGCGTGCCGGAGGGCAAGGGGAATGTAACGAGACCGGCTCGTTCCGCGGCGAGGAGTCATATCTTCGCCGCGGAGTCGAACTCTTAGGTCGAAATGGTCGGCGCGACGATTTCGATCGCTGCTTCCGGTGATTCTCTTTTTTTTTCGGGGTAGCCTAGGGAAAACGAGATGATGAAATTGTTGTAATAAGAACCATGTATACATGCATATACGTTATATATATATATTATTGTTATTATATTAACGTTTTTTGTGCATCCCCTGGTGTACGGTTATTTATTCGAACGCCACCCCGCCATTCTTTCAGGTGCAATTTATGGTACTGTTCGGAGAGCGATACGGCGGATCGGATGAAATATGGTGTTCAGGAGGTCTTCAGAACACGTTGGAGAGACAGAAGTTGTAATAGTTACAATTTATTGCGGAAATGATAGCACATGTTTTCCAATATTGCCTTGTACGTTATGGATGGATACTTGTATAGCTTTCTGGGAATGGAAATGGAGGGCAATTCTGCTTTGTTGCGTTAAATTTGAAGATATAATTTTCTGTGAAATCACTACTGAAGATAATTGTTATTAAGAAAGTCGAGTTTAGTTATTACGGTTCGAGTAGGCTGACAGGTGAAATAAAATGAAATTTTAGTTTCCTCGTGTTGCATTTATATAGTAAGAGAGGATAGTTATTTTTTAATAATGTTCAAATACATCATTTAAACATATATATTTCTTATTTTTGTATTCTACAATGTTGAATCATTGAAGATTTGTAGCTTCCTTTTCCCGTGTAATGCCGCTTCAAATATCTGAGGCGGTTATACTTTGATCCATGGTATCAGGGACGTTATTGGACGAAATAAGACACCATCCTGGTTTCCAAACACGAAGCAAGTAAGCCATTGCTTATCTCGTGGGCACTGCAATATCGTAGGCGAGACTTCGACTTCAGCAGGTAGGTGTTTTGTACAAATAATACTGTTTATTTAAGGCTAATTGGTGTATATATGTGGGGTTTTCACCCGAGATAATTCTATCCAACATATACATCGTGATTCACCAAAGTTTCTCGCGTGGAAAGACCCTTAGAAGTCCACAAACGATTCACGATCATCAGATGCGTCCAACGAAGCGATTGTAATACCTGACAGCGAAAAGTAGTCTAATTTAGTTTTTCCAATCCCTCGAGGGTTGTAACGATTGAGCCTATAACTCGATGGACGCCGTTCGGCACCATGGCCGACGTCGAAAAGAGGGAGACAACGGGGCAGATGATTAAACACGAGGGACACGCGTTTGTTCCGCTTTCGCCCGGAGGAATCGACAATTACGCGTTACTGCGCTCCGCCATTCGACTGGTCGATTGATTCTGCCCTTGCGAAAAATTCCCCTTATGAATCAGGGTAAGGGGCGAAACTGTCCATTGACTTTCTTCCTTTAAACAATCGAACCGATTTTGGAAGCTTTTTGGAGCTTCAGATGAACTTTCGATTGGCCTTTGTTATGCCTCAGGATTATAAAGATGCTGCAGATTCTTGAATCGTGGGTTCTGAAGATAATTTTTCTGTTTTAAAAATGGTAATCAAATTCTGTTAATGGAGAATGATTATATTTCAAAGGATTTCTATCACAGTTGAATACGATAGCAGTAATGGCAGTCAGTTTAAGTTTCTCCATTACAAGCAATTGTGTTTAAGCGTAGAATAATTATGTGAGCCCCTCAGAAGTAAAATTAATAAACTGAAATTACTCAATTTTGGTACTGAAGTAAATGGTGTTTAAAAAATCATCAATTTTATCTACCCTTCATTTTATAAAGTGGGGAAGAAAAGGGAAAGCCTCGAGCTCAATTTTCTTAGAAATTCAAACTAGGTACTGAATAGTGTGCCCCATGCGTCCAACGCAGTATTGCATATACCGTCCACTAAGTGCCCCCAAAATTTGAACCAAACCATTACTCTGAATCTCTAAATGTCTCCCAACTACTTCCCCACCTACAATATGCTTTCAACATCCACGCCCCCTCAAAATCGCCCTAACTTCTCTCGAAGCCCGTGCCACAAGAAACTTTTTCCAAAGTATACGTCCACCACGTTCCTCCGTCGCCAGTCAACTACCCACTGCACATTCCGCTCTGCAATCCGCAGCTTTGCTCCCAAAAAGCAATATAAACGATAGCTCGAAACAGATATAGAAAAGGACGAAAAAAAGTGGTCGAGCGGCAACAATCACTGTTGACAGGTTCTAGCCCGAAACCATTGGTCCACCGTTGTGTATTAATCGGCGCAATTTCGTAGCGTGCATACGCAGCGTTCATTACGCACGAGTTCCCTTGCCCGTGTCTGTTTACTTTACTTTGAGCCGCCGAATTCCGTATCCAGGTTTTTGGCTTATGGAATGCGCCAGGGCCGAGCGTATTTGCAAAGCGGTTAATTATCATCCGCGCTCTCGCTCCACCATTCACCCCCAGACGATCGGGTTGCGGGCTGACAAAGCAGCGACGGGAAATCGACGAAATGTTGCGCGTCGTTATTAGCCACCGCTTAATTAGTTCGCTGGTGTTTTGGCCGTGGCTTCTTCCACGTGAAGCTTCTCTAGGAAACAGAGGGGCAGTGGATCTGTGGATCGATAGATAAAGATTTTCTTCCACTGGATGACCGCAGTGCTGGATTAACCAATAAGCAAAATAAGCACGTGCTTAGAGCATCAGGAGAAAGAGGGGAATCGTAGAAATTTTCTGAATTTTAAAATCCGACTTTTGTTAGAAACACTTTTAGTCAAATTATTAGAAATGGTAAGAAATCGTATATTGCGTTGAAGTGGCCCCCCTGTATAAGAGGGCCTGTAAATCTTTCAAGTGCTTAGGGCGTAAAAAGGTCTTAATCCAGCCCTGGATCTGGTGAATGATCGAACGAAATGGTAACAGGTGATTCTTCATGAAGAAGCAAATGGAAAGTATGGAGTTGGTTTTATTGATTGATGGGCTAGTTTCTGAGGAATGGAGTTTTAAACAGGGAGCTCGGGTAACAGGGGTTCGTTTGTTTCGTATGGGCTGTCCCCCGGTTTCCTGAACACCCTGTGTTATTGAGGATTTGATTTCGAAAGGGGTTGCAGGAGATTTGTCGGAGTACTGCAACTCGATTAGCGTCGATTTGATTGTTTTCGGCGATTTGGGCGCGTTTAATTCCAAAGGAAATAGAAGCTCGAAGGGAGGATAGAGTTAGGAGTAATTAGTGGATAGCGGCGTGTTGATTTTGATTGGTTTTTGCTACGTTTCGAAGAGAAAGTTGTGTCTGCCTTTTGCTGGGAAAATTTGAGACAAAGTGTAACTGTGGAATCAAGTAATTTATTCTGGAGACCATTTTAGAGAGAAGTTTACTTAAAATACTGTTGAGGGCTGGAATTAGGGGTGGGTTCGAACCTAATTATTAAATTCTCGATACTCGAATCCGAAAGACTTGAAACTTGAAGTACTGATTCTGTTTTGTAAATATCCTGCTTTAAACAAAATACAAACAAAAATATAACAATATACATATTCTCGAGACACGCTGCGAACGATTCTTTATTCATTGATTTTATACTTTTTCTTATCTGGATTCGAGAGTTTCGAAACACGAAAAAGTGCAAACTTTCGAATTCTCGAAGCTTCGAGGAACCCACCCCTAGTTATACAGAATGAATTAGTGGTTAATCCAATTTGTAGGAAGTATTCTCATGTGCCGTCTATATTTTCGTTGCTTTTGATCTTTTAGACTGCAGCAATTGAATAAAATCGAGGGGCAGTTGCTTTCTATTGATTTTTGGACGAATGTTTTTTCACTGAACTGCTCGCTTTAATGTCCCGCTCGCAAATAGGTACAATTATTTGAATGGGCTGGGTATGAAGGGTCCTTCAGCGTCGAACAAACAGTTTTGATAGACAGCGGCCGCGATGATAATGCACGTATCGGTGTGCGTTCATGAATATGCCAACTGGCTCGAAAATCAATTCGTCTGCCCAATATTTTTTTTCAATTGAAACACGTGCGCACACTTTATTGCCACTAGAAACATTGAGACAGAAAGGGCTCAAACATGAATCATTATTTATCGTATATTTAAAATACTAGAAAAAAAATAAAGGGAGCACGTGGCAAGTAAAAAATAAGAACTAAGCAGACCAACTTGTCCAATAGAAAAAGAGAACCACCACAACATTCGGTATTGAATAATTGGAAGTTAGAAATATTTTATTAAAAATTCTAAAGTATTCCTAATGCTAGTAGAAACAAATTATTAGACGATTAAAGTCCATTCTCTCGTATAGTTACTAGTTCCTATGTTACAAAGGTTACTCAGTCCAAGAAACATGTCACCACAAATTTTCAAGAAAATCTTACGCTAATATTATTTCCTCATCTATTCTACTACTATCTACTAATATTATATTATTCTATCTGGAACAGGTAATGCCCAATGTACCCATTCCCAGCTTCATATCTCCCTGTTGATTCATATAGCAGAAATTTCACTGGCCAGAGAAACTTATTCCTTAGAGTAAACGTTACCTCATCTCTCCGCAAAAAATTCAAAGCCACCGATAAAATCGTGTATTTTTTAGAACATCTGTTAAAAAGTGCCCCTAAAACACGCCTATCAAATTCGAAGTAAAAGCCCGTGCAAAGCGAGCCTCTGCAACGGGCTCGTAAAAAAAAGACAAGAATGCATCATCGAGGGGGTTGCTCCTGTCCAACGTATTCAATATTGCGGTTTATCGCGGTGCCCTTAAAACGGAACCACGAAAGGAAGGGAGGGAAAATCTCGTTGATTCTGGTGCATGTGTCGCTCCATGGGTGCTCGTAAAAAGGGCGTCGCTCAGGTATTTTACTGGGCTGGGCCAGGTTACACACAGCAGCAGGGAAAAATATGTTCGGCCTGACCTCTTCATTCCAACCAATAACTTTTTATATAAATTCTTATATTAGAAACTGTGCGCAGCTTATTTATATTGATTAAAATCTATACCGATTTAATTTATATTTCTTTATGCAGGATATTGTTTCTTAATAGGTGATACAGTTAGAGTAGTGATTCTACGCGGGGGGTAATAAATGGTGTGAAAGTAGATAGAAAATGTGGAATATAATTTTTTTATAAGTTTTAATTTCGAGAAAATTGACCGATTCATAGGTAATTGATTATAAATCATAAATTCGAGGAAAAGTTGTTGTAGACTTTTGACTTACTTGATTCGGGTAAGGATTCATATCATCTGTATGTCGTAGTAAATTAGTGTTGCATTCTGTCAATTTTATTCTTGGTCGCGTAGGTACCAGATGTGGTTGTCACGTTTTTATCTTTTGTACATTCACACTTTACTCTTACATGTTTCTTTTGATTTATATGAAAACTTATTTTCTGCCTGAAAGCAACGAGCTGACGTGCATGGACACGTTTTTCATGCCATTGTAGGCGACAGTAGGCTATTCGCTTTTTTCGCTACAAGTGGGGGTTGCTAAACGTGCACATGCTGTCGCGAGATAGAGCACGTCCGCGAGACCGAGGGAACGAAACTTTCCCTGAAATTTTTATATAAAAATGTGCAGGCAGCATGTGCACAATCTAGGGAATATATAATATTATTTACAGGTAACATTATTTACCATTTCTGTTTTTTGTCTGACAGCTTAGCGACAAATAGAATAAAGTTTATGTGTTTAATAAAATTATATATTTTTTACTCTTTTAGAATTCACAGAATCAATAGAATTCTACAGAGTAGTAAATGTAACAGAATGAAGGTGTCTAATTATTAATTTAATTCTTTCTTTTATGCTATTGGTAAACGTTTTCGTGTTACGGAGCTTTGGTTGGTAATATCGTGCACTCGTAAAAACTGGATAGACGAAGAAACGGAGGGCGGCGTGTGGTTTCTTAAGCGTCACCAGAAAGTTTATCCCTTTACGACGCGCCACCCCCTGTAAAATGAAAACACCCTGACACGTGTCCGAGTATCGACTTTAAATATATTGCATCGTAAAACTTGTTTCCTCTCATGGCCCCGTGGAAATATGATGGTACTTATACGTGTAAAAGTCCTGGAATTGTTTGAGATTTATAGTTTGAACAGTTACGGTGTTCGAGTTAGATTTCAAGTAGTGGAATTCTTTCCACTGCAGTTTCGACGTGTTCGAGAATATTCTTGGGCACCTTCAACAATAGTTCTATTATAATCTGAGCATTTCAGAATAATTCCATTGATTTATAATTGAATATTTAGTCTGGCAACTGGTCCTTTTGCTTTGATTCCATTTCAATTTTGATGATTTTAAGGAGTTTTGGAATTTGAAAATAATATCTTCTGTTTTCTACTTTTTATATAAAATTGATTATTATCATTTGTTATCAGGCATAAGAACCAGAAAAAATAAAAAGTTGTTACAAAATTCCACAACTCCTGACCATTATTAAAATTGAAATGGAATATTATTTTCTTTCTATTTCCACGGTCATCTGTTTCTCAGATATTAAATTTCTATCAGAAATTATAAATTGGTGTTACAGTGAAAAATCGAAGTAAAACTTTCGATATTTTACAGAATTTAAAATGTACCCAGAAATTACACAAATTCTGTTCACGTAAATTGACTAAAAACCTAAATACCAAATCCATCTATTTCTAAATTCAAATAATTTCAAGCTACAGAATGAATATTCTTGACTTGAATATTCAATTGAACCTACGTGGAACCCTGTAAGTAGTAAGTGCCACCCTTCTCAGTTCCACACGATTCCCTCCTATTTTATGCCAGCAAACTTACAGTCTCCGTGCCTTGAAATTCCACCGAAGAATGTAACATAATTTAACAATCTCCTTGTGTACATTATTTAAGTAAAGTTACTGTACTTATAATCAAGTTTGTAGACACTGACACAGTTTAAAGAATCCTTTGGATTCAGTTGATTCTCTTCACCGTCGACATCCCTGAGATGCCCCGAGGTAAACCGTTGCAGGCAATCGTAATTAACGTAAACAATGTACGCAATACAAATTTCGAAAGTCACAGATATCGTGTGACCGTCGTCGGGGCGAATGGGGAGAATTTCCTTCGAACGAAATAGAACGCAACGCGGCAACGGCTTCCACGTGTGGCAGCCGTTAAATTCGCTTTAACGAAGTTGCTTTAAATTCAATAAAAGGAGTTAACTCTCGGGTCCGGTCTGTAGAGTTAAATTTATGTTTTCCACGGCTGATTTAGTCCGACGATAGATTTAACTCGTGCAATTTTACTCTACAATGAGAAATTACCGATTGTATAAATTCGATAAATTCCTTGATTCTCCTGCGAAAGGAAGCCAGGAAATGAGTGGTATTCCTGGAAAAGTGTGTTAAGTGCAATACATTTTTAAAAAAGGGTGAGATTTGGGAGTTTGAAATTCAGTGCTTCATTGAAGGGGAGATAATAAAGATTTCCGTAAATGATAATATGGAAAATGTGAGCTAAATTTTTAGCTAGAGTTTATCATTTTTAACTCGAATAGTAATGATTCGATAAACAAATTGTAAATAGAAAAAGGTATGTCGTGAAGAGCTTTACAACACTATATTTTTTCAAATACAGTTTAACAACATTTAATTTTCCAATATTTCTTAGCGGTTGGACAATAATTTTTCCCATTTTCGAGCGCTAGTCCCCTTATTGCATCCAAGCCTTCAATTATACATGCTATCCACTAACTACACACAAAACTTCCCTCAAACCACTAACCTCAACCCTCTGCAATCTCCTCTTGAACCCATCCTTACTATTTCTCCCACTCAGGTCGCAGAAATTCACTCGCGCCCCAAATATCCTCCCTCCTCACGTCACTCAATCTCTACTATAATAAACAAACAAAAAATAGGCACCCACAAAAGTGATAAAACCACCAGAGAATCCGTCATCGCGAATCAAACCACCGCCAATCGACACTTCAAAAAGGCGGCCACCATTCAAAACAATCGAAAACGATGCCTGCAAATTACCCCGTTGACCCGTTGCTGCCGGAAATTTATGCACACGGGACGCCTACGGCCGCAGCCTGTCCTGTAATGGACGTCCTCTCAAAAACTGGATCGCGAGCTTCGATACGCGTTTGATTAAAATATGCAGATTCGCGCACGCACGAAAAACGGCCACTTTTCTGCGGCCACGGTGACAGACGGTGGCGGCCGGTTTTCCTGGCTGCGACTTCATTATTTCCCGTGTCAACCGACGTTGATAAATCCCCGAAACGTGACGGGTCGGCGGCAGATATTGCCGCGTTTCGCGGTCACGCGGACCCCGCGCTCTGCCTCTCCTTCATCATTCGGAGGCAAAAATTCCGCGCGAGCTCGTTAAAGCTTATCGCCGCAATAATTCCCGAACGCTTACGAGACGCTTCCGCGATAATGTCCCCGCTATATTTTTATGATAATCCCGCCGCGAAGGGGGATCCTCCGCCGATAATTGCCGCGTAATGGTTCTACGAGAAGTTTCTTGCGAGCGGCAAGTTTTCTTGGCCAGATGCCCCAGCATTCAAGGCGCGGGAGATTGTTCGAGTGTCCAGAGGATAATTGATCTTAGGGGGGATACTCAGCAATTGGTAAATGCTGATTTGGATGATTTTTTCTGGGTAGATGAAGATTGGGAAAGTGTTTGATGAGGCTTTGGTTTCTCGTTTGAAACAAATTTGTAAGTACAGTCTTGGGAGAAATATTTAAAGCAACTAATTACGATTGAAAATGCTATTAATCAATGCAATATTCATTGTCTTCTGTTCGTGTGCTTCAAGGACTATCGGCCTGGTAAATATGTCATAAATCAATATTCAGATTTAAGTCTCACCATGTGCGCACTCCTAAAATCCATCACTAGTCACAGAAGATTAGTCTGTCATGTGACGACGATGTAACAAGCTCATATGGTGACACACCGCTTCATATAATTATTATTCGACCAGTAATTATACAACACAAACACTGATCCAATGAAAGAATCGATCAAGCCTGCTGATATTTGACCTGAATAAACTCCTTGCCTAAGTAGAGTAATTGTTAATTTATTACTTTAGTTTTGAATAATTCATGTATTAATGAGTAGTCGAATCTATTCTTGTCCTTCGGGTAAGTTACCTGTATCACGTGCAGCCTCTAACAATATTTTAATGTGACAATATTACAAGTGATTAATCCCGCAATAAAAATTCGGAGCGTGAGTGAAAATTCTGTTTAATTACTAGGATGCATTCGTACCCCGTCAGTTTCGTGACTGTGTGCAGGAAATAATCCCCGATTGTCACCGAGAAGTTCGCAGAGGGGTTAAAAGGGCCAGCCTCGTTACGTGTATAATTCAAGCATACGCCTCGCTGGACAACCGAGTGTCCCGCGAGTAAACGCGCGAGCCCGCCTCGATTATTAACGCCGGTAATTCCGTTTTATCGACGATTGCCACTCTCGAGGCGAAGCACCGGCGTTCTCCTACCACTGCGAGAGGCCCCATGAGTAATCTGCGAGCCTCGGCTAATACGGTGAAATATTAAGTGGGCCAGCCAGCCGTTTTTCTGGGGATCCAGCCGGTTAAGATAGCTAACGAGAGACACAGACAGCTAAATCGTTCTTTTGCCCCGTGTACTTCTCTCCCTGGTACTGGGATTCTGGATAAAATACATAGCTGAAGGAATGGGGGAATGTTTCAGCCACAATGCGATTTAATCGTGAATGGTCTTAAAACTTTGTCTGTATTAGAAAAATGGACATCACTGTATGACGTTATTTTGTAGGTGCAGGGGTTTTATATTATTGTGTTCGATCAAAGAATGAACGTGATACACAGTTTTGGGAATCGATGACATCACTGGTTAACAAAGTGTGATTTATGATGATTGATAATGCATTGATTAATATTCATTAAGGTGATTTATTCTATTGATTGTTGATTGTCCTAGATATGATTCAGTTCGTGGAATTACTGAGAATATTGTGCACTGACTAGCGAGTCTTTTATAAAATTAATGCACTAGTTTGTGGATTTTGCTTTGCATCAATGTGTGATGCATTTCGAAGCAAATTCTGAGTTCTGCTTCTTTTTACTTTCGACTTGTCAGAGCGCCTCTGCTTTGATTACTGGTTGTTTGTGACTCATTATAAGATGAAACTGGGTGATGAAATGAAACAGAGGACGATCTGCATGCCTTCCTTCCTTGTTCTTCGAAGCGGAATTTGTTTCTTCTCGAATTCGAGCACATATTTCGGGGCACTTACTATTTCTTTTCACCCTCGTTGTAACACCAGGAATGTAGTCCATACAATTTTATCAATTCTACGGCTGCATACTATGCTTACTAAAGAGTAAGCTTATTTCAGGGGAAATTAGAATCTACCTCATTATATCGCAAAAAGTAGAAACTGTAGTAGCACTTGAGAATCCTAGACTCGTACAAGAATAGTATTTCATAACACAACGATATAAATTCGGGGGCTGAAGAGGGGGCATAATGAAATTCCGCGCGGGCCGCAGGGACGAGAAATTTTCGCAACTGCGTTTTCCTCGAATTTAATTAAAATTTTTGTCCGCTCGGTTTCACCTCTGCGTTTTTCATTTTGCAGCGGTTTCTTTCTTTCATTTTTGAGGGCAGGGAGGAGAAGTTATCTAGCGAAAGAGGAGGCGAAGATTCCTCCATCGCCTCGGTCTGTCTGTCCAAAGTGTGGACAATCATGATTTCATCGCAGAATAAATTGATTTGGAATAAGTCTTAATTTGAGTAAACAATGAGTATTAATTACAGAAGAAGTTGTCAATAGTATCATAATTTCAGGAGGCAAATGCTTGAGAAGTATACTTGACAATCCAGGTGCATTAAATTTGCCATTTGCTTTGCGTTGTATAAGCAATCTATAACGTACATATGTGTACACAATTTAAACGCTGCATATACGGCAGTTCATTCCTGTGACGAATGTGAATATTCTCAACAAAAATCTCATTTCTATAATAAGAGTATGTACCTATAGAATAACATAGGTATAATTAATTTACTAGCTTGTTAATGCTCCCCTACCAACTTTAATTCAATGGTAACAAGAATCCAAAATGCTTTCAAACTTCACGGTACAAAGAAAGAAGAAACCTGCTAGAAAGACAGTGGTACAGCTTACTGTCTCCTGTTATAAGCTTCTATTACATCTTTCTTCTTGATTATAGTCTCATAGAATGACAGTAGAAGCCATTTTGATGAAAAATGACCAAGATATGTGGCCAGAGATGTATATTAAAGTACCACAAAGTCTTAACAGCTATTTTGGAATGGTCAATTCCATTCAGTGATCGCTGATAACATTATCAGCTGGATGGTAATTTCCCCTTTAAAATGGCTTTTGTTTCACGTCGATACGCCTTTCCGTTCCTGAGATATCGTTGTTTAAAGTGCAGCATAATTTTTTAGTAATTCCGTACCACCGCCTGGCTCGCGCACTCGGACCTCTCTCTCGCTCCCCGTCACTGACCTACCTCGCTCGCGGAAGCGTTGCGCTGGTCAGTGACAGACACTGACTCAGCGTCTTTTTACTACTCACTGCTACTTGTCTCGCAGTAAGTAGGTCGCGGCATTTCCGGATGTCTCGGCGCCCAGTACGTTTCGAACGCTGCACTTTGGTGCCGTATATCTCAGGAACTAATTGTGATATCGACTTGAAACAAAGTGCATTGTCAAGGGTATACTATCCCCTACCTTCTGAGCACATCTGCCGCCAATATTTCGCAATCCTTATGTCTGTGATTTTGGTTTAAAGTTAATGCTATACTATTAAATTATTTCGTTAAGTTTTATTGATTAAATACAGCTGACCAGGTAATTATAGAAGCGTGATGTATTAAATTCCATGTCGAGGACCCATAAAACACGTACAATTCATAGCTGAAATGTTTTCTCTTAAATACAGTAGGATAAAATATTCCAACTGCACAATTGCTAGTGCCTTTACGTTTCTTCTAAATCCACAAAATTAGTATTATAGAGCTGGTCTGTAGACACATATTCATTAGTTTAAATAATTCCAATAAATGCCGAACACTCTTGACGCGTCCTTTAGATCGTGGAATCGCCCACGTTGATATCTGACCCTTCCATTAGGGGTATTGAATTTCAGCTGCGCCTTTTGGCTCACCTCCCCCCCCCCCCCCCCCTCTTCAATGGTCCGAGTTCCCGGCAGCGATTGGACCATCCTGGCCTCGACTAACCAGATCCGTTGAGACACGATTGTACCAGCGTGCCAGCGGTGGACGCCACCGCGAGGACCACTTTCAATTTGGTGTCGAATAGGAAATTCGATCCATGGGGGTGAACAGACCGGAACCAGGAGCATGTTTAATCAATTGTTACTGCCGGGACAATTGGTCCCTTCTCCTTGATCCCTGGAATCTCTGAGTCTCTCTCTGTGTCCAAAGTTTCTCGTTTCCCGCCTTGTATCCTGCTTCTTTAACTCAGTCCTCTTTGCAGCTGGTTAAATCTGGCTTGCATGTAATAATTTGCAGTTGAAGGAACGTAGAAATTTGTTGGGCACGAGTGTTTCTATTGGTAGGAGGATACATTAAGGAATAGGGACGAGGATTAAAGGAAAATATCTATGTAATAATTTCCAGCGGAAAAATAACTGTTATACTACATATGCGGGTATAAGTCAGTTACTCAACTCTCCCTATTTACAACCGATCCACTTCTCAGGGTAGTCGAAATTTCCCTATTCCAGTAAATTTGCCAGCACACCGGCCACGGTTAACCGAAAATCAAAGTGTGCAAACTCGAATACCGGTTGCCCCGAGCATTTTGACTCTAGAAACTCCGTTCATCCTCAGAACCCCTGGAGCCGCCGGTGAGGGGAGTGGGTTAAAGCCCGTTCACGCGTGAAACGCGTAGGATCGCGGAAGAGACAGGTGAGTGGCGTGGTAGACTAAAGGCGCGATTCGAGGAAAGCGATTAGCCGACGCCCTGTCAAACACACGCACCGGGTTCTGCCCGTAGAACGTCGCCTTTGTAGCAATCGACGCCGATGACGCGGGAAAATTAATCAAAGACCAACCACATGCGGATGCCTCGGTTAATTTCCGACACGTCCGAGGAATTGCATTCCGGGTAGCCGCATACTGGATCTCTCTTGCGTGGAAAATAAATCTTGGGAATCTTGGGAGCAATATCGAGAATTTTATGGAACACTTGCGCTGTCAACCGCGACAGATTTGGATATTTAGCGCCCCTGGACTATAACAAGTGCCAGCCGCCCTTTCCGCGAAGTATCATCAAATATTTTAATTTAAAAGAGTCGAGACGATCTCAAAATTAATTCAATATAACAACTCACATATGAGCTATTGCTAATTCGCTATATGAAGAAGAAGTGAATTATTTTTATAGTTGTTGCAAGCCTCTGTGTTTAAACCCTTCCCAATTTCTTTCGCTCAAAATTTTTCGCTCCCCAAAATTTGCCACCCAGTTTTAAAGAATATGGTCTGTTCATTAATCAGTCAAGTTTTATTACAATGATTAGATGCTGACAAGTGTGTCGATAATGTTATTTATGTTACGATATCTTTCTAATTACATGGTACTGGATTGATGTTTTATTAAACTCTACTTATTTATGAGCATGCTATTTGGCAGGCTAATGCGTCAAACAGCTACTAATTGCCTTTCGTCCAACAAATGTAATTGAATTAACTCTGCCAGGTACTATAATTCGCAGGTTGAGCCATAATTTGCGCACAGTAGTTTATGCTACATTAGTATTTGAAACATGTAAACTATGAATAATTACACATACTGATGGATATAGTAGCTTACTCTGCCATTTATCCTTCAGTTTAATGTGACTCCATAAATACAAGTTATGGGGCTTAACGGCTGACGATTTTCGAGCCCATAATTTTCAGTTCAGAGCCTTCTTTATAATGACGTCTTTCCTTTTAAAATATCCTCAACATCTGTCTACTAGTTGTTACCCAAATATAGAAAGATATTTTCGATAAATTGTTCACAAAAGTAAACAAATATTAACGGTCCAGATATCTCTATATTTGAATCTGGTAAACTAAAATATCAGCACCCCTTTACTTTTCATTTTTGCATACAACACAAACCACCAGAGAGTTTCAAAAAGAACCTTCTCACATTAATACACATTCCCAACTATTGATTAGCATTTCGAGCAAAGCCTCCTACTACTTCCAATCATTCTTAAACCATTCTTCAGTCGTTTTGTCTCACTAGTATTTTCATTTCATCGAAGACTCCTCAAACCAATATAAGGAATTTCTTTGCCAATATATCTACATTTCATTCTTTGATATTATATTAAACATATAACTATAAGTAAACGGTGACCAAAACAGTTTAAACTACAATGGTCTCTACTAAGTTAATATATCCGAAATACCAGTTGTGACTGACTCAAGTGAGTCTCGCGAGGAAAGCCTCTTACAGTACGACCTGGAGCCCAAAACATTGTGCAGCTAGGCCAAGAATGAGAGGCTTTAGCATAATAATTCACCCCAGCGACGTTAATCAATCGGATGTACGTGCCACGTGCCAAAACGCGACTCAGGATACGCCTGACCCACGGTTATGAACACGCATTCGTTAATGTAAGTATCATTAAACGGGGGCGCAACTGACGGCGTTCAGTTGAGCACTCGCTGGTAGTTAATGGCCAAGCGGCGAGCTGATAAATATATAGTATATGTATACGCACATGCATATATTTGGAACAGTGGCTTCCCGATACGCGGGCCCGCGGAATATTTTCCATATATTTTCCACGGGATAAATGTAATGCCTGCAATTAACCGATGTAACGGCGAGAAACGATAGCGAATCTGCGGCACGCTGTTTATTCGACGGCCTGGCAAATAAACGCGTGCCTGTTATTATGCTGGCCGCGATATTTCGGCATCTGCTCGATCGTAAACCGCCGGGCCACCATCGAGGCCAAACGACGATGATTTATAGCGACCGATGCTGGGGACCTTTGAAGTAACGTGGATCGTTCAGCTGTCGTGGGTCGATTAATTGCAAATCGAGGATTGTGACGGCGGGATGGGCTAGGTCGCTGCTTTTGACGAAGGGGGTGGGTGCATAGACAGTTTTGAAAAATTGGCCTCGTCTGGGGAATTGAGGGAAAAGTTATTTATGTCATCAGGGTGGACTTGGAATCAGTGGTTCATTGATGGTTGAGTGTAGTGGTGACGTTAAGTTTAATGATGTATATTGCGGTGAATATGAATCAGTTTGTTGTATAAGGTTGATTTTGGTAGAATTGTATGAGTACCTACTAACTTAGAGAAATAAAAATGTAATTTTATGTGCTTGTGAAGTGAGTACTTGGTATTGTTAAAATGCTTAGTATGTTTTTTGTTACAAGAATATTATATTGCGTTCTTCTACTTTGAATAAATTGTGCACCTCGCTGTGTTGTAATAACTTAGAGGCATTTCTTGAAAATCATAAATTATTTTTAATATACGGTGACTTTTTTAATTATCCTGTGCCTCTTTTCTTTATTGCTTTTTGAATTATAAATTTACCAGGTTTATGACTAAGATTTACTGTAGCTCTTTCATCAGTACCGTTCACGCAAGCCTCAATTCATCGTGAAATATTAACAATGAAAGCTAGCTGACGTAAATAGGCTTCATTCTATTTGTCATGAGTACGCACTACGCAGTTGCGGTCGAGCTTCCTTTCGATTATTCCTACATTTCTGCTGTCGCTAATATTTCACGCAGGAAATGTACTCGATTTGAAATTGCACAATTTCGATAGGAGGATAATTTTCAAACGACAATAATGGTGACAATTGCTATAAACCAGTTTCGAAAAAATTCGTCAAATTCTGCTGCCTAAGAATTCGTTGACCTTCCATTTCTTGTCTCTAGAATTTATGAAATAAATATATGTCTTGCGTATGATACAAAATGTGTTCCTACCTTTCACATTAACGCGTCATTGTTACTTATTTATTATAAAATTTTGGTAAGAACAAGGAACTTGACATATTGCTCAGATTCTTGCATCGAATTGTAGAAATTGCTTTAATGATGTTAAATCATTGCTATAATTACGTTCCTTTACGATCGAAACACAGGATGCTTTGGAAATTTAAATGGGAGTTACACGGATAATACCAGCGTTACGCGATAAATTGTAACTCTTTCGTGCATATTTCACAGGATGTTCGTTCTGCGTGGACTTTACAGCGAGCGCTAGGAAATAATTCTCCCCGGGTTGAAATTTGTGACCCGCGGTACATTGAAACGCTGGGAATTTTTGCAATCAAATTCTACAGTTTTATTATACGCCCGAGCCGAGCAATTATACCCAGTGAACTCTGATACGATACGCAGTGCGCAGTATTAAATGAAATAGAGTAAAAAATGCACACTGACAAAGTTTTAAACAACGAACCAAACATTACAATGCATTAACCACGACTCCTATTTTTACATCTGGCTGAATGAAAATGAAAAGTAGCAAAACTCCGGAAATTATTACGTGGAAAGGTACTTCAAATTCGTGAAGCATGGAATTAATATAACCCTTTCAACTGGCATCTGCTTATTACCAAATTCATTTCGTTGAAAGGTATCATTATTTACAATCGCAGCGTAGTTCGTTCGAAGAAAAATGTATTGAAAATGTATGGAAATATTTTATCATATAAATCAGCATTCTTTTTCTTTAAATTTTTCATGGTACATAAAGTATCTAATAAATTTTCAATGCAAAACATTTCACTGTACATTCCATTACCTATTCTAGGAAATAAATCTCCGACCAAATTTTATTTTTCAGAGACAAAATAACTAAAGAGGTCTCCCTAGTTTGACCTTTTTGAAATGAGGCAAATTTTGAGGAATTTTTTACAAGAAGAGTATTCAGTATTATACTTCCAAACTTTGCACGTTTATTAATTGACACTCGAAGAATGTATGCAAATTTTGTCAAGCTATAATAATAATTTGGCTCAAAGTTACAGTGGTAGTAGTTAAAGGTGTTTGAAAAAAAGTTTCTTGCTGGAGAACATGGTTCTGGCTGTCGTAGTCACTTGAAACACAAAACGAAAAAATTGTCTTAATCTACATGGGTGTGGTTACCGTATGAACTAGAATAGTACTCTTCCCACGTCACCTAATATTACTGTACATTGCCATCAGTTATCCCGCAAAATAAATGGCCCGAGAAGTTTAAAAAAAATGGCGCACGTGATCCACCATTCCTCATACAGGATTTAGGATCCCAAAAAGCCGACCCCCGTATAATGCAGCAATCAGAAAGCGCCACGCGAGGTCACGCGTGAGGGTCCAACCCTGCAGCAACGTCCATGCTTTATTAACATCGCGGGTCCTTGTTTAAAATTTTCATCCCATGACGCGATTTCGGGACGTGATTTTGCCAGGCCGGTGCTCGATCCTCCTGCACGTACGTGGCGTGAAAAAGACACACGTACGGGGGTAGAACGTCCGAGGAAGACAATCGATAGGGGGATGCGTGGCATCGGAATCGAGGATTATTCAGGAAACGTTCGGTTCCCGCTGCAGCCGGTTGCCGGTTAAAATAGAGCATTACGATGCTATCTGTGTTACCGAGCAACGTGGAGGAGACGCGAAGGTGCGCGAGCGCGCTACACCCCCCTATCGACGGGGAAACAAGAGGGAGAATCCCACGGCGAGGGGGTGGGATATCGGTAAACGCGGTGACTTTAAGGCCACCGTGTATAAATATTTATAAGGGGTATCGAAGTTTAGGCGGGCATAGCTTGTTTTGTATTAGCTTGCATCCTTTCTACGATCTCCTCAACCCTTTACCCTTTTTCGCTTTTTAATAATGCGAGGAGGAAATTGTTGCGCTCGGTGTTACAACTTGCACGGAGGATTAATAGTTGTTGTGAGAGGGGTATTTTGCTGCAGCTTACTTCGACAATAAAAAGCTTGGGGTTGGAAGTTTCTTTGGTAGCTGATGGTTCCAAATGAAGGTTTTCTATGACTTTGGTTTGATTTGATAGATTGTGGGGCGAAGTTCTTTTGATAGTGTTAGAGAGTTCTTGGGGGTGTTTTCATATTCTTTTAGTGATGTTGAGATAGATACAGTGGTTTTGAAAGGAGAAAATTGGATTTGTTTTGGAAGAAATTGTAGGTGTATGAAACGGAGAGTTTATGTTATGTAATTTCGTTGTTTCTTGGTAAACTGTGTTGATAAATCGTGGCAGAAAGTTCACCTGAAAGAGTGTAACAGAATTTCGGGACTGCTTGGATCCTTGTTCGGCAAATTCAAATACCTAGAGTGCTTCCAAAAAAGAAACAAAATTTGATGAAACATTGGGTGTTTACATTGTGGTATTTATCGCTTAACAATGTGCTGTTAGTATGAACAAGTGTGTGAGGTTTTCACTAATCTCTATATTTATTTGAAGAATATATATTTTCCAAGATACAAGTACTTTAGCCAAGGAATTATTGAACCAAATTTGCAGTACAAAACATTTGATCTATTTAAGAAAATTAAAATTCCTCCCTCGCAGATGTAAGACTGAGTTATCGACAGGAAAAGACATCGACTTGCAGAACAGTTCACAGATTTCGAGGCAGTCTTCACAGAGGGCTTGGTTAGTAATTTATAAATCAATTTAAAAAAAACAACGTAATATAAAATAACGGAATCATTAATATTTGTTACGTAGATATATTGATTCATGTATTAGAATTATGTAGACAAATTAATTTTAAACAAAGCTAGAATAAAAAATGCAGACAACATCCTTTTCAGTTGCTGGACACTGAGTGTGCCACAGACGAGATATACGCACAGACCAGGTATAGGATAGACCTATCACAATCGACGAAGTATAGAATACACCTATCACGCAATGTAATTTTGAGTTACACACTCGGGGGGCTCGCGAGCCCCCTTACCATTTTCGTGTCACGTGCAACGTTACCGGTGAAGTCTCGACACAGATTGTAACGCTACGCGTGGTAGGAATTAGAATTCAAGAAGTGTAAAACTAGATCATTCGAAACCCGCGATTTACAATTAATTCTGTTAGAGTAAGAAGATCGTTTTATAAACGTATTCCGTGCAACGACCGATAAAGAAGGATCACAACAAAATAAGTACACATACGCCTTTTAACCATGCCGTCCTATTTGGATTTATTTAACCCAAAACAAATTTATGTTACATAAAATTTTATATAAACCACATTATTTGTGGGACACATGCTTTCATGATGTAACACGGAAAACCTCGCCAAGGAATTGTACCTTGGTATATTTTAATGAGGTGCTGATGCAGAGAGGACTTTAAAAATTGTCAAAAACCCATGAGTTCAAGTATGTCGCTGAAATATTCCAACTTGCACTTATCCTTCCATCTTAACACTGTACTCGTGTTCTGGGGTCCGGTAGGAAGTTTTATTCTTATTTCTTACATTCTACCATAGTATTGCAAGTTAAAGAAATTCTTACATCTAATTAGAATATTTAACAATCACAGCTATCGGCTCGGTTCTCACCGATTACCAGGTCTCACCACGAGGAGGTTGCTGCGTTTCGAGACCCGTAGAGAGATAGATGGAATCAAAGTTCCATCGATCTCCCTGTACATGAAGCCTACTAAACCAAAGAGATGGATGGAAACAAAGTTCCATCGATCCCTTCGGTTTAGACGTAGAAGCTAGGGAACTGCCAAGCAATCACGCGAGTAAAAGAAATTCAGGAAAAAAGGAAAGACTACCGGTGAGCATGAAAGGAGTATTGGATGGCGCAGTTCCTACCACCCTGCTGTCCGAGTCGAAAGGGAAAAGCGCTCGGCGCCTCCCAGACGATTCCCGTTGCACCGATGCAACTCGCCAGGAGCAACACTAAGTATGACCTGACTTGAGCCGTCCAACACGGAGACTGGGCACCGATGCGACCCGCCAGGAGCAACACTAAGCGTGACCTGACTTGAGCCGTCTAACACGGAGCATGGGTATCGGACCGGGTGACTTACGCAGGCAGTGTACCAAAAGGTACACCCCCTACGCCCGAAACTTTTCCCTTTGGACAAGAACACCAAGGGATGGAACCGATCCACCCATACCGATTCCATGCTCAGTCGCTTGCTTCCAGAAAAGGAACCAGCGGCGACCTCCTCATCCCGGATGAGGAGCCAACAAACGAGCAACAAAGCTAATGATTTAGTGACTACTTCGCAATTTTACATGGGGCCTTAAATACTTCATGCACTGTCACTTTACACAATCACTTTTCACTGTCACTTTTCACTGTCACTTTTCACTGTCACTTTTCACTATTTTGAAAAAATGCTGAAATAATCAAATATGGTATATTAGTAATGGTGTAATAGCCTTGGGAGGAAACTAGGAAACTACATCAAATGGGAATAAATGATACAAAACCATTGAAACAATACATAAAATCGAATAAATGATGCAAACCCATAGAAGACATGCATGAAATAAAATAAATCAGGCAAACCCATCTTTATTAAAGAATTTAACAGAGGAAACCATGTCGTATCCCTCGGCGAATCCCTCGGCGAATCCCTCGACGAATCCCTTGGCGAATGCTTCGATGATGCGCTTAAAACTAGACGCGCCTGGCTTAATTTTTTAAGTTTCGCAGCCACACACGCCACTCTACATTTAGTTTTCGCAGAATAAGCATAACAGACTATGCTTTGGTATACTAACCCTTTGGACCGTGATTGCACTATAAGGTAAAAGACTACTAGAATTCTTTCCAAAGACGTTACTTTAAAGTCCAAAGGGTTAACATGCGCACGTAACAGACATTCTCGACGATCTTTCTACACATATCCCATTACAATTTCTTTCGTAAATTTTAGAGATACGCTTGCATTGCTTTCAAGTGACAAATAGACTCTAAGTATCTCATTGCGAAGATAGAAAAATAATTGACACACGGACACGGATTCGCCGTCGCGAGAGATCTCGAGCTGCTAGATACATTCACGCATTGCAGTTGCACAGACAAAACGCTAATACGGTACCACCATTCATCCAGCCCCCCCATTAACGGGAGTTCCCCGCTCGGGGCCGCGCCTGAGGGGTCAGAATCACAGCAGCCCGCCTCACAATTAAATCACATGCAGCTGCAATACGCGCTCCCATCACAAAGCCGACAATTTGCACAGGCGAGTGTATCGTGCCCGAGCATCTTGTGCTAATTCAAGATCTCTCCCGAGAGCGAATTATATTTCGGGAAAGAAAGGTAAAGAGAATTGAAAGTAAGGAATAAAAGAGACACTATGCCAAGTCTCTAAAAGTATATTAGATGGGAAACGATACGATGCACGGTGAAGCTAATTGTAAGCGAAAGCAAAAGTAAAAGATGTCACTCTCAACAAGCAAGCATACCTCCACCCTTAAATCTAGCCTATCGCACTCTTTACAATGGGCCCTAGTGGCATAATCTATTGCAAATATGCACTTGCGTAACTTTCGAGGGATATGCGGAAGCTAAGAATCTCCCGATTGAGATTGCAAAAGAGACTAAACGACTAAAGGACCGAAAGACGCGGCGCAGCGCGAACATTCACCCTCGATCCACCGAAATTTCGTTTCTACATGGCGTACTCCATATCGCGACTGTACACAGCCATGGCGAGCGTGACCGAGAACGAGCCATCTGAGACCACAGAGCGGGCCGAGGTGGACCGAAGCCCGGTATCGGCGCGATAACTAGAAAATCAGAATGGTCACGAACTGGCGCACATCATCGTCTAACAATGGTCCTCTGTGTAAAGCCGTAATAAGTTGTACCCAGCACAGCCGGCCTATGAAGGGCGAGCACACCATGCGCGAAATCGAAATCAGCGATCGAAGGCGAATTGTATTTCTAGAAGAGTGCGTTTGGCACTCTTATATTTAAAAAGAACGAGGCGGAACAGAAGCTTATCGCTCGAAGTACGCAAGTGCATTTCTGAATAGATGTCCAGACAGAACCAAACTCACCGAATGTAAGTTTGGCTCGATCTGGACCCGTAAACTAGATCGTAGGCTTCAGCTTGATAACGTTTTGCAAGACGCAATGCATTGGAAAACGTTACCAAGTCCAGGCTACACCAACGTGGAGGTACCTACGAAAGTAACCCATTTCTACGAAATATTTCTGGTCCATATTCGACCAATGCATTTTTGAAAATTTGGAAAAATTCTTACGTCTAAAGTTCTTAAACTAAGACTTATTGCTAGGACTATGGCTTGCTGAAACTAAGCCGCGTGCAAGTTCTTCCGTCATGTATACAATTTTATAAAATTCCAGAAAAATAATTTGGAATATTTAAACCGCGATATTAGAACTTTGACCTCGAATTTGAAATTTATTTACATATTGTTTTTGTCTGTATTAAACATTTGGAAGCACGCGCGTTAATCTTACTATTCACGAGTACTAAGTATGTAATCGTGGTCACAGTGCTCCCTATAGCAATCATTTGTTCAATAGAATGCAGAAAAATTGAAAAAATTAAAATGTACCACTCACCGATCGTTGAACACAGTCTCAATGCTATGAATGCAGACAGGCAGCCGCTTCAGCAGGTTCACAGTCCAAGGTCAGTAGTATCGATTAGAATGTATCACACTCACAAATATGTCACTTTAATTTCACGATCAAAAAGCAATTTGAGCACCGGTGCTTAGTCTTAAATAGTTCTAGGTGCGTAAAACACTGACTCTACACTCGCGTTGACACTACTAACACGCACAGCCATCTCATGTTTTTAAACACAAAGCCTCTGAGCAGTGGGGACCCATGATAGCACCCGAGAAAAGTGTTGCCTCAAGAAGTCTTCTAGCTACTGGGTGAATTGCAGTAGAATCTTGTTGAGCGAGCTCCCACATAGTCCACTAATCGATGAAATTAATCCACGAATCGAGATATCACGAAATAATATGCACACGCGTTCACTGGGATCCGATCACTGTCGCGGGTAAAGTTAAACTGACAAGTTACATCGCTCCTCGGTGGTACGACTTTGGTAGAGGTTGTTGACGTTGTTGTCTCGCTCCAACGACTCCCAGCTAACTTGAAATTCGTCAAGGCCCCAAATAATTTTACGTAGCAACTCTGATTGCAGAATTTGCACGTTTTGCAGCTGTAGCTATGCAAACATTGCAAACTGCACTTTCCGTATGTCTTCCAATACTGGGGACCCATGCTAGGATTCGAGAAAAGTGTTGCCTCGAGAAGTCTTCTAGCTACTGGGTGAATTGCAGTAGAATCTTGTTAAGCGAGCTCCCACATAGTCCACTAATCGATGAAATTAATCCACGAATCGAGATATCACGAAATAATATGCACACGCGTTCACTGAGATCCGATCACTGTCGCGGGTAAAGTTAAACTGACAAGTTACATCGCTCAGCGGTGGTGTGACTTTGGTAGAGGTTGTTGACGTTGTTGTCTCGCTCCAACGACTCCCAGCTAACTTGAAATTCGTCAAGGCCCCAAATAATTTTACGTAGCAATGCTGATTCCCGAATTTGCACCTTTCGCAACTGCAGTTATGCATCTCACGCATTCTACATACACGTGTCTCAGCAGGGGATGTGTTCGAACCCTCGGATGGACACATGTAGTTTCAAGGCCCGAACCAGCTCTTCCGCCGCTCTGGGCAAATGTGATTTTTGTCGCCCATTATATTTAATTATAAATAATTATTTTAAAATATAATTTTCGGCAATGAATGTAACTTAATAACAAAAGCCTTCTGTTTCATACAAAAATGTATCCTTGGCGCGGTATTCCACGTTACATCGTGAAAGCATGTCTTCGACAAATAATGTTGTTGTTTATATAAATTTTTATGTTAAATAAATTTATTTTGCGTTTAATAAACCCGAATAGGACAGCAAGGTTAAAGGGCGAATGTGTTCTTGTTTTGTTGTGTTGTTGCACGGAATACGTTTATAAAACGATCTTTAAATTGTTACTGTAACAGGAATCATTCGTAAATCGCGGGTTTCGAATTACCTAAATTTCTACTTCTTGAATTCTAATTCCTGCCATGCGTAGCGTTACAATCTGTGTCGAGACTTCACCGGTAACGTTGCACGTGACACGAAAATGGTAAGGGGTCTCGCGAGCCCCCCGAGCGTGTGACACAAAATTACATTGCGTGATAGGCTATCCTATACATACCTCGTCTGTGCTATCACGCAATGTAATTTTGTGTCACACGCTCGGGGGGCTCGCGAGCCCCTTACCATTTTCGTGGCACGTGCAACGTTACCGGTGAAGTCTCGACACAGATTGTAACGCTACGCGTGGTAGGAATTAGAATTCACGAAGTGTAAAATTAGGCCATTCGAATCCCGCGATTTACAAATGATTCTGTCAGAGTAACAATTTAAACATCGTTTTATAAACCAATTTCGTGCAACAACCGAGGAAGCAGCATCGCAACAAAACAAGAACACATGCGCCTTTTAACTTTGCTGTCCTATTCGAGTTTATTTAACGCAAAACAAATTTATTTAACATACAAAATTACAGATTTACATTTACAATTTGTAAAATTGGTGACCAATCTTTTTGTGTTACAACTTGTTCCACCCAGAGCGTGCCATCTTATTTACTATCAAAGAAAGAAAGAAATAAAACAGGTAACTAGTCGATCAAGTCAATATTATTTTTAAATACACCCTTCTAGATAGACGATCTTTATCACACTTGCTACTTACTGCCACTGGTTTTCAAATAAAAACAGATAATCTTCTGTCAACGGAAATTTCGTGACATACCAGTTTCAGAAGAGTCTGGCAAGCCCCCTGCGTTCTAAGATAGGTGTATACATACTTCACGAGGGAGTTCTCTAGAATATATGAGCGAAAAAAGGAAAAAGTGTACATCGTACCGTCGTACCATCGCGTCTTTTCGCAGTTACCTCGCAGCGGAACAAAATTCGCCATCGGGGAATGACGCGTCGCGTATATAATTAAATAATGCCTGAAGAAGCTCGCGGCTGGGTTCTCGAATGAACCGCGGATATCGCGAATCGCGTATCATTAACGACGGCTAGGTGCGCGTCGCGCCGCAGACTACAGAAGTATGGGGCTTACAGGGTGTGCGAGAAACATTCTGCCCAGATTTTCTGACACAGTACTCACTCGCCCAAGCAAACAGTAAAATGGCTTAAAAACACATCTGCCTATTCGAATCTCGAGGAATTTTTAGTGAACCGCCCTAGGCTTTACGAAGACATATACATTACTATACATGGTGTGTTCTGACTGTACATGAAAAATATCTGAATCTCATTAATTTCTCTGGTAAATGCAAAATCTTGCAGGACGCACGCAAACGAATGTTTTTTGACCCATTTTCTCTAAATCTATTTCGTTTCTCTGAACGAGTTGTACGTGTACGATCCTACAGTTTGACGCAAGTATTTTTGCACACCCTGTACAGCCGCGATGGAAGAAAGGAGCAGCAGACGCCTCTGGTTAACTAAGTTCTGTAGAATGAAACGCTATTCCGCGGAGACCTGAGCCTCGACGAATGAAAACTTCGCGGCGACGGTATATCGGCGGAGCCTCCGTTACGTCCTATTGATAATCGTTGCCCTCCGCATTTGGAACGAGCTTTAATCGGGGCACGGTGAAATTCCCTCGGTTCGATCGTGTTACATGAAACGTTTGCGTACACAGGGTCGCGGTAAATCGGAAACGCGTTAGACTCTCCACAGATTACAATGTCGCGCGTGCATGCACGCGCGCCGGTTCGCTAATATTTGCAATGACACGGTGTTGCCTTTAAATTAATCGAAAGCCGCAGGCGTGCATTAATTCTCGCATTCTCGGGGTACCGCGGCGAACAGCAATTATAAATATCACGATCTTCAATAGAATTAATCTCAGCTGCGAACGGCATTAAAAATCAATTCAAACGGGCCGTTCTCTGTTTAACGAATTTGGAGCGTGATTCCACTTGTTAAAGTTACAATCTATAGCATTCCTGCACTCTGAGCACAATTATTCCATTATTACCACGATCGGTCTGTGAATCACATGTTCCAGACCACTTTCGCCGTTACAGTTTGATATTTGGCGAACAAACAGACGTATTCGCCGACTACAATCGAATTCCACGCAAGTGTCTACACTTGGCATCGCAAATACAATCGAAGAATGAATAGGATCGGATATCTATTATCTATCATGCGGCAGTCACTCTTTTCATACTCATATTTGCTAAGAGACTAAGGGGTGAATCCCGGATCTGCGATCGTAGCAGGAATATCTGAGGATTCTACGTGTATGCGCAGGGTAACCGCCCAGATCCCGCCAGAGACACAGTAATTTCCGTGATGCCTTCTACAGGGATGAGTTTTTGGACCGATTCCGGGATACCCGGAAGAGGCACGCTGCGGTTAGGAGGTATAGGAAGGCGGGTCGCGGAATTAGCATTCACTGACCCGTTTGAGGGTCAGCCATCCACTCTGCTGGTCGAGTATATTTCCCTGGCGCACCAAGGGCCGTGTTTTTCTCCTATGATTAAAGCCCAGCGTGCACGGTCCCGTCGTGTCCTTCTCTTTCAGAGAAGGATCTTTCGAACGATCGATAGTAGAGCCTCCTCCGTGTCTCTAACAGTCGGGCTGTCGCAGACAAATAAATCCGGGAATCCAAGCGGAACGATCAAATAAAGTCTGGTCTCGCGGAATTTACAGAGAGGAAGGGGGTTGGAGAGAGAGAGACAGAGAGGGGGGAGAGAAAGAGAGACTATCGTGGACGATAGCGTCTAGCACGCTGCGGATGGAAACAAAAAATTGCCCAGAAGGGGTTAATAGCGTGCTCCAGCGGCCACCACCCCTCTCCGGCCCTCTACTCTCTTTGTAGGTTAAAAGGGCGAGCCCCTGTTCCCGCGAAGGGCGAACAGACGGGGAAGAAGGACTCGGGAAAAATGTCGTGTCGCGCTTCGTCGATATCGCGTGCCACGAGTGGATGGCGAGACTGAACTGCAGGACGAAAAGCCGCCAAACACAAAGGAATATGCATAATCCCTTTCTCTCCCTTTTTTTTTCGCTTTATATACGCAACGTTTTCTCTCTCTCCCACTCTCACTCTGTATCTCTATCTCTATCGCTCTTCAGTTTGTATAGCGACGTTCGTCTGGCGGGGCAGCGGTGTTCCTCTCCCACATGTACACCCTGGCATGTTGAATGTATATATATATGTACGTGTGTATGTGCGCACCAGGCATATAGATCCCTGCAGGAGTGCAGAAAACGGGGTGACGGAGGCGCCGAGGGGCGAGGACGTCGGGGTGCTGCTCTCACGGATATAGATCCTAGCCCGTTGTACCAACACAGGCTGGTCCAGCTGCTAGGGATGGCCTCGAGGTCGCTCTGGATCACCTGAAATACGTGGCAGGCGAGTCAGAAGGGTCGAATCGCGTAAGGAGTCGTACGATACTCAATGTTTAAAGTCCCATAGGCTGTAAATCCTTAAACTAACAGCGAAAGCAACCGCGATTGTTAAGAAACTTAGATTTCCGCGTTTCTGTCGCCTCGGAGCTATCGAGGAGCATGCAAACTCTCGAGATACTCCAGGTATACAAATTTATGAACGTCTTTTAGGACTTTTAACTCGTTACGAGGGTATTCTACGGCCGCTTTTGCAAGTTAGAATTGTTCGAAAGCTAGCGGGGAAGGGTGCCTGCTAGCCATCGCTATCGGGGAGCACGTACATTCACGACCACCCTCGCGCGCTTACGTCAGATCCACCCCCTGTGTATAGGCTGCTGTGTGCGCGAGCACTACACAGGCAAGCCCGTGCAGCAGCAGCAGCAGCCCATCCCCTTTTCCCTCCCTGTGTACGTGCACCACCCACCCGGCGTGGGAGGGCGCGAGATTGGTGGCACCTCAGTGACGTCAGAGCCGATCGTCAGGCGCAAACGGGGTTGCCCACCATACTACGTTAGACTGACGAGCCGATAAACTACCCACCAGGGTTTTCTGCGGCGGGCGGGCCAACGGTCTTCGGGGTAAACAAATTCCTTAATAATGATTCATTGTTACGTTCGACTGGGCGGAGGTTCGTTTGTTGGTAACGCCGTGAACGTGGCTGGTGAAACGTGAAACCGTCCGAGAGTGACGCCGAGGTGGAGTTTCCAGGTGGTAGTTGCTGGAGAGAGTTCTGGCTTCTGGTTTCCAGGTGGTTGCCGTTGGTTTGGCCGACGATGGCGAGCTCCGGGTCGGTGGTCGACGGCGTCGGCGAAAGCGACGGTACGGCAGGCGTAACCGGTGGCGGGACCAGGAATCCCTTCATCTGCGGCGTCTGCCACGACTACTACAACGAGCCCTGTCTGCTGTCCTGCTTCCACACCTTCTGTGCCCGTTGCATACGCGGCCCTCATCTTGACGGAAAGGTCTCCTGTCCCATCTGCGGGTAGATAACAACGACTGTTATTGCATGGCGTCCTTAGGGTGGGTGACGACCCCAGGTCTGGGTTAGGTTTGGCTACTATCTTGCATGCTTTTCTATCTCTTACTAATTTTCATCTCTCTGTACATCTTGTTCGCTGCATCTGCATCGTGGCAAGTAAAGCTTGTTCTTACACAGATATGGATACGCAACGCTTTAGAAAAACGCTGTGCTCCTTGCGAGCTATGAGATAACATAGCAACAGTGACTTCTTGATCTACATTACTTTATTTTGTATACTTGCATTAGATTTGAATGATGCACACATTTCTGCATTATATTCTTGGGTTGCGGTCCCAGGTCTGAGTTAGATTTGTCCACCGTCTCCATGTTTATACGTCTCCCACTAGTTTCAGTTTCTGTGCGAACGCTGCAGAATCCTAGGCATTCCTGAAAATGTATTTTATGCTCTGCGTGACACATTATTTACACAATTTTCTTATGCGATACTTCCTGTATCTCCCCCACTTCATTTCTTGATTCTCTTTGAACTTTGCTTTTATAACCATTGACTTACCATTTCTCAATACTCAGAGTTTAATTACACTTTGATACTTTCAATGTCAGCAAGCTGATAATATATTACCATGCACAGGCAACAGACACAGCTGAAGGATGGGGCGCAACTACCACCACCCGATCAGCTGATACTACAGCTGGTTGAGCTAACGAACTCTGAGAATCCACCCTGTGCCAATTGCGACAAGCATGACAAGTCTTCTATGTTCTTTTGTACAACATGTGGTAGGTACCAGAGAGATCAGTATCCAAAATCTGCAGCAGCCCCAGCGGAGGCCACTTATTTACCATGGAAACCGTTTGCACACAGGACAAGCGCTGTGCACTCACTGCAGGGAGAACACTCACCGTGCCAAGATGTTCTCCACGCACGAGGTGGTGCACATGAGCAAATGTGCCAAGGACAACCAGCGTCGCTGCCCCATCCACGGTGAGCAGTACATAATGTACAGCCAGAGCGCGAAATGCATGCTCTGCGCGACGTGCTTCCGCGATACGCCGGCGGACGCCAGGCCTCACTGCGTAGACATCGAGAGCGCCTGGCAGCAGGCATCGAAGAAGATGGAGAGGGCGGTGAATTCGATCTGCGAGCTGCAGGCGGGCATCAGGGACGGCGTGGTGGCCCTGAAATCCCAGCTGGACGAACTACGGCACAGCAGGGAGTCGGAGCAAAGGGCGCTCAACACCTTCTGCCAGGGAATGCAGGAGGTGATCACGAAAACCCACGGGACGGTACTAACGGAGCTCCAACGGCAGTTCGAGAGCAAAGAGAGGGTGGTCCGTGGTCAGCTGTTCTCCCTAGGTAGCGCGCTTCCCGTACTACAGATGCATTTGATGTTGTGCACCGCTTTCACCAGCGGCGCGACGAAATATCAATTTCTCGAGCTAGCCCATCCGATGCTGGAGCGGTTGAGCCGCGTGGCCCAGCTGGGATACCCGTCGAGGCCGCCTTTGCTCACCGCCCACCTAAAGACCAACTACAGGTGCGAGTTCGCCAGGGCGTTGCAGCCGTTCGTCGGCCAGTCCCAGGCGTCCAAGGAGTCCCTGTACGATCAGACCCACGGGATGGGCCAGCAGGAGCCGCCTGTGATTCAGGTACCTAAGCCACGTTCGGCCTGATCGGCCCAAACCACTCTCGATTTTAACAACACTATGTGTCGTTTATGTTCATATTGCAAGTTTCTTTTCCACTGCATTTCTCGCGCACACTTCTGTGTAAGTACTTTCGTTCACAGGATTTTTACTCTATGATGTGGCTTGTACTTTGGTCAGTTGTACGTGGTGGTAGTCCGTAGCCCCAGATTAGACAGCCGTTTGCCTATGACGTAGCGCAGACAGGCGACTTTCGTTTCCCGTTAGTTTATTTAGCCGGATGTGGTAGTCAGAGAGTCTACTCAGGCTTGCGTAAAGAGAGGGAGGGTGATTTTTCGTAAGTGAGACGATGGGCGATCACGTAAGACGCTCTCCTTTCCGAGCAGAGCAGCAAGACCACCCAGAGGATCCCGGCAAAGAGTGGAGGCGAAAGTGGGCCCTTCTCCCATCACTGCCGAACCTTTGACACTCAGCTCAAGGAATTGAACCAACAGTTGCTCACGGTGAAGGAAAGGCTGGGGGAGCTTCATCGTGACGTGGCTCTTCTCCGAAGAGCCAACACCCCCCCGTTGGGGACCCGCTACGACCACGTGGCCAGGGACTGTCGGGTGTTGAGGCAGCAGTTGGAAAACCATCAGATAGAGTTAGAACGGCTCAAGAACGTCTTCGACACGTTATGGGACGAGCAGTTGTGCAGGATCCACATAGAGAAGGACATCTTTCATTCTCAGGTACCTACACCTCTATCCTCCTCCGATTCCTTCAGCGACGATCGAATCCATCACTCTCGCCTTCCTCTGCCCAGATGAACGATATCCTGTCGCTGAGGAATCAGGTGAAGCAGCTGCAGAACCTGGCCCAGCAGCTGGAACCATTCATAAAGTCCTTCACGACCGGAGTCAGCGCTGGCGAAGTGAGCATGTCAGCTTCGGACGCTGCCAGCAACCAGCAGCTACAAGTGCTGCTGGAGCATTTGGCGCGCTTACAGATGCAAGAGCCGCCGCAGCAACCGCAGACTCAAGCTCCCACCAAGGAGCACCGCCACTCGCGTAACACTTCCACTAGCGCCGACAACGCGCTCTATATGAAAGGTACGTGTCCCGGGCGAGGATACCCTGAAATCTCCTACAAAACCAATGCCACAGTATCGCAAACATATTTCAGCACCTTGTATAGATAAAACACCCGGTTACCTTGGCGCTCAAGGACTCCTGTACCGAGCCAAAGTGCTTTCTTTTCCCGTCCCTCCTTAATGCGGTGATTCGAGTAACGACACCAGGTACTTTTCTATGCAGAGTCGAAGGAGATGCCGACGCGTTGTCGCACACCCTCGGGCGGCGTGGGTGCGGTGCTGGACTCGAGCGGGAACATTGTCGTTTATGGAACGGCCAAGTCCACCGACTCGAAGAGAGGAGTCCTGAGTCAATTGATGGAGAAGGCCTGGACCAAGGAGGACCGGAAGAAGTCGCCGGGTAGAGAGGAGGGCCGCGATCGCAGCCAGAGCCGGCGATCGAGGAAGTCCCCGGACAGCGCCAAGCCGAAGACACCGCCTGGCCACTCGACCACCAGCAAAGTACGCTCCCTGTATCGGTCCCTGAAGGGTGGCAGCGGCGACACCTCCGCCGAGGGACTCGATCAACCGGAACGGTGCACAGACGCCCAGAAACCACAGTCACACACGGCTGGTAAGAACAAATCCGTGAGGATCGCGTGCACGAGTAAATAGCGTTCGGATGAGAGGTGGCGAGGGAGGGACTTTCGACTTGTCCACGATCCGCCAGATACGCGCCCCGGCTTCCACAGGATTCATGTAGATAGCATTATAAATCGATGTAAATAAAACCCTGATGAACGCACACGAGAATTATTGCACCTCGTATCGCGCCCAATTCAGGATCGACCAGCGCAAAGTGTTTTGTCTGGGTAGTCGAATCGATACCGCCGGTAAACGACGTCACGCGCGTATTATTTTCGCAGGCATCCTAACGATCTTCCGCAGCGAATTCGACGGGCTCGCTCCGACGATTTTTCATTAGTATAACGAGCCGTCGCCGTTGCCTTTGTCTCTGCGCAACGTCGCTCAAGTATCCTTCTCATCGAACGCCATTAAAATCGCAATTAAAGGGATGCGTCGGCGGGCCTGCAATTCAATTAAATCCAGCGCTCGATTGTCTCTGCAAAGCCATTCCCGGTGGCTCTCTGCCGCGGCACAAAACGATCAGACAAACACCTTGCGCGGCCTGGTAAATTAGACACGGCGCTCTTGTGGATCAATCGAATCGTCTGTTCGGCAATGGTTCTACGTGTTCCCACATGAGGGAACAGTGCCACAGTTTCCAATTGGAAGTTGGTGTCTGCTACCCCCTTTCAGTGATCAAAGAACGACTTAAGGTAGTCTAACAGTCTCTCCCTCTCGTCACAAAAGTTCTACGAGGTAGCAAGGTACACCTAAGCGATTCACGTGCTTGCAGCAGGCGAGGAAGGGGAGTACCAACGAATCTCCGAGGCGTCGAGCCTAGGGGAGGCCAAGAAACGCGTGCAGGCCCAGGTACACGCGGTTCCCGACGAGCAACCGCTCCCCGCTAACAAGGGCACTAAGGTGTACCCTGCCAGCGACCCGGAGGACGTCCTCTACGGGGACGATAAAACGTCGACGGAAGTGAGGAGGCGTCGGCGAGCCAGCTGCGACAGCCTGAGCACCACCGGGTCCGGCAGCAGGCGGTCAAGCATCGCGGATGGGACGGTAGGTGAATCCGTTCCGGATCCAAGGAAAACGCTGGTTGTGTTGATCGGGCCTACGCCTGCGAAGTCGTCTCTGGTGCAGAAGCAGCGCTCCTGGGAAACGTTCCCCCGGCTGAAAAGCAAGCGCAGCAGTACCACTGCTGCCGAGGGGACTGCTTCCTCTTTCGGCCAGCTGAAAAAAGCAGACAGCTTCGAGGGACACGAGGAAACGGTGCGCACCTTGGTGGCAGCGGTGCAAGAGACCAGGTCTCACCTGCGCCACCATCACGCGTACCACCATCGCCATCACCGCAAGAGCAAGACAAACTAAGCGCGCTCTTGCTCGTGCGGGGCGAAGGTACGAGGAGCTTGTCTTCAGAGGAGTGCTCGCTCAGATAGTGAACGGGGGCCAAGCACCAGAGGCTTCTTCCACGGCCATCCTTCAAGAATTCAAGCAGAGATTTGTTACGTTTGTTGTCCCTGTAGCTAGGCCGCGTTCGGCTATCCGGGAGAGAGCCGTCAACCCTCCAGAAAACGCCTAGCATAACACGTTCGGGAAAGTATTATCGGGGGGGCTATACCCTTCGGTCACATTAGTGCATTGTTATCAGTAGAGGAGTATTGTTACGAAACGCGAAAGGGTACTACGAGAACGATTCTTTTTCCACCGTTTCGAGCGTTTTATTAGACGTATACGACACACGGTCAAAGGGCATTCCCGCGTGGTGTACATATATTTATGGACAGGCGCGTTCCTCGTCCCAGCTGCCGCTAAACGGCACGCCTCGATAAAGTGCACCGTTGAACGTTACTTTCACGAAGACTGTACAACCGACGTTCTGTTGGAGTTTCTTTTCCCCCGGTCCGGACCAAGGTTTTCGACGGTTTCTATACACACCCGTTTCCGTGTCTGGTCGGAGTTGTCCCAGGGTCAGCCAAGCCTTCAGCGTAGGACACGCTTCTCCGTTTTTTATTGAACATATAGCTTTTTTATTGCACTTTGAAGCGCCGAAGGTGGCGATATATCGCTGCCAATAGGAGAGTAATACACGAGAGTGGAGGCAGGGGTGATGTACGCGCGTAGCTCAGTACTCCTCGTTATTCACGGGGCTCTTCGAGCGACACGACTCGCGCGCTTAGAGGCTCGGTATTAGAATTAGCGGGATACGTCGATAAACTGTGCATGCGTAAACACGGCGTTACGATTCGAGTTATTGTAAAGGGTGCGGAAAGAAGGGGGGGGGGGAAGTAAAGGATTACTATGCTGCTCAAATCGGGTGTCTAGGTGGAGTGGACGCTCCGTGGGGAGGATAAATCGAACTGATTCGTTGTAATTTAGGGTTTATACGTATAGTAATACCTTCGATTCGAGGTACTTTATACCCTGTATACTGAGTCGAACGAATAACGCGACGTAGAGAGGGCAGGAAACGTCGGTTAGCGAATTTCAACACTGCCAGCCACCAGGTACATTACGAATTTAAACGACGGTGCATCGTTTCTCTCGTACGCGAACGAATAGCCTAATTGAAAAGATAAAGGGAAACATTATTCGTGTAATCACCAATCGCACGAGGACCCGTCGTCCCCGACACTCGCTCCGATGAGGGTATTATCGCGACTGACGAATTCAACGATCGCACGTTCGTCGAACGTCCCGCGCGGTCGTATCGCACAAGGTACAAACACGAGATTCCGTTTCCGCAAGGACGAGCGAAGGTTCCTCGTGAAAGTTTAACAGGAACGTTACCGTTCATTTTAAGCGACTAACGAGCCATAAGGACGTTACAGTTATAGAAAATGTACACGATTAAGCATGTATGAGAAATGTCGAGTCGCTGATAATAGAGAAATATACAAGTTACAGAGTATGCAAACCTTTCAATTATTCTTGTACGTTTCTTCCAATCTACTCTCCTTCCCTTTTTACACTTCCTCATCGAAACCTTCGTCGTTCTAACCGTTCTAACTCGTTGGTTTTCATCGTTCTTTTATTAACAGACAATCCTTAAATTATAAAATCAATTTAATACTATCGATGGAGTTTGTTAAACAGACACAGTAAAACTTTGAGGTATAAAAATGCTTTCTATTATTTACGCATCGCTTGGATAAAAGCACACTTCTTCAAAATTATACTATTTGTATTTTTATACATTATATAGCTAGATATAACATTTGTTTCCCATCAAAGTGTACGCGTGCTTTTGTCCTAAGATGCAATGCTGTTTGTTTGACATATTGCGCCGCTGGTCAATCATAAGAAAACTGCAGAGACCTTCGCAAAGTACATTTAATTCCTATGGTGAATGCATAAGGAGGGGGTAGATGGCATCGTTTATACGTTTTACAGATTCGATGAATCGTGGAAAAACCAAGAACTCAGCTACGACACACTGTTTGGATTTCTTATTATTTTATTATCTCTTTCAGCTTGTCAGAGTCGTCGAAACTGTTCTCGTCTGTTAAGAATTCGTCTTTAACTATTTCCGAGTGTACTGATTCGGTGCCGCTATCGCCATTCTCTTCTTCCGCATTCTTGACAGGTTTGCTAACATCTTTAGCACTAACATTCGTCAAGTCGTAGCTCTTCAGTGCTGGTTTCGAAGACTGTTTCATTCGAATCAATCCAAGTAGCGTCGCAATGGTCTGCGGCCCGTCTCTTTCAAGTGTCAGCAACGCATTCCGAACGTGAGCTTTTATTTTCACTATTTCGGTCGCAGTAACGTTTTTGCTAACGTTTAACGTCGGCTCGAACGGGTTGAGAATGTGTAAAGGCGAATTGTCCCGTTTTAATTTGGTCCTCCCCTCCCGAATGCATATCATGCGGGCAGCGAAGTCGAATGTGGCGTAATAAGCGAAGAAACCGTATAAAAGGGCATGCATTGATTCGATATTTTTACCGGTTTGGGTCTGCATCCGTTTCACGCATGCAATAAATTCATCATCGAACGTTCCATTACTAGACGAGTACCCTAAAAACAAACACGTAAGTTTCGATTTGAGGAGAGAGCTGGGGGCGAAGAATCGTTTCCACGTGCACACTTACTTGCATATTCTCCCAATTTGTTTAGAGAGGGCAATATGCCCTTCAACTGGAAATAAAATATTATAAGCAGGGTGAGGGAGAAATTCGTTATCCACTGCCCCGCCGTGTCTGTTGTTATGTAGTGACATTTCGCCCATTTGCGAATAGTACAAACGAGAGGCTTCACTCGAGAATCGATCTCACCGTAAATATACAACACCTCGGACATGTACAACGCAACCCTGAAAAATTATTGGTCTCAGAAGCAATTACACTCGACGAGAGGACGAGAAATATTTGACACATACATCTGTGTGCTACTAAGATCGCAATGTATACTTGTACATTTGTTCGTAAATTTAATTATAGGAACACGAGCTTGGAGAATTTTGTTTACATTACTGATGCCAGGAATATATTTATGCATTATGTGGGCTAGTATCGATAGAAATTCCCTCTGGTCCTGTCTTTCATAAGCAGCGTAAGGTTTCGATTGAAATACTAATTTGTGCATAGTATCCTGAAAAAGATATTCGCAAAGACAAAGATTCGTATAATTAATATGGCAAGCTGGTAACATATACGTGATAATATATCGTGGCTTTTACTCACATCTGTTTTTGCCTTCTTATTATTGAGTCTACACACTAAATCAAGATCACATCCTACCAGTCCGAAGCCATTTACAGATGACCCAAATGGTACAACGGAGATAGTTGGAAATAAACTCGAGAAACAGAGTTCCAACTGATTGGCCGTATAAAATCTAAGTCTCACATCTAGGTCTGTGAAGGACAACATGCTATGGAGCATGTGCACTTGCTCCGCCACCTGTAAAATTCAACAGTTACACAGATGCCGCATACAACCTCGTTACTTTTACTCGATATGCTTGTAATACAGAATTTAATGGATGCAGGTTCTCCTTGATTAAATTAAAGGAAGGACTCAGGATGCTGCTTCGCAGGATTTCGTTCGTCGGTTGCACCCGCTGTTTATTGTTGCCGCTTTTGTTCAAATGCAATTTATCACGATACCATAGCAGTGTTGTGTGTATAGGGATATAATCAAAATTGCTCATATGCGCCACAGTCCTTTTTATCTCTTCGATAGAGAAGTTCGATTCAAACTCCACTAATACAAAATTTTGCTGGAAGCAACGTTAAATTGCAAGTACATTATGTAAACGTGAAACGGCGATCGTTAGAAAATATACATACGTAATCCAATCTCGACATGTAATGAAATATTTTCGCAATCATTCCATACTTTTCACAATAACGTTTACATTCGGCGACAGAACTGTCCGCGTCCAACTGCACTAAAATAGATTTCCTCGCTTCGGTCTGTCTAAAATGGAGTATGTCATGAAAGGAGCCTCCTGCGAAGTTTTCCGTCTTTGACTTAGGGGCTATAAAATAAATTTTATACATTTCACTCGACTTCGGTGCTCGTTAATGTAGCTGTATCAATTTACCATTGCCGAATTATACGAACGAAACACTTGTTACAATTATCAAGTCACATGACCCCGTAAAAGATCGCGCCCGATAATTGTTTAACTTTAATATGTTACGTCTTTCCGATTTCTTCAAAGTGTAATAATTTTTATCCGTTATACCGTCGATTACGTTATCGACTGCGTTTCGCAGCATTTAATGCGAATGTTTTTAAAAGAATATAGGTTAGGTTTGTAACATTTGGTGAATCACGTGAAATGTAACAACAAAACGGACAGAAAATGAGAGTAAATGTATCTACTCTTATCAGCCACGTTTGGAAAATGGTAAATAACAAAAATGAATAAAATAATCGGGAATACGAGTGATTAGAATGTCCCGATTGAGGTTATACCGCCACCGATACAATTTTATGAAAGCATACCATTGATCTTTTTCGATGATTCGTTTAAACGCTTCTTCGACTTGAATCTCGTTATGTTTACTGTACATTTACAGTAAAAGGTGCTTAATAAAGGGCAAAAGTTCGTGGTGACACGATATACGAGCGCCATTTTTAAATGTTCTGCTAGTATGTGAAACACGTGTTACACGTATGCGCGACCGATAATGTACCATAAGGAAAGCGCCTTTTTGGTACAAGCGTGTAACACTATCCTCCACCAGATGTCGTTTATTCGATTATAAAAAATTACCGACGGAACTTAAAGATAATTTATCGAGCAATTGTATTTCATCAAAACACTCGACACTTAATTACTTAAAACGTAACATTTACTCAATGGATTTTAACTAATCTTCAAGTCCATAGAAGTATATCTTGAAGTTATTATCTTAGACGAATAAACGAAGAGAACGCAATAGAACTGACCACACATAAGGTGTAGGAGTTCTACACTTTCTGATCTGACTACGTTGCTTCGTTAATAACATCGTCCGTGATCTATCGATCAGTTTGATTAATTAAATACAGAAAAGGTGTTGAAAGATATTTCGCTCGAGCGAATAGAGAAGAATCGCGAAGTCCACATCCCTCGAGAGGAGCGTGGTAGAGCGTCTAACCCGGGCGATGACGTAAATGCAGTCTATCCTTTCCTCCTCGACGTTCCCGGGCGTTTTCTTTCTCCCATTTCATTCCTTCTACCCCTTTTTCGCGAGACTCCTGCCGCTAGTGATGGCTTCGAGTTGTATCGAGTCGAGCAGCATTCAACCAACTCGATACAATATCCAATTAAAAGCGTTACCCGATTTAAACAATTTTTAGTGGAGAGCCCCAGCATTCTAAAACAATTTCGCGGTACTAGATCTCGTAGATCTTCGACTCTCTCTGATTGACGAACGTATTATTGAACGAGATGTTTCTCGATGCAGTACGTTTTCAGAAATGGCAATTTTATATCTTCCCTGATTAGAGGAATTAATTTAACTTTTAAATTAAATTTCAATAATTCTAATTTTAATTTTCAATTTCTACTGACAAGTCGAAGTATATTAGGCAACGTAATATTCTCAATTCTTTGATCCAGGAATAGCAAGTTCTACTGTACCAAGGAATGCTATTATTCGACCGCTCAAATTTCATTCACCGAGCGTCTATAGAGTCTATACCATTCCAGTATTCGCCAGCTACTCCCAACTCTAATTCCCATCGCTAGCCGCCGTTGGTGGATCTAGCGACGAAGAAAAAGAATCGAGCGCTGCAGTGTCGCTCCCTGCCGTTCGATCGTTGAACCATTCCATAGATCAATTACGAATTCTCCCTCTCCGTTCGACCAACGTCCACTCTCCTCTCCATCTCCGTCCGACCTACCACACATCCTTTCCCTTTTCCAAGAACGAGACCTTCAGAAGGATTAGGAGGAGCCTCTGCCCCCGGTCCCCCAAATTTTACACACATCCTCCACCCGTAGAGGGAAGAGTACCTTTGTCTCTCTGTTCACGACTTCAGTCCCCGTCACCTCCCTCTCTCTCTCTCGCCGCCTGCCCCGTGTCCCTCCGGTTCCCTGCTGCCCCGCCGTGGGGAACACAGAGGCAACGGGGACCGCGGACTCAGGACGAAGAGCCAGTGCAGTCTCGAGGCCCGCGTCGACCGCGACGGATTTATTTTCCGCGGCCATCTCCATGCTCGACTGCTTCCCCACGGAGCGACGAACCGCCGGCAGGTGTTTGGTGCAGTGGCGGAAACGAACCGCGTGAATAGCCAGAAATTTCTCAAAAGCCTACCGACGAACATCGAAACGTCCCCCGGGCAAAGTCGACTCGAGAGACGGGAGCGTGCAGACCGCGAATTCGATAGAAATAACACGGACAACCGAGAGAACCGACTCCAGACACCTGGACGGTAGCCCAGGCTTCAAAGATATCCGACTGATATCCTCCTGCGCGACCGCATCCTTCAAATCTTAGCTAAGAATTCAAACTGCTCCGCGCATCGACGATCGTGGATCCTCGAGAATCCTCTGGTCCTGGTGGATGGCTGGATCCTGCTCGAGGAAGTCGCGACGACTCCCCAGAATGACCATTCCTCGGGACCGTTGCGTTTCAACGTGAGGCTCCTCGAGGGACCGGACGTGGAGCGGGGCGCGTTCCCAGCAACCGTCTTCGGCAGACCCTGCGCCGTTTTGGGGATGTGGAGGCGCGCGAGGCGGACTTTACGGCCGGCGAGGACGCGTGTTCGACGCTGCTCGATGAGTCCCGTGTGCTACCGGAAGTGCTGATGATGAACGAGCCGGGATCCACGCGGTAGATCAAACTGGTGATTCGTGGAACGAACCTGACCGGCGTCTGGCTTGGAAAGTGATTCCGTGATTACACATCTGACTGTTTTCTCCGTCTCCATCCTTCTGCACGCTTTATTCGTGGTCTCGTAAGGCGACGAAGGACCATTATTTACAAGATCGCCGATCGAAAAGGGGACAGATCCGTCGCGGTGTTTGGGAAATCTTGGCTGGATCACTGGCGATCGAGGCAGGTGAGGCACTTTCAGCTGTTTGATACTCGCGGGACGACGCATCCACTCGATTTGTCCGGCAGATTAATCTCGACAACCCTATTAGGCGGATCGGGAAGACGTTATCGGAGATATCGGTGCGGAGATATGGAAATGAAGGGTGGTTAAATGTCTGTTTGGGTCTCGCGTTTCTAATCGCGGTGACACCAAGATGGCGCAATAGCTCCTCGCGAGGAAAGACTGCGACGACCACGTTGGCGGACGTTCAAGGGCGCGGAAGGCGCCTGGCGAACGAGTCGCCCGCGAACGGCCGAGGATCGATCGGAAAACGGGCGTGGAGAAAAAATCACCCCCCGTTACGTCACAGTCGCTTACGTATATTTGCGTTTTAAATGGAACTGTCTGACCCAAGGTTGTCGAAAGTGGCCACGCACGTTTCTCAACCATGCAATCCACTGTTTTATTTGTCACTCGGCATGAATTTTAAAAATAGGTAAACGAGATGTTATGAGCCTGCATGCCACTGTTAAATTATCCCTCGTTTATTAGAGATAATTGAGGATGATTTAAGGCGGAGGGCGGATTTGTGTACAGGCTAATTTTGGGGAGCGGTCAATTTTGGAGATCGGTAAACTTTGGGGTGCGATCAATTTTGGGGAGCGGCAAATTTTGGGGATCGAAGGAAATTGGGAAAAGTTAAAACACAGGAGGCTTGGGACAACTTAAAAAACAATTCACTTCTTTTTCATATAGCAAATTAGCAGTAACTCGTATGTGAGTTGCCATATGGAATTAATTTTGAAATTATCTTGACTATTTTAAATTAAAATATTTTCTTTCCCCTTAACGTGGATTCCTGGTCACTTCTCGAGGTAACTTGGACAATAATCGAAGCCTGCTCCGAGTTACTTTTCTAAAATAAGAATCCGCGTCCGGCGCACGTTGCGGTATTTCGTTGAGAAGCGTCCAGCCGTCCAGCGTGCGATTTCGACCTCGAACGCGATGTACCGTTCCGGAGGGGAGCTCGAGGGGTGGCGGGGCGTAGGCGGGGGAGGTGGTGCAGGAACGTTCGAAAAAGTTGGCGCGGCAGCGGGGCACGGGAGGGCGAGAACGGCTGACAGCTGTGCCAGAGTGGAAGCGACCGTTTCCTTTCTCGAGTGCACGCAGAGACACAGACACGCACGGAAAACGGAGGGGCGAACAACGGCAAACGGCTGAATGGGTAATGTGGACTTAATAGACGGTTTAATGAAACGGCGTTATGCAACGGAAACCGCGCGAAAACGGGTACAAGGCTCGTTTGTTCATCCTCGTGCGGTGGGTGGCACCGTAACCAAATACGCGGGCCCCAAGGACCCTCGCCCACGCGGCGGTCGAATCGGTTTTAATCGAGTCGAAACCACGAGGCCCTGTTGGGAGGGGACTAGAGGACGGGGACCGAGGCGGAACCCCGGCGAATAACGAAATCGATCGCTCTTGGTCGCACTGATTGCGGCTGGAAGATTCGGTGGACTACTTTGCTCGGGTTGATGATGATGGAATAATTTGTAATTAATAGGTACCTGCGTACCTGCTATAAATCGAGCTGCTGTTCCGCGAGACAGTACCACGCAGCGACTTATTTCGAGTTATTTCGTAACGGTGCCAGCGCATATATCGATGACCATATCCGTCTCTCGCGCGGACAGTTGAAGTCACTGGTGACTTCAACACGCGGCAAGCTATGACGTGGGCACGGTACGTGACGACCCGTGCGATTCCTACGCGTCGTTCACGTAACGGATGCCACTTTGAAAGCCCAATCCCTAGACAAACTACCGCGAGGAATATTTGGTTAAAAATCTCACCGACCGGGACCCTTACCGATCCACTCGCGAACGTTTCTAAGAGGTAGCTAGCCAAGAGGCGCGTTAGTAGAGAGCGCTCCTGAAATGCATTTCTAAGGGAGAAAAGGAAGGTGAAAGGCAGGAGAACAGTACGGCCCTGGATTCCCCGGTGCAGCGAGCACGTAGCACGAGCCTGTCCTTTCTGCCCGCCCGCGAGAAAAGGTGGAAAGAAGGTGGCAGAACCTCGCGGGATGTCGATCGACCAGCCTCGTAAATCCCGCGATTCGTGTGGCCGCGTCGTCGTGATCGATCCAGGGACGAGGGAAAACGGCTCGGCGAAAATGCCGTGCTGGTGGAAGGGCTACGGTCAAGTATGGTGGTCCAGTGTGCCCGAGGTCGTTCCTGTTCCGTGCGCCGGCCTCTCCTCTTGCTCGAAAAAGTGAACGTTGCGTTATGTTCGGCCGCGTTCGCGAAACACCGCGTCGCTTTCTCGAGCCGCCCGACACGGCTCTACTAACCACCTCGAAAACGTCCACCTGATCCCTTCGGGACCCTCCGGTGGACCGTCTCCACCCTTGCGAGCCTTCGGCGACGTCCACGTAGCGACGTTGCCGAGGATCCAGCCAGCTTTCGCGTTCCTGTGACCCGCGAGAGCCTTGCCCGCCGCAGCACCGATCCCGTGGATCTAGGGAACACCGCAACGGACTAGGGGAACTGACGCATCAATGGAGAAACGTGGTCGCGGTAGTGTTGAAGTTGCGAGGAGCTTGTGTCGCGAGGGACTAACGATGGATAGAGTTCGGATAAAGTAGAGCCTGTGACGTTTGATAGTGGAGGCGAAGTGAATCGAGTGGATGTAGGGATTAAAAAGTACAGACGGGGTTGTTTAAACTATTTCTTGTGTTCGTCGCAAGTGTACTAACGCGGGAGACGTTTGCACGCGGTCGATCGCACTCATGGGAGTTCGACCCAGTTATTAATAAGACTTTCTCTTTTATTTTAGCCATGGACTGGCGGGGGGTCGCAGTGACGTTTCTATTGGTAAGTAAATGGACAAATCTTCTACCGACGAGATTCGTTAATACCAATACCGATTATTGTATGGCGGAGACCGGGGCTGGTAGGCTAGTTTTTCAGTGTTTGATTTTTAATCAATTATGTGGACGAAATATCATTAAACCGGTTAGTATATTTGATAAGGCATACCTTTGGCTATCTGATTAAATTATGAAGGTGACTTAATATGACGTCAAGTAAGGTATTTTAATGTTTTTCTAACACAATGTCACAAGAGTTGTTTCATTATAAAATATTAATTATCCATTAATTATCCAGTTCATTTTTTAATAATTCTTTGACTTTAATAATCGATATAACCTTCAATTATTTATGTATAAACAAAAATACTAAGTCAATAGATCGTCTAATAAACAAACTTTAAAATAGTCCCTTAACGTTTATTCAATTTTTTCGATAAACACTGAGAACTGTCAAAAAATGTGCGATTGCTGGGTCGGACATATTTATGTCATAGTAGAAGTGACTCGTTTCTACAGTGAATTTCCGCAGTAGAGCATATGTCGGTGCAAAGTTATTAACAATTAGTCAATCTACCCCTTGCGACAACCATTTCCCCTAACGTTTCCCTTAGTACTGCCAACAAGGCGCCTTCGCGTAATGCACATACCTCCAATTCCCATCGCGACACTAACTAATGGCCACTGTGCTCGCCACGCTTAACATAAATCATCTAAAAGCCAGCTCGGAATGTGATCCGCGGACTGCAATATGCAGGCTGATCTATAAAGTCATCTTGCACGGGGCGTGGAGCAAATTGTAGGAGAAAGCTTGATCACATCGTTAATGAATTGAGAAACGAAGGACGCAAAAAGACCGCGGATTGTGTAACCAGTTCGCCGTTGGGAAGTTTCTTAGATAGCACTTGGCGTTCGATATTCCTCTATCGGTGGGTGGAACAGCTGGACAATCGTGAGACGAGAGGCGTCCATTTTCGTTCGATTTCGATTTCGATCGCCGTCACGCGTCCACCTCGCGTGTGCGTGCTCATAATACTTTCTCCCGTGTCGTGTCGTACGAGAAACAAGCGTGGCTGGCGTAGTATGTTGGCCAGGAATGCGGGGAATTATGTAACCCTTTGTTGGCACAACGTCCCGCGAGACCGTCTGCCGGGAAAATTCTGCCGAGCTTCTGCAATAATTTTCCATGCTCCGCGACTTTTCCACTCGAATAATTAACGCCCACTGGCTGGCAACCACTCGGCCCGATTATAAATTTTTATAACCGCCTAATGAATTTACTGAATTTGCATTAAAAATATTTGCATCCCTTCGACTCGGCTCCCCACAGGATTAAATCCTGAGTGCCCAACTGACCTGGAAGATTTATGAATCCATCGCGAAATTTGTGCTATGACCCTTCGAGTAGTAAACGATCGAGGATCGAGTCGATATTCGATATGCAAAGAGGATAGCCAGAGAAAGTAGTTTCGCAGCTTTCCAGCGATTTCAAGGGAGACTTCTTAGACGTGGCGGAGGATTTACGTGTTTTTCCGCCAGCCTGATAGTAGATACTACGGTTTTTGTTCGGTGGGTAACGAGCGTTATTAGGCTTCTTGTCGTCTGAGAATGGGCACCATGGAAACGAAGGTTACGCGAGATAATTTGGGGAAACGCTCGTTTCTCCCATGGCAATCACGGTAAACGCCGTGGAGGAAGACGAGGCGGTGCCCTCTTGACAAAGACCAGCGGATTTAGCGTCGTTAACTCATTCGGAAGCTGGCAATCTCGGGCTTGTGCAACGCGTAATAATTGACAATTACGTTTAAACTTGGCGTTTACGCCGATTGGGACCGCGGGAGGTTCTACCAAGTGCGCGCAATTAACTAAAACAGCTAAATCACTGTCTAGCCCGGCAGCAACTCTGCCAGCGAGCTAGCTGATCCAAATTACGGACACTTGCACTTGGTCTCTAAACAGAATCCTAAAAGTGGTATCTTCTTCCGAGGCTCGATGCACTGGAGACAACCAATTCCACTTCGACGTGGGAGCAAATATTTAAAGCGCACGAAGAGCAAGAAAAAATTCTCGAGTCGTCAAGAAACACTTTCAAGTGTTTGCAAAGATTTGCAAAAAACAGGTTCTTCTACTCGACAAATATTAAGACTTTGTAAATACATCGGCACATTATGCACCCGCAAAAAGAGCGCGACGAAAAGTCCTCGAATTGAAAAGCACAAAAATACAAATAATTCTTTTTCAAAAAGTAAACGCTCAACGAACACGTTCTCCCAGAAAAATCGGCGTCCACGGGGGAGGACGGAATGTCGAATTGTTCGCGAATGTTTGCACTGGCGTTCTGCAAAGGAAAGACAATCCGTTCGGAACAGCCACGCCCACTTTTACTCCGCTGTTCTTTTAAATATCGGCGCGGGATCTCGGCGAGGCCGTTTTCACAGACGTTTCACCACTGCGCGGCCGGTAGGAGAACCGATACCGGAAGTGCGCCGCTAAATGCTCTCTTACGAGCAGTTCACACGTCCGCGGTCGACGGAAGAGGGTGCTTCTCAGTGTTTACACTGCAAACCCCCGATTGAGGCAAGCTGGCTTTTCATTTTGAAGGACTATTACTTGCCAGTCGAATTTTGGGAGGTGGTGGAACTGATTCCTGACCATTAACTTCTATCGATCTCAATTTTTCTGTTAATAAAAATGTAGGAGGAGGATAATTGAGGGGTGCAGCTCCGGTTTTTACAGTTTTTGATTTACGACGTGTAATATACGTAAAAAAGCGATTTATTCTAAATAAATAAGAATAGAAATATTAATATTAATATTATTATTATTATAGAATATATTTTCGCCAAAAATAGAAATAAAAATATATCAACTCAATAGCTACTACTTAGTATGTGAAAATATATATCTTTCCATTAGTGTTCTCTTTTTAATATTAAGTCAAAGCAATAAATTCATAAACAGTTTTTTCTTAGTTGCTCTCGCTGCAAGGTTCTCAATCGCACGTTTCCAAGAACCAAAGATTTTCTATCATTCCTTTTACTTTCAAAGCCACTCGCACGATAAACTTAACTAGAAACTGGAACGACAGAGTGCGCCGTGTTTACAAACAGTCAATAGAAAATTGCGATTATTTGAGTTGGGAGAAAGTGGCCAGTGGCGCGAGTAGGTTTAAAAAGCGCGTTGTGTAAATCATTTTCCCCCGTTTCGTGGAATAGCATCGCATCGTTTGTTTAGGGACATCGAAGGAGGTAGAAAGTATTGGAAGAGGCTGAATTTGGAGGTGTCTGTGAGATCAGCTCAATGACTGGCGTGGAGGTGGCGAAGAAAACAGCGTGGGCGTTTCTTCAAAGCACGGAATTTCACGGAGAGCCTGCAATCTCTGCCACCGCCTACGTAACATCGATGACTTTCATGTTTTTTTCCGCCACGACGGCGTCGCATTTAACAACATTCCCTTGTGATCTCTGATCTGCCTCCTAATTAAACGCAATTCCCAATTTACCGATCGCCTTTAAAATTCGTATCGAGATTCTGCAGAGAAGACTTACTCTTAAGCGAACGTCGTCGAATTCCACGAATCTCATGTTCCAAAGTTCACATTCACCTGCGCTGAGCAATCGTGAATGGGATCTGTAACAAAATTTATGCACCCTGTGGTAGTTTTAACCCTTACCGGTAACGTGGACCCTGGAAGACTTCTGCAGAATTATTTTTCCTATATTTTCCTTGTTTGAAACTCCAGCTTAAAAATAAATTTAGGCTTGACAATGTCAAATTATTAAAAAGGAGTTCATGTCGCAAAGTGGGATGTCACCGGTTAAATGTTAACGAAACTTCGACTTGATATTCGCCAGATCTGGTTAAGAAAAGCCGAGATAACAAATTCGAGAGGATTGTGCAGGGAAAAGTGATGCCATGAGAAAATCACGCCTCTCTCTCGTCACCTTCGACTCGAGCATGTTTTATCCGAAAGCTCGCACGAATGACGTCATTGGTACTCGGCGATCGCTTAGAGGCGAGTGACTAATGTAGCTCGCGTTATGGCAGCAGGATCCAGCGACGTGGGGAGGCGTTTTCAAGGAGATCCCTGCCTACGCTTGATCCGCGACCACGTCGATCCGATTACCCATTGATCCACTTGATAATAACCAGCCTACCCAAGGTAGATTTCAACGCACGAAAATACCTAGCTGCGCACTTTGCGGGATCGTTGCAGCCCGTCAGTGTTCCCATTAGCTTTCTTTTTGCACGCCGTGGACCGCGAAACTCGCCGACGCTGATCGTCGCGTTTACGGCTAATTATTGTCATCTATCGCGCGGGGAAAACCTCTTTGATAACGACACCACGATTAGCCGCGACTGAGTGTAGCAAATGGTTGCTGCGTTTCGCTTGGTTGTTTTCCGAGCGGATAATTTATCGCAGCAGTACAGGGAACAACGGAGTTTGTTATATCGCGCCAAATTGCAGCTCCACTGGTGCAGGCAAATTGCAGAGAAGCAGGGGACGCCGGCGCGGCGGTCTTGCTTCGAAACAAACGCTGAGAATGTTGCTCTTGTGCTTATCATTAATTTCATAGGCCTTTTGCGTTTCTCAGTGGAAAACTATGCTATAATCTGCGTAATGTTGGACGGTGCTTGCAACCGGAAATTTGTAACGTATGAATACAAGTATTTACTAAATTGCTGCTTCTTTGCTGTATAATATAGTTCAATTTCACTCAAAATTGTTTCACCATCGCTGCTAGGCAGAACTAGGCAGCTGCTTAGGGCGCAAAGTTGACAGGGGGCGTTTAAAATAAAGTTTTAAATGAAATATTCCAAGTTGTACTATAAATGTTTTAAGCTACGAATCAAAATTCAGAGTAAATTCGCGCAATTTGGCAAGATCCCCCAGGGGTAAAAAAGGCTCGAGTCAGCTCTGACCACTGCCGGTCCCTTTTTCGAAAGAACAGTACAGATTCTTGTTTTTGTGAAGTCCAGTCTTGAAATCTGTGGTTATCCTTCATCTTGAACCAAAGATCGAAGATCGTTCCTCAGAGTTCCATCGTTGAACGATAAATGCTCGTGGATCGAAGTAGGTCTGTGCAGTTATACGCAGCCCGCCCATCGATCAGGCTCATCCTTGACGCAGCCACGCATTTTTGCGACACTCGCCGCGCACTTTGCACCGCATCGCTGCGATTATGTGTATTTATGTGTAATTGGATCGAACACGAGGGGAGCGCGCGTTGAAATGTTTCCCTGAGCGCTCGATGGAAACGAGACTTTCTGCCTGTCGACCAGCAACTCGATTCTGGCCATATAAGGCAGCCGACAGTTCCATCATCCGATGGAATCCTGCGAGGAATCACCTTCCACAACGTGAGAGCATAGTACTTAGGTAACGACAGTTCCCTCCAGTTTTTCAGTTCTGGGACCATTTGTCGCCCAACGATTCACCACTCGGTGATTAAGGGCAGATTCGCGCGGCAAATTTTGGGGAGCGACAAATCTTGGGGAACAGCAAATTTTGGGGAGTGACATATTTTGGGCGAAGGAAATTGGGAAAGGTTTAAACACAAAGGCTTGAGCCAACTTTAAAAGCAATTCGCTTCTTTTTCATATAGCGAATTAGCAATAACGCATATGTGAGTTGCCATATTGAATTAATTTTGAAATTATCTCGACTCTTAAATTAAAATACTTGATAATATTTCGCGAAAAGGGCGACGTACACTTGTTAGCGTCAAATCCGTCCCTATCTGTGATCAAATATCCTCCAAAACGTCTCAGAAAATTTCACAAAGTGCAAACCTCGGCTCAAACGTTCGCACTGAAATTCCCTGCCGAGAATATACAGCGCGTACCTACGAAACGGCTGCAGACTCGTTAAACCACTTTCATCGGCGCACACCGTCGCGTGTACGTGCATTAACGGCGTCAGTGTTTATTAGACAATTTCTCTAATACGCGTTTTCGTGTCTACGAGCCGCCGTTCGCGAGAAGCACACCGTGAAATCTCACTTTCCATTGAGACACATACTATTCGTTCGGCTGCGTTTTATTCCGCTCCGTTTTCCTGGTAACGCGAAAGCATGATCGCACCTTTGGCTCGTATGGAAAAATGGAGACTAATTAGTCGGCGGACGGCGTTCCTGGCTGGGGAATTAGAACCAGTTCAGGGTTGCGTCGATCTGCCCCGGAGACATCAACGGGCAAGAAACGAGCACGCGTAACGCGTTGCGTCTGTGCAGCGCGATGCAACACGGTCGCAAGAGAGCAGCCACGACAAGTACCCGCTCGCCTAACCCGCGATCCGGTCGACGTGCCAGTCCACTCGTTTCTGCCGTTACCTAAATCGGCATGGATCGGAAAATAAAAGTGTGTCGAGGGAGTAAGAGGTGTCTCGAGCGCCCTTGCCTCGCTCGCCGTTGCTCCACGCTCGAGAACAGGTACAAACGCTACAAAGGCTTCGATCTTCTGAGAACGCTCGTATCATGGGACCATTTTACACCTTCGCTTATTGACAAGCTTCACCGCGGCTCCCCCGGCGGCACTTTGTCCGCGTTACGAAGGAATAGGTCCTGGGTGACCCAATTTTGAACGGAGGAAAGTGAATTGTAGGACTGACACGAGACTCGGTGGTTCTGCGAATTGTTAGCGTAATATTTCTTCAGAGTTAGTGAAATGAGCGCGTGCTTAGGATCGTTCTCTTCCTTCTTACGTCACGCGCAATTTCCATCGTTGTTTCTCATATGCAGGGGCCGGCGAACAACACGGGACGATGATAACGTCAACAAGGTTGCAATTACGCGACACACTTGTAACCAGTCGCTGGTAATCTGAAAACAGTCCCGCTGTCTGACGTGTTCTATCGGATAGGGTAATTAGGAACGATCTGAGCTTTAGAACGTGTTCTAAGCGATGCTCGTCCTCGCCATTATCCAATCGACAGCCTCGCCATATACAAGCACTTCGCCTTTAGATCTTATTTACAACCTTGCGCGACGAGCTCGGGTTTCACTAGTGAAATTAATCATCCTGCTTCATCGTTTCCTATTATCCATCAGATTGTACGCGGTCGATTACGCTTTCGAGTAACTCCTGCCTCTGTCAAGGTCTCGGTCGCCGCGCTGGCAATGAAAATCCATCGAGGAGCTCGCGTACAGCCTTCCCATTATCCTCGAAATTAGAATTACTCCGCAGGACTGTAGCCAGGACTGCAGGCTTCCTCTAAGAGTACGCAGGTACTTAATTGATGAGAAACTGGCATTGTGTGCCTCCCAGATAACGCGTCTTCGATTGTCCTTAAATCCCGTTCCATCGACACCTTTTCCACGGGCCTCCCGCTCTGCCTGGGTATATAATAATGGAGCTTAATCGATGAGAAACGGAGCCGCGTTTCTGCGCGCAGTTCGCTTGAAATTGCATGATTCATACTCGCCGCGAGCGAGAAAGAACGGCGAGAGTCGAACGAATCAAGTTTAGCCTGACATTTTCGCAAGGACTTTTCCGTCGATGACGCTCGCGATTCTGCGGCTGATAAATCACGCTAGCATCCTTTTTACAGGTTTTTTTACAAGTTCTATATTATTCAGAAGTGAAGCTAAGGTGAAGCTAAATAATATAAAACTTGTAATAAAATCTTGTGAAAAGGATAATTAAAAAGAAGACTAAAAAGCGTAAAATAATTTATAGTAAAAATAATGTTTGAAAATGCGTAGAGCATTATAAATATTTACAGAAGAAGGACATTTCAATATTTACCCCCCACGCATTTATTTTTAGTTCATTTTAAGAAAAGCTTGTTTTTAAAAAAAATCTTTTTACTATAAAAATCTATCCCCATTTTACAAATCGACCTGCGAATGTTTGCGAACTAACTCGCGGAGTTCAAGTTGCGTGGGCGGCGACGCCAAGTATGCACAATGGATCTGAATGGATCGGATGGAAAGTTTCTGCGTGGGGTTTTTCAAAGCCGAAGCCACAGTAGTCTGCCGAGTGGTTCCTTAATGATCGTTGCTTTGGTCGCGAATAGTTAAGTAGCAGTGGATTAAAAACTGGCGCAGGTGTAATGAAAACGCGAAGGCTTTCCAAAGTCGTGGGGCTGGCGCGACGATCCCACGCCTACCGATTGTTCGCCGCGTTATCTAGGGACAAACGATCCCCTAGCCGATCTAACGAACGCCATTCTTTCTTTTGCAGATCACAATAGCGAGGCACAACACCACACAGGCGGCCCAAATACCCCAGCAACAGCCTACGTGTGAGTATACGCGCCGCTTTCTAATTGTCAGCCACCGCGATAACTAATTAGCCGGGGTCAATTAACCGAGAACCTCTCGACAAGAGTCCTAGGGACTTCGCCCGTCCCCTCTCCAATTTTCCATTTCCCACCCCCGCTGAAAAACGTTTCCTGGCGGATCAAACGGCGACGATCAGATAACGAACAGAGTGGACGCTTTCCACGCGCTTTCTACGGCACAATACCACAGCGATGACAATGATTCTGTCGGGAACAATGAGCAGCTTATGAACGGGACTAATTAGCCTGACGGGGAGCGGTCCACTGATCCATCGGGATGTTCAATTAATTACGCTTCGGGGTAATTGTCTGGGAGGGGAATTAGGTGGTGGAGATCTTCTATCTGAAAGTCGCAGGGATGCTGTGAATCTTTCCGATCAGAAAATTAGGTGGTAGAAGATTACCAGAGTGCTAGGACACTGATAGAGATTCAATTCTGCAAGATAAGGAACTCTGTGTATACCAAGGATCGTGTCTCCCAATTATTTATATATTTTCTCATAAACGGGTAAGACCCATTTTATGACAGAAAGACGTGAAAAAGACGCAGAGTAGATAACAGCGATACCACAAAACAAAAGTAACAGAATAAAATATAAAAATAATAATTACTCAAGTCCTATTAACATTTAATATCACTCTGTACACGCTAGCTTTAAATGAGGAAAGCTTATGTTAAATCAGTGAACGTCCAATTCGAGAAGGCACACCGACACTCGACCAATGCTACAATCTTGAAAAGGAACATGCGCACGTCGCAATCGCTGCGCAACAGTCATCGAAAGAAAGGGAAAAGAATGGTCAGAGAGAAGAGAGGCTTTCCAGACGAGCGACGACCTTCCTTGGAAGACATTGCTTTGCTGGAAGGTGAACGCAGCCGTGCGACCTAGATTCTCATGTGGCGACCAAAGGAAGAGAGATCGAACGAGGGAAGAGGCGCCGAGGAAGATGCCGCGACCAAGAGGCAGCGGGGCGAAACGAGATGACGATTATAAACGAGAGGCGAGCACACGATTTCCTTCTCGACATCGATGCGAATCGAAAGTCCCCATGTAACCAGCGGCCAAACACTTTCAACCTTTTAACTTTTACCATCGAGTTCCGCCGGAATTTCACCGTCGAGCGCCGGATTACGCAAATTCGCCAAAGGAAAGAGGAAACGTCCACTTCCCTTTCCATCTTCTCCTGCAGATACCAGTGGAGCCTTTAACTCCTCCAAAAGCACTGATCTTTTGAAACTGAATAATTTCTCAACATCAGAATTAGGCGACGTCCAAAGCTGCCATTCCTTTCTGCTACTTTACTTTAACCATGTCACAAGCCCCCGTCGAAATTGCCCAAGTTTTTCGCGAGGATCCTTTTGCAACAGATCTAATTTCGAATTCACCTCGAATCCCGGAAAAACGTCCCTGCTCCTAAAAAGACCCAAGGAGTGCCAGCGCTGCACGCCGCAGAAAAATGTGGCGAATAATGGCGTTGACGCTTAAGATGCACGGTGTAGCAGGATTTACGTAACGCTTTCAACGATTACGTCGCTTCCAATGGACGATTAACGAATCGGCGAGGCTTTTTACCGCGACGAGTGGAAAGTGCTTCGCGGCTGTTGCTCGCCGCGGAACACGCCACGTGTTCCGCCCTGAAAAGCCCGCCGATTATTAATTTGTCACTTTCAATGCCTACTTGACGATCAAACGCGTCTCTGCTGAAAGGAGAGTGTGGTTTCCGCGTGGAGGAGCATCGAGGATACAGGAGAAGCTCGCCGAGCAATCTCTCGAGCCTTGACTTTTATTGGCAAGGACATTAAAGAGCGAAGCGAGGGCTGTCTGGCCGTGATCAAGCTTCCACGTCAGTATCTTAACACCGAGCCTCAAAATCTCAAGAGCAACGTGCTTCGATTCGTGGGACATGAGCCAGGAGGATGCGACAAATTGGAAAAAATTGAAATGAGTTTCGTAAACGTCGCTGTCCGCGTGATTGTTCATCTCGAGGCTCGTTTGTTCGAGAGGAGAAACCGCGCCTCAAAAGAAAGCGGTTTTTTCCTCCGTTCAGCGGGTGTGCATGCGAAAGAGTTCCATCCTCGTCGCTTGAGACTATTATTCTCACCGAGCATTGTGTTTTCCACGTCATTATGGGTTCTTTGACGAGCCGAGTGTCATGGTAAACATTTATCACGGAGGGTACTTTCAAGTTCGCTGGGAGCGGGGCACGAATTCAGAGGCTCGCGTGGTCGATTTAGTTGAACAGCCAGTGGCAATGAAATAGACTGCGTCTAGATGCACTCTGAAGCGATCATTAGACATTTAATTGGACTTTCTGTGGGAACTTGCCGAGTTTCTTTTTCGAATAATGAAAAAAGTGTTCTTCTGGGACCGAAGAGTGTCTCGGTTGCATTCGCAGCCTGGGAACAGTCAATCCACTCGATCAACGAACGCACAAAGATTTCCCTTTGCCCGACCGCACGTTCACTTTTCATTCGCCTCTGTCGCTCGCTGAAGGTAAGCTCCAAGGCCGTTGCTGTTCGCGTGCGTTCAGCGCCAGCCCAGTTTCAATTGAAAATGGCAATTTCTGTGCAAGTGGATGCGCCGAGGCCTCGCGATAAGGCAGACCAGAGGCTCGACTACTCCGGGTCGATCGGAGATCCTCTCGATCGAGTACTTAACTCTCAGATTCGATTAGGAACGACTGCCTCGAGGCAGTCATGCCCCTAGGCATGCAAAAACTCTAATTAATTATTCGTTCCCATTATTACGCGTCGATTAATCGAAGTCGCGGGATTCTAATTTACTTCGCATCACGCGCACGTCATCGATACGCCTGGCCAGATTATCTTTCAATCGAGGCACAGTGATTCCACATTGCGCGCAACATCCATACCGCGGTCGAGCCAGGAGGTCTATAATAATGACTCAGGTGATTTTTACGAGTCCACCTTCCATCCATCTTCCTCCCGACAACCCTACCATCAGCGCCAGTAACAAATCCGTCATTAAGCCGAACGATGATCGGCTTTATCTGTTTGCCTGTCACAACGTGCGATGTTAATTTCGCGGTCGAGCCGCTTGTTAAGGTGACGCTGACAGTCTTTGGGCGGATGGTTCAACTCCCCGGAGTTCTCAGTTAGCTGATGAACCATCGCAGTTCTCCTAGTTAAAGATACCCAGATGCTGTTCAAGGCTCGAGTAGATCAGCTTAGAAGGGGGAATCCCAGATTCAGGGACCTGGAAAACGATGGTTCTATGTATCTCTGTCCGGGAGATAGCAGATCGGTGGTAGAACCGTTATTTTCAGTGACCTTTGGAGGATCGGCGGGCCCTAGGCTCGCGAAATATCCGTATTTGCAGCCTAACGCGCGTAATAACACACGCTTCTAACTGTACGCTCCGCGAATCCATAATTATCCAGCTCGACCCGCGGTCAGGTGGCCCATAAACAGGATACGCGGTGGGGGTTATAAATGATCCGGGCTAATGACGATTGCAGGATTATTAAGCGGTCAACGACGCTTCCTTCCTCGAGGTTCCGTTACTCGTGAATTTATTCCAAACGATATCGCGCGCAACGTTAGCCTCGCGTACATAGATAGGTGCTTCCAATTATTCGTACATCGATTGCAAAATTGATGCTGAAGAGTAGTCAGTTCCTATGCAGTCCCTGAAGCTATTTCTACAGCTACCTATACCAGCTTCCCAGTTCTTTCCGCTCCTAAATCCCCGAATTTCCAATCCAACGCTACCCCCAAGAACAAAGCTCAGAATCAAGGCCCACCTCGGCGCTGAAATTGCAGGATCCAATTCAGAGCGACAAAAACTCGTAGCTTTCACGGTTCTCCGCGACGATTATCCCAACGATGCTCCAATCCACGGTCGATTTTTTCCTCGCCGAGGGACGAGGAAAAATGGCAAAGTGCTCAGAGCTCCTCGGGTAAAAAGGGGATCGTTGGAGCAGAGAAGCCCAAGCAAGGAGGATGCAGGCTTCCGTAGAAGGGACGCAATGGATCGTAACGATCGCGCGGATCGGTGGATCCTTCGCAGCGAGGCCATCGATCACCGGCCCGATCGCACGGAAGATCGCTTCTTAAGTGATTCATTGTCTTCCACCGGGTTACTCGTTCCCCCGCTTCCATACTCGTCAGCCGAGCTCTTTGTTCACCCTGGACAAATAACTCCGCAGCGCCATCAGGACCTGCATCGTCACTGGCAGATCAGCCTGAGATTAACGCGAAAGGGAGCGACGTTGATCTTGGAATCTAGAGTGCAACAGGTGTCTGTCTAGACCGACTTCAGAAGTAAACCTCGGATCTAAAATGAGGATCCGAGGTATTACTGCAGCTCGCCGATCTCCAAACCGATCTCCCCTATCGTACCGCGCTACCTTAACACGGAAGCTATTGAAAAGTCCCGCGTGTACCTAGTGGTCAAGGGGCTCCGGAGCGGAAGGGCCTTGGCAATGGCTCGGCGAGAGGACAACGGATTCAGAGAGCAGAAAAACCGCAAGCAGAGGAGCCCACCGAGGAATACCGTTCCCCTGGTCTGACGTGTGGCCCAACACCCGATAACGGTACACAACTCGCGTACGATCCACGACGATTCATCCGTGCCGTTCCCTGGCCAGTATGTAGATACGTCCTTTGCGTAAGAATCAATTTGGCCGCGCAGAAGCCGTTAGGGCAACGAGCAACAGTGTACACGCGTGCTTGACCACGGCCTGCACTGGCCGTTACCTGCTATGTACTCGCTTCAATTTCTCGCGACGCTTCCTCGATCCTTCTTGCCGGTCACGGGACCGTCCACCGAGTAATTAAAGTTCCAGGGGAGACTAAGTAGCTGCGTGACAGTACTGTTAGGAGTCAGAAGCTGGCTGGGCTCGCCGCGCGAAACAGTAGTGGCGAGATTCACTGTGGGTAGGTGATACATCCGTGAAAACGGGGGTACTTGAAAAAGGGATGTGATTTCTTAGGATAAGATATGTAGAATTAGAATTAGGGCAGAGACTCCCAATCGGTGGGTCGCGAAGTGTTTTCTGTTTTTTTTTTTAATATTATTAAATTAGAATTACCTATTATTAATGCGTGTGCTTTACCTTATTAAATTTATCTTACCTTACATGAGGCAGGTTATTTAAATATTATAAGAGGGGATCGCGACTGGATAGTCGACGTCTTTTTTTCTCCTAAGTCAACAGTAAAGTACACCGCGTAGCTTGAATTCTCTGTGAGATGTTATCGTCTCCTGATGCCACTATCAGTGCCAGCGCCTAGTCACAATCTGCCAGACCCCTGGGAGGCGCTTTATACGCGCCACTCTTTAACGGTATTGCACGTACGGGTCTGTATTTCAAGCTCGAATGAAACTCCAGACTCAAGGTTTTAGAGTTTAGTAGATGGTATAGGTAGAATGTGACGATCTTGTTTCCCAAGACGATCTATGGATGTTCGCAGAAGAGTTTGAAGGCCCCGTCACAAACGAACGCGTCTCTAATTAGCGTTGATTAGCGTTGATTAGCGTGCGCCTGCAACGGCTTCGATCTCGGCGCGGATAATTTATTCGCGGATTAGCCACGGCTCGAGCACAAAAGGATCTCTCGCAGGAAAAGCGTCGAAGCGTCGAGTCCTTGGTACCCGCGCCGAGGATCATTGGATCGAGTCGGCCGCATCCGTCTGGCGATCAGCGCGGCTGGAAATAACGATGATGCCGTTAATTAACTGGGGAAGCGTCAAAGTTAGTCCGCGGGACTTGCTAGCGGGAAATCGGAATGGCTGGAAGCAGGAGGTGGATGACGAACGAGACGCTCCTCGAGACTTGCGCGCTTGTTAGAACGAAGCTGCATGGTAAACGAGAATATCTCGTTTCAGGAAAAGGGGAGTTGGAAACGGAGATCGTTCGAGCGGCAAGATTTAACTCCTTGTTAGCTCGAACCTTGAACGCCGAGACGTTTTGTTTCTGGGGAAATCGACGAGTATAAATCTCTCGTTAGCAGTTGCTGTTACAAGCATCCATTTCTGTGGAAGAAGGCTCGAAGCGAGCACCGGTGAGTCAGCGTCGGGCTCCGTGTCAATTTGTACTGCGGATTTTTCCTGGGGAATGGACGGAGATTCAAGGCTGACACCTTGAATTACTCAGATTTTAGCGAAAAGGGAAGGTTCGGTGGGACGTTTTTACTGTTCCGTAATTAATAGCTGCAATTATTGGACACTTGCATCGCGGAGGCATTGGAGGAGGACGACCTTCTTCGTCGGGAAGGAGTAACGTTTCAATAATGGCTAGTAACCACGGCAAATTGCGTGGAGGAAGGCCACGGATCGATGGTATCGGCAGAGGGAAGCGTGTCGCGATTAATATAATCGGTGAATCACCCGACTACCTTCCGACTTCTCTGCAGGCGAGCGTTTTTATTGCATCGGATCGCCTGCAATTACTGCTCCGTGCTCGTTATCCTCGTGAAACGGCCCAAATCGACGTAAAAGCGGCAGGAAAAATCCCACCGAAAGAGCTGATCCCGCTGAAGTGTTTGAAGATCCTGGTGCACAGATGTTATCGTTTAAACAACGTATGCAAATTGCCGGAGGAGAATTGACGAAGGAGCAATATCTAACAGAGTTGAGCTTCGGAGCATCAGCTACCGTTACAGAACCATTATCCTATTATCAGAGACGTGGATCGTTGAATATCGAGGAGGCTTTATTTCCATGTACTCATTAAACGAAGTATGAAATAACGATTAGCAGAAAATAGCCACGCGCAGGCGAGGAAGACGGGGAACCGCGAGAGGAGGCCAGAGGTCGTTCAAGAGTAACGTGCGAACCCTGTTGCCTCCTTCCTAGCTTGCATTTTCCGCGAAACTACTTAGCGTTGAGTGTTACACCGAGGGTAACTCGCTTAATCCAATTTGGCATACGATCGGAGATTAAATGCGAAGCCAGTAACCCTTACTCCATCCCTTTGGTATTCTTGTCCAAGTCTCTGAAGAATTTCCCCAACAAACAGATTCTTCCAGTGGTATCCGCGTGAAGAATTTCAGAGTCAATTATCTCGAAAATGAAGCACCATGTCAAAAAATTGTATTCCTTTTCCTCGACTTATTTACTTGTTATAAGTCGAAAAGGAACAGTAAGTTTTCTTGATGCCGCGCTTCATTTTCGAGAAAATCGGCTTTGAAATTCTTGACGTCGCAAGGAAATTGTACCTTTACGCTTCCATCATCTTCCTCGAGCACCTGTTGCACTTTGTAGCTTCCCCGTCCCAACAAAAACGAAGCACGCAGGCCTGCCCGTCCGCCGCGAAGGAGCACAATCGACGCAAGCGCCACCGGAGGAAGAGGATCATGAATAAAGGGAAAAACGGCGGCGCAGCAGGCCTCCCTAGCCGCATAGGCGGATGCGAGGCTCGATTCGCAAGCACACATACACGAGGACGCAGCGAAGCGTGCCGAGGCAAGGCTACGAGAATCGGCCAGGTCTGGAAAGAGCAGCAGGCGCTGGTTGAAAACGTTCCCCTCGGCGGGAAAAGACAACGGGGGCCCAGCCAGGGCCGCACGATGGATCGATACCGCCGATAACCATCAAGCACGCGAGCAATCGACGCCTTTGTGCGTGGCAGAGAGTCCTGAGATAAGGACGAAGTTGCTGGCCAGTCGAAAGTGGGTCGAGAACGTTTTTCATCTTCGGTCGCTGGCTGCCCGGCCGACTGGCCATTGTTGTTGGACGAGCAGTTGCGTACAACTGTGGCAACCACCGCCGCTTGTCCTTAATTAGGGGATGGCTATCTGTGCTTCCTCGATTATCCTCGAATCTGTGCTTTTACCTGAAACATTCTACTAGTGACCAAAGGGCATTCATTGGACGACGAAGAGATTCCTCCTTTGGGCCGAGGGTGACATTGGTCAAGCAACTGATTATTTAACCCCCAGTTGTCGCACTGGATCAAAATGATCCAAAATTTGACTTTCAAATTTAAGACTTTCAGTTAAAGTAAAAGATGCTCCGAGTATTCGGACGTCGATCAAAGCAGAGTTCCCTGTCTAACCAACGTAGACAGCTATAACGGTGCCGTTGGACGATGACCAATGCTGTGTTTTCAGAATTTCAGTCAACACCGATCAATCCTCCGTCTAACTGGACCCGCAATTATGACCGCGATTCGTGCAGGGGCTGGCGGCAGCCCCGTCCAACGCCACTTTTCTGAATAAACAGGTCCAACTGGGTAAAAGAGTGGCAGCGGCATTAAAATCGCCGCAAAATGTTAACGGTTCACCTTTCGCGTACGTTCGAGTCTACTCTCCGTTAATTATACGCCGTTGGCACCATTCTAAGATCCACGGGGATCGATTACAGGTATCCAGCTTCTCCTCCGACGAGCACCGATCGCCTGGACTCTACGATTCGCACGGCTGATTTTTTGGGGACATATTGGCTATTATAATAGCAGAATAACGATCTCGGTGGAGCTTGTTGGCAAAAATACTGGTGATTCATAACGGTCCGTCGGTTCTGCTCGTAAGCGCGATGACCGTGGGCCTCCTCTTACGGCGGAGTTACGGTAATCTTCGTTACTATTCCGCACCTCGATGCAGCCAAGTGTTCCTTCCTCGCTATCGTAAAGCTCCGTGCGCGCTAAGACCACGTCGTACACCTTGGTCAACAGCGAACGATGAACTGGGTCTCGCTGGATTCGAGCCTATTCTACCTCGATAGAATGTGCTGTTACTCCATTTAGCCATCGCTGTTGCATTTGCACCTGGTCTCCGAGACCGCGTCGTAAACCTTGCTTCCAAGTGCGCGGAGTTCTTAAAATTGACCGATCGAGGCAGAGGGTCTCGAGGATCTGCCAATTTTCCCCAAGGCCAGCTCGATTACCCCGGCACGTCAGCAAAATCGTTTCTGCGAAATCATGGACAGCGTTCTGTGAACCGGCAACAGGGGACCGTGGAGCCTGTACTTTAGCCGATCCGAGTGGAATTCCTGCAGAAATCGCTTCCGCGATGTGTTTTGTTCAACGGGTCCTTTAATAACGCGATTACCTTCGTGGAAGTCAGGCGCAATTTAGATTCACTTTGCTCCGAGTTCGAGTGCCATTAGTTGACCTTAGATTATGGGATCCCTGAAAGATTGAAGTCTTGAAATGCTTGCATGACGCTCCAAGCGTCATTTCCACCCGCCGTTTCAATTAACGTTCTTCGGAGCGTTCACACCGAGCTCGTTCCAGGAAACTGGATAATTTTACCACGGAATCCCAGCTCCAGTAGCAATCTAGACACCGGATGATCCAGATCGCGGCTGGTTTTTCGAATCTCGTTAGCCGACGAAGGTTTACTAGCGTCCTCCATCAGCTGAAGCGCTCGAGAGTCTTTGGGGACTGGTTCTTCTCGTCCCATACGCGGGGCACGTCCGACTTATGCAAGTGGAATCGTAATCTCGAGCTGGACACTTATCCTGCCGCTCGTAGATCCTGCGCGTCACCTCGATCTCGCGCTCCTACGTTATCGATCCTATATTCGGACACGCCTGTACTCCCATTTCGCGGATAAAGAGAGAACGACGCCTGACAAGTAGAGAAAGATTAAAAAAGAGAAAGAGGGTTCACCTAAGAAAGTGACAAAAACGAAAGCAGCGAGCGTGGGTGAAAAGAAACTTCTTCCAAGCGGGAGGAAAGTGTTCATCTTGCGAAGTGAATTTCTTTTTCATTAACATACCTATTTATACTTCTGAGGAACAGTCGAAGCGAATTCGCGGGACGGAGAGCATCGACCTGCAGATTTTCGCCGCTGTCGTAGCCGTTGCTGTAGAAGCGGAGGGATAAGAAAGGTTAATTGCGCGGAAAGCGATCCAGAGAAGATTTATTAACCTCGATTATTCGTTGAAGTCGCCTTTCCGGCTGCTACGACGCCCCGCGGGACGGATATTACGCGACAGAGTTGCGAATAATCGCTGCGATTACCCTCGTGCAGGAGAAAAAGGAGGATCGGAGCGGCTTAACGGAAAAGGACGGGATCTAGGCGGAAGCACGCGTTTAAGCTTACAATTAGACGCGTTCACTTAGAGCTGTGTCTTTTCAATCTTCCACTTTTACAATGTTCGCGCTCTTTGAATAGTTTGCACAGCTTCATTAAAGAATTATAAAGATTGCGTGGTTAATTAAAGAAAATAAAATGAAGAATATCAGTTTTGATTATCAAGGAGATGAATATGCATTTCTCAGTTTATGACACTTGTAGCATAATCACAAAAGAGATAAACATGTTAATTTTTATATTACGTAACAAAATGTTCAAAAAACATGCCAATGTCGTCCCCCGTGAACGTAATCTATTGGGAATTCGCTATCACGGTGGCTAAGTATTACATATGTCTACCTCATGGCTGAGTTAGCAATGTTGATAAGCAGGGACTTAATACCGGTATAATTGTTGCACCGGTATTACGCCAGTGACTTCATATCGGTATGATTTGGATGCCGGTATTACGCTATACCGAAACCGATATATTACCGAAAACCGAAATAAATAGGTACCGCTATATTTCCGTTTTCCTCTTGTCGAAATGGTAGGTTAAGATTAAAATAAATAAAATAAAAATAAAATAAAAGCACATTAATGAATTATCACTAGTGAATTAAAAAGTAAAAATAACGTATTAAATTCAATACAATACAATCAATACTCTTATACTATCAATGATATGAGTAGAGTACATCGTATTCCACTGCTCCACTGCTTAAAGATGGACTAATTAATTAAGTGCGCAGCTTGGCGATCGAGCGCGCGCACTCCAGATAGTTCTGGCAATGAGTGATTCAGAGCCCACTAAATGCTCCGCGCACACTCCTCGAACCACCCTTGCGATGCAACCGAGAATATTCGCAACTTCCAGCGCCGCGAATCGAATTATCAAACCATTGTCCGACGCCCTCGGGCGGAACGGCACGCACGGCTCCTCTGCTTTGTTAGAAAAAAATATATCCGTCGTAAGAACGGGGAACGCTAAAGTTCATCTGAATCGGTAAAGCTCGCCTGTTAATCGGCGAGTAGCGTTGCTGGGGCTTCCGGTTGTTAGCGGGATCACGTCGCGGAGGATGCAGACGCGAGTCGCGTGCAATATGACAGTTATAATGCCGAGCGCGAGTCGACGGAAGCGCTTTTTGCAAGCATAACGGAAATGCGCGAGCCGGAGTCGCGCGAGTTCCCTGTCTACCGGTTTCCCCGAAATTCCCAACTCCAAAGTTTATGGGAATTGTGCAGCTCGAGATCCATGGCAGCTGCTAATTGCTAGAGTTCGCTCGCGAAGATA